>CM060922.1:65971127-67281127 GCA_030737875.1 Allium sativum
TTGCAACGCTGTCTTTCCACTGATATCTTGCAACTTGCACTTTATTAAATTGTATGCATCCTTTGTTTATTTTCTTTGTTCAGTAGCAATATATTTGTTGGCATCAATATATTAAAATTGACAATTTTTTGGTGGCAGCAATATATTTGTCGACTAGTCTATGACTAATTGACTAGCTGGACCTCTATCGACTCGACTCGACTTACCGCCATAATAACAATGATTCACTCTAAAAAAAAAAAAAAAACCTCTTTTTGAGGAATTTCATTCACAGTTATTTAAAGGATTGCGATGCTTGTATGGGCTTTAGAAACAGTAAGAATGGAATAGGCAAAAATTATTTGATGTGCAATAGGCTAAGTAGTTAATAGAGAAATAGTAGCATTGATCTTAAACTTCAAACAAATATTTATTACTCAAAAAGTAAATTATATTTTGATTTTAGTCAACCATTACCTGTGTATTAGATAAATAATTGTGATATTCTCAGATAACTTGGTTAGGACTCCAGAATCTGTATTTCTTAAAGCAAGAACCATTATTTTGATTTTCTACTATCCCTTGTATAATATTTACATTGTAAATGGTCATTAGATACTCCAAAATTTGAGTTCTTAAAAAATGGAAACCTAATCATCATAAACTAAGGGTGCGTTTGCAGCCAAAAAATGCCACGCTGGGGAAAGTGCTTGTGTCCGACGCACTTAATCATCATAAACTAAGGGTGCGTTCGCAGCCGAAAAATGCCACGTTAGGGAAAGTGCTTGCGTCCGACGCGAGCACATTATTCCCCGGTCAAATGCACCGTTTGGGGAACATTGGAAATCCAGCCGTTGGCGTCCGACGTTCCACTTCATGCTCTATAAATTCATACCCTCCCCTACTTTCTCCATCACAAAAACCTCTTCCAAACAGCCCCAAAAATCAAAATATTTCGAGCCATTTTTGCTGCAAAAATGGTATTTTTTTATACCGTTATGTTTATTTTTTAGTTTTCTATAACATATATTTTTTTGAATTTTTCCGAAATTTTTTTTGGGTTATGCAGATGTCTGTCTCTTCTACCACCGCTACTTTGCACCCGGTTGCATACTGGACGAAGGAACGGGACTCTGCATTTATAGATATTTGTGTGGAGTATCTAGCCGAGCGCGATACTAGCGTCACCAACTATTACGCAACAGTCGCGGTAGCGATGAACATCCGTTTTAATCTGGATTTTACATATACTCAGATTAAAAATAAATGGGATAACATGAAGCGGACATTTCGCGAGTGGGACGGACTACTCAAGACACCTGGCGGAGAATGGGATGCAGTGTTCGATTATTTGGATGGTCCTGATGATTTCTGGGCAATCGGCGCTGGCAAATCATACAGAAGATTCAGGAAGAATTCCCCGATAAAGTTCCGAGAGTAGGACCTTTTATTTGATGGTTGTTTGCGTAAGCCTACTTGTGCGTACAAGATTCCTGATGTTGCGCCTCCTACTGCACCTACACCTCCACCAGCACTCATGTCAGTTGCTTCGTTCACTGCTACCGACGCCGATTATTATGGGGACTGGATGACTACCGACGATCCTCCATCTGTTCAGCCCTCTAGGCGCAGACAGGTAGAGCGTGGTAGCTCGAGCCGCTCGTTTTTGACCGACCATATTCAACAGCTTGCTACCCGTTGCTACGAGCTTGTTCGGGGATCGGTAAATGTGGAATGTGGGAGATTCTGATGATTTTCCGCAATGACCAATGGAATGTGGAGATTGTTGATATACTTCCTGATGAGGGTATACGTGGATTTATTACAGCGGAGTTGAGCACATTACCACATCGTCGTCTATTTTAGCTTTTCATGTATTTGTTTTAATTTCCAGTCTAGTTGTGTTATTGATGTTTGTATTTCAATTCTTGTAATGAAATGTTAGTCGTTTTGTTTTGTGAAATCGTGTTTAATTAATTCATAACAATTAATTTAACAATTAAATACCTAGCTTGCAGCTAAAAACACATTCCCTGCTCGCTACAATACCAAACTCAAATACCCCGCTCAAATGTCCCGTTTCCGTTCGCCAAGAACGCACCCTAATGAAGGCGGAAGGCGGATGAATTTAGAGACGGTTAAATTAAGCTTTATTTCCTCTTTCCTTTCCTATAAGCCTTTCATTATAAAAAAAAAAAAATCAAAAGTATCTCTTTATCAATATTTGATTTTTTTTTTTTCATTTCTTTTTGAATAAAAGGATATGAGACCTAGGCCCTTACATAGCATAAATAAAAAAAATAGGACCCAAGGCCTAGTCAGTAACCCAAAAGTTCACCCAGTAAATCACATTTTGATGCCAATAAGATTTTGAATTCAAGCGGCCTATTGAACCTATCACTAGATTCTCCACAACACCTGCAATTAAATTCACTCTATTAATGAACTTGGTTGTGTTTAAAATAATGAATTTTTATCTTCCACAAAAACTGAGTGATTCAACATAGAAAATTATACAGAATGATTAACAGTGATCATATGAATTTTGCTACATTAACAGGTGTATAAAATGACGATTTGTGGCCGAAATAATATTTCAATACTATCCATCTTTTTAAATATCTCATAATGTCTATATACCAATATTTTAGCAACATTAAAATGGGAAAGTCTATTTAGACATAAATATAAACACAATTGGTGACACAATGAATCTTCACCATTTGATTCCCCCAACTTCCATCTTCCATATAATGACAAAATAATCCAACGGCTGACATCTTATGTGTCCCAATTTGTGTTTATTTTGTGTATAAATAGCTGTCCCCTTGTTAAAAAAAGTAACAAAGCGGGGCATCCATAAGATTCATTAACATAAATGCTTATCAAATTAGAAGACAGTACGAATAACGGTGTTATGTATTTAGAAGCATAATTTTAATAGTTATGGATACTATTAAAGTTTGTTTTTTAAAGAAGAAAGGCGTGGATGGTACATAAAATCAATTACTGTAATATAAGTAGGATTCTCATTTTGATTATTTTTTTCCTTTTGTTAAATAAATTTCATATGCTATTCCACATTAATTGTGATTTGGAGTTAAGCTGGCTTTGCTCTTAGACTTACCTCTCGTTCATAAATATGATATTAAAATTTGTCGTAATGTTAGAAAAAAGATGGTAAGCTACATGAACATTAGAAAGTAATGTCTAATACCATAATAAGTGCACGGAGACTATGTCAAAAAATCCCATAAAAATATGTTGGTTCATCATTATTACCATCATCATTCTTGTTTTCCTCAAATAACAGAAATCCACCACATGAATTTTTATTTCCCATAAATTTCTACCACATCAGTTTTTTTTTTTCTTCTTATTTTCAGGTGAGAAACTTCTAATTTCTTAACCACTTTCTCATTTGCAATTATCTTGTCGTAATTTCAAATTTTCAATCATCCACTTTACTCTTTTTTTTCTACATTTAACTTATTTTCCTTCTTATTTTTCAAAGGCGAACGTTCTACTTTGCCGGAATATGATGGTTTAATCACCCTCAGACGGTATTTTCTTTTAGTTTGTTTTTCCAATTTTCCTGACATAAAACTGCAGTAGTTTGTCTTTATTTTCTCATATGTATTAATTTGATATATCAACGTTTTAAAACGTGAAAGCGTACACGTGGCGTTTTCATGCCCGCGAGGTGAGGCGTGGCGTGAGCCTCAAAACATTGAAGCGTGAGCCTTTCAAGGGTAAAAGCGAAAATCATACGTCAAATAGTATATAAGAAATATAAATTATCACAAGCAATTCAAACAATATATAGCTATTCCAAAAACATTCAAAGTGTAGTCTAGGATCATATTAAAATAAGTGAATTCATAAGCATGTTACCATTCAAGCTATATGAGTAGTAGAATACATGTAAATTGAAGTATATACATATAAGCGTGCAGAACCAAAATTGATTCCCGAACAGGAATTGATGTTTAGGAATCGTTTTGGATTCGAGAACTTGGATCGATTGATCTAAAAAAAAAAAGTTGCATGTTCTGTTTTTTTTAAAATCAAGTTCGAACTAATAAAAGAGAAGCATAAATCAGTTAAGCAATGTGATGTAAATTTACGGAAGAAAAAAATTTACGCTATTTGCTTTTTTTATGCCTCAAAGGGGTTGCGACCTACGTCTTTATGGAAAAACGCTTCAATGGATGCACCTCGATTTTTTTTGGGTGCGCCTCGCCTTGAGGTGTGCCTCGCGTTTTTAAGTTGAGTAACATACGTCAAGTTCTAAATCTTTCAATTCTATGCGGCTAGCTGATTTGAAGATTTAGTTGTCTTTGTGGTTTTTCTGAAGTTTCTAAAGTTGTTTGGGAGATCATGTTTGTTTGTCCTTGGAAAGGGGACTGTTGGAGTTTGCTTGATCTCCAATTTTTATTGTCTGTTTTGCTTAGTTGCTGTTGGAGAGCCGCTCTTTCTTGCATTCGGATTTTGGGGTAACTGCTGTTATTCTATTTCAAGTGTTAGTTGCTTTGGGAAGTTTTTTCAGGTGTTTGTTCTAGTGTTTAGTTGGTTTGTTTTGTGTCTGGTGTGTACTATGTTCTGTGTTTTCAGTCTGGGTTTTCTGTGTCTTTTGTTTGGGCTGGAAGTGTCTTCTTGTTGTATAGTATTTGTTTGTTAGATGTTGTAATTCGTTTTCTATCCCAAACAGCTCTTTGTATCTTCCTTTCTATGTTATGTAAGTACCCTTTTGTTCAAAAAATAAATTCTTTCAATTCTAGTATATTTCACTATTTTTCCAAATAAAATCAAATTTTCTTTTGAAATACCAATTAGCTTGACGTCATATGCAAACAGTGTTTTATGGTATATTGTCTTGGAATTCTTTATGATTTCATTTAAAACCAACATGAATGGATATGGATTTAGAACAGACCATTGGTGACCCCTACTTTTATTGAAAACTCATTAACATCTTCACATGTAGATGCACTTGCATTTTAAAGTTCTTTATATCTTGAATTAGTGTTATTATATATTATATATATGCTGAAATTTGTGTTTACTTAACGTCCATTAAATTATGTCCCTTGGTATTTTATTATATGTTTTCTTAAAATCAATATCATGTAAATCTTTTTTTTCTTTCTCTCATATTGCTCTAAGTGCATAGCTTTTGTTGTCAAGCTGCCAAGATAAAACCAAACTAGTTATATGATACTGACGATTCATTTCTTAATTGTTAACATATCACTTTTTCACGAAGCTTAATTTTGTGTGTCAGCGGCTCTCTTATTTGAACTCATCTGTCATTTTTCCTTTTGTTAATATGCTATCAACTAGATTTGTAAATCTTTCGATTCCATTACTTGCTAACATTATATACTGTCATGGATTTATTGCTTTATTTTTCTATTATTTAATTATTTACTCTGCTTCTTGACTTCATATTTTGTAAATCATCTCTATATTGTCAATCATCTACTTGTTTTACTTCAAAACCAGTGCATCCTTCATTTAGTAGTTGTTCAAAATAATTTTTCTACCTATTTAGTATGTCTATTTCTTTATCAACATAACTGTCCAAATATATGCAGGTTGTTACAATGAAACTGCTAGATACATTTGGAAAGACATTTGGAAAGTCTTCTAATTACAGATTCTTCTGGGTAAGTTGAAGCAAACCAAAAAAAAAAAAAAAATCATCTCCATGTGTTGGGTTCCAACCCCCCCCCCCCCCCCCCCTCCCCTCTAAACAGACATTGTAGCCTTTTATGTAACTTGGTGTCAAAGTTACTTCATAGCAACTACTGTAAGTCTGTAACTGACTACTGTTCCAATCATCAATAACACTATAACAGTAATAATAGATAATAATCCATAGTATGATGATGTCTTAGGAGAAACTCCTGTGTTCTGGAGAAAAAATTCATGTCATGAAATAATATCACGCTTGTAACATTCGGAAAAAAAAAAAAAACATGCTAGAACAGTGGATTACTCTTCTAAAATGGAGAGGGTATGAAAGAGAAACATAATCTATAATGTAAAGCAAATATTTCTCCTGGATGAATCTTTTTTGCAATACCCAAATTATTTTAGTATAAATTACTTATAACATACATTCATTTTATTCCAAAAATAAGTTTAGATCTGATTTTAACTCGGTTTTCTTAATTTCTATCCATTAATTATCCATTGTTTGATCAAAATATTGCATACCCGATAGTTTGCCAACACCAAGACTAATGACATTAAAAAAAAAATCACATAACTACAACCTCCTACTAAATCAATTGTATTGATTGTATAATGGGCACAAACAGAGGTGGAATTAGCATGTAAAACATTAGAATGTGTTGAAACTCAAGGGATATCAAATCCATTTAAAAAGGGAAGCCTCACGGTAAGACCCCAGCAAGGTTGCCCCTTAATCCTGCATATAAACCTTTTAAATTGATTTTGCTTCCACCACGAGCAGCCTGAGAAAGAAAAACATAGTTCATAACATATACAAATACGTTAAAACAAGGCTGATAGGTGTATAATGTAGCATCCCTAATTTTTAGTAAAACATAATTCAAAATATTTAATTGGATAGATTAAATAGAATAATGTAGTAGGAGAATGAGATGAGATTTGATAAGTAATATGATTTGGTCTTAGTTGCTTAACTGACTGAATTAACATAACAGTGAACTGATGGGGAGGGCAAAAGTGAAACACAATAGTCTTCCATGGCATAAGACTTCACCCTCCCATTCATTCTTTCATTCCACAAACACATATCTAAAACTAAACCTTGGAGGTCGGTCGTTATCACCGTCAAAGGGAAAAGGAAACCAAGGGAAACTTACGAGGAAAGCTTAAAAAATCAAGTTATTTCAAAAATCTCAACATGTTCATCCATTTTAAAGTAAATAATACATTCATCCATTTATGTTTGTTTTGTCTGATTCGGTTATGAGTAATATCTGTATTATTTATGTTCTTTTGGATGATTTGTTCTTGTTTGGATAGAACAATACTGCATTTAATTTTTTTTCGAATTAAATGATTAAGATTTTGAATAAAAGCATTAGGCTTTGGATGAAAACCAATGTTTCATGTCTCTAAATGCTTTGAAATTTTGGTATGACATGCTTAATATAATTTTGAAGATGAATATTAATTTTCATAAATTTGTAAACAATTTATGAATATTCTACGAATTTCCTGAGGAGGAAATATGCTTAATATCAGGTTTTAAATCATTAAAATTACTAAATAAATAATCTTGACTTGAAAATTTTATAAAATAAGGAGAAGGATATTCTCAAATTCCTGTGAATTTTTTCCAATTAGAAATATTTTACTATGAATTATTTTGTCTTGAAAAGTGCAAGAAAAAACAGTTACTAAAGGTTATTAATTATTTTTTCCATGTAATTAGCCTTTGGATAGGAAACACAATTTACATGCTTTTTAAAGAAAAAAAATGTAAACTTTCAGATCCGCCAATAAGATTTCAACATATATGAAGAGTTGGTAAAAAGTTATTATATTTACAAAAAACAGTTTTCCATTTAATTACAGTTTTGTCCTAGGCCATTTTGTTTAGTTTCGCATAATTCTGCTTTGCTCCGTCCGAGTGAAGGACAGAATATCAACTAGTTGGTATTTTGTGGTTTCCCACAAAGCGGAATGCAAAGCGGGATAGTGCAAATCAAGTGTTCCGCTTCGAACTAGGGGAGCTGCTTGTTTTGAAATTAAGGTCAACTTTCATTTTTGTCTCGAAGCACTTTGCTTCGAATCTAAAAAGGTAGAGCGACACAGATGTGTTTCCGCACTTTTTTAAACTTAGTTTGATTCGGCCATCAGATGATGCCGCAGCACTTGACTTCGCGCACAGTTGGATAGGCAGGAGCGAAACACTCCTTTATTTTGTTTTGTTTCAGCCTAAGTCGAACAGGCAGGGACAAAGCACTGTTTTGCTTCACATTAAGCTAGATAAGGAGGAGCGAATCACTCCTTTCATTTTTTTTATTGCTTTGATTCACGCTAAAACAGATAGACAAAAATAATCACTTTTTTGTATTGTGTTTTAAAGGCTATTCGTTTTGAAGCCTGTTTGCTTTGAAACCGATGAGTTTGCTTCCCACGAAGCACTGTTTTGTTGTTTTTCCTTGGATAAAGGGATCGAACAAGGGGTAGGGCAAGATGGGCTTCTCTTCGAATCAGTTTTGTTTACTTAAAATGGTGGATAGGCAAAGTCTTTTGTTTCGAATCAATGTTATAAAATGAAATGGTAGATAACCCTAACCGAACAAGTGCTTCGAATGGATGAATTCATTACACATAGGCTATATTTTGTTGTTTCGACTCAATTAGGATATCATTGTTCTATCACATGTTATATAATTCTTGCTATAAATACATGTTAATTGGAGACACCATTAAAAGATAAATTATTAATTTTGAAACTGGAGATACAAACAGATGCAAATTAACTTCTTAAGGTACAAAATACATTCAAAGTGAACATAGACATAGCTGAACCACTATAAAATCGTTGTCTCTTGTCTTTCTTATTGTCCTTATCTTTTATGCATTTTTCATATATATATATATATATATATATATATATATATATATAAAGAATACGTGGAGAGAATACTTTGATGAGCTTTTCAACGAAGAAAGTGATAGCTCTTCGATCGAGTTGGAAGACTTAGCCGACAACACCAATAGACATTTTGTGCGGAGATTTCAAGAAGCTGAGGTAAAGGGGGCGTTGAAACGTATGAAATCAGGCAAATCGGTAGGACCTGATAACATTCCTATTGAGGTGTGGAGATGCAGGGATAAGATGGCTAACTAAGTTGTTCAATAATATTTTCAAATCAAACAAAATGTCAGATGAGTGGAGGTGAAGCTTTTTAGTTCCAATCTTCAAGAATAAAGGAGATATTCAAAGTTGCACAAACTATAGAGGAATTAAGCTTATGAGTCATACAATGAAGCTTTGGGAGAGAGTTTGCGAGCAGCGTTTGAGGAGGCTGACAAGTGTCTCTAGGAATCAATTTGGTTTTATGCCTGGAAGGTCAACCACTGAGGCGATTTTCCTGATTAGGCAACTTATGGAGAGATACAGGGAGCAGAAGAAAAATCTCCACATGGTTTTTATTGACCTGGAGAAAGCTTATGACAGAGTGCCGAGGAGGGTTATGTGGTGGGCACTAGAAAGGAAGAGAGTGCCATCAAAATATATTACCCTTATTAAGGATATGTACGAGGGGGTTGTGACTAGTGTTAGGGCATGCGATGGTGAAACCAGAGACTTTCCAATTAACATAGGGTTACATCAAGGTTCGGCTTTGAGCCCCTATATTTTTGCATTAGTGATGGATGAAATCACAAAAGATATACAAAGGGAGATTCTCTGGTGTATGCTCTTTGCCGATGATGTGCTGATTGATGAAAGTAGAATAGGGGTTAATCGACAACTGGAGTTGTGGAGAGAGACCTTGGAATCAAAGGGTTTCAGGCTTAGCAGAACTAAAACAGGGTATATGAAATGTGAGTTTAGCAGTGTCATGTCAGATGACGGAGATGTTACACTGACTAGTAGAGTAGTACCCTGGTGTATGCTCTTTGCCGATGATGTGCTGATTGATGAAAGTAGAATAGGGGTTAATCGACAACTGGAGTTGTGGAGGGAGACCTTGGAATCAAAGGGTTTCAGGCTTAGCAGAACTAAAACAGGGTATATGAAATGTGAGTTTAGCAGTGTCATGTCAGATGACGGAGATGTCACACTGACTAGTAGAGTAGTACCCAAGAAGGAATCGTTTCGATACTTAGAATCTATGTTGCGGTTTGATGGAGAGATTGATAAGGATGTTAGTTTTAGAATTCAAGCAGGATGGATGAAATGGCGACTAGCATCTGGCATTCTCTATAATCGGAAGATTCCTCAGAAGCTTAAAGGAAAGTTCTATAGGACAGCAATCAGGCCTGCAATGTTATATGGTGCAGAATGTTGGCCTACTAAGAGGCAACACGTCCAGAAGATAAGCGTAGCAGAGATGCAGATGTTGCGTTGGAGCTGTGGGCATACCAGACGAGATCGGATTAGAAATGAGGATATTCGGGAAAAACTTGGAGTTGCACCTATTGAAGAGAAGTTAGTCCAATACCGCTTGAGATGGTTTGGACATATCCAACGTAGACCACACGATGCATCTGTACGCGTTGGAATTCTAGACCGCGCCGAAGGCCTAAAGAGAGGTAGAGGTCGACCTAAAATGACATGGGAGAAGATAATAAAGAGAGATTTAAGTAACTGGAGTTTATCGGAAGAGCGGGTAGTTGATAGGAGTGCATGGAAACTGGCAATCCATGTACCAGAACGTTAGGGGTTTTTTTAGACTTTATTTCACGTTTACTGAACCTTTTTACTTTTTATTATTATTTTAGATTCTATTTCACTTTTATTGAACCTTTTTACTTATTATTATTAGTCAAAAAAAACCTTTATCGGACGGCTTTTTATTTGTTTGGTTATTTTAAACCCTTATATATATATATATAATTATCATTATTAATTTTGTTTTAATTTTGGGTTTCATATCTAGCCAACCCCAACTTGTTTGGGATATATGGTTTTGTTGTTGTTGTGTGTATGTATATATATGTGCGTGTATGTATATATAATGGAGCACCCCTTTGACCCCCCTGTTTTCCACCTCTCATTTATATTAATTAAAGTTAGTGTGAGGTGAGAGAGATGAATTGTGTGGTGGAAAAGTGGTAGGCTAAAGGGATGCTCCATTTTTGGGGTGTCATTGAGCCTGTCTTATAAATGAGAGGTGGAAAACAGGAGGGCCAAAGGGGTGCTCCATTTTTGGGTTGTCATTGAACGCTTGCCATATATATATATATATATATATATGTATATATATACACATAGCTAGGTTCAATAGCAGCCCAAAATTTGAGCACCCCTTTAGCCTCTCTATTTTCTACCACATAATCCATCTTCTCTCTCCTTCATTCATTCTCTCTCACCTCTCCCTTCAGTAACATTTTTTAATATGAGTGGTTTAAAAGTGGGGTGCTATAAGGGTGCTCAAATTTTGAGGTGCCAATGAACCTAGCTATATATATATATATATATATATATATATATATATATATATATATATATATATATATGAGGAGCGTTCAATGGCACCCCTTAGCCTACCAGTTTTCCACCACACATTTCCTTCCTCTCTCCTTCCACTAACTCTCTCACCTTAAAATAATATAAACGAGAGATGGAAAACAGGGGGGCTAATAGGGGGTGCAGAATAAGGGGGTGTCATTGAACGCTCGCATATATATATATATATATATATATATATATATATATATATATATGTGTGTGTGTGTGTGTGTGTGTGTGTGTGTGAGGCAGGCTCAATGGCACCCCAAAAATGGAGCACCCCTTTAGCCTACCACTTTTCCACCACACATTTCTTTTCTCTCTCCTTCCACTAACTCTCTCACCTCCCACTAACTTTAATTAATATAAATGAGAGGTGGAAAACAGGGAGGCCAAAGGGGTGCTCCATTTTTGGGGTGTCATTGAACACTCGCATATATATATATATATATATATATAGTGTATGTATATAGTTCATAGATATTTTTCTTATTGTCCTTATTGTTATCTCTTCAAAATCTATTTTCAGAGTGTTAGACCAATTTGTTGCTAACAGTTGTGATGCAAAAGCCTTGAAGAAATATAGCCATGGGAAATACACTATGATATATTTAAACATAGCGCTCATATATTACGGAACAAAGTACAATCAAGCTTAACCCATACATACACAAATTCAAGTAAAATAACTTGCCTGAAGTCGAGTTTTAATGGTATCAATAGGATAAAGAGCAGTTTCAACAACAACACCTGCAGTACCTCCAGCTATAATACCATCTGTGAGAGAAATAAAGACTATTACTTACTAGATAACAAAGCTGTGATATAAGTACAGAACTGAATGTGAAAAAACAGCGTTGTTTCATTACACAATAGCTGAGCTAATCTGATAGTCAATAGTTATACAATAAAAGTGATAGTTGATTGAATTTATGGAGAAACATTCGAAATTTTCCAAATGTGAGAATAAGTGAGAAGTTATTTCACTGAGTTCCTTAAAGTATATTTATCTCCTGAAATTGTTGAATTCCACTCTTTCCTCATGCAATGCACCGATGCTGTGCTAGTAGGATTGAGCAGCAAGTAAACTAGAAGATTTTAGATGGTGGACTGATGACGGTCCAAGGGATAAGGATCTTGATTTTGTGAAGTAAAGTAATTTCCATCTACATGGAGACTCTTTCACACACAAAAAAAAAAAAAGGAACTGATTCGTTTTCCGAATACAGAAAAAATAATGTTATGATATATTTCTGACTAAGATTTTATCATTTCCGAATGAATTTCACTAAAGTGGGAAATATTCTTTGAACAGAGAAGACATGATGTAAACCCAGATCCACATTAAAATGTTTTGAGTTGGAAATAAAATATGAGCCAACCAAAAAAAAAAAACTGCATTATGGTTGAATTAAACAGATTTATATTTTTAAATGTGACTTCATATACTTTTAAAGGGAGATTGAGATGTGGAAAATTATTGTTGTAAAATGCCCTTCTACATACATACAGTATATGTGAAGTTATCAAAAACTAAATAGCTTGTACCAAACTGGATGTAAATATGTACTTCAAGAGCACTCTATATTACAGTTTTATACTATTACGTTCCAACATATACTGGAATCCAAAATTGCAATTTCTTGACCAAAGCTAATATGGGATTCCATCAGCCGATGTATAATGATGCACCATATTTGTAAAACACGGTTTCTATATTGTAACATTAAATTTTAAATTTTAAATTGAAACTAGAGCTAAAGGAATCATAATTCTTTTTACTACATAGATTTTCATATTTCATTTAAGTATGTGAAAATAACTACTCTTCTTTCCAGATTTTTTTCTTTTTGAAATTGAGTTGACACTTGAACTTCTACATCTAAAAACTTAGGTGACATTTGGTGTATTTTATGTTTTATATTTTTAGTTTTCAACATTAATGACAGAAAATGAGAAAAGTGGAAGGATGACGGAGGGAATGGAAAGAAGATAGAGAGAACGACGAAGAGGTTAGAGGAAGAATGAATTCTTCTTCGTCCTTCCGTTATTTCCCAAAACACGAAAAACAAGAAAAAGATGTTTTCTGTTTTGTGTGTTTACTTCATTTTTTAAAAAGACCGTTTTTCATGATATACATGCGTCGTTTGCACTCGTTTGCACTTTTGTATGGGTGAAAATCCAAAACTAAAAAGGACAAACCAAACGCACCCTAGAAGTTTGATATTTTATTTGGTTTCGTCTTTAAATTGCTATCAAAACTTTAAACTCAAGATTTCTAAGTATCTTGGTATTATTATATTTCAGCATATTTTTAAAACGACTTTTCCCAGTTGTATCATGAAAAGTGTGGAAAAGCCATGTAGAAGACGATAGTGGCTGGCAATGGGGGAGCACTCATGAAATGAGTTTTGTTTTTTAATAAAATTAGGTAATTCATTTTCCTCCCGTGTCACGCATAGCACATGCATTTGCAACGGTAAAGATAAAATTTATTACATCTACATGTGTCATCCCATTTTCCAACTGAATTTCCAACTTCCCTATATATCTAAATAAACGGCTGAGTGCCACACGTTTTGATTTAACATTAATAATTGTACTAAAGAAGTGAATCAACCAATTCATTGCATCTCAGTTCTAAGGTGTAAAAGACTATATGATTGTAAAATAAGTATAAAACCAACAGGAATCATTCAGCAAAGCATACAAACATATAATACTTTTACATTATCATATTATTTATATCAGCATTGGTTATTTGCATATGATAATTACTTTATACAAAAAGATAAATAGGAAGCGAGACAATTATAAACATACCAATCAATACTCTAATGAAATTAAATGGCTTCTCTTCGTCTAGAGAAACTGATGCAAAAGGCTTTGGGCTCTTCATCTTGGAATTGACAAATTTACTTTTGTGTGGATCTACAAATCAATTCACCATCACAATAAGATTAAACTGAATTACGAATAATAAATCACATTAATAGCATTGTTCTCTCACCTACACAAATGAACCTAGACATTGCTTAAATTACCTATATCTCACTTTAGAGACTCCACCGTATGAAACACAAAATCCTATGTCAATCTTGTCTAATAATGATCTTGGCCGATAGTTCAATCAAATCTCAACCAAAAATTTACAGATTTAGTAAAGTATTAATAATATTAATAATGCACTTACTATACATTTTGAACCCAATACATATTTTGAAGTAATTATCAACCACACACACACGTACACTTTTTTTTTTTTGAATTTTTTCAGGGGGAAACCGACCGGAGTCGTAACCCCCCCCCCCCCCCCCACTAGTTACTTCAAAATGTACATCCAAATCTCATTCTTCATCGTCATGATTCACACATGTGCGTGCACATATTAACAAAAAGATTATACTCCGATCACCTTTGCATGACAAGCTGGTTGCTGTTACTTCAAAATTATTCTTCTGATTTGCATTCTTTCATATTACAATTTACAAGTCAAATTACAATTACAAATCAGTAGCTAAATTTAACACCAAAAAAAATTAGCATCTATGTGACTAAATTGCATAGATGTTCATTTTCACATTGTAAAAGGGGTTCTTCATTCAGCATTTTAGACTTGATGCCGAAATTTACACCCATATTTTGGAAAAGCAGTTGCTTCGCAAAATGTTAAAAGCAAAAAAGTTTACTAGGCCGCCAGTTGCCAAATATCACACATAACAGTTGACAAAATACATCTATCATTTTTTTTATTAAAACTTCCATGCAAAATAATGGTAGCCACTATAAAAACTAAAAATTAATCACATATCACTAGCCAATTGTCACCAGCATAATTTGTCTCAAACCATTAAAATGATGAATTGACAAAAATCATAGAAATATACATGTTACAGCAGAAGGAGAATTTGCATTATCAACAGAAGATAGAAACAGTGGACCCATCCAACGTAAATATTCTTCTACCTGCAAAATAAGAGAAATAAAATTTTGAAATTGCTTAAATATAGATTTGAATAATATAAAGTACTAATATTGGTTACAAAAAGAACACTAAATATGAAAATTATATTTGAACTTTCAGCAGTGTGCAGTTACATTGAATAGTGAAGTAGCTAACTATTAAACAAAGGATCCAAAACACCAAAAGTTGGGGATAGATAAAACATGGATGATGATAATGGGCCATCAACACTCCAAACTAAGCCAAAGGTCATACATAAAATAATTAGATAAATCTACATTTTGATTCTACTCTCCACTAATTTTGTAAATTCATCAACAATTATTACTGATGAGTTAGCAATTATTTAGTATTTATTATATGTGTGATGCATATATGATAGACACAGACACACACACACACATACACACACACACATATACATACATACATATATATATATATATATATATATATATATATTTAAATGCATTATTTAAAAATTGGAACTAAATTTGCCATTTCATATTTTTAGGACATAAAAATAAATGTTATGAATATGTTTCCGATAAAAACCGAAAGTAAAAAAAATGAAGGGAAAAAACTGATAAGCACTTTCAAAATATATTTTTTTGAAAGTAAACTAATTTTTACAACGAATCCAAACAGACTGGAAGATGGATTAATAAACTGGAAACTAAATAAAGTTCGAGATTTTTGGGAAGTACATATCCTACAATAAGGTGGTGGATACCCAGTGCCAAAGGCTCTCATACTCAAGCGCGAGAGGACTTCCCAGGTCAGTCTCCCGTCCTGGTACTATTCTCACGGCTTTCCGGGCTCTGAGGGTGGTCGATAAGTGCGCACAGCCTTTCCCTCACATATGTGAAGAGGTCGGAACTCGAACCTGCGCGCTCCAGATTACCAGCCGGGTAGCCTTACCGCTGCGGCAGGCACCACATTCAATAAACTAGACGAATTTAAATAATTGTATTGTACAACTATTTTGCAAGCATTATTTAGGATATATTTTTTCCTACATCCTTCAGAAGAATTAATTAAAAGAGCATTCAAAAGCATAAAAAGAAAATCTAACTTTGATCCTAATTCAAGTTCCAACGCCGTCAAATTTACAGTGTTAAATTGCCTCAGTTTTTTATTGTTCCTCAGCTTGACATAAAGAGATCTGAAAAGCATAGCCCAAACGACCAGAATCCTAAAGCATATGAAAAACGGGCGTGTGATGAATGAATTTGTGCAATTCTTTACTTTCAGTGCAAACGGCTTGTATGTTTGTGTTTTAGCTTTATTTGCTAATTGTTAGTGTTAAAACTAATGAATGTTAAATTGTTAATAAAAAGATTAAAAGAGCATTCTAAGAAGACTTCAGTAAAACAAAAGGATTGATTATTGAATTGGACAAATTAAATTCAAAAGAGACGATATTTAAATAAAATATGTTTCTGCTAAAAAAGACATTATTTTTTGAAAAAAACAAGGCTTTTACAGAAATGTTATTTCAACTAAAGACTAAAGAGAAAAAGATCATGGTATAATTATTTAATATTCTATAAAATAGTTAAAAGTTGAGTTTTCAAATCAATTAACCAACTCTAAAAAATTCATAAATTTTAATAAAGCACAAATTTAATATTTTAAACTATTATTGAAATATTAGAATTAAAGAAACAAAAAATAGAAAAATCAACGATATGAATAACAATCAAAATTTTGCTAACTATAGGTTCATTCATTTAGGTAAAAAAATCAGAAAATATTGATTTAAACTAGAATGTTAGGATATGAAAGGAAAAAAACATCAGAGAGAAAATCCAAATTGTCCACGGTAAAGAGGAGCGCTGACGCCTAGAAGACATATTGAATCCAAGCAAAAGCCTAAATAGGGTTTCCTAAATTTGATACCATAGAATCATGATTCGGAAAAAAATTAGAAATAATAATGATTGCAAACAGAATAAATTCAGTCGGCTTTATCTGCTAACTGTCAAGATATAAATGTTAAAAATAAATCATAATATAAATTTCTATTAACAAAACATAGACATCGCCAACAAAATGTAGCAACAAGTGATCTCTAAATGCTTACAACAAATATTTGTCAATGGGAAACTTAAAGCGGAAAAAATAAGAAAGAACATTGAAATGATCAATGCACGAACATTTTCAAAAATATCATATAATCCTTAGCACACCAGAAGATGCCTTTGCTTCTATCATGGTGCAAAATTATACATCAATATAAAAAATAAAAACCAACCAAACAAAGCAATAAAGTTGCAAATTAGTGACGCGGTCATGCTAAGTGACATCATTGGCATAAAAAATAATAAATTGAAATCTTGATTTTCTGCCATGATTAATCATTACAAAATTTTCAAAAATAGTTAAATAATTTAGTTTAACTTGAAATCTTTGATGCATGATTGTACTAACTGTAATATAATAACTTATCAAAGCATAAATGAACTGCACAAAATTAATTTCAAAATTTAATTTTGTTTGAAGTTAATGAGTTGTTATTTCTCTCATTTGTTTTTGTTTCTAAAGTCCTAATCAACAAACCAACAACAGAACAAAATACTACTAAAAAAAGATGTCAATATGATAAAATAAAATTTTGAAATAAAACTAACTCAAGAAACGTAAGAACTTCCATAAAATTTTCATAAATTACATTCAAGAAAAGTTCAATGTGTACTTTTTTTAAAAAAAAAAAAAAAAACTTTCATTTTTTAATCAAAGATTGAATTTCTTTTTCATTTTAACCATTTTTAATATAATTATGCTTTTCCAAATACCTTTTTCTAACGTTATGAGTTTTCAAATATGTTCAAGCTTTTAAGTTTGGTTTTCAAATGTACACATGTTTCTTAGATCAAAATCTAATTTTTACTAAATGGAAAAAAACTTATAAGAACAGACAATATATAGTTAAATTGGAGTTGATAACTATAGCATTTTCCATTATGTTTCAAAAATGCTGGTAAACAGGAAAAGGGGTTCAAAAAAAAACTTTCCATTTATTAAAGATCTAATGACCAACTGGAACAGGATATCTCCCCATTTCGGGTTAGTGTTTTCTCAGATACATTTTAAATCATGATAAAATAACTTCTCCATGCAATGAGTTGAGTTCAACATAAATTTGATTTGGTTTTTTAATCTCAAAATGGGAAGAAATCCTCCATTTTGGAGACCTTAGGAACCTCCAGAAAGGTTTTAATCTCATTCTTCACCCATAATTCTTCAACAGTAACTAGATTATAACTAATCGGGTATGGTTTTGTAACATGAGTCATCTTTGTTTGAAGGTTCGGACAAAACCTCAAAGTTTCCGACATCTGGACCATTACGGATCTTAAAGTGAAATATCTAAGGACCGAAATCAAATTCCATAACTTTGATATAAGTATGGTTTACCATTAAGCTCTCACAGTTTGTTGCTTAAATGTTGATGTTATGAAGACAGTTTTGCTATTTTAAACTTCGACCTTCTTTTCGCTGCTATGGTCATGCAAACAGATAATTTATTATGAAAGAATGCAAGTCAAATGAATCGAAAAAGTTGACAATGAGATTTATTAGTTTACAATGGGTTTCATATGAAGTTTGTTTTCATTTTCCCCACAAGGTTTGGGGTGTGTCCTTCTAAATAATGTTTATGGCATTCACTCCTTACAAACATAAGTCAAGTATTTCATTCATGCAAAACACTGATACATATAATCATCTTTCATTCAACATTTAGATGATTTTAGCAACATATGTACATACTCAGTTCCACGCATTTAATATAAAAACAAATTGTCAACAAATTAAACAGAAGCAAGGAAGAAAATTTTCTTCACCAAAGAAAAACAGTTACGTGTTACTACTTTGCACAGGTATCAAAATTGGAAACAGATATTGGGAAGACTGCAAAAATAAAGATTATGTAAAAAAAATACAGGTAAATAGACAAATTTCACATTCTCAAACCCCACTTATTACTTGTTTGTTTTAACTGTTGAATACTGAATAGTGGATGATAAATGCTAGATATTGAATGTTGATTGCTGAATTTGTTGTCTATTAAGGTTTTTAAACATTTTGATTGACAATCATGATTAGTAGAGCAAAGAACAAATTACCCTGGTATGTTAATCAACTTTTTGTGGATTGTAAATCATCAAATGAAGTGTTAACCATTTTTTAATTAAAAAAGTAAAAAAAGACACCTAATTATGCTTGCTGACTATTCTACTGGCTTTTTAACACAATTTATTATTTATCATACGTGCTTGTTATCAAACTTACTCAGCTTTTATGTTTGCTTCTTATCACACAGCCTCTTATTACTTTAAAAATGTCATGTTAAATTGTGAACTGGCAGTTTCTTCTCCCTAACTTGAATATACCTTTTACATTTTTATTGGTTTTGACTATTTTCATTTATAAATCACTTTTCAAAAAATAGCATAAAACTGGTGCTTTCATCCATATTGAATTAGCATAACAAAATCGTGGTCTGTCATGAAATATAACTTACTACAGTTAGAATTCGTTACTACATGCGAACTTAACATACTTCACATACACAATAAACGTGTTCAGCTAATCGAAAGCGCTTTAATTCGGCATCGCGAACTCGATTCAGCTAAAAAAAGAAAATATAAGGAAGGACGGGAAGAAGCAACAGCAGCAAACCTGAAATGAAAAATGTAGGATTCAGAGGCAAATTGATTAAATTTCTCTTCTACTGAATAATGTTACCCCAAATTAGTACTTCCAGTCGTCTTCCTCCCTGAAGGTTAGGGTTTCCGAAAGATTCAGAAGGAAACTAAGCAAGATGCCAGAAAATAGAGTGATAAGAGAAACGGCTCGTAGATTGCTTGCGGCAAAGTACGAATTGAGAAGAAATCTGTACAAAGCCCTATGTAGGGACCCTGATCTTCCAGCTGATATGCGTGAACGGCATCGTCATAAGCTGTAGAAGTTGCCAAAGAACGGTTCGTTCACGAGAGTCAGAAACCGATGTGTTTTCACCGGGAGGCCTCCTGGTATACTTTTACTGTTTCGGAAGAATACTGCTAATGCCACTGCAGAACGAGCAGGGGTCACTTATTATTTATTTTTAGATTAACGAAAGTATCGTTTAACGTAGCATCCTTAACAATGTATAAAATATAGACTCAAATACCCTTTTTATTATTTTGCTCGAATTACATTTTACTGATTGTTAAATTTCTAACTTTGAAAAGGAACACAACATGATTTTTACTTAAAAAAATGAACGACATATTGAATTTGTTGAAAAATTCACCAAAAAGATAACAATTTACTGGAAAAACGGAGGTCCGTTTTCGATCATCTATTTTCAGTATGTTATTTTCAAACTTTGTACTGAATTTCAGTATGTTCTTGTCGATTTTTACCGTATTTTGTGTATTTGAATGGAAGGTAAAATCGGGTTCTTTTATTTATTTTTCCATTGTGCTCGGTCCCTCCTTAACAATTTAATTTTTAGTGGAGTGAAAATAAAATATGACCCCCTTATTTGTTTTTGGAGTGTCATTAACAATACTCTTTTAGAATGTCGCATATTGACTTTGGTGATTTGGCAGCTCAAGGCGCTTTGAATGGCACTAAGGGCATTCCGAACAGGATGGGTTGAGAATGGTCAATTCCAAATGGGTTGACCTCCAGCCCACTCTAATCCAAAAAGAATATTAATTTCCTTAGCTGGTTTTTTTTTTTTTAGCCGGCTAAAGATATTCCTTTTTCTAAAAAAGTGATCCCAACAGGTTATTTTGTAGCCTACTAAGCAATTTTTTCTTTTTAATACATTTTAGAGAAATATATTTCATTTTAAAAAAAAAAATTGTCTTAGTAGGTTATTTTTTAGTCTGCTGGGCATTTTTTTCTATTTAATATATATTAACCGACTAACACGGTTGTTCTAACAGCATTCAGGGTTGCTTTGGCAATCTTCACGGTTGTCAAAGCAACCCTAAAGAAGGCAACCGACCCCTTGTTGGGGTCGGCTGCTTCCCAAGCCAACACTTGGGTTGGGAATGATCTAAAAGTCGTCTTGGTGAAGACATGCAGTTTTGATAGCTCATTTCTTGGCTTCAATATTTAACTTGGAAACATTCGAGTTTTCCTAAGGGCATTGTTAATGACACTTCAAAAATAGTTAAGGGGCAACACGACTGAAATTCGTCAAGACTGTGTCGCATTTATTCATGGAATTCGACAGGAGTGTGATTGTGTTTCACCCTTGAATTCGACAAAGGACCGCCAAAAATGGGAGAAAACGAAAAAACAGTGGGTGTATACCGAAATTTGTTTTTGAATGTGTCTCCTATTAACTCTTTTTGAAGTGTCAATAACAACACGATTTCTTAATATTGTCTATTTTGTTTTATTATCTATGGTTTATTTTACTAGTTCAATGTGTTTCTTTCTCATGTTAAAGGTAATAATTGTCGAATACATGCATGTTTTATTGCACCGGTGAAATTTGTATGTGTAGGACTCTGGAGAACATTTAATCCGTGGCATTTGGTATTTAAATTGGAAAAAAAATTATATTGTTAATGTCACTTCAAAAACAAATAAGGGGGAGTCATATTTTATTTTCACTCCATTAAAAATTTAATTGTTAAATTGGGCCAAACATTGTGTAAAAATAAATAAAAGAACTCAATTTTGCCCTCCGTTCAAATACTTAAAACAAGATAAAAAGTTTTACCCGAAACCCTAAATTTCACGCAATCGTTCTCTTCTCAACCCAGAATTCAATCTCAACAATGGTTCGAACAAAAGATTGCGCTCGATCCCGAAAACCAGATCCAAAAACAATCGAGAAGATGTTAAAAAGGTAAGATTTATGGGTTTATACAAGTTTCAATTTTTTTACCCGAATGTTTTTTGGTTGAAAGTAATTGTGTTAGGGTTGATAAATTTGTACTTTAATAGGGGGTTGTCATCCAAAATAAGTATGTAACGTCCCGTATTTTTGGTAGTTAGATATTTAATATATTTTATTATTTTAAATATTGATTTGGGTTATAAATGGATTTATAATATATAATTTGTTTATATAACGAAGTTTGAACATTAAATATATATGTATGTATATATATATATAAAAACGAACTCGAAATGTTGCAATAGTTCGTAATTTACGATTTGAACTTCAACTGAATATACATAATCTATTTTAAGTCGAAATTATGTGAAACAAGAAACGTTTGAATCAATTTGATTATAATTTTCTAATGGAAGAGAAAAATGGAAATTTTATATTATATATTGTGAGTTGTGTTCAATTCAAATTTTAGAATAGTCGCTATGGAATTCATTAATAAAGGTAACGTTTATATTATAAATTAAATAGGAATTTTATATATTTTTGAATATCGTTTAACCCATGATTGTAGATATTGAGTTTAAAATCTATATTGGTTTATTTTGAAAGTTGTATAATATTTCACTTAGAGATACACGATAAAAATAATTTACTATTATTCAAATTGTATTATTTTGGATCTAATAATATTTTATCGATATTGTATAAGTCTTAAAAATAATCTTCTTTAAATAGCCTTCGTTTTCGAAGGAACGAGTTTTATTGGAAAATGTATAATTAGTTATTACTAGATTTCCAGTTTGGAGTCAATTGGAGTTGTTTTATCTGTGTGTGCAATTTAAGTGTGAATAGATGAATAAATTGGAATTAAAATTACGCCGTTGTGCAAACGAAGTCGGTTTCCAACGAAACGAATTTCATTGGGACCGAAACGTTGAGACGTAGCGGTGTATCCATTTTCATGTGTTTGGAACTCGTGTGTGGCTATGCGTATGTATACCAATCAACGTAAATAACGATAGGATTTACTAACCATTTATAAAAAGGAACATACCCGAAACAAAACAAATTTAAAATTTTAAAAGAGACGTTAGAGTTGATGACCGATGATAAGGTTGTGGTCAATAGCTTGAGTGGGGTACGATATGATCGTAGGTTTTCTGTTGCATCAATTTTTGTAAGTGAACTTATACTCGGTGATATAGGAAACATGTATAGGGGTGCAAGAAATGTTCACAGTGGTATAATTAAGGATTTAATGATTGATAATGTATATGAACCTATTTTGATCTCATGAAAATCTTTTACTTTGTTGTCAATAAGTTTATAAAGTTGTATATCAATTTATGGGTAAACTGATCAAATCTTAATTTATGAGCAATTAATGTCCATAGGAAGTTGTTATTTATTTCAGTCAGCAAATTAGAAGTAGTAAAGGAAGCATGTAAAGCATGGCAACGAACAAAAGAAAAACAACTAACGAAATTTATGAAAGAATCAGTAACAAAGCAAATGGTCTATATGGCCAGCTGATTCAATACTTGCAAGGTAGTGATTTAGCCAACCAATATGGTCAGAAAACAGAATATCATGAAGAAACTAGCCATTGAAAATTCTCAAACGATGAAATTGAACAGGATAGCACAAGATTATAAAACTTTTGATTTATTAATAGTAAAATGGCAATATCCAAAATAACAATAGAGCCAAATTCTGGTGGACAATTGACATTAACATCGGGTAGCTTTGCTAAAGAAGTCTTACCGCAGGCCTGGTGAGATGAAAGCACACATGCCTCCTTTAATATAGAGATGCAGACATACCCCATCCTTTCTTGTTTGCAGTCTACCCAACAGTTAGCTCTAAAGAAAATGTATAGCATATATTATATTATGTACCACTAACCTATTCATGTTTTAAATTCATGGAGAAGGAAACGAGATACGTACACAACATGCCTGATGCTATCATCTGCGAACCCCCAACGCTACCCACCTGCTATCAGCCTACCGCGATCTGACCTTGTCCTTATCTTTAGTATGTTCTCCTGTAAATAGACGCAACCATCTTCATTCTCTCCTCGGGTATACTTGTCACGCCCATTTTCTTCCCATGTAAATAAAAACCAAAACTTCCCTCTAGCTAAAATAAAACATGCAACCTTTCACAATAAGAATTAAATCACAAGCGGACTCATGTGGGAGGGGTTCGGTGGTACCGTGGGCTGGAGTCAGTGGGCGTTGGTGGCCTGAGGTGGTTCGTTGGTGGTGGTTTCCTTTTGGTCTGGATGCTGCAGTACTCAGATGACACAGTGGCAGACATGGGTGTGAAGGACATGTAGGAGCGTTGCTGACGACCGGGGGGGGGGGGGGACTGGTGGAGGGTCCAGTGGCCGAGTGGGTGAGATGATGAAGCAGTGGACCAAGTTTTGGGGCGGCGGTGCCAGGAAAGCTCCGGTGGGTTGGGGAAACTTGCGCGGGTAGTGAAGGAGGTTCGAAGAAAGTATATTCTGGTGAGGGAAGAAGGACTGTTAGCCTAATAATGATTAAGGTGCCTAATTAACCTATTATATATGCCTAATATAAGTTAAATGGGCCTAATCCTTAAATCAAAAATACCCAGTACGTGGCCGAATAAGGTTTGAACGTAATAAATAGTCTTGAAAGCATATGTAAAACATAAGTAAGGTCAAGGTGGACAGCACTTTTCACGTGAACTGATCGTTTATTTATAGTGTGCTAAGTATATATATAAGTTTATAAAATGTCTGATAGTTTAAATATGCCACCAAGTAATAAACATGCTACTTAGGAAGATTTTTGCAGTGCCTAATCTAGCTAATACACACACTTAGCAACTTAGTTAAGATTTTATACATATAAGTTATTAGTATAAAAAAAATGTGTCTGCGAAAGGTTTAAGCTTGCCAATAATTTTACATAACGCAGTTCAAAGTTTGCCCAACCTTTTTCCTACTGACGTGGCCAATATGAAGTATAACATGCCCAGTTTATATATATCACCTAGATATGAATGTTGTCGGTCTTTGCTGAAATATAATTGCCTAATCAAGTTATACCTATACACGTGTACAGGGGTATACACATATTTTCGAATATGGCTAAGTTCAGCAAATAGGATAATAAAATATAGTTTACGATTGCCAACGTTTGTTTTAATAATGACAGTAACGATAAATTAAATTATTAATTCAAATTTAATTGTTTAAATAAATAAAATCGAGAACGTATAATTTGTGTAACGTCCTTGTATGTTAACAAAATCAGATCAAACAAGGAGACGTTGGAACTAGGGGTGAGCATTCATTGGTTCAAACCGAATTAACCGGCCAAACCGAACTACTTTGGTTGGTTTGGTTTGGTTGTTGTTGCTAATCGGTTGGGTTTGGATTTTATTTTTGGATTAATTTGGTTATTGGTTGGGTTTGGATTTGAGAAGATAAGGTTCGGTTGCACTGAAAAAACCGAATGTGTTATTCAACCATAAATTTTTGCTTTATGCTTATCATTATCGCCCAGACCCACTTTCACATCTTTTCAAAGAAAATTGAAGAATACGAAGCATTCTGCATTATTATTTCTGTCATTGATTCATAGACAAAGACCAAGCAGCATATCAAGCTCCAATCCAAGATCTATTATCCATGTCTATAAAATTTCATCTTATCCCCTTTTTCAATTTATCTTTCATCCACGTAAAATTTTCTCAATCATCTCACAGCACTCACAACTCACAACCCTCATTTCTAAATACAATTCATGACTGATCGTTCTCCATTCCAAATTTGTGTTCCTTTTTATCAGATTCGAAATTAGTAAGTTTGTTTAAAATTGGAGTTTTTCGCAATTCCTTTTTATTATCTCGAAACCCTATTTCATACAAATTGCTGTAGATTTCATATTTGTTTTGAAACAAAATGGGAGGATTTATTAGCACTTAGCAGCCGTAAACAATTCACAGAAGGAGTCCCAATGGCTCTTGCTAAAGCTAAGGGCGCCATCGCTTCAAACGTTGTAGTTGTCAAGCAAAAGCTACTGCCCATATTGTATTCGTTCTAAAAATTTGCTAAAAGAGCTCAAGGCTAAGATTATAGAAATTGAATTGGATCATAAATGATGGTGCATAAACTCAAGCAGCTTTTCTAGAGATAACTGGACAAAGGACTGTTCCCAATATCTTTTTGGCGGCTGTGATGATCGTATGGCAACAAACCATGAAAATAAGCTGGTTTCACATCCTCACAGAAGCCAGAGCACTGTAAGCATGAAGATTGTTGTAGCACTTGTGAAGGTGGTTTCAATAGTATTCATGGTTTATATAAATTATAGGCAGTAGTTTTTTTCTTCCTGATTGTGTAATTCTCTGTGTTTCTTAATAATATGTTGATGTGAATGCGTTAATAGGCGGCAATTATTTTGTTGAATACAAGATAAATGGCAACCAAAAATCATTTTAAAAAACATATTTATGTCCAAAAAAAATTAAGCAATTTACATTATGTTAAAAAAACAAAAACCAAATTAACCGACCGTGCCGAACCAATTTAATTTGGTTCGGTTCAAGTTTGGTTCTACGTTAAACTGGTTCGGTTCGGTTCAAGTTTGGTTTGGTTTTAAATTGGTTTTCAAATATTTAGATAAAACTGAACCGAATCGGCCGTTTACTCACCCCTAGTTGGAACCATATCAACGGACGCGATATCATGATGCCGATTTGGACAGAGTTGGTAGCGACAAGGATTTTTAATTAAATTGAACGATAGTTTAATTTAATTAAAACGAACTGTTTCAACGACGGACAAATCAAGGTGAGTTTACTCACTCAGTTTTATTTCACTTATATTTTATATATAAGTCGGTTTTAAATCTTTTTTTGTGTTATGATTGTTAATTGTTTGATGGATGCTGAATATATATTTCTATATGCTGATTAAACTGATTAAATTAAACGTTCGTTTAATTTAATTTAAATCAAATCATGATTTTTAACGATTATTTCCAAATGAGGTTACTTACCTCGTTGGTCACATTTATAATAATATAAACATGTTAAATTTATATATAAATATTTGGATTGCTGTTATTGTTTGATTTTTGAATATTATATTTGTTTATTGAAATAAATGATATTGTTGAAATAACGTATTTGGTGTAGGGAAAACAAGTTGGAGGGATCCAACTGGATTCCTCAAATTTATTGGTTATTTTCATATTGTAATTATATGTACTGTTTAATTGATATGATTGGATGATTGATTTGATCGTTGATTGCTGAATCTGAATTCAATGTTTATTCTGTTATAACCAACAGATAGTATTGGTTAAGTAATTGGTAGCAATTGTCCCAAAAATATATCGTTTTATAAATATTGATATATCGTCAGGTGAATTGACGGTAATGAAGTTATAAAAATTATTTTATAACTGAAGATAGATTTTGGAAATCTATTATTTTGAATAAAATGAAATTAATACGCCTTATTTATTGTTTAAGGTTTTAACTGATTATTAAATAATTTTGAAAGTTAAATTCCTATGTAATAAGATTTGTGAAAGGACAAGCAGAATTAATGAAATGATGAAAAGTTGGATAAATTGTTTTCAAGAGATGATTAAATAAAATTATTTAAATTAATTATATTATTAATTAATTTAAAAGGAGAACCAATTGGAGTTGATTAACGAAATAATCATGGTTTAAATTGATGAAGTCAACTGCTTTAATTGGAACCGGTTATTTGATTAATTTGTTTTGAATTAATCTAGTGAAACAGAGTAATGAATATTTAATGAGATTTCAAAAGGATATTTACTACGTATTTAGTTAATAAGAACTTAATTATTTCTGTGGTCATTAACGAGGAAGTAAATTATTATTTTAATTAATAATTTCTTTAGAGATTAGTGTTTAAATGGAATTCATTTAATTAAGGTTAATGGAGTAGAAACAAGATTTGCAAGGTGGGTAATGGAACCTAGTTCAATTTTGAATAGGGTTGATGAACGGGTTTTATATTCAAACGCGAGTTTTTATGAAGGAAATTATAAAAGAAAATTTAAGTAGATGTGATAGCTTAAATATAAGGTTTACTTAATATTTAAATTAGGTAAGAAGGGATCGAGATAAAAAAAATTGGTTTATATTAAACCAGAGAGGTAAATGAAGCATGTAAAAAGGTGTGAGGTGAAAACGTTAAGTTTAAATTAACGTTACTTAACAATGGAATTTGAAATGAGATTTTCAAAGTGGAAAATGATTAAGTGAATTAGAAATGGAATAATATGGGTAATAATTAGTCGAGATAGGACTTAAACCCTAACTAGAGATTGGTTAAGTTGAGTGATTTTTTGAGTATTAATTTGATGTTGATTTCGGTCTTCGGGGTTGATACTTAGGAAACTATTCACTTTCCAATTTACGGTTAGAGACTAATGAATGTTGGGGTATAGAAATGCTTGATTAATGTTGTAATTGATATTTTGAAATAAACAGTAAAATAGAAATTTGAATATGGCTATTTAACATTTTCCAAATATTAGATTGAAATTGTTTTGAGAAGATTAATGTATTGAAATAAGGATTTAATACCATTTTTAAAATATGGAAATGTTTTAGAAGTTTTAAATTAACTATTTGTAAATTATTTTAACTAAATGGGCCAAGTGATGCTGAATACCAAACCATTAAGTTCAGTTTATTTTCATGGTTGAATGGTTGTTTATTTGATAGTTAACTAACCAACTATCAACTCTGGCCTATACGATAGTTGGTACGGAACGAATTCATATTCGAAAACCATTTCGACCAATAAATACATAATTGTTGAAGATATCAGATACTGTCGAGATGGAGAAATTGAAGACTGTGCATCTTCATAAAACGATAGAATTACTTATAATCTCTGGTTTAACGGCCAGAGATATACTGTGACTCTATCATGGTTGTAATCTATGGATTTGCAAGGACTACTCGCTACTGATCTATAGGGTGATTCCTAGGAAGTGGTAGGAGAGTGCCTTCGGTTCATCCTGTTCCTGGATGACTTGTATGGACGAATGTCTAACAGAATATTTCTTAAGAATCGCGTTCATTACTTTTTTAAAAACGTATTTATGTCAATGGCGGAGAGTGGTCATTCTCTTATCTTAACAACTAGAGTATTTTTGTGGACGTCAATTAGTGATTTGGCGGATTTGATAATGTGGCATTCAAAGTGAATAGTGATCGGATGTTTCAAGAGATGAGTATAACCTCAAGCCTCATCAACCGGGAAATGACAAAAATCGGGCAGGCAGCATGGCTATGTGGGTCGCTCCCATTAGGATGTATTATCACCTATCTAGAGAAATTCCATTTACTTCTTCAATATATTTCAATGCTGTCCCTTTTTCGAGAAACGGTGGTTTGAGCCCACCCATTGGTGATATACATTCGATACACATAAGTGAAATGAGTAGTCGGTCATGTGTAGGCCGGGTTGCAAGACGCTCTTGTTGAACCCAGTGTATTCCCCTCTAGAGATACATTATCGGCAGGTGGTTCCATACCTAGTCATAGTCGGAATCCAGTCTCCAATAGGAACCCACGGTTTTTATTTTATATTATATATGTGGAGCGTGAGATGCAAGAGTTCTGCTAGATTGTTATTTACTTGTATTTAAACACTATTATTATATCAAATTATATATATGATTTCAAAATGTTTTGGGTTATCGTAAGGTAAAAACCATCCATATTTATATATGGATTTGGTCTTACGATTATCCTTTTCTTTCGAAAAGATTATGAGCTTTAAAAATCAAGTTGGATGATTCCCCATAAAACTTTTGCGAGTTTTTCTCACTCTAGTTCACCAGACTGACCCGGTGTTTGAAATGCTCGAGTTAGACCGGGTTGTACAGGTTCATGTTATCGGATGCTGCGAAATCTAGAGATGAGCTAGAGATGTTCAAACGTATGATATCTAGTATTTATTCCGCTGTGTGACTGTATATGAGGACAGGTTATTATAACTGTCCAAATGTGATAATGTACTCTGATGATTGTAAATATTTTTAAGGCTCTCTATAAAGATTTATTTCTATATTATATTTTGTTCTGCTGCGATGTGAGACTCTGATTCAGTTGTGATTTTTCTCTTATTCTTCTATTCTAATATTTCTTTCTTCCTCTTGTCATCCTCTGAATTCTCTCTGTTGGCATCAAGGTTTCCAGTACAATTTGGGTTGGATTGGTGTTGTTTGATCAACTCAAAAGGTACTGGAAATCTAGGTCGTCACACTTGGTATCATAGTGTAAGGTTGAGTAATAACCTTGGATCAATGGCATAACTCAATAAAAATGGGGTTAGTAACACCCTAGATTGAGTTTGAGTATATCTATATGAGAGCGTATTTGTAAAATTAATAGAAATATTTTATATTATGTTATTGATTAATTCGATTTTGAACTAGCAGCTGATACGATATTATTTTTAAGAGGGTCAAAGGAAATAATTTTGGCCAAATTATATTTTTATAGAAATGAGGTTACCAAAGTATTGAGATGCTGATTTGTTTGGTTGTTTTAAATGGAATTCAAACTGGATTAAAAAATTGGAATGGTTTAATATAGCTAGAAGATTTCACATATTGGTAAATAAGAATGAATGATTCAGAATTTAACTTAGAGATCAGTAAAAAAGAATGAATGATTTTTGAAATAAAATCAGAATTTGAATTTGAATTTGAAAGGTATGTGAATAAATTTGAAAATTTATTTAATAGGGATTTGAAACTTAACTTGGTTAAGTCAAGTTGATTAAAGAATGGATAGTGGGGTTAAAATGGAATTTGGAGTTAAACGAAATCAATTTAGAATTTGGAAACTGAGTAAACTATAAATTGATTGGTTTAGTTAAGTTAGTTGTATATTGATTATGATTATGCATTGTTGATTGGTTGTTTGTTAGATGGATTAAATAAATTCATCACACGATTAATAAATAGAAGTTAAATGAATTGAAAACTAAATTCCAGTATAACGAATTTGAATAAAATTTGATTATGAAATAAAACTGGATAATCTTGTATTTAGTACTTGCATTGTGAATATGTTAAGCATGGGTTGGTTATAAAGAGATGAGCTTTAATTGCTATGCTTGGGAATTAGAGTTTGGTTGCCCGACAAATAGGTAAACCTTAATTATATTGATTAGTGATTAATTTTATACCTCTGAGTTGGGAATCCGTTTGGTTTTATTTTCTTTTAAGATGTGTGAGACCCGGAGTGGCGTTTGTCGTTGTTCTGATCGAGCAGTGTAGTGAAGATGCTAGCATTTTTTTCATAAATTTTTATAACTTAGAAATTTTAGAAGATAATTCTATAATAATTATATTGGAAATAATTGGGATTGAAACATTCTTTTTACTTAGTAATTTTGGGGACGAAAATATTTTAAGAGGGAAAGAATGTAACGTCCCGTATTTTTGGTAGTTAGATATTTAATATATTTAATTATTTTAAATATTGATTTGGGTTATAAATGGATTTATAATATATAATTCGTTTATATAACGAAGTTTGAACGTTAACTTTATATATATATATATATATATATATATATATATATATATATATATATAACGAACTCGAAATGTTGCGGTAGTTCGTAGTTTACGATTTGAACTTCAGCTGAATATACAGAATCCATTTTAAGTTGAAATTCTGTGAAACAAGAAACGTTTGAATTAATTTGATTATAATTTTCTAATGGAAGAGAAAAATGAAAATTTCACGTCATATATTGTGAGTTGTGTTCAATTCAAATTTTAGAATAGTCGATATGGAATTCGTTAATAAAGGATAACGTTTATATTATAAATTAAATAGGAATTTTTATATATTTTTGAATATCGTCTAACCCAGGATTGTTAGCATTGAGTTTAAAATCTATATTGGTCTATTTTGAAAGCAGCATAATATTTCACTTGGAGATATATGATAAAAATAATTTACTATTATTTAAATTGTATTATTTTGGATTTAATAATATTTTATTGATATTGTATAAATCTTAAAAATATTTTTCTTTTCAAACAGCCTCCGTTTTCGACTGAACGAGTTTTATTGGGAAATGTATAATTAGTTATTCCTAGATTTCCAGTTTGGAGTCAATTGGAGTTGTTTTATCTGTGTATGCAATTTAAGGGTGAATCGATAAATAAATTGGAATTAAAATAACGTCATTGTGCAAACGAAGTCGGTTTCCAACGAAACGAATTTCATTGGGACCGAAACGTTGAGACGTTGCGATGTATCCATTTTCGTATGTTTGGAACTCGTGTGTAGCAATGCGTATGTACACCGATCAACGTAAATAAAGATAGGATTTACTAACCATTTATAAAAAGAAACATACCCAAAACAAAACAAATTTAAAATTTTAAAAGAGATGTTATAGTTGATGACCGATGATAAGGATGTGGTCAATAGCTTGAGTGGGGTTCAATATGATCGTAGCTTTTCTGTTGCATCAATTTTTATAAGTGAACTTATACTCAATGATATAGGAAACATGTACCGGGGTGCAAGAAATGTTCACAGTGGTACAATTGAGGATTTAATGATTGATAATGTATATGAACCTATTTTGATCTCATGAAACTCTTTTTCTTTGTTGTCAATAAGTTAATAAAGTTGTATATCAATTTATGGGTACGCTGATCAAATCTTAGTTTGTGAGCAAGAAATTCAAATTAATGTCAATAGGAAGCCGTTATTTATTTCAGTCAGCAAATTAGAAGTAGTTAAGGAAGCACGTAAAGCATGGAAACGAACAAAAGAAAAACAACTAATGAAATTTATGAAAGAATCAGTAACGTAGCAAATGGTCTATATGGCCAGATGATTCAATACTTGCAAGGTAGTGATTTAGCTAACCAATATGGTCAGAAAACAGAATATAATTAGAATATCATGAAGAAATTGGCCATTGAAAATTCTCAAATGATGAAGTTGAACAGGATAGCACAAGATTATAAAACTTTTGATTTATTCATAGTAAAATGGCAATATCCAGAATAACAATAGAGCAAATTCTAGTGGATAATTGACATTAACATCAGGTAGCTTTGCTAAAGAAGTCTTACCGCAGGCCTGGTGAGATGAAAGCGCACATACCTCCTCTAATATAGAGATGCAGACCTACCCTGTCCTTTCTTGTTTGCAGTCTACCAAACAGCTAGCTCTAAAGAAAATGTACAACTTATATTATATTATGTACTACTAACGTATTCATGTTTTACATCATGGAGAAGGAAACGATATACGTATACACCATGCCTGACGCTATCATCTGCAAACCCCCAACGCTACCCACCTGCTATTAGCCTACTGCGATCCGACCTTGTTCTAATCTTTAGTATGTTCTCCTATAAATAGATGTAGCCATCTTCATTCTCTCCTCGGGTATACTTGTCATGCCCATTTTCTTCCCATGTAAATAAAAACCAAAACTTCCCTCTAGCTAAAATAAAACAAGCAACCTTTCACAACAAGAATCAAATCACAAGTGGACTCCTGTGGGAGGGGTTCGGTGGTACCATTGGGTGGAGTCAATGGGCGCTAGCGTCGTGAGGTGGTTCGACGGTGGTGGTTTCCTTTTGTTCTGGATGCTGCATTACTTAGATGACACAATGGCAGACATGGGTATGAGGGACATGTCGGAGCATTGTTGATGACCGGAGGGGCTGGTGGAGGGTCCGGTGGCCGAATAAGTAAGATGACGGAGTAGTGGACCATGTTTTGGGGCGGCGGTGCCAGGAAATCTCCGGTGGGTTGGGGGAACCTTGCGCGGGTAGTGAAGGAGGTTCAAAGAAAGTATATTCAGGTGAAGGAAGAAGGACTATTAGCCTAATAATGATTAAGGTGCCTAACTACCCTATTATATATGCCTAATATAAGTTAAATGGGCCTAATCCTTAAATCTAAAATACCCAATAAGTGGCCGAATAAGGTTTGAACATAATAAATAGTCTTGAAAGCATATGTAAAACATAAGCAAGGTCAAGGTGGATAGCACTTTTCACGTGAACTGATCATTTATTCATAGCGTGTTAAGTATATATATATATAAGTTTGTAAAACGTGTAATGGTTTAAATATGCCACTAAGTAATAAACGTGTGACCTAGGAAGATTTTCGCAGTGCCTAATCTAGCTAATACACACACTAAGCTACTTAGTTAATATTTTATACATATAAGTTATTAGTATAAAAATTGTTTCTGTGAAAGGTATAAGCTTGCCAATAATTTTACATAACGCAGTTCGATGTTTGCCCAACCTTTTTCCTATTGACGTGGCCAATATGAAATATAACATGCCCAGTTTATATATATCACCTATATATGAATGTTGTCGATCTTTGCTGAAATATAATTGCCTAATCAAGTTATATCACGTGTCCAGGGGTATATACATATTTTCGAATATGGCTAAGTTCAGCAAGCAGGATAATAAAATATAGTTTACGATTGCCAACGTTTGTTTTAATAACTACAGTAACGATATATTAAATTATTAATTCAAGTTTAATTGTTTAAATAAATAAAATCGAGAACGTATAATTTGTGTAACTGATAACAAAATCAGATCAAACAAGGAGACATTGGAACCACATCAACGGATGTGTTATCATGAAGCCGGTTTGGATGGAGTTGGTAGCGACAAGGATTTTTAATTAAATTAAACGACAGTTTAATTTAATTAAAACGAACTGTTTTAGCGACGGACAAGTCAAGGTGAGTTTACTCACTTAGTTTTATCCTACTTATATTTTATATATAAGTCGGGTTTAAATCTTTTTTTGTGTTGTGATTGTTAAATGTTTGATGGGTGCTAAATATATATTTCTATATGTTGATTGAACTGATTTAATTAAACATTCATTTAATTTAATTTAAATCAAATCGTTATTTTTAATGATTATTTCCAAATGAGGTAACTTACCTCGTTGGTCACATTTACAATAATATAAACGGGTTAAATTTATAGATAAATATTTGGATTGCAGTTATTGTTTGATTTTTGAATATTGTATCTGTTTATTGAAATAAATGATATTGTTGAAATAACGTATTTGGTGCAGGGAAAAACAAGTTGGTTGGATCCAACTGGATTCCTCAAATTTATTGGTTGTTTTCATATTGCAATTATATGAACTGTTTAACTGATATGATTAGATGATTGATTTGATCATTGATTGTTGAATCTGAATTCAACGTTTATTCTGTTTTAACCAACGGACAATATTGGTTAAGTAGTTGGTAGCAGTTGGCCTAAAAATATAACGTTTTATAAATATTTGATATACCATCAGGTGAATTGATGGTAACAAAGTTATAAAATTTATTTTATGACTGAAGATAGATTTTGTAAATCTATTATTTTGAATAAAAGGAAATTAATATGTCTTATTTATTGTTTAAGGTTTTAAGTAATTATTAAATAATTTTGAAAGGTAAATTCCTATGTAATAAGATTTGTGAAAGAACAAGCAAAATTAATGAAATGATGAAAAGTTGGATAGTAAAATTATTTAAATTAATTATATTATTAATTAATTTAAAAGGAGAACTAATTGGAGTTGATTAACGAAATAATCATGGTTTATGTAGATGAAATCAACATATTTAATTGGAACTGGTTATTTGATTGATTTGTTTTGAATTAATCTATTGAAATAGATTAATGAACATTTAATGAGATTTTAAAAGGAGATTTACTATGTATTTAGTTAATAAGAACTTAATTATTTCCGTGGTCGTTAACGAGGAAGCAAATTATTATTTTAATTAATAATTTCGATTAATGTTTAAATGGAATTCATTTAATTCAGGTTAATGGAATTCATTTAATTCAGTTTAATGGAATTGAAACAAGATTTGCAAGGTGGGCAATGGAACCTAGTTGAATTTTGAAAGGGGTTGATGAACGGTTTTTATATTCAAGGCCGGGATTTTATAAAGGAAATTATAAAAGAAAATTTATGTAGATGTGATAGCTTAAATATAAGGTTTACTTAATATTTGAATTAGGTAAGAAGGGATCGAGATAAAAAAATTGGTTTATATTAAACCAGAGAGGTAAATGAAGCATGTAAAAAGGTGTGAGGTGAAAATATTAAGTTTAAATTAACGTTACTTAACAGTGGAATTTGAAATGAGATTTTCAAAGTGGAAAATGATTAAGTGAATTAGAAATGGAATAATATGGGTAATAACGAGTCGAGATAGGACTTAAACCCTAACTAGAGATTGGTTAAGTTGAGTGATTTTCTGGGTATTAATTTGATGTTGATTTCGGTCTTCGGGGTTGATACTTAGGAAACTATTCACTTTCCAATTTACGGTTAGAGACTAATGAATGTTGGGGTATAGAAATGCTTGAATAAAGTTGTAATTGATATTTTGAAATAAACAGTAAAATAGAAATTTGAATATGGCTATTTAATATTTTCCAAATATTAGATTGAAATTGTTTTGAGAAGATTAATATATTGAAATAAGAATTTAATACCATTTTTAAAATATGGAAATGTTTTAGAAGTTTTAAATTAACTATTTGTAAATTATATTTAACTAAATGGGCCAAGTGATGCTGAATACCAAACCAGTAAGTTCCGTTTATTTTCATGGTTGAATGGTTGTTTATTTGATAGTTAACTAGCCTACTATAAAATATGGCCTAAATGATTGTTGGTATGGAAAGACCGGGATCGAATTCATATTCGAAAACCATTCCGACCAATAAATACGTAATCGTTGAAGATATCAGATACTGATTGAGATGGAGAAATTGTAGACCGTGGATCTTCATAAAACGATAGAATTACTTATAATCTCTAGTTTAGCGGCCAGAGATATAATGTGACTCTATCGTGGTTGTAATCTACGGTGCAAGGACTACTCGCTTATGATCTATAGGGTGATTCCTAGGATGTGGTAGGAGAGCGCCTTCGGTTCATCCTGTTCCTGGATGACTTGTATAGACGAATGTCTGATACAATATGTCTTAAGAATCACGTACGTCGATTTTTCCAAACGTATTTCTGTTAGTGGTGGAGAATGGTCGTTCTCTTAGCTTAACGATTAGAGTATTTTTGTGGACATCAATTAGTGATTTGGCGGATCTGATAATGTGGCATTCAAAGTGAATGGGGACCGGATGTTTCAAGAGATGAGTATAACCTCAAGCCTTATCAGCTGGGAAATGACAAAAATCGGGCAAGCAATATGGCTATGTGGGTCGCTCCCATTAGGATGTATAGTCACCTATCTAGAGAAATTCCATTTGCTTCTTTAATCCATTTCGATGTTGTCCCTTTTTCGGGAAACGGTGGCTTGAGCCCAACCGTTGGTGATATACATTCGATACACTCAAGCGAAATGAGTGGTTGGTCATGTGTGGGTCGGGTTGCAAGGCATTCTTGTTGAACCCAGTGTATTCCCCTCTAGAGATACGCTATCGGCAAATGGTTCTGCACCGTGTCATAGTCGGAATCCAATCTCCAATAAGTACCCGCCGTTTTGATTGTATGCTATATATGTGGAGCATGAGATGCAAGCGTTCCGCATGATTGTTATTTACTTGATTTAGACACTATTATATTATTAGATTATATATATATGTGATTTCAAAATGTTTTGGGTTATCGTAAGGTAAAAACCGTCGATATTTATGTGTGGATTTGGTCTTCCGAATATCCTTTTCTTTCGAAAATATTTTGAACTTTAAAAATCAAGTTGGATGATTCCCCTTAAAACTTTTGCGAGTTTTTCTCACTTTGGTTAACTAGACTGACGCGATGTTTGGAATGCTCGTGTTAGATTGGGTTGTACAGGTTCAGTTTATCGGATGCTGCGAAATCCAGAGACGAGCTGGAGGTGTTCAGACGTATGATATCTAGTATTTATTCCTCTATGTGATTGTATATGAGGATAGGTTATTATATCTGTCGAAATGTGATAATGTACTTTGATGATTGTAAGTATTTTTAAGGCTCTCAATAAAGATTTATTTCTATATTATATTTTGTTCCGGTGCGATGTGAGACTCTGATTCGGTTGTGATTCTTCTCTTATTCTTCTATTCTAATATTTCTTTCTTTCGCTTCTCATCCTCTAAATTCTTTCTATTGGCATCTAGGTTTCCAGTACAATTTGGGTTGGATTGGTGTTGTTTGATCAACTCAAAAGGTACCGGAAATATGGGTCGTCATTTAATTCGATGTCATACCGTCATTTGCAATATTTGGTGGTAATCGGTTGTTTTTTTATTAAACTTCGGTGCATGATGGTCGAACTAATGCTATAACCTATAATCTGTTAAAACATTGATTCTTTTTCGAAATCTTTAATTTTGTTCAACTTTTCATTATCGAATAATTTGATAATACTCATTTTATCTCCATCGAAATTCATATAGATGAATTTTATACGACAATAAAAGTTGCTCTTAGCTTTTAGTAGCATGCAATCAATTTTTTATAGTTTCATTCGATGCATTCAAGTGGAAAATTAACACAACTTAACATCGTTTGATTTTTTAAGTTGCGTTGTATATGCGTAATTTTTTTTGTATGCATTTTTAATGAATCAATGTGTTGTTACAGCAAGAAAGGTTCTACCTCGTTTTCGACGACTTATGTCCATCAAACTGCGTCCAATCTAAGGAGATTGGAGTTGGAGCGATTGAAAAAAGTTATGGAGGAGACTGTTATGGATGATAAAGGCAATACAAATGAAAGTAGAAGTTCGAGTGCAGAGGAAGAAAGGGAAAAAAGAGAACAAAAGTGAAGAAAATGTACAGAGTGAAGACCAAGTACAAGATGTATCTAAGGAGGTTAATCCATCTCATCACACCGAAGAAGAGAAACGAATGAAGAGGCACAAAGTAAAGAAACACAAAGTGAGGAGATACAACCGTTGACCAAGAAGCAAAAAGGAAAGCAGTTGATGGTTCAACCGGGTCAATTGTCACAAAGTGAATCACAATCACCGTTATTGTTCACTTTTAAAGATCATATTGCTTTGACGATATGGAATTCTTTGGTACGTCTAGCTACACGATAACTATAGAGTATGTTGGTCATGGGTTTGCAATTTGCATTACAACCACAATTTGTGTACGTCCATGCGTAAATGCATATAGTACGTACATACCTTTGTGTATATATACACAACAACTTTCATCACTTATGTGTAACAAGTATATGTGTACACATATATGTATGTAGTAGTTCTACATATTCCAAATTCAATACAAGGTTCATTATAACTAAAACCTAAATTTCCATGTAACAAGTATGATGGAATGACCTTGGTCTGACAACATATTATTTGGAGGAGGTGAGACTATTTTCAAACCTTCATAGTTGTCAAAAATTCAGATCAACATGTGTTCTCAAACTTTCATTTTATAGTTGTAAAAAAATCATAGCTTGCTTTCGTAGTAATATCTTCTGAACTTTCATTTTATAGTTGTCAAAAATTCTACATAACACGATTATATTTGTAACGACCCAGAAAACCCCTTTAAAACTCCCCCGACCAATCATAATTTTTATATATAAAAAAAAGAAACGGAATTTCTTTTTTTTATATAAAAATTATGATTGGTCGAGGGAGTTTTAAAGGGGTTTTCTGGGTCGTTACAATATTATTCATGGGCAGATCAACATGTGTTATGGATCACACTTGTCATTTTATCATTTGTAGGTAAAATTTAATTACATGGTTTTGTAGCACAAGTTGCATTTTGGTGAGTTATTGTTTGCATGAACGTTCGTTTTTGTTGGCAACGTCTGTCAATTCATATCAAGATAGCATTTTTACGTCAAGTTCCATCAGTAGCATAATTGTAAAACAAATATACGTTATGCATCACTTAAAAGGGGCGTAGTCGAATATTTATCTTTTAAAATAGTTATATCTATGTTTAGAAAATTTTCAAACTAAGATCATGTTTTGTACGCTTATTGTTGATTTTCATGTGTGTAATAGCCCGCATTTTATATATCGGAGGATTGTAAAATATTTTTATTTTATTCCCTGAGGGTTGAATAAATTTTAATATGTTGCTTATGAGGATGTGAGACATGTCCATAACTTTTACCAATTTTGTTTGTGACCATTTTGCCCCTGCCAGTCTTGTACAGGGCATAACTTTTGACTCAGGTCGAACCAGGTGGTGAGGCATATGCCATTGGAAAGGAAATGATGATTGCCTTTCCATAGAGTGGTTACATTAAAGATTTAGCTTTGCGGTTTGGGAGGAATTGCTGTTTTAAGGTTTAACAGTTGGTTGTTCATGTTTGTGAAGCCTTAATGTAACGACCCGTGTTTTTGGCACCCAAATATATTTTTTAATTTATTTAATTTAAATAGTATATTTGAAATATCGATGGAATTAAATATTTAATTTTTTGTTTAAACAAAGTTCGGTTATATATTTAAATAATTATAATTCGAGCTTGAAAATGGCATGTAGTTCGTAAATTTGAATTTGAACTTCAACTGAGAATACAGGATTCGATATAAGTCGGATTTCTGTAAAACAAGAAACGCTGGAAGCGTGTTGATGATAATTTTCATATGAAAGAGAAAAATCCAGATTCTGTGTGATAGACTGCGAGTTATGGCTAAATCAAATTTGGAGAAAAACGCTGTGGAATTCGCTATCGACCTCTAAAATGGCCATTTTGCAAACGAACTCTGTTTTCGAGGAAATTAGTTTCATTGGGACCGTATCGTCAAATTATTGTCAGAAAATCAAACTGCATGGCAAACCGATGCCGTATGTGACCACGGTAGCTGAAAACGCCCGTTCAAATTTCTATAGCGCGTATTTAAATAAATAAAGGGATATTTAAGTGTAACTGGAGCAGACGATCAAATTAGGCCGCGAAACCAGTTCCATTGAGTTCGTAGCGTCGATTATAGTCAGGATAGACATATAGTTTGTTATTTTTAAAGACCTGATAATTTGGCGTTAAAAAGGGTAGTGCGGTGCACGGTAAAAATGGCCTACCGGGGCGACAGTCTCAGAATGTGACGAAATTAGTGCCGTTGGGTTCGTATCGAAAAGTTATTGTCAGTGTTCGCAGTTTCGAGTTGATTCGATTTATCTGGTGATCGTGAAAAAATTAAATGCGTGTTTATTTCTGGTTTTATAAAGGAAATTTTTTCATACGACCTCGGATTGCGACGAAACCTGTCCCATTGGGTCCGGAATATCGATTTACACCAAGATTAGCCTTTTTATCAGAAGACAGAAATCATTTATAGGGGTTTTTATCAACTACTTTACCCGTAAGTTTCGTTAAATTAAAATATTGTTTTTCTAAACCTATATATATACCATACTGATGCCAAACCCTTTCTGATACATGCGCTGCCACTTCATAACAAACCAATGGCCAGTTTCTTCGATCGCTTTTCACCCTTTTTCTTTTAATCCACAAGCTTTTCACCAAACTTTCAACAAATAAATTGTTCAGCATCTCAAGTTCTCCGAGTCCAACGAGGATGATCTGATTTCGTTGTCTATATGGATCGAAACCGGCCTTGAAAGGCGCTGGTTTTGGATGGCCGTTGCTCCTCCTTGGAGCGACCGAACTGGATGAGGGTCTGGGTGAAGCTCGAGGGGGCATTGGCGTTTGGATTGATGGGGTTTTATGGTCCGCCAGCGGCCTAGAGGAGGAGCCGTGGTGAGGGTTTGTGGACCTCTGAAAGTAGGTAGCGGTTTAAAAATGGAAGGGGAGAGCTGAACGAGGGGATTCAACGTAAACAAGGCAAAAAAGGGAGACCATGAGAACCAGGAACCGTAAAAAGAAAAAGAAAAAAAACAATACGGGTGAAAAGGATACAGTGGACATATGAGCACTGGGACGGATGTTGGAAACCAAAGTGCTGATCAGCTTGTATTTGGTAAAAGCCACACCTGGGGAAGAGAACTAATGGCCTTAATCTCGGATACTTGAGTAAACGACGCCTTAAAACAATTAATATCTATTAATTATTGGTTATTGGTTGACTAATTTAAATTAATTATTATTAACAGGTGCGTGAGAAGCAAAGAACCAAACGAATGCCTAGGGAGAACAAAGTTGCTTTAGAAATTGGAAGGAGTTTTCCTTCGGCCTTATTCATTTTACAGAAGGGTCGGCCACTAAAATCCCTACCCAAAATGTAATTAACGTTAACTGTTTGATTAATTTAGGGATTGCTTATTTTTAATTAAATTATTTATGCTGGTGCAGCAACAAAGTGTTAGCGGCGCTGTGTGGGTTTCAGTTGCAGAACAAGGAATAACCGGTTGGACGAACCTGTTTTGCCTAACGAAGTAAACGAACATTCTTACTTAATTTTAATGAATAAATTAAAGGAGACAATTACTTTAAGTGATCATATAGTAATTATATTCGATGCAGGGACTGAACAAAGGAGAGGAAAGGAATTCCAAATGTCAGCCTGTACACATTTGAACAGAAGTAATTAGCCAACTCCCCAATTCATATTGAAAATAATTAAAGAAATCTTAAACTAGGATTTTAATTAATTAAGGAAAATTTGTTATTTTATTTATATCTCATGTTTGTGTCAACAGAATCGATCCAAACCAATTCCTTTGGAACAGAAATTCAGAACCCTATATTTTGGAATTTATTCCAGACAAAGCCAGAGACTGTTGGAACTTATTGTTAAATTAAACAATGGTTTAATTTAATTGGAACGGAAACCGAACCGTTTGGCAACAACGAAATCAAGGTGAGTTAATCTCACTCAGTTTTCCCATTTATATTTTTATATAAATTGGGTATTTTTATTTTGTGTGCTCTGCTTGCTGATGGTTGCCTGTTTGCTAGTTATACACTTATTATTTGATTTAACTGATGAAATTAAACCGTTGTTTAATTTCAGTAGAATACCAAATCGTTATTTAACGAATTGGGACCCGATGAAGGTAGCTTACCTCGTTGGTCACGTTTATAAAATAAACGTGTTTTTGTTTGAATTATTTGATCTGTTTGAATTGTTTGAACTGTTTGGAGATAACCAGTTTGATACAGGGAAGAACAGGTTGGAGGGACCCAACCGGATCCCTCAAATATATTATTTGTTTACATATTATCATATATGAACTGCCCTGCTTGTAGTGTTTGATTTGATTGTTGATTTTTGAATATTCAACATCTGTGTGGTTTAAACCAGTGAGTAGTGTGGGTTGAATATTTGGCAACATATGGCCTATAAAATCAACCGCTTTACAAATATTGATTCACCGTCAGGTGAATCGATAGAGATGAAGTTATAAGATTTGTTTTATAACTGGAATTTGGTTTTGAAAGGAATGATATTGAATAAAAGTTATTAAAAAGGATTAAATAAATATTTTATTTATTTAAGGCTCTGATTTGTTCTCAAGTTATTTTATTTCAAGTATGAGAATAAGAACTGAATCGAGTGGATGAACTTTGATAATTGTTTTGTCAAGAAACAATTAATGGAAGTATTTAAACTAATTATATTTTTAATTAATTTAAGTGAGATTTATTGGAATCAGTTAACGAGACAAGTGAGTTTTGAATTAATTTAATCGACCGTTTTGAATTAGAATTGATTTTCAAATTAATGTGTTTTGATTAAAATAGTTAAATGGACATGGTTTAAATTTAAGTAAGGTTTTAAAAAGGGATTTACAATTTAATTTAGTTAATAAAGGAATTAACTACTGAAGTAGTTAATGATTGAAATAAGTTATTATTGTAATTAGTGATGATTTGGAAAATTACTTTTTAAATGATGATGCATTTAAAAAGGTGATCGAAGATGAAATGTAATCCAATTGGATGGTAAAAGAAATTTTTGAACGGATTTTATATTTGAAACCTGAACTTTTTATAACAATGGTATAAAGGGGATTTCAAGCGAAGATGGTAACTTGAATTTAAGCGTTGCATAATGACTTGAATTAAGGAAAAGGGTTTATAATAAACCAAAGTTTATAAAAGGAGTGAGATGGTAAAATGTTAATTTTATATTAACATTATTTGAAAATGGGATCAAGAAAAAGGGAATTTGGAATGAGATTCCAAAGTGGGGAAATGGTCGAATAGATTTGAAAGGAGATTGGTAAAGGTAAGTTTGGGTAAAGAAGTGGGTTATAGGGTTGAATAACCAAATCCGAGTTAAATGGAAATTGTTTTGAGATTAGAATGGAATATTGGGTTTTGATTACGACTTATAATTATCTGAGGGTATGAACGTTGTTGATCAAGGTCTGAGAGGTAATTAGAATACCCCAACTTGAACAACATCAGGATTATCTGAAGATGGTATTAGTTGGTAATCGTAAAAGAGGTTAGTGATGGTTCGTTATTTCCATTAGTGAAATAATGCAACGTTTGGTGGAAATTTGAATATATATATATATATATATATATATATATATATATCGAGAGATTCGAAGTAAAGGAAATATGAAGTTAGTTTTATTCTATACTAATCAATATTGGATATAGTTATTCAAGCTAGAGTTAGTCAAACATAGTTATTCAGAGGAGTTGCCATTTCGTACGACTGCTAGCGTAATTCGCAGGGCTGCAGATAGCCTACGGCGGTCGGATGTTTCCTGAGGGAATCAGGCGTAACCATTGTGACCGCTGCAATCTAGAGTCAAGTGAATGGAGTTAAATCGAATATTTCATAATCAATAGGAGTTAAATAAGTCGAGTTAGTTAGTTAGAGTTAATCAGTTAATCGTGTAGAGTTAAATCGAATTAAAGTTATTCAAATATCGTATTTTCGAACAATTAAGGAATTAGAAGTTTTAATGTAACAAAAGTAAATCAGTTAATTAAGGCCAAGTGATGCTGAATACTGAACCAGTGAACTCATTTGTTTGTTATGATTGAAACACTGTTTATTTTGATAGTTAAATCACCGACTATCAAATCTACCCAATACGATTGTTGGTATGGAAAGACCGGGATCGAATGTATATTCGAAAACCATTCCAACCAACAAGTACGTGAAGATCTCAGAAGACGATCGAGATGGAGCATTGAAGACCGTTGATTTTCATAAACGGAAGGACCACAAATATTCTCTGCCTGGCAAGCAGAGATAAGCTGTGATTCTGTCGTGGTTGGAATCTACGGGTTGCAAAGACTTCTCGCTATTGATCCATGGGGTGATTCCTATATTGGATGCAGTAGGAGAGTGCCTTCGGTTCATCCTGTTCCTGGATGACTTGTATGGACGAATGTCTGACAGAGTATTTCCAAAAGGATCACGTACGTTGATTTCTTCAAACGTACTATAGTTGTTGGCGGAGAATTGCCAATCTCTTAGCTGCTGCTAGAGTATTTTTGTGGATATCAATTAGTGATATCTGGCGGATCTGACGATGTGGCATTCAAAGTGAACGATGACCAGATGTTCAGAAGTTAATCTAAACCTCAAGCCTCATCAACCGGGAAATGACAAAAATCGGGCAGGCAGCATGGCTATGTAGGTCGCTCCCATTAGGGTGTATAACCACCTATCTAGAGAAATTCCGTTTGCTTCTTTAATCTATGTTTCGATGCTGTCCCTTTTCGGGAGGCGGTTGCTGGCCCCAACTGTCGGTGGTATACATTCGATACACTCAAGCGAAATGAGTGGTCGGTCATGTGTGGGCCGGGTTGCAAGATGTTCTTGTTGAACCCAGTGTATTTGCCTCTAGAGATACATGATCGGCAGGTGGTCCCATACCTTGTCATAATCGGAAATCCAAACTCCAATAAGCGCCTGCAGTTTTGATTGTATACTATATATGTGGAGCGTGAGATGCAAGCGTTCCACTAGATTGATATTTACTTGTATTTAGACATTATGATAATATCAGAAAAGATATTGGTTTTCAAAAATGTTTTTTTTGGGCTATCGTAAGGTAAAAACCGTCCGTGTTTATGTGTGGATTTGGTCTTACGATTATCCTTTCCTTTTGAAAAGATTTTTGAACGTTAAAATCAAGTTGGATGATTTACCCTTAATACTGTGCGAGTTTATCTCACTCTGGTTCACCAGACTGACCCGGTGTTTTGTAAATGCTCGGGTTAGCCCGGGTTGACAGGATCAGGTTATCAAGAGCTGTGAAGAGACGAGCTGGAGATGTTCAGTCGTATGATATATTATAGCTACTATTCCGCTGTGTGTTGTATATGAGGATAGGTTACTATAACTGTCCATATGTGTGGTGCACTCTGATATTGTAAGTATTTTAAATCCTCAGTAAAGATTATTTCAGTATTATACTTTGTTCCGCTGCGATGTGAGACTCGGTGTTGTGTTGGTTCTTCTTCTTCTTCTATTCTAATATTTCTTTCTTTCTTATCTCACCCTCTAACTTCTTTCTATTAATGATCTGGAATGTTCGATGTCTGAATGGTCAACACGGTAGTTTGATGTTGATTTTCGGAGTCGAAAACCCCAGGTCGTTACAGTGGTATCAGAGCTGAAGGTTAAGTAATTACCTTGGCTCTGTGGCGTGACTCAGTAGAGATGGGGTTAGTAGTACCCTAGATTGAGTATGAGTGTATATATACGAGTGAACGTATTTGTAGATTTCATAAAATTGTTTTGTATTGTGGAGATTTATTGGTTGAGTTGTTTATGAGTTCTGATCGATCAGTTTGATCCATTGTATCAATAGGGATTTATAAACACTCGAATACGATGGGTCGTCACGATATGTTTTAAAAGAGGGTAAGTGAAATAAGTTACCCAAATGATATTTTGATATAAAGGAAATATATACATTTGAAGTATTATAGTATATTGGATGTGTTGGTTGACTATAATTGAAATGGTTATATATAACCAATCAGAATTCATATAAGTGTAATATATGAAAATCAGAGGAGTTAAATCTGAATTTAAATCAGAATTGAAATTAAAACTTTTAAAATTTGAACAAGGGGTTGAAAATGGAATTGGGCTTAATATATGAGAATTTTAAAATCCTGGGAGGTTTTTTAAATTGTTTTACAAGCCTTGCAAAGGATATTTTGAACTGATTTCAAAATGGAAGTTTTTAGAAATGGTTTTGAAAGTGATATAGTATTGAACTCACTTTGATAGCTGGAAAATAGATTCCGAGGATGTGCGCGCCATTATCGGTGTTCATTTCCGAGTTCTAAGTGACGGATTGCTACCAAAGATCTTGTTTTGAATTGCTTGGATGAAAAAAGAAAAAAAGAAAAAAAAACAAGTTGTTTTGAATCCTGAAAGGAATATTTGATTTTTGAAAAGAGCTGAATTGTTTAAAAACTCCCAGAGAAATTGTTTGAACAAAGGCAAAATTAAATAGAAATTGTAAAAGCAAATATGAATTAAATTGAAACCAGTTAACTGGAAATTGAATCAGGATATAATATATTAAGAAGAATTAGATTTTGAATTGTGAGACAGGAATCTGAAATGGTATAAGACTGGTAAGTTAAGAGATGAATTTGATAATGGGATTTGAAAGTGAATGGGGTTAAACGTTCTTTCTTACCTTAGCAATTTCGAGGACGAAATTATTTTAAGGGGGGAAGAATGTAACGACCCGTGTTTTTGGCACCCAAATATATATTTTAATTTATTTAATTTAAATAGTATATTTGAAATATCGTTGGAATTAAATATTTAATTTGTTGTTTAAACAAAGTTCGGTTATATATTTAAATAATTATAATTCGAGCTTGAAAATGGCATGCAGTTCGTAAATTTGAATTTGAACTTCAACTGAGAATACATGATTCGATATAAGTCGGATTTCTGTAAAACAAGAAACGCTGGAAGCGTGTTGATGATAATTTTCATATGAAAGAGAAAAATCCAGATTCCGTGTGATAGACTGCGAGTTATGGCTAAATCAAATTTGGAGAAAAACGTTGTGGAATTCGCTATCGACCTCTAAAATGGCCATTTTGCAAACGAACTCTGTTTTCGACGAAATTAGTTTCATTGGGGCCGTATCGTCAAATTATTGTCAGAAAATTAAACTGCATGGCAAACCGATGTCGTATGTGACCACGGTAGCTGAAAACGCCCGTTCAAATTTCTATAGCGAGTATTTAAATAAATAAAGGGATATTTGAGTGTAACTGGAGCAGACGATCGAATTAGGCCGCGAAACCAGTTCCAGTGAGTTCGTAGTGTCGATTATAGTCAGGATAGACATATAGTTTGTTATTTTTAAAGACCGGATAATTTGGCGTTAAAAAGGGTAGTGCGGTGCACGGTAAAAATGGCCTACCGGGGCGATAGTCTCAGAATGCGACGAAATTAGTGCCATTGGGTTCGTATCGAAAAGTTATTGTCAGTGTTCGCAGTTTCGAGTTGATTCGATTTATCTGGTGATCGTGAAAAAATTAAATGCGTGTTTATTTCTGGTTTTATAAAGGAAATTTTTTCATACGACCTCGGATTGCGACGAAACCTGTCCCATTGGGTCCGGAATATCGATTTACACCAAGATTAGACTTTTTATCAGAAGACATAAATCATTTGTAGGGGTTTTTATCAACTACTTTACCCGTAAGTTTCGTTAAATTAAAATATTGTTTTTCTAAACCTATATATATACCATACTGATGCCAAACCCTTTCTGATACATGCGTCGCCACTTCATAACAAACCAATGGCCAGTTTCTTCGATTGCTTTTCACCCTTTTTCTTTTAATCCACAAGTTTTTCACCAAACTTTCAACAAATAAATTGTTCAGCATCTCAAGTTCTCCGAGTCCAACGAGGATGATCTGATTTCGTTGTCTATATGGATCGAAACCGGCCTTGAAAGGCGCTGGTTTTGGATGGCCGTTGCTCCTCCTTGGAGCGACCGAACTGGATGAGGGTCTGGGTGAAGCTCGAGGGGGCATTGGCGTTTGGATTGATGGGGTTTGATGGTCCGCCAGCGGCCTAGAGGAGGAGCCGTGGTGAGGGTTTGTGGACCTCCGAAAGTAGGTAGCGGTTTACAAAATGGAAGGGGAGAGCTGAACGAGGGGATTCAAAGTAAACAAGGCAAAAAAGGGAGACCATGAGAACCAGGAACCGTAAAAAAAAAGCAATACGGGTGAAAAGGATACAGTGGACATATGAGCACTGGGACGGATGTTGGAAACCAAACTGCTGATCAGCTTGTATTTGGTTAAATCCACACCTGGGGAAGAGAACTAATGGCCTTAATCTCGGATACTTGAGTAACCGACGCCTTAAAACAATTAATATCTATTAATTATTGGTTGACTAATTTAAATTAATTATTATTAACAGGTGCGTAAGAAGCAAAGAACCAAACGAATGCCTAGGGAGAACAAAGTTGCTTTAGAAATTAGAAGGAGTTTTCCATCGGCCTTATTCATTTTACAGAAGGGTCGGCCACTAAAATCCCTACCCAAAATGTAATTAACGTTAACTGTTTGATTAATTTAGGGATTGCTTATTTTTAATTAAATTATTTACGCTGGTGCAGCAACAAAGTGTTAGCGGCGCTGTGTGGGTTTCAGTTGCAGAACAAGGAATAACCGGTTGGACGAACCTGTTTTGCCTAACGAAGTAAACGAATATTCTTACTTAATTTTAATGAATAAATTAAAGGAGACAATTACTTTAAGTGATCATATAGTAATTATATTCGGTGCAGGGACTGAACAGAGGAGAGGAAAGGAATTCCAAATGTCGGCCTGTACACATTTGAACATAAGTAATTAGCCAACTCCCCAATTCATATTGAAAATAATTAAAGAAATCTTAAACTAGGATTTTAATTAATTAAGGAAAATTTGTTATTTTATTTATATCTCATGTTTGTGTCAACAGAATCGATCCAAACCAATTCCTTTGGAACAGAAATTCAGAACCCTATATTTTGGAATTTATTCCAGACAAAGCCAGAGACTGTTGGAACTTATTGTTAAATTAAACAATGGTTTAATTTAATTGGAACGGAAACCGAACCGTTTGGCGACAACGAAATCAAGGTGAGTTAATCTCACTCAGTTTTCCCATTTATATTTTTATATAAATTGGGTATTTTTATTTTGTGTGCTCTGCTTGCTGATGGTTGCCAGTTTGCTAGTTATACACTTATTATTTTATTTAACTGATGAAATTAAACCGTTGTTTAATTTCAGTAGAATACCAAATCGTTATTTAACGAATTGGGACCCGATGAAGGTAGCTTACCTCGTTGGTCACGTTTATAAAATAAACGTGTTTTTGTTTGAATTATTTGATCTGTTTGAACTGTTTGGAGATAACCAGTTTGATACAGGGAAGAACAGGTTGGAGGGACCTAACCGGATCCCTCAAATATATTATTTGTTTGCATATTATCATATATGAACTGCCCTGCTTGTAGTGTTTGATTTGATTGTTGATTTTTGAATATTCAACATCTGTGTGGTTTAAACCAGTGAGTAGTGTGGGTTGAATATTTGGCAACATATGGCCTGTAAAATCAACCGCTTTACAAATATTGATTCACCGTCAGCTGAATCGATAGAGATGAAGTTATAAGATTTGTTTTATAACTGGAATTTGGTTTTGAAAGGAATGATATTGAATAAAAGTTATTAAAAAGGATTAAATAAATATTTTATTTATTTAAGGCTCTGATTTGTTCTCAAGTTATTTTATAAAGTAAATACTGATGTTAATCAGAATTTTAAGTATGAGAATAAGAACTGAATCGAGTGGATGAACTTTGATAATTGTATTGTCAAGAAACAATTAATGGAAGTATTTAAACTAATTATATTTTTAATTAATTTAAGTGAGATTTATTGGAATTAGTTAACGAGACAAGTGAGTTTTGAATTAATTTAATCGACCGTTTTGAATTAGAATTGATTTTCAAATTAATGTGTTTTGATTAAAATAGTTAAATGGACATGGTTTAAATTTAACTAAGGTTTTAAAAAGGGATTTACAATTTAATTTAGTTAATAAAGGAATTAACTACTGAAGTAGTTAATGATTGAAATATGTTATTATTGTAATTAGTGATGATTTGGAAAATTACTTTTTAAATGAAGATGCATTTAAAAAGGTGATCGAAGATGAAATATAATCCAATTGGATGGTGAATGAAATTTTTGAACGGATTTTATATTTAAAACCCGAACTTTTTATAACAATGGTATAAAGGGGATTTCAAGCGAAGATGGTAACTTGAATTTAAGCATTGCTTAATGACTTGAATTAAGGAAAAGGGTTTATAATAAACCAAAGTTTATAAAAGGAGTGAGATGGTAAAATGTTAATTTTATATTAACATTATTTGAAAATGGGATCAAGAAAAAGGGAATTTGGAATGAGATTCCAAAGTGGGGAAATGGTCGAATAGATTTGAAAGGAGATTGGTAAAGGTAAGTTTGGGTAAAGAAGTGGGTTATAGGGTTGAATAACCAAATCCGAGTTAAATGGAAATTGTTTTGAGATTAGAATGGAATATTGGGTTTTGATTACGACTTATAATTATCTGAGGGTATGAACGTTGTTGATCAAGGTCTGAGAGGTAATTAGAATACCCCAACTTGAACAACATTAGGATTATCTGAAGATGGTATTAGTTGGTAATCGTAAAAGAGGTTAGTGATGGTTCGTTATTTCCATTAGTGAAATAATGCAGCGTTTGGTGGAAATTTGAATATATATATATATATATATATCGAGAGATTCGAAGTAAAGAAAATATGAAGTTAGTTTTATTCTATACTAATCAATATTGGATATAGTTATTCAAGCTAGAGTTAGTCAAACATAGTTATTCAGAGGAGTTGCCATTTCGTACGACTGCTAGCGTAATTCGCAGGGCTGTAGATAGCCTACGGTGGTCGGATGTTTCCTGAGGGAATCAGGCGTAACCATTGTGACCGCTGTGATCTAGAGTCAAGCGAATGGAGTTAAATTGAATATTAGATAATCAATAGGAGTTAAATAAGTCGAGTTAGTTAGTTAGAGTTAATCAGTTAATCGTGTAGAGTTAAATCGAATTAGAGTTATTCAAATATCGTATTTTTGAACAATTAAGGAGTTAGAAGTTTTAATGTAACAAAAGTAAATCAGTTAATTAAGGCCAAGTGATGCTGAATACTGAACCAGTGAACTCATTTTTTTGTTATGATTGAAACACTGTTTATTTTGATAGTTAAATCACCGACTATCAAATCTACCCAATACGATTGTTGGTATGGAAAGACCGGGATCGAATGTATATTCGAAAACCATTCCAACCAACAAGTACGTGAAGATCTCAGAAGACGATCGAGATGGAGCATTGAAGACCGTTGATTTTCATAAACGGAAGGACCACAAATATTCTCTGCCTGGCAAGCAGAGATAAGCTGTGATTCTGTCGTGGTTGGAATCTACGGGTTGCAAGGACTTCTCGCTATTTATCCATGGGGTGATTCCTATATTGGATGCAGTAGGAGAGTGCCTTTGGTTCATCCTGTTCCTGGATGACTTGTATGGTCGGATGTCTGACAGAGTATTTCCAAAAGGATCACGTACGTTGATTTCTTCAAACGTACTATAGTTGTTGGCGGAGAATTGCCAATCTCTTAGCTGCTGCTAGGGTATTTTTGTGGATATCAATTAGTGATATCTGGCGGATCTGACGATGTGGCATTCAAAGTGAATGATGACCAGATGTTCAGAAGTTAATCTAAACCTTAAGCCTCATCAACCGGGAAATGACAAAAATCGGGCAGGCAGCATGGCTATGTGGGTCGCTCCCATTAGGGTGTATAACCACCTATCTAGAGAAATTCCATTTGCTTCTTTAATCTATGTTTCGATGCTGTCCCTTTTCGGGAGGCGGTTGCTGATCCCAACCGTCGGTGGTATACATTCGATACACTCAAGCGAAATGAGTGGTCGGTCATGTGTGGGCCGGGTTGCAAGATGTTCTTGTTGAACCCAGTGTATTTGCCTCTAGAGATACACAATCGGCAGGTGGTCCCATACTTTGTCATAATCGGAAATCCAAACTCCAATAAGCGCCTGTGGTTTTGATTGTATACTATATATGTGGAGCGTGAGATGCAAGCGTTCCACTAGATTGATATTTACTTGTATTTAGACATTATGATAATATCTAGAAAAGATATTGGTTTTCAAAAATGTTTTTTGGGCTATCGTAAGGTAAAAACTGTCTGTGTTTATGTGTGGATTTGGTCTTACGATTATCCTTTTCTTTTGAAAAGATTTTTGAACGTTAAAATCAAGTTGGATGATTTACCCTTAATACCGTGCGAGTTTATCTCACTCTGGTTCATCAGACTGACCCGGTGTTTTGTAAATGCTCGGGTTAGCCCGGGTTGACAGGATCAGGTTATCAAGAGCTGTGAAGAGACGAGCTGGAGATGTTCAGTCGTATGATATATTATAGCTACTATTCCGCTGTGTGTTGTATATGAGGACAGGTTACTATAACTGTCCAGATGTGTGGTGCACTCTGATATTGTAAGTATTTTAAATCCTCAGTAAAGATTATTTCAGTATTATACTTTGTTCCGCTGCGATGTGAGACTCGGTGTTGTGTTGGTTCTTCTTCTTCTTCTATTCTAATATTTCTTTCTTTCTTATCTCACCCTCTAACTTCTTTCTATTAATGATCTGGAATGTTCGATGTCTGAATGGTCAACACGGTAGTTTGATGTTGATTTTCGGAGTCGAAAACCCCAGGTCGTTACACTTAATGGGTTTATTTGTAGAGGCCCATTAGTGGGCTAGTGGAAAGCTATAACTAGGGGGTGAAAAATATGGGAAAGGGTTTAGTTTTTCTATTCTCTCATTTGGTGGCCTATGTTCCTCCTTCTTCTAACACCTTTCCACTATTAAAAATTGAAATCCAAAGGTAGGAAATCGAAGATCTACACCATTTGAGGTTAGATCTATAGCATTTGAAGTGTGAGGTCATCAGATCAAGGGGTTTGGTTCGAATTGCTTGCTTTCCGAAATCTCAATTCATTGTTTTTTCTTTGATTTGGAGAATCAGTGAGTGATATGCATCTCTCACATAGATTCAATGAAGTATACGAATGTTTGATCATGTTTTTCATCAAATTCAAGTGTTTTATCATAAACCTACACCATGATAATTCCATTTTCATACGAATCACCCTATGATCTAATATAGCAAGTTTAAACCGATAATTTCTGTAAAGACCCACTATTTTTAAAGGTCTAAAATTAATTATAAACGTCATCTAACATGCTTACAACTAATTTCAGACAATAAAAGTAGTGGACCTTAAGCATATAAGATTAAAAAATACTAGAGACGATTAATAATATGGAAGATCTCATGATGGAATAAAATAAGCAATTACATAACTAAAACATCACAATCCATTTATTACATTAAACATCCACAAATCAAAAACAGCAGCGATACAATAAAAAGTGAATTTAAATAAACAACCTCTAGATCCAACATGTAGACTAAGCTCTTTTCTTCTTCATTTTGTTTTCTTTTTGCCATCTCATATCTTCCAACTTTACAAACTCTGTTCAAAGAGAAATAAAAAGAGTTTCAACTATATTTGGAATGCGCCTAACCCTATACATCCCGACCCAATCTAAGGGTTCCGGTGGCTATTGCATAGGAAAAGACTGCCTACGTACCCATTTTGAGGGGTCAAGCCGATGTAGTTCTATTTCCTGGTCTTCTCCTGGATCCAAATACTCATTAGTATATTAAAACCATTTCATACATTCAACCATTGCAATCAATGTAATTCAATACAATCAGTGTAAATATTACAATCAACATAATTGATCACTGTAATAACACAATCTAGTAACAGTAGAAAATATTATCCAAACATATCACCATATGAAATAAATAAAATCAACATGCAGTCTTCAAAAACCAACCACATCCAATGGTAATTCCAACTTATAAAAGAATGTAGCAACTTTAACATATATACACAATTACAATTTATCAATCATAATTGTATGTCATCAATGTAAGTATAAACCATTTTGTGTATACAGATCATCCCAAATTAGTAACACAGTCATCATCGTATAGTAATCCAATTACTATTGGTATCACGACATTCATCATTAAATAACAATAAAAAATTACATATTTACTTGTAGTAATCAACGGTAAAACATCGCATGAACATTTTAATGCGATCCATTAACGTGAAACAAAACATGTAATAAATAAAACATAACTATTAACATGTATTAGAACTATTAAATCACACTTACCACAATTGTTTTTATTACAAGTAAAAGATTATCATACTATTATTTCATTATAAATGAAACTTTCTTGTTTTATTCAGTTTTAGATTTCATTATTTCATATCTTTCAGAACATTATATTTTATGAGAACATAACATATCAAATAACTTTGCAAATCAACTTATTATTGTCTTACATAAAATAACAATTTCATATTAAATACTTCTTACAATAGAAAGTTATTTATTTCCATTTATTCTAAAGGAATGCAATTTTCAGTAAAACTGGATATATATTTATAATAGGAAAATATTTACAAGGACAAAATTAAGGGCTTTTTTATTCATTAGGACAGCCCATTAAAATTTTAACCAAAAGGACAATACATTAATTATGAATTTTTATCCGTAAATCACGTTCGTTATTTCCTTCTTTCATCAACAATCTCTCGTCGAAGAAAATCTGTATCTCGCCGCCATTGATCGCGATTCTTTTTCTTCCTTATTTTCAAATCTAATATTTTTACTGATTGCGTAAATCCAACGAAATCGGAATTCGTAATTGAACGCACAATCCTGAGCGGAAAATCAATCTCTCAAGAATCGTACAGGAAAATCAATTGTACATTAGGTTTGTTTCTGTTTTTATCGATTCAATTTGTGTTTACCATACGATTCCTTCACTATTTCCGATAGGTTTTTACTGCTTCTATCGGTGATTCATGGATTTTACTGGTAATTCAAGCAGGTATTAGTTTTTATTTTTTTAGATATCAGTTTTCTTTATATTAGTTCATTACTTTTATTCTTGTTTTTTTTTTTTTTTTTGATGTTGTAATTTTTAGTAAATGCATCGTTGAATTAAATTTGTTTTAGATTAAAACTTGTTTTACTTAAATTAGTATAAATGTTACTTTTATTGTATCAGTTTCTATCCTTTCCTTTGAACGTACAACAGTTTGTAGGTATCATTTTAGTAAAAAAAAAAAAATTAGGTATCATTTTTAATGCATTACCCATGTTTTATTGTTTTTTGGTATCTGTTTGCATCTTTTTCCTTAGCTAACTGATTTTTTTTCACATTTCTTATTTCTTCCAGTGGTGAAGGTACTCTTCTTATCGTAGTTGTCTTCAACGATACCTCATTCAGTACTCGGTTGTTGGTTAATTTCTCATTGTATGACTTGCAAAACGAAATATGTGAGTATTGGTCTCAACTTACTCCTAAGTCAATTGAAATTAGCTATGTTCTTGAGGATATATCTAAAATTGTTGAGAGTGACTCTGATCTTCAAAGTATTGTTTTATTTCAATTACATAAGAAGACTGCTTTTTTCTGTTTTGATGTTAACTTGAAGGAATTTCTGTTGGAAAATGTGATTGATGGTTCTTCTTCACTTTCTACTAATGTATCAATTCCTTCGTCTTCTGATCAGTGTTTGGGTGTGAACATTTTCGTTCATAGGAAGAGTTACTTAAAAGATTTGATGAAAAGAGGCTCTACATTAAAAATTTCTGATTTTACTGGTTTTTGTTTCGGAGGTGCCAATGAGTTCAGAGAATTCTTAATGGCATATCAAATCAAAATAACATACAAATAGTAAGAAGTTCAAGCTGTCTACTACATTTTATAAAGCAACATACTCTAATATCCAAGATCGTAGTTGGGAAGAATGGCCGAATCATTTGTTGAACGAGAGATTACTATCTACTTGCTCATCGTCTTCTTCTGGTTGTTTGTTTAAAGTGCAGGCTTCTTGTGATGTTGGCCAACTAAGTTGGTTTTTCATTAGAAATTTGGTTGTTGAATATTCTTGCGGTGGTGATCTAACAAATTTGAATAACCGTAATCTATCTAGCTCATTTGTTAAATCATTGATAATAGATGAAATTAGAGATCAACCGAGTAAGAAACCGATGGCTGATTTTCGAAGAGAGTTTAATCTTAGTTTGTCTTACTCTTATGCTTACAAAGGAAAGCAACTAGCTTTAATGGAATTGTATGACAACGATGTAATGTCGTACAATGATTTGTCTTGCTATTTTGGTGCACTACAGACTCACAATCCGGGTTCTTATGTCGCTATGAATGTTAACTCTTCTACAAATCAGTTTGAAAGAGTGTTTGTTGGTTTAGGTGCTTGTATTCTTGGCTTCAAACATTGTCGGCCTATGATATTTTTAGATGGTACCCATTTGAAGGGGAGGCCAGGAGTCTTGATGGGTGCTACAGCGAAGAATGGCAACCAAGGTATTATTTTAAAATAATTTTCGATTTTTCCGAAATACATATGGTACCATTTGAATTCTATGCGATCAGTTTTCTTTATTATATTTTCTTAGATATTAGTTTATTATTTTTTATAGTATCATTTTTAGTTCTACAGGTATTAGATATCAGTTTTTTAGGCATTAAGGTATCAGTTTGTTCTCTGTTTTTAATGTACAGTTTGTAGGTAGCATTTTAATTCGTTTGTAGGTATCAGTTTTTATCAAACATTTTTTAAGCATCAGTTTTGGTTGTTTGCAGGTATCTGTTTGTATTATACAGTATTTATTTTGCTTTTTTGTATGTCTGAAGTTATCAGTTTTTTCCACTCCTGAATTCTTTTTAATTTTTATTTGTAATTTGTTTGCAGGTTTCTTCCCTCTAGCCATGACCATAGTTTCAGTAGAAAATGTTAAGAACTGGAGTTGGGTTTTAACTCATTTGAAGGAAATGCTTAACAAAGATCGTAATTTGGTTTTTATGTCCGATCGACATCAAGGTTTGATTTCTGGTGTTCACGATGTTTTCCCAACTTCATACCATAGTTATTGCTACCTTCACATGTAACAAAATTTGCTTTCTACTGTTAAGTCAAAAAATGCACACATTTCGATTGTGGAATTGTTCCGGACATGTTCTCGAGCGTCTAGTGTTTATGAGTTTGAAGTAGCTCATTGTAAGTTTTTACAAATTGATGGTCCTGCAACGGCTAATTTTTTGAGAGACAAACCGTTCGATAAATGGTCTGACTTGTTCTTTCGAGGTAAAAGGTATGGTGAGTACAGCTCTAACGTGGCTGAAAGTTTCAATAGTTGGATTTTAGATGAGCGGGCATTACCTGTTACATATTGTTTGGATGGAATACGAATAAAAATCATGGAGAAAATGCTAAATGTAGAGAGGAATCCCATTTATGGACTACCATTTTATGTCCAACCATGGAAAATCGATTAAAAGTCTTAGTTGAAGAAGGTTTTGGTTGAGATGTATTCAAGACTTCTGAATTCCTTTTCGAAGTGAAATCACCAATTTCTCATCGTGTTGATCTTAAAGACAGGACACGTAGCTGTAATCAATGGAAGGTGATGGGTTTTCCATGTGCTCATGCGATAAAATGCATTAATAAAGTGAAATTAAATGTATTTGATTTCATTGAGCACTATTTCACTGTGGATGTTTACCAATATTCATACAGTAATAAAATTATTCCTATACCTACATATGACAAACCTGACGTTGATTCAAGTAATGATGCAGTAATTAAACCAGCCAAGGATAAACGTGGAGCCGAGAGACCTTCATCAAAAAGAAACGGAGGATTTGCATATTTCCAAAACAAGCAAAACAAATGTAGAGTGTGCATTGAATATGGCTACAATAAGCGCAATTGTCAAGCATCTAAAAATAAAAACTGATTTTTATTTCATTTGTTTCAAGGATAATATGTATTTACATATATTCTTTTCAAGTAAACCTGTATGCGCTAGCAAATTAGTGTTTGAAACTTTGCAAATGTGCACAATAATCTACATTTTTAATAACAATTCTTCTTAGCTTACTTTTTTCCTATTTTATTTTCACATTGATGTGTTGCTGATATGATGTGATATCGTGTTGTTATGATCAACGAAATTCGATCTGCATGTTGAATATCACTTTTAATCTCTTGTATGTATCGATTTAATGAGTTATTCTTTGTGTTTCAATTATTGGTTATCAGTTCTATGTCTCTGTAGGGTTCATTTTTGTGTTGTTAACATGTGTTGAATTTTTTTTATATCAGTTTTATAATTTGTTAGGGGTCAGTTTAATTTTTTCTCATCTTCAAAGTCCATGGGTATCTGTTTTTGTATACTGCAGTTATCAGTTTTGTTTTACATTTTTAACTTCAGTTTTTGGTTATCATTTTTTATTTATTACAGGTATAAGTTTTTTAATTCTTACCACTATACAGTTTGTAGTTATCATTTTTTTTTTGAATTGTAGTTATAGTTTCTTATTTTTCTTTAGCTCACAAGATTTTTGCACAAATACGAATTACTGACAAAAAAATTGTTGTTAGTTCATTAATTTATCATCCAGTTTAGTGATTAAACTCTTGCATGTAATGATTTAATGTCTTATTTTTTCTGATTTAATGTGCTAGGTATTTATCATCTTCATATTCTATAGGTATCTGTTTTTGTAAAATGTAGTTATCAGTTTTGTTTTACAAATATATATTCAGTTTCTGGTTATCAATTTTTATATATTGTAGGTATCAATTTTTGATTATTTTTTCCACTGTACAGTTTGTAGTTATCAGTTTTATACATTTTGTTTGCTCACAGCACTTCTGCACAAATACAAATTACTTGAAAAAAAAAATTGATATCAATTCAGTAATTTCCCATCCAATTTAGCAATGTATCAATATGAAAATTCACCATTATGTACATAATCAACATTAGTATTTCACACATCAATCTAGTCGTTACTGAAATTCAAAACATTATCAGCTTCTTAAATTTAAAACTAAAATAAAAAACACTATTCTCAAATCAAATACAATATACGACGCTGTTTTAGTCATTTTTTTCAATCATTTTCTTTTCATCTTTTTGCTCAATCTAGTGATGAATCTAACCAAATTCTAGCAACAAGCATGACTGGCTATGATTCCACGCACAATCAGTGCTCTTATTTTATCCATGTTCTCTTTTGTGACCTTAACGGAATTTCAGCTCTGTTGTACGATATCATATTTATGATGAAGAATATCCCGCAATCCACTCTGTATGAATTAAAAGTAATGATATTTAAAAAAATAAAGTAGAAAATTCAGTTAATTTTCTTGTGAAATGAATATTGATTTCTGTCTGTTACAATCAATTATGTAGAAACTTATATTACTTTTGATTCACCCAAAAAAAAAGAAGAAGATAAATTTACCTGTCTGAATGGTGCTGTGCACATGGACCTTGAAAAATTTCTCCTTCTTCAATCTTCTTATCTTCAATTTTATTCTCGACCCAAAGTTGTTGCAGAATTTGTTCAACTTTATTTCGCTGTAATGAACATACTTTAGTACGACATTACAGAAAATAAAGACGTTACAATTTCCCTTACCACTTCATATGCTTCCCTTTGAAGATCATTAAACCAGGTTGATTTTTTTGGTCATAAAGAATCATAGTGCACCCATTGCATGTTTGGATACGCTAATGCCAACAGCGTCCAATGATTGTTGGAATGTATTGGAAAGTAGATCGTTTCTGTAAAATTGTTCAACGCTACTTCTCTTAAGAAAGAAGTAACCAAACTTGTAATAATTGAACTCCTTCCTTCCATAATGCCTTGCTGTGCAGCTCAAATTTTATTTGAATAAGTATTAAGGACGTGAATAATAGAAACACCACTTTTTAAAAATTGTAATTGAACTTACTGTCATCAGTATAAACATTGCATAATTGTTTTCTACTAAATCACATTTAAGGCTGCATCAGTCGATAATCTGATTACAAAATGAAAACAATATATTACATAAACTAAATTACCATGTTATAAAATGGTATACATCATGTTTTGTATTTATTGTTGATAGATATGTTTTTATCATGTTTACGGTGTCAATTTAATATTACTTCCAATTAATATTTTATAGTTTTTTATAACTTACACTATCATTTTTTTAAATAGAATAACTAGCTAGCAGTTTTATGTCTATAAAAGTATTAGTTTTAGTACGACGTATTTTGAATCAATATGCTACCGTTTCTCAGTATCATTTTGACATTTTCTTAGGTATCAGTATCCTATTCGTTATACTTATCACCTAAAAAATATCAATTTTGGTTATCTTTTTTTAATTTACATGGTTATCATTACTTAATTTTCTTAGATATGTTTACCTGGCCATCTGTTAATGAACCTCGCAGCATTTCCGTCAGCATATCTTTCGTAATAAAACATCCTCTCCTTACCCGATCATCATCTCGCCAAGCGACTGGACTGTTAATTATTTAAAAGTCAAACAGTTAATATATTTATTAGTACATTCTACAAGTACAGATGAAAATATTATACTTACTTTTCTTCAGCTATTGACATTGAATAAAATTTCCTCACAATCCTTCCATATCATTTGGATGTTTTGTCACCTTTTTGCATTTTGACAAGTGTAAGTCTTGCCATGAAGGTTCTTCAACATTTATTGGCTCTATTGGTTTTACAGTTTGTTCTTGATCTCTGTCATCTTCATTTATTTGCTTTTTTCAACATTTTTCTTCATCTAATCGAATCAAAGAAAGTTGAAGTTCTTCCTCTTTTCCTTCGCATGAAGCTTCATTTTCCTTCATTTGTGTTTCCCGTACTTTTAGAAATTGTCCATACTCCTCGTTCCTTTTTTGTGTTCTTCTTCTTGCTCTCATTCTCAGGATGTAAGAAGGTGGTTTGGCACTTGTTGGCTTAACAACTAATTTTTTAACTCTTTTTTTTGCTATTTTTTTTTGCAATTTCCTTCATCGACTTTTAACTTTGAAATTTCTGCAGTCAGATTGAGACTAAAGTTCGGAGGATCGATGCCTTCAATTGATTGTACACCCTTTTCTATTCTCCCACTATCATTGACATTAACATTAACCATGATCGGCATTGTTTCATTTTCTTTTCCAAGTGACTTGCTTTTTTCTCTAAAAGACTTTTCATCATCATTCGTAATGCTTTCCATCATTTTATCTTGGTCTGCATACTCATTATCCAACTCATTTTTAGTTATTTCATTAGTTTCCATGTTTTCAACATTTTGTGAATCAATCATAGTCGCTTCTGAATCAACTCTATCATCCATTTTCTCATGTTCCATGTCAGCTTTCTGCTCTTTCATCTGTTATTTAAGTTTACATAGCTCCTCTTCTCAAATTTCTTTCTTCCTTCTACTTCCTTTTTAGTTCTTTGTTTTCTTTCTCAATTTCTGTGATGCGATAGTTTAGAACTCTATTTTCCACATCTTTATCAACTTTTTCCACTTCTTCTACCTGCTGACCACGCTTTCTTTTTTTGGTTTGCGCCGCTTTTCCTTTTGTTGTAGATCTTCTTGCCAAACTTTCCTTATTCTCTAAAAGAACTGCCTCGTGTGTCTCAATATTTACTATATCCTTTATCTGTAAATGTTTACACATTATATGAATCAATTTTCATATTGATACATTGCTAAATTGGATGGGAAATTACTGAATTGATATCAATTTTTTTTCCAGTAATTTGTATTTGTGCAGAAGTGATGTGAGCAAACAAAATGTATAAAACCGATAACTACAACAGTAAGAAAATGACAACTACAAATTATATAGTGGAAAAAAAATCAAAAACTGATACCTATATTATATAAAAACTGATAACCAGAAACTGAATGTATATTTGTAAAACAAAACTGATAACTGCATTTTACAAAAACAGATACCCATAGAATATGAAGATGATAAATACTTAGCACATTAAATCAGAAAGAATAAAACATTAAATCATTACATGCAAGAGTTTAATCACTAAATTGGATGATAAATTAATGAACTGACAACAAGTTTTTTGTCAGTAATTTGTATTTGTGCAGAAATTTTGTGAACTAAAGAAAAATAAGAAACTGATAACTGCAATTCAAAAAAAATGATAACTACAAACTGTATAGTGGTAAGAATTAAAAAACTTATACCTACAATAAATAAAAAATGATAACCAGAAACTGAAGTTAAAAATGTAAAACAAAACTGATAACTGCAGTATACAAAAAACAGATACTCATGGGCTTTGAAGATGAGAAAAAATTAAACTGACCCCTAACAAATTATAAAACTGATACTAAAAAAATTCTACACATGTTAACAACACAAAAATGAATCCTACAGAGACATAGAACTGATAACCAATAACTGAAACATAAAGAATAACTCATTAAATCAATACATGCAAGAGATTAAAAGTGACATACTGAGAATTGTACCTGTCCAGGCTTGAGCACATCTAAAAATTCCTTCTTTGCTATGGTTTTCAATTTCATCAGATCCCACCTTGCAAATAGTGGGATTTTGTTCTCAAAGTTTCTCTTTTGCGCAGTTAGAGATATCTTCTCGCATATCACATACTGCATATACAGAAAAACCAAAGTTATAACTGAATTCTTTAATTTATGTTTACATATACAGTAAAAATACAGTAAAAAAATAATTTACCAAAGGAAGCATCAAACAACTGGCCATACCCCTTGGATTATTTATGTTACTTTTTAAAAACTCTGTAAAACTCGAATGAATGATTTTCAGCCATGAAACTGAATTCTACTTCTTCACATCCATGATGAACGGAATAAAACCCCATCTAAATTTCTGTTTGTTATTGGGAAAGAAAAAGGTAAGAAGTATTAACATAATAAGAAGGAGTGGCAAGCCTTCTTCAAACTACTTATTTTTCTTCCCTACTTCGTCCTTAATTCTTATTTCTATTAAATTCCTTGTATTGACAATCGCTTTTCCAAAGTTTCTTGAGATGAAATCCTTGCACTCGGTTGGTATAGTTCTACTAGTCATTTTTTGTGTCTTGTCTATATCAGTACCTTCCAATGGCATGTAGAATAATAAACTTATATCTTTTGGAAAAGTTTTCATTCTACTTTTACCAAACAGAAAAGAATCTTTCTCCACTGAGTAGCAAGAATACACTACATCAAAATTCTCTGCTTTTTTCTTACACTCTTTCAATGAAATCTTTTTCCCATAAAAAAATACAAATGGAATCATAAAATGGCGTTCGTTTTAAAATCTCAATTTGTTTATTTGTCAACCCATTCTTCTTTTTATCATACTTATCATTTTGTAAGACGCTTGCAAACCGCATCTATAAACCGTCTCACGTTTGGTTTTGTCGTCTACAACTAACTCTTCTCTACTCTCTACTGATATACCTGATTTAATTTCTCTTGGCCTTGGATTGACTAAATCATCATCCTAGTTAACAAATAAAAAAACATTAATTAACAGAATAATAAGATTTATGAGTGTCACAATTCAATGTAATGCATTAACAAAAACGTTAATCTAATTAACAATTATATTACAAATTTCATTAGCAGTTTTTCAATATTCAATGTATTTGTTTTTACTTGTGAACTGAGTGGGAATCATTTTAATATCAAATTACAAATCAGTTTCTAGAGTCAAACTACCAGTTATAATGCATTGGAAGTATCATTTTTATTACTTAGCTCTATTCAAGTTATAAGTTTTATATCATTGAAATTATCGGTTTTAACTTACATAATTTTCTTCAATGTTTCCAGCATCCTTAACTTCAATTGTTTTTCGTTTTCCTTCCTCTTTATCTTGCACAATTTAACCATTATTGTTAGGCAATATAAACAAACATTACTAAATTTTCTTACTATGAATATCAACTATCTTATTTTTATCAACTCTTCTTTTCTTCTTTGACTTTTCTGCTATAAATTTTGGATCAGTAAACCTTTTCGAACGTGTCTCCTTACTTATCACTCTATCGCTTTTCCTTACTTTTTTTTCCAAAATTTTTGGCATCTAAAGTATCAATTTTTATTCCAAATTCTCCTTGTTCTTCATTTCCAGTGTTAATAATATCATTTTTTTCCCAACTGCACTTCTTCATCATTTTTACCACCAGTTGTATCAGTTTGCTTCTCTACCACACTTCGTTCCTCTGTTTCTCAATTAACAGTATTATTTTTTTCGTCATTTGCTCTTTGATCAACAAATTGGCTATCAACAGTGTCAGTTCTGCTGTCTATTGCGATTTTCTCCATTACTTGATTCTCAATTTGATTCTGACCATCAATTATTTATTGATTTTCAGTACTTGGGGTTTCGACTTCAGTTTGTGAAATTTCGGCAGCTTCAACTAGGGTTTCCAAATTTTTCCCCTACCTTTTCCATTAGATCGTTGTGAGTAGTGGTCCTAGGGTTTTTGTCTAAATTGGAGTACTCCGTAGGCGGAGACTGTGCTGATCGCGATTTGTTCGCCATTTTTATTTTACGATGGAGGAAAAAAAGATTAAAACGATCAGGAAAAAACAATCAAATAAAGGGTTTATGTTGGGCTGGGCTATTAGTTGTCCTTGTGGAAAAAAATCTAAAGGTGTTATTCTTATGGATAAAATATTTAATTAATTTGTCCTTATAAATTTTTTTCCCTATTTATAAAATCTTATTTTGTCGAATAACAATAAATGTCCATTGTTACTATTTATGAATATCTTCGCAAATTCAAAAATAATAAATATATTCGAAACCCTAAATTAATTTCAATGTATCTGTTTCCAAAAAAAAAACTATTATTTAATTAATAACTCTCATATTCAAAAACATCACTTATTTCAACTAAAATTCTAATATTGTAATAACCAATAATAAATAGCAAAGGCAGATACAACATATCCAAGATATTTCAAATAGCTAACAATTTTCAATATATTACATCATAGATTTTCATCAAGAGACACAAAATTTTATAACTTAAATTCAATTAATTAAATTAAATAACTCATACCAATTCTTTTGTTGTAGAAAATCTGTAATGAACCTTACGTTAGCTTTCTGCCTCTTGGATCTGATTCTATGCCTCTCTCTCCTTTGATAATTCTCTTTCTTTTTCTATTTTATTTTGGTTCTCCCCATTCTTTTATCTAGCTTGAGATTATTCCATAATTTTATGAAGAAAAAGCTTTGAAGGAAAAATAGAATGTGTTCGCAGAACCTTCCCTAGGGAAGAAGGAAAGAAGATAGATGCCCCCCGGTCCATATCATTTAGGTTTAGCTTGTTTAAATAGGAGTTAGGGATTATTTAGTCCTAGCAATTCCCAAATTAAATCATAGCCGCTCTCTTGTTTATTTCATAATGAAGTAAGATCTTAAAATACCTCGCATATGTTCATTCTTATTCCCATCCAATCCATGACAAAAAGAGAGATTTGAATATATCATTAAAATGGGTAATCAATGAATATGTTTTTAAAACCTGTTAAGAAATTGCCACTTATAAGAGAATTAATTGCTAGTCTTCAGGAAATAAATCCCTAATAAAAATAAATCAATTGACATGCATGTCAATCAATGCACAATTAATCCTCACATGCACAATTAATCAACATTTACAAACATGCACTTACATGACAAAGTTATGACAATTAATCTCTAACAGCCGCAAAAATATGCATAGACCTCACAACCATCAATAATTAAAATATATTGTCAATTGATGCAAATTGATTGCTACCATATTTTCAAAAGTGGAAATCAAGTGTATAACTTTAAATCACTCTCTTTTCTTTTCACTAATTTCCCCATAACATGCAAAGTCAATGCATAATGAAGTTTCATGCGCGCGCACACACACACATACACACACATACATAGAGACACACACACACACAAAGGATTTGAATAATATGTTAATTAATGTACAATTAATTTACAGCCTATGAAATAAATGTACTATAATTTGGAAGTAGCATACACCCAATGTATACATACATATATATATATATACATATATATATATCTACACACATAAAATCTTTTCTTATATGCAACATTTAATCCTATGTGTCTCCTATTTATATCTGTATACGTATACACGTACTTTCTACTTGGAACATGCATCTTAAAATTAAAAATATAACATTGACGGGGAATTGAACTCATGACTTCATGTATCAAAGTCTACTCACTTAACCATTACACCAAACACTATTTTTGTTCTTAAAATAGGAACATGGAGAATTAATGGTTTCATGTGCGTATCTTTCATTCTAAAAAAAAAAAAAATCAATATCTTGTAAATGATAATTTCAAATATATCAAAACTATATATCAAATTGATCGTCTCGGAAAGATCTTCGCAATGGTAATAGATACGACATCCGGTTTATCCTCTGGTAATAATTAATTCTTAATTACTTAACTTTTAGGACTGTAAAAGCTGCGGGATGTTACATTATTCCCTCCTTAAAAGAATTGCTCCATCGCAATTCCCCAAATATAAAACCGATTCAAAATAATAAATCTTCCATTAGGATTTAAAAAAGATAAAATCATACATCATAAGTTAACTTCCCATATGTAATAACCATAGTTTCTAGCAAATCACACAACACACTATAATAAAATATGTACTTTCTTGTCATTCTATGGAACATGTGGTGTGTAAAACTAATAATCCATCAACAAAATGTAAGATAATGAAACTCACTACTTGACAATATGAACCATAGCATTTCAACGTTAATTGACTATAATTGAAATCCATATCAAACAACATCCTCATACAAGTAAAAGAACACACATAAATTAACAATCAACGTGGTTCACAGAAACAAAGCATACCTAAGCAAAGCGAAAAATCAACACATCATCAGTAACAATGAACATGTGTATGTCCATTCATGTGCGAACCGTATAGTTATCCTAACGTGTAAATTCCAAAAAATATGATGAACTTCCTCAAAGCCTCATCCTTATAATAACAGATACCAGTCAAAATAAAATCCCTAATCCATGCTTTACTTTAGTACCTACGGTGATAGCCTACCTAGAGAAAACATAGAAGATAACACAAAATCAATCATAGTAACCATAACATCCAATGTCCTAGCTATCACCGACTACAGCCTTGAATCCATCAGTTATCGAACTTGCATTTCATCGATCAAAAGGGCTAATGGAAAACCCCAGTTCTAATCAGACTACTGCACGTCCCATGTACATTTGCCTCCTCGAGACAACTAGGCTCATCCTATGTGCCCAGGGTACTCAACTAGTCCCACTAGTCTTTTAGGTGTCCCTATACCCCCTGCTTTGAACTTGCTAGAACCTTCGATAACCAATGATTCCTTAGCACTTCAAATCCGTTGAGCCTGACTTTTTGGCGATTTCACTTTTTTTTTCAATTTAAGCTACCTCTTGAACTAATTCCATTATCATCGCTGATTAACTCCTACCTGAGTCAACCCATCATCAGACTATATCGTATACCATCCCACGACCAGTTTCACATCAACTTAGCTTCAACCACTCCTGCTTGAGTTCACAATCAAAACATCATGCATCATCGAGTTGCATATCGACAATCCGACGTCCTTTTCTACCAAACTTCATTAGCAACCCATGAGAGCCAACACAATTCACTCACAAAGTTTTGAGCTCTTTACCGTTTACTCTGATGAATCCACTGTTACCCTACAATCCCTGATCCCAGAATCCATATATATTAGATTCCTTCATTGGTGACAATGGTGAACCACCAAAAATACCAGGAGGGATCCTTTAGTTAGGAGTGTCTAATATATCAACTTTTTTAATTCCAGATCAAAACTTCAATCTACGTTTTGAAATAAAAAAAATTTCCTTGGAAAACATGAAGTCTTTAATCACCAAAAGATTTCCAATTACTATCCTCACCTTCAAGGAGCAAGTGCAAAACTTTTAATCATACTAGTTTTCCCCAGCTTAGAAAACTATGTTATCACACTATGACTAAACTAATCATGTCCTCCCTTCAATACTTTTGTTTCTCGAATGTAAATTCAATCAATATTCTACACTAGCTTACTATCTAATCATACAATTAACGTAAACAACAAACAAGCAAATAACGTACAAGCAAACTAAATATATCAAATAAGAAAACAATAATCAATTCAATTAAAAGAGTTAATCCAAATAATCATGTCATGAACTAATAAGCAAACATCAAACATAGCAATCATCCTCACATCTCTCACTAAGTGAGTAAACATATGATATCCACCACTTTGATCACCAGAACCATTTGGGGCCATGACGGAGTCCAACTCCGTACAACTATCACTATGACTACTTTGCCCTTTGGGGCCCTGATGGAGTCCTACTCCATACAACCTCTGACCCCACTGCACTGGACATAGTCAATAACCCTATCGGGTTAACCAATCCATTTAGCCATGGTCCTAGTTCGTCTACATACCCCCTCTCTCAATGGTGAACCAAAGTTATGGATATCGATAACCCCTTTGCACACGTACCGCAACAAATCCCAACTCTAGAAGTTAACTTGTTGGTTCCCATCTGGATCTTGAGTAATAACTCCCCATCTGGACATCCTTTGCATCTCGAGTTTTGGTTGGATTGGAGTTGATCTTCAGAAGAGTCGACGCATAGTAGTAACTTCAAATCTGGTTCGATGCTTGAGGTCCCCGCCCCGGTTCGATTTGTGCTCATCGGTTCTATTCATGCTTTCCATTTGGATTTGGTTCGTGGTCATTTCCTCAGTTCGGGTCGTGGTGCTCCATGGTGCGGTTCGGTTCGGTACCTCCTGGTGCAGTTCAGTTCGGTGCCTCCTGGTGCGGCTCGGTTCGGTCCCTCCTCGTGCGATCCGATACCCACTCCAACTCCAATTCTGTTCAAGTGGCCTTCCTTCCCGCCATACCCCAATCCAGTTCGGTTCAACTCATCCGATCTGATCCCCTAGCGATCCAATCTCCCTAGCCGATCTGATCCGGATTGCTGCAGAATTTCCAACAAGCTTGTATCGTCCATTCTCGCCATACGACGGCGTTCTCAACCATTCTAACTTTACTAAACATTCATAAAACATACCAAACAGTAGTGGCAACATATAGGTTCAATCAAAAAGATCAAAACTTCACTCACATAGGCCATTTTAGGTCAAACATACCCAAATCCATGATTTTTCCCTTAATCATGTTTAACCATTTCTAACTATATGATTAGCAAACTTAACCCAAATTTATACCAATGTCATAAAATAAAATTTTAGAATTTTTACATAGTTTTAGGAGTTATAATTTCGCTAGTTATCACTAATCACCCCTAATTAGCTATAATTAGTGAATAAACATGCTAATCACTCACAAATGACCATTTTCTATTAACTAATGAGATAACTTTAAAATGAGGGATATATGTTAAAAACAATAATTCTAGACCATTGTTGTTCTCTTAAAACGATTCTATCTTTACTAAGCTTGGGTTTCAATTGCAACCTAATCACCGTATGTATGTCATTTTGGCTATTTTATGTTCAAAACCAATCTTAAGGTGCAAATCATTACAACATAACGGTTAAACCTACCCATGGCTCAGGTAATCGCCAAACCTAAGCTTTAATACCAAATGTAAAGACACGCTATTTTTAAAGGTCCAAAATTAATTACAAACGTCATCAAACATGCTTACAACTAAATTCAGATATTAAAAGTAGTGTACCTTAAGTATATTAGATTTAAAGATACTAGAGACGATTAATAACATGGAAGGTCTCATGATGGAATAAAATAAATAATTGCATAATCAAAACATCATAATCCACTTTATTACAATAAAGATCCACAAATCAAAAACAGAAGTGATACAATAAGAAGTGAATTTAAATAAACAACCTCTAGATCCAACATGTAGACTAAGCTCCTTTCTTCTTCATTTTTTTCTTTTTGACATTTCATATCTTCCAACTTCACAAACTCTATTCAAAGAGGAATTAAAAGAGTTTCAACTATATTTGGACTGTGCCTAACCCTATACACCCCGACCCAATCTAAGGGTTCCAGTGGCTATTACATAGGAAAAGACTGCCTACATACCCCTTTCGAGGGATTAAGCCTACGTAGTTCTATTTCCTGCTCTTCTCCTGCATCTAAATACTCATTAGTACATTAAAACCATTTCATACATTCAACCATTGCAATCATTGTAATTCAATACAATCAGTGTAACATTACAATCAACATAATTGATCACTGTAATAACACAATCAATTAACAATAGAAAATATTATCCAAACATATCACTGTATGAAATAAACAAAATAGAATTAGCATGCAGTCTTCAAAAACCAACCACATCCAATGGCAATTCCAACTTATAAAAGAAGGTAGCAACTTTAACATACTTACACAATTATAATTTACCAATCATAATTGTATGTCACCAATGTAAGTATAAACCATTTTGTGTATGCAAATCATCCCAAATTAGTAACACAGTAATCATCGCATAGTAATCCAATTACTATTGGTATCACAACATTAATCATTAAATAACCATCAAAAACTACATATTTACTTGTAGTAATCAACGGTAAAACATCGCATGAACATTTTAATGCGATCCATCAACGTAAAACAAAACATGTAATAAATAAAATATAACCATTAACATGTATTAGAACCATTAAATCACACTTACCACAATTGTTTATTACAAGTAAAAGATTATCATACTATTGTTTCATTATAGATAAAACTTTCTTGTTTTATTCAGTTTTAGAATTTTCATTGTTTCTTATCTTTCAAAACATTATATTTTATGAGAACATAACGTATCAAATAACTTTGCAAATCAACTTATTATTATCATACATGAAATAACAATTTCATATTAAATACTTCTTACAATAGAAAGTTATCTATTTTATTTATTCTAAACGAATGCATTTTTCAGTAAAACTGGACATATAATTATAAAATCTTATTTTGTCGAATAACAATAAACGTCCTTTGTTACTATTTATGAATATCTTCACAAATTCAAAAACAATAAACATATTCGACACCCCAAATTAATTCATTATATCTTTTTCCAAAAAAAAAACTATTATTTAATTAATAACTCCCATATTCAAACACATCACTTATTTCAATTGAAATTCTAATAGTGTAATAACCAATAATAAATAGCCAAGGCAGACACAACATATCCAAGATATCTCAAATAGCTAACAATTTTCAATACATCACATCATAGATTTTCATCAAGAGACATAAAATTTTATAATTAAAATTCAGTTTAATTAAATTTAATTAAATTAATTAACTCATACCAATGCTTTTGCTGTAGAAAATCTATAATGAAACTTGTGTTAGCTTTCTGCCTCTTAGATCTGATTCTATGTCTCTCTCTCCTTTGATAATTCTTTTTCTATTTTATTTTGGTTCTCCCCTTTCTTTTATCTAGTTTGAGATCATTCCGTAATTTCATGAAGAAAAAGCTTTGAAGAACTTTCCCAAGGGGAGAAGGAAAGAAGATAGATGTCTCCCCCCGGTCCATATCATTTAGGTTTAGCTTGCTTATATAGGAGTTAGGGATTGATTTCGCCCTAGCAATTCCCAAAGTAAATCATAGCCGCTCTCTTGTTTACTTCATAATGAATTAAGATATTAAAATACATCTCATATGTCTGTTCTTATTCTCATCCAATCCATGACAAAAAGAGAGATTTGAATATACCATTAAAATGGGTAATCAATGAATATGTTTTTATAACCTATTAAGAAATTGCCACTTATAAGAGAATTAATTGCTAGTCATTAGGAAATAAATCCCTAATAAAAATTAATCAATTGACATGCATGTCAATTATTGCTTAATTAATCCTCACATGCACAATTAATCAACATTTACAAACATGCATTTATATGACAATTCAAAGTTATGACAATTAATCTTTAACAGCTGCAAAAATATGCATAAACCTCACAACAATCCATAATTAAAATATATTGTCAATTGATGCAAATTGATTGCTAACATATTTTCAAGAGTGGAAATCAGATGTATAACTTTAAATCTCTCTCTTTTCTTTTCACTAATTTACCCATAATATGCAAAGTCATTGCATAATGAAGTTACATACATACATATATATATATACACACACATGTATATATATACACACATGTATATATACACACATATATACACACACACACATATACACATATGCACACACATCGGATTTGAATAATATGTTAATTAATGTACAATTAATTCATAGACTATTAAATAAATGTATTATAATTTGGAAGTAGTATACACCCTATGTATACATACATATATATCTACACACATAAAATCTTTTCTTATATGCAACAATTAATCCTATGTGTCTCCCATTTATATACATATAAACATACTTCCTACTTGGAACATGCATCTTAAAACTAAAAATATAACATTGACGGGAATTGAACTCATGACTTCATGTATCAAAGTCTACTCACTTAACCATTACAGTAAACACTATTCTTGTTCTTAAAATAAGAACATTGAGAATTAATGGTTTCATGTGCGTATCTTTCATTCTAAAAAAAATTCAATATCTTGTAAATGATAATTTCAAATATATCAAAATTATATATCAAACTGATCGTCTCGGAAAGACCTTCGCAATGGTAATAGATACGACATCTAGTTTATCCTCTAGTAATAATTAATTCTTAATTATTTAACTGTTAGAACTGTAAAAGTTGCGGGATGTTACAATTTCTATGTCATTCCATATGCATATGCAAGTTAGATCCACAAATTAGAACATATATTCATTTATCATTATTTTGGTGGAATTGTGTAATTGTGGTGATAATCGTTGTTTTCATGTTGCTAGTGACTTCATATCATGTTTATGGTCATGTTTGATGAGTTGGACGAGTTTGTTTCATTGGATTTGTCGTTCGACGAAGTTTTGGTCGAATTCAGAGGTGAACGGGGTCTGTACCAGTTTTGGGTCGAGCTTACAGGCCACAGGTCGAGCGTTGTACAAGTGAGGTATAAAAGGTGGGTCGGTTGCACATAAATGGGCTCCGATGGTCGATCGAGCACACATGTGGCTAGGGCGAGTGAGCCAAATGGGGTCGGGTCGAGCATAGGCTTGAGCATGGTTATGGAGGAAGGTAGTGCATACAAGGGTCGGTCGAGCACTGGGTCGATCGCACACAAATGGGCTCTGGTCGGTAGGAGGAAGTGGTCGGTTGCACACATTAGTCGAGCATGGTTCGGGTCGCGCAGTAGGGTCGGTCACTGACTCAGGGCGCGGGTCGGTCATGGTTGAAGGGGTTAGGTCGATCGTGCTTCAAAGGGGTAGGGAGTTGGTCGATCGTGCTTTAAAGGGTAGGGAGTCAGGCCGTGCTTCAGAGAGTTTGGGTCGAGCTAGGCAGGTCAATCGTACTTCAAAAAATTTGGGTCGAGCAAGGCAGGTCGGTCGAGCAGACTGGGGGTCGGTCGCATCGGGTCATTTCTGATAAAAATTATTTTTCGGGTATGACTCAGATCTGAAGAAAAAAGTTCGAAAACAAATTTTGGGGGCAACCCCCTTGAAACCTTGCCATAGCGCAGTAGTGTAATTTGTTCGATGATGGTGTGATTTCAAAGTAAATTTAAGTAGGAAGGTTCGAAGTGTTGAAAGGTGTTCGTTGATCGGTGTAGAACAACGAATAAGGTGACAACTCAAAGGTCGTGAGTTGGTGGATAATGGTTGCTCGAGAAGGTTGCTTGAGTTAAGGAAAGTCGTCGGGTTGGATGATTAGAGAAGTGGAGGCTGAGAGATTATCATTATCGTAAGTTCTAGCAGGCTCGAAGCAGGGGTACAATAGAGACGTCTAAAAGACCGATTGTAAGTCGAATACCTTGGGTATCGTTGAAATGCCTAGTTGTCAAGGTTGGACAAACATATGTATCGTTGAAAGACATATGGAGTTTACGCTAGAACTGGGGTTAAAATTAGCCCTTGACATATGGCAAGGTTGGTCATCATACAATTAACGATGGTTTCTAATCAGGATTGGTGGTGATAGCCAGAGTCTGTCACAGTTGATTAGTTGCCTTGTTTGAACTGTCACATATAATGTCGAAGGAGAAGTTCCTTGGGTGCTTGTCTGATACTGGTTTAGGCCTCTACGGCTTGTGCTTGAGGGATGTTAAGTTCTATTAGGATGGTTTACATAAGATATATAATTTGGATATAATGAGTGCTTTGCCATGATTGAATGGGTGTTCTGGTTTCCCTGAATGTATGGTTGAAATGTTGTTGTAAAGGCTATCACTGTCCGATGTGGGGAAGATAGGGTTGAGTTCTTCTCTGGTGTTGTGGGTAGATTAGTATGTTTATCTATCCCTTCTCATATACTTTATGATTGATGTTTGTTAGCTGTTTTATCACTCATTAAGACCGTTGTCTGGCTCAAGGTTTTATATTTCCCTCTAATTACCTTAAACTGTTCATCCGGTTAAACTAAGTGGCAGGTGACAGGTGATAGCTTAGTGAGTTCAATGTTGCAGTTCGGAGGCGAGCTGGAGGCTTATGTACCCGTTTTATTACTATCTCGTATTTGTGTTTCCGCTGTTGAGTTACTCTATGAGTGTTGTAGTGAGCCTTTATATACAAACTTTGATATTTCCTATGACGTTTGGATAATCTTTTAGGATGTTGTGAAAGTTTCAAAAGTTTGTTATGCGATGCTTCACTATTATTATCTATTGTATATTTTCTACTATACTTTATCCTTGCTCTGTGAGTTCTACGACAGGTTTCGATTGTGGTTACCTACCTATGATGATTATCCACAGTTGCCTGGCATACCTTTCAGCGCATTATTCCTCTTGTTTAGTGTAGGGGTTATGGGCGGTCATCACAATGTGCATGATATACAATTTTTCATATGCTTATTTTCTATGAATATTGTTTTGGTGATGTAGGCACCATGGGATGAAGCAAGAATTGTTAAGCTTCACAGTCATGCATCGACTTATAAACGGTGGGATTTAGATAATGAATCTGATTTTGTCAAGCATGAGGTAGCTGAATCGGGTTTCTTAAACATAATAAAGTATGCAAGTGGAAAAATCGTTAAGACTCTGATCAACGTCTTTATTGAGAAATTTTATCTGGAAACTAACATGTTTCATCTTCCTTTTGGCGAGATACAATCACTATTGACGAAGTGTTTCACATCACTGGTCTTCTGTCGAAGGAAAAGTGGTTACAGGACCACTTGGTGGATCTAGGGGAGTAAGTGATAATGATGAGTATGAGTTGTTAGCTCAATGTCTTGGAATCAAAGAACAAGCAACTGACTATTTGTTGGGAGGTGAGAAAAAAGTATGTTTAGAATGGTTGCAAACAACTTTTTCTGGGTCAAAATATTCTGATACCATGGTATGTAAAAGGCAGTACGCAATAACATATTTACTTTATACGGTCAGTGTGTTAATTGGTGATAAATTTAGAAACAAGGTCTCGGTTCATTTTTTACAATGTCTATGAGTTTTAAGGTAGGTTAACATATATTCTTAGGGCACAACATGCTTGAGTCAGCTACTTTATAATTTGGCGCTGGGCACAAGAAAAGGAGTACGTCAAATCTCCGGTTGTATGACTTTGCTTCCTCTAAGAATCTAACTAAAATTATTTTTAATTGTAATGTTTGTGTTCATACTGATATTTCTTGTCTAGGTTTGGATATATGAACACTTCCCGATTTTAAGATGACACAATCGCAATTCATGCGCACAACCTGGAGATCTCAGGTCAGCATTCTAGTTTGCTATAGAAACAAGTACCTCATTGTCTTATGATTGGTGACTCTTAGGGAGAGATTAGATGATCTTCAAGTTAGCTATGTCGTTTGGGACTGCTTTAAGGATATGGGAGATGTATATCCATTCCAACATTGTGCCTTTTATAATGGGCCAATTGTATGTTTCGAAGTTGTTGAGTTGTACCTTCCACAAAGAATTCTTCGTCGGTTTAGATTTGTGCAACCAATACCCATAACCACTTTTGTTATGGAGGCAAAAAAGATGAAATCGTCTGAAAAATCTTATAAGATAGCATATGCAGATGTAGGATATTATAGTTGGAATGATTAGAGAAACCATATTTTGAATCAAAATCTAACCTCGACTCATGTCACACAGTCGTGGGATTGTGATTCAACGTACAAGCAGTGGTATTTGTCTGCTTCTCATCCTTTTATCTTCAATCTGCAGAATCGATTTACTGACCCAATTCAAGTTAGCGACAATAGTTCGTTTGTTGGTCGAATTGTACGTACATATTTTAGTTACGATTAATGTTTTCTTTAATTTTCTTCAAAGAAATCCATTTAGTTTACAATCTGCAGAAATGGAGACTTCAAACCATTACGGACTTCATCAAATCTTGTGCACTGAGCGAGTCATTGTCACAAGTACTGGAAAGGATAGAGTGAATCAAGGAAGATTGGTCGCTTGATATATTTAGTGGAAAAAAATGCACGTACAACAGCAAGCTGAATGAGTAGAAGGATCAATGGTGATGACAGTTAGCAAGAGTAAAGAAGGCGAAGGAGGAAGAAAGCAGAAGAAGCCAACTATTAGCAAGAAGAAACATTAACTTAAGAATGGAAAGTTTGCTGGAAATGTTTTGCTTTGGGTATGTCAATGATTATGCATGTTCCTTTTGTGTATAGATCTTATGGTACCGATGACATAAATGACTCTTTTTGTAACTTGCTATGGTGAATTGTGTAGGGATGAAACCATTATTGGTGAATGTTTTGTTTTGGATATGATCAATAATATTGCATGATTTATGTGCTATTGGTTTAGCTTATTTTTGTTACATACATTGATATGTCAATTGTGACACCCCACATCCCTTAATGTCACCCATATGGGAATGCATTAAGTTCTATGAAGCGCAATAGGTATAAAGAAATAATACAGAGGCTAAAATTTACAAGATATAACATAAAATGCAGCGGAAAACTTTCGAAACTTTTATTATTATTAGAACAACATCATAACATTACAGTTTCAAATACCATGAAGCCATAAAACATCTGTCTCGTGGAATCAAAGTACAAGTAGAAAACCATGAAAATCATATTCTTCACGAGTCATAATAATAATAATAGAATAGAAATCGAAATAATATGTGGAATAACAAATAGTCCAAGTCCAAGCTATGTGATCGGCTTCTCAAACAGGATGTGAATAATCTGTACCAACTATGGCATTCAGGGTTATCACTCCCGAACCCATCAACTAAGAAAGACACAGCCTAAATCACAGGCGTTACAACATATTATCTTCCACTTTCGGACTCATGCACGCTCATGACTCCGTCGGAACGCGCTCGTACCCATCTCTCATTTGGACCTCTTACTATCCAGTTCAATATAAGAGCGCCTTGACCCCTACCTAGTGCATGGAACCGTTGATAACCAAAGAATACTAACTAATACAGATCTCACACAAAATGCATATGACATAAGCCTCCCCGAGACTTGGTCCCCAAGCTAACTAGGTTTTCTACAAGCCCTTTATATCTCAAAGGAATGGACCCCTTCTGCTTATTAATCTAGGGTTTTAACTTAACCCATTTTAATTTCATTAATAAGCCCAGTGTCATAACATGTTTTCCTCTAGATTGTAATTAACGAAAGCAATCTTCAACCTTTTCACCCACGGGTTATAATTAACAAAAGTAATCTACAACCTCTTCCTTAATCCAGTGTTTTAACTTAACATGTTTTAGTTCATTAATAAGCCCATAACATGTTATCCCCTAGATTGTAATTAACGAAAGTAATCTACAACCTCATTACCCTCAGATTGTAATTAATGAAAGTAATCTACAACCCATTTTCCTTGCTTATTAATCCAATGTTCTAACTTAACCTTTTTAACTTAATTTATAATCTCATAACATGTTATTCCCTAGATTGTAATTAACGAAAGTAATCTACAGTTCCTTTTTCTCATTATAATGCCATTCAATGTCCAATTACATGTTTACAAGTTACAATAACATGCTCTTGCTTAATGTGTAATTAAGTATATCTTACCCATGGCATGTCCACTTAGTATATAATTAAGTCCAACCTAATCTAATTTACTTGTTTGCATATTCTCCCTTTTTAGTTACCCCAATATTACAGTCCAAGTTCCATATAACCTAATATGCCCAAATCTCCTTTTTATTGTTAATTCAGATTATTCTAGTTTATCTCAATTTTACGCAATTCTAATGGAAAGGGGTCTATGCTTTCATTGCCTTAGGCTCTACATAAAATAAAAGAAAAAGGAAAAAATAGAACCAAACTCAAATATGAATAAAATGATAAAATAGACATAATAAGACTGTAAATAAAACACTGATAGAGAGGGGATACAGAAGAAGAATGTATACGTAATCAAGTGATAACTGAATAAGGGATAGGTAACTGACAATAATTAAAAGAACAATAACATGCAAGAATAAACTTATAAACACTGATAATTTCAGATCCAATATATTTACTATCAAAATCTCTTTTAAATTGCAAATCTAAAAATAACATGAAACTCACGGCGATGTGCAATAGATCCAAAAAATCTCTTTATAATTGAAGTAGAAGAATTATCTTTTTAATCTATATCTTTGACAACACCCTAACCCTTTTCCTTATGTTATTTCGGAACATAACTTTGTGAAGGAAGAAGATGAATAAATGATTGATGCCGGAAAATAGTGAGGGCAACTAGTCTATATATATATATATATATATATATATATATGTGTGTGTGTGTGTGTGTGTGCTAGGATAATTTGGACTGTATGATTTTAGGGTTTTAATTCACACCATATAAGACACATCATGCTGAGTCAACAAAGAATATAACATGCAAACTCTATCATGTTCAAGTGCAAGGACGTTGCCTGCTCTCGGGTGGGTCGACACACCTTCTACCTTGGTCTGGGTCAACACAAGGGTCGAACCATGTAGGATCGGGTCGCGTAGTGACCGTTGTTTCTATCTGACTCATAATTTCATAACGAACGCAACGGTAAAGTCTGTTTTACCTACTTCTTAATATTTTATTAATTATTATTCGATTTGTTAACCTTCTTTATATAATTATGGTTCATTAAATTTTGGGGTGTTACATTCTCCCCTCCTTAAAGGATTCCGTACACGAAATCTTCAAGTTAAGAAAAATGTTATTACTGTTATAATCCATTACCTACACCTATCTACTCATCCATCATCCATGGGCACCCATTCTCTTTAAAATTTCTTATGTTTTGTATGAACATATGCAAAGGTGTTGTACATATGTCCCTACACTAATGAAAAAATTAGGCGGTCTACTGATTCGATTGACCTCCTTAATGTAATTCATGTCTATGCCATGTATCTAATATGTATGCAAAAGAATCCTAATGGTACGTATAAATTCTATTTGTGTGCAACAACCATTTACCTAAATGCAACATCCAAGTGATGATTCAACCATTTCCATCCATAAAAAATTTAAAAGGCGCACGCATCCATATGCAATATGTAAGTACTCTAATTAAGTCGATCCATAAACTAGTACCTAGTGTGTGTATATGCATCCCGTAGCAAACACTTAGATCCACTTGCGAACACTAAACATAACATGTCTCAAACACATGTTTTCAAACATTACTATCATCTATAGGCTTCTACCTAAGAGATTCTAATGATAGGAAAAAAACAGATTCAATTTAAAAGTTTAGAATGGAATTAAGAATGTACTTTCGAAGAGAAAAGGGTAAGAAGGGTGAATCTTGTCTTTGGGTTCCCATGTCGCATCGTCACAATCTTTTCCCCATTGTACCTTAACCAACTTGATCTCATTGTTACGTATCTCCTTAACTTATGATCCAAGTATACGAGTAGGAACTTCCTAACTGATGCTTCCTTCTCTATCTCTACATCCTCAAGGGTACCTTACTCTACTACCTCCGTGGAATCATGTAGACACTTCCTCAAGTGGGAAACATGGAACACATCGTGAACTCCCACCAGTCTCTCTGGTAGTCTAACTTTGTAGGCCATCTGACCTATCCTCTCAATTATGGGGAATGTCCATACAAACCTCGGTTCCAACTTCCCTACCGAGCCAAAGCGAACAATGTTTCTTAAAGGAGACACTTTGGCAAAGACCATACCTCTACCCCGAACTATAAGTCAGTCCTCCTCTGATCTGCATATGAATTATGCCTATCCTGAGCTACTTTCATTCGTCTGTGAATTAGGTCTACCTTCTCAGAAGTTTCCCTAACCATCGCAGGCCTAAGAAGAAGTCTGTCTGTAGACTCTCACCAACGGGAGGTGCTCCTCCCAAGTCTCTTCGAAGTCTAGGATACAAAGTCTTAACAAATCCTCGAGAACTCTATTGACCCTCTCGATCTGTCCATCTGTGACACCCCACGTCTGTTAATGTAACTCAGAAGAGAATGCATTAAGTTTCATGAAGCACAATAGGTAATCATTACAGAGAATATACAAGACAAATAAAATAAGCAGCAGAATTTTTTTAAAGTTTATTATGAAATAAATAAAGCGTAGTCTCAGAAATACATCAAAACCAGTTACAAATAGCAAACTATCTCAAATCTGTCCTACAAAGCATCTCATGAAAAATATCAAAATACATAAAACAATATCCCTCGCCATAAGACATACTGAAGTAGAGAGCAAGTCAAAACGATACATCTCAAGAAAACCAAGTCAAGTCCAAGCTGTAAGAGAAATCCTAGTCACTGTTGAGTCACTAAAACATAAAGGTTTTTTGACGGCACTAAAACAAAGTGTTTCCACATTCCATCGTGTAAAAGCTAACCAAATTAGCTTTTGCGAACGCTAATAAAAAGGTGATCCTGTGTTAAACGCTATTCAATAAAATTTAGGTGAGTAATAAAATACTTTATGCGGGAACAAAAAATCACCGCTAAAACTCATTTTCTCTTCACTTCACTCTTCCTTCAGAAGTCGTTCCTCCTGCAGAAGCTCTGAATCGCAGATCTCATTCTACATCTTCAATCGTCATTCTACGATCGATTTCTGGCGCCTTTCATCAACGATTGATCTCAATCTCTAATCGCAGTGACCGCCCAAAACCCTAAATTTGCTCCTCGTCGATTTGTACTTACGTGAGTGGCACAACACTTTTTTGATTTTGATTTTGAGGTAGCAATTTATTGTAAAGATATAATGTCGTAATTAGTCACAATCAACGGGATTGCTAAGTGTATGAAAGATACGATGAGCAAGTTATATGGATTTAACAAGTAATGATTTTCTTGTAAAATGATTTATTGCAGTATTGCACCTGGCACTGTGTTGATTTTGCTTGGTGGAAGGTTTACGGGAAAGAGGATGGTGTTTTTGAAGCATTTATCATCTGACTTGCTTCTCGTTACTGGTATGTACTTAATTTGAGTGCAGTACCATTCAATTATTTTGCATAAAATATTTGATTAATAAGATAATTTCTAAGCTTTATATCTAGTTACGCACTCTATTATCTACTACTTTTAAAGCGAAAGTGCATATACTATTAAAAAAATATGTAGAATAAAAAATACACACTACCTGCTAACGCCTCTGAACTAAATAATGTTTTTTTTAATGTTTCAAAGATGCATTGCAGTGTATTCCATTTATTTATTTGATGTTTCATGTAATTTTTCTATGCTACAGAAATGTTTTATCCTTTAGCAATGTTTTTGTAAATACTTGCATTTAATATTTTTTACTGTTTAATCTGTAATATTTCCTTTCTGGAAATATTTCAAAGACGCTTTTTGTACCATATTTTTTACTGTTTAATCTGGAATTTGTTTTTTTAGAGATTTCTTTTTAGCTGAAACCGGGATGGAACGACCGAAATTCTGACATGCCGGATGAAATCTCGAGCTTGGTTGGTGAACATTATATTTGCATGTATTTTATATATGAGAAGGTTTAACATCACTAGGATTCCTTTTTGCTTTAGAGCATAGCTATTTGTTTATATTTAAATAATGAGTTAGTGCGCATACAGAGAAAAGAGATTATATGGCAGAAATTAGGAGATTGCATGTATTAAGATGACATGCGTTACACATATATATTCGCACGTGCGGGTGAATATTATGCTGGTGTTTTTATGTTTATTTTGGGGTATGTGTAAATGCATGTATTAGGAGCAAAACGAATGTTTTTGTGATTTATAAAGCTTACAATGAAACTCTCAAAGTAATGAATAACTAATCCAGCAGTCACTTGACAGTGTCAAATGTATGTTAAGTTTGTATGTCAACCATTTGATTTACAAGCTTCCTACTTATACCGGCGGAAAGTTGTAATGGAGATGAAAGATTCACAATATTCTTTAATAGTATAAAATGTAATGGTTACTGCTTTTGGGAAGACAAGTTTTTATTTCATTAACCACAGTCTTTTATTATTATTATTTTTGAAAGGCAAGTAAAAGTATTATTAGCACTATGAAACTATTACAATGTACATACAAGATTCACAATAACCTACACACTTACTATTCTACTACAAATTCCACAACTAGATAGTAATGAGAAAAAAAAAACAATGAACGATATACAAATGAACGCAGAAAAAACTTAAAACTGCGAGACCAAAGCCAATTACTCCTATAACACTGAGAAACAAAAAGGCCATGGTTCCTCCGTTCAGCCTTATTAACCAAAATGTGAATTGCCAAAATAAAAATGAATACTTCTGGAAATGCCAAAGTGATCCCATCCTCAGTATGACCAAATACAGGATGCCCAAAAATGAAGAACATATCATAGATATAGTGCTTCACAGTTAATACCTCATAAAAGAAAGCCTTCATTACCACTGAACAAATACTCCAAGCAAGCTAAAGCACTTCAGAAGAAGTCCAATCAATGAACATTATCGCAGCTAATCCTTCAACTACATAACAAAACTTCTCGCCCATCTACCACTCTGAAACTATATCAAAATAAGAGAAAAAACCATTAACAAACTTGCATTTCTCCAAAAGTCAATGACCTACAATTCCATCTATCGAAATGAGACAGCTTCAAATGAATTAGATAGGATTGCTTCTCGTATGCCTAGTGGAAGATTTCTTATGGAAATTTGATGTTAAAAAATCTTCAAGCCCATCAAGACCATCATCTATATAATCTTTACCATCAGAAGCCTTTTTTTTCTAGCCCTTCTCTTAGCATTTTCCAAGGCTGTTTTTGAGGGAGTTACATTTGTTGGAGACTGATCATGCTCAGTCCCCTCATCCCAAAACTTACCTGTAAGTCAGATAGAATTTGATGTAGTTAAATCACTATGTAAAGCATCAGTAGAAGTAGAAGGTGGAGGTAAAATAATATCCGGTGAAAGACCTAAATGCACATAAGGAGATATAGAAGTAGAAGTTTGTCCGGATTATGCATTGTAGCTTACACCAGAATGAATTGTTGACTTACTAGTTGCCGCTGTAATAACTACTGGAAAAGTCAAACCATAACCAGATATATTAAAAAGAGGCATCTGAGTTGAAGAATTAATACGAGATGCTACATCACTAAAAGAGGATGAACAAGATGTTGTGCAGTGTGGCATAGTTGTAAAAGAATTACAAAAATGGGAACCGGAACCGACTATTCCATCACCATTGTTAACCATATTGCTATTATCAGTATTCATTCCAATAATAGAAACATCTGCCATTAAACTTATTTCTTCAGCAACCACTGCAGTACTCCTATTATCATCCTTATTAATAACGTTCTTACTAGCATCAGTATCAAGTGAAAAACCTGCAGTAACCACCCATTAGAACCATTAGCATCACTTCTAATGTCATTATTTCTAACCTCATTTATAGTGACATTTGGAGCATTGAAATTTACTGTTGAATTATTGTCATTATATAATACTCCAAAAGAATTTGAATTAACTTTAGCCACCACCGAAGGACTAATATCTTTACCATTTCCCTTAAACCCTCCTTTTTTCATCCAAAATTTCTTGGATTTGGTAGGAATAGAAGTCCAATTATAGAGTGTAGAAGAAGAGTATTGCCTCCAATTAACCTGGCAAACATGGTCATTAGCTCAAGTGCGATATTCCACAGGAAAAAACTCTTCAAAATTCCCAAAACCTAAGCTTGTCTTAGAATTCTGCTCACACAAAATAGTATCATGATCAAAAATCTTGCATAATGAACAAATTTTAGGTTTCGAATCGTAAGTAATTATAACAGGAGGACAATCCTTACCTAATTCATCAACTATAATTTTCTCAGGAAGATCAAAGTTTGATGAGACTTCTATCAGGGCCTTAGCGTATCCAAACCTCTGAAGTTTCTCTATACTTGAATCAAAACATATTAATTTCCCTACGTGACATGCAAGCCAGTTAATACCTAGTAAAGTCCAAAGAATAGTAGGAATCCTATGAAACTGAACCCATATAGGTACTTTTTTAATCTGCGCTAGCGAATTACCAATCAATGGATCCCATTTAGTTATAATGAACATTCGACCACGAATAAAAATTGGATCAGCTTTGAGAATTTTATATTTATCCAAGTCATTTGAGAATTTAAAATATAAATGAATTCCATCAAATTTGATATCTACTTCTCCTACAAATTTCCAATATCTATGCAATTTTTTTACCATTGTAGGATATGATTGAGCACCATCATGAAAGAACCCCACCAAATAGTTTCTCCAAATTTTCAAGCCTTCATTCTTGACTACTTCCGGATTCTTCTTAGGAATTCGGTCCCTAACAATGTCAAAATGCCGAGGTTTAAAGATGCCTGCATTCCGCGGAAGCGAATTGAATAAAGATGCGTAATCAGTTTTCATAAATGAAGGGAAAGAGGCATGTGACGAATTGAAATTAGCAGAAATAAGGTGATCAATCAAATTGGCCTGAGTGAGAGAGTTATCAACACACAAATTGGCATCGGCAAGATTATCGTTCAAAATATTGGATCCGATGTTGGAATTCCCCAAAATCGAAGATGATAAATTCGCATCTGAGGGGATTACAACTGAAGGGTTCACATCTAAAGGAGGTGGATCAGGGAGTTTGGGTGGAGATCGAGAAGGAAGAGGAGGGAAAGAGGCATCAAAGGTGGAAGATGAAGAGCAGGTAAATGCCGCGGACGCCATTTTCAAGAAAGGAGTGACGCCATTTTCCAAATGTCACGGTCTTTTATTATTAATTGAAAAGTTAGATTTATTTGAAGTAGAAGACGTATGTTAATAAAAAGCAAACATACAGATTACAATTTACACACACACACACAATGCGGACAAAGAAATTAAGATATGTTAAATGCATGTAATATAGTTTATGAACTTAAGAAAACAATAAGTATATATGTTATATTATACTAAAATACACATATATGTAAAGATTTTGATAATTATAAAATATGTTTTGTGACAATCAAAGTTTGTTTCGATTATAGGGATTGAAGAAAGAAATGAATGCCTCGTATTGAAATATAATCGTCAGATACAATACTGATACAACTACTGAAAATATATATAATACAATTTCGTTTTGATATTGGGCCAGCATACATGATTCGACCCAGTAATGATGTGCTTACATCCGCTTTGTATATGAGATAAAAACAGTTATTTGTTTCTTTGGTGCCCTATACTTCATTTTATTACCTCCATTAAATCGATATTTGGGGTTGGGTTAAAAAGTCTGGTTCCGTCCTGGTTTCTTTTCTCTGCATTATTGGCTACAAGTGGAAAAAATGAGACAACCCAGACTCCCCCAATCCCCGAAGAGACGGAGGAACCTGGATTGATTTGAGAACATGACATCAGAACACAAACAATAGAACATTTCATTGCTATTACAACAATTACATCAGAGTACAAGAATATATCAGAGTACGAATAAATAATATACAGCAGAAAAATATCAGAGATTTAAATTACAAAACAGCGGAAAATATATACATAAATATAATGTGCAGCGGAAAACATCAACTACCCTAAATGAAAGAAATACACAGATACGAAGCTTTCTGAATACAACTCTAGTTTTAATACAGGATCCTGGGAAAAGAAATATCTGCAAAAACCAAAACTACAAGTTGCCCGTGTGGAAAATATAAGCACCCAAAGTTTAGGTGGAAACAATAAACTCCGAGTCTGTCATGGGACTGGTGTGAGAACTAAAACAGTTATTAACTTTATTTTTATGTTGGTTATATCAAGGGACCACGCCGTATAACATGAAACGGGTTTTCTCCCATGAATACCATCAAACAAACAACGCCATGCTAAATAAAAGAAAAATGAAGCTATTATAAGACTCAGGTCCCATCACACAATGCAACACAAGCCGGAGGATAGAGTTTTACCTTATAATAACCAAATATGCTTGATACGCGAAATTTATCTTTTATTACTATAAGTGTATAGTGTATAAATCAACTTCGAAAGTAAATGTATCAATCCTAGACAGCATAATACCCCATCCTATTGTGTCGCCATAAATATAGGTATACAACAAAAACAAAAAAAAAATGTTGTATTGAATGTTTGGATTTCCACCATGATGGCTGCTGATTCGAAAGATCTATCGCGTAGTGCAATACTTCATGGCTTACGTCCAGGGCTTTTAGAAAAACACCATAATGCATGTCCGCCTTTATCCATCTAGGAATTGGGGGGTGTACGATATCCCTACTGGTGTGGAATGACCACACTCAGCATCATCCCGGTCGACCGAATCCATGACAACCCTAAAGGCGCCTATCCTCATCTCAAAGCATACTGATCAAACCATCAGTTCACCATCATACCGGCATGTGAGGCTTGCGAATTAACGCTATACACAGCTGCGCTACTTAAAGCCGTGCTTTGATCATCAACCACAAGGCTCTGCTTTTCAACAAAAGTCTTGATCCATGCATCTCAGCATGTTACTTTGTCAATCCATACCATACCATTGAGTTCTGCCAATATATGACCTCTAAGCTCGTACATCTTAGAGAAGGGTGTTAAGAAAAGGAATAAATTCTCCGCCACCAAACAAATGTATATTTAGAAGAGATCAACAAATACAACATAAAGGAATATAATGTCAGACACACCATCCATTTGCAAGTTCATTTTGGGTCTGAACGAAACCGGAGGCGTCTTATTCCTCGTCCCATTTGTCCAATACAGGAGAGAAGCCTCGCATATCCGGACAATCAACAAATATGTCCGGATAACTACCACTATAACCCTTTCCTAGGAGCTAACCAATTCAGGGCATCAGTAATAGTCCATTCGACGTGAAGATCGTCGGTCTTGCATCGCCTTCAATATCTCGACTTTTAATCGTCGTATTAGTTATTCAGAATGGGTTAAACCCAGCCTTTCCGAACAACTCGCGTATCTTATAATCAAGTGCTATAAAAACACATCATATGCCGCATTCCAATCCAGAATATTGTTTTATTAAAATATTCTTTTCATAATTTAAACCAAATTAAGGTTTATCAAACTAGTCGGGATTATCGAGCCTTACCGAAATAATCATTTATTTTATTTTCCAAACCCAACCTATTCATCCCATGGAGCAAAACTGGTGGTAATCCATATCTAATACACACCGTGTTATCGATAAATTTAATTACCATTGCACGTTTCAAATCTAATTAAAGTTTTATCTATCGCATGAAGTAAAACTAGTGATACTCCATTTTCGAACACTTCTCAAATTTGGCAAATTTAATTACCACATTAGCATTTCAATCTAATTCATTAAAACTCCACTTATTTTTAATCTCCAAAAATCATTATTTAAAATAAACCATTTTAAATATTCAAAATCCATTAAAATAGCTAAAATAAAAAATTTAAGTCTGCTCAGAAATTCCGGTTTGTTACAAAAAATCAGTCCGTACTTATAATTTTGTGCTCTGTTTGAACTTTGAATTTAAAGGTATAAAGTAAAATCTACTACAGTTCAGAAATTAAATAATTATGTGGTGTCACTTGGACTGTATATTTCCAGAAAGTTTGATGTTGGTCTTTGTAAGGTTGTTGTTTGTTTCTATAATGGTTAGTGTAGTGATATAAGGTCATGTCTGCTCCAATGGTATAGGGTGATGAATCTGTCCTTTATCTAACTTTGAAATTCAAATTCATCCCCTTCCCCAAATTCAAGCAAAATAGTCAATAACAAAGTGTAGAGGAAAGGAATAATTTGAATCAACAGGTGCAAAATTGTATAACAACACATATTTGGTATCATGGTAAACACACAACGACTAATATTATTATGTAGACAATGGTTTGTAAAAATAGGATAATAAACTCAATGAAATGCAAATAAAATCACAAAACCAATAGCTTGACACAACACCAAAAATCTAGTAAACTCAATAATGACAATGAAGTTGTGTGCTCTGAGGCACTTTCTAGCTCCAACGAACCGATGTAGGATTTTGCAGTTTTTTACAAAGAAAACCACACTTACATTAACTCTATACAAACAAAAATAGTCCAAATTTATTTGTAGAGGCTTAATACAATTCTAGTATAATACATGCAGATATGTGTAATAGGTGAAAGAAAAAACGCAAAATGAAGAATGGGCTTTAAATACAATTCCAATATAATATATGCCACATTGTTTGCGATATAATTAAGTTACCCTAAGGTATTCAGGTCGGTAAGTTGACATTCATTCTTTTCCTTTGCCTTCTCTTTGCGAGAGCCCATAGGTCGCTAGTTGGAATTTTCTTGCTGCCTTGCTGATGAATGTAGCTATTTGTTTACGCGTGCACCGAAGGGCTCTGAATGCAGTTATTTGATGCTTTTAGTTAGTGTTTCCATATAACAAGATATAAATGCTAATGCTTTTAATTGTTATTTAATGATATATTATTTCTTTGAACTTAAAATTTTGTTTGCATAAATATTAGAATGATGGATAAAGATTGGGTACACCGAAACAGGTAATTATACAATACTGAAGTATAATAGTGAATTTACAACATATCTTAATATCTAAGGTGGTTGTTCTTTTTTTATTTTTAATTGTAGAATAACTAAAGAGTACGAGAGCAAGCAGCTTGGAATTTCGTGAATGAGGCAAAAATGAATATGGGAAATGTGAAAATAAAATTATGTACTTGTTTAGATTATAGGAATCTCACTTGTCTTCATAGAGAAGTTATTGTTGAGCATTTGATTATAAGAGGAATGAATCCTAAGTACATGGATGGTGAGTGGTATACTCATGGCGAGCGAGTAAATAAAAGCAAGTAACAAAGTCGGGTGATGCATATGGTTTACTTAAAGCCATTACCTATGAAGACAAAGATTTTATTAGCCATACTTTTTTTGATGACGATAAATGCAAAGATGATGCACAAAGACAAGAGGATGAGTTACACAAGAATTTGGAAGATGCAGAGACCCCATTGTATCCTGGTTTCTTAGATCAAACAAAGTTATATGCTATATTTGAATTATATAACCTTAAATGTGAGACCGGATTGTCTGATAATGGTTTCAATAACCTTCTAGATGTGCCACAGTTGTTATTGCCGAAAAATAACGTATTTCCTAAATTGTTATATGAATTTAAGAAATTCCTTAAAATATTTGACATAGGGTTTGAGAAGATTTATGCATGTGAAAACGATTGTTGTCTTTTTAGAAATGAATATAAAGAGTTGAATAATTGTCCAAAATGTGGATTTTCAAGGTGGAAGGTAAATCAACAGACAAAGGAGATTATGCATGGCATTCCAGTTAAAGTGTTGCATTATTTCCCAATAATTCCGAGGTTTAGAAGAATGTTTAAATCAAAAACAATGGTAGAAGAATTACGTAGCATTTCAATAATAAAAGCACGGAGGAAAGAATTCGCCATCCTGTAGATTCTATAACTTGGAATGTAGCGGATGGAAAATGGGAATCATTTTCAGAATATCCACGCAATCTCAGACTTAGTCGTGCAACAGATGGTTTTAATCCATTTTCCATGTTAAGTTCCAAATATATTTGCTGGCCCGTAATGCTCGTGACATATAATCTTTCACCAATGTTGTGCATGGAGAAAGATAATATTATGTTAACATTGCTGATTCCTAGTCTGAAGCAACCAGGAATTGACATTGATGTATATTTAGCGTCGTTGGTAGAAGGTTTTAATTATTTATGGAATGCTGGAGCTGAGGCTTATGACGCATATAGTCAATCAATTTTTAACATGAAAGCAATATTGCTTTGGACAATAAATGACTTTTCGGCCTATGGTACTCTTGCTGGATGTTGTGTAAAAGGTAAAAAAGCTTATCCATTATGCGGTGTTAATACTCATCATCGATGGCTAAATCACAGTAGAAAGACTATCTATATGGGTCACAGAAGATTTATTTACCCTTCAAATCCCTTAAGAAGAAATAAGACATTGTTTGATAACACTGTGGAGGAAGGGTGCAGGCCCAGGATTCTAACAGGAAGAAAAATCTCTATCATTTTAAAAGACTTTCCGAATAATTTTGGAAACGTAAAGAAGAGCCAAAAAAGGGAAAAAAATAATGAGCAACATAAATTAGGAAAAGGAAGAAGTACTGAGTGTAGTAAAAAAATGAAGATGATGAGGACACATTCCTGTGAGAGTAGAGCTATCAAGATGGAAAAAGAAGTCCATCTTTTTTCAGCTGCCATATTGGGAGGTGAGTGCACACGTTCTATTTTATTCTAGTGAACTAACATTATGAAATTAATTATACAACTAAAATTTTTAGTTATTGATTTTTATAGGAATTTCCATTACGTCATAATTTAGACGTAATGCTTATTGAGAAAAATGTTGGTTAAAGCCTATTAGACACGATGTTGCATGATAAGAAATCAAAAGACAGAGTTAATTCTAGAAAGGATTTGGAGGATTGGGGAATTCAACATGGTCTTCATTCACAACCTCGTGGAAACAAGACATATCTTCCGCCAGCTCCATATACATTGTCAAAATTTCAAAAAATTGTAAAAGATTATATAATTTTAAAAGTTGTGTGTCACTGGAGGATTACAAAATCAGTGGTTTGAAGACTCATAATTATCATGTTCTGATGCAACAATTATTGCCTTTTTTAATAAAAGAGTTGCTTCCACAGAAACCGAGGAAAACAATAACTCTTTTGTGTTCATCCTTTAATAAATTATGTCAGCGTATTGTTGATAGAGAGAAACTACAACAACTAGAAGATGAGATTATTGTAATTTTGTGTGAGCTTAAAAGATACATTCTACCTTTTTTTTGATATAATGATACAGTTGATCATTCATCTTGCAACAGAAGCACAGATGTGTGGGCCAGTACATTTTTGTTGGATGTATCCCTTTGAAAGGTACATGAAAACGCTGAAAGATTATGTTATAAATAATGCTCATCTGGAGGGTTGCATTGCAGAATTTTATCCTGTATAAGAATGCATGAAATTTTTTGGTGAATTTTTAGGAAAAGCACAGGAGAAGGAAGTTCAAAATGAAAATTACCAAAGTAATGTAATACTTGAAGGATGACTAATATCAACATGCAAAACAATCACATTGTCTTCTAATGAAAAATAATCTGCTCATTTGGCCTGTTAATGAATATGACTATGGTAGAACCATACTTAGAGTAAGTATAATTTTTTTTTCGTTTTTTTGATTGTTTGTAATTTTAAGCATGACATAACATTTCCTTTTATACACTAGTTTGCATTTGGAGGTGTTACAAAATTCAGACAAGCGCATATAAAGAAATGCAACATTACTTTGGAAGAACCATATAGCTACGCTCTCCGGTTGGATAAAAAAGAAGGTCAATTAAATTTTGAAATGTTAATAATTGATTTAAAACTATATTATGAATATCTTTATCAACTGAAATAATTTTTGCATAGATACCTATTAGTTCCAAAGATTACGACTACATGCTAAAATGGATTGCTTATGGTTCGAAGAATGATGCTTTGTCCTACACAGGCTACATAATTAATGGCAACGTTTTCACACAAAAGATGTTGGAGAGAAACTCGAAATAGTGGAGTGACTTATGATGTAAAAACTATGTATAAAGCAAGTGCAAAAGATGTTTCGCAAGTGATTGATGTTGTCACTTATTATGGGATACTTACCGATATAATTTTGTTAGACTATAATGCTTTTTATGTTCCGATCTTTAAGAGTCATTGGGAAAACATAAAAAATGGTGTGAAAGTTGAGGATGGATTTACTCTTGTCAATTTGCATCAAAGTCAAGATTCATTTTTAAAAGATCCATATATATATTTGCATCCCAAGAAAAACAAATTTTTTATTCAAGAGAGAATGATTCCTCTAATCGGTATGTAATAATGAAAGCACCTTCAAGAATTTTTGATGAGCTAGAGATCCACGACTCCATTAAGGAAGTTGGCCATGTTGAGGAAGATTGTCAGGCAATCAATATGGATGTCGATACTTATGTTGAGGATGATTCTTTTGTTAGAGAAGATTGTGAAGGCATACTTGAATAGTTTGGAGATGTATTTGATTTTGAGATTTGTTTAGTTTTAATTTCAAGTATATGTGAAATCATTTTAGCCTGAGCTTGTCTTCAATTTCAACATACTTGCCGAGAATTATGCAAATATGTGCAGCGATTGTGCTGTTAAAAATTTGGTGAGAAACTAACAAATATTTGCATTAGGAAATGTTTTTATGTGAGTTTTACTTTAGTTGGATAGGTAGGGCTGCACAAAGTATGGGTTGGATTGGGTTAGACCAAATACTTCATCTGACCCGCATACATACAAGTTTAAAGTAGTTCAACCCGCATCCGACCTTATATGAGGTTGGGTATGGGCTTGGTTGAAGTATGAGTTGGGTTGGGTTGCTTGAATAAAATAAAAATGAGAATACGAGGGACTAAAAAAACAGTATTAAAATATTCAGCATAATATATCAGATTTTAGCTAGCATAATGCATTTAAATAACTGATTCACTATAAGATATATTTTTATTAAAATTTCATTGTAAAACTCATCATATGAAATTAATTTACTACATAGTTGAGCAAGTGTTTCATTTTAAAATATATTAAAATGCTCTTTAAAATATATTTGTCATGTTTTATCTAGTTTGGACTGACATGAAATATGCCTTTTTGTATATTTATCATTGAATACATAAACATTAGGATTATACTATTCTTATTTTAAGTGGGCTGATATTAAACTAGTTTTTTAATATTGGGTTGGGTTAAAATGAGGTTGGGTTGAACAAAATTTCAAACCCGACTCGTATATCGTATGGGTTACAAATTGTAATCCATATCCAACCCGAACTAGGTTCGGTTGGGTTTATGTGGATTGGGTCGGGTTGGTGGGTTGGGTCGGACTGGATATGGGTTGTGTGCAGCCCTATTGATAGGAGTTTATATAGCCACAACTACTAAAATAATAATTCAAAGTAGTAATTTTCAAGCTATCTTATCCCTATAAATAAGCATTGACTGGTTCTTTTTTTATTAGAGTTAACATTTTAAAACAATATGCAATTTACAACAAAAAAGCAAAACCTGCTTTAAAAGAAAAGGATGAATCCCCACAGAATATGCAACTCAACAAATGCACAAATAACCTGCTCAGCCCTTAAACATATAACACAGAATCTAATTCACCAGGCTCATACCGTCACATTGCAAGATAAAAGAAAACATTAATTTCAAATATAAACATATATCATAGGGCATTTTGCTACTAATTCGACATATTACAAGAAAACAAAAGGTGCTTTTAATAAATTTTGTAAGTCACAAATGATGCAACCATTTTGTAGCAATCTTTGGTCATATATCAGCAACAAACAAGGGAGAGTTAACATCATAATGAAGAAACTTCCCAAAACTCATGGCATGTTATTCAAAAGCTATTAAGAGCTTGGTCTCACGATGTAAGGCTTAATTGTAAATAGTTTATCTACAAAGCTATCATGGACAAGATTGTCGCTCTAATAGTCTGTTGCTGAGAGGCGAGATGTCAGATGCCTATTTTAATGCAGTGATAATGATGCAAACACAACATGGATGTGAGAAACAAGATACAAAGTCAAAAGCCAATTTTGCTCAGTTTAGAAGCAAGAGATGGGGAAAATATAAAATGATCTAATTAACCAAAAAAACATAAAGGAAAAAGAAAAAAGTTGCTCACAACATTTCAAATCAGAAAAATAATATATTGAATGCAAATGCAAACTGATAGGATTGAAAAATAACATCTCAAGAGCATGCAAGAAGCACGATGAGATTAAATGCTAACCCGACCTTAATATCATATAAGACTAAATATATGAGTGGTTATTTCTGTTTAAAACTATGCAAAAGGTCAACTGTTAAACTTACATATCAAAATCAAAATGTGCACTTATACTCATGAGTGTCTGTCCATCTAAAGCTTCTACATTTTTATAGTTATTCATTACCTTAAACTGGCAACCAAAAACTTAGGCACTCAGTACTAATGCAAAGAAGTTAAACCTAAAATATAGATATGCTCTATATGGCCCTACACGTTGAAATCTATTTAGTCAAGAAACTTGCATACATTAAAATTCATATATGTAAAATGGAATGGCTCTAGAATTTATGAGTTTGAAAGCAAAGATATGCAAACTAAAAATAGGGGACATCAAATTTACATAAATAACCTCACTTTGAAACTGTAAAATTAAATCCAAACGTTAACCCAATTCTAACACATATAATTAAAAAAACTATATAAAATATGATTAGTTTATGGATTCAGACATAAGACTAATCTATATTCATGCTCCTTCAAATACAACAATAAAATTGAGTGTTAAAAGAAAGTACTTACTAGAAGCCTCGTCACAACAGTTAATTTTCGTAGGACCAAAGAAAGATTTTGTATTTGTATTGTAGAAAAAAGATGAGACTCGGGTATACTCTCTTTTATATCCCAAAACAATCTTTCATCCATGCAAACAAATATCACTAAGTGTGAACAAAAATAAAATCACCATAAATAGAATGTAACTCTATTTTATAAAAATGATAAGTTTATGTTTTCGTAGCCTATTCAGTCGTGAACTACAAATAAACCCCTTCCAAAGTTATGATTTGAATGTAACAGAAAGAAATAAGAAGAAATAGCTTATAAAAATTGGAAATTGCTAGAGTATGGCATGTGTAACAACCCGGGGAATTCGCGATCCTAGTTATCGACATAAATTCAATGCCGATTACCCAAGCATTGGAAATACTGGATAGTTAATGAAAGAAAATAGAGGGTGAGAATAGATAAGATAGAAAATTAGAATAGAAGAAGAATAATAACATACAATATCAGAGTAAACACGAATCTCACAGCGGAACGAATAAAATATAGTATACAACATAACTTGGAAATACAAATCTGTCATTTTAGTATAACACTTACATCACAACGAAAATAAATAATAGCTATATAATCCTGAAGCCTCCTGCTCCAGCTCTCTAAGTATATCTGTAAAAACCTGACTACTTGACTGCTCATATAAAATTGGGCACCCAAGAGTTTAGGGAAAACAAAACAAAATAAACTCCGGGTCAGTCATGGGGCTGGTATGAGTAAAATCATTTAAAATGGTTTAAGCAATTAAACGATATCTCATTAAGACCACGTTGTATAACGGAACGAATTTTTCCCTTATGAGAATCCAAAACACTTAGTCCAACATTCAAAAACCTTTTGAAAGGAACGATAATCTTTATATCAAACTCATTTGATATTATAATAATGTCTATCAACCACAATATAATAATCATCATGCAGAACGCTTTCATCTCACGTTCCACATACATAATATATAATCAAAAACTGCGGGCGCTTATTGGGTAATGAATTCCAACTGGCAAGGTATGAGACCACCTTCTGACAGTGTATCTCTAGAGAGAAATACACTAGGTTCAACAAGAACATCTTGCAACCCAAGCTAAACATGACCGGTCACTCATTTCGCTTGAGTGTACCGAATGTATTATTACCAACGGTTGGGATCAGCAACCGTTCCCCAAAAGGGACAACATCGAAATAGATTAAAGAAGTAAATGAAACTCTAGATCAGGTGATAATACACCCTACTTGGCAGCTAACCGCTTAGCCATGCGACCTACCCGATTTTATACCATTTCCTGGTTGTGAGGCTATAGGCCACGCTTTTCTCTGACATATCACACCTTTATTCACTTTGATTGTCACATCGTCATACCCACCAAATCACAAATTGATTTCCCCAAAAATACCACGGGTATACAACTAAGAGTAACAGATTTCTCCGCTACCAAACGTAAATACGTTTAAAGAGATCAACTTATGCGATCTATTAAATATACTCTGTTAGACATTCTTCCATACAGTTCGTCTTAGGACTGGACATATAGAAGGTACTATTATGAAAATCCATCTTAGGCAATTTCTACCTAGGATTTAGTGAACAGCCCTTGTATAACCCCATCTTCAATTTTCTTTATCATATTTGATTCGCAACGCTACTGCCATACGGAGTGATTTTCAGATAATATATCTGATCCCGGACTCTCCGTATTGATAACGGAAATGGTCAAAATCTTTGATAGTCGGTGATTTAACTATCAAAGGAAAACATGTATACAAACAACGGTCGTATTCCCAAATGGAAATCTTACCGATCAATCATCATTTCATTTCCCAATTTCCCATTTATCCTTTCCATATATTCATAAATTCCTTATTTTCTAAAATTGGAAAATATACATCATTAATTTTGGGTAACGTTTCCATTTCTGATTCATGCATCAATATCTTCCCACCTTTATCAATCTTTAACTGTAAACAAGTAAGAGAACAATTTCCCAAGTACCCGAAGGCCGAAATCAACATCAGATCGATACCCAGAAAGCCATTCAACTCAACTAATTTCCAGTCAGTTTCTAATTTCAGTAATTCCATTTAAATTCCTAATTCAAACTCCAAATTCCTTTATAATATTTTATTTGCAAAATATTTACTTAAATCCTTTATTCACATTAAATGTGAATAATATTTCTTCTTTATAATCAAAACAATTTGATTTCGTATTTAAAAACAATATCCCAAATCCAATTTCTATTTATACTTCTAATTATAGAATTATTTATATAAAATCTCATTTTATTCTTCTAACACTTATAATCCCATTTATAATCACCTTTATAAATGCTGCTCAAATTCCATTTAAAATATCGGTGTTAAAACCAATTCCTACTTCTCTATATAAATTCAGTCTTATATATTATGTTTATCAAATGATAAATATTTTATTTAATTTATAAAACATTGTTTATAAATTAATATTCTCAATCTATTTGTTAAAACAGATTTCTATTTAATATCCACTTTAAACAATCTTCTCATAATTCTTTTATATCTCGTCGAATATTCCTTTTATAATTCTATTTATTTTCTACATAAATAATCCTTTTATACTTCTATTTATTTTCTATATAAATAATCCTTTTATAAAATTATTTGATTTTATAAATATTCCTTTTATAAAATTCTTTGATTTTATAAATATATTATTTTCAATTTCCACTTTGAAAATTCCCTTTTTACACTCCGGTATTTCTTATGGTATTTAAAATACCAAATAACCATGATCAACATCATCTACACACCCATAATCAATCATAGATTATATATCACATCATATATCACAATATATGAAAACAAAAAGTATTATAAACATTGAGGAATCCAGCTGGATCCCTCTAACCTGTTTCTCTTCATCCACAGACGTTAAACAATATAAATAACATCGATTTCATTTCAATATGAAATATTCTGCTAAACAGAATCAATATTTGATTAACGATATATATATAGTTATTTATAATTTAAACCAATAAATCAGCAATTCAACCAAACAATCAACACATATCAATTAATCATCATTTATCAATACTAGGCTATATTTATAAAAATATAAAATGTACAGAGTTAGTGAGATTTACTCACATTGGACGGTTATCATTAAATAACGATAACTGTCGGTTGATTCGGATCAGACAATTTATTTCACAATAAATTGTAACGAGCTCCAATTTACTTTGAATCAGTTCCACTGTGTAGTGTTTGTCCATACGATCCTGGGGATACTATTTTGTTAAATTCTATTAATGTATGAGCAAGATACGATAATTTCTAAGCTAGCATACTTATCAAATTTTAATATTAACTTATATTGTATTATGGGCCTCGCCTTACTTTAGTCAGCCCAATACCCTTTAAACCCAACCCCACTTCACTATACTCCATCTTCCAAAAAACATACTGCTTCAGTTGCACTACGCAAGGAGAAAATGGCCCAACTGAACTCCCCTTACTTTTATTTACATCATTGATTCAATGGTTGAAGATTCAAATTCTCCTCCATACTTATAATACACGTCCCCTTTTTCTAACGTTATATGTATAAGATATAGGCTTGGATATACCTCAATGCGAAGTAAAGTGTGCACTGTGATATTTTTAGACAAGGGTAGGTCTCTGCATTCATTTTTAGGGCGGCTTTCATGCTTCTTGTCAAGGAATGGAGGACGTACAAAGGTATTATAATATACATATGCTTTTATAAAACAAAGGCAAATTCTATTTGAACTCACCAAATAGCTGAGTTGCCCCCTTAATTCCAAAAAATCAGTGATCCTCCCATTTTTTCCGAGTCCCCCCCCCCAATTTAAAAAAAAGACGAAAATGTATCCCTCGTATTGCTTCTGTGTGGTTCATTCACAAACTACGCAGTGTCACTACGTGGTACGCTAAGTTACCTCGCAGAGGCACTACGAGGTTGCTTAGTGTACCACGTAGTGAAACTGCGTGGTTCGTGAAGGAACCACGCAGCTCCGCTCCGTGGTAACCTGACGACTTGAAAAAAAATATTAACACGGAAAGGGTAAACTTGTCATTGAAAAATTTAACTAAAAGGGGGCAACTTAGCTATTTGGTGAGTTCAAATAGAATTTGCCTAAAACAAATCATACCCAACGTAAAACGCTTTGATCAAACTTATGGAAATAACATGTACAGGGCCTCTTCTAGTAACGTGGGCAACAATTGATTTGTGCCATTTATTCATGCAAAATTTGCATCCATCCATTTAATTTGTTAGTTTACAATGAGAAACAAATTTGATCACCATCTCGTGTATAGATTGTTTATTTTAAGTTAAAATGGTTTAACGTACCCATTACAATTCCATTGACGTCCGAACTGCTACGGACAAAAAAAAATACGGTTGCGACGATCAACGTACAACGACCTCAAAAATATAATAATATAGACAAGCTAAATAATTCTGTGAAGTCCCAAAATGCTGGTTTAGGGTGTAAAACACTCCAAATAAAAAGTGGCCTATTTCTCAAAATAAAAATTACAGGAAAATTGTAAAAATTAAATTATACCTACGTCTCAAAGATTCTGTCCAAACTCGAAGCCAATATTTAATTAAAATTAAATATATCGTTACGGTTTATAAATAGTTCCATAGCGACTGTTTGAAAATTTGATTTGGACATAAATCAAAATCTACACAACAAAATCTCGATTTTTCTCTTCCATTAGAAAAATATACTTCACCAGCTCTGAACGTTTCTTGTTTCACAGAAATCCGATTTAAAATGGATTATGTATATTCATTTAAAGTTCAAATTGCCAAATTACGAACTACCGCACCATTTCGAGCTTGATTATAATTGTAATATAAATTATACGTTCAACTGTTGTTTATATAGTATATCCGTTAATACAATTCAACTCTAAACTGAAATACATATTATAAATGATCTAATTCACTCAATATTGTGAATTCAACTTACTTCCGGTTATTTCGGAATTAAATATATTATTCTATTATTTATATTAATTAAATATTCCATATAATATATTTAAATAACCATTTAAATCTCTAAATCACCTTTTAAATAATTAAATAAATAAATTATTATATCGTAAAATACGGGACGTTACAGCATGCTTCCATTATAAACCAATGTTCAATAATTTTTGTGACCACGTAAGGGGAGAATTGATAATCGCAATCCCTTTTCCATCCTCAAATACTAATAAACTCAACTTTCTCTATTAGACTGGTGTTTCCTCAACTAAATATAATGTGTTTATCAAATGTACAACAAAATGAATGCTGGTCTTTTTGGTTCTTGCATTAGCAGACACTGGAAGACTTACAGCAACATAACATCTCAGCATTACCATTAAAACTTTAGCAGTTCAAAACTTTATTCATGACTTATATTCATATAAAATGTCATGTAATTTGCATAAAAAATATGCATAAATCTATGCATCAGATACAGGATAAAGGATAACAGATATATTGGCTCATCCATGTTACATTTCACATGTCTGACGAAAATAGCGAGATTTGATCATTGAATATTTTGATTGATCAATGACTCAAAGCTAAATTGATTATTAGCATGTCCATTAGACTAATTTCTGATATCTGATAGGGTTCTTGATGTCATCCCTATTAGATTCGTAAAACTACTACTTGCATTGTGCTTAATCAATAGTACAAAAATACACATACAAATTTTAAATTTGATATTCATTGTATGTGTAACATTCTTTTAAAAAAAAGTACCAATACGACTACTTAAAACTTTGCTTTACAGCTACAGATAGTTGAAAGGAGAAAACACAACATCTTCAAAATTTTGTTAATCATAATTTATTTATGATAAATATTGATGCAATACGACTGTATATGGCCTCCTCTTTGGTGAGGTAATCAATCTGCTTAAACCTTTGTTAGTACACAATCATTTACCAGCTTACGGAAGGTGAAAGCACATGTTTTAGGACCATTTAGTCATTCCACTTGCTAAATAGATGAATATGATTACTTGCATGAAACAGATAAATACTTTAGCATGTAAATAAAGCCAAGGGTACAAGATAAAGTAAAAAGATTTATAAAAATCGCAAATGAGCACCACATACAAGAAGGATTGCGCTACAACCCTACAATTTCTAGAGCTACACAACTTGAAATTAAAAAGATGTAGATAGTTGTTGGAAGCTCTTAAAATTATAACTCCATGAAAGATTATGTGCTACAACCCTACATTTCTAGAGCACTACATACATGAAGGATTGCGCTACCACCCTACACTTACAGAAGTATCTTTGAATTTATGGAGTACTTCATTAAAGATTATGTGCTGGAATCTCTTAATATTATAAAACTACATGTTATATACTGGAAAAAGTAATAGAAATCAAAATCTATTTAAAATTATGTTTCGTACCTTTAGATTGAACATTGCAGGGAATTGAAATCCCACAAGAACTTGAGAGGATCGAATATTTTTTGAGACGGGAGTAATTGGAAAGCAATCGAATTGAAGGTGGGCAGTAATTAGGGACAAAGGAATGAAATCAAAGCTATTTTCTAGGTGAAGGTAAAACAAAATAGGATAATAACAATCTTTGATTAAAAACTATCTATTAACTTTAAAACGAAACCGAGCCTAGTTTTTTATTTGCAAAGGGTAAAATAGTTTAACTTGCACCGATTAAATAGAAACCGAGTATGAAACTGGTGCAAACATAATATTTGCACCGGTTGCATATATTACCAGTGCAAATATTTTCTTTTCCTCATTTGCACCGGTTTTCGATTAAAATCGGTGCAACTTAATTTTCCTTTGCCATTGCTTTTTTGTACCAATTGCACCGGTTGTTATCCTAGAATCGGTGCAAAAAATATTAATTGCTCCGGTTGTCAACAACCAGTGCAAGTGAGGCGAAGCAACAAGTATGATGTGTAATAGTGAGGGGTCGACCCATGTACTATCGATTTGCCCAGTAACCGTTGTTTCCCCCGAGTTAATTTATTTAAATTATTTTAATTTAATTCTTCTTTTGGGCATAACTTGTTCATACCTAGTCTGATTTAAGTACACCAAAAGTCTATCTGACTCGGAATTTCGTAACGAACGCAATGGTAAAGCCCATTTTACCTAATTTCTAATATTTTAATAATGATTATTGGATTTGTTTACCCTCTTTATATAATTATGGTTCATTAAATTTTGGGGCATTACATCAATGATATTGCAGTTACATTTTCGGCATTTATTTCAACTTTGCTGCATTTCTAATATGGGTGGTTCAGGAAGTTGTTGTTAAAGTGAATGGATGGTGCAATTATTTAAAATGTTATGGCATGAGGATGCAAGGGATGGTCTGAATGTAAGATGGTGAAGTAGGGATTGGATTTACGGTGCTTGTTAATGGTAAGTGGTAGCTTGTAGTGTTTTTAATGCAAGGGTGATGTATGTTTGTAAGTTGTCGGCGATGGACACTATGGTTGTTCATAGGTTGGTGAGGCTAATAACTGTGGGTGACTGGTGGAGTATGGTTTGCTGAGGTAAGGCATGATGGAAAATGTTGTATTGAGGTTGGATTGTAGTGACTAGTGATGTATTGTTGTTGGTGGTATAACGTGGCAGTAGTAGGTTATGGAAGGTGTATTAGTATTTGTATATGGGGCTGATGTACGATGTAATGTTGTAAATGGTGTATTAGTGTAGCTAATATGCAGTTTCGGTGGGTTCAAGTCGCATTCATAATTTAATTTTGACACAAACTTGTCGAAAAATAAGGAAACTCTCGGGAACGACCCCTCTTTGTCAAATTTACTCTGTGCAGATGACGCTTTGGCTTCGAATTTCACACAAAAGTGAAAACAACATAAGAGTACATGCAGTTTCGTTGGCGTTGTGTCGAAATAAATTCATTAAACCGATGGCTTACCTTTGAACTTCACATAAGTGAACTGGACAAGCAGTTTCGGTGGATACTGGCCAAACTAAATAAATTAGTTCGGCTCTCTTTCTTCGAAATTATCTCATAAGTGAACACAATAAAGTGGTTAAGCAGTTCCAGTGAATCTTTGTTGAATTAAAATATATTATTAGGCAAGCTCCCTTCAAATTTACCACATAAGTGCCCTTATCATAAATAGCAATTTTGGTTGCATATTATCATAGTAAAATATTTAAAATGGCAAACAACAGTTGAAAAAGTCCATAACTCTCGGGAATGGTGCCTCATTGTTGAACTTTCTTTCCTCAAACGATGTGCGTCCACTGAACCTGCACCAGAATCATACATACTGACTTTCACTTAAAAAAACCGATTCTTATTGATTTTGATCTTTATTATACTCACAATATTTATTTGTAGCATGTTATATAGCCAAAATCAAAGATGATCTCTTACAAAATAACGAAAGTACATGTAATGGTAAATCAATAAAGACGATCTGTTACAAAACAACTATGACCTACACTTTAAAGTCTCAGTGTTAACAGAAATCTCAAAGAGGTTTAAGAATAGAGTCCTCAGCTTTCTCCAAATCAACCGTTTGTGTCAAAATTTCCCTTATAACCAAATTCAAAAGCAATGTATGACAACCAACAATGTAAAGCTAGGACATGTAAAGATCATATATTCAACCAATTATAACCAAGCTATATTAACCAAAAATTGAATCACATCCATTATCGAAAAGATTATTTATTTGTGGCTGGAAGTTATTTAACATCATATTTTCAACCTAGCTTAATTTAAGTTCATTACAACAATGATTGAACAATAACATGCAGTTATATTTCATTCAGTCAATCATTCACAACCATAATCAAATTAAGCCATGTAAAGGAATATGTGTATATATAAACATACATGCACATTTTCTAGATCATGAATATGTGAGTTAAAACAACTCACCTTGATTTTGACAACAAGTTATTTCAACCCCAGTCGATGTCCAAACCTTTATAACCAGACCTTGATTTCACATGAACATAATAGTTTTTCCAGAGCAATTCAAGGAAATGCATATATTGAATTTATTTCGACCTCAACATGAATATGATAATCAAGTTAAATAGGAAATAGTAATTAAGTCAAAGTAATCAAGTAGACCAAATAACCTTGGACAATACAAATTCGAATAATTTTTCCAAAACAACTCAAATTCGTGTACACAAACAATTTATCGACTATTCAAAAATAGGTACATTTACTCCAATTTTCCTATTCTACTTTATGACATTAGACTCCTCTTCATGGTCCATCATCAAAACCAAGTACTTATTCACTCTATCTACATACGATTTGATCCAATCTTCCACGATAATATTATAACATTTTTTAAAATATGCATATTGCAGTATAGGAGGCAAGAAGAGTTTGCACTGATTTAATACCAACAATATGCGAGTTGTGTACGTAGCCCATAACCACCATCTTCTTTTGATTTAGCAAACTCGCACGAACAATTGTGGGAACAAATGTACAACTCATATGCTTGCTTAACAAGACTGCCATAGTGTCAAACATTTCAGCTATTACAAATCTTGACTTCGGCATCTGCATCTACTCGTTCAACCCTATTACTTTTGGACATTCTATCCTATGCTTAATTTCTTGATACCTACACACTACAACAAAATGGCCATATTACAACGGTGGAAAACTGTTGTAATAGACTTTTTACAACGGTGGCGTAACCTTCGTGTATTAAGAAGTTGTAATAGACTAAAGTCTTTTACAACAGTTTTACACCGTTGCAACACCGTTGTAATATATATATTTTACATTTTTTTCCACTGTTGTAATATGTATATTTTACAACTTTTTCCACCGTTGTAATATGTATATTTTACAACTTTTTTCCACTGTTGTTATAATTTTTACAACTGTTGTGATATATTTTATTGCACCTATTATTTTATAGCTATAATATTTGCACAAATTATATACATATTACTAATAAAAGAATTCATTCTAGAACATATTATCAACAAAACTGAAGATATCAAATAAACTTAAAATATGAACCAAAACAATATATTAGATTTTTCAAACTCATATCATTTTTTTACATAATACATTGAATTTGTAAATCATACAAATAGCTCAAGTACATAAAGCAAGTACAAATAGCTCTAGCTTGCTCCCACCATATACCAATCTCCGTTTTGTCGATTGAACACCATTCCTGCTCCACATCGAATCCTCATTCATCTTCTACCTCAATCTCAACTGTTATATTTGTGTGTCTTTGGAGCAAACAATTCACTAGAGTCTTCAAACAAAAGATGATAAACGCTCTTTGTCATAAGTCTTAATTCATATTTACTAGCCAACGTTATGTACCTTACTCAAGGGAGAGCTTGGTATCCTCTCTTCTCGGTTATTTTAAGGTATCGAACCTATGGAAAAGTTCTCCAGTGATCCAAAAGAGACCATGGTAATTAAATGAACATGTTGAAAATTGAAATAGCTTGCATACCTGAATTGCAAATAGGAATCTCAAATTTCACTGGAATGGGAGCCTTCTTCTCTGGTCTCGATCAAGCACAACCACGGAAAACCACTTCAATGCCTGGTTGCATCGCACAACACACCTATTTCAATTGTCATTGAAGCTGACAATTCACCACGAAAATATCCGACTGCCAAGTCCCTTCTTCATATGTCCACGCATCTTCACATTAAAACCATACAGGCTGATCGTTGCTTCAGAGAATATGGGTTGACCCCTTCTATTTTATTTTATTTTTTGAACTGGTGACCGCTTCTATTTTTATTTTCCTTGTTCCCACTGTATTCGTCATTCAGTATTGAAAAAAAAAATCACGCTTCACTTTGAAGCTTCAGCATCCGCACCATCAACTGGCCATCGGAGGCCGATCAACCTGCGCCAAACCGGCGCCTCTTCACCCTTGATCTCCGTCCCAACTCTCGCCTCAACCAGCGTTGTCATTTGTTGCAACACCCCGTATTTTCTGTAAACGTTTAAGTAACTAATCAGAGTATAATTAATTTTTAAAATAAGAATCAAGGGAATGGGTTGCGCCATTGCGTTTGTCTCGAAATTCTACATGAAATCGAGTCCGAGTTTTCGAAAATCGGAGTTCGTATGACCAAGTTATGACCCTCAGAAGTTTCAGGAATTTAAATAAAATAAAACAGCTTGAAAATAAAGCCAGAAATTCGAAATTCAAACCCAGAGAAGGCTGGAGGGAAAATTCCCGCCCTGAGTCGACCACCCCCCCCCAACCAGGTCGACTGGGGAGTCGACTGGGGTGTCGACCTCCCCATGACCAGGTCGACTGGGGAGTCGACCTGGGGGTCGACCTGCTCCCGAAACCCAGTTTTTGAACCTGATTCATTCTAATGTATCTGGTCCCGTTTTCTGTCTAGATTCGTCCGCCTTATCCTATATAAACAGCCCCCTAGCCTCATTTTCTCTACACAATTTCATTTTGTCTATACTCTGCCTCTGTTCTAATTAAAAATAAAAATGGCGTCGCTACTATGCTGGAATCAAAACTTGGACTGATGCATCTTCTTCCAACCTGAATAGAATTAAAAGCTAAATCAAATCTCAAATCAAAGTTTAGAGCTACAACAACAGTTTATTATCCTTTCTTAAAACCACGAAAGGCAAGTATAGTTATTTTCCGCTATAAACTATAACTATAATTGTGACATGATTGTAAATCTGAATTTGAGGTTGTGTACGTTCTGTTCTGATATATTTTATTATGTATCTCTTTCTTCTTTCTGTTCTATAGCCAGGCTACCATGAGGCTGCACCACATCTCATAAGAGATTAACGCATGAATGCTAAATTTTGGGACAAATAATAATGCATAATTGGACATGAAACTATTGCCTATGAGACTATTGCCTATGACTATGATTCATGACTATGAGACTATTGCCTATTACATTGAATAAGAAACTATTGTGATTAGTCACCCATGACTATTGTGGTTAGTTGCATATAACTATTGTAGTTAGTTTCTTATGCCTATTCCCTTAATGATGTTAGATCTCATATTTAGTATGTAACTTTGCTAGTTTATTCCCATTCACTGTTATGTACATCGAGCCTATAGGGCCATTTCATGAGTATTTAGAGAACTTGTGGAAACATGTTATACGGGGATTGGGCGTAGCTTAATTAAGTAAATCTGGCATAGCAAATATGTTGGCATAATCTGAGTTGGCTATAATAGAGAATGATTTGCATGTGTATTAGTCTTGGACATAAATGGTGAACTAGAATATTAAATCTAGTTTTGACATGAACTGTAAATAGGAATATTAAGGCTAAGATTTGGGGCAAATATTGTATTATGAATTATGACCTTGATTTGGGATGTAAGTTTAGGCTAAATTTATGATTAGGCAAGATATGTAAATAGAGTTTTATATATATATATATATAATCTGTTAAATTGCCTAATCCGTTATCTGCTAATACTGTTGAATTGCCTAAACTGCTAAATCTGTTATCTGCTAAATCTGTTGAATCACTTAAACTTCTAGATCTGCTACCTGTTGAATTGTCTGATCTGTTGAAACTAGATAATGGTAATCTGGGTATGGAAATCCGTAGGCTCGACCTAAGATTTAGTAGAACATGGAAATTTGACTAATCTGTTATATCCTATGAAGAAGTTTAATCTGTTAGATAAACAGAATTAGTCTGATATCTGAAAAATCTATATTGGAATGAATTGGCTATGACACGAGGTTAGACTCTATTTGCGGTAGAAGCCTGCCCGGAACCAACCGGCTTAACCAATGACCACAAACTATCAGTCTAATGTGAGAGGTCGTAGGCATAACTAAAATATGCTTAGACACGAGGTTAGGTCTGGCTTGTGGCAGAAGTCTGCCCGGAACCACCTGGCATATCCAGCGGCCACAAGCTACCAACCTAATGTGAGAGGTCTGTGCATTAATATTTAATTAATGCAAATCTGGGATAAATATGATGTCTAAATCGTGTTGGGTGGATAGGGTTAAACCAATTGGACTAATGAATTTAATAAACCCGTTTCGTGAATTTGTAGGCCCAATTACAAAGTTAGACAAATCTGTAAATCTGTTAAATACGTATATCTGATCCGTTAGTCTGAAAACTTGTCTGATTTGTGAACTAGTTGATCTGAACTTTGTATGTCTGAACTTGTAAACAAGTTAATCTGAAATCTGTTAGTCTGGGGACACAAGGTTAGGAGGGAAATTACTTGTGTCATCTGTTGTTTGGGGCCCATACTAGTCAGTAACCCTTTCTGGTATCAAAACTTTGACCCAATAGTAGGTAGGGTCCGGGCATGCTTACTAAACTAATTATAAGCGGTTCATTCTGACAATGGCGAGGGGTGTTGATGGTGCGTTCCAACCGGGTCATATGCGTGCATGGATCCCGGTCTGCCTCTGAGGATGTAAGACGCCCTAACATCTGTAAATAGGTATGTGCCAATTGGTTGTCACTTTAGGGAGTGATACACCCTACTGTGGGGCCGACACAGGGTATTTATGTATTAGGGAGCCGATCGCTTGGTGTAGGGTTTTAGGGTACACTTTGTTCTGTCTGTTTCTGTTGGTACGTCTATTTCTGTTGGGTGGCAACACCTGTCTGTTTCTGCGTGGTACCATCTGTTCTGGTGGTAAAGGCCCATTTACTAGTGTACACCTAATTCTACATTCTGTTTCCGTAGGGATTAATCTGTTTTTGTTTTTGTACCTTCTGTTCGGGTGGTAAAGGCCCATTATTTGCATTCTGTTTCTGTCTGTCTCTGTTCGGGTGGTAGAGGCCCATTATTAACATTCTATTTCTGTCTGTTTCTATTCGGGTGGTAAAGGCCCATTATTAGCATTCTGTTTCTGTTCGGGTGGTAAAGGCCCATTATTAGCCTTCTATTTCTGTCTGTTTCTGTTCAGGTGGTAAAGGCCCATTATTAGCATTCTGTTTCTGTCTGTTTCTGTTCGGGTGGTAAAGGCCTATTATTAGCATTCTGTTTCTGTCTGTTTTTGTTGGGGTGGTAAAGGCCCATTGCTAGCATTCTCTTCTATGGAAATTATTATGTTCCCGTTTCTATTTCAGTTTAGACATTAGGGTGACACCTAATCCTATTATACTAGTATTAGTGCAGAGAAATGAAAAGTAATATTATTCTGTTTCTTCTGTTTAACCTAAGTACATCTGCTGCTCCTTTTACTGTTATCTCTTATCCAGCTTATTTTCATGTCATAATTATTATTATTTGTTCATATGCTGAAAGTCACTGGACTTGCCAGACTTTATGTCTGACCTTGCTTGTTTTCGCCCCTTTTTCTTCCGTCCCCCCCCCCCCGTTTTTCAAGGAGGGAATACTTTAGCTTGATCCAGATTTCTTCTGCTTGAAGTACGTAAAGTATGGCTTAACTTCTTTTGGTATCTTCGGTGGGGATTATGATTTTAAAGTTCTGTACTCTGATGACTTTCTGAACAAGACTGATATTTATGTACTTGATTTTTTGGTAAAGATGTAACCATATTGATTTCTGTTTCCGCTGTAATAAAGTTATAATTTCTCAAGTATTGTTTATCCGTCTTGAAATTTTCTGTTTTGTTTACTAAAATGCTCCACCAAAGTTAAGGCATTCCCTTTGTGAGTGCCCTTAACAGAGGTGGGGTGTTACATTTGTATCCAGCAGTCCCAAAACCCCCAGCGTTTTCCAATCAGATTACAACCATCCCAAACAAATACGATGAGTTTATCGATTTGGATCTGATGTGTATTCGGATTGAAAATCATATGCGAATTTGGCTTGAAGAGAAGATGCGAATTGGACAAGATGCGAGGAGTGATATTATTAAAAGGAGGGTAAAAGGAGATTTTATGCTTTGATCTGTAGCAAGATCCGATATTTTGGTTTTGAAAAAGTAGATAAAAGGGAGACGGTCTAAAGAGTGCTCACGAATGTGACGAGGACGAAAGTGAAGCGGTGGTAATTGGAAACTGCAAACTGATATAATTAGCGATGATATTGAGGGATTTTAAAATTTGAGTAAGAGGGAATTTTTCTGATGTTGGAGCCAAAATTTTCAATATGGCGGCAAAATTTTAAGTTTTGATCTGGTTGTTTTGAACGTGTATTATAAGTTAATTAAATGTTGTTTTAAAGGTATATATGGAAAATTTTCAATACGAAAGAAAGTGGACTGCTAATCTCAAAACCTAATTATTATTTCGAAAGTTATTTAGTATGATAAGTTAACTAATATATGATAACTATTTATTAATTTTATGATTTTTCTTTTCTTTATTTTATGAAAAAATATTATACAAATTGTTTGAAATTTTTATTAAAATATTTAATAGTAATTTTTAATTATTGAACTTTTACTTCTTAATTAGTGATTCTTAGTTCTTATTTATTGATTACTAATATTAATTATTCATTACTAAAAATTAATTTTTATTTATCAACCTTTAATAATAATAAATAATTATTATTTATTAATTGTTATATAGCGAAACGAAATTATTAATATCAATTATTACATATTTTCAAACAAACTATTTATTATTATTATTAAACAATAGTTATTGAGTATTAATATTTTTATTAATTATCAAATTTTTATTAATTATTAATATGGTATTTTTATTGTAATCTAGTCATATATTACAATAGTCAAAAATTAAAAGTTGTGATAGGTTTTTATTACAAGTGCCAAAATAACACAGTTGTTAAAAACAAGTTTATTACAACTTTTCTGGAAAAAAGTTGTAAAAAATATTTATTACAACGGTGCTTTTACCACCATTGTAAAATTAAAGTTGTAATATGGTGATTTTGTTGTAGTGACATTCATCCCACATTTTTTGTACATATCCAAATATAGCTCTAAATCGTCCACCATTGACTCACATACAAATTTACAAGGATTATCAGGTCTTCATACTCAGAGATGCAATTGGTCAACCACAACCCAATAACCACAATTACCATCACTAGGCATGTCTTCTATACCAACATACGGTCTCATACATTAGCATTTGCATCAAATTTTCGTTGTCAACATCATTGTGATCACCTGCTTTTGTTTTGACGCCAATTTTTCTTAAGTAACGACTAATTAGAGTAAGACTTGGGCTGCACGACAATGATGATTCAACATGTTCAAAGAACGAAGGATCTTGTTTTGTTGACTTATCTTTTTTGGTAGCTCTACCTTTTCTGATTGTTGTTGTGGGGGGTTCTAAAATGGAGGTTTTTAGGGTAAGCTAGCAATTTCAACTGTTGCTGCATAATAAGTCACGCATTATCATGCAATTCCTCATAGCGACTTTCCAATTTTTTTATTTTAGGCAAGTCAAGAAATTCAAGAGTCGAACGATTCAATATAGGAGGAGTGCAAGAAAAGTTTTCCAATAAGAGGCAATAAAGATAGAAGTACGTAGCTGGGAAAATGTCCAAAATCCGCAAGTATATGCACACATAGTAGTCCATTTACGTGCCATAAAACACATCCATAATTCTATATAGTCAAACTTGCGGTTGAAATGCTACTCAATTCACGTACTAGTAAATCCAGGGTTTTGTGAGATACAAATCCCAATAGTTCCTTAAACATAGGTTCATTTCCAAATCTATGCATTGTTTTAGATGAATTTGTTTCGAATACATGTCCGATTGCAACAAATTCGTTCTCCGAACAAAGATGTGCACTAGTCCAGCATTGCACAAATCTACCTGCAGCTGAATCATAATATATTTTCAGATGATGATAAGCACTTTCAACAATGCTAGTTGAAACATTATCATAGCGTATTATTTTTTTTTCCAAGCCAAAACAAACTTCTCCTTGAATTTACTTAGCCATTTTTTTTATTGCATATGTAATCTATTTTTTTGTTTTACAGGCCATGCTTCACGAAATGAGTTCAATTTCGTTGGTATTTTCTTCGAATATTGAGTTTATCACATTTGTCCATCCATCCCCAAAAAAATCATATACCTTTTTTCCTTCCTCTTCGTCCTACACTACATCCATATCCCCAGTCACTACCTATTTCTTTTTTATGAAATTTGGTTTACAATTTGCTTAAACATTTTTGGAAATATGCTGTAACAACCCGGGGAAAAATTTGACACTCGAATTTTCAACAATAACACATAAACTAGTATTGCTTGCCAAAAACCCAAGTATCGAACCCCAGAGTGCTTATAGAAGGAAATTAGAAAGTGAGGAAAGAAAGAATTATTAAAATAGAAGAAAGAGGAAGAACATCACATTAGAATCTCACAGCGGAATGAATAAAATATAATATCAAATCGCTTTTTACACAAAAGAACTATATATACATACTAACCATTAGAGTACAACATATATCGTACACATCGGAATAATAACTTTATATAACTAGCGGTGAAGCCTTCTACTTCCAGCTCTTGAAACTCCAAGCGAAACCTAACCTGGAAATATACTCGGTCTGACCCGAGCACATTTGAAGCAAAGCAAAATTCATCCAGTTAGTCTGGAATACTTTCAGTGATAAATTCACAGTACAAACAACTTGTTTAACTTTAAAAAAATCCTTTATGAAATCAAAGGATAATAGTAAGACCAACCCACACATAAACACGGATGGTTTTTACCTTACTATAACCCAAAATGTTTTTGAAATCATAACTTATTTTGATATTATCATAGTGTCTAAATACAAATAGATAGCAATCTAGCGGAATGCTTGGATCTCACGCTCTACATATATAGTATACAATCAAAACCGCGGGCGCTTATTGGAAATTGGATTCCAACTATAACAAGGTATCGGACCACCTGCCGATAGTGTATCTCTAGAGGCGAATACACTGGGTTCAACAAGAACGTCTTGCAACCCGGCCAACACATGACCGACCACTCATTTCGCTTGAGTGTATCGAATGTATAACACCAACGGTTGGGATCAGCAACCATTTCCCGAAAAAGGGACAGAGTCGAAATATAGATTAAAGAAGAAAATGGAATTTCTCTAGATAGGTGATTATACACCCTAATGGGAGCGACCCACATAGCCATGCTGCCTGCCCGATTTTTTGTCATTTCCCGGTTGATGAGGCTTGAGGCTAGAATTTTCCTTTAGAACATCTGGTCCTTATTCACTTTGAATGCTACATTGTCAGATCCGCCAAATCACTAATTGATGTACACAAAAATACTCTAGCAGTTAAGCTAAGAGAACGACCATTCTCCGCCAACAACTATAACACGTTTGAAGAAATCAACGTACGCGATCCTTTTGGAAATACTCTGTCACACATCCGTCCATACAAGTAATCTAGGAACAGGATGAACCGAAGGCACCCTCCTACTGCATTCTTATATAGGAATCACCCCAAGGATCAGTAGCGAGTAGTCCTTGTAATCCGCAAAATCTCAACCATGACTGAATCACGTCAGAATATCTCTGCATTGCAACACAGAGAATATTCGATAAGTAATCCTTCTGCTTATGAAAATCCATGGTCTTCAATTGCTCCATCTTCAATCAGCGTCATCACGTATTTGCTGGTCGGAATGGTTTTCGAATATAAATTCGATTCCGGTCTTTCCGTACCAACAACCGTATTGGTCAGGTTTGATAGTCGGTGATTTAACTATCAAATAACGATCTTGTAAATAAAATAAGCTTATTGATTCAGTACTTGGCATGACTTGGCCTATTTAAAATCGTTAATAACTTCTAGATCTTCCAATAAATCCAAAACATTATATTTATTCTTAATTAACTTTAACAAACTATTTTATACATTTTAGAGAACGTATATATATATATATATATATACACACACACTTAACTTTCCATTTCCCTTAATATTGGATATACCATTATATTTATCAAAACCCTTTCTTCCCCTTTTTTCTTATATTCGGCATCTCGATCTATATATATATATATATATATAGTGTATTTACCGGTATAAAACAAATTTCCAACTCTGATATAGAAAATCAAATGTCGCCTTATATAATTTAAAATCAAATATTCTTATTTGCATTGAAACTAATGTTGGAGTATTATTTATGTTCCAAAATCTCGCACTTATGTTCAATACTTCTCGTATGGAATATCACATCAATTACAACACCTTTTACTCGTTCCAAACTAATACCATTCCTCGATAATAATGAAGCTATTTAAGTTGGGGTATTTTATTTACCTCTCAGACCTTGATCGACAATGTTCTTATCTCAGAATGAATACCAGTTTGTAACTTAAACCCTCATAACAACTTGTTTACCATCTCGATTTCAAATTTGGTTTTATAAACCATTTCTTTCATTTGAAAGTCTCGTTCAATAATCTCTTTACTTACTTTCTTTAATTAAGGAAGTCTTCATTAATAACACAACTTTTAACTTAAAGCACAATTTCACTTATAACCTTTGAATTTTAATAAAATCCCACATCACATAATCTGCTTTTATTTATTTGAGCCATCTTATAATAAACTCTATCTTGGATTTTATAATTAAAATCCGCTTATAACCTCCTTTAAATAAGACTCGTTAACTTGGATTTTTATTTCAAAAATCAATTGCCAATATTTAACACAACCCAATCATATGTATTTATCTTTACATTTGAAATTCTTATTTCATTTACAACGCTTCACTCAATCAAATACTTTAACCTTTAAGGTCACCATTTTGGTTTAAAAACCCTTTTAAAACCTTGTTTGGATTGTTTCCAAATCACTTGTAAATACTCGTTAAACATCTTAAACAACTTCTTATATTTTATTCTAAAAACCATTACCATATTCCAGTCTATTACTAATCTGTTTATTTCCTTCCTTAATCATTTCATTTCAGTTGAACTATCTTTACTTAATTTAACGATTAAGTAAAATCTTATTTATATCTTCATATTCACTTATACATCTAATTTACAAATCTTGTTGAAAGCTTTGGAATATAAATCTCCTTATAACTATTATCGCTCCTTCTTATCAAAACTTATCGCTACTCAAACATTTCTTAATCGATGTCTAATTAAAAGTCATCGCTTTAATTAATATTAAATAAAACAATAATTAACTTTATTATTAACTATATTAAAGATAGTTAACTTGTTTATTAACTAAAATGGTATCATTATTATTTTAAAAGCTTATTAAATAATAAATTACTTTATTAATTCTAACCAATTCGATAATTACTTTGGCTTTTAGTTAATCGAAGATTGACTAATATTTAACACTAAAAAATTCAACAATTTCCGTAATTTATAGTTAATCGAGGATTAACTAATAATTAACATTATTCGTTAAACTTAACGAATATTCGGAATATTTAAATCAAGTTTATTCCGTTTGTCCATTTTACTTGAAAACGGTTGATTTTACCAACCGTACATCATATCAGTTAACTATTAACTGATTTTCGTTTTTCATTTTCCCTTTTTAAATTAATTAAATAACCTAATTAATTTAGAAACGCCTTTTAATTGTTTCAAAAAAACAATTATCCCATTTTACCAACACGTAGGTAATTTCTGTGGTTTCCGCTTTTAGCACTTGCGTAAATCACAAAATCTTATTTCATAACCATTTAAACAATTTCTTTTAAAAGCTAGATTAAAATATTTTTCCATAAATTTCTAATTTAATTAATTATACAAAATAACTGAAGAGCTTCAGTTCAGATATAAAATAATTTATAACTTTAAAACTGTGTCATTTCACCGAACAGTAAACCGACGTCTGAAACAACACATTTTAGGTCATTCACTGCCAATTACCCAATCAACACCGTCAATTGATTTTAAACACAACACAGGTGAATGTTTATTCAACCATCATGTTCAAACAGGTTGCACTACCATCTGGGGTTAAATCAGTTCATATATCAACAATATAAAACAAACAAACAACATATATAATATTTGAGGAATCCGGTCGGATCCCTCCAACCTGTTCTTCCCTGCATCACAGCTCGTTATACATTTGATAATTATATATGAAATAAATTTTAGTAATCTACTGATGAAATATAAATGACAGCAACCAATTCAACAATAACAGCCAATAGCAACCAATCAACCAATTTATACTTTTAACGGTAAATTATATTTTAATATGAATTTGCCACATCACAGGATTCCAAAAGGTATGAGAATTAACTCACCAGTTCATTTTGGTTGACGATTGAAGCGTTTGTTCCTTTTAATTTGAAACAGACATTTAAAATTCACTGAAATTTCAATTGTGTCCAATCAGTCCCTAGTCAGTGCCATCACCTAGGTGCTGCGATCCCAACGGATTCCGTTTCATCAGATTTCGTTAACGTATGTGAAAGTTACGCGCTAATTTAATGTTTGTATATATTCTACAATTATTAACTAAATTAATAATTAATTAATAAAACCCAAAATACAGTTACCTTAATTACCTATGTGTCCACGTCATCATGGTATTAAGTAAAACGTGTTTTCTCTTTCGTCAAAACCTGGAACCTGTTCCTCTCCTTTTTCCTCAAAATTGAACTTAGCTTCCACCAACACAAAACCGTCGGACCACCGAAATTCCGCCACCGTCGAACCTGGGACCCACCTGACATCGTCCTCGCCACAGCTCTGATGTAGGCCCCCACTCTCCTGAACCGCAGTCGCCATAGTCCCTTCGGCCGCCGTGATTTCCTATTTCGTCCAAATCCATTCATCCCCAAAATTCTGCCGCCACACATCAAATCGGACCACCAGGTCACCACCTAAACCTCCGCCTTGCAACCCTCTTCCATCGTCCTTTAGGTCCCATCACCAACTCTGACCGACGCCGTCGAAAATCGAAGAAAACCGACTGCCACTTTTGGAAACAGGCCCAAAACAGTACTCCATGTTCATCTCATCGCCCCGGCCTCTTCCGACCACCAGAGAACCCAAGACCAGTACCAAATCGAAGCCAGAACTCCCCTCTTTCATTTCCCCCAGGTCTAAGCTTCTAAAATTGGATCATTCGCTCGAATTTCAGAGAATAACGAAGGCAGATTTCCTCGGTTTTTAGCCGATTCCGGCCACCACAAGTGTCCGATCACCCCCAACTTTTTACAGTAGCTAGGTATCGAGCCGATCTACACTTTTACTTCAGGTCGCCCTACCCGATTCCTTACATATGTGGAGAAATAATTTGATTTGTGAACGAGGGCTTTATTGCAAAATGTAAGGACGATTTCAGATTTTGGGGGAATAGGGTTCTGAATTGGGGTATTTATAATGTGAAAATAATATATTTTAAGTTGATTTGACAAACGATGTTGACTAATGATTTTTATTTCATACCTGTCGCTATTTTTAACGCTGTTTATTCGCTCCTCTGCTTACGTACAAACTCCGTTCGAGACAGAAATGGACGGCATAGTATAATTTGACGATACAGTCCTAATGAAACTTATTTCATCGAATTCCGAATTCGTTTTCTCAAACGATGCTTGTTCACGTCCAAATGGTCGTTTTATTTGCATTTTATTTTGCTATGCTCACAAAATAACTCCGGTTGACATGCAACTTGAAACCTAGCAATAATTATCTATTACGGTCCCAATAAAATTTGTTTCATCGAAAACGATGGTCGTTTGAATAAAGACCCGTTTTAAAGGTCCAATTTACATAAAAATAAACCAATTTTAAAATACTTCAATATAAAAATATAAAAATATTATAATTGGCCATACACGACCATAATTTCATATACTCCCATAATAAAATAACTCGGATTGAGTTTGAAGGCAAATCGATATTATAATTATTTAAAAACCCTTTATTTAATGTATATAAATGTTATAATTAATAAAGAAATTCCATAGCGACTATTTCAAAATTTTATTTTGGACATAAAACAAAATCTACAACACGAAAACTCGATTTTTTCTCTTTCATTAGAAAAATATTCTCCAGCAGATTCGGACATTTCTTGTTTTGAGAAAATCCGACTAACATTGGATCCTGTATAGCCGTTAAAAATTCAAAACGCCATATTACGAACTACCGCGCCGCTGCAGCTCGTTTTATATTTAAATTATTAATTCAACGTTCAACCGTCGTTTTAAAATGAAATCGCCACTAAAATTTCAATAAAAACAATATTGAATCATCTTAAATTGCCCGATCACAATATATTGCAAATTCAACATTTTTTCCAAATATTCTGGAATTAAAATATTATTATATTGTTGTATAAATAAATATTCAAAATAAAATGGTTAAATTTGATTATTTAGGTTCAAATCAATATTTTAAATAATAAAATAATTCAAATAATTAGGTAGAAAATACGGGATGTTACATTACTTCCCCTTTAAAAGAATTTCGTCCCCGAAATTACTAATGAAGAGAGAATGTTCCAATCCATTATTTTTTGCAAAAATATTTAATATAAAACTCGATTTTAATTCCAAAACTAATCTAATTGGTTTTGAAACCAATTTATTTCAAATAAAAGAATTTTCAAAAAATCTTTAAAAATTTTCTAACACCTTAAATTTTGGAAATTTTTTGGCAGAGTCTCCCCTGTACGGAGGGACATCTACAATATCGCAGGTTCAAGAAATATATATACATCGACCAACACGATCGGAAAATTTCAAAAACCAAACTCAAAACCTAAAATAAAAAACAAAATTCATATTTGCGTAGGCGTACCTTTTTGCGAGCGTTATTACGCGATAAGTGATAATTTATACACGTGCTTGCTTGATTATTATGCAGCTCTATTCAAACTGGATTCAATTTACTCCACAATCCTCTTGGATGGATTTTAAAGCTGAATTGGCATTTCTACACCTGTTCTCAACTCAAATGAATTTCATAAGTCCCCAAAACAAATGTCAATTAGGTTCAAAACATGCATATCATCCATATCAACCAATTGTACACAAATTTAATCCATATGAGATGATAATTATAAATAACCAAGTCTTAGCAATCCATTAATCTCTTTAATTATCCATTCGGATTTATTAAATTTAGATTGATTTATCCAACTTATTTATTTCATATTGGTTTTAAACCAAGTCTATCATTTTCAGATTTATATTCAAGTAATCAACTACACAATCCAAATATATCATTCAAATAAACATTAACAAATCAATCGATTGCCTATATTATAATAATTTGTGAAAATCATTACTTTTATTCTTTTATAAAATAAATTGGGCAAAACAAATTTTAAAAATAATTTTATATCAAATTACAAATACGCGCTCTCATATATATACTCAAACTCAATCTAGGGTATTGCTAACCACATCTCTATCGAGTTACGCCACAAAGCCAAGGTTATCACTAAACCAATAGTTCTGATACCACTGTAACAACCCGAGGGAAATTTCGACGCTCGAATTTTCAACAAAAATACATAAACTCGTATTAGTTGCCAAAAACACAAGTATCGAACCCCAGAGTGTTTATAGAAAGAAATTAGAGGGTGAGAAAAGAAAGAAAGAATTATTAGTATAGAAGAAAGAGGAAGAGCATCACATCAGAATCTCACAGTGGAACGAATAAAATATAATGTCAAATCTCAAAAGAACTATATATACATACTAACCATCAGAGTACAACATATATCGGACACAGCGGAATAATAACTTTATATAACTTTGGAAAAATCCTTTATGAAATCAAAGGATAATAGTAGGACCAGCTCACACATAAATACAGACGGTTTTTACCTTACTATAACCAAAAATGTTTTTGAAATCGTAACTTATTCTGATAATGTCATAGTGTCTAATTACAAATAGATAGCAATCTAGCGGAACGCTTGCTTCTCACGCTCCACATATATAGTATACAATCAAAACCGCGGGCGCTTATTAGAAATTGGATTCTGACTATGATAACGTGTAACGACCCGGGTTTTTGACGATCTTGGTTATCCGATATACAACACATATCGAACATCCAAGGATCGAAAATACCGGTCATTTATGAAAGAAGATAGAGGGTAAGGAAAGATAAGATAGAAACTTAGAATAGAAGAAGAAAAAGATAACATCAGAGTAACACGAATCTCACAGCGGAACGAATAACATATAATAGATAACATATCCTTGAAATAAAATCAGTATATGTATACACATCATTATCAAAGTACAACATTTACAACACAGCGGAATAATATTAGCTATGTAATCCTGAAGCCTCCTGCTCCAGCTCTTCAAGTATCTGTAAATCCCGACTACTTGACTGGCCGTACAAAATTGGGCACCCAAGAGTTTAGGGAAAACAAAACAAAATAAACTCCGGGTCAGTCATGGGACTGGTATGAGTAAAACAGTTTAAAACAGTTTGAACAAGTCAACGATATCTCATAAGACCACACCGTATAACGGAACGGGTTTTTCCCTTATGAGAATCCAAAATATCTTTATATCAAAACCTTTTGATATTATAATAATGTCTATCAACCAAATATAATACTCGTCTAGCAGAAACACTTTCATCTCACGTTCTACATATATAGTATACAATCAAAACCACAAGCACGTATTGGGTAATGGATTTCCAACTATGACAAGGTATGGAACCACCTTCCGATCAGTGTACTCTAGGAACGATACACTGGAGTTCAACAAGAACATCTTGCAACTCAACCGCACATGACCGACCACTCATTTCGCTTGAGTGTATCAAATGTATATCACCAACTGTTGGGATCAGCAACCGTTTCCTGTATGTATAAGGGACAACATTGATAGATTTAAGAAGCAAATGAATATTCTCTAGATAGGTGATTATACACCCTACTTCGGAGCGACCGACTTAGCCATGCTGCCCGCCCGATTTCTGTCATTTACCGGTTGATGAGGCTTGAGGTTACGCATTATCATCACATCAGATTCACTTCGAATGCCACATTGTCAGATCCATCGAAAAGCACTAATTGACGTCCACAATAGTACATTACGTGTTAGCTAAAGAAGTTTTCTTATCCGCTTCCACTCTTGGTACGGTTGAAGAAATCAATGTACGTGACCTTTCTGGAAATACTCTGCCAGACAATCATCCATACAAGTCATCCAGGAACAGGATGAACCGAAGGCACTATTCAGTACACCCATCTTAGGCAACTGTTATCTAAGATTTATACAATAGCCGTTGCACTTTACTCCGTCTTCAATTATCTTTGGCATATATGATTCGCAACGCTTATGCCAATACAGAGTGGTTCTTTGGATAATAATCCAACCGGTCTCTTCATATTAACAACGTTAAAATGGTCAAAACTTCGATAATCTGTGATTTAACTATCAAAGAAAAATACGTGTGCAAACAACGATATTATTTTCAAATGGAAATTCTATCAATCAATCATCAATCATGTATATATCTGTATATATATTCATATTTACTTATTTTCTATGTTTAGAAAATATACGTTAACATTGGAAAACATTTCCATTTCTAATCCATATTTCCAATTTCAATATTTGATTACGTTTCTGGTTCTATTTGGAAAACATTTCCAAATCTTCTTTACTTGGATTTAAACAGATGTTTAAATCAACATCGCGTCGACAACTCAAACCATTATACTTATTTACTAAAATCATTTAACCACTTTCACTCTCGAACCTTAACCATTTCTAAATTAAAAACGAAGTCAATCAAGTTAGGGTATAACTACCTCTCAGACCTTAACTAAACAACATTTCAAATCTCGAAATAGGGTAAGTTCATCTTTTAACTTTTTAACGCTTCCTTACATAACTCTCGTTCGAATAAATCTCTATTCGATAACTCCTCCCTTCGAATAACTATATTTGATAATCTCTCTTACAAATAACTAGATTCGAAAACCTTCTTCGAATAAATTAAATTCGATTAACTTTATTTATTTAACCTTAATCGATTAACTCTTTTTACTTAACTCCTTACTTAGCTCCTTTCGAATAACTAATTCGATAACTCCTTTCGATTAAACTATAATCGATAACTCCTTTCGAATAACTAATTCGATAACTCCTTTTGATTAAACTATAATCGTTATCTCCTTTCGGTTAAACTAATTCGGTAATTCCTTTCGATTAAACTATAACCGATAACACCTTTCGAATAACTAATTCGATAACTCCTTTCGATTAAACTATAATCGGTAACTCCTTTCGAATAACTAATTTGATAACTCCTTTTTTATTTCTTTGAATTTATTCTTTCGGATTATTCCTTTGGATAATTCCTTTGAATTATTCCTTTGGATAATTCTTTTGAATTATCCCTTTTGAAATGCCTCCTTTTGAATTATCTTCTTTGAGTTAACTTCATTGATTAATTCCTGAGTTAATTCTTTTGATTAATTCCTTTGAATTAACTCCTTTGATAAATCCCTTTTCTATTTGTTTTACTTAACAAATACTATTCCTTTTTCAATTCTATTTATCTAACAAATAAATATTTCTTTTATCTCCATTTCTATTTATTTAACCAAAAAATAATCCATTATCTTATCTTATTTATTTAACAAATAAATAATCCATTATCTTATCTTATTTATTTAACAAATAAATAATCCATTATCTTATATTATTTATTCAACAAATAAATAATCCATTATCTTATCTTATTTATTTAACAAATAAATAATCCATTATCTTATCTTATTTATTTTCTAATAAGTAATCCACTTTATAAATATTCTATTTATAAAGATTTCCTTCATTTATAATTCCCACCTAAACGTATTTCCTATTTATAAATATTCCTGTTTATAAGATCTTCTTTGATTTTATAAATAATTTCCTTTTATAAAATCCTTTGATTTTATAAATAATTTATTTTCAAATATCACTTTGAAAATTCCCTTATCAACATTCCGGTATGTTATGGTGTTTAACATATCAAATTTCGATGTCCAATATCGTCCATACACACACAATCAACAACAGGTTATAATTCACATCATATATCAAAATATATGAAAAACAATAAAATAACTGTTGAGGAATCTAGTCGGATTCCTCCAACCTGTTTCCCTGCATCCACAGATGTTACACAATATATTCAACATCACTTTCAGTTCCATATGATATATTATGTTAACAGAATCTATCTAGATAGATTTAACGATATATATATATATATATAATTTCCACTAACTGACTAGCAGTTCAATCAAACAGTCAAGACACAGTCAATCAGCCAATATTTAACAGTTCTAAAAATACAAAATGAAATTATAAACTGTTCAGAGTTAGTGAGATTTACTCACTTTGTCCATTATCATTAAATAACGATTAACGGTCGTCGATTCTGATAGACGTTTAATTCCATTTTAAATTCTAGACAAGCTCCGAAATACTCTAGACCAATTCCATTTTGTTGTTCCCGTCCATACGATCCTGACGGATCCGGTTTTGCGGAATTCTGACAATGGATGACGAAGTTATCATGATTACAAGTTAATAAGCTAATTCAATTTAAACTTAAATTGATTGGAAAATTTGGGCCTTACTTCTCCATTCTTTTTTAATCGACCCATCCATCAAAAACCAAAACCCGCACCAGTATTGTTCTTCTTCCCCGATGATAAATGAACACAGCTGCTTTATCAGTCTTCCTCACCTCAACGCAGCCCTCAAGTTTTCAAAGCACCATCCGCCTCTGAATACTCCTTCCCGAAATGATAAACCGCACGTACTCCCTTAAATCCATGCATTTCAATGTATCCCCTTCTTTAAAACTCTCAGCATGATATCCAACTAAGATCACCCAAAAACAATACCTGCTACTCACGTATGCCCGTTCTTCTGTCACAGTAACCCCAAAACATATCCGCACCTCCTGACTATTGCTCCAACACAAATGCACGCCCACTCCTTCATTGAAACCATCATAGTAGCTTCATCCTCCTCCCCCACTCTCTCTTCCGTTCCTCCATCATTCAGGCAACCGAAAACTCAAATCTCTCCCTCTCCTCAAAAACTTCCATCTCCACATAAACACCTCGAGCTCGCCCCTTCTAGCTACTCGCGGTCCCAGACTTCACACCATTGGAAACAGAAACGAGCGACATCTTTCATCACAGAAAATCCCAATGTTTTTCATACATACTTTAAAACCCCTCAAAAACCCAAATATCAAACGATGCTTCAACTTACCCAAAATTGATGAACCCTAGACCCTCGAACGCACACGGAAATGTTCGGACTTCAGGGAAAAACCCCATCGAGTTCTATGATTCTTACACCAGAACGAAGATCACTTCACTCACAGCTCGAATATATACGAACTATGATTTCTAGGAATTAATTTGATTTTCTGGAATTATTTAAAGGTGCTGATTTGGTTTGAGAAAAAGAAGAACTGGCGGCTCAACGTCTGTTGACTTCGGGGAATGAAATTTAGGTTTAAGGGTAAGGGTTAGTTGCTATTTATAAGGTAGGATATTCTATTATTATACTCCATTTTAATGCTTCGCTATTTGCATTATTGAATAGAAATTCCTACGATCACATATAATACCGAAAAATCACGAAACTAGACATGTAGCTAGAGTTCTACATTACGGTCCCAACGAAACTGGTTTCGTCGAATTCCGACTCCGTTTGCTCACACAACGTATTTTAACCCTCAAAATACTAACTATTCTTCACTCTAAAAATCCGTACGGCCACACAGTGACTCTAAAAATCACGGAACTTAGAATCTAGCAATAATTTGATGTTGCGGATCCAACAAAATTAGTTTCGTCGAATTCCGACTTTGTTTGCAAAAGTGGCTATTTTTAAAGCTCTAAATAGCCCCTTTAAATATATAATATATTTAAATATAATTAAATTAAATATTTATAAATAAATATTATCATATATATCCACAGTGGAATACCATACAGCTCTAGAATATTCCTATATGAATTTCTAACTCGATATTCACTTCTGGGTCAACCCGATATTAGATTTATACTGAAATTCCTTTTAAAAATATAAATAATTCTTTATAAATTATGAAGGAATTCCACATCGACTTTTCTAAAATTTGATTTGGACATAAATCAAAATCTGCACGACGAAATCCCGGTTTTTCTCTTCCACTAGAAAGATATACCCCACTAGCTCCACACTTTTCTTGTTTCACAGAAATCCGGCTTAAAACGAATCCTGTACATTCAGTTGAAGTTCAAATTGCCAAATTACGAATTGCAGCGCCATTTCAAGCTCGATTTTAATTATATTATAATTCTACGTTCAAACTGTCGTATATATAATATATTCATTATTCTAATTCAATTCTAAACTGAATTATATATCACAGATGATCCAGTTCACACCATATCGCCATTTCGGCCAATTCTGATTATTTCAGAATTAAATATATTATTTAATTTATTAATTTAAATATTCACCATTATTTAATTAAACCACCATTTAATTCACTATATCACTATTTATATAATTAAATAAATTAATTATAATACCACTGCAAATGCGGGTCATTACATTCTTCTCCACTTAAAATAATTTCGTCCTCGAAATTGCTAAGGTAGAGAACAACTCTATTAATTGGTTTTAACTTATTTGTTCACTTCTTAACTTCAGTTTCCAACTGGACCAATTTAATTTCAATTAAATATTTAATTAATTCTTATCAACGAAAATTTTCAAAAATCCTGAAAATTTTCTAACGCCTTGACTTTTTCGAAAAATTTCGCCAGCACCTCCTTTGTACTGCTCAATACGTGAAACTCCAACTCGCCTCTCTGGGCCATCTCCAACCCAAAAGAAAATCAAACAGCCAAGTGGCTTGCCAATTCGGCTCATAAATCTTATATCCAATTGAAATATAAACTTGTACCTTTTTGTCGATATATCATTATATCCTTTCCACCTGTTATCAATTCAGCGGATACAAGGGTTGCCCCAATCAAATTCCAATCTGCTTTTATCCACAACACAACCATTCGCTTATCTCCGAGCCAAATACCATTTCAAACTCGAGTTTCATTCTCGATTCCCAACTCTTAACTTGATTATCAATTTACACTTCAAATTCGAATCTTACAATCCAATTTGTCTTGATATCATTCTAATTCAACCTCAGTTACCACTTTACTGACTTTACTTTAATTCAATTTTGCTTTCACAAATTTCTGTTAAATTTGTTTTTAATTCAAACAGTCTTTCCCTGGGAGTTTTTAAACAGTTTACTCTTTTCAAAAATCAAAATTTCCTTTTGAACATGTCATTGAGCCTTTAATTAATATTCCATTAGTTAAATCACTTCTCTATTTATTTTTCAATATTTGTTAACCAAAAATTTTCAATAACCATATTGGCCTTTTATGTTATTTGGAAAACATTTCCGAATATTGCCTTCCTTTATTTTCTAAACATTAGAAAATATATGCTATTTATAATTGGAAAATATTCCAATTACTTATCTCTTTTCCGATCTTGTAACACCCCGTATTTTTTTTAATATAATTAAAAATGAAATAAAATATATGAAAATATGCTTATGATAGGTAATTAATGGTGATGCATAAGGAGAATTAATTAATACATGGAAGAGAAGAAAAATTAGTTCGATAACGGCGTATGTAACGGAAAAGATAGAAAAATAAGGATAACTAATTCAAGAATCAGGAATTAGGTAAAATGGACATCACCATTGCGTTCCTCTTGGAAAAATACGTGAAATAGAGTCCGAGTTTTCGAAAATCGGAGTCCGTATGACCAAGATATGGCCAAAACAAAATTTCAGCAGACTTTCTGGCAGATTACCCGTGTCGACTGTAATGTCGACACACAAGTCGACATGCCCCCCTTGTATCGACTGTAGTGTCGACTCCCCCACTGTACAGGTCGACCTGGTCGGCCTGGGGTGGTCCAGAACCCATTTTTGAGGCCCGGGACGAGTTTTGATGGTCCGGATGGGTTTTAGGGTTAATCCGATGGCTGAAATGAAGTGCTACACCTATAAAATAACACCTAGACCTAGCCTAAGTAACACAAATTCATATGACACCTAAATGCTGTTGGAATCTCTCTTGAGCCATGGCCGCCGTCTCCAAATTAAAGCTTAAGCGTTCAAACCCAAATCAAATCAAAGATCAATGCTTCTACAACAAATTCAAGAGGATAGATCAATGACACTGCAACTTTCTACGACAAATTCACTCCCTAATTCATTAGCCGTTCTCTGTAAGTTCTAGTTATTTTCAGATTTAAATATTTAATTATAATATGGCGATGAAATAAAGTGAAATTGATGTAAGTTTAGCTATATTTGCGGAATGTGAATTAAGATTAAAATCATGTTTTGCGGTCAAATGAAAATAGTACGATGCTTATTATGTTGTATAATATCATGCCAGTGATTTGATTCTATTATCATGTTGGATTGGGAATTATTGAGTACAATGTTTGTCATGTTGTATAATATGCCAGTGATTTGATTCTATTATCATGTTTAATTGGGAATTATTGATAAGTTTATTATGCAAGTTTATGTTGTATATTCATGCGACAAATGGTCAAATCTACATGTTTATGTATAAGAAAAACCTATGCCACACTTATCATATATTTGTGATTGGCTTGTGAGTATGTTAATTTAATCTATGTTGCCAAGTAACGCATGTGTATGTTGATTTGCCTATGTTGCAAATTAACATATGTATATTGATTAGTTCATATTGCTAATTCTCATGTATGTATGTTAATATGGCCTATGTTAAAAATACACATATATGTTGAATTATCTTATAATTGCGAGTTCACACTTATGACACTGTAATGTTCATAATGGCAAGTTCACCCCTGTAATGTTCATGATGTCATTTTGCAAGTACACCCCTGTAATGTTCATGATGTCATTTTGCAAGTTCACCCGTGTAATGTTCATGATGTCATTTTGCAAGTTCACTCCTGTAATGTTCATGATGTCATTTTGCAAGTTCACCCCCATTATGTTCACATTAATTATGCCATCAATGTCAAAATTATACCTTTGTCATGTTTATGATTGTGTATTTGTGTACATTAAATTAGGCTAAGTTTTTAGCCTAAACTTTATACTCAAAAATCATACGAACGTAAATTAGGCTAAGATAATTATCCTAATATTAGACGGGGTAACGGTGGGTTAAAATGATTAATTATAGGAAAACTTGCCATAAATTGGTCATTTATCACATAAGTGATTTATGGCATAAAATGGTATTAATTATATACCTAATTTAATGGGATTGATTGGAAACAAATTGGGCATTAAATCTGAATTTGAATAATTTACATAATTAAAATGTAAATTAGAATTATGGCATAAAATGGTATTAATTATATACCTAATTTAATGAGATTGATTGGAAACAAATTGGGCATTAAATCTGAATTTGAACAATTTACATAATTAAAATGTAAATTAGAATTATGGCATAAAATGGTATTAATTATATACCTAATTTAATGAGATTGATTGGAAACAAATTGGGCAGTAATATCAATTTGAATAATTTACATAATTAATGTAAATTGGAAAATACGAATATGCTTAGCACGAGGTTGGATTGAGTTGTGATGTAAACCCGCCCGGACCCGCCCGGCTGTCCAGTAATCACAGCAATACCTATCCAATGTGGGAGGCTAAGCATTAGGCCCAATAAAGACCCGAGGTTAGACTGAGTTGTGGCGTAAGACTGCCCGGACCCGACCGGCACACCGGCAGCCACAACAATATCTGTCTAATGTGAGAGGTTGCTGCCCTAATAAGACAACTGGAGCTGAGCTAGGGTTGGTAGGGTTAAGTTAACTAGAACACTTAACCAATTTCAACATGTTAACTAAATTGGCGGGTAGGGTTAGGATAATCTGGACACTAGACCAATTTAATATGTTGACTACGGGAGTAGGTAAGGTTAAGCAAATGTTTAACCATGATAACATGATTAAACTGGACTAGAGAGTGAGGTTAAGTTAATGAGAACACTTAACTAATACAATGGGTTAATTAGACAAGTGGTTGCGGTTAAGTAGTAACACTTAACCAACATAATAGGACAAGCGGATGGGCTAAGTTAACTTGAATAAGTTGATAACACTTAACCATTATAATATGACTAGTGGATGGGGTTAAGTTAACATGCACTTAACTAATCTGATGTGATGCGTGGTAGGGTTAAGTAACACACGGGGTTAAGTTAACAAGAAAATCCTTAACGAATGTAACCAGATAGACGAACGGGGTTAAGCTAATAAACCACATTTAACCAATCAAACATAATAAGCGAGAAGGGTTAAGTTAACTAAGGTAAACACTTAACCATGGTAACATAACGAGTAGGAGGGTTAAGTACATATCAGGCTTGTGGGTAATATTAATAAATATAGGCCCCCATACACTTAACCATTAAATACACATGCTTGAATCAGTAGCGGGGTTAAGTACACATCAGGGTTGGTGGGTAATATCAGAGAATATAGGCCCACAGACTTAACCATTAGAAAAACCTAGTAATGGGGACCGATTTCAGCAGTAACCCACATTAGGTATCAAAGGAACCCTGAGCTAGGCAGGGTGGGGCACGATTACTGGGCTGATTATAAAAGGTCAAATTAGCGGCGGTTGGTGCAGCAGTGCAGGTTCTAACGGAGTGCGGGCGTGCACACACTTCGGCGCAGAAAATTTAGCCACTGGGCATCAGTAGGTATAAAGCTGTGCATCTTGATTGTGTCAGGGTTGCCATCATGGGACTTGATACACCCCATGGTGGGACCAGCACAGGTATCTACAAGTAGGGGGCCGCGTGACACAAACGAGAAGTAGGTCAAGTAGGGAGCCGATCGATAAGGTAGTAAGGGTGCATCGAATATATACATGGCCATTGGGGGCGATCGAGGTGGAATCCTCATAATCGATGTACACCTAAAGGCTACCATAATTTCGGGGATTGGGATCACGCTTTAATTATTATATAACACGGGCCAATAGTTGGGACACTAGTAGGGGGTACGAATCCTTGTTACACAGGACACTAGTTGGGACACTAGTAGGAATACAGATCATTCAATGTAAGACACTTATGAGGATGCAAGTTAGGTGGTGCAGAGAAAATAGATATCGTTTTAATGGTAAAGCTTAGAAACCTTGCGATGTTATTCTTGATAGAAACCATGCGGTGGGATACTTGATAGGAATTATGGGATGTTATACTTGTTTCATCGTGCCCGAAGTTTATCTTGTTACCATAGTTTATCTTGTTATCATAGTTTATCTTGACATCTTAGTTTATCTTGCCTACCTTGTTACCATGCTTATGTTTACTTTCAGTTTATTCATGCAATGTTATCTTTACCTATTTTTATGCTGAAAGTCACTACGACTTACTCAGTCGTTATGACTGACCCGTTTTGTTTCGCCTCTTTTTCTTCCGTTTCCCCCTCAGGTTTACAGGGTGGGAACACAGCTTAGTTGGGATCTTACCAAGCTCTAAGGCTCTTTCATGTATGGCTTGGATTTCTCTTGGCTATGGCTTGCTTTTCTTTATTGGGGAATACTGCAGTTTGTTTTTATGCTTCTTTGTTTTTGAGCAAGACAAATATTTTAACTATGAAATTGGGTATTGGAAGTTGATGGGCTTTTCTTGTAAACATTTATATTTAATAAATGATTTGAAGTTCTTCCACTTTATTTTCCGTTGTTTTATATATGTCTGTCTTGTAATATTTCTGTTCCAGTACCCATAATACTCCATTGAAGTTAAGGCATTCCCTTTGTGAGTGACCTTAACAGATGTGGGGTGTTACATTTGGTATCAGAGCAGAAGGTTACCAGACTGGGCAAAAGTTTTCAAAAACCTTCTGAACTGGTTTTCAAAACATTTACAATGAAGCAAATTTTCAAGAAAATTTTGTTTGAATTAAAAGGCATATTCCCCAAAGCCATATGCACTATCTTTTGATTCTCTCTTGAAATCTCTTCTCTCTCTTTTCACTATAGTTTCGTAGGCATCCGACACATGTCGGAGGGCAAAGGAGTGCCCAACCTCCGTCTATAGCCGTGGTAGTTCCATCTGCGTTAAATCTTATTTCAAGTTGGGTAGAGTTGCCGTGCGTTGGAGGTAGCTTCGAGAGATTTGTCAACAATCTATACAAGGATAGTAAGAACATAAGGATGAGAAACTTGTTGAAATGGCTTAATCCACGAAGGAGGAAAAAGGTGAAAGGAAAGGGGCCAAAATGAAAGAATAGTAAAACCCATGACAAGAGAGAGTATCTTTAGTAAGAAGGGACATGCAGTTAAGTATTATAGGACAAGGGCAAGGGACAAGATCGTCGAGAGGGCAATGAATGCTCTCACTACTAGCGTACCTAAGAGAGTGGTAACGTTTCTGTTAAAAGTTTAGCTTTTCCTTTCGATCATCCCACTAGAACTTTGTTTTTGTACATCGCATCCTTTTAATTCTGCTTCGAAAGTTGAGTCTCTGCACCTTAGTACTAGCATAGTATAGGATCCCATTTTTATCTCAAGTCCTGTTGGGGAAATCAGCTCATTTATTCATGACTTGTTCGGATTTGAGAATGTCTATGCTAAGTGTTGAGTCTAGAAGTAATGTTTATGTTTTGGGCAATAGGTTGATTCTGGCAATGGAGTGGTTATCCAGTAAGGGTGGCCTTCTCGGTTTTGAAAAAAATGGGGTAGTTAGACTCTTGACTTGCCTCGGTAATACCCTCGAAGTCGCATGTAACCTTTAGGGTTCTATCATGATTTGTTACCTTGAATATCTTGACACATTTATTGGTAATTCGTAATCCGCTCAAGTAATGTTCGCCACTAAGGCGGATGGGTCATTTCGCTTATGCATGAGTTGTAGAGAATCACCTTAGTAAGTACATTTGGCAACATGGTTGGCATTTATTTCCAAGAGATAGTTCTTCTACGTGGAATACCTGATAGTAAGTGGACGAGATCCAAGATTCACTAGTGAATTTTGGAGAGCTTGCATGAAACCATGAGTACGCAGTTATGTTTGAGCCGAGTATACTAGGAGAAGAATAAGTGAAAGTGGAACGAGAGGCAAAAGTGAAATGGATTCCAACCCATATTTTGGAAACAAGAATTGAGAAACTACGGAATTGTAAAGTTAAAGGCAGTCAAAGCACAATGGAGTTAAGCTCAAAGAAATGCGACTTAGAAGATTGAAGACTAGATTCGCGCATCATATCTCTTTTTAAGAGTATATCCATGATCTCTCTTTTCCTATAGAGCTTACTCACATGTTATCTTTTGTGTATATCCTCTCGGCCCTATCCTCAATCTAATTTCTGTTGCAAACCCCATAGGGAGTATGACTCATCTGTTAGTAACACATGTTGGGGCTTGAGGGTGTTCGTTGGGTTGACTAAACTTTTTGGGTTTTATAGGATACGGGTTGGTCTTAGGAAGGGATTTCCTTGTGACCTAATAGGAGTCCATCATGCTTAGTTTCCTAGAATCATATATATTGGTTGGGATGAGTAATTCTTTGGGTGTCAGTCTGATGTTGATTTCGGTCTTCGGGGCTGATGCTTAAAGAGTTCTTCTCCTAATCAATATATATGTGGCATAGATTTCCAGTTTTGACATTGCCTAATGGGCACAAAGTTTTTACTTGCTTCTATCATTCGACTATATCTTTAGATAGGAACAATTGGGTGTAAACATGTGTTTGAGACATGTTATGATTGATGGTTGCATGTGGCTGCAAGTGGTTGCTAGTGGTTGCTCGTGGATGCATTTACACACATTAGGCACTAGATCGGCTCAATCACCTTTCATATTGCATATGCACGAGTGTTTACACTTGTTTGTGGATGAAATTGAATGTGTTATCATGTGGATGTTGCATATGGATGGATGTTTGTGCACACATATAGTCTTTATGTGACTAGGACTATTTGCATACATGTTGGACTCATGGCACTAAACATATTTTGCATCTAGAAGATCAATCAGGCCTGATCATTTGCATTAGACAAGGAACATATACACACACTTCTTGCATATGTTCATACAGCATTAGAAATCTCTTAAGGACAATGAATGCCTGTGATTGATGATTGAGTAGATGGATGATGGATGGTAGGACACATTCTTCTTAACTTGAAGATTTCGGGGACGAAATCCTTTAAGGAGAGGAGAATGTAACACCCCGTATTTTTTTTAATATAATTAAAAATGAAATAAAATATATGAAATATGCTTACGATAGGTAAATAATGGTGATGCATAAGGAGAATTAATTAATACATGGAAGAGAAGAAAAAATTAGTTCGATAACGGCGTATGTAAAGGAAAAGATAGAAAAATAAGGATAACTAATTCAAGAATCAGGAATTAGGTAAAATGGACATCACCATTGCGTTCCCCTCGGAAAAATATGCGAAATAGAGTCCGAGTTTTCGAAAATCGGAGTCCGTATGACCAAGATATGGCCAAAACAAGATTTCAGCAGACTTTCTGGCAGATTACCCGTGTCGACTATAGTGTTGACACACAAGTCGACCTGCCCCTCCTGTGTCGACTGTAGTGTCGACTCCCCCCTGTACAGGTCGACCTGGTTGGCCTGGGGTGGTCCAGAACCCATTTTTGAGGCCCGGGATGAGTTTTGATGGTCCGGATGGGTTTTAGGGTTAATCCGATGGCTGAAATGAAGTGCTACACCTATAAAATAACACCTAGACCTAGCCTAACTCACACAAATTCATATGACACCTAAATGCTGCTGGAATCTCTCTTGAGCCATGGCCGCCGTCTCCAAATTAAAGCTTAAGCATTCAAACCCAAATCAAATCAAAGATCAATGCTTCTACAACAAATTCAAGAGGATAGATCAATGACACTGCAACTTTCTACGACAAATTCACTCCCTAATTCATTAGCTGTTCTCTGTAAGTTCTAGTTATTTTCAGATTTAAATATTTAATTATAATATGGCGATGAAATAAAGTGAAATTGATGTAAGTTTAGCTATATTTGCGGAATGTGAAATAAGATTAAAATCATGTTTTGCGGTCAAATGAAAATAGTACGATGCTTATTATGTTTGGTTATGTTGTATAATATCATGCCCGTGATTTGATTCTATTATCATGTTGGATTGGGAATTATAGAGTACAATGTTTGTCATGTTGTATAATATGCCAGTGATTTGATTCTATTATCATGTTTAATTGGGAATTATTGATAAGTTTATTATGCAAGTTTATGTTGTAGATTCATGCGAAAAATGGTCAAATCTACATGTTTATGTATAAGAAAAACCTATGCCACACTTATCATATATTTGTGATTGGCTTGTGAGTATGTTAATTTAATCTATGTTGCCAAGTAACGCATGTGTATGTTGATTTGCCTATGTTGCAAATTAACATATGTATATTGATTAGTTCATATTGCTAATTCTCATGTATGTATGTTAATATGGCCTATGTTAAAAATACACATATATGTTGAATTAGCTTATAATTGCGAGTTCACACTTATGACACTATAATGTTCATAATGGCAAGTTCACCCCTGTAATGTTCATGATGTCATTTTGCAAGTTCACCCCCATTATGTTCACATTATTTATGCCATCAATGTCAAAATTATACCTTTGTCATGTTTATGATTGTGTATTTGTGTACATTAAATTAGGCTAAGTTTTTAGCCTAAACTTTATACTCAAAAATCATACGAACGTAAATTAGGCTAAGATAATTAGCCTAATATTAGACGGGGTAACGGTGGGTTAAAATGATTAATTATAGGAAAACTTGCCATAAATTGGTCATTTATCATATAAGTGATTTATGGCATAAAATGGTATTAATTATATACCTAATTTAATGAGATTGATTGGAAACAAATTGGGCATTAGATCTGAATTTGAACAATTTACATAATTAAAATGTAAATTAGAATTATGGCATAAAATGGTATTAATTATATACCTAATTTAATGAGATTGATTGGAAACAAATTGGGCATTAAACCTGAATTTGAAAAATTTACATAATTAAAATGTAAATTAGAGTTATGGCATAAAATGGTATTAATTATATACCTAATTTAATGAGATTGATTGGAAACAAATTGGGCAGTAATATCAATTTGAATAATTTACATAATTAATGTAAATTGGAAAATACGAATATGCTTAGCACGAGGTTGGATTGAGTTGTGATGTAAACCTGCCCGGACCCGCCCGGCTGTCCAGTAATCACAGCAATACCTATCCAATGTGGGAGGCTAAGCATTAGGCCCAATAAAGACCCGAGGTTAGACTGAGTTGTGGCGTAAGACTACCCGGACCCGACCGGCACACCGGCAGCCACAACAATATCTGTCTAATGTGAGAGGTTGCTGCCCTAATAAGACAACTAGAGCTGAGCTAGGGTTGGTAGGGTTAAGTTAACTAGAACACTTAACCAATTTCAACATGTTAACTAAATTGGCGGGTGGGGTTAGGATAATCTGGACACTTAACCAATTTAATATGTTGACTATGGGAGTAGGTAAGGTTAAGCAAATGTTTAACCATTATAACATGATTAAACTGGACTAGAGAGTGAGGTTAAGTTAATGAGAACACTTAACTAATACAATGGGTTAATTAGACAAGTGGTTGCGGTTAAGTAGTAACACTTAACCAACATAAGAGGACAAGCGGATGGTCTAAGTTAACTTGAATAAGTTGATAACACTTAATCATTATAATATGACTAGTGGATGGGGTTAAGTTAACATGCACTTAACCAATCTGATGTGATGCGTGGTAGGGTTAAGTAACACACGGGGTTAAGTTAACAAGAAAATCCTTAACGAATGTAACCAGATAGACGAACGGGGTTAAGTTAATAAACCACACTTAACCAATCAAACATAATAAGCGAGAAGGGTAAAGTTAACTAAGGTAAACACTTAACCATGGTAACATAACGAGTAGGAGGGTTAAGTACATATCGGGCTGGTGGGTAATATTAATAAATATAGGCCCACATACACTTAACCATTAAATACACATGCTTGAATCAGTAGCGGGGTTAAGTACACATCAGGGTTGGTGGGTAATATCAGAGAATATAGGCCCACAGACTTAACCATTAGAAAAACCTAGTAACGGGGACCCATTTCAGCAGTAACCCACATTAGGTATCAACAGAACCCTGAGCTAGGCAGGGTGGGGCACGATTACTGGGCTGATTATAAGAGGTCAAATTAGCGGCGGTTGGTGCAGCAGTGCAGGTTCTAACGGAGTGCGGGCGTGCACACACTTCGGCGTAGAAAATTTAGCCACTGGGCATCAGTAGGTATAAAGCTGTGCATCTTGATTGTGTCAGGATTGCCACCATGGGACTTGATACACCCCATGGTGGGACCAGCACAGGTATCTACAAATAGGGGGCCGCGTGACACAAACAAGAACTAGGTCAAGTAGGGAGCCGATCAATAAGGTAGTAAGGGTGCATCGAATATATACATGGCCATTGGGGTGATCGAGGTGGAATCCTCATAATCGATGTACACCTGAAGGCTACCATAATTGCGCCCATTGGGATCACGCTGTAATTATTATATAACACGGGCTACTAGTTGGGACACTAGTAGGGGGTACGGATCCTTGTTACACAGGACACTAGTTGGGACACTAATAGGAATACAGATCATTCAATGTAAGACACTTATGAGGATGCTAGTTAGGTGGTGCAGAGCAAATAGATATCGTTTTAATGATAAAGCTTTGAAACCTTGCGATGTTATTCTTGATAGAAACCATGCGGTGGGATACTTGATAAGAATTATGGGATGTTATACTTGTTTCATCCCGAAGTTTATCTTGTTACCTTAGTTTATCTTGTTATCATAGTTTATCTTGACATCTTAGTTTATCTTGCCTACCTTGCTACCATGCTTATGTTTACTTTCAGTTTATTCATGCCATGTTATCTTTACCTATTTTTATGCTGAAAGTCACCAGGACTTACTCAGTCTTTATGACTGACCCGTTTTATTTCGCCTCTTTTTCTTCCGTTCCCCCCCCCCCCCAGGTTCACTGGGTGGGAACACAGCTTAGTTCGGATCTTACCAAGCTCCAAGGCTCTTTCATGTATGGCTTGGATTTCTCTTGGCTATGGCTTGCTTTGCTTTATTGGGGAATACTGCAGTTTGTTTTTATGCTTCTTTGTTTTTGAGCAAGACAAATATTTTAACTATGAAATTGGGTATTGGAAGTTGATGGGCTTTTCTTATAAACATTTATATTTAATAAATGATTTGAAGTTCTTCCACTTTATTTTCCGCTGTTTTATATATGTCTGTCTTGTAATATTTCTGTTCCAGTACCCATAATACTCCATTGAAGTTAAGGCATTCCCTTTGTGAGTGACCTTAACGGATGTGGGGTGTTATAGATCTCGTTTATTTCTGTACTTAGGAAATATTCTTTATTATATTTCCAAGCTTACACTTATTTGGGTTAAAATGGATGTTGTGTAAAACATCGTTACAACAACCCAAATACTATATTCAACTAACTCTTATTCAACATTGATCTTCGAGCCTGAAATCTTACTATTTATTTGTTAATAATGAAATCAATCAAGTTGGGGTATAACTGCCTCTCAGACCTTGACTGAATAACATTTATAACGTCAAAATAGATATGACTACTTACTCGAATAATCAATACCATACAACTACTTATTCACTTTTAAACACGTATACGCTTCCTCTTTCTATTCTTACTAGATTTTTATTCTTAGTCTTCCTTTTTGATTTTACTATTCTATTTCTAAGTTCGTTTCCTTATCGACTTCTATATATATATATATCGATACGTTGATTTCTAACTATCAAATTATCTTAAAAATATTCTAACTCCTTAAACTCCCGGAAAAATTCGCCATAACCTCCTTTGTACCAGGAGCATCGGGATATTTCAAATAGCCTCCCATGGCCCTCACCAATCCAAAAGAAAAAGAAAAAGCCAAGCGGCTAGCCGATACAGCGCATAAAATCTCATATATGAATTAAATACATACCTTTTCATCGGGCATTCTATTTATATACCTTCATACCTTATCTATACCTATCTCATGTATATTTATACCTGCCCAATCTATTTTAACTATACCTGATCATTTTAACTCAATTCGTTAATCAATTTGTTAATTAATTCTTTAGTCTATTTCACTTTTATATTTGAACATGACATATTCAAATATATTTTAACTTGCTTATTAACTAATTTGAATCCAAATTTCAAATTTAAGTTCTATATTCAATTTCGAATATCCATTTACAAATCCAATTCACCTTTCAAAGTTCAACTTCAAATTTAAAACTCGATTAACTAATTCCTCTTCTACTTAGTTAATTCTATCCAATTTCTATTCAAATTTTATATCACTTCTATTACTCAAATCCATATACCAAATTCTATTATTCTATATTATAAATCCCATTTTGAAATTCAACACAACTTGTCTTTCCCAAAACAAATTCAAAACAATATCTCTAGTAGTAATTCGTCACTTACAACTCGAAAATGAATACTGATGATGCAGCTGTCATCATCAGAATCTATTTTCCAGCAATCGAAGTGAGTTCAATACTGTAAAACCATTTCTAAACATTTCCACTTTGAAATTCATTTCAAAATATAATTCACACTGCTTGTAAAACAATTTAAAATCTCCCAGGATCTTAAATTTTCCTTATTTTTAATCCAAATCCATTTACAAACAATTATCCAATTTTCCAGAATTTTAATTCAATTTCTGGTCTAACTTTCATATTTAACTCATCTGATTCCACGTATTTCACTTATATGAATTCTGATCATAACCGTTTAATTTATAATCTTACACGATTATAATAACAACCAATATAAATCCTTTATATCAAATATAATTTGGGTAAAATTATTTCGTTTACCCTCTTTTCAAAACATATCATGACGGTTCATCGTATTCAAGTGTTTACAAAATCCCTACCGATACAGTGGATCAAACTGATCGACCAGAACCCATTAACAACTCAACCAATGAATCTCCATAATATAAAACCACTTTATATCAAATTACAAATACGCACTCGTATATATATAGTCAACTCAATCTAGGGTATTACTAACCCCTTCTCTACCGAGTCACGCCACAGAGCCAAGGTAATTCACTTAACCTTAAGCTCTTATACAAACTGTAACGACTTGGGTTTTTGACGATCTTGGTTATCCGATATACAACACATATCGAACATCCAAGGAACGAAAATACCGGTCATTTATGAAAGAAGATAGAGGGTGAGGAAAGATAAGATAGAATCTTAGAATAGAAGAAGAAGAAGACAACATCAGAATAACACGAATCTCACAGCGGAACGAATAACATATAATAGATAACATATCCTTGAAATAAAATCAGTATATGCATAGACATCATTATCAAAGTACAACATTTACAACACAGCGGAATAATATTAGCTATGTAATCCTGAAGCCTCCTGCTCCAGCTCTTCAAGTATCTGTAAATCCCGACTACTTGATTGCCCATACAAAATTAGGCACCCAAGAGTTTAGGGAAAACAAAACAAAATAAACTCCGGGTCAGTCATGGGACTGGTATGAGTAAAACAGTTTAAAACAGTTTGAACAAATCAACGATATCTCATAAGACCACGCCGTATAACGGAACAGGTTTTTCCCTTATGAGAATCCAAAATATCTTTATATCAAAACCTTTTGGTATTATAATAATGTCTATTAACCACAATATAATACTCGTCTAGCGGAAACGCTTTCATCCCACGTTCTACATATATAGTATACAATCAAAACCGCAAGCATATATTGGGTAATGGATTTCCAACTATGACAAGGTATGGAACCACCTTCCGATCAGTGTACTCTAGAAACGATACACTGGAGTTCAACAAGAACATCTTGCAACTCAGCCACACATGACCGACCACTCATTTCGCTTGAGTGTATCGAATGTATATCACCAACGGTTGGGATCAGCAACCGTTTCTCGTATGTATATGGGACAACATTGATAGATTTAAGAAGCAAATGAATATTCTCTAGATAGGTGATTATACACCCTACTTTGGAGCGACCGACTTAGCCATGCTGCCTTCCCGATTTCTGTCATTTACCGGTTGATGAGGCTTGAGGTTACGCTTTATCATCACACCAGATTCACTTCTAATGCCACATTGTCAGATCCATCGAAAATCACTGATTGACGTCTACAACAATACATTACATGTTAGCTAAAGAAGTTTCCTTCTCCACTTCCACTCTTGGTATGGTTGAAGAAATCAATGTACGTGACCTTTCTAGTAAATACTCTGCCAGACATTCATCCATACAAGTCATCCAGGAACAGGATGAACCAAAGGCACTATTCAGTACATCCATCTTAGGCAATTGTTATCTAAGACTTATACAATAGCCCTTGCACTTTACTCCGTCTTCAATTATCTTTGGCATATATGATTCGCAACGCTTATGCCAATACAGAGTGGTTCTTTGGATAATAATCCAACCGGTCACTCCATATTAACAACGTTAAAATGGTCAAAACTTCGATAGTCTGTGATTTAACTATCAAAGAAAAATACGTGTGCAAACAACGATATTATTTCCAAATGGAAATTCTATTAATCAACCATCAATCATATATATATATATATATATATATATATATATATATATATATATCTATATCTATATATATATATATTCATATTTCCTTATTTTCTATGTTTAGAAAATATACGTTAACACTGGAAAACATTTCCATTTCTAATCCATATTTCCAATTTTAATATTTGATTACGTTTCTGGTTCTATTTGGAAAACATTTCCAAATCTTCTTTACTTGGATTTAAACAGATGTTTAAATCAACATCGCGACGACAACTCAAACCATTATACTTATTTACTAAATTCACTTAACCACTTTCACTCTCGAACCTTAACCATTTCTAAATTAAAAACGAAGTAAATCAAGTTGGGGTATAACTACCTGTCAGACCTTAAGTGAACAACATTTCAAATCTCGAAATAGGGTAAGTTCATCTTTTAACTTTTTAACACTTCCTTTCGTAACTCCCGTTCGAATAAATCTCTATTTGATAACTCCTCCCTTCGAATAACTATATTTGATAATCTCTCTTACGAATAACTAGATTCGAAAACCTTCTTCAAATAAACTAAATTCGGTTAACTTTATTTATTTAACCCTAATCGATTAACTCTTTTTACTTAACTCCTTACTTAGCTCCTTTCGAATAACTAATTCGGTAACTCCTTTCGATTAAACTATAATCGATAACTCCTTTCGAATAACTAATTCGATAACTCCTTTTGATTAAACTATAATCGATAACTCCTTTCGATTAAACTAATTCGATAACTCCTTTCGATTAAACTATAATTGATAACTCCTTTCGAATAACTAATTCGATAACTCCTTTCGATTAAACTATAATCGATATCTCCTTTCGAATAACTAATTCGATAACTCCTTTTTTATTTCTTTGAATTTATTCCTTTGAATTATTCCTTTGGATAATTCCTTTGAATTATTCCTTTGGATAATTCCTTTGAATTATCCCTTTTGAAATGCCTCTTTTTGAATTATCTTCTTTGAATTAACTTCGTTGATTAATTCCTTAGTTAATTCTTTTGATTAATTCATTTGAATTGACTCCTTTGATAAATCCCTTTTCTATTTGTTTTACTTAACAAGTACTATTTCTTTTTCAATTTTATTTATTTAACAAATAAATATTTCTTTTATCTCCTTTTCTATTTATTTAACAAATAAATAATCCATTATCTTATCTTATTTATTTAACAAATAAATAATCCATTATCTTATCTTATTTATTCAACAAATAAATAATCCATTATCTTATCTTATTTACATTCTAAGTAAGTAATCCACTTTATAAATATTCTATTTATAAAGATTTCCTTCATTTATAATTCCCACTTAAACGTATTTCCTATTTATAAATATTCCTGTTTATAAAATCTTCTTTGATTTTGTAAATAATTTCCTTTTATAAAATCCTTTGATTTTATAAATAATTTATTTTCAAATATCAGTTTGAAAATTCCCTTATCAACATTCTGGTATGTTATGGTGTTTAACATATCAAATTTCGATGTGCAATATCGTCCATACACACACAATCAACAACAAGTTATAATTCACATCATATATCAAAATATATGAAAAACAATAAAATAACTGTTGAGGAATCCAGTCGGATTCCTCCAACCTGTTTCCCTGCATCCACAGATGTTACACAATATAATCAACATCACTTTCAGTTCCATATTATATATTCTGTTAACAGAATCTATCTAAATAGATTTAACGATATATATATATATTTATATATATATAATTTCCACTAACTGACTAGCAGTTCAATCAAACAGTCAACACACAGTCAATCAGCCAATATTTAACAGTTCTAAAAATACAACATGAAATTATAAACTGTTCAGAGTTAGTGAGATTTACTCACTTTGTCCGTTATCGTTAAATAACGATTAACGGTCGTCGATTCCGATAGACGTTTAATTCCATTTTAAATTCCACACAAGCTCCGAAATACTCCAGACCAATTCCATTTTGTTGTTCCCGTCCATACGATCCTGACGGATCCGGTTTTGCGGAATTCTGACAACGGATGATGAAGTTATCATGATTACAAGTTAATAAGCTAATTCAATTTTATTTAAACTTAAATTGATTGGAAATTTTGGGCCCTAACTTCTCCATTCTTTTTGAATCGACCCATCCATCAAAAACCAAAACCCGCACCAGTACTGTTCTTCTTCCCCGATGATAAATGAACACAGCTGCTTTATCAGCCTTCCTCACCTCAACGCAGCCCTCAAGTTTACAAAGCACCATCCGCCACTGAATACTCCTTCCCGAAATGATAAACCGCACGTATCTCCTTTAATCCATGCATTTCAATGTATCCCCTTCTTCAAACTCTCAGCATGATATCCAACTGAGATCACCCAAAACCAATACCTGCTACTCATGTATGCCTGTTCTTCTGTCACAGTAACCCCAAAACATATCCGCACCTCCTGACTATCGCTCCAACACAAATGCACGCCCACTCCTTCATTGAAACTATCACAGTAGCTTCATCCTCCTCCCCCACTCTCTCTTCCGTTCCTCTATCATTCGGCAACCGAAAACTCAAATCTCTCCCTCTCCTCAAAAGCTTCCATCTCCACATAAACACCTCAAGCTCGCCCCTTCTAGCTACTCGCGGTTTCAGACTTCACACCATTAGAAACAGAAACGAGCGACATCTTTCATCACAGAAAATCCCAATGTTTTCATACATACTTTAAAACCCCCCAAAAACCCAAATATCAACTTAAAGATCCAAACGATGCCTCAACTTACCCAAAATTGATGAACCCTAGACCCTCGAACGCACGTTGAAATGTTCGGACTTCAAGGAAAAATCCCATCAAGTTCTATGATTCTTACACCAAAACGAAGAGAACTTTACTCACAACTATAGCACGTTTGAAGAAATCAATGTACGTGATCCTTTTGGAAATACTCTGTCACACATCCGTCCATACAAGTCATCCAAGAACAGGATGAACCGAAGGCACCCTCCTACGCATCCTTATACAGGAATCACCCCAAGGATCAATAGCGAGTAGTCCTTGCAATCCGCAAAATCTCAACCACGACCGAATCACGTCAGAATATCTCTATGTTGCAACACAGAGAATATTCGACCAGTAATCGTTCCGCTTATGAAAATCCACGGTCTTCAATTGCTCCATCTTCAATCAACGTCTTCACGTATTTGCTGGCCGGAATGGTTTTCGAATGTAAATTCAATTCCGGTCTTTCCGTACCAACAACCGTATTGGTCAGGTTTGATCGTTGGTGATTTAACTATCGAATAACGATCGTGTAAATAAAATAACTTTATTGATTCAGTACTTGGCATGACTTGGCCTATTTAAAATCGTTAGTAACTTCTAGATCTTCCAATAAATCCAAAACATTATATTTATTCTTAATTAACTTTAACAAACTATTTTATACATTTCATGGAACGTGTATATATACACTTAACTTTCCATTTGCCTTAATACTGGATATACCATTATATTTATCAAAACCCTTTCTTCCCTTTTTTCTTCTTATATTCGGCATCTCTCTCTCTCTCTCTATATATATATATATATGTATATATATATATATATATTTAGTGTACTTAACGGTATAAAACGAAATTCCATCTCTGATATGGAAAAGCAAATGTCGCCTTATATAATTTAAAATCAAATATTCTTATCTGCATTGAAACTAATGTTGGAGTATTATTTATGTTCCAAAATCTCGCACTTATGTTCAATACTTCTCGTATGGAATATCACATCAATTACAACACCTTTTACTCGTTCCAAACTAATACCATTCCTCGATAATAATGAAGCCGTTCAAGTTGGGGTATTTTATTTACCTCTCAGACTTGATCGACAATGATCTTATCTCAGAATAAATACCAGTTTGTAACTTAAACTCTCATAACAACTTGTTTACCATCTCGATTTCATTTTTTTTTAATAAACCGTTTCTTTCATTTGAAATTCTTGTTCAATAATCTCTTTACTTTCTTCCTTTAATTAAGGAAGTCTTCACTAATAACACAACTTTTAACTTAAAGCACAATTTCACTTATAACCTTTGAATTTTAATAAAATCCTACATCACATAATCTGCTTTAATTTATTTGAGCCTTCTTATAATAAACTCTATATTGGATTTATAATTAAAATCCTCTTAACACTTCCTTTAAATAAGACTCAGTAACTTGGATTTTTATTTCAAAAATCCATTGCCAATATTTAACACAACCCAATCATATGTATTTATCTTTACATTTGAAATTTTTATTTCATTTACAACGCTTCGCTCAATCAAATACTTTAACCTTTAAGGTCACCATTTTGGTTTAAAAACCCTTTTAAAACCCTGTTTGGATTGTTTCCAAATCACTTGTAAACACTCGTTAAACATCTTAAACAACTTCTTATATTTTGTTCTAAAAACCATTACCATATTCCAGTATATTACTAATCTGTTTATTTCCTTCCTTAATCATTTCATTTCAGTTGAACTTACTTTACTTAATTTAATGATTAAGTAAAATCTTATTTATATATTCACATTCACTTATACATCACATTTACAAATCTTGTTGAAAGCTTTGCATTATAAATCTCCTTACAACTATTATCGCTCCTTCTTATCAAAACTTATCGCTACTCAAACATTTCTTAATCGATGTCTAATTAAAAGTCATCGCTTTAATTAATATTAATTTAAATAATAATTAACTTTATTATTAACTATATTAAAGATAGTTAACTTGTTTATTAACTAAAATGGTATCATTATTATTTTAAAAGCTTATTAAATAATAATTTACTTTATTAATTCTAACCAAATTCGATAATTACTTTGGCTTTTAGTTAATCGAAGATTAACTAATATTTAACACTAAACAATTCAACAATTCCGTAATTTATAATTAATTGAGGATTAACTAATAATTAACACTATTCGTTAAACTTAACGAATATTCGGAATATTTAAATCAAATTTATTCCATTTGTCCATTTTACTTGAAAACGACTGATTTTACCAACCGTACATATCAGTTAACTATTAACTGATTTTCATTTGTCATTTTCCCTTTTTAAATTAATTAAACAACCTAATTAATTCAAAAACGCCATTTAATTGTTTTATAAAAACAATTATCCCATTTTACCAACACGTAGGTAATTTCTGTGGTTTCTGCTTTCAGCACTTGCGTAAATCACAAAATCTTATTTCATAACCATTTAAACAATTTCTTTTAAAAGCTCGATTAAAGTATTTTTCCATAAATTCCTAATTTAATTAATTATATAAAACGATTGAAGAGCTTTAGTTCAGTTATAAAATAATTTATAACTTTAAAACTGCGTCAATTCACCGAACAGTAAACCAACGTCTGAAACAACACATTTTAGGTCATTTACTGCCAATTACCCAATCAACACTGTCGATTGATTTTAAACACAACACAGGTGAATATTTATTCAACCCACTACACCATATATGCTGATTAGGCTGTGTTTTTAGCCATATCTAAAGCCGTTGGGCACGGTAAAAAGCCATATCAAAAAGTGGCGTGTCTAATTATTAGATACGGCTACCAACCGTATCTCAATATATTATCATACGGCTTTTAGCCGTATCTAAAGTTTAATAAGACACGGTCTTTGACCGTGTCTAATTATATGTGTATGTGCACATATATATACCTATGTATATATATATATGTCATATATATGTATATATATAAAACCGAAACTGTATCGCATATGTTTCATAACACAAAGCATACATACCACAAAGTATACACAGGAATAACACAATATATATATATATATATACATACTTAAAGCTTTACAAGGTTTGTCATATAACACGATGTACATACAAACATATACAATAAAAGGAAACTGTCAAAGATTTTCATCACATTACGTAGTAGCAAAAATGAGGTAAAAAGATAACAGCCTGGTAAAACTCCAGTCGCGACCGGGAAGATTGAGCGCGATAGTCAGTGGCCTGGAGTTCAAGTTTCCTTTGGCAGCAAAACTGAATCGTGATATATAGCCTGCAGCCTGAGTTCCAGTAACACAAAAGCACCATACTCTCCAACAGGACTGCCTATAAAATACAAGAAACAAGTTACAAATAGTTCACAGCTGGACAATAGATCGACATTGTAACTCACTATGACTGAGATGCAAACATAAATAAAGAGCTAAGTACTATATATTAATATAGATATATAATGAAACTAATTGAGTTTTGTTTTCCAAAGATTTATCCTGCTGTAGAATCATTCCAAAATATGAAATACAAGAACTCTTCTTTACAAGATCTGTATTCAACAGAGTACGTTCAGAATGCGCCATTGAATGTTAGTTATGGTAGAAAAAGTGATAATAACAATGGTAACTAAAAATCAATGTCGCATGGTATATAGTTGAGGGAATCAGTGTTGGATGTGTAGTTGACGGTAGTTGACGGTAGTCGATCAGTGTGTTTGTGTAATTTAACGGTAGTCGATCAGTGTGTTTGTATACAAATACTTCACTGGCCCAATAACAACCTAGTCGAGTCGACTAGTCGACTAACTTCTACCCATACGGCCTAAATTCATACAAAAAGCAAGTCCAGACTTCATGTCGATGGTTTGATCTCGATTAGTAGACTAGTCGACGACTAGTCGTGACTAGCCGAGCGTTGTCCATGTGTTTGTGTAGTCGATCAGTATATGTCTCAAAAATTAATGAATACATATTGTAAACTGGTTTTGCTATGTGACCATATCGTTTAAATGAAATTAACTGTACATACTACATAGGAGTGGAAAATTATAGTCATTAAAAATGCAAACCCAAAAGAAGAATCACCTGAAGTGTAGTCCATGTGCAACACTGGTAGTTCGTACCCTAGCATACAGAACATCCTCCTATACACACAAAAAGGAACAAATAAACGAAAAGAATATTCAAGATGTGCACATAAGTACATGTCCATTCAATTCTTATGTAAGATACTATGTAGAGATAAGTGTAAAATAATATATACCTGCTCCAACGTCTAAAGATATCGAACCATAATTGTAGGATGACACACATACTCGACTTTTTCTGATTAAGAATTTACTGGGCGATCCACCAGGTGGATGCATTTTAGCTCATGCGCAGGGTTAGTAATCCATGCTTATTAGCTTTATTCAAATGTCGAATGCCGCTTCACTTAAACCTTTGGAATAAGATGCTTTCACTTGCAACTTTCAGTTTCTTTGAAGCAGATTGTATAGTGTAAGATTACTTACACTAAAGTCTCTGCTACAAAGTAAGGAAAAAGTTGCTAGTGAAAGCAGCTTTTTACTAAGGTTAAGTGCAGCAGCATCCGACATTTGGATAAAGCTAATAAGCATGGATACCCGACCCTACATGTGAGCTAAAATGCATCTACCTGGTGGATCGCCTATTAAAATATTAACCAAAAAGTCTAGTAATAATCCATTGACTAAATTTTTCAACAAATCTGTTAAATTAACATCAAATAACAGGGTTATAAATGAGTGCATTCTTTTGTTAAAGAATATAGATGATGCATAGATCACCATAAAAAAATTGATTTTTGCTGGTATGTATTTTGCATCGAGATGTTGTATCAGAACTTATATCGAATATTTCCCAACATTAAGTCTATATCCAGATTTGCAGACTGCCTACAGAATACCATTTTTTAGGCTACCTCCCTTGAAACCCCGACTATTTAGATAGTTCCCTCGCAAATCCTGGTCCTAGCTCTGCCACTGTATACCACAATCTAAAATTATACCATACATCCAATGGCAATTCTAACAAAAATTGTACCGCAATTTAACAAACATTCAGATGTTTTTTACATTATCACAAAACATGATTCAAATTTTATTTCTCTGATTTTAGGGTATAAACACATATCCGTCCCTAACACACTTACACAAACACACTTACACAAACCAATTCAATCGAAACAGCTAACACACGAAGTACTAACACAAAGTAGCAATCAACTATAACACAAAGATTTCAATTTGTTCCCTACTATCAGTCATGCATGCCAAAATTCAATTGAAACACATACCTGCGCTATCGAAGGAGGGCTAGGGAGACGTAGGGTTGTTGCGTTTCTGGCGAAGGATAGGGTTGTTCGTCCCTGTCGAAGGTGGAGGCACGATTTGGTGACCGAAAACCCAAATTTGGGTTTTCGGACACCATTAAAGTAAAACAAATGGAAAAGGGAGCGGCCAAAACTTTTATTCGGAGTGCCCATTGGGATCACAATATGATACAGATTCAATTTGGCCCAAAGCCGTATCAACATAACTAATCCGGGGCTTCGTTGATGGACGGTCACATTTAGGGCGTTTGGGGTGACGTGGATCGCAAAATGTAATTTGATACGGATTTGAGCACCATCAAATATGATACGGCTTTACCCGTATTACATGTCCGCATCCATCTGTGCCAAACAGCTGATATGGTGTAGTGACCACCATGTTCAAACATGTTTCACTACCATCGGGGGTTAAATCAGTTCATATATCAACAATATGAAACAAACAAACAACATATATAATATTTGAGGAATCCGGTCGGATCCCTCCAACCTGTTCTTCCCTACATCACAGCTCGTTATACATTTGATAATAATATATGAAATAAATTTCAGTAATCTACCAATGAAATATAAATGACAGCAACCAATTCAACAATAACAGCTAATAGCCACCAATCAACTAATTTATACTTTTAATGGTAAATTATATTTTAATATGAATTTACCACATCACAGGATTCCAGAAGGTGTGAGAATTAACTCACCAGTTCATTCTGGTTGACGGTTGACGCGTTTGTTCCTTTTAATTTGAAACGGACGTTTAAAATTCGCTGAAATTTCAACAGCGTCCAATCAGTCCCTAGTCGGCGCCATCACCTAGGTCTCGCTGCTGCGGTCCCAACGGATCCTGTTTCGTCAGATTCGTTAATGTATGTGAAAGTTACACTAATTTAAAGTTTGTATATATTCTATGATTATTAACTAAATTAATAATTAATTAATAAAAACCAAAATACCATTACCTTAATTACCTATGTGTCCACGTCATCATGGTGTTAAATAAAACGCGATTTTTCTTTCGTCAATACCTGGAACCCGTTCCTCTCCTTTTTCCTCAAAATTGAACTTAGCTTCCACCAACACAAAACCATCGGAACAACAAAACTCCGCCACCGTCGAACCTGGGACCCACCTGACATCGTCCTCGCCACAGCTCCAATGTAGGCCCCGCTCGCCTGAACCGCCGGTTGCCACAATTCCTCTGGTCGTCGTGATTTCCTACTTCACCCAAATCCATTCATCCCGAAAATTTCGCCGCCACAAATCAAATCAGACCACCGAGTCACCACCTAGACCTCCGCCTCGCAACCTTCTTCCATCGTCCTTCAGGTCCCATCACCAACTCTGACCGACGCCGCCGAAAATCGAAGAAAACCGATCGCTGCTTTTGGAAACAGCCCTAAAACAATACTCCACGTTCATCTCATCGCCCTGGCCTATTCCGACCACCAGAGAACCCGAGACCGGTACCAAATCGAAGCCTGAACTCCCCTCTTTCATTTTTCCAGGTATGAGCTTCTAAAATTGGATCATTCGCTCGAATTTCAGAGAATAACGATGGCAGATTTCCTCGGTTTTTGGCTGATTCCGGCCACCATAGGTGTCCGATCACCCCCAACTTTTTACAGTAGCTAGGTATCGAGCCGATCTACACTTTTACTTCAGGTCGCCCTACCCGATTCCTTACAGATGTGGAGAAATAATTTGATTTGTGAACGAGGGATTTATTGCAAAATGTATGGATGATTTCAGAGTTTGGGGAAATAGGTTTCTGAATTGGGTATTTATAATGTGAAAATAATATATTTTAAGTCGATTTGACGAACGATGTTGACTAACGATTTTTATTTCGTACCTATCGCTATTTTTAACGCTGTTCATTCGATCCTGTGCTCACGTACAAACTCCGTTCGAGACAGAAATGGATGGCGTAGTATAATTTGATGATACAGTCCTAATGAAACTTGTTTCGTCAAATTCCGAGTTAATTTGCTCAAACGACGCTCGTTCACGTCCAAATGGTCATTTTATTTACATTTTATTTTGCTACGCTCACAAAATAGCTCTGATTGACGTGCAACTTGAAACCTAGCAATAATTAGCTATTACGGTCTCAATAAAATTTATTTCGTCGAAAACGAAGGTCGTTTGAATAAAGACCCCTTTTAAAGGCCCAATTTACATAAAAATAAACCAATTTTAAAATATTCAATATAAAAATATTAAAATATTATAATTGGCCATACACGACTAGAATTTCATATACTACCATAATAAAATAACTTGGATTGAGTTTGAAGCCAAATTGATAGTATAATTATTTAAAAACCCTTTATTTAATATAAATAAATGTTATAATTAATAAAGAAATTCCATAGCGACTATTTAAAAATTTGATTTGGGCATAAAACAAAATATACAACACGAAAACTCGATTTTTTCTCTTTCATTAGAAAAATATTCTGCAACAGATTCGGACGTTTCTTGTTTCGAGAAATTCCGACTTATATTGGATCATGTACAGCCGTTTAAAATTCAAAACGCCATATTGTGAACTATAGCGCCGCTGCAGCTCATTTTATATTTAAATTATAAATTCAATATTCAACCATCGTTTTAAAATGAAATCGCCACTAAAATTTCAATAAAAACAATATTGAATCATTTTAAATTGCCCGATCACAATATATTGCAAATTCAACATTTTTTCCAAATATTCTGAAATAAAATATTATTATATTGTTATATAAATAAATATTTAAATTAAAATGGTTAAATTTGATTATTTAAGTTCAAAACAATATTTTAAATAATAAAATAATTCAAATAATCAGGTAGAAAATACAGGACGTTACATTCCACCCCCCTTAAAAGAATTTCGTCCCCGAAATTACTAAGGAAGAGAGAATGTTCCAATCCATTATTTTTGCAAAATTATTTAATCTAAAACTCGATTTTAATTCCAAAACTAATCTAATTGGTTTTAAAACCAATTTATTTCAAATAAAAGAATTTTCCAAAAATCTTCAAAAAATTTCTAACACCTTAAATTTTGGAAAATTTTTGGTAGAGTCTCCCCTGTACGGTGGGACATCTGCAACATTGCAGGTTCAAGAAATATATATACATCGACCAACACGGTCGGAAAATTTCAAAAACCAAACTCAAAACCCAAAATAAAAACCAAAATTCATATTTGTGTAGGCGTACCTTTTTGCGAGCGTTAATACGCGATAAGTGATAATTTATACATGAGCTTGCTTGCTTATTATGCAGCTCTATTCAAACTAGATTCAGTTTACTCCAGAATCCTCTTGGATGGATTTTAAAGCTGAATTGGCACTTGTACACCTATTCTCAACTCAAATGAATTACATTAGTCCCCAAAACAAATGTCAATTAGGTTCAAAACATCCATATCATCGATATCAACCAATTATACACACAATTAAATCCACACGAGATTATAATTATAAATAACCAGATCTTAGCAATCCATTTATCTCTTTAATTATCCATTCGGATTTATTAAAGTTGGATTGATTTATCCAACTTATTTATTTCATATTGGTTTTAAACCAAGTCTATCATTTTCAGATTTATATTCAAGTAATCAACAACACAATCCAAACATATCATTCAAATCAACATTAATAAATCAATCGATTTCCTATATTATAATAATTTTTGAAAATCATTACTTTTATTCTTTTATAAAATAAATTGGGCAAAACAAATTTCAAAAATAATTTTGTATCAAATTACAAATTTGCGCTCTCATATATATACTCAAACTCAATCTAGGGTATTGCTAATCCCATCTCTATCGAGTTACGCCACAGAGCCAAGGTTATCACTAAACCAATAGCTCTGATACCACTGTAACAATCCAGGGAAAAATTCGAAGCTCGAATTTTCAACAATAATACATAAACTCGTATTACTTGCCAAAAACACAATTATAAAACCCCAGAGTGTTTATAGAAAGAAATTAGAGGGTGAGAAAAGAAAGAATTATTAGTATAGGAGAAAGAGGAAGAAAATCACATCAGAATCTCACAGCGGAACGAATAAAATATAATATCAAATCTCTTTTTATACAAAAGAATTGTATATACATACTAACCATCAGAGTACAACATATATCGGACACAGCGGAATAATAAATTTATATAACTAGCGGTGTAGCCTCCTACTTCCAGCTCCTGAAACTCCAAGCGAAACCTAACCTGGAAATATACTTGGTCTGACTCGAGCACATTTGAAGCAAAGCAAAATTCATCGAGTCAGTCTGGAATACTTTCAGTGATAAATTCACAGTACAAACAACTTGTTTAACTTTGGAAAATTCCTTTATGAAATCAAAGGATAATAGTAAGACCAGCCCACACATAAACACGGACGGTTTTTACCTTACTATAACCCAAAATGTTTTTGAAATCATTACTTATTCTGATATTATCATAGTGTCTAAATACAAATAGATAGCAATCTAACGGAACGCTTGCATCTCACGCTCCACAATATATAGTATACAATCAAAACCGCGAGCGCTTATTAGAAATTGGATTCCGACTATGACAAGGTATGGGACCACCTGCCGATAGTGTATATCTAGAGGCGAATATACTGGGTTCAACAACAATGTCTTGCTAACCGACCCGCACATGACCGACCACTCATTTCGCTTGAGTGTATCGAATGTATTTTACCAACAGTTGGGATCAGCAACCGTTTCCCGAAAAAGGGACAGCATCGAAATATAGATTAAAGAAGAAAATGGAATTTCTCTAGATAGGTGATTATACACCCTAATAGGAGCGACCCACATAGCCATGCTGCCTGCTCGATTTTTTTGTCATTTCCCGGTTGATAAGGCTTGAGGCTAGAATTTTCCTTTAGAACATTTGGTCCTCATTCACTTTGAATGCCACATTGTCAGATTTGCTAAATCACTAATTGACATCCACAAAAGTAACCTAGCAGTTAAGCTAAGAGAACGACCATTCTCCTCCAACAACTATAGCACGTTTGAAGAAATCAACGTATGCAATCCTTTTGGAAATACTCTGTCAGACATCCGTCCATACAAGTCTTCCAGGAACAGGATGAACCGAAGGCACCCTCCTACTGCATCCTTATATAGGAATCACCCCAAGGATCAGTAGCGAGTAGTCCTTGCAATCCGCAAATTCTCAACCACGACCGAATCATGTCAGAATATCTCTGCGTTGCAACACAGAGAATATTCGACAAGTAATCTTTCCGCTTATGAAAATCCACGGTCTTCAGTTGCTCCATCTTCAAGCAGCGTCTTCACGTGTGACGAGAAAGAATTTCGCTCGGTCCGAACCAGTCGCTAAACCGATCCAGGTCGTCCGAAACGCCCTATCGTTTGAGAACAGGACAAAACAGAACGCATACAGAAGAACATTTCACTGTATATTACAACAATGCATCAGATTACAAGAATATACAGAGTATACATGAATATTACACAGAAATATCAGAGATTTAAATTACATTTAAATACATAGCAGCGGAAAATAATACAATACACAACTAGAAGTAGATATACGGATACAAAGCTTTCCGGATATCATTCCAGCTGTAAACCAGAATCCTGTGAATATAAATCTGCAAAACCAAAACTACTAGCTGCCCATGTCAAAATAAGGGGCACCCAGAGTTTAGGTTAAAACAATAAACTCCGGGTCAGTCATGTGACTGGTGTGAGAACTAAAACAGTTAATCTTTATTTTAAAGTTAGGTAAATCAAGGGACCACGCCGTATAACACGGAACGGGTTTCCTCCCAAGAATACCAGTGCATAAAACAAACAGCGCAATGCTAAATAAAGAAAAATGAAGCTGTTATAAGACCCAGGTCCTATCACACAATGCAACGCAAGCCGGGGGATAGGGTTTTCCCTTATAACAGCCAAAGAATGCTTGATACGTTTAAAACAAATCATTTGATACTATTATAAGTGCATAGTGTATAAAACAACTTCAAATCATAAGTATCAATCATAGGCGGCATGGGTACCATATATCATGTCGCCATATATAGGTTTACAAATAAAACCGCAAATGTCACGTATTTGGAAATTGGATTTCCATCTATGAACCGAGGCAAAAGATAGTCCTCAACCGATTCGAGACTGTCTAGCCCGAGCCTCAGGCAAGTACTCTGTCAAGCCTTTGGATCCTCAGGGCCGGTCCACACGGAGTGGATTAAAATGCCTGAACATGCGTTTCCCCGCCCTATGGGGCGTAAACGAGCCAACGAATGGCTCCATCGGTTCGAGAACGACCGATCAATCCGAGGCGCCTCGCAACAGCAACAACCACATAAGTCAAACTCGTCAGGGCGTGTAAAACCACTGACGCCACTTCTAGCTAGAAAGAAACGCATGCCCTCCCTGACGTCCTCTCCCGTTTTTGGTTCATACCGGGTGTGAAACACGCGAGGTAAACGTTACACAAAGCTACGCCACAAAGGCCGTGCTTTGATCATCACCACAAGACTTTGCTTTTCAACAGAAGCCTCGATCAATTGCCACTTAGGCATGCCACACAGGCAATTCACTCCATGCGTTTGATATCCATCAATATATAACCCCTGAGCTCGTACGTCTCAGAGAAGGGCGTTAAGCAAGAGAATAAATTCTCCGCCGCCAAACAGATATATATTTAATAGAGATCAATCACACGGACTAAAATCCAATGTCAGACACACAGTCCATTTACAAGTCCGTTCTGGGGCTGAACGAAACCGGAGGCACCTAGTACCCCGCATATCCATCGATCTCCAAGTACGTCTGGACGATCACTAACTGTTTCCATCTTCTTGGGTGTACAGCCCAATCAAGATCATCAGTTATCACCCAAACGACGTGAAGACCTCCGGTCTTCGACCATCGTCTTCATCTTCGACTTATCGTCGTATCAGTTATTCAGAATGGGATAAACCCGGTCTTTCCGAATAACTCGCGTATATATTATAAAAGTGTTACACAAACACAACATACGCCTCATTCCAAGTCATTAGTCACTAACCGTAAATTAATCAAGAGAATAATTCCCCAAATATTAACCCCGAAGGCCGAAACCAACATCAGATCAATATCCAGAAAACCATTCTGCTTGGCCAACCGACAGTTAGTTTCTAAATTTCACATCCATAGGGAAAGATTCCCATTAATTTTATCAAAGATAAATTCCTTGAATTTATTCTTTAGTCCATTTTTGAATATCAATTCAAACTAGTCGGGATTAGCGAACCTTACCGAAGTAATCATTTGTTTTAATTTCCCAATCCCAACCTATTCATCCCATGAAGTAAAACTGGTAATACTTCATATCTAACACCACAGTGTTATCGGTAAATTCAATTACCATTTCACGTTCAAATCTAATTAAAGATTTAACTATCGCCTGGAGCAAAACTGGTGATACTCCATTTCGATTATTTCAATCTAATTAAAGATTCATTAAAACTCCACTTAGTTTTAATCGTTAACTGGGTTAAAGAATCAGTGTCATTTAAAACACGGTTCACGATAAACCCAAAATCACATTCATTAATTATCGGGTTAAAGAACAAGTGTTATTTAAAACACTGTTCACGATAAACCCAAAAATCAATATCCATTCAATTCCAATTAAATATTATTTAATTGGTACACTTCATTAAATCTAAATAAAAAGATTTAATCTTTTCTCAACTGGGTTCAAGAACAGTGTTAGTGAAGACACCATTCACGACAAACCCAAATCACATTTATTAATTATCGGGTTAAAGAACAAGTGTTATTTAAAACACTGTTCACGATAAACCCAAAAATCAATATCAGTTCAATTCCAATTAAATATTATTTAATTGGTACACTTCATTAAATCTAAATAAAAAGATTTAATCTTTTCTCAACTGGGTTCAAGAACAGTGTTAGTGAAGACACCATTCACGACAAACCCAAATCACATTTGATATTCAATATAAGGCTCTGAATAGAAAATATATCGGCCTATATTCAATATCAAATTCTACGATTAACAAATGTCGTATTGGAAATAACGATATAAATATATATCTTTCAAATTTCCGTAACAACATCCGTATAATCACAAATTCCAACATCGAAATATTCCGAAGACAATTTCGATTCAAATCCACTCCAATGCAATCATTGGAAATTTTGGTTATTTTCAAAACCATTTCAAATTCAATTTATTTATTTAAAAATAAATAGAATTATAATTCTAGTTCAAAACTAGTTCATTTCGATAAAAATCTATTTTTATCTTTTCAAATATGGAGTTTTTCATCCCAATTCTTTCTAAATCATTTCTTATGATTTTACACAAATTATTACTATTTTTAATAATTTTATCAAGGCCCGTACAGTCGATTTCCATCAATGGCCATCGAACTGCACTTACAGCGACCTTTTTCGAATTTGGTTTGGACGTATCTCCAAATCCAACCGTTAGATTTCAAATTTCTAATATTCATTAGAAAGCTCTTTTCGATACGAACCCAACGGTTCCGGTTTTAGGAGAATCCGACGGTCGGATCTCCCGTAATGTCCGTTTGAAATAAATGGTCGAAATTCGCGAACTGCCGCTGCGTGGCGCGTTCTATTCAGGCCATTATATTATATATATAATATATATAATATATATATCGTCGATTTCTATTTAAAACGAATTATATAAATAGTTTTGAATTCGTTTTCAAAAATCTATTTCAACTTCCATTTCAATTCAAAACAAAATTGAATTCTTCTTTATAGATTCGTTTCAAAATTCATTTCTATTCAATTCAAATTTCAATTCAATTTGAATTCATTTCAATTCACTTTCAATTCAATTCACTTTGAATTCGTTTTCAATTCAATTCATTTCGAAATCACTTTCAATTCAATTCACTTTGAATTCATTTTCAATTCAATTTATTTCGAAATCACTTTAAAATTGATATAAATATCGTTCACGTCAAAATGGCGTCAATTTAATCAACACGGCTTCATAAATTTCTATTTTCAAATATTCTATTTCAAATATTTCTTTTTTTCAAAACTGGAATGAGGCCCAATCAATTACCATATAAAATTAATTATATGGATTTGCATACAACACATGTATATAATAGCATTGAAAATAATCAACCATCAACCAAAGTGCACTACACTGTATAAGCATCAAATATAGATATTCAACGCTTATAATAGCCTGTCAATCAATCGATCGACATATTTAATCAATCAGGATGAGTGAACTTCAAATTTCATCCCAACACCCGTGTGGGGTTTCAAACAATCAAACACAGATTTTATTTGTGCAATTGGGCGATGTGTAAAATTTATCGACCCAATCAATATCAGTCAAATCAGTGTATATACAAACAAATCGGCCGATTTGTTTATAACTATTCATTTATTCACATTCACGTTAAAAATTATATTTTTAACGACAAAACATTTTATTTCAATCTATGAATTTCTATTCAATTCATTTACACAATAAAATGATATTTTTATTTTCTAACACATTTTAGAAAATTTCGGCGGCATAACGGCACGATACTAGAAACGGGACGAGGCCTAGCCTTATCCCCGGTCTAGTGAAGGCCCACGCCATTCACATATCAATTTCCAATTCAACCAATCAATCAAATCCAAATCAAATAATCTAACCAACTACACAACCAAACAAACAAGTCCATGGTATGTGGACGGGTGTCGGGTGCTTCTAATAAGCACCGTCTGCATCCTAGTGTATATATATAACTAGAAAAATAGAATTTGAGTGAGAAGTTCTCACCTATAGCTATCCTAGCTCCACGGCACTTCACTGATAGAGAACTTTATCGCTATCGCATCTTCGTCATCTTCGTTGCCCGTAGCCACTACATATGTAAAAATCGAATTTTTACTTCGCTATTCAATATATAAAAATCGAATTTTTAATTCAAAGTTCAATATATAAAAATCGAATTTTTAATTCAAAGTTCAATATATAAAAATCGAATTTTTATTTACGCTACTATACAAAAAGATTTCGCCTTTATAAAAACGTGGACTTTGCTTTCTCAAATTTAAAGATTTCATCTTTATAAAAATCTCATTTTTATTTTTCTACATATATAAAGATGACATTTTTAATATCCCGATCATGTAAAAATTATATTTTTAACTCTCTACACACATAAAAATCACATTTTTACCCTTCTACTATATGAAAGATTATATTTTTAATACTTTAAAAATATAAAAATCATATTTTTATTACTTTAAAAATATAAAAATCATGTCTTGCTCCTTCTACATAATAAAAATCCCGTCTTTCCTCCTTTTAAAAGTATGATTTTTATTTTCATTTTAAATCAGTTTTTAAAATCATTTTAAATCAGTTTTTAAAATCATTTTAAATCAGTTTTTAAAATCATTTTAAATCAGTTTTTAAAATCATTTTAAATCAGTTTTTAAAATCATTTTAAATCAGTTTTTAAAATCATTTTAAATCAGTTTTTAAAATCATTTTAAATCAGTTTTTAAAATTCTTATAAAATCAGGTTTTAAACAAAATAAAAATCAGGTTTTAAACAAAATAAAAATCAGGTTTTAAACAAAATAAAAATCAGGTTTTAAACTAATAAATACAATAAAGAAATGAAAATAAATAAAAATCTTACAGTATGAATCGAAGAAGGGCGGTGCCTCGCTACGTCGGAGGTTGGTGGAGGCTGCTCTGGTCGGAGGCGCACGGAGGAGGGACGTCGGTCAGTGGCGGATGTGGGAGGTGGACAGGCGTTGAACGGAGGGGGTCTGGAGGTCTCGGGCTCGAGGTGGGTTCGGCGAGGAGGAGAAGAAGAGGGTGGCGGCGCGATCTCGAGGGAGGGAGGGCTGCTTCGTCGGTGCGGCGGCGATGCCTGGACTGCGGCGCGATTTCCGTTAGGTTTTTTTTTTTTTTTTCTTTTCTTCTGTCTGAATCGAAATGAAAGGGGGGGGGCCAAGCGGGAGATAAGGAGGGAAGGGGGGGATTAAAATATTTTTTTTTTATTTAATTATTTAATTTCGCAAATAGGTTGACTTTTACATATGACCTCGAAACGAGGCCCACCGCCTGTCGTCCATAGCGTTTTACCCCCATTCCGAACACAATGGGATATGTATCGCAAGCTGATTTGATCGTTACAATCAGTTTCCTTTGAATTTACATTTAAATCAATAAATTGAATTTTAAACGTACATTTCAAATTACCGGGGTCACATACTAACTCTAAAAATTCTCGAAAAATATTTTCTAGCTTCGTATTAACGATACGGTCCTAACAAAACTAGTTTCGTCGAATTCTGAGACCGTTTGAAAAATGGCCAATTTCCAGTCGATTAAAATCAACTGAAATGGTCAAAACACGTTTTCCTATGCCACGCTCACATTTTGATTCGAAAAATTACGAAATTTGGAATCTAGCAATAACTTAACATCACGGACCCAACAAAACTGGTTTCGTCGAAATCCGAGGTCGTTTGCAAAATGGCTATTTTTAAGGGCCTGAATTCCATAGCGACTATTCAGAATTTTCAACTGGACGTATCTTTTGATTCCTGATATGAAATCTTGATTTTTCGGATTCGTTAGAAAGATATTCACTATTAGATTCAATTATTTTTGGTTTCACTAAAATCCGGATTGTTTTGCACCCGGTATGTTCAATTGAAGTTTGAAATCGAATTATCGAACTACCGCGCCATTTTCTATTCTATTTATAATTATATATAATTATTTATATTCTAACGACGACGTATATAATATATGCGATCGATTTATATTCAAAATAAATTTTCACGTCGATATTATTTAAAATAATTCATTTTAAATAATCAAAATTTGCTATAATTGCCAAAATAAAAATTTTAAACTGGCCCAGATTTTACGGGTTGTTACAATCTCCCCCACTTAAAACTTTTCGTCCCCGAAAAGGAACAAAGTCGAAAGTGGTTTGATTAATCAACTCTACGATCGATCAGGCTTCCATTCTCTAACTCTTTAGTTTCTGAGAATTTTCAAAATTTCAAAAATTTGGCTAACACCCTAAATTTTTGAAAAATTTCGCCATAACCTCCCCTGCACCGGGAGCATCGGGGAATTTCAAATAGCTTCCCCGGTCCTTCAGATCTCAAAAAGAAAAAGAAAAAGCCAAGCGGCTAGCCAATAGGCTCACAAAATCATCATCACCCAAACAAAACAGTAAATTATGTAGTAAACATGTACCTATTTGTCGGGCAAACAAATTTTATTCTTCGGCTCTAGCCTCCTTGCTATAACCTGTTCAATGTAAGTATATGTATATGCAAACAAATGCAACCAATTTTCAATACAGTTCAATATTTGATTCAGTTAGGCATAATGGTTCAAAATTAGCAAACAAATAAACCAACAACACAAACATCAATCAATTAGTTGATTTAGAGTTTCAAATTCATAATTTTGATACATATACAAAATCAAATTTTGATGCCAAATCACAACAATGAATTCTAGCTATATATAAGTTTTGGTTCTCACACCAGTCTAATGGAAATATATAGAAAATCACACCTTCGAAACTCGAATACCAATTCTGATGATGTCTAGACTATCATCAGAATCATCTCCGGGCGACTAGAGTGTGACTCTATATCTATCCAGTATATTAAAACTTTGAATATACGTTTGCAAGGCGTATATGCAAATTCTTTATATACTGAACTGTCCAAATAAATACTAATAAATAATCAAATACGAATGATTGATTTAGATTCTCAAAACAAAATTTGTTTTCATTTTCAAAAATATACTCTTCACACTCGTTCTAGGATACTACTGATCCTATCTCTAACGAGTCATTCCCATTGGATATTGCTAATCCAATATCTGATGAATTCTTTCGTATGGTTCTAATGTGCCTTGTTCTCCGAGCTTTGTAAACCAAAGCTCTGATACCAACTGTGACGAGAAAGAATTTCGCTCGGTCCGAACCAGTCGCTAAACCGATCCAGGTCGTCCGAAACGCCCTATCGTTTGAGAACAGGACAAAACAGAACGCATACAGAAGAACATTTCACTGTATATTACAACAATGCATCAGATTACAAGAATATACAGAGTATACATGAATATTACACAGAAATATCAGAGATTTAAATTACATTTAAATACATAGCAGCGGAAAATAATACAATACACAACTAGAAGTAGATATACGGATACAAAGCTTTCCGGATATCATTCCAGCTGTAAACCAGAATCCTGTGAATATAAATCTGCAAAACCAAAACTACTAGCTGCCCGTGTCAAAATAAGGGGCACCCAGAGTTTAGGTTAAAACAATAAACTCCAGGTCAGTCATGTGACTGGTGTGAGAACTAAAACAGTTAATCTTTATTTTAAAGTTAGGTAAATCAAGGGACCACGCCGTATAACACGGAACGGGTTTCCTCCCAAGAATACCAGTGCATAAAACAAACAGCGCAATGCTAAATAAAGAAAAATGAAGCTGTTATAAGACCCAGGTCCTATCACACAATGCAACGCAAGCCGGGGGATAGGGTTTTCCCTTATAACAGCCAAAGAATGCTTGATACGTTTAAAACAAATCATTTGATACTATTATAAGTGCATAGTGTATAAAACAACTTCAAATCATAAGTATCAATCATAGGCGGCATGGGTACCATATATCATGTCGCCATATATAGGTTTACAAATAAAACCGCAAATGTCACGTATTTGGAAATTGGATTTCCATCTATGAACCGAGGCAAAAGATAGTCCTCAACCGATTCGAGACTGTCTAGCCCGAGCCTCAGGCAAGTACTCTGTCAAGCCTTTGGATCCTCAGGGCCGGTCCACACGGAGTGGATTAAAATGCCTGAACATGCGTTTCCCCGCCCTATGGGGCGTAAACGAGCCAACGAATGGCTCCATCGGTTCGAGAACGACCGATCAATCCGAGGCGCTTCGCAACAGCAACAACCACATAAGTCAAACTCGTCAGGGCGTGTAAAACCACTGACGCCACTTCTAGCTAGAAAGAAACGCATGCCCTCCCTGACGTCCTCTCCCGTTTTTGGTTCATACCGGGTGTGAAACACGCGAGGTAAACGTTACACAAAGCTACGCCACAAAGGCCGTGCTTTGATCATCACCACAAGACTTTGCTTTTCAACAGAAGCCTCGATCAATTGCCACTTAGGCATGCCACACAGGCAATTCACTCCATGCGTTTGATATCCATCAATATATAACCCCTGAGCTCGTACGTCTCAGAGAAGGGCGTTAAGCAAGAGAATAAATTCTCCGCCGCCAAACAGATATATATTTAATAGAGATCAATCACACGGACTAAAATCCAATGTCAGACACACAGTCCATTTACAAGTCCGTTCTGGGGCTGAATGAAACCGGAGGCACCTAGTACCCCGCATATCCATCGATCTCCAAGTACGTCTGGACGATCACTAACTGTTTCCATCTTCTTGGGTGTACAGCCCAATCAAGATCATCAGTTATCACCCAAACGACGTGAAGACCTCCGGTCTTCGACCATCGTCTTCATCTTCGACTTATCGTCGTATCAGTTATTCAGAATGGGATAAACCCGGTCTTTCCGAATAACTCGCGTATATATTATAAAAGTGTTACACAAACACAACATACGCCTCATTCCAAGTCATTAGTCACTAACCGTAAATTAATCAAGAGAATAATTCCCCAAATATTAACCCCGAAGGCCGAAACCAACATCAGATCAATATCCAGAAAACCATTCTGCTTGGCCAACCGACAGTTAGTTTCTAAATTTCACATCCATAGGGAAAGATTCCCATTAATTTTATCAAAGATAAATTCCTTGAATTTATTCTTTAGTCCATTTTTGAATATCAATTCAAACTAGTCGGGATTAGCGAACCTTACCGAAGTAATCATTTGTTTTAATTTCCCAATCCCAACCTATTCATCCCATGAAGTAAAACTGGTAATACTTCATATCTAACACCACAGTGTTATCGGTAAATTCAATTACCATTTCACGTTCAAATCTAATTAAAGATTTAACTATCGCCTGGAGCAAAACTGGTGATACTCCATTTCGATTATTTCAATCTAATTAAAGATTCATTAAAACTCCACTTAGTTTTAATCGTTAACTGGGTTAAAGAATCAGTGTCATTTAAAACACGGTTCACGATAAACCCAAAATCACATTCATTAATTATCGGGTTAAAGAACAAGTGTTATTTAAAACACTGTTCACGATAAACCCAAAAATCAATATCCATTCAATTCCAATTAAATATTATTTAATTGGTACACTTCATTAAATCTAAATAAAAAGATTTAATCTTTTCTCAACTGGGTTCAAGAACAGTGTTAGTGAAGACACCATTCACGACAAACCCAAATCACATTTATTAATTATCGGGTTAAAGAACAAGTGTTATTTAAAACACTGTTCACGATAAACCCAAAAATCAATATCAATTCAATTCCAATTAAATATTATTTAATTGGTACACTTCATTAAATCTAAATAAAAAGATTTAATCTTTTCTCAACTGGGTTCAAGAACAGTGTTAGTGAAGACACCATTCACGACAAACCCAAATCACATTTGATATTCAATATAAGGCTCTGAATAGAAAATATATCGGCCTATATTCAATATCAAATTCTACGATTAACAAATGTCGTATTGGAAATAACGATATAAATATATATCTTTCAAATTTCCGTAACAACATCCGTATAATCACAAATTCCAACATCGAAATATTCCGAAGACAATTTCGATTCAAATCCACTCCAATGCAATCATTGGAAATTTTGGTTATTTTCAAAACCATTTCAAATTCAATTTATTTATTTAAAAATAAATAGAATTATAATTCTAGTTCAAAACTAGTTCATTTCGATAAAAATCTATTTTTATCTTTTCAAATATGGAGTTTTTCATCCCAATTCTTTCTAAATCATTTCTTATGATTTTACACAAATTATTACTATTTTTAATAATTTTATCAAGGCCCGTACAGTCGATTTCCATCAATGGCCATCGAACTGCACTTACAGCGACCTTTTTCGAATTTGGTTTGGACGTATCTCCAAATCCAACCGTTAGATTTCAAATTTCTAATATTCATTAGAAAGCTCTTTTCGATACGAACCCAACGGTTCCGGTTTTAGGAGAATCCGACGGTCGGATCTCCCGTAATGTCCGTTTGAAATAAATGGTCGAAATTCGCGAACTGCCGCTGCGTGGCGCGTTCTATTCAGGCCATTATATTATATATATAATATATATAATATATATATCGTCGATTTCTATTTAAAACGAATTATATAAATAGTTTTGAATTCGTTTTCAAAAATCTATTTCAACTTCCATTTCAATTCAAAACAAAATTGAATTCTTCTTTATAGATTCGTTTCAAAATTCATTTCTATTCAATTCAAATTTCAATTCAATTTGAATTCATTTCAATTCACTTTCAATTCAATTCACTTTGAATTCGTTTTCAATTCAATTCATTTCGAAATCACTTTCAATTCAATTCACTTTGAATTCATTTTCAATTCAATTTATTTCGAAATCACTTTAAAATTGATATAAATATCGTTCACGTCAAAATGGCGTCAATTTAATCAACACGGCTTCATAAATTTCTATTTTCAAATATTCTATTTCAAATATTTCTTTTTTTCAAAACTGGAATGAGGCCCAATCAATTACCATATAAAATTAATTATATGGATTTGCATACAACACATGTATATAATAGCATTGAAAATAATCAACCATCAACCAAAGTGCACTACACTGTATAAGCATCAAATATAGATATTCAACGCTTATAACAGCCTGTCAATCAATCGATCGACATATTTAATCAATCAGGATGAGTGAACTTCAAATTTCATCCCAACACCCGTGTGGGGTTTCAAACAATCAAACACAGATTTTATTTGTGCAATTGGGCGATGTGTAAAATTTATCGACCCAATCAATATCAGTCAAATCAGTGTATATACAAACAAATCGGCCGATTTGTTTATAACTATTCATTTATTCACATTCACGTTAAAAATTATATTTTTAACGACAAAACATTTTATTTCAATCTATGAATTTCTATTCAATTCATTTACACAATAAAATGATATTTTTATTTTCTAACACATTTTAGAAAATTTCGGCGGCATAACGGCACGATACTAGAAACGGGACGAGGCCTAGCCTTATCCCCGGTCTAGTGAAGGCCCACGCCATTCACATATCAATTTCCAATTCAACCAATCAATCAAATCCAAATCAAATAATCTAACCAACTACACAACCAAACAAACAAGTCCATGGTATGTGGACGGGTGTCGGGTGCTTCTAATAAGCACCGTCTGCATCCTAGTGTATATATATAACTAGAAAAATAGAATTTGAGTGAGAAGTTCTCACCTATAGCTATCCTAGCTCCACGGCACTTCACTGATAGAGAACTTTATCGCTATCGCATCTTCGTCATCTTCGTTGCCCGTAGCCACTACATATGTAAAAATCGAATTTTTACTTCGCTATTCAATATATAAAAATCGAATTTTTAATTCAAAGTTCAATATATAAAAATCGAATTTTTAATTCAAAGTTCAATATATAAAAATCGAATTTTTATTTACGCTACTATACAAAAAGATTTCGCCTTTATAAAAACGTGGACTTTGCTTTCTCAAATTTAAAGATTTCATCTTTATAAAAATCTCATTTTTATTTTTCTACATATATAAAGATGACATTTTTAATATCCCGATCATGTAAAAATTATATTTTTAACTCTCTACACACATAAAAATCACATTTTTACCCTTCTACTATATGAAAGATTATATTTTTAATACTTTAAAAATATAAAAATCATATTTTTATTACTTTAAAAATATAAAAATCATGTCTTGCTCCTTCTACATAATAAAAATCCCGTCTTTCCTCCTTTTAAAAGTATGATTTTTATTTTCATTTTAAATCAGTTTTTAAAATCATTTTAAATCAGTTTTTAAAATCATTTTAAATCAGTTTTTAAAATCATTTTAAATCAGTTTTTAAAATCATTTTAAATCAGTTTTTAAAATCATTTTAAATCAGTTTTTAAAATCATTTTAAATCAGTTTTTAAAATCATTTTAAATCAGTTTTTAAAATCATTTTAAATCAGTTTTTAAAATTCTTATAAAATCAGGTTTTAAACAAAATAAAAATCAGGTTTTAAACAAAATAAAAATCAGGTTTTAAACAAAATAAAAATCAGGTTTTAAACTAATAAATACAATAAAGAAATGAAAATAAATAAAAATCTTACAGTATGAATCGAAGAAGGGCGGTGCCTCGCTACGTCGGAGGTTGGTGGAGGCTGCTCTGGTCGGAGGCGCACGGAGGAGGGACGTCGGTCAGTGGCGGATGTGGGAGGTGGACAGGCGTTGAACGGAGGGGGTCTGGAGTTCTCGGGCTCGAGGTGGGTTCGGCGAGGAGGAGAAGAAGAGGGTGGCGGCGCGATCTCGAGGGAGGGAGGGCTGCTTCGTCGGTGCGGCGGCGATGCCTGGACTGCGGCGCGATTTCCGTTAGGTTTTTTTTTTTTTTTTCTTTTCTTCTGTCTGAATCGAAATGAAAGGGGGGGGGCCAAGCGGGAGATAAGGAGGGAAGGGGGGGATTAAAATATTTTTTTTTTTTATTTAATTATTTAATTTCGCAAATAGGTTGACTTTTACATATGACCTCGAAACGAGGCCCACCGCCTGTCGTCCATAGCGTTTTACCCCCATTCCGAACACAATGGGATATGTATCGCAAGCTGATTTGATCGTTACAATCAGTTTCCTTTGAATTTACATTTAAATCAATAAATTGAATTTTAAACGTACATTTCAAATTACCGGGGTCACATACTAACTCTAAAAATTCTCGAAAAATATTTTCTAGCTTCGTATTAACGATACGGTCCTAACAAAACTAGTTTCGTCGAATTCTGAGACCGTTTGAAAAATGGCCAATTTCCAGTCGATTAAAATCAACTGAAATGGTCAAAACACGTTTTCCTATGCCACGCTCACATTTTGATTCGAAAAATTACGAAATTTGGAATCTAGCAATAACTTAACATCACGGACCCAACAAAACTGGTTTCGTCGAAATCCGAGGTCGTTTGCAAAATGGCTATTTTTAAGGGCCTGAATTCCATAGCGACTATTCAGAATTTTCAACTGGACGTATCTTTTGATTCCTGATATGAAATCTTGATTTTTCGGATTCGTTAGAAAGATATTCACTATTAGATTCAATTATTTTTGGTTTCACTAAAATCCGGATTGTTTTGCACCCGGTATGTTCAATTGAAGTTTGAAATCGAATTATCGAACTACCGCGCCATTTTCTATTCTATTTATAATTATATATAATTATTTATATTCTAACGACGACGTATATAATATATGCGATCGATTTATATTCAAAATAAATTTTCACGTCGATATTATTTAAAATAATTCATTTTAAATAATCAAAATTTGCTATAATTGCCAAAATAAAAATTTTAAACTGGCCCAGATTTTACGGGTTGTTACATCACGTATTTGCTAGTTGGAATGGTTTTCGAATATAAATTCGATTCCGGTCTTTCCATACCAACAACCGTATTGGTCAGGTTTGATAGTCGGTGATTTAACTATCAAATAACAATTGTGTAAATAAAATAAGTTTATTGATTCATCACTTGGCATGACTTGGCCTATTTAAAATTGTTAATAACTTCTAGATCTTCCAATAAATCCAAAACATTATATTTATTCTTAATTAACTTTAACAAACTATTTTATACGTTTTAGAGAACGTATATATACACACACACACTTAACTTTCCAGTTCCCTTAATATTGGATATACCATTATATTTATCAAAACCCTTTCTACCCCTTTTTTCTTATATTCGGCATCTCGATCTATATATATATATATATAGTGTACTTAATGGTATAAAACAAATTTCCAACTCTGATATGGAAAAGAAAATACCGCCTTACGTAATTTAAAATCAAATATTCTTATTTGCATTGAAACTAATGTTGGAGTATTATTTATGTTCCAAAATCTCGCACTTATGTTCAATACTTCTCGTATGGAATATCACATCAATTACAACACCTTTTACTTGTTCCAAACTAATACCATTCCTTGATAATAATGAAGCCGTTCAAGTTGGGGTATTTTATTTACCTCTCAGACCTTGATCGACAATGTTCTTATCTCAGAATAAATACCAGTTTTAACTTAAACCCTCATAACAACTTGTTTACCATCTCGATTTCGAATTTGGTTTTATAAACCGTTTCTTTCATTTGAAATTCTCATTCAATAATCTCTTTCCTTACTTCCTTTAATTAAGGAAGTCTTCACTAATAACACAACTTTTAAGTTAAAGCACAATTTCACTTATAACCTTTGAATTTTAATAAAATCCCACATCACATAATTTGCTTCTATTTATTTAAGCCTTCTTATAATAAACTCTATTTTGGATTTTATAATTAAAATCCGCTTAACATCTCCTTTAAATAAGACTCGTTAACTTGGATTTTTGTTCCAAAAATTCATTGCCAATATTTAACACAACCCAATCATATGTATTTATCTTTACATTTGAAATTCTTATTTCATTTACAACGCTTCGCTCAATCAAATACTCACCATTTTGGTTTAAAAACCCTTTTAAAACCTTGTTTGGATTGTTTCCAAATCACTTGTAAACACTCGTTAAACATCTTAAGCAACTTCTTATATTTTATTCTAAAAACAATTACCGTATTCCAGTCTATTGCTAATCTGTTTATTTCCTTCCTTAATCATTTCATTTCAGTTGAACTTACTTTACTTAATTTAACGATTAAGTAAAATCTTATTTATATCTTCACATTCACTTATACATCTCATTTACAAATCTTGTTGAAAGCTTTGGATTATAAATCTCCTTATAACTATTATCGCTCCTTCTTATCAAAACTTATCGCTACTCAAACATTTCTTAATCGATGTCTAATTAAAAGTCATCGCTTTAATTAATATTAATTAAAATAATAATTAACTTTATTATTAACTATATTAAAGATAGTTAACTTGTTTATTAACTAAAATGGTATCATTATTATTTTAAAAGCTTATTAAATAATAATTTACTTTATTAATTCTAACCAAATTCAATAATTACTTTGGCTTTTAGTTAATCGAAGATTAAATAATATTTAACACTAAAAAATTCAACAATTTCTGTAATTTATAGTTAATCGAGGATTAACTAATAATTAACACTATTCATTAAACTTAACGAATATTCGGAATATTTAAATCATATTTATTCCATTTGTCCATTTTACTCAAAAATGGTTGATTTTACCAACCGTACATATCAGTTAACTATTAACGGATTTTCGTTTGTCATTTTCCCTTTTTAAATTAATTAAATAACCTAATTAATTTAAAAACATCATTTAATTGTTTTAAAAAAAACAATTATCTCATTTTACCAACACGTAGGTAATTTATGTGGTTTCTGCTTTCAGCACTTGCGTAAATCACAAAATCTTATTTCATAACCATTTAAACAATTTCTTTTAAAAGCTCGATTAAAATATTTTTCCATAAATTTCTAATTTAATTAATTATATAAAATGACTGAAGAGCTTCAGTTCAGTTATAAAATAATTTATAACTTTAAAACTGCTTCAATTCACCGAACAGTAAACCGACATCTGAAACAACACATTTTAGGCCATTCACTGCCAATTACCCAATCAACACTGTCGATTTATTTTAAACACAACAGATGTGAATATTTATTCAACCATCATGTTCAAACAGGTTTCACTAAGATCTGGGGTTAAATCAGTTCATATATCAACAATATGAAACAAACAAACAACATATATAATATTTGAGGAATCCAGTCGGATCCCTCCAACCTGTTCTTCCCTGCATCACAGCTCGTTATACATTTGATAATAATATATGAAATAAATTTCAGTAATCTACTGATGAAATATAAATGACAGCAACCAATTCAACAATAACGGCCAATAGCAACCAGTCAACCAATTTATACTTTTAACGGTAAATTATATTTTAATATGAGTTTACCACATCACAGGATTCCAAAAGGTGTGAGAATTAACTCACCAGTTCATTCTGGTTGACGGTTGACGCATTTGTTCCTTTTAATTTGAAATGGACGTTTAAAATTCGCTGAAATTTCAACCGCGTCCAATCAGTCTCTAGTCAGTGCCATCACCTAGGTCTCGCTGTTGTGATCCCAATGGATCCTGTTTCGTCAGATTTCGTTAACGTACGTGAAAGTTACACTAATTTAAAGTTTGTATATATTCTATGATTATTAACTAAATTAATTAATAAAACCCCAAATATGATTACCTTAATTACCTATGTGTCCACATCATCATGGTATTAAGTAAAACGCGGTTTCTCTTTTGTCAGAACCTAGAACCTATTCTTCTCCTTTTTCCTCAAAATTGAACTTAGCTTCCACTAACACAAAACCATCGGACCACCAAAACTCCGCCACCGTCGAACCTGGGACCCACCTGACATCATCCTCGCCACCGCTCCAACGCAGGCCCCGCTCGCCTGAACCGCCGGTCGCCACAATCCCTCCGGCCGCCGTGATTTCATACTTCACCCAAATCCGTTCATCCCCAAAATTCTGCCGCCACACATCAAATCAGACCACCAGGTCGCCACCCACACCTCCGCCTCGCAACCCTCTTCCATCTTCCTTCAGGTCTCGTCACCAACTCTGACCGATGTCGCCGGAAATCAAAGAAAACTGATCGCCGCTTTTGGAAATAGCCCCAAAACAGTACTCCACGTTCATCTCATTACCCCGGCTTCTTTCGACCACCAGAGAACCCGAGACCGGTACCAAATCGAAGCCTGAACTCGCCTCTTTCATTTCCCCTAGGTCCGAGCTTCTAAAATTGGATAATTCGCTCGAATTTTAGAGAATAATGAAGGCATATTTCCTCGGTTTTGGCTGATTCCGGCCACCACAGTGTCCGATCACCCCCAACTTTTTACAGTAGCTAGGTATCGAGCCGATTTACACTTTTACATCAAGTCGCCCTACCCGATTCCATACAGATGTTGAGAAATAATTTGATTTGTGAACGAGGGCTTTATTGCAAAATGTATGGGCGATTTCAGATTTTGGGGGAATAGGGTTCTGAATTAGGGTATTTATAATGTGAAAATAATATATTTTAAGTTGATTTGACGAACGATGTTGACTAACGATTTTTATTTCGTACCTATCACTATTTTTAACGTTGTTTATTCGCTCTTGTGCTCACATACGAACTCCGTTCGAGACCGAAATGGACGATGTAGTATAATTTGATGATACGGTCCTAATGAAACTTGTTTCGTCGAATTCCGAGTCCGTTTGCTCAAACGACGCTCGTTCACGTCCAAATGGTCGTTTTATTTTGCTACGCTCACAAAATAACTCCGATTGACGCGCAACTTGAAACCTAGCAATAATTAGCTATTACGGTCTGAATAAAATTTGTTTCGTCGTAAGGAAGGTTAAAAATAAACCAATTTTAAAATACTTTAATATAAAAATATTAAAATATTATAATTAGCCATACACGACCAGAATTTCATATACTACCATAATAAAATAACTAGGATTGAGTTTGAAGCCAAATTGATATTATAATAATTTAAAAATCCTTTATTTAATATAAATAAATGTTATAATTAATAAAGAAATTCCATAGCGACTATTTCAAAATTTGATTTGGACATAAAACAAAAGCTACAACACGAAAACTCGATTTTTTCTCTTTCATTAGAAAAATATTCTCCAACAGATTCAGACGTTTCTTGTTTCGAGAAAATCCGACTTATATTGGATTGTGTATAGCCATTTAAAATTCAAAACACCATATTACGAACTACCGCGCAGCTGCAGCTCGTTTTATATTTAAATTATTAATTCAATGTTCAACCTTCGTTTTAAAATGAAATCACCACTAAAATTTCAATAAGAACAATATTGAATCATTTTAAATTGCCCGATCACATATATTGCAAATTCAACATTTTTTCCAAATATTCTGGAATTAAAATATCATTATATTATTATATAAATAAATATTCAAAATAAAATGGTTAAACTTGATTATTTAAGTTTAAATCAATATTTTAAATAATAAAATAATTCAAATAATCAGGCAGAAAATACAGGACGTTACATATGCCATGCACAAAGAATATGATGTGCCATTGGAAAACCGTAGCTATTGCATTTGTAAGAGCAATTTCGGCATCCGTGATTATAGCTTTTGGAATTTCTTTATTTCTATAGCACTTTCTAACACATTCAAGTGCCCATATATATGATTCTGTTGTTTTACGACTAATAAAAGCAAGCACCACTGTAAATGGAGCTCCCGTTGATGTTTGCGACACCATAGGGAAACATAGTGACTTGTATCGGTTGTCTTGAACGTGTAATCCAAAAACAAAATTTGATGAAAACATTGTGCGAGAATAACACATATTGGATGACTAAAAACTAAGTCAAACACTTCATTGGTTGAATTATAAATTCTATAATACATAGAATAATGATGATTGGTTGCTAGCTTCATATACTGTTACATAACCGACCTTCCTTCCGTATTTTGGAGTTTCAGTTTTACTATTGGATTGTATATATTTTTGATTGTTGAATGACTTTATGGGTTGTCCATTCTAATAGCAGTTAAAAACATTTTGAGGCTTAACTCCACTATTTGTCATTGTTTTAATGGTCTTAATTTCATGATCTTTTAGCTTTGCGACATATAGATGCCCAGTTAATATGTTCAAAAGCTTGTGATTATGGCATCCATTTTGTACCTTCAAAATCCATGTTCCATCATTTTACAACGCGAGTTTAACTGAAATGGACATCTACGTTTTCGACTTCCCGATCTTCTCCATTTTGTTAGGTTTTTGGAACATGATTCTTTGACTTCTTATCAATATACTTCTCGCTTCGTTCATATACTATAACCATCCATGATCATTTTTCATTACTAAGTAGATTTCTCATTCTTGTTCGCTTGGTTACAACAACACAATTTGCTCTTTTCTCACGATTCATGCACCATTCTCGAACACTCTCTTTTGAGTCAAACAACTGCATAATCCTATGAATAAATTTTACATAAATCAAATATATTCCCATATACACAAATGTACCTTACCTGCACTGAAATGAGAGGTCAAATCGGGATAATCGAAAGGCGACATATCAACTTCATGATTTTGTTTGTCTGTGCCATCATCATTTTCATATTCGTTGGAGCTCTCACTTTTTTATATGTATTGTTAGCAAACTATTTCAAAGGCTCAAGTCATTAAAACAATGACAATATGAAAAAAAAAAAATCAATATAGTCAAATAAAATCATAAAAGGCTATATCAAATCGACAGGTACATACCGAAATTCAGTTGAAAGTTTGTAAACATGCCGAAAATAGATTAGCTGAAGAAAAATTAAAAACCTACATATTCAGCGACAGTACAACGAAAAAACGATTTATTGCCATGACCTGATGCGTTCACCAAATTTGGCAAATACATGCCGTTTTAATTTGTTAAATTTGGCTCTATATCAACAAATATTACGTTTACAGCCGAAAATAAGCCTCTGTTTTTCCAATTAATTCTTACTTTTCGGTGATTTCTTCAACAAATTCAACATTCTGTTTGCTTTCTTAAGTAAGAATCATGCTGTCTTCTTTTTCAAAGTTAGAAATTTCATTAGGAATTAGTCCCTCCATGAAAACAGTGATTAATTTTTTACTTTGAGAAGACGAAGAGTATTGAGGTTTAACAAACACTAAAATATAATTAGGGTAAAATAATAAAAGTGCATTTTGGTTTATATTTTATAAATTGTTAAGGGGAGAGGGGCTATGTTAAGTGATCTCCCCCTTAATAAAAAAAAAATAGCAAAAAAAATATGACCCGCCTTTACCGTTCTTAGAGTTGCTTTAACAATACTCTTTTTAATAAGATACCAATAGTATTAAGATTGGAGGCACAATTCCAGTGTGCGTGGAATGAAAAAAGGCTAAGGTAGGGGCGGTGCATCGAAAATGTTGTTCTAACCATTTTTTTAGTTATTTTATGCATAACAAATCTATTAAATAATACCAAAGAAAACCCTTTTAAAGCTCTCTCTTTAATTTTAGGAGTTTTTTCTTTTCTACTTAATTCTCCCGAGATGTTTTGTTTTTAAATTACTTTATCATTTTACACTTATTTATTATTTCCCTCGCATTATTTTACTTCTTTTGTCATTTTACATATTGTTATGGACATTTCAAAATTTATACAATTTTTTATTAGTAGTTAGCTTCGAATATTTTAATTTTAAATCCACATATTTAAATTAATTGCAAAGTCCAATATTTAAGTAATTTAAGAAAATTTAATTAACCAATATTTCTTTTAAATTGTAAAAATGACAAATTTATGTTTTTTAGCTCCAAACGTCTACACTAAAATTTTCTATAATCATTTAAGTCTCTTTCAATTATTTTATAACATTTTACGTTTAGTACCATATTTTATAATTAATTATATAATACTAGAACTATTTAAATAATTTTTGCAAACTATAATTTATTGGTTCGCCTAATAAATCACGTCAAGATTAACCATATTCATATTAACAAAAATAAATTATAATTCCAAATATATAAACATGTCAATCACATAACGTAAATTATACACATAAATAACTGTCACAAGTTCAAAGTTGAATTCATTTATGTTAGTATGTTTACTGTATATTGCATTGTAATATTAATGTCAAACGACTACATTTTAAAATTTATTTAGTTAATTAATAATTACTGCACAATATCACTTAACATTGCATGTTTAAGTCAGTATTTTAAATTAATTAAATGATTTTGAATTTAATACATGAATTCAATCAATAAATTGTTGTTAATTCATCGAATTACTAAATGTGATGTTTTAAAATGTACACCATGTCCATATTAATAAAAATGGCAAAATTAGTTCTTTTTTGGCAAAACCGACCAGTTTTTAAAGTAATTCTTAGTACTTTTTATTATAACAAACTATAAATATATTATTACAGGAGATAGACGGTTTGTCTAACTACTAGTATCTGTTTTTAAGGCGGACCGTCCACCATGACTGTTTTTATAGTGGACCAACCACTTCGACTAATCTAGCTTAATGTCTAGACTGCTAAATACCCACCTAGAACCACGTAAGGAGCTTTACAATTCATCCGGCTGTCTAAGACAAAGCCAACACAGATTACGTACAACAAACAAAAACCAGACTACCATCTTCACACAGGAAGAGATTTACAAAAACACAATTACAAAAAGACATTTGACATAAATAAGAAGTTAACCTAGCTAACTTTCTCATAACAAAGTATAATATAGTAAGGAACAAAAGCATACCCCAAACATCACGCAGCAGAAGCTTGCCATGGATGATGATGCTCAAGATAGGTAAAGCAGAGGTTGGCTGCAAAACAGCGAAGGCATGATTCGGATGAGATGCATATACACATCGCACCAAAAACTGTAAGAACACCTTCGTAGCAAGCTATCGCCAAGGCATCCAACAGAGGCACAACACACGTACAACACAAACCGAATACAAGACATTTCCTTGCCAAAACTTACCAATTCCCAATAAAGCAACCTACCCACAAGCTTACCTACATCTCCGCTACGGCACCCAAAAAGCATTCCCCAGATCGGAAGCCACTATACCAACCTACTAGACCACCCATGCGTAGCTAGAAGCAATAGTTAATCAAAGCCAAGCCACTAGCAAACTAAAGTTCTCCTAAGATCTAAACCCGAGCCTGTGTCAGAAGGTGAATAAGATAGCCAAAATCCCAAAATCACCCAAGCACATCGTAGAAACGATCAAATAACCTACGCCATATTCTAACTGTAACACCCCACCTCCGCCAGGGTGGCTCTTGCAAGCAACTCTGACTTTGGTGGGGCGTTTTAAAACAAGGTAAACATGCATAATGATATAACAAGGCAGGACATGACATATATATATATATATATATATATATATATATAAATAAACAGAGTAAGTAGATAAAACAGCGGAAGATTTTTAAACCATTTCAAAACACAAGTCTGGTACATCAAGATGTCAATTTCCCAAATAAACAAGTCTAGTACATAAAATAACATCATCTGAAACTGAAAAGGAAAACATAAAAGTAGCTATCCCCAAAGTGGAAAAACCATAGCGAGCTCAAGTCCAAAGCATACAGGAGCTATCCAAGAAAGCAGCTAAGATCCAAGCTAGGCTCCTGTATTCCCTCCCTGAGAACCTGGAGGGGGGGGAAACGGAAGAAAAGAGGCGAAAGAAAACAGGTCAGTCAAAAAGACTGAGTAAGCCCTGCTACGATCAGTCTATAAACTAATAAAGTTAACATCATGATGGAAACTGAGACGATCATAGATAACAACGTACTGGCATGATAAATCAACTACAAGATAGATAGAGGTGTCATCGCATAAACAAGGTTAAGTTTTGCACCACGGTGTACTAGCAAACCAACATAATAGGTATTGATCCCTTGGCCCAAGCTTTGACCCAATAACATGAAGTGACCTTAATATAAGGTCCAACCAAACGGTCTAGTCGATCGGCTCCCTATAAGCCTAACATGTCAAGTGTTGGTGTCCATACGGCCCACATATGGATGTAGTCAGACTGTGCTGGGTCCACCTTCGGGTGTATCAAGCCTTCGGGTGTCAACCCCAGACACTGAAGCAATAATGCACAGTCTAAACCTACTGGTACCCTTGCCTCGAGTTTGTCCAATACCGGACTACGTGCACGTCCGTAGCCCGCCTGGACCCGCACCGCTGTACCACTCAGCCGTCGCTTTGGTCGCTTACATCAGTCCAGTAATCGTGCCCCGCCCTAGCCTAGCCTCTAGGGTTGTGATGATACCAAACTGGGATTACTGCTGGAACAGACCACGTTGCTAGGGTTTCCTAAGAGGGTTAAGTGCGATTTAACCCTTCACTAATCATGGATTAAATTGGTTAAGTGTAACCGACAGTTCACAACTTAACCCCATTTCAATCCCTCAAACCCCCAAATGGATTAAATTGGTTAAGTGTAACCGACAGTTCACAACTTAACCCCATTTCAATCCCTCAAACCCCCAAATTGGTTAAGTATTAGTGGACCCTGACTTAACCCTAATCATGAGGCATTAATTAATTTAATGCACCTTAACCTCTCACATTAGACTTTGTTGTGGTTACCTAGTTAAGCCGGTGGGTTCCAGGTAGATTTACACCACAACTTGGTCTAACCTCGGGTCTTGGCACCACATGACCAACTTCTCACATTGGGTCCTATTGTTTGTAGCCACTAGTTAAGCCGGTCGGTTCCGGGTAGAATTACGCTACAAACTCAACCCAACCTCGAGTTGGCCACACTTATGTTTTCTAAGTGTCATGTCCACTTTATTTCAAAACATAATTACAAGTCAACAAATACTTGGGTAGACCTAACTTAATAGGTAAATTCCCAAGGGGTAGACCTAACTTAATAGGTAAATTCCCAATCTTATATTTTCATGTATTTTAAGTTTACCCAAACCCCCCAACGTCTTTCTATCGCTTACATATTCGTAATAACGCATAAAGGATAGGAAGAGGGAACTTGGCATTACATACATGATGAACTTGCATATCACAACAAACATGCATAACATGTTAAACTTGCCTAACATGGCATATGGAACTCGCATAAGCATGCATAACTTATTAAACATGCATAACATGGCATAGTGAACTTGCATAAACATGCATAATCCAATAAACTTGCAAATCATGGCATAGTGAACTTGCATAAACATGCATAACTCAATAAACATGCAAATCATGGCTTAGTGAACTTGCATAAACATGCATAACTCAATAAACTTGCAAATCATGGCTTAGTGAACATGCATAACTAAATAAACTTGCAAATCATGGCATAGTGAACTTGCATAAACATGCATAACTTGTTAAACTTGCAAATCATGGCATAGTGAACTTGCATAAACATGCATAACTTATCAAACATGTGTAACATGGCATATTGAACTCGCATAAGCATGCATAACTTATTAAACATGCATAAATCCCAACTTTCATCACATATTAACTTTAGAGTTTCTAAAATGAAGGTAAGAGGGCTTACAAATATTATGAAGACACAAATCTACTAATAAAGATTGAGAAGCCCTTTATGCAAGCATATAAAAACCCAAAACAAAGCTCCAATTAACAAAAATCCCAAAAACTCTAGCTTAGCGATTAAAGCTTGCAACTTGATGATGTATGCAAGCTAATGATCATTCATACAACTTAGAAATGCTTGTATGAACATCAAAACCTTCATAGAAATGATTTTTGAAGAGGGCGGAGGCTAGGGTTTTTAGGTGGAGGCCATTTGAGAATTCAATTTGACATAGTTTGGTTGCTAGAATGAATAATGAGTGATTTAGGGTAGGTTAGGGTCTTATTTATAGATTAGGCTAGTGTTTTAGGCCCTTAGATTAACCCTAAATTAGATTAGGACCCTTAGATTTCGGAGCCTTCCAGAAACCAGCCCTAAGACCTAGCCCAAACCCCAAACTGGTGCACCCAACCACAGAACTCTCTAGAAACTGTGCAGGTTTTCTGGCTCGACACAGGCGCACTTCCCAAGTGCGCCAGTGTAAAAATGTATTGGCGCACTTCACAAGTGCGCCAGTGCATTTATTGTGTTGGCGCACTTCACAAGTGCGCCAGTGCATTCTGGCTAGTTTTCGGGTTTTTCTGCCAAATTTCGTTCGTCCATATCTTCTTCATACGGACTCCGATTTTCGAAAACTCAGACTCTATTTCGCGTATTTTTCCGAGACGAACGCAATGGCATAGCCCGTTTCCCTTGATTCAGATTATAGAATTAAATTCTGCCTCAATTTATGTTATAACAGGTTATTGAAAATACGGGTTGTTACATTCTCCCCTCCTTAAAGGATTTCGTCCCCGAAATCTTCAAGTTAGGAAGAACGTATCCTACCATCCAACATCCATCTACTCAAAACATCATCCACGAGCAATCATTGTCCTTACAAGTTTCTAAATGCTGGATGAACATATGCAAAGGTGTGTGTATATGTACTTATCTAATGCAAAGATCAATGCAAAATATGTTAGTGAAATGTATCCATATGTATGCAAATCCCTAACATAATGTATAATATCTACATGCGTGCTCAATCATACATCCATATGCAACATCCATGTGATAGCATACAAATTTCATCCAAGAATAAGCATAAACACTCATGCACATGCAATATGAGGAGTGTGTGAGCCGATCTAGTGCCTAATGTGTATCATGCATCCACGAGTAACCACTTGCAAACACTTGCAACCACTTGCAACCATCAAGCATAACATGTTTCAAATACATGTTTCATCCAAAGAGTTTCTACCTAAGGCTCTCATGACAAGATAAACACGATAAACTAGATAAACATGGACAAGGAGATATGCTAAAAAGAGATCTTAGAAGATAAGCAAGATAAACTCCTTTTTGGATTACAAGAAATCCATTCAAACTCTGACGTATAGTACTAACCGATGAGTCATAACCCCCTTATGGAGTCTACAACAGATATAAGATCGAGAATGGGACCGAGAGGATATATGCAAAAGATAACTTGCAAGCAAGCTCCACAGGAAAACAAGGATCAAGAATGCACTCTTAAAAAGAGATATGATGCGCGTACCTAGTCTTCACTCTTCTTAGTCACGTTTCCTTGAGCTTAATTCCACTGTGTTTTGACCGTCTTTTACTTCATGATTTCTTGGCTTCCTAACTCCTATTTACCAAATTCGAGTTGGAACTCATTTCATTATCGCCTCTCGTCTTCCTTTTCCACTTATTCTTCTTTCTGTATACTTGGCTTAAACATAACGGTAACCTCATGATTTCATGCAAGCTCTCCAAAATTCACTAGTGAATCCTGGATCTCGTCTACTTACTATAAAGTATTCCACGCAGCAGAACTTTTCTTGAAAATACCAATCCACGTTGCCAATTGCCCTTATAAACGTGATTTTCTATAACTCATGCTTAATCGAAATGAACCATCCGCCTATGAGTGATAGGCCATACCTAGATTCAGTTGCCTGCCCATGGCTTCCTGTAGGCTATTTCAAAACTGGCCAACTTCTTGAGGGTAAACCGTTGCTAACCATGATGCAGTCCTCTCGCTCTTCACCGGACTGAAATGAGCACTCTTCGTGAGTCTACCTATTATGACCCATCTACCCGTATTCCTTTTCTTTGATCTAGGTAATCTATCCTCATAATCTATCGAGATGTTTTCACACTTCCCTTGCGGAACCTCCAATGGAGGTAATGGCCCGCCGGGCTTCTATGACTTGGCCTTAACCTGGTGGCACAACATGCCTCCTGAGACCAACTCGGCCACCTCCTCGAGTGATGCGCATCTTCAAGAACCTTCTTTACCAAGTCTTCCACTCGAGGAACACATAATCTCCCATCACGCCTTAGTCATCCCTTGTCATCTATAATATATCTAGCGAGGTGACTTAACATCTCGCCTCGAATCAACTGGTCCATGTTCTTGACCAACTGCGGGTCTTCTTCCTGTGAAACCCCCTTCTTGATCCTGAAGAGTAAGTCTAAGCTCAGGGAATGCTAACTAACTAGCCAAACGGAGAAAGCTTCTTACTTCAATTGCCCTCCTCAGGGTTTTCCGGTCTTGAACCACAACCACCTTAGCGGAATCCACCGCTAAGCCTTACTTAGGAACTATGTGCCTAAGAAATCCAACTTCTTTCCTCCAAAGTGACATTTGGAGAACTTGACCTTCAACTGGTGGCTCTAAGCGTATCCATCACCTCCTTGAGATGTCTAGCATGCTCTTCCTCGTTCTTTTAAGGAGATCAAAATATCGTCTACGACGACCACGACAAACTTGTTCAAGGACTCCCTAAACACCCTACCCATCAAGTTCACGTAATATGCGGGTGCATTAGTCAAACCAAATAGCATGACTAGCCATTCCAAAAATCCATCTAGAGTCCTAAACGCAGTCTTGTCAATTCCATCCTCAGCCATCCTAAGCTGATGGAATCCGGTAGCTGGATCAAAAGAAAACAGATGCTCCTACAAGCTGATCAAACAAATCATCGATCCTTGGTAACGGTTGTCTATCCTTCTCACGATAATCAACACATAAGCTAAGCAAACTGTCCACATTAGTAACGAATACTACTGGAGCACCTTACTCGAAAATGCTTCGTCTCAGGAAGTTCTTCTCAAGCAACTCCTTGACTTGCTTTCTCAATTCTCATCTCGCGAGGTCATGTGCCTAACCGGCCACGAAACTGGCTTGGTATTACCAACCAGATAATGCGGAAATCTATCCCACGTCTAGGGGTAACCCCTTTACTTCCCCCAAGATATCAGGATACTCTCGGACCACCCTCACAAATTGCAAACTATCGATAGACGAGTTGAGGGATTTAAGATAACATAACATGACGGGACCCATAGGGTTGCTAGAAATTTCTAGGGTATTACCGAGGCGAGTCATGAGCCCCACAACCCTATATACAAAAACCAAGAATGGCTCCAAAACAGGACAACCATTCCATGCCCAAAACCAACCCATATCCCCTGAAACTGAGAATATAAACATCCCACGAGAATCCTATACTCAAGATAGAAATTTTCAAATCCACTCAGACCACAGACAAACGGGCAGAACCCCCAATTGGATTTGAAACACATACGGGATCATCAACTAGACTAGTACTTAGGTGCAAACTTTCAACTAGATCAGATGAAATAAAACTATGCGATGTGCCAGAATCAAACAAAATATGAACAGGGAAGATCAGAAAATGTAAACAAGACTTTCAACGGAACACTACCTCTATCATGAGCTGGAAGAGCGGTGTTGAGGGGATGAACTCGCCCTCCAGATAGTCCTGCACACTGAGTCTGACCTTGCCCTTGTTTCCTCGGTCAATCCTTGCTGAGATGTCCAGACTCATCACAATGAAAGCATTCGCCCCGCTTTCTCTTCTTCTTCCTACATTCCCTGGATATATGTCCAACTTTACCACAGAAGTTGCATTTCCTATTCTCTCTTGACTTGTTCTTGCGGTTGTTGTTATTCTTGCCTCGTTTCCCGGAATTTACCCTCTTGCCTTGAGACTCCTTCGCCTTGACCTCTTTCTTGTCATTGTTATCTTCTTCTTGAAGTAGGGCCATATTCACCAAATTCTCGAAAGTCGCCCCCAAGGGTATATGAGACATGGCCAAACCATGTAATGGCTCGTTTAATCCTAAAGCAAAGTGTAGGGCCTTCTTCTGAGCTGTATTAACCAAGTCTAAATCGACCCGAGCCAGTTGATTAAACTTATCTATGTATTCCCTAATAGTCATGTCCCCTTGCTTCAGTGATAAGAACCTCAGTCCAAACCTTCCTCTAAAGTCATCCCAAATCTCAATTGGCCTAGTAGCGGTGGTGACTACCCACCAACATGCAGCTTCTTCCTTTAGCAACCATACTGCTAATAAAACCTTCCTGCGGTCACCTATATCAAAGGTGGCTAAAAGATCTTCGGTCTCTTTCAACCAATTCCTTGCCTCTACAAAAGTCTCTGTTCCACTAAAATTCTTGCCACCCATCATCTTAAAGTTCTTACAAGTTTCCACAAAATCCGCTTGTGGAGGCTGAGGGAGAAGAGGAACATCAGCTACGGAAGGAGGAGGAGGAACAGCGGCCTTGACTGGAAAGACAACATTAGAGACACCCGGGACCGGTGCCGTGACTTCCAAGTACCGACGAAACCATTCGGGTATTGTTACTCCTTCGGGCAAGATGAGATTATCAGGCATGCTGGAAACGAAAAGAAAAGAGTTCAAACGAGGGGTCAAAGGATAGTGCTAATGGCTTTTGGGGAATAGCCTTAAAAAATAACTAGACTTTTCTTTGGAAAATACTTTATACTTGGTTTTGAAAATAGTTTTTCAAAAGTTTTAAAAACCTTTTTATCCCTTCTCGTAAACCATATGCTCTGATACCAAATGTAACACCCCACCTCCGCCAGGGTGGCTCTTGCAAGCAACTCTGACTTTGGTGGGGCGTTTTAAAACAAGGTAAACATGCATAATGATATAACAAGGCAGGACATGACATATATATATGTAAATAAACAGAGTAAGTAGATAAAACAGCGGAAGATTTTTAAACCATTTCAAAACACAAGTCTGGTACATCAAAATGTCAATTTCCCAAATAAACAAGTCTAGTACATAAAATAACATCATCTGAAACTGAAAAGGAAAACATAAAAGTAGCTATCCCCAAAGTGGAAAAACCATAGCGAGCTCAAGTCCAAAGCATACATGAGCTATCCAAGAAAGCAGCTAAGATCCAAGCTAGGCTCCTGTATTCCCTCCCTGAGAACCTGGGGGGGGGGGGGGGGGAACGGAAGAAAAGAGGCGAAAGAAAACAGGTCAGTCAAAAAGACTGAGTAAGCCCTGCTACGATCAGTCTATAAACTAATAAAGTTAACATCATGATGGAAACTGAGATGATCATAGATAACAACGTACTGGCATGATAAATCAACTACAAGATAGATAGAGGTGACATCGCATAAACAAGGTTAAGTTTTGCACCACGGTGTACTAGCAAACCAACATAACAGGTATTGATCCTTTGGCCCAAGCTTTGACCCAATAACATGAAGTGACCTTAATATAAGGTCCAACCAAACAGTCTACTCGATCGGCTCCCTATAAGCCTAACACGTCAAGTGTTGGTGTCCATACGGCCCACATATGGATGTAGTCAGACTGTGCTGGGTCCACCTTCGGGTGTATCAAGCCTTCGGGTGTCAACCCCAGACACTGAAGCAATAATGCACAGTCTAAACCTACTGGTACCCGTGCCTCGAGTTTGTCCAATACCGGACTACGTGCACGTCCGTAGCCCGCCTGGACCCGCACCGCTGTACCACTCAGCCGTCGCTTTGGTCGCTTACATCAGTCCAGTAATCGTGCCCCGCCCTAGCCTAGCCTCTAGGGTTGTGATGATACCAAACTGGGATTACTGCTGGAACAGACCACGTTGCTAGGGTTTCCTAAGAGGGTTAAGTGCGATTTAACCCTTCACTAATCATGGATTAAATTGGTTAAGTGTAACCGACAGTTCACAACTTAACCCCATTTCAATCCCTCAAACCCCCAAATGGATTAAATTGGTTAAGTGTAACCGACAGTTCACAACTGAACCCCATTTCAATCCCTCAAACCCCCAAATTGGTTAAGTATTAGTGGACCCTGACTTAACCCTAATCATGAGGCATTAATTAATTTAATGCACCTTAACCTCTCACATTAGACTTTGTTGTGGTTACCTAGTTAAGCCGGTGGGTTCCGGGTAGATTTACACCACAACTTGGTCTAACCTCGGGTCTTGGCACCACATGACCAACTTCTCACATTGGGTCCTATTGTTTGTAGCCACTAGTTAAGCCGGTCGGTTCCGGGTAGAATTACGCTACAAACTCAACCCAACTTCGAGTTGGCCACACTTATGTTTTCTAAGTGTCATGTCCACTTTATTTCAAAACATAATTACAAGTCAACAAATACTTGGGTAGACCTAACTTAATAGGTAAATTCCCAAGGGGTAGACCTAACTTAATAGGTAAATTCCCAATCTTATATTTTCATGTATTTTAAGTTTACCCAAACCCCCCAACGTCATTCTATCGCTTACATATTCGTAATAACGCATAAAGGATAGGAAGAGGGAACTTGGCATTACATACATGATGAACTTGCATATCACAACAAACATGCATAACATGTTAAACTTGCCTAACATGGCATATGGAACTCGCATAAGCATGCATAACTTATTAAACATGCATAACATGGCATAGTGAACTTGCATAAACATGCATAATCCAATAAACTTGCAAATCATGGCATACTGAACTTGCATAAACATGCATAACTCAATAAACTTGCAAATCATGGCTTAGTGAACTTGCATAAACATGCATAACTCAATAAACTTGCAAATCATGGCTTAGTGAACATGCATAACTAAATAAACTTGCAAATCATGGCATAGTGAACTTGCATAAACATGCATAACTTGTTAAACTTGCAAATCATGGCATAGTGAACTTGCATAAACATGCATAACTTATCAAACATGTGTAACATGGCATATTGAACTCGCATAAGCATGCATAACTTATTAAACATGCATAAATCCCAACTTTCATCACATATTAACTTTAGAGTTTCTAAAATGAAGGTAAGAGGGCTTACAAATATTATGAAGACACAAATCTACTAATAAAGATTGAGAAGCCCTTTATGCAAGCATATAAAAACCCAAAACAAAGCTCCAATTAACAAAAATCCCAAAAACTCTAGCTTAGCGATTAAAGCTTGCAACTTGATGATGTATGCAAGCTAATGATCATTCATACAACTTAGAAATGCTTGTATGAACATCAAAACCTTCATAGAAATGATTTTTGAAGAGGGTGGAGGCTAGGGTTTTTAGGTGGAGGCCATTTGAGAATTCAATTTGACATAGTTTGGTTGCTAGAATGAACAATGAGTGATTTAGGGTAGGTTAGGGTCTTATTTATAGATTAGGCTAGTGTTTTAGGCCCTTAGATTAACCCTAAATTAGATTAGGACCCTTAGATTTCGGAGCCTTCCAGAAACCAGCCCTAAGACCTAGCCCAAACCCCAAACTGGTGCACCCAACCACAGAACTCTCTAGAAACTGTGCAGGTTTTCTGGCTCGACACGGGCGCACTTCCCAAGTGCGCCAGTGTAAAAATGTATTGGCGCACTTCACAAGTGCGCCAGTGCATTTATTGTGTTGGCGCACTTCACAAGTGCGCCAGTGCATTCGGGCTAGTTTTCGGGTTTTTCTGCCAAACTTCGTTCGTCCATATCTTCTTCATACGGACTCCGATTTTCGAAAACTCAGACTTTATTTCGCGTATTTTTCCGAGACGAACGCAATGGCATAGCCCGTTTCCCTTGATTCAGATTATAGAATTAAATTCTGCCTCAATTTATGTTATAACAGGTTATTGAAAATACGGGTTGTTACACTAACTGCGAGGCAGTGAAGGGCAAAAAGGTTATGCTTGCGGCCGCAAGGGGAAAGGAAGTTGATGCCAAGCCGTAGTCAATGTAGGAGAGGCAAAAGAAATAAGGAACACAAATCGTGGATGAATGCATAAAAAATCATCACAAAAGGCATAGTCAAGCGGATTTGGAGGTTAGCGAAAAAGCGCAGCTGGATTTGGAAAAAATTGACGTAAAAAACTAGGGATGTTAAGAGGAGATGAGAGATCTTGTTTATACCAACAACAACAAAAATCTAGGAAGAGGAAAATCAAAAAACGTGGAAGTGGAAATGAAATCAAGGAAGGAGACTAAAAGGAAAGTGTTGACCAGGTTTTCGGTCAAAGCAGTCACACATCGAGTTTATAGCTAACGACACGCTTAAGTCTCGAGAACGTCATCAAAAATCACAAAGTGATTTGGTCGAAGCCGCGACGTGCTTGGAATCGAGTTAAAATATACTTCATTCCTGGAATCAACATCGATTCAGTCACGTGTGGCAAACGCATGTCGATCGCTTAAAAAGGCTCGAATACCTTATGTCGTCCACTTAAAGTTGCCTGCGCAAACTCAATGACATAGATGTACCACTTTGGAAAGCCATGGTTTGGCATTGCAAAATATCGTGATTGACATGGTACGATCACTCATATTCAAGTGCACACCTTAGCCCCAGCAAGCTTCTCAACCCGGCATGGTCTTCAAGTATACTCGTATCCCACAGGGATTCGATATACCCAAGTCTCGGAGCGTCCACCTGCATGATTTCATGAGTTCGCATCATCATGGTTTCACAAATTGGCACCTGGCAACATGGGATTTGAAATCTCAGCTTCGCCTCTTGGCATCTTAAAATTTCATGTGCGCATCAGGCTTACCAACCCTTTTTCGTTGAGCGTGTCAAATCTTGGGTTGCGAATATCTTGGTATGGATCCGAGATACAAATTTCCAAGGAATCTGGCATCTCGAAAGTATAAGGTGGATCATACATTCACTTGAGCAACTCGGCCGAGGTAAGGCTTTCTAGGATGCGAAATCCTGGACTTTGGCACGGGGATTCGAACTGGCCAGACAATGTTGGCAAAGCAAGATACACATGTAGATCACATCATTTTGGTTGATTGACACATAGCAATCACCATGATGCGAAATTCTTCAAAGTAACATCATTTTTGGCCAAGTCCCCGGGATGTGAATTTTGCATCTCCCTTGGATACGAAAATTTTTTTGTAGCCTATAAACCTCACATACCCCTTGCTTGGCATTCAACGAGGTTGACACTTTTGAATGTTGGTTGTCATTTAGGCTATGAGATTTCTCTTTTTGGAGCTCATTATTGGCTTTTATGGTGATTCTCATGGCTTTGGACTTCATCTTGGACCTGTAAACTTCATATAGAACTTTGGCTACAAGTTTTTGGCATTCACTTAGATCTTTGGATATCACTTGGACATTGAAGCTTCTCTTTGGACATTTATTTTGGGCATGGCTGATCGGTTTTTAAAGTGACACGTAACACTATATTATTAAAAAAAGAGAAAGATACAATGCACACTGGTGATATACCATGCATATATCAACTATACATACATATTCCCACACAGGGGAAACCCACAAATACATTGTTTCATACTTCTAGCTGCATGATAACATATTTCGTACTCTTTTTTCATGGTTCCATAACCAGCACAGGAGATATCAAACTTCCTTAACCATTGTCAAAAACAGATTTTTGTTCATCCTAACACACTTTGGCTCAACGAAGAAGAAGAATGACATTTTAGTCAAACTTATGAATTAACAAACAATTGCACAAGTTTGTACGTTCAAATTATCTGAACTTGGATGAACATTGTAATTGACAAAACTATGATGAATGATTGCTATATAGTGGACATAGGTGTTAGTGTCAAACCACTATAAAAAGTTGTGCGTCCCTTTATATTTCTCCTACTTTGGATATTTAGATTGCAAATTTACTATTAATCTTATATTTGGGGGTTAGTGTGCGAGAGTTTCCACTTTTCCACATCAACAGAAAGAGTGGCGGAGAATGTTTTAGTGACTTGTCCTCATTGACGAATACGAATGAGATTTTTTTAATAATTTTAAATAAGTCGCTCAACTTAATAAGTCACACGATTTAAATAATATACGTAGAAAATAATAAAAATATAATATGTTATACACTTATCTCAATAAATTTATCATAAATTGAAGAAAATAATTTTGCTTTAAATAACTGCATTTTAACATTTCTACAATTATTTGCTGAACCTCCTCAAATTCTTTCATGATATTTATATTTCAATGCATATGTCTAAACTACTCATGAAATCTTAAATTCTAATTATTTAAATAATCTTACACAGCAAGTAATTAGTCCATTTTTCTAACAGCTCTTAAAAATATACGCTAATTTTACTATGTATATTCATATTAAAATAGTAGTTTTTCGTGCAATTGTAAAGATGTATAAATCACATAACATGAACTAAGTATATCAACAATAATGACGAAGTTTGGGTCCCAAAATAGTAGTTTTTCTTGCAATTATAATAGTAGTTAAAACGCCTCTCCCTAGATCTGTCAGAGTTTGGGTCCCAACTGGTAGGAAGATTGATCATGTGGTAGTTCTACCTGTTTTTACACCTGATCCTGAAGTTACTCCTGATCCTGATGTTCCTATATTGCCTGAAGTTTTACTTGATCCTGATGTCTCATGGGTTGAAGGGGAGAGAGCTTGGGTGCATGCCCCCTCTGTATGCGTTATGATACTCAACGTTATTTCTACAAGTTTATTGGAGAAGCGGGTGATCATCGACATCTTTTCTACCGGCCTATTGGATATGATTTAAAACTAGTGGATAAAGGTGAGATTGGTGATGATAACCTGATGCTCTTGCAGGACTCTTCCCTGGATAGGAACCGAATTTTTTTCCCAACAGCTTCTTATTATGTGGAATATTTCGCTATCCGCTTTGGACCTTTGAGCGAATTATGACACCTTACACGGGTACCTTTTATGACGACCTATCTAACTGTGATGAGGTTTAGAGACTTTTGTTTTATCTTGTTGTATGCTTTATGATTGGGATCTTTGCTATGTTGTTGTCTTGATAGTGATTGGTCACTTCAAACAATACTAGTTACTCTGTGCATGTGCAGAGTAACTACTGCTTTTCTTTTTTATAATAATGTGTTACAACCACTATAAAACAGTCTTGCCTTACCCATAAAATGACAAAGTTAATTTTCAAACTAGTTATAATTTATTTTTATCAAGAATTTATTGTTAATGATATTTTTCGTCAACATCGGAAATAGGTCTATGGAAATGGACCTAGGGAGAAAATGGAGTTATTTAGCTTTCACGAGTCTGAGTTTGTTCACCGTTTCCTAAATATCAAGGTTTAGAGCCCAAAAGTTTAGTTACTCTTCCCTCAATGGGGTGAGCATCATGCTTAACGACTCAAGAACTAACAGTTATCTTAGGACAAGGGATCCCTAAGCACAACCCTCGATAAAGGGCTAAACGACTTATAGGAAGAGGTTCTGCACTAACTTTGCAGAAGGGTCTAGCCTTCAGTAGGAACTCGTGAGCATGTAGAAAGCATATAACATGTTGTACTGAAGATAGTTAAGAAGTCACACAAGAAACTCATAAGAAAATACACTAAGTGTTTATCAGCTCTTTATTTATCTTCGATTTGAAGTACATAAGTGATTACAATGGAGATCCCCAAATTGATTTAGAAATTAGGGTTTACTGTAGAGAAAAAGAGTACGAGAATGAGAATGAGAACCCTCGAAAATGAGACCACTGGGGTCTTATTTATAGACAAATCGGGCCCGCTTTTGCTATAGGGCCAGCAGATGCCCCTGTCGGCTGCTTTTCCCTTTGGTTCCGGAAGCTTTGGCTCTCGGCCGCCCTTCCTTTTAGTTCCGGAGGCTTTGGCTCTCAGCCGCTTTTTAGGCTTTGCTTATGGCTTTTAAGGTGTCGGTTCTGGCTCTCGGGAGGATGATCCCGGTCTTTGGAGCTTCTTGTTAATGTCACGTCTATCTTCCTTGCATTGATACTGAACCTGTTAGTGTGAATAGCTTTCAGAATGCTTTAGGCTTCCGGATATCGGCTTCCGGTCATGAGCTTACGGTCTTGTTATTAATCCTTCGTGGAACTTGGCTTCATGATATAAGTGGATGGTTACCGGATCCGCCACCCCCGTCGGTATCGACACTAAGTAGACGAATGTGGGTAGGTTGTCTCTTTTCGAGGCTTCGACTTGCATTGCGATAAATCTCTGAAATATGTCTCGGCCTTCCAGAAGGGTGCTTTTGGTGCTTTGTTGGTTGTGCCTCTTGGTGATTATCTAATTGAGGTTTTGGTAGATGGATCCTGGACAATTTCCTTATGTTTCGAACTTTGTGCTTTTGATGCTTTTTGTCTCTTAATGTATCGTCAGTAAGCAAGTTAATGTCGATAGCCATTTCGTCCTTCTGGGTCTCGGGTTGTAGTGTCCCTAAACTTTCTCTTTATTTGCTCCCGATTTTGGATGACTTCTTGCCGGTTATCCTTCCTTCCGGAAGTCTCTCTTTGTACTAGATTTGAGGATCTTTCTTTCTTGAGGGTGCTGGTTGGTTGCATTTTCGGATACTTCTCTTAGGCTCTCGACTTTACCCTGTGCTTGGCTTTTGCTTATGAATTACTCTTTTTTGTCTGTGATGGTCCGATACCCCTTCACCATCAGCCTGTTTTGGTGTTAATTTTGTAGTAATATTTGCCCTCCAATAAAGGGGTATTTTCAACTTTTCAAGTCAAACTTTTGAATGAATTGACCGCTTCTTTCTTCCCGTATATATACCCTCCATATTTCACTTTACTAATTCCTTCTTTTCTTTATCATTTCCTGAAGTCGAAACCTATCTCGGAAAAGCATTAGCTAACTTTAAGTAAGCATCTATTGTAAGTCATTTAGACTTGATTTTATAACTAAGGTGTAGTTAGCTTATATTGAGCTATAATAACTATTGGATTTGCTTTCCATAAATTGATTTTCATTTTTCAATTACCAATTGCTCGGCCACCATTTCTGAATTTGTTCGATTGCTTCAATTTAGTTTATGTTTGCTCTTACTCTTCTGAAGATGTTCGAGGGATAGCTTTAATCCATTATCGACATATTTTTAGAAGAATAAGAATTCTGCCATTCCTAGCATTGTTCTTACCTTGTTGCATAAAATCAAACAGATTGTACCTGACATCATGGGGAAGAAATATATTGCTTTTAAACCTAATAGAAAAGGCCCTTTGCCGAATGATCTTTCCACTCCTAGGAAGGTTAGTGCTGTCGAGAAGCATTCCATGATTTCATCGCATGAACAATTTAATGCCATTCTTCAAGATTTTAACATATCTAGCATTAAAGCCATTCCTCCTTGCGAAATGGACATCATTTCTTCTCCTCTAGAAGGCTACTTTACCAACTTTGCTATGCACATCTGGCACGGGGGCTTTATACCCTTCTCTGGTTTCCTTTACTGGTACCTTCAATATTTAGGAATTGTCCCCATCGAACTTTCTCCCGACGCTTAAATCTACCTCCTAGGCTTAGAACTCTTATCCTTAGAATCGGGTAATTGTTCTTTAAACCCTTCTACTCTTGATTACCTGGTTCGCCCTTCCAAACTTAACAACCTGAATCTTCAAGTTTTTCGTGCAAACCCCATAAAAAATTGTTATCGGAAGGAACGATAAGATTCAAAGACTAAGAGACTCAATTTTTATTTTTCCAATGCCTTTCCGGCATTTCCAGCAGCCTCCATATCCCAAGTATTCGAAACCAAACAAAAAAAATCTTTTTCTTCTCATATAGAGGGTTATCTTAATCTCTCGGTTTTTCTATTTTATTTATTTTATTTTTTTGATGTTTTGCCCAAAATACCGGGTTTTTTGGATAGGGAAATAGTTGATTTTCTTGGCACTGCTTCAGAGAAGTTTGGCAATAGGTCTTCGCTGCTTACCTCTTATACTCTTTGAAGCACTCCGTTTGGTCAGTTGACCAATTTATCATTAGACAACCACCTTTGGTTTTACTTAGCAAAGGGACTTTTTCTTTGTCACTAGGAAGAAATGCTCCTTTTTCCCCAAACTCTCCTTTATTTCTTGATAATCCAGGTATACCCCCTTTTTTACGTGATAATCTTTAAGGGAGTCAGAAATAGAATTTCATTCAGCTTGTTTTCATCATATGCTTGGTGTCGTCTGTACTGAGTCTAGCAAAACTGGTCCCACTTCCCTGATTCTGAGAGTTGAAGCTTCTTCTCTTAAGAATGCATGTTGAAGTCTAGGGAAAATGTGAAAAGGAAGCTTATGGAAAGGAGCTTAGCAGATTCCCCGCCGAAAAGGTCTAAAGAAGTGGCAGATCCAACTCTTCATTCTGACGTGGCCTCTGGCTCCTAGGAGATTATTTCCCCAACGAAGGACCCTTGCTCTAACATTTGTCCTGCCAGGTCATCTGAAGTTTCTGATGAGTTGCATTATGCGATGGGATTTTCCTCCTCTTCCGAAGACATTTCCCCTTCTGGCTTTGCCAATTCCTCTAATGCTGATAGGTTCATCGGACAAATTATTTCTTTTCCTCTTTTTCCAGCGTTAATTTTTCATTTGATCCACCCAATGGTTGTAAAGCTTTGATCGAACATCTACTTTTGGTATGAGCTTTTATCTCTCTCGTTTTACTGTTCTTTCTTTTAATTGTCTTATACATGACCATTGTGTCCTTTACAGGCCATCAAGCGGTGGTTTTTGATGCAAGGCAATGCTTCCGAACCTTCCTCCGAGTTGTTGAGACTTAGAGAAGAGAATATGTTTTTTAGGAAAGAAAATGATGCTTTCATTCTTGTTAAGAAAGGTTTAGTTGCAAAGCGAAATAGGCTGGAGTCTATTCTGACAGAAGCGAAAAACTCAATTGTCACGGAGAGACAATCCCATGTGGCCTTGGCTAAAGAACTTAAGGCTTTAAAGATTACTTTAGAAAAGTCCAAAGAAGAGATTTCCGTGATTGATTCTCGTTGTTCCTCCTTAAAAAAGCACAATTCTCTTTTGGAAGAAGAGAACGATTCACTTAAGACCGAGATCAACAGGAAGGAGGCCTTATTGGCTAAGTCCATTGGAATAATGAACAGCGCTAAATAAAGGATCTCTTGTTTCCTTCAGACTGCCTTGGATGAAATTATGGTTAATTATTTTGAGGATGCTTTCCTTTTCTTTATGCGGATAATATGGATAGATGCTCGGATTTAGACTTTTCTTCCATCGATCCATCTTTGGTGGAAATATTTATGTCTAAAATATCCAGTACGAAGAAGAGATAAGAAGCTCCTATGAGGAAGGAGATCGACATGGCCAAACTTTTGTTTATTGAAGATATTCCATTTTAGGATCCACATGTTGATAATGAGAGAGATTTTATTGTGGTGCCACAGATTGTTCGTGCTAACGACGATAATCCTAAGTTCATGAATGTTATTGTGGGCAAAGAAAAACAAGCGATGGTTCTGTCGGTGTTAGTTGCACCTTTTCGGCCCTTATAGCTGAGATAAGTGGTGTGGCAAGGATACTGAAATCGCCGGAGGTGGTCTTGTTTTGGTTGACCCTCCCAATACTTCTGAAGAACGAAAGACAAGGAAAGACTGAAGCTTCAAGGGTTCTTCTTCTGTTAAGACTTCTCAGGTCTCTGCTTCTTTTTCTGAGGTACAGTAGCTTCTACGATATATACTTTCTTTGTTACTTTTCAGTAATTGCTCTCTGCCTCTTTTCCGCTTAAGCGAAAAGGAAAAAAAAATAGGTTTTAGGTGTTCCATCCTTAGAAAGGATCAGTCGAAAGTGATTCGTCTTACTAGAGACGATTCAACTAAAGGTAACTCTAAGACCATTAAGAATAGATCAAATGCTAATTATATTGCGGAGTGTGAGTAGTCTAACCCTTATGTGAGTTAAGTTGTTAACACGGCTCGTTCAGTCCCTATGTGGGTGAGAGATACGGGGAAAAGTAAAGATCTAACTGGAAAGAATCTCTTATTGAGCAAGAATAAATCAAAAGTTGTGACAGGAGGAGGTGAAACTAGTAGCAGCAGGTTTGCCATGCTAACTACATTACAGGAAGAAGTGTTGGTTCAAGATAAAGACAATGTTAGTGAGGAGGGAGAAATTATGAAAGTAAGCGAATTTCTCTCTCGTGTATTTCCTCCTTTTATCGATTCTGCAGGAATTTCTTCTTCACTGGGTAAAACTCAATCTGGTTTCTTGGCTAATATAGATGTTGTGGATAAAGGTTCAGGTCCATTTTAGATTTTGGAAAATGATAAAAGTGAGCTCAGTTGGCGAGAAGAAATGACAAATGACATTGCACAACAACTAGGCGAGGAAGATGAACACAATATAACGGTTATTGATCAAGGCCAAACTGATAAAAAGGAAGGATACACAGCTGTTGTAGGAAAAAATGCGGATGTGAGCATTACCAAAGATGCGGCAAAACTTGACTTATTTTTGCGATTAAATTTTGACTATGTTAATGTCAGTGGCAAGGTGGGAAAGAAATCTAAAACTAAGGATAAAGCAAACTACATAGTAAACAACAAAGGCGTACGTGAGACGATCGAAGCTCTGCATGCTGAAATTAAAAGTGGTCTGTAGGATTCGTTTTTTGTGATAAGAAACTTAAGCTCATGGATGTTATGATTTATAACTACAACTCGATGGAGTTGTACGCTGAGGAGCGTGAAAGGCTGGGCTTAATTCAAAATGAAATGAGCGCGTCCAAGCTCTTGTCGACGGTGTTCAAGCCAGGCTTTCTAAATGTTAGTAAAAGCAGAGATCCCAAGCCTCAAGAAAAACCAAGAAAAATTACCTATCCTAAACCTTCATGTAATGTCAACTTTTCTACTCCTCTCTTTGGTAGTAAGGAAAATGATAAAGCCAAAAGGAAGCCTGGTCCTTATGACCATATTAAACCTCCTCCAGGTTACAAAGCGCCTCCAGACCCTATCATCAACTCGCTGATAGTCGTCGCATCTTCTGGTAGATCGTCGGGAAGTGCTCCAATTATGAGAAGCAAGAAAATTGAGCTTCTCAAAGGGATTGACGACAACATGGGCTGAAGTGGTCTGAGCCTTCTCCTTGTTTTCAGGTCTATTTGACATGTTATTCAATTGTTTTAATTATGTAATGGTTCTGAATGTCATATTTTGTAGCGTGCAGTGTTTGGTACGGTTTCTTCCATGTGTAAAAGAACCAATAGCTGGTATGTTGACTGCATACCACCTGGAATACTTTGTACTTTTTATTTTGTAATAAATAAAAGAGTGTTACGAATCACTATAAAAACTGGTCGGCCTTACCAAAAATCTTATATGATCAGGAGGACTATCTGTAATGAATGTACTTGCTTAGTTTATAATGTAATGAATTATCTTTCCTCCAATTTTCTTTAATATTTCTTTCAGAGTCTGTCTCTACTTTGAATTTTCTTTCTAGGGATTTCTTAAGCGATTACGTTAAGTTGAAAAGAGAATACCAGGAGAAGTCTTCTCTTATTCAGTCTTCCTCATTGGCGCGATATTGCTTCTTAAGGGACCTTGAGAATGTTTATACTCAATATCCTCGGACCCGCCTTGATTTTCTTGGTGAAGAAAAGGATCAGCTCTTAAGAGAAATCTGCACATATCGGTCGAGGCTGTCTCAAGGTTATGAGAGCTTACCCACTGGAAAGTGGGATTATCATAAGTGCCCCACGGTTTATGCACCTGAGGGTTTTGGAATTCCATTTGTCCTCACTTAATATTTATGCTAATATCTTGGACAAAGTTAAGAGGATCGTCTCTTGCCTTGAGCATTGTACTAACTACCTGTAATAGCACTTTTGATAACCGAGTTAAGCCTACATGCGAGCTATGATATTATAATTGGAATGTTTTTCTTACAAGCAATATGTTTGTTTTCAAATTCTTCAGTAAATAAATATGCAGAGTGTAAGGAACTTGATGCATTATATTTCATATGTAATGATCTACAGAAATGATGTTATAAACGAAGTCATGACTTGTAAAGGTTCCATTTGATGTATAATCATAGTTTTACAGGTAGAGAAAACAACCTTATCTAATAGTAATTCTCAAGGGTTTCCCTTCGTGGCATACAAAAGAGAGGTGTAACCTTCATCACAAGGTTTTAGTGAGAAAACCTAAAGAACTTATTTGAGCTCTCTCTTGAGCTTACATCTTAAGATAATATGGCTAATTGTATCACACGTGTTCAATATAATGAATAACAACTTGATATATATATGAGTTAAGGAAGTCTCCCTGAGCAAAATGGAAGACCACTATCTTCGTTTGAAGACTTTTGAGTAGTAAGCTCATGCCATCATCCTTGGTGCTGGTAGTTGATTCCTTCTTTTTGGGATTAAAAGCTTGAATCTGGCGTCCCCAACTAGGGTATTAAGGACGGGAAATCCGGAATCATCCCTTTGAGAGCAGTGGGCCTTTGATCCGTCTTCTGGACTAAGGTGTAAATCTACCTCTGGTAGTAATAGAAGTATGGTTCCAAACTAGATTCAGATTATTGAGAAGGTCAAATATCACCTTCTTGATAGTATTTGGACTTCTGAACCGACCCAGATTCCGATATTTATGTTGAGACCAAAAATCTACCTCTAGCAATAATTGAAACTTGAATCAACCCAAATTCAGGTATTAGGATAGTACCGGGAATCCATTATCGGCCACAATTGGAACTTGAATTGATCCAGATTTAGGTATTAAGATGGGAACGACATTAATTGAGATCCAAATCAACCCAGATTCGAGTATTAAGATAAGACAGGGACTTTACTTCTGACATTAATTGAAGTTCGAATTAACCCAGATTCAGTTATTAAGGAAATTAGAAAACATTTCTGTACTAGTTTCGTTACCCCTTTTTGGGTAAGATTTGTGAAGCAGAGGATGTACGTACTTCTCGAGCCACCCTTTAGGCTTTTTTTATCCAAGCAGAGGATGTACGTGCTTTGTTGTCTACTCTATGAGCTTGTACGTCCAGTGCACTTGGCTAGCTTATCCACAAGCAGAGCCCAAGGTCTTACCTGACCTCCCTCTAGGAGGCGCCTTATCCTGACCATTTTAGGCGATGATAGGGTCTTAGATGCTTAAACCGGGCCATCGTAGACGCGGAATAAAGGCTTACTTTTTTGATGCTCTACGCTGGACATCGTAGGCGGCGATAGAGGCTTACACTCCATCCCTACAAGGGGTGCCTTATCCTGGACATCGTAGGTGATGATAAGGGTTGGCGTTATTGGAAAATGGAGTTTTGATGATAACAACCTTATTTCAATTATCATTGATTATAAAATATATACTAACATCTCTATCTAGAATATAAATACGTATAGCAGGATTTGTATATAGGACTTAAATACTGAAGACTGTACAGTTTTAAAGTTTCAAGAGATTCAGAATTCATATAAGATTCAAGACTCATGAGTAATCAAGTTATAAAGAGTTCAAGACAAATATAGTAATAAAGTCTAGTTTATATGTAAGACTATGAATAACACTTCAGGTTCAAATTCAAATTCTGTTTTTCAAATTTCAAATCGTGGTTTTCAAAATTCAAGTTATAATTTCAAATTGTTTTCTATCTTACTTATGATTTCAAATATATGTTTAATATATATATAAGTTTATAAGTTTATATAGTTATACAATTTTATACTTATATAGTTTTAAACCTTATAATTTTATAAATATGTTTGCATAATATATATTTATGTTTCCATATGATTTTGTACTTTAGAATACTCATTTATATCACTAAGTTTCAATTCAAGAATTTCCAGAATAATATATACAATAAAACACTCGAAAAATAGTTTTATTTTTATTTTTTATACGTAGTTATGTCGATATATATATATATGTCTATGTCAACATATACTGCCAGAAATTTAATTTTCAAAGGAAGTGTCTTTTCACCATTTGTAATATTCCAGAAATGTTGCAACCTTTCAAATCTTATAAATAGGGGTTGAATTCAATTTTTTTAATTATTGTTCTTCTCCATCTTCACCCCTCTTTGTCCCACCATTATTCTTTGCTATTTTATTGATTTCTACACTTCTACTTTGTCTATTTCTACTCTAATTATACAAAACGTCTTCTTTTCTCACTCATTACTCTCCGAAATGAAGTGCTATTGAAGAGTTATAGGGGTGTTTTCATCTTTTGGGAAGTGTTTGGGAAAGGGTGTGTTCCTTGTAGCCCTGAAATCAAGGAAAGAGAGTGGTGGTAATCTTGTAGCAGTGAAATCAAGAGTGTCTGGAGCGGTGTTAACCTTGTGGCCGTGAAATCAAGGGGAATGTACTTGGATAATGATATTAATAAAACTCTGCATAATCCAGCGTTGCATGGGACTGGACGTAGGAGTAATCCGAACCAGTATAAAATACAGTGTGTTCTTTCCTTTTTCTACATTTCATATTTATTTGTTTTTGTGTTTGTGTTTGATTCTGTGTCTATGATCATCTCTGTAGTGTGTGATTCATATAGTAGTTCATATAAGTTTTAGATTTTCTTAAATTCCATGAAGACACTATTCATCCCCCTCTAGTGTTAGTCTTGCCTTAAGATCCACATTCCATGTTCTTAGGATCCACATTCCATGTTCCGTAACAATTGGTATCAGAGCATAGGTTTTTAAAAAGTTCATAATCTGATTTTTGGAATTTTAAATGGCAAATTTTGAAATTATTGTTAACACTAGTATCAATTCATGCATTGCATCAATGTTGAAAGAGTCTGCATTCGATTGTGTTGAAAATTCAAGTGATCTACTGAAGTATTGTCCGATACAGGAAAAGATGTGTTATATATTTGTTGGAAATTCAAAATTTGAAAATATAGGTGACGTAGCTGTTGAAAATTCGAATTTCGAAATGGTGTGTTACATGGCTATTGAGAATTCAAATTCTAGTGAACAAATGGTGGAAATCAAAAAGGACAAATGGATACTAGACAGTGGTTGTTCGAGACATATGATGGGAAATCCAGAATTACTAAATAATCTGGTATATGAAGATGATGGAATGGTCAACTTCGGAGATAACTCTAAAGGATATATTGTTAGCATCGGCAATGTCGATAATTCTGAAACTCCTACTATTTATGATGTTTTATTAGTTAGGAATTTAAAATATAACTTACTAGGTATAAGTCAACTTTGCAATAAGGGTACAGAATAAATTTTCAAAAAGATAAATGCTTTATAGAAGATAGGAATTCAAAAGTAATATACAAAGGAGATAGAAAGAAAAATATTTATATACTAAGTACGAAAATCCCCAACGATAATCTATGTCTTATGGCCAATACAAGTGACCCTTGGATATGGCATAAGAGATTCGGTCATATAAATGTCAAACATATTTGTAGGATTTCTAAGTTAGATTCAATTAGAGGATTACCCAAAATGAAATTTAAAGTTAATAATTTATGCAACGCTTGTTAGTTCAAAAAATTAAAAAGAAGTTCATTTAAATCAAAAGAAGAAATTACTACTTCGATATCATTAGAGTTAATTCACATGGATTTATTTGGTTTATCCCAAACCCAATCAATAAATCACAATAGATATGTTCACGTAATAGTTGATGATTTTTCTAGATTTACTTGGACTTTGTTTCTTAAAAATAAAAGTGATGCTTTTGATCAATTTAAAACCTTTACTAAATGAATTCAAAATTTATTATCTTTATATATCAAAACAATACATAGTGACCACAGTGGAGAACTCAAAAATGAGAATTTTGAAAAAAAATGTAATAAAAAGGGAATAACCCATAATTTCTCTTTCCCTAGAACCCCTCAACAAAACAGAGTAGTTGAACAGAGAAATAGGTCGATACAAGAATGTGCGAGTACTATGTTATCCAATAGTAATTTAATATGAAATTTTTGGGTTGAGGCAGTAGCAACAACTTGCTGTATTTTAATTAGAATTTCAATCAGACCCTTAACTCACGAAACACCACATTAACTGTTGTATAATAAGAAACCAAAAGTATCATACATTAAAATATTTGGAAGTAAATGTTTTATACTCAACACTAAAGAAAATTTAGATAATTTTGACTCGACATCCAATAAAGGAATATTTATTGGATATTCAGAGAGATGTAAGGCATACAGAGTTTTCAATTCAAGAACCAATACTATAGAAGAAACCTTAAATGTATCATTTGATGAAAATTATAAAAATTCAACAAAAATGAATGTGAAAATGAGATTAATGAAAAAAAATATGAAGATAGTCAACCAAATAAAAGGATTAGATTACTAAAAGACCATCCTGTAGAAAATATCTTAGGAGATATTGAATAGGTCATTAGGACTCATAACCAATCAAATAATATGAGTAATTCGACATTTATTTCTACTATAGAACCTAAGAATCCAAAGGAAGCATAATCTGACGATTCATGGATCCTTGCTATGCAAGAGGAATTAAATCAATTTACCAAGAATGATGTATGGGAATTTGTTCCTAGACCAGAGGATAAAACTATAATAAGAACTAAATGGGTATATAAAAATAAAATGAATGAACACGGTGAGGTCGTAAAAAATTAGGCACGATTAGTAACACAGGTTATACTCAAGAAGAAGGAACATATTACGCTGAAACGTTTTCCCCCATAGCAAGATTAGAAGTAATTAGTATATTATTAGCATTTGCTAATCATAATAATTTCAAATTATATCAAATGGATGTTAAAAGTCCTTTTCTAAATGGATTTGTTAAAGAAGACGTATATGTAGAGCAACCACCTCTTTTTGGAGACGAAAAACTACCAAAACAAGTATATAAATTAAAGAAAGCATTATATGGATTAAAACAGGCTCTTAGGGCTTGGTATGATAGATTAAGAAATTACTTATTACAATCTAACTTCAAAATAGAAAAAATAGATAATAATTTGTTTATTAAAAGAAATAACAAAGATATACAATTAGTGCAAATATATGTTAATGATATAATCTTCGGATCGATGAATAAAGAATTTTCAGATATTATGACCCAAGAATTTGAGATGAGTCATATGGGAGAACCAACATTCTTCTTAGGCTTACAAATTCGTCAATTAAAGCATGAAATATTTATTAATCAAGAAAAATACGCAAGAGATTTAATTAATAAATATAATTTAACGGCAACTAGTGGGAAACCAACACCAATGGCAACTAACATAGCCTTAAGTAAAGATGATTCATCAAAATACATTGATAAAAAATTATATAGAGGTATGATAGGATCACTATTGTATATAACCTCCAGTAGACCAGATATAATGCATAATGTATGTCTCTGTGCAAGATATCAAACGCAACCTAAGGAAACACAATTACAAGCTGTAAAACATACATCAAACTTTGGATTATTTTATCTTAAGAATGATTCATTTGATTTAATTTCTTATTGTGACGCTGATTATATGGGAATATGTCATTTCTTAGGACATTCACTAGTCTCATGGTTTAATAAAAAGAAAAATACAGTATCTTTTCAACAACTGAAGCAAAATATATCACTGCTGCTTTGGCTTGTTCACAAGTTATATATATGCAACAAAATCTAAATGATTTTGGATTAAAAATAAATAAATCATCAATATACTGCGATAATACGAGCGCTATAAATATATCTAAAAATCCAACTAATCATTTGAGAACTAAACACATTGATATACAACACCATTTTCTAAGAAATAACATACGTAAAGAAAAATTTCACTAGAATTTATAGAAACAGAAAAACAAATAGTAGATATATTAACAAAACCGTTAAACGAAGCAACGTTTACTAAATTTAGAAGAGAATTAGGTATTTATTCATTAAGTGAATTAGAATAATTAAATATATTGATATGTATAAGAATAACAAGAAATATTAGAAAATAAAATAAAAAATACTTGTCTGTTGACATACATATGTGCCTTTCTCGAAATATAACTGCCAGATTTCAAAAATTAGTTCCCACCATAAGTTAGTTACAATAACCATTTAAACTTTCCTGTAACGACCCGGGAATTTCGACACTCGAATCCAGACACTAACACGTTCCGTGTCCAAACTCAAGTACCGAAAACCCAGAAAGATAATAAAAAGAAGTTAGAGGGTGAGAAGAGAAAGAAAGAAATATTAGAATAGAAGAATAAGAAGATCAGAACCTCACATCGGAATGGACAAAATATAATAATCAATAATACTTTATTAAAGAACTGTATATTACAATATCAGAGTATACATTCAGATCAATACAACACACAGCGGAAGTAAACTAGTACCAGTATATATATGGAATAAGTCTCGACTTCAACTTCTCTTCTGGAGCTTCAAGTGAAAACCTGACCTGTAATATGCTTGGTCTGACCCGAGCACATTTGATTTAAAACAAAATTCACCCGGATCAGTCTAAAATACTATTAGTGATAAATTCATATAGCAACCAACTTGTTTAACTTTGAAATCCCTTCTGAAACAAAGGATAATAGTAAGACCAGCCCACACATAAACACGGACGGTTTTTACCTTACTATAACCCAAATCGTTTTGAAATCAATATCTTCTTCTGATATTATCATAGTGTCTAAATACAAGTGAATAAAATCTAGCGGAACGCTTGCATCTCACGCTCCACATATATGGTATACAATCAAAACCGCGTGCGCTTATTGGAGATTGGATTCTGACTATAACAACAAGGTATGGGACCACCTACCGATAGTGTATCTCTAGAGACGAATACACTGGGTTCAACAAGAACGTCTTGCAACCCGGCCCACACATGACCGACCACTCATTTCTCTTGAGTGTATCGAATATATTGTCACCTTACGGTTTTTTTGTCACGCGACCACCGTAATCCTCGGGAGATACAGAAATGAAAAGAAGTAACAAATATGAATATTCTCTAGATGGTGACAATACACCCTAAAGGATGCGACCCACATAGCCATGCTGCCTGCCCGATTTTTGTCATTTCCCGGTTGATGAGGCTTGAGGCTATAATCGACCTTTGAAACATCTGGCCACCATTCACATCGTCCATACACATCATTCAGGAACAGGATGAACCGAAGGCACCCTCCAACCACATCCTAGGAATCACCCTACAGATCAGTATCGAGAAGTCCTTGCAACTCATAGATTCCAATCACGACAGAATCATCGTTAACTCTGGGGATCAGCCAGAGGTACTTAACAATAGTTCTTCCGCTCATGGAGACTTATGGTCTTCAATTGCTCCATCTCGATCAGCATCTTCGACGTATTCGTATTTATTGGTAGGAATGGTTTTCAAATATAAATTCGATCCCGGTCTTTCCGTACCAATAACGTTGGGTCAGATTTTGATAGTTGGTTCTTTGACTATCAAAATAAACAACTAAAAAAACAAACAGGTCCATAGCATCACTTGGCCATTTAAAAACAATATATCAGTTTGAATATGTTAATATTCTCAAATCCTTTTACCTATATACTTTAAAGTATCTTAAAATCATATCATTTAACCTTCAACTAATATTTCAAACATTGTTATGACATTTCTTATCATCTATTCGATTCAACAATCGTTATGATATCTTCTTTGGGTTCGTTATTTGAACACCAACATAACCACTCATCCCTTTAGAATAAACCCATTTACCTCTCATTTCAATACTTTGAAAATACCGTTATATTTTCACCACTCTCCTTTTTATTTTATTTCGGGAATACCATTTCATACTATCAAGCCCCTTACTATTTCCTTTTATTTCCGGAATCTCATTATATATATATTCCTACATTCTTCAAATAACGTTACACTGTTATTTGCCCAAAATAATTTATTCTAATGCTTTCACCATTACAACCAATATCATCCTTTGATAATCCTGAAGTTGTTCAAGTTGGGGTATTTTAATTACCTCTCAGACCTTGATCAACAACGTTCTCATCTTAAGATACACATCAGTTGTAATTAAAACCGACACTCATTTCCCATATCACCACAAATTCCATTTTAAATTAATCACCAAACTAATTAATTTAAATAAATCCCATTTGATTATTATCGTTAAATAAATAATAATAATCATCTTTCAACCTTTCTATCAAAATAACATGGTTTGTTTTACCATTAACTATCCTCCTTAAATTAGTGAACTAATTAAATAAACAATCTTTGTTAACGTCGTTAACTTGTTCAACTCTAAACATGACTAACCCGTTAGTCAATCGTTATCAATCTTGCCATTTAAATTAATTAAAAATAAATAAATCTAAATAATTCTATTCACTTTGGTTTTTATTAAATCAATATCAATATAAACCCGTTCTTACTGTGACGCTACTTCTGGTCACTTGAATTAGCTAAATACAGTTTTTTTTTATAAAAAAATCACTTAATAAGCACGTGCTCTGTGCACGGTAGATTTTGGTTAAACCAATCAAAGCATAGATGTGGTTGGTTTATTCTCATTTTAGAACTATATTTAAAATAATATATTCAAAAATATATTTTCGGTTATAAAATAAATTCCATAACTTTATTTCAAGCGATTCACCTGATAGTGAATCGATCTTTATAAATGGTGTATTTCTAGGTCGTCTGCTATTTATTTCTCAACCATACTATATATATTGGTTCAAACTGAACCACATTCAACAACCAACTGGGTTTAAAGTCAACGGATCTTGAACAGTTCATACAAAATATGAAATAACAGTATAATAAATATTTGAGGAACCGGTTTGATTCCTCCTACCTGTTCATCCCTGCATCACAAATCATTATAATATTTCATATCAGTACATAGAAATATTTTAAATGACAATAATATAATTAACGTCAACCATTAAAGTAACCATAGGCATCCAAAGCATCCAATCAACCAATTAAATTAAATTTATACGAATTTAGCACATCCTAGTATTTCAAAAATGTGTGAGAATTAACTCACCTTTGTTTTCACTGATCGGTACGCTTCGTTTTCATTGAATTTTAAACAACTGTTTAAAATTACATGAAAATCTGACTGCTTCTGCTCCCGTCCGGAACTGCTCAATAGCGTACTATCCGTCGTCACGATCCCAAAGGATCCTATCTCGAGAGAATCTTATTGATTTATTAACGGTTGTGCTAATCTCCTCTTCTTAATCCCGGTGATATTCTTCTTCCCAAAGAATGAAACCGGATGCCCTCACCCAAACTTGGATCAGCCAAACCATTTCCATCTGCATTGAACTACCCTACGCTCCTTTTTTCCCAACGTTGCTGCCATGCACTCAGCGTGTAAACCACTTGCAACGCCCATCCCTTCTTGACCATGAGCAAGCCTCCAACGTCCCCATTCACGTTTGTTTCTTTTTTTTTTCAAGTGTGTGAGACCCAAGTCCACCTCCCAACATCAATTCGCCACCACCTCCTTGCTGCCCAGTACCCTATGAGCCCCTCACGTTCCAGGAAAGACGTGATGATTCTCCCCCTTTGCTACCTCACCACACAGACCACCTACCCCGTCAACAGACATTCCCCTTCACCATTTCAAACATGATCCTCAAGACAACCAACTACCCAGCTTTGCAGTTTTTTTCTCCTCCTCACCAGTTTACAAACCTCGGCATTGATTCCTCTTATCAACATCAGCCACCGAATACTGTCCTTCCACACCCGAACAACAACATTACTTAGCTCAGACTCCCTTTTGCTTGGGTTTTTTTTACAGTGGGTTTTGGTTGTAAAAATGATGTTGTGAAGAGATAAGATAACGAAGGCAACCGAGTTATTTATAGGGGAAACAAACCTTGGCGCTCACGTAATGGGTTGATAGGCATTGGGTTGCTGTGTTCCTTTTCATTAGCTGTTGATCTGATTTTTCTCTTTCCTTCCATTTTTGTGTTGTCTGCGCTGTATGTATGAAGAATGAGAAGATGTTGCCCCTGCTACATTATATTTGATTTAGATTATACGTAAGGGGATTCAGATATAGATTAGGTTGGTAGGTCTTTTTTATATCTGTGTTGAGTTATCAATAGGTCCACGCCTTAAGATTTTAGTTGTGTATGAGATATTTCACTTCATGACCTCTTACGTAGTGTTGTACTTTGGGTAGCTTTACTATGGGCTTCAAATGTGACATTTCGTTTATGTACAGAAGAGAGTAGGTATGGTAGAAAGTAGTGTGTGCTGTGTCATCAAATGTGACATGGGCACGGGGTTCGCAGAAGAGAGTAGGTACATAGAGGTTGACAATTTTCTCAATGTATTGTCATTTTTCAGTGATAGGTTGTTATGTGTATACATATAGGGTAATGTGCGTTTGAGAATAGGGTAATGTGCACGTTATGGCATTTGACATTGTTCACTTAATTTATTTATTTATTATCATCATGATTTGATTTCGGTGACAACGACTAAGGATTTTTAGTTTTAAAATTAACGTACCCCGTTATATGAAACTCCGTCCGCTTACGACCTGCTATCGATAGAAATAAATATACCGTCGCGCTTAGTAGTTTGCCACAATCCCACAAATATAATAATATCGGTAAATTAACTTATATTTTGAAACCCCAAAATGTAGATATAGGGTGCAAAATACTCCAAATAAAAAGTTGTTTATTTTGCGAAATAAAAATTACAGTAAAATTCTAAAAATTAAATTATGAATACATCTCAAAAGAACCTTGTCCAAATTCAAAACCGATATTTAAATATATTTAAATAACCGTTATGGCCATGGCGCTGCTTTTCTGTATATTTGATTTAGACATATCTTGCAATATATAATCCGAAATCTCAATTTTTCACTTCTGTTAGAAAGATACAGTTTAACAGATTCTAGCGTTTCTTGTTTCGACGAAATCCGATTTAAAATGGATTCGGTATGATCAGTTGAAGTTGAAATTAAATTTTACGAATTACCGCATTGTTTTGAGCTTGATTTATATTAAATATAAATTTAATCGTTTAACCATCGTTAAATAAACGAGTTCGATATAAAATCCATTAATATTTCCAAATAAAATATTTAAACCAATTTAAATATTCGAACTCAAATAACTGGAAAACCGGGTCGTTACATTTCCACTTCGAATTTTCTTCTTCGTTCTCTCATTTCACTTCCAGAAAACTCAATACTAAAATAAATCATGGCCTCCACTAATTCTAATGATCAAATTAACTTGAATCGTTCATTGGACCATCCAAAGGTCCATTTAACACACTACTCACACTCGAGAGATAAAATTGGAGGAGAAAATGGAGTATGTTCTTCAAATGCTTGCTGAGATTCAAGTTCTAAAAATTAGAATGAATCAAGAGAAAATAAATCAAGAGAAAATCATGAGAAACCTCCAAAAGTTTGTTATGGATAATCAAGCAAATCCGATTATCATCGAGGATGATAATCCAATAATTGAACAACAAGAAGAGGAAGAATAGGAAGAGGAAGACAGAAGAGGAGGAACAAGAAGAGGTACAACAAGAGGTCATGGAAGAGGATGATCATGTTGTATGCTTTGGTGAAGTATCATTCAATCAAGATGGGAATATAATTGAACGAAATGGGGAATTTTGTCTCCATTATCCCAATTGTCAGATTCATAAGTCTCCTATCATGAAGAATCACTAGACATTAGGTTTCTTTTTTTTTATTTGATGTAAAACATACATAGTATTCCGTATTTTCATGTAGTATTGAAATTTTCTTTGGATCGTATTGTATGAATTGTAAAACAATAATAAATTTGTTTACTTCTTACAATATTTGCTTCTTGTAGATTTAGGGATTAGTATTAAAATGGTTATAATAGAATAAGTATATAATATAGACATAAATTTAGGGGGAGTTATATATATTATTAATATAGTATAGAATCAAATATTATGATCATAGAATATGTAGATATATATAGGATTTGGGGGGGGGGGTATTTTTAGAATTTCTTTTTGATAATGACAAGGGGGATGATAAAATATAAGGATTAGTTAGACTTAGTTTAAGGAAGAATATATAGAGTTCATGATGACAGGGGAAGTATTAAAGGATCAGAATCAACAGGTATGAACAAATATGAATATTTTATAAACTAAGGTTGTCATCATCAAAAAGGGGGAGATTGTTGGAAAATGAAGTTTTTATGACAACAACCTTATTTCAATTATCATTGATTATAAAATATATACTAACATCTCTATCTAGAATATAAATATATATATATATATATATGTGCAGGATTTGTATACGGGACTTAAATACTGAAGACTATAAAGTTTTAGAGTTTTAAGAGATTAAGAATCCAGAGAAGATTCAAAACTCATGAGTAATCAAGTTATCAGAAGTTCAAGAGCTCAAGAAAAATATATTAATAGAGTCTATAACACTCTAGGTTCCAATTCAAATTCTGTTTTTCAAATTCTGATTTTCAAATTTTGGTTTTCAAAATTCAAGTTCTAATTTCAAATTGTTTTCTATCTTATTTCTGATTTCAAATATATGTTTAATATCTAAGTTTATATATTTTTATAATTTTATACTTATATAGTTTTAAATCTTATAATTTTATAAATATATTTATATAATATATATTTATGTTTTCATATGATTTTATACTTTAGAATATTCATTTATATCACTAAGTTTTAATTCAAGAATTTCCAGAATAATATATACAATAAAACACTTGAAAAATAGTTTAAAAAATATATTTTATACATAGTTGTGTCAACATACATATATGTCCATGTCAACATACATATATGTTTATGTCGACATATAAATGTCATAAATTCAATTTTCAAAGGAAGCGTCTTTTCACCATTTGTAACGTTCCAGAAACGATGCAACCTTTCAAATCTTATAAATAGGGGTTGAATTCGTACTTTTTAACTATTATTCTTCTCCATCTTCAACCCTCTTCATCCCACCATTATTATTTACCATTTAATGATTTCTACACTTCTACTTTGCCGATTTCTACTCTAATTGTATAAAACTTCTTCTTTTCTCACTCTCTACTCATTACTCTCTAAATTGAAGTGTATTGAAGAATTATAAGGTTGTTGTAATCTTTTGAGAAGTGTTTGGGAACGGGTGAGTTCCTTGTAGCTTTGAAATCAAAGAAAGGGAGCGGTGATAATCTTGTAGCCGTGAAATCAAGAGTGGTTGGAGCGGAGTTAACCTTGTACTATGAAATCAAGGGGGTTGTACTTGGATAGTGACATTAGCAAAACTCTTCACGATCCAGGGTTGCGTAGGACTAGATGTAGGAGTAATCCAAACCAGTATAAAATCCGGTGTGTTATTTCCTTTTTCTGCATTTTATATTTATTTGTTTCTATGTTTGTGTTTTATTCTGAGTCTGTGATTATCTCTGTGGTGTGTGATTCATATAATAGATCATATAAGTTTTAGATTTTCTTAAATTCCCTGAAAACACTATTCAACCCCCTCTAGTGTTAGTCTTGCCTTAAGATCTGCATTCCGCATTTCCTAACAGGCGTTCCCTTTTGTGGGTAACGCGAAACATAAGCAGAGGTAGGACGTGTTCTTCTACGAGCAGAGGCAGGACATGCTTAGTTCATAGCTAAGGCAGGACGTACTCTTCTACGAGCAGAGGCAGGACATGCTAATTAGTTGCTCCGTCATGACCATTTCTGGTGTGGGTTAGAGGCTTACAATTTTTATGCTTCCACCTATCCCTTTCTGATTTGGGTTCGAAGAAAGGCTTACACACCACCCCCTTTGGGGGGTGCCTTCACCTGGCCAACTCGGCGATGATAAGGGTTTTCATCCATTTGTGATTTGATCCACCTTGGGTTATCTCGATTTTTGAGAGGATTTCCATACCCTTAGCTATGTAGATAATCCTTTTCCTAAGGACCTTTATTGGATTTAGTTTGATCTTTTACAAAATTCTTCTAACTGGCTTTGATTGAGGAACTTGATGATCATCCCCTTGAGGATTCCTCAGTAGTTAGTTTCACGTCCATTCATCATGTGATAGTGACAGTAAGGCCCTCCCATTTTCCATTCGTACTTGGACTTCTTCTTTGTGGATGACCAAAGCTTGAGATCATATCTGGTCAAGAAATAAACGTTTTCCAGCGAAGTGGAAAGGTTGCATCATTTGTGTGATCTAGGTATAAAATCCTTTTCTTGTCGTTGGAACTTAGCCCTTTTGTTACTGAATTCCATTGCTCCATCTATATCCTTGTTTCTTCTTTTCAAGGTATGATGAGATTGGAGTGCTATTCTTTTAGTCCATTTGGAAGAAAAGTGGTTGAAATCGTCTATTATTTCTCATTCTAATACCATCACTTTGATTTGCTTGTGGAGAGCTTTCCTTATATGAGGGAAGGTGTTACATTCCTTTGTTGTAGAGCCACTTAGAGGAAGGGTTAGGGTTTGTCCTATGTAGGAAGGGATGTCGTTCCAATAGTCAGAATCATATTGCTCTATTTCCTTTTTCCGCTTGATTATTTGCAAAGCTTTCATTCTCAACCTTTGTTCTTCTGTCACTCATGGGTCAGTGGTTCCTGACATATCCATTTGAGATCCATTAGACTCTTGTTGGGACCTTTTACCCATAATCTTTCTTCTTCAAAACTTTAGTCCAATATGGGACAGAACAACAAGTTAGATATATGTGGCTGTTAACCACAAGGTCGAAGGTTCAATCCCTTCTTCTAAAACCAAAATGTTAACGATATTTTTTGCCAACACGGGAAATAGGTCTATGGAAATGGACCTAAGGGGAAAACGGAGGTTATTTAACTTTCACGAGTTTGAGTTAGTTCACCATTTCCTAGATATCAAGGTTTAGAGCCCAAAAGATTAGTTAATCTTCCCTCAGTTGGGTGAGAATCACGCTTAAGTGACTCAAGAACCAATAGTTATTTTGGGACAAGGGTTCGCTAAGCATAACCCTCGATAATGGGCTAAACGGTTTGTAGGAAGGAGTTCTGCACTAACTTTGCGGAAGGGTCTAGCCTTGAGTAGGAACTTGTGAGCATGTAGAAAGCATATAACATGTTGTACTAGAGATAGCAGCCAAGCATGCATATACTATTAGTACATTATGGAATATATTATTAATATACAAGCTACTCCTTTTACTTAAATTACCAATTTTTGTACTTGAGTGTTAATATTGTACAAAACAATCATCTGTGGTAGGTATGATTAACCATGATAATCTATTTTTTCAGCCACTGCCATAACTGTTACCATTATAGATGGAAACCGTGTATGGTTGGTGCGATTGAGCAGTTGATGGTTCAATCGTAACAACCCTAGGCTAAGGTACCGTTCCAAAAAATAAATTATCTCTTCCATGTATTCAATGTGTTCAACATGGAAACTAGTCAATAAAAAAGAGTCATCATCTGATGCCAATGGCTAATTTTTTTTCCTTCTATTTATTCAAATACATTCTCCCATCATTCCTACTTCATCCCTTCTCATATTACATTTTTCTTCCCCCCTCCTTCTTTTTAACGAATGCTTAAGATTTTTTGTCGATCTGACATAAGAATCAGATATGTGTTTCACCATAAACTATATTTTTTTTTGTAAATTATATCTTTTTGTGTATTTGTTCGAATCAAAATGTTAAACCATCATAAGCACCATTGATTTTCGAAATATAATCGAATTCTGTTGCAAATTGTCATATTTTCTTATGTCAAATGTGGTGTCAACAAGAAGGACGTGGACAAAGTCATTGCTGAAATTTTAACTGAGGATAGGGGAAATCAGCATATAGAGACAAGAAGATTTTTTAGAATCGTTAGATGATACCAAAATTTGACATAAATGCCAAAGCCTTGGAAGAGAGTGGATAAAATGGGAAATCTCGAATAACAAAATTGGTGTAGTGTGTGATCCTAATAGACAAACTGTTTCAGGCAGCGACGACCTGTGGAGTGACTGAGCAAAGGTACCTGTTACAAATTTCTTATGTTTGAAATGGTTTATTCATTATTATTTTGATTGCAGGAATCTTTCCAGAATATTCTGGAATATAAAAGTGCACTACTTGATAATTCGGATCTCCAATAATAATTGATCCAAGGGTCTTATTCAACTAGTCAAACGTCATATATGTTTGTTCATACCCAAGAACACTTCATTCTAACTCCCCCACATCCTCCTTTTAATAGTCCCCGAGGTTTTGAGGGATTTCAAATCCGTCGAATGATATCGAAGATCAAGCGCAATACATTCCAAAATCAACCAATCCTTCATTGTATCAAGATTTACCACAACGAACTACAATGCATAAAAATTTAGTATAACATACTTGACACATTGGTCCATCTTCTGGTGCACATAGCAGTTCAAGAAGATATCTGTAATAAAACACAAAATTTGGCATTTAAAAGTTATATGAAACTCGATTATTTAAAGTCAATGAATTAGACTTTTGAATATACGTTTTGTATAGGTTTGTTTAATCCGAACATAAGAAATTAAAACGATAGTTTAATTTAGAATGTATTTGTTTTGAATTTGATGTGAAGTTGGTTAATAATAAATGTTAATATATTGATTTTAACGTAAAAATATTTTCATACGAAATGGATTTAGAAAAAGTCAAAAATATAAACGTCCATGATCATCTCATCGAATTTCGATCTCGTTAGTTGCGCTTAAATAAATTAATATAATCAGTTAAAGGTTAATGCTAACGTATATAACAAAAATAATAAATTTTACACGAACAATAAATTTAATTTTTCGATGTAATATTCCATTTATATCAACACACAAAAAACAATGATATTTATTCTAAATGTGTGGACACTTAGTTTGGATTGTAAATGGTTTAAATTTTGATTTACAATGCACTAGGTTAAATGGATTTGCCCAGGATATTTAAATCCAATGCAAAACCAAATTTGAATTTCAACCAAGCACATTGATTCGACAATATATTACCTAGTATTGTGCAAGAATAGGAGGGAGGCACGCTCAAATTCATACGTTTTATTTGCGTTTTTGTATCTTATCCTTCTCGAACTGTTCATTCATCGTCACTTCGTTCTTTTCCTACCGTCCTTAAATCTGAAAGCTTACACTCCGTTATAAAAAACAAAACAAGGCAAAAACAACAAATCCATCCTAACCTGTCACTACACCTCCCGTCACCACGTTCAGCAGCCAGCATCGCCTCGACTTATCTGCACCTTGATTTATCTAACAATCACCTGAGCTTCGTCCCTTCTCCATCCCGGCTCCGACCCAAGCTCTGCACCCACGCAGCTGACTACCTCGCTCCACTTGTCAGAACCCGACCTAATCCAACTCAACACCAAACCACCTTCGAATTGTAACTCCCACTTCAACTCACTGATCAATTTCTCATTATGCTAATACGTTGTGCACACCTGATACTATGATACATGCCCCTAACTTGCTACCCGTGCTTCGTATTCACATGCCTTACCAACATGTTGTTGCTGCAACTACTTGTCAACGACGGCCTATGGGACCTTCGACAATCCGTTTTTCGCATGCCATCACGTAACGCCAGCTAGTTTTCTCAATTTAATTTCTTGCCTTGCATGGTGTCCAACTGGATAGTAGCCATCTGCTCAAATTTTTGGCCTCTATGCCATGCACGATTTTGCTGTCCTTGAGTAGATGGGGCACAAGCTTTTATATAAGAGTATGCTAGCGAACGTAAAATTTTTCTAGGGACCAATGGCTTAAAACAAGGGACTCATTCTCCCTTCCCACACAACATTGTACATGGCACTAGTCGCACATTGCAGTAGCCAAAATATTGATTACTGGCATGATGTATATGGAATTGGTAATTGTCAAATGTTTTCTTCCGTTGGGATCATATTAAAATTTCAAACGGCATGGAAATGATTGACTATGCTTGGTGACTTTTGAAAATTGGCATTCACTGGATTTTGGCTGGACTAAAAATCAAAGGTGAGTACGCACTCACACTTAACTAACGTTTTCATGCAAATAAATAAACTAATTTGCCGCATGTGTATGTTGTGGATTGTTTGATTGTAAATTGTTGATTCACTGTTAATGACAGACATATTTTGACATATTCGGTTGTGGCATTGGAAAGAGTAAAAATGGTGTATACCCATATTTAGATTATAAATATTTCAATCGGCGTAGGTAGAAAATTACATTATAACATCGTTTATCAAAAATGATTTGTTTTATAAATTGAAATTGGTTAGAAATTTTATAATAAATTATTTAAATTATAACTAATAAAATTAAAAATTATTTGTTATTCGATCGATTTATTACTAAATAGAGATTTTATGAATTATATAATAACTTATTGATAAATGTTTGAATCGGTTTATTTATCGAAACTCATTTTTTAAATATGAATATATAATCAACTAAAACTTAGAAACTGGATATTTAAATATAACGACGTTAAAGGAAGTTGTTAACATGATAAATAACTGTGAATTTGATTCAGTAATGTTAATTGCTAACTTTACAAGATTTTGTTAATTTTGATTCATAATTTAAAAATTTATTTGAAATTATCAACGTATAATCCAATATGATTTGAAATTGGAATATATTGTAATTTAGATTGAGACTTTAAATGGGTAATTCTGAATTAATTTCGAATTTAAGATTTGATCTTAAGTTAAATCCATTACTTTGGAAAATATGTTATAATTGACTAGCAGATTTTTGTCGAATGGAACTAAAATTTTAAATTGAATTCTATTTTGAAAGGAATCGTTGAAATGAAGACTGCTATATGGAAATTTATAATTTCATTTTGACTTGAAATATGAAATTAACGCAAGTGTACAATTTAAGTTATTAAATGAATTCGACAAGTAAGTTTGACATAAGTTGTGAGATTTGAAATCTTTAAGTAAATGTTAGATTATTGGATTTTATCCAAACCAGATTATTTAAAGCGTTAAACTAAAAGTTGATATTGAAACAAATATAAATGAAATTGGCTAAATTTGCGTTTAAACATCGAAGTCGATATATTGAGAACGGTTTTGAAATTTGAAATAGACTAAAACCTATTTAATGACATATGTTTAAATTGGTAATTAAAATTTGATTTGTTAAACTGACTGATTTTTGAATTGGTAAATCCGATTTTGGTTTCACTTTAAATCGTAATTTGAAATGACTAAAGTTTTGTTTTGGATTAGAATTTGAAATCGAAAACGGTTTAAAATGAATTTTGAAACTCAATATTGGGTCTATATGGATTATAAGGAAATATAATCTATATTCCAAATATTATGCTCATATTATTCCAAAAATTCGTAATGTTTTATATTAAACTATTTTTCTTATGCTATTTTATTTCATATTATCTTATATATATAACTATTTTTTATTAAACTATAATATTTTAATCATAACTATATTTTTATATCTATACAAACTATTTGAATAGAAAGTTTATTTTCAACCTAAATTGTTGAGCCCAAATTGTTTGAATGTAAAATTCCACTAGAATAACGATAATTGTGATATGGAATCTAAATCGAAATTTGAATTTTGATATTGAACTGATTTGTAATAAGAAATTTTGAAATTTGAAGCTGAAACATATGTTGAATTGTTTACGAATTTGATGTAAATCGAGTTATGACTTCGAATACGATGTTTACTTAAACATAAATGACCAGGATGTGTAAAATGACGATTGATTGTTAAAGAGATCGGGGATGGATATTGACATATTTTCTTTCAATACTATGACCACCTTAACAACTATCTACAAAGAGGATATTCCAGAATGAAGTGATTGATTAAGCGAACATTTACTGGAATGAAGTAAGAGAACGATGATGGATAGCCTTGACAGTTGTATCATAGTTAAAATACTAAAATAGGAGCCTATATCTGGCCATTTGAGGTTAGCGACCTCTATCGGACACACCTCGTCGTATTACACACTTGACTTGTGATTAGATTGGTGCACCATGATTTGATTAGGGGTGTTGGCTGTGATCGGCCATGGATGGGTTACGACCAGCCTGAAAGGGTAAATTAGTAGAATCCTAACTTAGGCATTACCTCACGTGCCTTGTCATATTTATCCTTATACGATCCCAATACGAGTTAGGTTTGCAGATTAAATGTTTTAAGACGGATCAATGTAAAGCCTTAACGCTCTTTTGATATTTATTTTACTGATAGACATTATCTATTATAGCATATACTATTGTATATAAATAGTTTAATGGATCCTTAAGAGATGGAAAAGAACCCGTAACATTTATTGAGTTACTACGCACTTTGGTTTATTGATTTACATGAGGATGTTAGTTCTGATCAGGGTGTTTTTATTTTTCCACGAAATGTGCTTTGATCAGGCCTGAGTATTACAGTTATATATTGCTTTTCAAAAGACGAAGAAATTGTTGGAGAATTCATTTATTTCTATTTATTTTATCACTTTAGTTTAGCTATAAGGTTGTTAAATTATGTTATTTCTAGTTTGTTTTATTTCAAAGAAAGGAAAATGTAAATACATGAATCACTTATGTATTATTTATTTCCGTTGCGAGATTCTGAGTTGCATTTTCTGTGTTCTATGACTGATTCTATTATTTCCGTTGCGAGATTCTGAGTTGCATTTTCTGTGTTCTATGACTGATTCTATTATTACCCCTACACGTATCTATCATTTTAAGAAAATTCCATTGTTTAAAATGGTGGGTCATTACAATGTCCTAATGAAACTGGCAATAAGATGGCTTAAATATTTGACGTCATTTACAAGCGAGGAATGATGAAATTTTATTTGACTTAAAATACTCTGAAAACAAACATCGTACGTTCAAATGGAATTTTCTTAAGCTATGCAGATATTGTTGCTCCCGTTAAACGTCTAACCGAAGGAGTAAATTTTAATTTTGCTGAAGCGTTACATGTTGTTATTCAAAATACTGATTTTGTAATGACTCAATAAATTTTTATGCCTTAAACTACAAGTTAATTAGAGTCTGAACTAGAAAACTTGAATTTTGTTGAAATGTATGAATTTGAATTCTAAATGTAAGTTGAGGTGAAATGAAACGATAACTAATTTAAAATTTCTCTATGGAAACAAGTGTAAAATCGATAAATTATAAAACGGTGATTGTTAAATTGAATATTTTACTTGGTAAGAATAAATAATTGTAGAATGGAGCGTTCTAGTATCCTACTGTTCAGATCAATTATATGGTCAATTTGGAGTAGCGAGAACTGATATAACGCTAATAATATTAAAATTTTAAGATATAAATTAAATTGTGAAATCATATATATGAGATGCATCTAGTCAGACTTCGCAAAGGAATTAATTTTGTAGAAAATCAACAAGTTGTTCTGTGCATGTTAAACTTAATTAGATATTTAATAACTAATTAAGAAATGAAACATCGTTAGAATTCAGGTGACTTTTGCCTAAAAATACTGGATGGTATTCCGAGTAGAACTTCATTTTTTTCGTTTTGAAAATTCAGTCATCCGTGGGTCCAAAATTTAAATTTCAAGCCCAAAATGCGCAAAAGGGGAATAACTTATTGTCAGAAATATTGTTCACATCTCCTTTGTATTTTATAGTTTAAGGCATATAAGTGGACATAGGGAAATTAAATTTCAATTAAACAAAAAGTTTAACATCGATTAGGATTTTTGTAGTGCTATTGGTAAGGGTAATAAACAAATTAAGATATTAGTTAAATTAACCAAACTAAGGGACAAGTAGAGGATGGAGAAAAATTTGCAACACGCGTTCAAAACTTCCTGTACAAACCAACGTGTCCTTATCTTCCCCAACCCTCCTCATCTTCATCCTCTTTTCTTCAGTTTCCTCATATTGAAAAAATAATCAAAATCGTTGTTGGCCTTTATCTCCAAAAATCAAACAAAGATTGTAAAGACCCGGAAATTCCCGCTCTTTGAATCGACCATAAACCACACAGGTCTGACCCAAAGGTTGGAAATCTTCGAATACTTTAACTTTGGGAATACAATACATCAGAACAATAACAGCAGACTTTTATTACATTATAATAATGTTACATCAGAGTACAGAATATATCAGAGTACAATGAAATAAAATTACAGCGGAAACAAGATACAATAGATTAACTACAAGAATTAAATACATTGCAGCGGAAGAAGATAAACTTTAATACAGCGGAAGACTTCCTATGCTCTGGACACAGCTTTAGGCTTCGATCCAGGATCCTGCTAAAGAGATATATATCTGCAAAAAGCTACTCGACTGCCCGTGTGGAAAAGAGGGCACCCGAGTTTGCAAAGTGAAACAAACTACGAGTCAGTCATGGGACTGGTGTGAGAATTCTAAACTAATTTAACTAATAAGGACAAATCCAAGGACCACGCCACTTTCGCGGAACGGGTTTTATTCCAATGGATTGCCGGTGCATAAATTAAAGTAAATCGTTAAACAACGCAATGCTTTTGGAAAAATGGAATCACCATAAGACCCAGGTCCCATCACACAATGCAACGCACACCAGAGGATAGGGTTTTACCTTATGGTGATTAAACATGCTAAATACGTACAAATTCCGTATTATTACTAGTGTATAATATATTTTAAATCATTCAAAATAAATGTATCAATCCTAGGAAGCATAGGTACCATATATTATGCCTCCGTACTAGTAATACAATCAAAACCGCATGGGGCGTATTGGAGATTTGGATTTCCAACATGAGTCAAGGCTAGGTAGGAGCTCCTTACCGATTCGAGGCACTCTAGCGGATACCTCAGGATCCCCCGCAGTGAACCCTTGGATAGCTGCAGGGCCGGTCCCCGCCAATGGGCAGTGGATTAGTTATGCCTGAACACACGTTTCCCGGTCCCTTTGGACCTATAGTATGACCACCAACGGCCTATAAAAAAATAACGAGGCGCCTCAAAATCCAACATCCACAATGAGTAAACTGTCAGCGCTGGTAGGTCCCTGACATTACTCTAGCTAGAAAGATAACGCGTGCACTCCCTGCGTTCCCTTCTCCCGTTTTAGACTCATACCGGGGTGTGAGGTTCGTGAAGTAACGCTATAACCACAAGGCCTGCTTTTCAACAAAGCCTTGATCATTGCATCTTAGCATGCCATATGGTCCGACACGCAATCCATTTATAAACTTATGCTCTGGGTCTGAGCGAAAGTCAAATCCGTACGAATCAACACTACGTCCGGATAACTACCATCTTAGCCCCGTCTTGGGAGCAAATCAATCAAGGACCTCAACGCTAGTTACCCATTCGATGTGAAGATCGTCGGTCTTCAATCGCCGTCTTCAACTCTTAGATTTAAAACGTCGTATAATCATTTGAAATGAGATTGAACTCGGTCTTCTCAAATGATTCTCGCATATATATATATATATATATATATATATATATATATATATATATATAATTTGAAAACATTTCATATCGTTATTAATATTTGATAACGAGAATTAATTTAACGACGCTTCGGGTCGATGGGCGACCCTGGCGCTGTTTTCAGCCAATTTTGATTTACACATATCCTGAAATCTAACCGTTGGATTTTGACGAAACTTATATCGTTGGGAAGATCTTCCCAAAACGGTCCTAACGGTTCCAGTTTTGGGAAAATCCGACGGTCGGATCTTTCGGTATAACCGTTTAAAGTTATGATTTCCAAAACGCGAACTACCGCGCGTGTTTCGCTTAGTTTTAATTTATATTATATATATAAATATATAGACCATGTAGCGCTTTCCACTATTATAATTTATTACTTTAAATCATTACGTTTATATTTTTGTCCGCCGATTCTAATGCGACAAAAATAATGTTTTTAACTATGCATATATTTATATTAAATAAAAATGATATTTTTGTCCGCCAATTCTAATGCGACAAAAACAATGTTTTCCTTATTTTCTTTTACATAAGAAAATGTTTCTTTTTGATCTTATTTTCTTTTTTCATAGGAAATAATGTGCATTTTCCTTATTTTCTTTACATTAGAAAATAACTTTTTTATTTTCTTTACATTAGAAAATAATGTTTATTTTCTTTATTTTCTTTACATTAGAAATGTAAATATTTTCCTTTCATTTTACATTAGAAAATATTAATATTATTTTTCTTTTCTTTTAACAAAGAAAATGTTTTCTTTCTTTCTTTTTTTACATAGGAAAATAATGTTTTCTTTTCTATTTCTCTTAACATAGAAAATAATGATTCTTTTCTATTTCTCTTAGCATAGAAAATAATGTTTCTTTTTCTTATACATAAGAAAATGCATGTTTTTAACTTTATTTTGTTTTAACTAATTACTCTTTTAACGAAATGTTTATTTCGTCTTCTAAATATGCAACTATAAATTTAGTCTTTTAACTACCACGTTTATTTGCATCTAAACATGCAAATAAAATAAATACAATCTTTAACAAATGTTTTGTTACAACTAAATTTGCAAACAAGAATGTGTATTTCCATTTTGATTCATTTCAATTATATAACGGGATAATGGAATTTAAAGTCATTTCAACTTAATTAACACTACGATGAATTTTGTCATCACAACTAAATCAACACAACAATACTATATTTGTGTCATCACCACTAAATTAACACAACAAGGTAATTTTGTGTCATTACACTACATTAACACAACAATGGGTTTTGTGTCATCCTTTAAATTAACACAACGGTGTAGATGGTGTCATAATTCATAGATTAATACAACAATGTATATTGTGTCATCACAACTATTTTAACACCACGATGTAAGTTTGGGTGTCATCTCAACTATGTTAATACAAATATGATTTGGTGTACTTTTGATGAATCATAATCAAGTCCTCATCTTTATTTCTATTGGTAAATGAAAATAAAAATTAAAACTTACATTTTGTTTTATACATAAAGATTTAACTTGCATTTTATAAAATGAAGATAGAGTTTGGTATTTTAATTTGAAGACAAGTCAAAGATAAAGATCGTCCTTTTATTTATGTTGACAAAATAACATAAAAATCGTTCCTTGGTTTTGTTGACAAAATAATATAAAAATTTGTCTTTTTTTTTTGTTACACAAGACTTGTCATTAATTCTATTTACAAAATTTATGTTAAAATCTTGTCATTAATTTTATTAACAAAATCATGTGTTAAAAATAGTCTTTTTATTTTGTCTTCAAAAATGGACTTAAAATAACCCCTTTTATTTTGTTTACAAAATTTTGTCTTTTCTTATGTACACAAAATAACATGAAAATAATTCATTTTATTTTTGTTTACAAAAATTTTGTCTTTTATTTATGTAAACAACATTAATGTTAAAACTTGTCCTTTCCTTCTATGTAAACAAAATAACATAAAAACTTGTCCTTTTTGTTTTGTTAACAAAATGACATAAAAATTGTGTCTTTATATTCTTGTTAACAAACAACATAAAAATTTGTTCTTTTTATTTTGTTAACAAAATTAACGTAAAATTTGTCTTTAAATTTACAAGATGATAACATGTCAAAATTGTCTTTTTAATTTTAACCACAAAAATATGTTAAAATTGTCCTTTTTATTTTTTTTACAACAAAAGTAATGTTACAATTTCTCTTTTTATTTTAACAACAAAAGTAATGTTAAAATTTCTTTTTTTATTTTAACAACAAAAGTAATGTTAAAATTTCTCTTTTTATTTTTAACAACAAAAGTAACGTCCAATTTGTTCTTTTTATTTTGACAACAAAAGTAGCGTCAAATTTGTTCTTTTTATTTTGACAACAAAAAATTACATAAACATTTTTTTTTTTTTTTTATAAACATCATGTTGACAAAAATGTATTTATACTATTGACCTTTTTATTAACAAATAAATGGTTAATGGAAGTATATTTACAATCTAACCTAATATTTATAACAAAAATGATATTTTAATATTCTAACTAAAAATACATTTTTATATCCTAATATTTCATTACTAACACAAGTAATATTTTCCTAAAGTAACTTGATTCTAACACAAGTGATACTTTATTTTACATAGCATGAATCTAAAATAAGTAACATGTAAAATTTCAAATGCAAAATGTTCTTTGTTAACAAATCCTTAATGGGACAAAAATGATATTTTGGTGACAACCATTTGTTCTAAATCAAACATGCTATATTGGTTTTCAACAAACAAATGTGATAATTTAGTTCTCAACCATATTATCTTAACGCACACTAGATATTTATTAAACACACATGATGTAATTGTTCACAACAATCTTATTTTAACAATATGAGACATACAAAGTAATTCAATCATTCATCGCAAGCATATTTCTTTTATCATTGAATTGATAAGATAGATCAACTCAAAATAAACAAAAGTGATACCATAACATGTGATGAATATATAGATCTATAATTATCCAACATAACAAACATCATCAATCATACCAAACACAATAGATCTACAGCTTAAACATGTGATTTTCAGCAGACAAATTAATTAAATTTATTAATTTATTTTAACAAAGGAATTCTCACATTCGTTGCGAATTTTTGTCCAAAATCCAAAGTGTTCAGAATTTCTCTGTTTCAGTCCAGCTGCGTAGATCTGCTCACCACGATCACAACGTTTCTGAAATTTTCAGATTTCGAGTCCGAACGAAGAAGTTATGGATTAAACAAATTAATGATTAATTTAAAATTAAATTAAATAACATGATTAAGGTTTGTTAACCTTTCTCCCTTCACTGATAAGTAGGCCGTTATTTTTCAGAAAAGCTCCAAACTTTGGATTCGGATTGCGGGAGGTAGGAGCGTCGGTTTAAGGTGCCGTCAGTTGGAGGAGGTCGAGCTTGGAGAGGCCTATGCGCGCCTGGCACGGTGGAGGCTGCGGTGGTGCCTGGTGGGGCCGGCGGCGTGCGCAAGTCGCGCCCTTTGGAGCCTCGGTCCTCGAGCTACGGGCCACGGAAGGAGGTGATTTCGGTCGGAGATGAAAGAGGAGAGGAGGGGCTTCGAAACGAGGTATAGTTTGTGATCTAGCTCGAAGGGAGGAGGAAGAATTTGAATTAGAAATGGATGTCCGTTAGTTTGACTGTGAAAATATTCCTATGCATGATAAATGTGCTATGTTTGAATAAGTTGCTGAAGTAAATATGTTGTTAACGGTGTAAACTTTTGTACGAAGAAATATCGCAAATTTGAATTTGAAAGGTGTACTTGGTGGTCACTAATTTGGAGATACAAGAAACAAAAGGTGTTAAAAAGGCAATTAAGGCTAGTTATAGGAAGATATAAATTCTGAATTTGAAATAAAGAATAAATGTTCATTGGATTAAGCATTAATAAAAACAAACAAAATGCATTTATGAGGAATCAATTGGAAATTTAATAGGAAGTTAATAAGTTGGATAATTAATACACGGAAGGAAGAATCTGAGGAAAGAGAGAAACTTCCATAGAGAGATGGATGTTAGTTCCTACTAAAATGATAGTAGGAAAGTCTGAAGGGGAGGATAAATATTCCTTTTTCAAATTTCAAAAGTAAATCACACAATTAAAGAGAGTAATGTGTGATTTAATGATACATCTTGTACATAAAGAATTGATTTTGTGAATAATGCTTGAAGTGGAATCAAATCAAAAATTTAGGAATCATTTCACAAATCGATATGATACGAACTTAATCTAGTTTATTAAGTGATGAACTCCCAATAGTTATATATGATTATAACTTGTATTTGGTAACATAAGAAAGATTGTTTGATAAAGTACTTTACAATGACATTTGAAATTAACATTGAATAAGCAATATATAAAATAAATTTATAATTTTGGAATTCCTTATATATTGAAAATTAGTGTAATAATGAACATTGAATTGCATATGTGAATTCGTTTTAAATTATGGTAAAATTTTGAGTAATCAAAACGATAAAATTTGCTACTTATGAAAGTTGGATAAAAAGGAAAGTTAATTGATGTTCAACATAAATTGGTATATAATAATTGAAATAAATTTAACGTCTATTACGCCATTTATACTTATAATTTGATAAATTACTTTTGATGATATGTCACTACACAAATAAATTATTTGTTTAAGATTAAATTAAATTGCACAGTCTATTTAGATATTATTTAAAATGGACAAAGTTCGAAATATAATATTAATTTGTGATAATCTTTTTAATCTTTCTTTTATTACATTAAAAAAAATGAAATCTTTTATGTTTAAAACATTTATCCAGCTATGAACATTTTAATGAATCATTATTACATAAAAATGTAAATTTTTATGTTACATCATTTTAAACATTAAAATATAATTTTGATGTAAAACAAGTTTTCTAACATGAACTCATGTTTATGTACATTCTTAACATTAAAATATGAATTTAACGTAAAACTTGTTTTCTAAATGCAAACAAATATTTATGTACATTCAATACATTAAAATATACTTTTTAATGTAAAGCTTATTTTCTAAACACGAACAAATTTTGTTAAACCATTCATTATTTTGAAATATACTATTTAATGTAAACATGCTTATAAGTTTAAAACATGAACACTTTATATCATTACATTTTTTTGTTGTTGTTGTGAACAAATGACAAAATGAAACCTAGTCTCTTTATTTCATTTTTTATTTTATTTTATTATTGTAAAACAAGTGACAATAAAAAGACATTCTTTTTATTCCATTCTTTTTATAGTAACAAATGGTAAATAAAATACATTATCATCCGTTATTATTTAAATAAATTATTTTAAATAAAAAAAAATTCATTAAAATTTCTAAAATAAAAATTTAAATTAGCCCCAAAATTCAGGGTTGTTACAAAGATGGCCACCGAAGTTATGCTCACGCCGGCAAAGCAAACTTCTGACCTTCGATTCCTCGTGCCACCAACTCGATGCCGGAGTCCCTCAATGTCGAGCTTATCTACCCGTTGCGCTCCTTACCTCCAACGGAGTTGTCCATCAGTCAAATGTCCTCGAGCACACCCAGATCCGAAACTCACATCACCTCCGATAACCTCAGGCGAGCCCCCGCTCTTTTCCCTCTATCCTATAAAAAAATTCGAACCCAGACACGAAAAAAAATCATAAAATAGAAGGAAGGGCCAGTCGCGCCGGAGCATGCTGGAACACCACCTTCCATTCGTCGATCCTCATCCTCCTGACGTGGGCTGCACCATGCAAGAGCCATTTCAGTGTCGGGACTGTGGTTTTGTCGAAGAAGGTCACTTCTTCTACTTATAAAAATAAAATCTTGGTATGTCTCTATGAAGTTCATATTCTAGAAATCTTAAGTCAAACCAATTTAAGGTCTGTAAAACTCTGCATGCCACAAAAATCTTGCTGCTACGTTGGACAAGTTCACTTTTAGCTTGTGCAAACCTTAGTTTGGTCACTTTTGTTGGGTATATATACATGTCTATTTCCTACATAAGTTAGGGGCTCTTTAGTTTATTTCTCATAGCTTGATGTACATCTCATTAACTCCGGCACAAGTGTAGAATTAGGAATGTTAACTGCTACTTCCTTTTTGCATCTATAACGCAACAGCTTCTATGCATAAGTGTTGCATGTTCTGTTGTGGCCTTGGTAGCCTTATGTTGAATTAGTTGTAAGTTGTCTCTATTTTGAGTGAAGGAAATAAATAGTATTAATATTGTTAAATGCGAGGGATGAAGTTTTACCAAATAGAATGGACCGGGTTAAGTGTACTTCTGAACCTGTTAAACCTGCTTGGTGATATTCGGGATTTTGGTTGAACTTATGTTGTTGTGTAGCAACAAGCACTAGGAAGGCATCCGCTTTAAATATTCATATTCCTTGCTAGAACCAGAAACTGGGTATTTGAGTAGTATGTTAAAGCTTTTAGAACTTACAGGTCATTAGTTTAAGTCTTTATTTCGATCCGATTTTGTAAATTTTGACAAAATTCACAGTTGGGTTTTATTTTGAAAAAACAAAATCATTGTGTAATGAACCGCACTGTTTTAATTATTTTAGGCAGTCGATCTTCTCCATTTGTTGTCGTTAGAATCATCGTGTCGTCGCATTTTTCATTCATTCTCGGTGTCTTTCGGATTTTTCCTCAAAAGACGAGTTTCTACTAACTCACAGACTAATATTTTATTAAGTGAATTAAAGATTTGAAATGTTTAATGAGATAGAATTGTTTGCTTCATGATTGTGCACGTGCGACACGCACTATTAAATCATATGACACAGTATGGATATATATTTGACACGTTATGTTTATTTTTTTCATCACGCAAGTTCCCCCTTAGATTAGAAACATTACAGGTTGAAATGATACATACCCTGACCTTTGTGTATTTGAATCAATTTGGGATGCAGGTTGAAATGATACATACCCAGGGTTCGAATATTTTAAAAGAACGGATTGAAATGACGAATATCCGTATCACTTGACCATAGGATAGAAAATTATATACGGACACTGTGATTGATAAAATAAGATATTTTAAAATATTTTATCGATCTCATAAGTAGAAATTTTAAATGAAATTTCCATATAGTGTAAAGAAAGCTTAAAAGAAATTTTGTTCAAACCTTTGCTCGAGTTTATAAGAAATCCAACTTGTATGAAATAAGTTTTAAAACGATTTTTGCAAGTTAACATTTAAATTCTAATTTATTTAAATAAATAAATTCTTCATAACTTGATGTTCATATAACGACTTGAATAATATGACAGCTTAGAATTGAATGAATGAATGTAAAGGATTTGTAAAGACTTGATAAATGTTCCAAATTTATTTTCATATATGATTGTCAAATGATTTTCCCCACTCTATGAATGAAATTTTTTTGTCAAAATGAAAGTGTTTAAGTTCAAGTATAAAAGAAATATGATAATTTGAGTCATGTTGAATACGAGTTCGGCTAACTAGTTAGAATGAAATAAATCACATTTTGATCAACAATTAACATTGGAAGTTATTTAGGGATTTACTATATGAAGTGGATATGTGGAACCAAGATAAATAATGGTTGGGAATCGTTAATCATGGGATATTGAAATTGAACCAAGTAAAGGGAATTGGATTTAATCTGAAATCTTGTTTGGAAAAAGGGAATTATGAGACATGGATTTGAATTGGATTGGATTAATATTATTTTAATACCACTATAATTTCATAAAAACCGTTTTCCATATTTTTTTGATTTCATAAATATTCTTTTATAAAATGATTTGATTACTTTAACTATGTGAATTGTATATTAGCTGTCAACTATATATATACGTATATATACTAAATTCAATTTATTACATATCTATATGCACTATTTTCAAACTATGTATACTTTATTATAAAAAAAAATTATTTTCCAAGCATATTTTATATTTCAATGTTTTGGCAATTTTATGTTTTTACACTATTTACATAAATACCTATATACCATTTTCAATTTAATATTACAATATTTTTATAATTTTCTATTCTAAAATTTTTATGTTTATGTGATGAATCCATGTCCAATCCGAGCTCGTGAAACTAAATGGAATGAGTAAAGATTTAAGGACGATAATGATATTTTGAGAAAAAGATGTAATCCCAACTTGAATAGTTTGACAAGTGATTAAAACGAAAATTTCAAGAAATTGAGATTTTGCGAAAATTGAAATCTAAATTCGAATGGTTGACAAGGAATATTTGTAAGTATTGGATTTGAAATCTCAACCAAGTCAATAACAAATTATTGGATAAATCGGTTTTGGGCGATACTTGAAATAAATCAATTTGATGATACTTGAGATATGATTTCAAATCTAATGACCATGGTGTGGAAAATGTAAGCATCGGTTGTTAAAGAGACCAGAGTCGGTAAGCGGCATACTCTCTGTCAGTTATGATACCACTTTAACAACTGTGTAAGTGATGACATATCCAGAATGAAGCATGATAACTTGGAGGCAACAATTGAATCGAGGAACGCGAATGATGACGAAATATCCCCGACCTTCGTGTCAGAATTAAAATGACTAAAACAGGAGCTATACCGTGACTAATAGAGGTAGCACCTCTGATCGAACGCACTTCTCCGATACTATTTCTATGACTATGATGATGATTAGGGCCCTTTTGATTTGGGAGTGTGTTCCGAGGTGGGTGGCTGCTATGCATTACCACCGGTCCGGGAGTGCAATTGGTAGAATCCTACTCTGGTATTACCTTAAGTGTCTTGTCATTTACCCTAGCGAGCCCCATACGATTTTGCCTTGTATCGTACCTATGGAGTGCCCTCTGATGCCATCTGTGTTAGGGTGGGTTTACGGTACTGTATAGACTACGGTACTATAAACGGTGTAAGGGTAAAAATGTAATCCCGCTTACGCTATTTTCACTATATTTACTTTACTAAATAGACATTATAGTAATAGCGTACTATTATATAGATATTAGTTTCGCGGATCCTTAGAGAATGGAAATCCCAAACATCCTTTAAATTATTGTACGTTCCAGTGAACACTTCATTTAAGTTAATTCACTTATATGAGACTGTTAGTCCTAAGTCGAGTATTTTGTTCGTTTTATTTCTTGCAAAATGCCCGGGTCAGACTAGGTATTGCAGCTTGGGAATATATCTGTTAGAGCTTGAGATTCATTGGAGATCCAGCCATCCATCTACTATGTCGTTTGCAGTTATGCCTGTCTCTTCTTATTACTGAATATTAATATGGTTCTATATTCATGCTTCTACTGTATCTACATTTATTCTACACTCTGATATTCTGTAAATTTAAAGATTTTGTATAAAGTTCTACTTCTTCTGTGAGATACTTTGTGTTTTATGTCTGTGATTCTATGATGATTTATATTTTAACTTCATAAGCAATAACTATCTGTCTTTTTGATTGGTTCGAGTTGGTTTAATTATCGACTTGGAGCGGGCAAAATGCCAGGTCGTTACATGTGGTATCAAAGCTTTGGTTTATACAAAGCTTAGCTTATGAGGTTGAAAATCTCATTGGAGATAGAGTGGAAATACCCTAGAACGAGTGAAATCATCTTTGAGTCACATCTGAGAGAGCGTATTTTGAAAATAAAAATGTTTTTACAAGATTTTTAAAAGGTTTTGAAAGGATTTTTCCATATATGAAAATGATTTGAAATTTTATCCTTGTTTTAAAATATATCCTTGTTTTAAAAAAATTCATTTCCTTGAACTCATCTCCTTTAGCTATATCCGTATTAAGTTAGGATATCTGAATTTAAGTCTCTATCCTGTCTTGTCCCGTCCTAGAAATTTAGAATTTGTCGCTTCCTAAATCTCAAATTTCTTTGATCTAAGTTAATCTATCCTTGATGAAATCCATTTGAATTGGTTCGTTCGTCCCTTATGCTCCTAGTTTATGACTCAATATAGCTCGAATTGAATTAAATTAAGGCGTGAGATTTAAAATAAATTATGAATAACTAAGTGTTAAATGCTTGGTCATGTTAAGTAAATTAAGTTGAAAATCCAATAGAAATGAGTTAATGTGAATCGATAACCATATATTAAGGAAAGACTTCGTTGATTAAACCATTGGTAAAATGATAAAATAAATTGTATGTAAATAGAATTTGTAAAATTGAAATGTTGGAAACTGGTTGATTTGGAATAATAAAACTTCGTGTATAAGTATGAGCTAAAAGCGTACAAACACGAATTGAATAAATTGATACTTAAAATGTTTTCTTGAAGCTACAATTGTGTTATGAAAACATGAATAGAGATGTTGTAATATGTGGTCATATAGGATTTTGTAAGCATAAGTAAAGCAAACATCAAAAATAAATGTTTTGGAAGTAATATGTGTTTAAAATCTTTCAATAAGGAATGTTTACAAATATAATAAATTTTTATATAGTGAAAAATTGTATAAATAATAATAATAAGTAGAATTCCAAGTATTTAGTTGACGTCAAGATTTGGACTATCGGATACGTAAAGATTTTAGACATACGCCTAGCTAACGTACGTACTAAATTCTATATGTATTAGATAGAGATAGAATCACACTCCAGTCGCTTGGAAATGAGTCTAAACATGACCGCGGCATCATCAATATTTATTTTCAGGTTTCGGAAGTGAGGAAAATATATAATTCCAGTTGAGATGTTGAATGAATACTTATACTAGTTGAGATATTTTAAATAAGTGTATTAGAAGATATATTTAACTTAGGTGGTAGTTTATGAATGTAAAATAAATTGTTTCAAGAGCATAGAAATATATCCTTCATAATAATGAAATTTGAAACTCACATTAAAGAATTTAAGTATAAATTTGATAAAGATTTAAAGAAACGCATTAAGAAACTCAAAAGGGTAACTTATGTAAAACAAGTTTTGTTAAGGAAATATGTTGAGAATATCACTTTATATGCTTTGCATATTTTAGTGAGTGTATTTACGATTGGAATTGAAATATAACAAGATTTCAAGTGGGGGAGACAATTAATTTTCCCCATTCAAAATATTTGTAAATAAATGAATTAGTGTAACTTAATAATCGCTGCCAATGAAATAAAGTAATGAAATGAATTCTGTGTTCAAAAGTTCATTTGAGGAATTTCATGAAATGAGTGTGTTGAACTAAAATAAAATGAATCAAATAAAATGAAATATAACTTGAATTTAAGTAAATTCATCATGAACTAAAAATGAATCTCAAGAAGAATAAATTAAAATAAATGAACTGATTAAGAATCGATAACATAAAACAAATATTTGTTTGCATGTGATTTGCAAGTGAAACGGGTGTAAATATACATGTATAATGGAATGGAAAATATGTAATAAGCATGAATGACGAATAAATTGAATGCGACAAAATGAGTCATGCATCTAAAGTATTGTACATTGTATGAATCAATTGAATGATATATTTGTTGTTGTTGAACAAAAAAAAAAGAATAAATAAATTAAGGTAGACATGAGTGAGAAAAAAAATTGAAAGTAAATATAATGCATGTAAAAGGTAATGTAAGTTAATAATAATTATAATAAAAAGTAAATGTGTTTATGAATTGAATGAGAATAAATTTAGTAAACAAAGCATAGCTCGAATGTCAAATAAAAAGTATGTAATGAAAGAAACTTGTATTTGAACGCTAATATTTGATTTTGAGAATTGTTTAGAACCATTTACATATTATTGACATAGCATGCTTACAGTTGTCATATATGTTTTGTTATATGGTATATGTTACATATATTATATTTACTTCATATATATGCTCGTTCTCATACATTTTCAAGTGTTTTAGTAGGTTGCAATGACGCGCTTAGCTTGCTTTTTGCTCCAAATAAGCTTATATGCTTTAAAATGCAACATAAGGTACGTATTTCAGATTATTTTTCGTGCTTGGGTTGAAAATGTGTTGTTTTCCCCTGTTTAGGGATGCCTCATCGTATGGATGAGATATATATTTTGTGTTTTGTTGTTTGTGTACGGGAATTTTTTTCTCGATCGAACCGTACAGGTGAGATGCTGTCGAAATTTTCCGTAAATCTGAGAGTTAGAAAAATTTTGAGCTTTAAAATTTCTGTAACTTATTTTCCTTCTAATAAGCTTTAAGTTAATTGAAAGACATATAAGTAGTAGTATCGGTATAATTACATGTATGAGTAGAATTTTATATGACGTTTTCTTTTCGAGGACGAAAAGTACTGAGTGGGGGAGAATGTAACGGCTCGATAAATTTGTATGACTTGAACTACAAAGTTAATTAGAATCTGAACTAGAAAACTTGAATTTTGTTGAAATGTATGAATTTGAATTCTAAATGTAAGTTGAGGTGAAATGAAACGATAACTAATTTAAAATTTCTCTACGGAAACAAGTGTAAAATCGATAAGTTATAAAATGGTGATTCTTAAATTGAATATTTTATTTGGTAAGAATCAATAATTGTAGAATGGAGCGTTCCAGTTTCCTGCTGTTTAGATCAATTATATGGTCAATTTGCAGTAGCGAGAACCAATACAACGCTAATAATATTAAAATTTTAAGATGTAAATTAAATTGTGAAATCATATATATGAGATGCATCTAGTTAGACTTCGCAAAGGAATTAATTTTGTAGAAAATCAACAAGTTGTTGTGTGCGTGTTAAACTTAATTAGATATTTAATAAATAATTAAGAAATGAAAAATTGTTAGAATTTAGGTGACTTTTGCCTAAAAATACTGGATGGTATTCCAAGTAGAACTTCATTTTTTTCATTTTGAAAATTCAATCATCTGTAGGTCCAAATTTAAAATTTCAAGCCCAAAATGCGCAAAAGGGGAATAACTGATTGTCAGAAATATTGTTCTCATCTCCCTTGTATTTTACAGTTTAAGGCATATAAGTGGACATGGGGAAATTAAATTTCAATTAAATAATTTTTTTAACATCGATTAGGATTTTTGTTGTGCTATTGGTTAGGGTAATAAACAAATTAAGACATTAGTTAAATTAACCAAACTAAGGGACATGTGGGGATCGAGACAAATTTGCAATACGCATTCAAAACTTCCTGTACAAACCAACGTGTCCTTATCTTCCCCAACCCTCCTTATCTTCATCCTCTTTTCTTCAGTTTCCTCAGATTGAAAAAAAAAATCGAAATCGTTGTTGGCCTTTATCTCCAAAAATCAAATAACGATGGCCACCGAAGTTCTGCGCACGCCGGCAAAGCAAACTTCCGACCTTCGATTCCTCGTGCCACCAACTCGATGCTGGAGTCCCTCAATGTTGAGTTCATCTACCCGTTGCACTCACGGTGCTCTCCTCTTCCGTCCAACGGAGTTGTCCATCAGTCGAATGTCCTCGAGCACACCCAGATCCGAAACCCGCATCACCTCTGATAACCTCAGGCGAGCCCCCGCTCTTTTTCCTCTATCCTATAAAAAAATTCGAACCGAGGCACGAAAAAAAAATCATAAAATAGAAGGAAGGGCCAGTTGCGCCGGAGCATGCTGGAACACCACCTTCGTTCGTCGGTCCTCATCCTCCTGACGTGGGTTGCACCATGCAAGAGCCATTTCAGTGTCTGGGCTTTGGTTTTGTCGAAGAAGGTCACTTCCTCTACTTCTAAAAATAAAATCTTGGTATATGTCTCTATGAAGTTCATATTCTAGAAATCTTAAGTCAAACCAATTTAAGGTCTATAAAACTCTGCATGCCACAAAAATCTTGCTGCTAGTTGGACAAGTTTACTTTTAGCTTGTGCAAACCTTAGTTTGGTCACTTTTGTTGGGTATATATACATGTCTATTTCCTACGTAATTTAGGGACTCTTTAGTTTTTTTCTCACAGCTTGATGTCCATCTCGTTAATTCCGGCACAAGTGTAGAATTAGGAATGTTAACCGCTACTTCCTTTTTGCATCTATAACGCAACAGCTTCTATGCATAAGTGTTGCATGTTCTGTTGTGGCCTTGGTAGCCTTATGTTGAATTAGTTGTAAGTTGTCTCTATTTTGAGTGAAGGAAATAAATAGTAATGATACTGTTAAATGCGAGGGATGATGTTTTACCAAAAAGAATGGATCGAGTTAAGTGTACTTCTAAACCTGTTAAACCTGCTTGGTGATATTCGGGATTTTCATAGAACTTATGTTGTTGTGTAGCAACAAGCGCTAGGAAGGTGTCAATTTTGAATATTCTTATTCCTTCTTATAACTAGAAACTGAGTATTTGAGTGGTATGTCAAAGCTTTTAGAACTTACAGGTCATTAGTTCAAGTCTTTATTTCGATCCAGTTTTCTAAATTTTGACAAAATTCACAGTTGGGTTTTATTTCGAAAACAAATATCATTGTGTAATCAACCGTGCTGTTTTAATTATTTTAGGCAGTCGATCTTCTCCACTTGTTATCATTAGAATCATCGTGCTGTCGCATTTTTCATTCATTCTCGGTGTCTTTCGGATTCTTCCTCGAAAGGTGAGTTTCTACTCACTCACAGACTAATATTTTATTAAGTGAATTAAAGATTTGAAATGTTGAATGAAATGTTAGTTGCTCTAGAATTGTTTGCTTCGTGATTGTGCACGTGCAACACACACTATTATATCATATGACCCAATATGGACGTATGTTTGATACGTTATGTTTATTTTTCTCATCATGCAAGTTCCCCTTAGATTAGAAACATTACGGGTTGAAATGATACATACCCTAACCTTTGTGTATTCAAATCAATTAGGGATGCGGGTTGAAACGATACATACCCGAGGTTTGAATATTTTAAAAGAACGGATTGAAATGATAAATATCCATGTCACTTGACCATAGGATAGAAAATTATATACGGATACCGTGATTGATAAAATAAGATATTTTAAAATATTTTATCGATCTCACAAGCAAAAAATTTAAATGAAATTTCAATATAGTGTAAAGAAAGCCTGAAAAGAAATTTTGTTCAAACGTTTGCTCGAGTTTATAAGAAATCCAACTTGTATGAAATAAGTTTTAAAACGATTTTTGCAAGCTAACATTTAAATTCTAATTTATTTAAATAAATAAATTATTCATAACTTGATGTTCATATAACGACTTGAATAATATGACGTTTAGAATTGAATGACTGAATGTAAAGGATTTGAAAAGACTTGATAAATGTTCCAAATTTATTTTCATACATAATTGTCAAATGATTTTTGCCGCCATGTGAATGAATTTTTTTTGTCAAAATGAAAGTGTTTAAGTTCAAGTATAAAAGAAATATGATAATTTGCATCATGGTGAATATGAGTTCGGTTAACAAGTTAGAATGAAATAAATCACATTTTGATCAACGACTAACATTGGAAGTTATTTAGGGATTTACTATATGAAGTGGATATGTGGAACCAAGATAAATAATGGTTAGGAATCGTTAATCGTGGGATATTGAAATTGAACCAAGTAAAGGGAATTGGATTTAATCTGAAATCTTGTTGGGAAAAAGGGAATTATGAGACATGGATTTGAATTGATTGGATAAATATTATTTGAATACCACTATAATTTCATAAAAACCGTTTTCCACAGTTTTTTTGATTTTATAAATATTCTTTTATAAAATGATTTGATTACTTTAACTATATGAATTGTATATTAGCTGTCAACTATATATATACATATATACACTAAATTCAATTTATTACATATCTATATGCACTATTTTCAAACTATGTATATTTTATTTAAAAAATTTATTTTCCAAGCACATTTTATAATTCAACGTTTTGGCAATTTTATGTTTTTACACTATTTCCATAAACACCTATATACCATTTTCTAATTAATATTACAATATTTTTCAAAATTTACTATTCTAAAATTTTTATATGTATATGATGAATCCATGTCCAATCCGAGCTCATGAAACTAAACGGAATGAGTGAAGATTTGAGGACGATAATGATATTTTGAGAAAAAGGTGTAATCCCAACTCGAATAGTTTGATAAGCGATTAAATTGAAAATTTCAAGAAATTGAGATTTTGCGGAAATTGAAATCTAAACTCGAACGGTTGACAAGGAATATTTGTAAGTATTGGATTTGAAATCTCGACCAACTCCATAACAAATTGTTAGATATATCGGTTTCGGGCGATACTTGAAATAAGTAAATTTGATGACACTGGAGATATGATTTCAAATCTAATGACCACGGTGTGGAAAATGTAAGCGTCGGTTGTTAAAGAGACCAGAGTCGGTAAGTGGCATACTCTCTGTCAATGTCAATACAACTTTAACAACTGTGTACGTGATGACGTATCCAGAATAAAGCATGATGACTTGGAGGCAACGATTGAATCGAGGAATGCGAATGATGACGAAATAGCTCCGACCTTCGGGTCAGAATTAGAATGACTAAAACAGGAGCTATACCGTGGCTAATAGAGGTAGCACATCTGATCGGACGCACTTCTTCGATATTATTTCTATGACTATGATGATGATTAGGGCCCTTTTGATTTGGGAGTGTGTTCCAAGTTGGGCGGTAGTGGCTGCTATGCGTTACCACCGGTCCGAAAGGGCAATTGGCAGAATCCTACCCTGGTATTGCCTCAAGTGCCTTGTCATTTACCCTAACGAGTCCTATACGATTTTGATTTGTATCGTACATATGGAGTGCCCTCTGATGCCATCCGTGTTAGGGTGGGTTTACGGTACTGTATAGACTACGGTATTATAAACGGTGTAAGGGTAAATATGCAATCCCGCTTACGCTATTTTCATTATATTTACTTCGCTGAATAGACATTACAATAATAGTGTACTATCATATAGATATTAGTTTCGCGGATCCTTGGAGGATGGAAATCCCAAACGTCCTTTAAGTTATTGTACATTTCAGTGAACACTTCATTTGAGTTAATTCACTTATATGAGACTGTTAGTCCCGACTCGAGTATTTTGTTTGTTTCATTTCTTGCAAAATGCCCGGGTCAGACCAAGTATTGCAGCTTGGAAATATATTTGTTAGATCTTGAGATTCGTTGGAGATCCGGCCATCCATCTACTATGTCGTTTGCAGTTTTTCCCATATTCGCTTATTACTAAATATTAGTATGGTTCTATATTCATTCTTCCGCTGTATCTACATTTATTCTACACTCTGATATTCTGTAAATTTAAAGATTTTGTATAAAGTTCTACTTCCACTGTGAGATACTCTGTGTTTTATGTCTGTGATTCTGTGATGATTTATATTTTAACTTCATAAGCAATAACAATTTGTCATTTTGATCGGTTCGAGTTGGTTTAATTACTGACTTGGAGCGGGCAAAATGCTAGGTCGTTACAGGTTTATTCAATATGCTTAACGATGATGATGTAAAAGGATGGTTTTCATATATGAGAAATCTCGAATGTATTTCTAAAAACTATAAATGTTTTCTGATGCAAGGTGGTGGTGGCAACAAACAGGATTATAACTTTAACAGTCTTTTTGGATTAGTTATTTTTGCATTTTATTACTGTATTTGTTCCTATACTTTAACCAATATGTATGTATTTCAATTTATGTAATGTCATTTGATTTCAATTAAACACTTTATTACATAAAATTTTTAATTAAATATAACTCAATTTATTTAAAAATCACAAATTAAAGTACTTTGTTTAAGTGTAATATTCAATGTCTGATTTGAAGTCGGAAAAGCTAACCTCATTTAGATTGCAGCTCCGTTTAAACACCCTGCTAAAATGGTCTATTGTCGTTATGCGCAAACGCTTCTAGTTCTAATCATGTTAGATATACTCTCTTTTACACCTCCACCATTCCCTAGTAAGAAAAAGGAAAATGAGTCTCCCATTTTTACCTAGATTTGTTGTTTATTGTGGATGGCATTATTATGGTAATTTCTACTAATTTTGTTTCATTCTTTCTTATGATTTAATATTCTCGTATTGTGTAATAATCCAGATTTTTTATGTGGCGGCACGGGGACGTAAAAAGTGGGATCCTCTATTTAATTTATTTATATTATAAAATATTGATTTTATGAATTTTACGTATAGGAATATGTGAATTTTTAAATTTCAATTGGAGATAATGATTAAATATTGAAATTATTTAAATATGTGAATATAGGATCTATTATGGAAATTAAACTGATTTTTGAAGCTTTTGTAAATTATGTTTAAATAAGAATGATAATAATAATTTATTATCTTAGAAATTAAAGTGATTAAAATCATTAATAAGAATTCATTTAAATCAACATGTGAAATTATCATTTCAAGACACTGTCTCAAATTTTGGTGAAACTAGTGTTATTGGATACATAACAATATATCGTTGAATGTTATTGAGTCTCCTGATGATCGAATGTATTGTGTGGTTCTGCGAACTCAAAAATTTATAAAATTATACTAACATAGTTCAATTATAAAAGCTAATTTATGCATAGTTTAGAACCAACTTCCGATAATATTTTTTAAATATAAATCAGGATACTTAGTGTAAAACGAAAGCAAGAACGCTTCATTTTGAGTTCAAAATTTGTAAATATGAATAGAATGAATTTGTTACTTATATTGGACCACTCCCTTCATTATTTCTTGAACCCTAGAAAGAAATTTGAGCTGCCATTCTCTTAGTGATAGATCCAACGAGCAAAAACTCTCTGCATGTTAAAGGCCACCTTAACCATTCGGGTTTGGAAGAAGAAGTTGCGGCAGCCCTAAGGAGGTCGTCGATGGTGGTTGACTGGAGGATGTGATGGGATCTCGTGGATTTCGGGTTATATGTGGATGATTTGTTTTTGGGTACACAAATTTCTTTGTGGTGGTAAGGTCGGAGGGGTCAAGGGAGGCATCGCTGTGCTCGTCGAAGGGAGGTATATAAGTTGATCGAGGTGTGGTCGCGTCAGGTAGTAAGTGGATGTTGATTTTCGAAGTTGATCGCGTTTAGTCGATCGAGCTCATACTCTAGCTTTTGGGCTCGATCAGTGATAAAATGGGTGGGGATAGGATCGTCAGAGCATAAGACAGGTGGGGGATGGCCAAAGTTTGAAGGCGCTAAAAAATTGAGTTTATTGAAGCAGATTTTTCCATTCGGGCCTAAGAAGAGAATAAAGGGAGATTACATCAATTTTTCTGCTTAATGAATGTAATCAATATTAATTATAATTTAATTCATGAAATTTTTAATTTAATATCTAACTCATATTAGGTCAAAATCAAGCATGATTAGTTGCATTACACTTGTAGAATAGTTATCTTCGATTTCAAACTAGTTAGAGAATGTTGAATTTCCAGTTAGTTTCGAATATTGTTCATAATTAAACAAAATCAGAATGTCAAAATGACTACTAAAATACTGATGAATTAAACTCGCCTTTTTGGTTAATTGATTAAAATTCGATAGCGAATTAAAATTTATCATGTCTAGGATTTGTAATATAGCATCTTAATATGTTATTAGATTGTTTGAATCTGATTTAAGATTATGACATAGCATTTTGAAATGCTATTAGATGTGTGAGTTTTAAATTTGTATTCAAAATTATTCTATTTAGCCAAATAAAAACCATTTAATTATTGGATGAGCTTATTTTAAATGACATATGTTTATCAGAATATATTTTATTCTGCTATAATATTAATTTAAATCGCGAGTGTTAATTCTGACAAGTGAAATTAGCTATTGATTGCTAATTGTTGATTTATTTACACATATACTTGTTTATGTAAATACCACAGAGCTTCGAGAAAAAGCATTACGTCTATGATCTAAGTGCCATTTTCAAAACTTGCTTGCTTAACAAGATCTAGTCTAGCATCTTTTTTTCTTCCATTTGTGTTGGGGCCATTTGCATTAAACTTTCTGAAAGTGAAATAAACTAATGATAGTTTATTTAAGTATAATGGTGATCGTTAAGCTGGATTTGAATACATGTTTTTAAGTCATAAATTATTATTATTACTTCTAAACATTAGTATAATCCATTGAGAAATCTGATGTGTAATTCCAGGGGAAGAGAATGTCTATCATGTACTATAAATTCATTGGAATGGCAATATTACCAGCATATACCACGATCTATCAAGTTTTTCATAGATTAATTATAGGGTATTAATGCCTATAATCACTTAAGGTTTCTTTGAAATAGAGACATAATCATCAAGTAACAATGGTTCGATCGTAAAGCTTGTTCGAACAAATGTTTTCAAATTATTAATTATTTGATTTATGATGCTTTAAAAGTAAAATCATTATTATGTGATGTTTTAGAATAAAGTTAAGTACCTTACATATGTTTAAGAATTTAAGAATTTATTTTAGTAACAACATTTAAGGTAAGGACAAACTGACACCATTAGTCTGAAGTTTCACGTGTCTTCCCATATTAATCCCGAGTTTGGTTATTTTTAGTTAGTTTAGGTTATTTTTTCATCTTTATATAAACGACAACTTAAAGGAACCTCTCTCTTAATTAGCTCTTAGCTGCATCAAATTAATTGATTTTAATATTGAATTCATTTATAAAACGAAGTTTGAACATTAATTTTATATTTGATTTATAAATGAGCTCATAACGTCGTGATAGTTTGTAATATTGAGTTTTGAACTTCACTTGAATATGCATGGTCCAATATAACTCGGAATTCCGTGAAACAAGAAACGTTTGAATCTTGTTGATTATAATTTTCTAATGAAAGAAAAAAATTGAGATTTCATATTATATATTGTTAGTTATGCCCAAATCAAATTCTCAAATAGTCAATACGGATTCGTTTATAAACGATAACGTTTATTTATTAAATTTAATAAGGTTTTTATATAATTTGGACACCCTTTTAACTCAAAATTTATGATGCTGAGTTATAAATCCATATTGGGTTATATCTGAAGTCATATATTATTCCATTTGGATATTACGATAATAATATTTTACTATTATTTAGTTGATTTGTTTTGGAATTTAATAACATTTTGTCGATACTCTATAACCCTTAAGAATTACCATTTTGCAAATGACCTCGATTTTCGATGAATTTAGTTTTATTGGAACCATAATGATAAATTATTATATGAAACCTAATTTTGTGGTATTCCGATATTTATGTGACAACGGTAGCCATAAACGCTCAGTCGTTTTATATAGCACGTAATTAAATCAATTTAGTCTAATAGATGGGTATTTGTGTATAACTTGAGCAAACGATCGAATTAAGCTACGAGATCAATTCCATTGGATTCATATTAACGTTTAGAGTCAGGATAGGTAGGTAGTTCGTTATTTTTAAAGACTGGGTATTTTTATGTCCAAAAAAGCATTGTTTGGCGTATAAAATAGCGTTTCGGGAAGCAGACTCGAAATGCGACAAAACTTGTGCCATTAGATTCGTATTAGCGAGTTATTACGAGATCTCGATTTTCATATCGATCGGATTTACCATTTGATCGTGAGAGTGGTAAACGCCTAGATTTTTACTTAATAGTTTTATCGGTTCATTATGGAATTTAAGAATAACTGATTTTCTAATGAACTTTATTTTTAGCAAAACTAATTTTATTAAATTCATAATGATTTATTATTATAATATTTCAAATTTCAAGTTAATTGGATGTATTTCGTGATCATATGCAATTTAAAAGCTTATCGATTCACGTTGTGAAGTTATAAAGGAATTTTCACAAACGATCTTAGAATTCGATGAAACCTTTTCCATCGTGTCCGTAATATCGATTTATGCTAGGATTTCAATTTTCATCTAAAACGCAGGTCGTATGTACTTGTTTTAAAGTGATACTTCGTGTCCAAGTTTTATATATTAATATTATATTCCAACCTTATTATATATATACCATCATAAGGTCAAATACCGTAACTCTCTTCTGCGCATGGTCAATGAATACTAGAGCCGCCACATATAAAATCAATGGCCGAAATCAATGGAAATATGTATAAACTGAGTTATATGGGAAGAGTTGAATTTATGTTTTCGAATAAGAAAGGAATTTATAAACGAAAGATTAAGGATTTTGTAAATTAAAAGTTCATGATTTTGAAAATGAAAGGTGAACGGTTTTTGAAACGGGATATATAACGTTTATTTTACAGAGGTTAAGTTAAATTATTTAGTTAATTTTATAAAATGGTATTTAAAATAAAATTGGAAATGATTTACGAGATTGTAAAGGAATATAATCATTTTAAAAATGGTAAAAAGGGAATATGATGTGGTTTTATGAAATTGGAACCTGTTGTATGTTGGTTGAGTTGAGTAACTTTCGAGACGTCAATGTGATGTTGGTTTCTGCCTTCGGGGTTGTATACTTAGAGATTTATTCACTTACCAATTTACAATGAGTAGAAGTGGAACGATAATTGAATATTCTTATATTAAATAAGAAAAGGGAAATGTTTTCCAAATTAGAAGTTCTAATATTTAATTGACGACCGGTTAAATAAAGAAGCTGAACGATGTTGGGTATTAAATTAATGAATTTATTTTCTTTTTATGAATGAATGGTTGTTTATTTGATAGTTAAATAACCGACTATCAAATTTGACCTATATGATTGTTGGTACGGAAAGACAAGGATTGAATTTATATTCGAATACCATTCCATCCAGCAAATATGTGGAAGATGGAAGATGCTGATTGAAGATGGAGCAATTGAAGACCATTGATCTTCGTGAGTGGAAGAACTACTTGTTGAATTTATAGGAGTAGCTCCCAATGATGTTTTGACTTGTGATTCTATCATGACTGGAATCTTAGCATTGCAAGGATTACTCGCTACTGATCCATAAAGTGATACCTAGGATGTGGCAGGAGGGTGCCTTCGGTTTGTCCAATCCCAGGATAACTTGTATGGACAAATGTCTGACAGAGTATTTCCAAAGAACAGTGTACATTGATTTCTACGAACATATTCTGTTGGTGGCATAGGACTTCGTTCTTTTTGCTTAGACACCCAGAGTATTTTTTAAACATCAATTAGTGATCTGATGGATCTGACGATATGGTATTCAAAGTGAATGGTGGTCAAATGTTTTAAAAGATAATTTTAACCTCAAGCCTCTTCAACCGGGAAATGGCATAAAATCGGGTAGGTCACATGGCTAAGTGGGCCGCCCCCAATTAGGGTGTATTATCACCTTATAGATAAATTTCATTTGTTCTTCTTTTTGTTGTTGTATCTCCCGGGAATTATGGTGGTCGCGACAAAAAACTGTAAGGTGACAATATATTAGGAACATTCCAGCGAAGTGAATGGCCGGTCATGTTTAGCCAGGGTTGCAAGATGTTCTTGTTGAATCCTACTGTATTTTCTCTAGAGGTACACTATCGGAAGGTGATCCTAAGCCTTTCCATAGTTGGAAATCCATTCTCTAATAAGATCCCGCGGTTTTGATTGTATACTATGTATGTGGAGCGTAGGATGCAAGTGTTCTGCTAGATTGCTATTTACTCGATTTAGACACTATTATAATATCAGAAAAGTATCGATTTTAAAAAATGTTTTAGGTTATCGTAAGGTAAAAACTGTCTGTATTTATATGTGGATCGGTTTTATGATTATTATTTTCTTTCAGAAATATTTTGATGTTAAAATCAAGTTGGATGATGCCTATAAACTTAGCGAGTTTTCTCACACTGGTTCACCAGACTGATCTTGGTGTTTGCAATGCTCGGGTTAGACTAAGTTTTACAGGTTCATATTATTATATGTAATGAAGAGACGAGCTGGAAAAGTTCAGATGTATGATATTATATAGTTATTATTCTGTTGTGTATTGTATGTGAGGACAGATTGTTATAACTATCCAAATGTATTGATGCACTCTGATGATTGTAAGTATTTTTCAAGCTCTCAATCAAGATTTATTTCTGTATTATATTTTGTCCACTGCGATGTGAGACTCATGTTGTGTTGGTTCTTTTTTTTGTATTCTAATATTTCTTTCTTTATTTTATCACCCTCTAATTTCTTTCTATTAACTATCTGGTGTTTTCGATGCTTGAGTTTTGGCATGTAATTTGGGTTTATGTATTATTGTCGAAATTCGGGCATCGAATTCATGTCGGGTCGTTACAGTGGTATCAGAGCATAAGTAATAACCTTGGCTCTATGGCGTAACTCGATAAAGATGGGGATAGTAATATCCTAGATTGAGTTTGAGTGTATAAATATGAGAGCATATTTGTAGATTTTATATACAAATGTTTTGTATTGTGTTATTTGATCGGTTCAATTTTGAACTAGCAACTTACACGATATTGTTTTGTAAATAGGGTAAATGAAATAATTTTACACAAATTATATTTTTGTATAGAAAAGCAATAATTTTATCAAATTATTGAGATATTGGTGTTTTTGATATGTTTGGTTGATTTGAATAAAATTCAAACTGGATTATGAATTAGAATGGTTTTAAATAAGCAAAAGAAATTTCATATATAGAGTTTATGAATAAGAATTTTAATATGAGATTGGGTGAATCAGATTTTGGTTAGAAAATTCAATTAATTAATTGGATTTGGAATTGGAACTTAACTTGGTTAAGTGGATTTAAGAATGATATCGAAATTAAATAATATAGATTTGGAATTTGGAAAATGGATGATCAATAATTAAATAGAAATCAATCAGATATTAACATATTGATGTTCAAATATATTAAGCCAAAGTAAATAATAATATTGAATATTGATTAAATTGATTTGATTGAGTTGGTTATGCATTAGTTTTTGATTGATTCTTAGATTAGTCAAATAAATGTCATCAACAGTTTAAAATAGAGTTGAATGAATTGAAAAAAAAAATCAGCATAATAAACTGGGTGAAACTGCATATGAATTGAAATTAATGATTTAACCTTGTATTTGCAAATCAATTAATGCTTCATCTAATATTTTCGGAATTGGTGTAGTTATACTTGTTGATTGATGAAGTATTATTCAAAATTTCATGTAATTGTTATTTACATGATAATCTGAGTTAAGTAAAGGTACCAGTAGGCCATGCGGATTAAGTTTGGTTGCGTAGACTGCATGTAAGTTGAGCAAGTATGCTCAATAGCGCTCGTAAAAGGTATGCCTATGCGAAAATATAATTTTTGGTTTTGAATTTTGTTTTTCGATCGTGTGAGTCGATGTATATATATTATTTGTTCCTACGATATCGCAGAAGTCCCTCAGTACAAGGGAGACTCTACCAATTTTTTCTGGAAATTATTAGAATTTTTTTAACATTTTTGAAAAGTTTTATTTACAATAATGAGTTGGTTTTCGATTTAAAATAAATTGGATTTAGAAAGGTGAATGGGTTTGTAGCATTTTTCCTACCTTAGTAATTTCAGGGACGAAATTCTTTTAAGGGTAGAAGAATGTAACAACCCAGATATTTTCAGTCATTTGAATTTGAATATCTAAATCTGTTTTAAATATTATATTTGCAATATTAATGGATTTTAATATTGAATTCGTTTATAAAACGAAATTTAACGTCAATTTTATATATAATTTATAAATGAGCTCGTAACGTTGGGTAGTTCATAATACTGATTTTTGAACTTCAATTGAATATACATGATCCAATATAAGTCGGAATTCCGTGAAACAAGAAACGTTTGAATCTTGTTGATTATAATTATCTAATGAAAGAGAAAAATCGAGATTTCATATTATAGATTATTAGTTATGTCCAAATCAAATTTTCAAATAGTCGCTATGGATTATTTATAAATGATAACGTTTATTTAATAAATTTAATAAGGTTTCTATATAATTTGGATATCCTTTTAACTCAAAATTTATGTTGTTGAGTTATAAATCCATATTGGGTTACATTTGAAGTTATATATTATTCCATTTGGATATTTACGATAATAATATTTTTTATTATTTAATTGAATTGTTATGGAACTTAATAATATTTTATCGATATTGTATAACCCTTAAGAATGACCATTTTGCAAATGGCTTCGATTTTCGATGAATTTAGTTTCATTGGAATAGTAATGTTAAATTATACGAAATATTCCGATGTGGTATGTGACAACGGTAGCCATAAACGTTCACTTGCTTTATATAGTGCGTAGTTAATTTAATAGATGAGTATTTGTGTATTACTTGAGCAAACGATCGAATTAAGCTACGAAACCAATTCCATTGGTTTTGTATTGACATTTAGAGTTTGGATAGGTAGGTAGTTAGTTATTTTTAAAGACCAGAAATTTTGGTGTCCAAAATAGAGTTGTTTGGCATATAAAATAGCATTTCGGGAAACAGTTTTGGAATGCGATGAAACTTGTGCCGTTGGATTTGTATTAACGAGTTATTGCATGATTTAGATTTTCATATCGAACAGATTCACCGTTTGATCGTGAAAGTGGTAAATGCCTAGATTTTTATTTAATCATTTTATCGATTTATTATGGAATTTAAGAATAACCAATTTTTAACGAATTCTGTTTTCAGCGAAACTAATTATATTAAATCTGGAATGATTTATTATTGTATTATGTAAATTTCAAGTTAAGTGGATGTATTTCGTGATCATACGCAATTTAAAAGTGCATTGATTGATGTTGTGAAGTTATAAAGGAATTTTCACAAACGATCTCATAATTCGACGAAACCTTTTCCATCATGTTCGGAATATCAATTTATGCTAGGATTTCAATTTTCATCTAAAATGAAAGTCGTATGTACTTGTTTTAAAGCGATACTTCTTGTCTAAGTTTCATATATTAATATTATATTCCAACCTTATTATATAATTACCATCATAAGGTCAAATACCCTAATTCTCTTCCACGTATGGTTATTGAAAACTGGATCCGCCGCATACAAAATCAATGGCCAAAAACAAATGATCTTCTTCCTCACATTTCGTTTAATCCACTCAGGATTTTCAGGAACCCCATGAATCTTCTAGAGTTACTCGAGCTCCACCCAATCAACGGTGGAGGTCGTTTTTAGTGGACCAGGACGGCCAGAATTTGGCTTCGAAGCCGTGAGGTTCGAGATGAGATGGCGGGAGATTGAAAGCATTGAATGGCGAGCTATACAGGGCATTGGTCGGCGGCGGAAGGGAGAAGGTTCTGGTGGCCTTCGATCGACGTCGGAGCAAGCATAGTGGGGTGCAACAACTAGGGTTTAGTGTGGCATGGGTTATCAAAGTGTTGAGAGTTGTTTCTTGAAGAAATAGAAGTAAATCGACCCGACTAAAAACCATAAAATGTGATTAAGTTTGACTAAACCTTATTAACTAAGTTTTTTAATAATAAAATTAAAAGGTAATTAATTTATATATAATTGTGTTAATTGAAACTTGTATAATTTTGATTACAAATCCAAGTCAAACGAAACAAGTTGCAATGGAATCGTTGTAACGAGCATAATATTTTGGAGTTAGTCCGGATAGATTCGGAAGCAATTAGAATTTTCGATTAAATTAACGATTGTTTAATTTAACTGAAATCGAACCGTTTCAACGATAAATCAAATCAGTACGAATAAAACTCACTTAGTTCATCCCACTTATATTTTATATAAGTCGGGTTTTTATCGTATGTGTGAACCGATGAAATTAAACGTTTGTTTAATTTCAATGAAAAACCAAATTGTTATTTTTAACGATTGGAACCAACTGAGTTAACTTACCTTATTGGTCACGTTATAAAATAAACATGTTTAATTTAATGAATTGTTTAAATTTTTATTGTTGCGTTAAATTATTATTGACTGTTATAGAAATTAGTAGTTTAAAATTGAATAATTCTTATTTGATGATTTTATTTGAGGTAACCTATTTGGATGCAGGGAAAAACATGTTGGAGGTCTCCAACTAGATTCCTCACCAATAGTTGTTAAATTTGTATATATTATAATATATGTTAAAATATGAATTTGTTATGCAGGGATAAACATGTTAGAGGAATCCAATAGGATTCCTCACTGATATTGATAATGTTTATCAATATGATTATTTGTGTTCGTTTAGATGTGAAATTTGTTAATAATTCACTGTTTGGTATTGTAGTAGACATTTGTTTCCATAGTATCATTGCTAAAATAAAAGTTTCTTGGAATCGAGGTTAAATCGATTCTGAACGTTTTCAAAATTATATTGATATATATATATATATATGTATGTATGTATATTTGAAATACGATGTTTGTTTTAAAAATAAACATCGAAGTTTATTTACGTTTTTATAACTATTTAAATTACAAATTAATGAAAATTTCAAGATATTAATAAATAAATTGTTAAACGGTATCAACTAAGTATGAGAGTTAAAATGATTTCGAAGAAGGGTTTAAGTGGCATATATGGAATTTAAAAAGATTTTAAAATGTTGAAATGGACTAACGAAATTGAAAGTATACGGGAATTGATTTAAAAAGTTAAAAGGTGATTTTTCTTAACTAATGAACATTTTTGCAAACGTTGTTTATAAATATATCAAATGTGATCAAATAACATTTCTCGAAAGATATTAGCAAATGAATAGAATTGGGAATGGGATATTGATTTGGAATGTTATTGGATTTGAGACAAATACTTAATAATTAAGTTTTCAAGGCAAGATTGCAAAAAGGAGTTATAAATGGAAGTATGTATAAACTGAGTTATATAGGAAGAGTTGAATTTATGTTTTTGAATAAGAAAGGAATTTATAAACGAAAGGTTAAGGATCTTATAAATGAAAAGTTAATGATTTTGTAAATGAAAGGTGAAGGTATTTTAAATGGGATCTGTAATATTTATTTTACAGAGGTTAAGTTAAACTATTTAGTTAATTTTATGAAATGGTATTTAAAATAAAATTGGAAATGGTTTGTGAGATTGCAAAGGAATATAATTGTTTTAAAAATGGAAAAAAGGGAATATGATGTTGTTTTATGAAATTGAACCTGTTGTACGTTGGTTGAGTTAAGTAACTTTCGAGGTGTCAATCTGATGTTGGTTTCGGCCTTCGGGTTTGTATACTTAGAGCTTTATTCACTTACCAATTTACAATGAGGAGCCAATGAGTAAAAGTGGAATAGTAATTGAATATTCTTATATTAAATAAGAAAAGGGAAATGTTTTCCAAATTAGAAGTTTTAATATTTAAATAGCAATTCGTTAATTAAAGAGGCTAAATGATGTTGGGTATTAAATCAATGATTTTTTTTTTCATAAACGAATGGTGTTTATTTGATAGTTAAATAACTGACTATCAAATTTGGCCTATACGATTGTTGGTACAGAAAGATCGGGATCGAATTTATATTTGAATACCATTTCGACCAACAAATACGTGGAAGATTGAAGATGTTGATTGAAGATGGAGCAATTAAAGACCATTGATCATCAAGAGCGGAAGAACTACTTGTTGAATTTCTAAAGGTAGCTCCCGACGATATTTTAACCTATGATTCAATCGTTATTGGAATCTTCAGATTGCATGAACTACTCGCTACTGATCCATAGGGTGATACCTAGGATGTGGTGGGAGGATGCCTTCGGTTTTTCCAGTCGCAGGACAACTTGTATGGATGAATGTTTGACAAAGTATTTCCAAAGAATTGTGTACATTGATTTCTATAAACATATTCTGTTGGTGGCAAAGGAATTCATTCTTTTTGCTTAGACACCCAGAGTATGTTTGTAAACATCAATTAGTGATTTGATGGATATGACTATGTGGCATTCAAAGTGAATGGTGGTCAGATGTTCTAAAAGGTAATTTTAATCTCAAGCCTCTTCAACCTAGAAATGTTATAAAATCGGGTAGGTCGCCTGGCTAAGTGGGTCTCCCCAATTAGGATGTATTGCCACCATCTAGAGAAATTTCATTTGTTCTTCTTTTTGTTTCTGTATCCCCCGGGAATTACGGTTGACACGAACCAAACCCCCGCTCCACGGTGGCAAGGTTGGTCTTTGGAAAATAACATATTAATCACATCATCAGATTATAGAATATAGCATAATACATAAAATTAGAGAATAATTTACATAATATAAAACAACGCTCATAATAATCATCAGAGTTACACAGATACAGGATCCTACTTAGTGCATAATAAGTTTCATCAAATAGATAATAAGTCTACAGAGGAATCAAATATAAACATACATAAGGTAGTGTTTAAAAGCTCAAAAGGAATGCTAAAAAGATAGGTCTTCATTTTCAGCGAAAAAAGCAACAATGCTACGGTGCATATCCAAAAGAAAACCAATCACCTGTTCACTTGGCTGCCCGTATAAAAATATGGGTACCCGAGTTTGCAAAGGAAAAACAAACTACGAACCAGTCATGGGACTGATATGAGAATTCCTACAGTTACTTAACTTAATTAAGAATAAGACAAATCACAGGACCACACCGTATGTCAGGGAACAGGTTTACTCCATTGGATTGCCGGTGCATAAAATAAAGTAAATCAAATAAACAACACAATGCTTTTTAGAAAATGAAGCCGTTATAAGACTCAGGCCCCATCACACAATGCAAACACAAACCAAAGGATATTGGTTTACCTTATAAGAACCAAATATGCTTGATATGCATAAAACAAAATGCATTTGATATTATTATTAGTGTCGAGATATTTCATAAACAATTTCAAAATAAATGTATCAATCCTAGATGGCATAGTACCCCATCCTACTATGTCGCCAATAGTATACAACTAAACTGTATGATGTCGTGTTGGAAATTGGATTTCCTTCATGAGTCAAGGCAAGTACTCCTTACCGGTTTCAGGCCATCTCTAGTGGGATGCCCAGAATCAACACACGTGACCCTTGGATCCTGCAGGGTCAGTCCTCTCTTACCTTTGAGGATTAGTTATTCCTGAACAATACATTTCCCAGTCCTATCGGACCTATCACTTGGCCGTTGGCAACCAATCACATCCGAGGCGCCTCACAATCCATCATCCACAGAAGTAAAAATGTCAGGGCTCCATACCACGACACCACTTCTAACTAGAAAGAAATTTATGCACTCCCTGCGTCTCATGTCCCTTTTTGACTCATACCGGGGTGTGAGGCTCGAAAATTAATGCTACAATACAAAGCTACGCTATATTAATGCCATGCTTTGATCATCAACAACAAGACTCTGCTTTTCAACAAAAACCTTGATCATTGCATCTCAGCATGCCACGCTGACAATTCGTGTCATACAACTAATGTCTATCAATATACAACCTCTAAGCTCGTACGTCTCAGAGAAGGGTGTTAAGCAAGAGAATAAATACTCCGCCACTAAACAGATATTTATTTAATAGAAATCAATCAATACAGAATGAAATCCAATGTGAGACACACAATCCATTGACAAGTTCGTTCTGGGTCTGAACGAAACTGAAGGCACCTTATTCCTCATCTCATATGTCCAATACAAGAGAGAGGTCCTCGCATATCCGAACAATCAACAAGTACGTCCGGACAACTACCACTATAACCCCTTCAAGGAAGTTACACATATCCAAGGCATCAGTAATAATCTATTCGATGTGAAGATTGTTGGTCTTGCACCGTCTTCATTATCTTTGACTTTTTGTCGTTGATTAATTATTTGAAATGAGATTTAACTCGGTCCTTTCCAATAATTCTCGCCTAAAATTTCAAATCAAATTCTTTCTCTTGGTCAAATCATTAGACTTACCATTCACTACCTTATGTAAAAAGATTTAATCGAGAATTTAATTCAGTCATCGAATTAAATACTCAAGTCATTACATCTCTATAATTCATTTTACACCTTTTCATGCCAAATCGTACTTAACAATTTTTATTTTGCAAACCAAGAAAAATTGGTTTGCGCACATTCTAAATCACTTGAAATAATTTAAAACGATTTATAAAAGGATTTCGAATAATTATCGATTTGCAAAAATGGCGAATTAGAGAAAATGAAACGTCATAAACAAAGGCAAAATGGGCCGAAACACGGTCAGGAAAGAGCCTGAATGGATCTAAACTGTTGACCATGGTCTCCACTGGTCAACAACTGCAAAACAGGTTTCAGATGTCTGACCTAAAAATTCAGACGTCTGACCTAAAAATTCAGACGTCTGAATGTTGTTTCCAGAGACATAACTCTCTGTCTGTAACTCAGACATCTGATTTTTCAACCTCAGACATCTGAATTAAAATTCATACATCTAAATGGAAAAATTCATACTTCTAAATTCTGATGCTCATGTTTTTTAATTATTCGAAGCAGGTCATACGTCTGGCTCAAAATATTCAAATGTCTGAATCTAGGCTAGAGCATAATTTTGCCTAGAAACATGTTCAAATTGATATCGACAAATGTCCGAAGGCCTATGATGTTATATACATAAATATGAGGCTTCTAAAACTCACTGAAGCAACTCACAACACCAAACTCACATGCCTAAACAATCATGCAAGAGATTTGCGATGGTTTTGATTATAAGTTCAAAGCTGAACTAAAATCAAAACCAAAGTATGCAAAAGCGATTCAAGCAACTTGTGAAGAATTAAGACTTTGTCAGGGCGACAACGAAGCTTCGCAAGATCACCAAATCCACTCATAGCATTTGGTCGTGTGAACAATCCTTATCATAATTTTTCAATTCAATGGAACATAAATACATGAAATCGACTAAGTTACACTAGTATATCCATTCCACTAGCATATGAAAACTCAAATGAACATTAAATTACTCTTTTACAAGCCAATAACTTGTGGCATAGATGTGAGTTCATGAATAACTCACCTTTGCTTGTTTACAAACAAGGAATATATCCAATAGCAAGAAAAATCAATCTCCCTTCCAATGTTGCATGCAAATCTCCAATCTAAACACAAACAAATTGAGTCTCCCAAGGATTAGGTCATAGGAATCCTCAAAAAATAGAAGAGGAGATAAGCTAGAGAAGATGAAGAAGATGAAGAGGAGGCCTACCAAAGCTTCTACACTTGATTTCTTCAAGAATTTAGCCTCCAATTGCAAAATCTAGCTTAGGAATTTTAATTTCCCATTCCTTTCCCCATTTTCTAATTTCTTTGAAGTGTTAGAGTGAATGGGAGAAAAGAGAGATGATGGAGCTCTTAAGTGAGTGGGCTAGGTTGGCTAATCGAACCCTAACCAAGGTCCCAATTTTCATAAACTCGAAATATATCGAAGCTTATAGTTTTCGAACACGCAAATGACATTCTGAGCTCGATGGAAGTGGTTTCGTTGAAAACGGAGGTCGTTTGCAAAATGTCTAATTTTAAGGGTAGTATATAATATTAATATATATAAATTCCATAACGACTATTCTAAATTTTAATTTAGACATAACTTACAATTTATAAAGTGAAATCTCGATTTCTTATATTTGTTAGAAAATTACAATTCAAAATATTTCACTATTTCTTGTTTTATCAAATTCTGATTTATATTGAATTCTACACATTCATTCAAAGTTTAAAATCAAATTTTCAAACTACCGCGCCATTTCAAAGTCATTTAAAATAAATTTTAAATTTATACGTTTTAACTTCGATTAAAATAAATTTTAAGTCGTTTGTTCTCAAAATAATTCATCTAAAATATTTAATTTCTCTAAAAATCAGTTAAAAGTAAATTTTAAATTAGTTCCAAAAATACGGGTTGTTACAATCTCTCCCACTTAAAACTTTTTCATCCCAGAAATTGAAACAACTGCAAAGTAGGAACTAAATAGTAATGTAACATAACATAAATGTACCTCTCACTAGAGCTAATCAGAGATATCCACTCTACACTTGGGATAAGCATATTTAATGCTATCTTATGTTTCCCATGTACAGTCTCTAGGAACTTCGCTCCATTGCACTTTGATTAAATGCACCGTCTTGTTCCTTAGAACTCTTGTTTCTCTGCCAGTAATCCTCATCGGCTCTTTATGCATAGTCAAACTCGGAGTAATATCTAATATCGGTTGACTCGCCTCTTCCACGATCAAGCCTGGATTATGTACATGCTTCCGAAGTTGAGACATGTGAAACACATCATGCACTCCGGGCAACCAATCTGGCAACTGAACCCTGTACGCAAGAGTTCCAATCCTCTCGAGTATAGGAAATGAGCCAATATATTTAGGTGCCAACTTCCCCGGCTTTCCAAATCGAATTACTCATCTCATTGGAGAAATTCTCAAATACACGTAATCACAACAGAAAATGCCAAATCTCTTATTCTAGAATCTGCATAACTCTTTTGTCGACTCTGTGCTACTTGTAGTCGCTTTTTAATTAAATCCAATTTATCTAAAGCTTCTTGGATCATATCTGGATCCAGCACTAATCGATTACCAGGCTCTATCCAACATGCAGGAGATCTACATATTCTACCATACAACGCTTCAAATGGAGATAATTTCAAACTCGCAATGAGAACTCAACTAAATGTATGAGATCTTCCGAAGATCCTCCAAAATCAAGAATACAAGCCCGCAATAAATCTTCTAATATACAATTCACTCTCTTTGTCTGGATGTCTGTCTGAGGATGATATGCAGTGCTAAGATTGATCTTGGTTCCCAGTTCAGATTGGAATGCTTCCCAGTACTTACTATCAAAGATCGGATCACGATCACTAACAATGCTATTGGGAACTTCATGCAGCCTAACATACAATCTCTCTGAAACATATATGAGCCAGAGTCTGAGCTGTTCTAGTCGATTTCACTGGAATAAAATGGGCGTTCTTCATGAAAAGATCAATTATAACCCAAATGTTGTCATTGCCTTTCTAAGTTCTAGGCAAAACATCTATGAAATCCATGGATATATGGTCCCACTTCCATTTTGGAATCTCCAAGGGTTGCAACAAACCAGCGACCTTCTGTTGATCTCTCTTGATTTGTTGGCAAGTAGAACATCTATTAATATATATAGAATGTCTCTCTTCATAGACTTCCATCAGAATGTGCGCTTAAGATCGTAATATATCTTACTCACCCCTGGATGAATAATAAGCTTGGATTTATGACATTCATCCGTTAATTATCTTTTGAGCTCGAGAATATCTATGACGGCCCGACCCGCACCAACCGACATTTCCTTGAAATGCGCTATGCCAATGCCCGACTAGCATAGGACGGTCGCCAAAGAAAGGAGAAGAAAAGAATTTGAACTAACAAGGAACCTATAGAATATCTCACAGCGTATGGGATAAAATATAATAATAATATAACTTTGACATAAAAACGAGTGAGACATTGCATAACCTGAAAACTAAACCATCATAGCAGTGGAAAACCCAAAATACAGCTTATGTTCCACATCATCATTATTACAACTTTTAAAAACTGTCTCTAAAGCAAAATAAGAAAGGTACACTACTAATGCCCAAAGTAGTGACCAACATCGACACAGGGAGAATATATGTATAAATCATACGTGGAAGCCTCCTGCTCGTCTCTGGTACAGCTATTCGTGCATAGTCACCTGATCTATCTCTAGTCTGCCCATTTAAGAGTACCCAGAGTAATAAGAAGAGACATAAAACTCTGGGTCAGACCAAAAGTCTGGTATGAGCGATAAGCAACAAAACAAAACAATAACAGGTATAATCCAATCATACCTGAATCTGTTCCTGCAACCAAAGAGTTAACACAACAAGATGTACAATACTCTAAGGTGACACTAACATATGGTGTAAAGATACGGGGGGTGGGGGTGTGCATGTCATAATGATAGCAAACATCAAACATAGCAATCATCCTCACATCTCTCACTCAGTGCATAAAGCATACGATATCCACCACTCGATCACCCAGTCCTTTGCTACGATCACTTTGCACCATAGAGTCACTATGAGCACTGATCCATAGCCACTAATCCGTCTCTAAGTGGTGAACTAAAGTTATGGATATCGATAACCTCTTTGCACACGTCCCGCAGCAAATCTAAATCATGAAGTTAAATCGTTGGTTCCCAACTGGATCCTGAGTTCTACTTCCTATTGGGACTACCTTTGCATCTCGGGTTTTGGTCTCCTTCGGATCAGTCGGAATGTGTGCAGTATCCCATTTGTCATCGGTTCGGTTCGTGATGTCTTCATCTGAGCGGTCGAATCGTTACCTCCCTCTCATGGTGGGTGGGATCGTGCTCCTTCACTCGAGCGGGTCGGGTCGTGATACTCCAGACTAGGGTCGTGATGCCACACTGGCTTGGATCGTGGTACCCCGTCATATGGGTTCGCATCGTGCCATCCTCACCAGGTCGGGTCGAGCTTCTCCATTCGGGTCGGTTCGTGATCCACTCCACTACGGTTCGGTTCAAGTTCCTCAGCTCATGGGTGTTCTACTCGTGGTGCCTTCTGGGGGCGTCGGGTCGGTTCGTGCGTCCAGGCTTTGTGGTTCCACTAGCGGATTGTGGGGAGGGGATACTTCACGAGCGGGTCGGGTCGGAGAATGTGAGCATGATCGGTTTGGTTCGGATATAGGCGATCCAATCCGATTCCTGCATATTTTCCTGCAACTTTCCAGCGACTGTTTTACGCCAAACGACGGCGTTTTCAACCATTCTAATTGTTCTAATCAATCACAAAGCATACCATACAGTCATAACAACATATAGAATTGAGCACAAATAGCAAAACAACAATTTAACATGTTTATACAGATCAAGCATACCCAAAAACCCATGTTTTTCCTTAAACATGTTCAAGCATAACTAATGATAGGATTAACAAAACTTAACCAAATTAACCCAAATTTATAACAAAGACATAAAATGATGTTTTAGAATTTTACAAATTTTTCCAGATTTTTATGAGTTAAAATTTCTCTAATTATCACTAACCATCCCTAATCAACCGTAATTAGTGAAAAACTGTGCAAATCACTCACCTTAGCCACAAATAAACACAGACCTGAAACTTTTGGACAAAATGGTTCGGAATCCAATACACTGCAGCAGCTCTACCTCAATTTTTGGTGTTAATCCGTTTTGATTTGATGTAGATTTGGCTTAATTAGCGATTAGAAGGTGATTTGAGCTATTTTAGCAAGTGGAGGCCATTGCTAGGATTCAAAGGTTGTAAGTGGCAGCTAAGAAATGAAATAAAAACTGGCTTACAAACTCATCTCAACCCTCCCATAACCCTAATCCCGAAATGGGTTATGGACCCTCTTGCTAATCACCCTAATTAGGCCTGCTTAAGCAGTTTATTACCTTCTAAACCTTATTTCAGCCATATCTCCAAAACGCTAAGTCCATTTTTCACATATGACCACTACGGAATGGTAAACCATCATCCAGATCTAATGGAAGTGGTTTCAGGTCAAAACTTCTTACCAATCAAAAGTTATGGCCAAAACAAGATCAACTAGGGGCAAAACAGTCATTTAAAAATTGGCAAAAATCATGAACATGGGAAATGACCCCAATAGTCGTCCCCCAAAGTTACATGACCATACGACTTCTTATGTTGAAGAAATAAATATTCTACGATCCTTCGATGCGTAGAATGCAGGTCGTTACATTCTCCCACCTTAAGAAATTTCGCCCCCGAAATTCTTTAACTAATAAACAAGCAAAGGGTCCCGTATGCCTACCAACCATTCACAACAATCAAACATACAAAAACAAACAAATAAGTACATCCTAGCATGCGGAAAACTAAGTCACAATTAAAATATTACCAGGCAAAGAGTTCTAGATATGTCTTCCTAATGCTCTCCTCTGTCTCCCAAGTACAGTCATTCTCATTCTTGCCCCACTGAACTTTGACTAGATCCACCACTTTCCTTCGAAGTTGCTTCGTATCATGCTCGGCAATATGAATCCGCTTGCGGTTCCAAATCGCCTCGGGTTCTACTTCGATATCATCCAACCGATCAGGTGAAATAGTCATATCGGGGTCGTGCACGAATTTCGTTAACTGGGAAACATGAAATACGTTATGAACTCCTGCCATCTTCTCTGGTAATTCAACTTTATATGACAAATTCCCAACTTGCTCGAGGATTGGGAATGGACCAACAAATCTTGGTGTTAACTTGCCTCTCCTACCAAATCGTACCACGCTCTTTAATGGAGAGATCTTGACAAATACCAAGTCGTTAACGAAGAATTCCAAATCTCTTCGTTTTCTATCAGCCTAACCCTTCTGCCTATCTTGGGCAGCCTTCATTCGTTGTTGGACAACCTTGTTCTTATCTGAAGTTTTTCTTATTACTTCTAGTCTAAGCACAAATTTCCAACTGTTTTCTAACCGATATGATGGTGAGTTGCACGGTCTTCCATACAAAGCTTCAAATGGAGCCACTCCAATACTAGACTGATAACTATTATCATATGTGAATCCAACTAGATGCAAATAGTCATCCCATGATCTACCAAAATCCAATATACAAGCTCTCAAGAGAACTTCCAACACTCGATTCACCCTCTCTGTTTGACCATCGGTTCGAGGATGATACGAGGTACTGAGATGTAATTTTGATCCTAAAGCCTCTTGTAAGCTCTTCCAAAACCCACTAGTAAATAATGGATCTCGGTCACTCACAATGCCTTTGGGCACTCCTTGAAATCTCATTACCCACTTCATATACAGTTTTACTGACTTAGATGCCGTTCTATTCGATTTGACAGGTATAAACCTTACACTCTTGGTTAATCGATCCACAATCACCCAAATACTATCATGGCCCAATCTAATCCTCGGTAAACCATCTATGAAATCCATCGAGACTTATTCAACGTTTGTAACAAACTACTAGGCTTCTTTTGCTTTAGCTAACTAGTAATTCATACTCTTGGAGATAAACTTCCCAACGTCTCTCTTCATCCTTTTCCAGTAGTAGGTCTGCTTCATGTCTCGATACATTTTGTTACCACCGGGGGTGCAAAGTCAGTTTTGAGTGATGATGTTCTCTAAGAACTTCATCTCTCAATCCATTGACATTGGGTACAACTAGTCTATCATGCTTTCGAAGCCATCTTCCTCGGTCAAGTCAATACTTGTTCATCTTCTCACTGTCGATGCCCATCTCTACCTTAGAGATGATTTCCAATAGATTAGGATCGTCCCTCGGACTGGAACCAATCCTCTCAATCAAAGTCGGTTTGATCGTCAAACTTGTTAACATTTCTGGATCCAATTCAGACTTAGTTCTGAAATCATATCCCACGATATACTCCAGTTACTTTCATTCAAGAAACATAGCACCTAAACTGACATGTCTCCTACTCAATGCATCAGTACAGCACCTAATCCGGTACCACATGCATCTTTGTATACAGTCATTTCTTCATTCTCTATTACCAGAATCATACAGGTGATTGTCTACTCAAGGGAATAAAACAGGAACAAACATAGCAACAATAACATCCATCAAACATGTCCTATCTATCACCTGCTAAAGCCATACACACGTCGATACCTACTTGACTGGTCCAACCAATTCCAAGGCTAACGGAAGCCCCGTGTAATAACCCGGAAATTCTGAGCCAGTTTAAAATTTTAATTTTGGCAATTTTAATGAATTTTGAATATTTAAAATAGATTATTTTAAATAATATCGACGAGAAATTTATTTTGAATATAATTCGAACGAATATATTATATGAGTCGTCGTTAGAATATAAATAATTATATATAATTATAAATATAATTGAAAATGGTGCGGTAGTTCGATAATTCGATTTCAAACTTCAAATGAATGTACCGGGTGCAAAACAATCCGGATTTTAGTGAAACAAAAAAAATAGGATCTAATTGAGAATATCTTTCCAACGAATCCGAAAAATCGAAATTTCATAGCGGGGATCAAAAGATATGCCCAGTTGAAAATTCTGAATAGTCGCTATGTAATTCAGGCCCTTAAAAATAGCCATTTTGCAAACGACCTCGGATTTGGACGAAACCACTTTTGTTGGATCCGTAGTGTCAAAATATTGCTGGAATCCAAATTTCATAATTTTTCGAATCAATATGTGAGCGTGGCAAAGGAAGACGCGTTTGACCAGTTTCAGTTGATTTTAATCGACTGGAAAATGGCCATTTTTCCAACGGTCTCAGAATTTGATGAAATTAGTTTTGTTAGGATCGTGTCATCAATACGAAAGTAGAAAATATTTTTCTGGGATTTATAGAGTTAGTATGTGACCCCGGTAAATTGAAATGCACGTTCAGATTCAATATATAGAGTTATATGTTGATTTTAACGGAAACTGATCGAAACGATCGAATCAGCTTACGATACATATCCCATTGTGTTCGAAATGGGGGTAATTAGCTATGGACGACAGGCGGTGGGCATCGTTTAGAGGTCGTATGTAAAAGTCAACTTTTTCATAATAAAATAATTAAAACTCCTCTCTCTCCTCACCCTCTCCTATACCTCTGGCCCCCCCTTTATTCTTCGATTCATCAGAGGAAAAGAAAAAAGAAAAGAAAAAACCCCGATCCATAAATCGACAGCCCCCCCAATCGACAATCGCGCCGCCGCCTGGGGGGTCCTCGAGCCACCGCCGACGCTTCACGCCCCCCCTTTCCTCCTGCAATCGAGCACCGCGATGAACGCCCCCCCCCCCCCCCATGCAGAAAACCGCACCGAGCCCCCCCTGCTGCACCGCCCCTCCCTCCTTCTTCCTCCTCCCCTGCTCTTCCTCGACTGCAATGCGACAGCCCCCCCCCCCCCCCCCATATTCGCTGTAAGTTTTTTTTTTATTTTTATTTCATTTATTTGTTTATTTTTGTTTTGTTTCAATTCTTTTTAAATGTTTAGCTTAGGTTAATCAGTTTAAAAACTGATTTTTAGTATGTAGATTTTTAATTTACAAAAGTATAGATTTTTAATTTACAAAAGAAATGATTTTTATGTTTAGACATGAAATAAAAATATAATTTTTAGATTATAAAAAGAATCAAAATACGATTTTTATATATTAAATAGTGAAGTAAAAATTCGATTTTTATATATTGAATAGTGAAGTAAAAATTCGATTTTTATATATTGAATAGCGAAGTAAAAAATGTGATTTTTACATATGTAGAAAATACGGGCAGAGAAAGAGACAAGAGGCAAGAACGACGAAGATTTCTACCTAAGAAGAGCCGTGGAATTGGATTAGCATATCTGTGAGAATTTCTCACTCTTCAATTTCTTTTTCTAGTTATATATATATATATATATACTAGGATGCAGACGATGTTTAGTAGCACCCGACACAATCGTCCACAGACCATGGACTTGTTTGTTTGATTGCAAAAATTAGTTAGATTATTTGATTGAAATTTGATTGTTGGGTGAATTGAAATTAATTTGATTGATGTGTGAATGGCGTGGGCCTTCACTAGACCGGGGATAAAGCTAGGCCTCGTCCCGTTTCTAGTATCGTGCCGTTATGCCGCCGAAATTTCCTAAAATATGTTAGAAAAATAAAAATATCATTTTATTGTGTAAATGAACTGAATAGAAATTCATGTGTTGAAATAAAATATTTTATCGTTAAAAATATAATTTTTAACGTGGAAGTGAATAAAATAAAATATTCATTTACAAACCGGACGGTTTGTTTATGTACACCTATTGGAAGGACATTGATTGGGTCGATAAATTTTACACATCGCCCAACTGCACAATTAAAATCTTTGTTTGATTGTTTGAAACCCCACACGGGTGTTGGGATGAAATTTGAAGTTCACTCATCCTGATTGATTAAATATGTCGATCGATTGATTGACAGGCTGTTATAAGCGTTAGATATCTATATTTGATGCTTATACAGTGTAGTGCACATTGGTTGATGGTTGATTATTTTTTAATGCTATTGTATACGTGTGATGTATGAAAATCCATATAATTAACATTATATGGTGATTGATTGGGCCTCATTCCAATTTAGAAAATAATGGATAATATAAAATAAAGGGTCATGTGCTGACCGAACTCATCCGTTGAGATTAGTCATGTGTTGAACGAAATATTTTAACAATAAAATTTACATCTTTATCAATATAAAATAAAGGTTCATGTGTTGACAGTACTCATCCGTTGAGATTAGTCATGTGTTGAACGAAATATTTTAATAATAGAAATATTTGAAAAGGAAATATTTGAAAAAGAAATATTTGAAATAGAATATTTGGAAATAGAAATATATGAAGCCGTGTTGATTAGATTGACGCCATTTTGACGTGAACGATATTTATTTCGATTTTATTCATCTTAAAATGAATATTGAAAAATGATTTCGAAGTCGAATATTTTGAATAGAAAAATGGATTTGAATCGAATAGAAAACCAATTTGAATTGAATAGAATAGAAAACCAATTTGAATTGAATCGAATAGAAAACCAATTTGAATTGAATCGAATAGAAAACCAGTTTGAATTGAATCAAATAGAAAACCAATTTGAATTGAATCGAATAGAAAACAAAATTGAATTGAATCGAATAGAAAACCAATTTGAATTGAATCGAATAGAAAACCAATTTGAATTGAATCGAATATAAAACGAATTCGAATTGAATTGAATATATAATGAGTTTGATTTGAATAGAAAATGAATTTGATTTAAACTGAATTTGATTTGATTAGAAAACGAATTGAATTTGATTTGATTGGAAAAGAAATTGAATTTGATTTGAATAGAAAAGAAATGGAATTTGATTTGAATGGAAAAGAAATTGAATTTGAAGGGAATATATAATGAATTCGAATTGAATTGAATTGAAAAGAAAATGAATTCGAATCGAATTAGAATCGATTCGAATTGAAATCAAATAGAAATGAAAGTAAAAAGGATTCATAATAGAAAATTCAATTTTGATTTGAACTTGAAATAAAGGTTGAAATTGTTTTTGAAACGAATTCAAAACTATTTATAAAATTCGTTTTGAATAGTAATCGACGAAATATATATTATATATATTATATATATAATATAATGGCCTGAATAGAACGCGCCGCGCCACGGTAGTTCGTGAATTTTGACCATTTATTCAAACTGACATTTCGGGAGATCCGACCGTCGGATTCTCCTAAAACCGGAACCGTTGGGTTCGTATCGGAAAGAGCTTTCTTACAAATATTAGAAATTTGAAATCTAACGGTTGGATTTGGAAATACGTCCAAATCAAATTCGAAATAGGTTGCTGTAAGTGCAGTTCAATGGTCGTTGATGGAAATCGACTGTACGGGCCTTGATAAAATTATTAAAAATAGTAATAATTTGTGTAAAATCATAAGAAATGATTTGGGAAAATTTGGGATGAAGAACTCCATATTTGAAAAGATAAAAATAGATTTTTATCGAAATGAACTAGTTTTGAACTAAATTTAAAACCCAATTATTTTTAAATAAATAAATTAGATTAAAAAGGGGGTTTTAAATAATCGGAATTTCTAATATATTTGATTGAAATTAAATTAGAAGTGATTTTTGGGTTTGTCGTGAACTGTGTTTTAAATGACACTAGTCCTTTAACCCAGCAAAGAGAGTTTTAATGAATCTGCAATTAGATTTAAATGTGAATTGATAATCTAAATTATCAAATTTAGAAATGAGCGAGAATGGAGTATCACCAGTTTTACTCCAAAGCGATAGTTAAATCTTTAATTATATTTGAACGTGAAATGTAATTAATTTTACCGATAACACCGTGGTGTTAGATATAGAGTACTACCAGTTTTGCTTCATGGGATGAATAGGTTGGGATTGGGAAATAAAATAAATAATTACTTCGGTGTGGTTCGCTAATCTCGACTTGTTTGAAAAACCATAATTTGGTTTGAAATGACATCCAAGGAAGATTAAAGGATAAATTTTAAAGAATTTTTCTTGGATAAAATTAATGGGAACCTTTCCCTAAGAATATGAAATTAGAAACTAGCTGTAGGTTAGTTAAGAAGAATGGTTTCCTGGGTATTGATCTGATGTTGGTTTCGGCCTTCGGGGTTAATATTTGGGAAATTGTTCTCTTGCTAATTTACGGTTAGTGACTAATGAATTGGAATGAGGCGTATGTTGTGTTTGTGTAACATTTGTTTTTAATATACGCGGGTTGTTCGGAAAGGCCGGGTTTATACCCATTCTGAATAACCGATTCGACGATAAGTCGAAGATGAAGACGGTGGTCGAAGACCGGAAGTCTTCACCTCGTTTGGATAATTACTAACGATCCTGATTGGGCTGTATACCCAAGAGGATGGAAATAGTTGGTGGTCGTTCAGACGTACTTGGAGATCGATGGATATGCGAGGAAAGTGCCTCCGGCTTCGTTCAGACCCAGAACGAACTTGTAAATGGATTGTGTGTCTGACATTGGATTTTATTCTGTGTTGATTGATTTCTGTTAAATATATATCTGTTTGGCGGCGGAGAATTTATTCTCTTGCTTAACGCCCTTCTCTGAGACGTACGAGCTTAGAGGTTATATATCGATAGATATCAATCGCATGGCATGAATTGCCTGCGTGGCACGCTGAGTTGCATGGATCAAGGCTTCTGTTGAAAAGCAAACTCTTGTGGTTGATGATCAAAGCACGGCTTTTGTGGCATAGCTTTGTGTATAACGTGAATTCGCGAGCCTCACACCTCGGTATGAGTAAAAAACGGGTTACGGACCGCTGGGAGAGCACGACGTTTCTTTCTAGCTATGGTGGTGTCAGTGACTTACCAGCCCTGACATTTATATACTTTTCACCTATGTGGTTGTTGGAATGTGAGGCGCCTCGATTTTAGGTCTGTAAGGACCGGGAAACGTGTGTTCAGGCATAATTAATCCTCTAACGTAAGTGAGGACCGGCCCAGCCGAATCCAGGGTTACCCAGAGTGTGTAGTCCTGAGGCATTTGCTAGAGTGTCTCGAAGCGGAGAGGAGCTTGCCCCTTGCCTCGACTCATGACGGAAATCCAATTTCCAATACGTGCATTGCGGTTTTAATTGTAGAACTAGTATGGCGACATGATATATGGTACCCATGTCGTCTATGATTTATATTTATGATTGAAATGTTTTGACACTATACACTTATTATAGTATCAAATGATTTGTTTTAAACGTACCAAACATATTTGGCTATTATAAGGGAAAACCCTATCCTCCGGCTTGCGTTGCATTGTGTGATGGGACCTGGGTCTTATAATAGCTTCATTTTTCGAAAAAGCATTGCGTTGTTTATTCTATGCACTGGTATTCTTGGGAGGAAACTCGTTCCGTGTTATACGGCGTGGTCCCTTGAATTACTCTCTTTTAAAGTAAAGTTTTAAATAACTGTTTTAGTTCTCACACCAGTCACATGACTGACTTGGAGTTTATTGTTTTAACCTGAACTCTGGGTGCCCTCATTTTCCGCACGGGCAGCTAGTAGTTTTGGTTTTGCAGATTTATATTCACAGGATCCTGGTTTACAGCTGGAATGATGCTCGGAAAGCTCTGTATCCGTGTATTATTTTCAGTTGTGTTTTATATTGTTTTCCGCTACTATGTAATTTATTATAATCTCTGATATTTATCGAATGTAATTTATTCATTTATACTCTGTATATTCTTGTATCTGATGGGATTGTTGAAATAACAATGAAATGTTCTTCCGTCTGCGTTCTGATTTGTCATGTTCTCAACGATCAGGGGTTTCGAACGGTCTAGATCGGTTTAACGACTGATTCGGATCGAGCGAAATTCCTTGCCATCACACCCCGCCTCCATACATACGTCGATGCCTACTTGACTGATCCAACCAGTCCCAAGGCTAATGGAAGCCCCACCTCTATACGGACTACCGTACGTCCAATGTATGTTTATCCTCCAAGGATAACTAGATCACGTCCAACGAATCCAAGGTAACGGGCGTCCCCAGATACCCCTGCTTCTAGTCTGCCTAAAACACTCGAGTGTCACCCAAGTCTATCCATTATCTTGCAGTCCTCTCAAGTCCAACTCGAGCCAGTCCATTTCCTTGCAGCCTTATCGAGTCAATCTATTACGCATAAAATCAGACCCAGTCTTGAGTATCCATTACTGACAAACTCTAAACCAGCGTGAGTCATCTCCCTATTCGTTGCATCTCCAAGACCAACGAACACATATTTTCTTTTACGAGTTCAATTCTAACTTAAGTCGTCCTAATCCTTTGTTGCATCTTCCATGATCAATGAACACATCTTATTCCTTCAAAAAGAACATCAGCATAGGGTCCTAAACAATCCGTTACTTTGTATCTTTCTCGAATCCCACTCGAGTCATCTCATAACCCTATCGAGTCTAACTCGCATCAGCCCATACCATTGAATAGTCTTATCATGTCACGGCTGCACATCACTCCTCGAGCAACCCGAGATATCATTCAATGGAAATCACAACAACTACTTATATCTCACGCAAACCATCCTAGTCAAACTCGACATTCCCTAAGAAAAGGCCCCAAAGGCCTAAACCAATATCAGACAAGCACTCAAGGAACATCTCCTCCGAATTTAGACAATCTACGTGAGATGATACTAGCAAAACAACTAAGCAATCACAAGCAAACATACATCCATAACTCGATAAGACCACATTACAACAAATCATGCAAAGACTAGTTGAACCACCTATCGGGTTTGTCACAACTAAAGATCTATCGACTATCTCAAGTTCCAGTCCTAACTTATCTACCAGGTCACTAGAAATGAAGGAATGGGATACCTCGCTATCAACAAAACTAGAACAGGAACATCATAAATAGAAAGCATACCTCGAATAACGACGCCCTTTCCCTTCTCCGTCGCAGTTGGGGCATTCGACGAAGAAGGAACATCGTTGATAGCATATGCTTTCACGATCTGCTTCTCTTTAGGGCGTTGCAAGCAATTATCCTTGTGATGTCCCACTTGGCCGCAATTGAAGCACTTACTTTCCCCAGGCTTTTCCTGACAATCTCTAGCATAGTGGCCCTTCTTGCCACAACTAAAGTACTCCTTATCTTTCTTGTCCTTCTTTTTCTGACCACCCTTGGTCTGATCATGTTTTCTCTTATTCTGAGACTCCTTACCTCCACCGCTTGCTTGCTGCTTTGGTTCCTCTACAAACGCAATAGCAACATCGGCCTTTGACTTAGGGTAAAGACTCTCCGATATCAATGCTTTCCGCACTATAGACTCGAATGTCTCGTCGATGTGGTTTATCAGCCTTTCCCCTAAGTACTCAGCTAAGCCGGTTATGAACTTCTCATTCTTCTTCTTGGCAGTGTCAATAAGAGATAATCCATACTTTGATAAAGTATCGAACTCAGCAGTATATTCCGAGACTGCCCTACCATTCTACTTAAGCTCTAAAAAAATTCTAAACAATTCAGATTTGTGAGCTGCTGGAATGAACTTTTCGCTGAAATGAGTCATAAACTGATTCCAAGCAACTTGATCTTCAGGAGTAGCTGCTTTAATAGCATTCCACCAATTCATAGCTCGTCCTTGAAGCTGACGCGATGCTAACTTTCTCTTCATGGCATCATCGATTCCCAAGTCTTCGAAGATGCGCTCACAACTATCCAACGAATTTTGAACATCCGTAGCCGACTTCGTTCCATAGAACGGCTTCCCGCCAAGACTATTATAATCCTTGTTAAGCTTGGTGAAATCGGCCCTAGGCGCCTGCACTACTGCACCACTACCGTTAGCAGCATTAGGAACTGCTCCCTGAGCATCCCTAAGCATCTCTTGCATGAAGGTAGTAAACATCGTCCTCATATCAAAAGCATTCCCATTATTAGCTCGACTACCAGTACCCCTTTTATATCGGCTCATCCTTCAATCTGCAAGGAGAAAACAATTAACCATCTCTTCAGTGGTGCCAGTGCAGTATGACTTCATCCTTAAATATACTAATAGTAAATATACAGAGAGCTTTTGAAAACCAAAATATCACAAATACGCGCTCTCATGTACATGTACTATCTCTCCCTGATGTCTTTCCCTAGGTTAACTACGCAACCTAGAGCTCTGATACCAAGTGTGACGGCCCGCCCCACACCAACCGACATTTCCCTGAAATGTGCTGTGCCAATGCCCGACTAGCACAGGACAGTCGCCAAAGAAAGGAGAAGAAAGGAATTTGAATTAACAAGGAACCTATAGAATGTCTCACAGCGCATGGGATAAAATATAATAATAACATAACTTTGACATAAAAACGGGTGAGACAGTGGATAAGCTGAACACTAAGCCATCATAACAGCGGAAAATCCAAAATACAGCTTATGTTCCACATCATCATTATTACAACCTTTAAAAGTTGTCTCTAAAGAAAAACAAGAAAGGTACACTACTAATGCCCAAAGTAGTGACCAGCAGCGACACAGGGAGAATATATGTATAAATCATACGTGGAAGCCTCCTACTCGTCTCCAGTACAGCTACTCATGCATAGTCACCTGACATGTCTCTAGTCTACCCGTTTAAGAGCACCCAGAGTAATAAGAAGAGATATAAAACTCTGGGTCAGACCAAAAGTCTGGTATAAGCGATAAGCAACAAAACAAAACAATAATAGGTATAATCCGATCATACCTAAACCTGATCCTGCAACCAAAGAGCTAGCACAACAAGATGTACAATACTCTAAGGTGACACTAACATATGGTGTAAAGATACGGGGGTGGGGGTATGCATGTCATAATGATAGAAAACATCAAACATAGCAATCTTCCTCACATCTCTCACTCAGTTCGTAAAGCATACGATATCTACCACTCGATCACCCAATCCTTTGCTATGATCACTTTGCTCCATAGAGTCACTATGACCCCATTGCACTCATCCATAACCACTAATCCGTCTCTAAGTGGTGAACTAAAGTTATGGATATCGATAACCCCTTTGCACACGTCCCGCGGCAAAGCCCAATCATGAAGTTGACTCGTTGGTTCCCAACTGGATCCTGAGTTCTACTTCCTATTTGGACTACCTTTGCATCTCGGGTTATGGTCTCCTTCGGATCAGTTTGAATGTGTGTAGTACCCCAGTTATCATTGGTTCGGTTCGTGATGTCTTCACCCAAGCGGTCGACTCGTTAGCTCCCTCTCATGGTGGGTCGGATCGTGCTCCTTCACTCGAGCGGGTCGGGTCATGATACTCCAGGCTGGGGTTGTGGTGCCACACTAGTTCGAATCGTGGTACCCCATCATATGGGTTCGTATCGTGCCATCCTCACCAGGTCAAGTCGATCTTCTCTATCCGGGTGGGTTCGTGATCCACTCCACTGCGGTTCGGTTCAAGTTCCTCAGCTCATGAGTGTTCTACTCGTGGTGCCTTCTCGGAGCGTCGGGTCGGCTCATGCCTCTAAGCTTCAAGGTTCCACCAGCAGTTCGTAGGGAGGGGATACTTCACGAGCGGGTCGGGTCAGAGAAGGTGAGCATGATCTGTTCGGTTCGGAAATAGGCAATCAAAATCCGATTCCATCATATTTTCCTGCAACTTTCCAGCGACTGTTTTATGCCACACGACGACATTTTCGACCATTGTAACTATTCTAATCAATCACAAAGCATACCATACAGTCATAGCAACATATAGAATTGACCACAAACAGTAAAACAACAATTTAACATGTTTATACGGATCAAGCATACCCAAAAACCCATGTTTTTCCCTTAATCATGTTCAAGCATAACTAATGATATGATTAACAAAACATAACCAAATTAACCCAAATTTATAAGAGACATAAAATGATGTTTTAGAATTTTACAATTCTTTCCAGATTTTTCTGAGTTAAAATTTCGTAATTATCTCTAATCACCCCTAATCAACCGTAATTAGTGAGAAACTATGCAAATCACTCACCTTAGCCACAAATAAACTCAGATCTAAAACTTTTGGACAAAATGGTTTGGATTCCAATACACGCCAGCTGCTCTACCTCGATTTTTAGTACTAATCCGCTTTGATTTGATGTAGATTTGGCTTAATTAGCGATTAGAAGGTGATTTGGGGTGTTTTAGCAAGTGGAGGCCATTGCTAGGGTTCAAAGGTTTTAAGTGGCGGCTAAGAAATGAAATAAAAAATGATTTACTAACTCATCTCAGCCCTCCTATAACTCTAATCCCGAAATAGGTTATGGACCCTCTTGCTAATCACGCTAATTAGGCCCGGTTAAGCAGTTTTTCACTTTCTAAACCTTATTTCAGCCATATCTCCCAAACGGTAAGTCCGTTTTTCACATATGACCACTCTACGGAAAGATAAACCATCATCCGGATCTAATGGAAGTGGTTTCAGGTCAAATCTCCTTAACAATCAAAAATTATGTCTAAAACAAGATCAGCTAGGGGAAAACAGTCATTTAAAAATCGGCAAAAATCATGAACATGGGAAATGATCCCAATAGTCGTCCCCCAAAGTTACATGACCATACGACTTCGTATGTGAAAGAAATAAATATTCTACGATCCTTCGATGCGTAGAATGCAGGTCGTTACAATATCCGGAACACAAATTTGTCCTTGCAATCTAAGAGTTCCTTTACTATCAATCTGAAAGCTTGAAACTTCTCCTTCTTGAACTTGTTTGCTAATCATCTGAATAAACTCATCCTCCTTCTGTAAAATAGAAATCTTCTCTATCAACGAAGGCGCAATAATCAATGTAGCGACGATTGCATAGTTTCTACTAAGTGCATCCGCTACAACATTGGCTTTCCCTGGAGTATACAAAATATCAAGATCATATGCTGCAAGAAATTATAACCACTACTGTTGTCTTAAATTCAAGTCTTTCTGGGTGAACAAATATTTCAATGATTTATGATCTGTATATAATTTGAACTTCTCACCAAAAAGATAGTGTCTCCATATCTTCAAAGCGAATACCACGGCTAACAGATCTAGATCGTGAGTAACATATCTCTTCTCATGCGGCTTCAACTGATGGCTAGCATAAGCAACAACTTGGACTCTTTGCATTATCACCGCACCTACTCCTTCATGAGAAGCATCCGTATAAACAGTCAAATCTTAATTGCCATCCGTAATAGTCAACACTGGAGCAGTAGTCAACCTTACCTTTAGCTCTTGGAAAGCTTCACATTCTGTCGTCCAATTAAACCTCGCATGCTTCTTTGTAAGCTTCCGTCAATGGACTAGATAACTTCGAAAAATCCTTAATGAATTTCCGATAATAGCCTGCCAATCCCAGAAAACTTCTGACTTCTGTGGGAGTGCTAGGTTGCTTCCAATATCTAATGGCTGTAATCTTGCCTGGATCCACTGAAATTCCCTCATTCGATACGACATGACCGAGGAACTTCACTTCTTTTTGCCAGAATATGCATTTAGAAAATTTGGCTTTCAATACATTCTTTCTCAGAATTTCCAAAACTTATTCCAAGTGCTTCACATGCTCTCTAGCTGACTTAGAGAAGATTAAAATATCATCAATAGAAACTAGCACAAATTTATTCAACACTCCACGAAATACTCGATTTATCAAATCAACAAAATAAGTAGGAGTGTTACATAAGCTGAACGACATTACTAACCATTCATAAAATAAGTCTGGACCTTTGGAAGCTGTAAAAGGAACACATTCTTCGGCGATACGCAGTTGATGGAAACCTGTAGCGAAGTCCATCTTCGAAAACACTCTTGCTCCATTCAAGCGATCTAACAAATCATTAAGCGCGGCGATGGATATTTATTCTTCAATGTTTGCTTATTAAGGTCTCGTAATCTACGCATAATCTGAGAGTACCGTCTGACTTAGGAATAAATACCACAGCTACTCCCCAACTCGAGAAATTAGGCCTAATCAGACCTTTCCATAACAATTGTCGAGTTTGATCATCCAACTATTCTTTCTCTTTCAATGTCATTCTTCAAATTGCATGCACAACTAGCCTAGCATTCAGAACTAAATCGATTTTGAAATCAATTTCTCTCCGCGGAGATAAGCTATCAACTTCCTCAAACACATCCGCATAATTTGTAACTACCGGAATATTCTCAATAGAAGTAGGAGAAACTTCAAGAGCAGAACAAAATTCTATTCTATTTGAATTTGAGCCTATGCATGGTATAATAATACTCCCAAGTTTTGTTTTAACTTTAACCACTCTTTCGGCACATTTAACTTTGGCCTCATACTTAGTTAACCAATTCAAGCGAAGTATGATATCAAACTCGAAAATATTCATGATGATCAAATTAAAAGGAAACCATTAAAAAGAATAGGGGACATGCACTCTATAATACAAACCAAGAATAACAGAACCTACTATAGGATTATGGACACTAATTGATCCTTCGAGATTTTTCAATTTTAAATTTAACTTTTTAACCATGTTAGTCGAAATGAAACTTCATGATGCTCCCGTATCAAATAATACTTTAACAGGAATATTTTTAATTGTAAGTGTACCTTCCAACACATCTGGTCTTCCTTCCCCAATAGAAGAAGTTGGCGCATTCGCCCCATCATACACATGAGCCACTTCGGACTTTTTCAACAATAGGCAATACTTGATAACATGCCCTGTCTTATGGAAATTATAGCACTCTCTAATATCTCAAGGTTTATCACTAGGCCCAGATTCATTTCGTTTTGGCCTCTTAGGAGCATTGCACTGGTTAGGTCAATGCCCGTACTAATCACAATTGAAGCATTTGCCCTTTGCTCTTTTATCTTCCTAGGGCTTAGTTGTTTTAGTGTTGCTCACTTCAGGCTTCTTGTCGGGAAGCTTTCTCTTATTGCGAGCTTGACTTCTCTCCCCACCCGCTTGAGAATTCTTCTTATCAATATTCTCATATCTGCAAGCCATATCGACACCTTTGCAAATGGAAGCTCTATGTGGGATGTCACTTGGTTGTGGTACCTCCTCTGAAGACCCTCAATGAACCTCTTATTCTTCTTAGCTGGGTTCTGAATTAATTCCGGTCCTAAACGAGAGAGTTCGTCGAACCTTTTGACATACTCATGAATAGTCCTGTCACCTTGCTGGAGATTAGCAAGCTCATCATACATGCGCTCAACTTCTTGTTGCGGGACAAACTTCTCTTAAAAAATCTCCTTAAACCTTGCCCAAGTCATATCAGCTCTTGGATTACCCACTGCTACTCCTTCCCACCAAATTAGGGCCTTGTCTTTAAGTAATCAGGATGTTAAAAGCCTCTTTCTATTATCTTCCAATACTAGACCTTCGAAGATTCGTTCGCAAGACCTCATCCAAGTGAGCTTCAATTACGGTTCGGATGCCTGTGAATGGCACTCGCCCCAAGTTCCTATATTTCTTGGCTACAACATTAAGATCAAATCGATGCTGCAGCGATTGTTGCAATACGGGCTCATTATTAGCCATTAATGCAACTCCACCAAGGTCAGGCTGATTATTAACAACGGGGATATCACCCCTTCCTCGGTCTCTACCTCTTCTGCCTCTGCCTCGTCCACTCATTTCCTTTCAGTTCTGCGGATAGCAAGAAAAGAGTCAGACCAACAGAAAAGAAAGCTTAAGGAATGATGAAATCATATAGACATATGCATAAATAATAATGTAATGACCATGTTATATGCTATTCTGATATATTCATTCTAGGATATTACTAATCCTATCTTTCATGAGCTACTCATCCTAGAATACTACTTATTCTATCTCTGACGAGTTATTTAATATGTTATGTTCCAGAGCTAAGGTTAACCAAAGCTCTGATACCATGCCTGACACGAGCCAAACCCCCGCTCCACGGTGGAAAGGTTGGTCTTTGGAAAATAACACATTGATCACATCACCGGATTACCGAATATAGCATAATACATAAAATTAGAGAATAATTTACATCATATCAAACAACAGAATCATAATCTTCATCATAGTTACACAGATACAAGATCCTACTTAGTACGTAACAAGTTTCATCAAATAGATAATAAGTCTATAGCGGAATCAAATTAAAACATATATAAGGTAGTGTTTAAAAGCTCAAAAGGAATGCTAAAACGTTAGGTTTTCGTCTTCATCCAAAAGAGCATCAATGCTACGGTGCATATAAAAAAAAACAATCACCTGTTCACTTGGTTGCCCGTGTAAAAATATGGAAACCCGAGTTTGCAAGGGAAAAACAAACTACGAGTCAGTCATGGGGCTGGTATAAGAATTCCTACTGTTACTTTACTTAATTAAGAATAAGGAAAATCACAAGACCACGGTGTATGTCATGGAACGGGTTTACTCCATTGGATTGCCGGTGCATAAAATAAAGTAAATCAAATAAACAACGCAATGCTTTTTAGAAAATGAAGTCATTATAAGACTCAGATCTGATCACACAATGCAAACATAAACCAGAGGATAGAGTTTTACCTTATAAGAGCCAAATATGCTTGATACGCATAAAATAAAAAATCATTTGATATTATTATTAGTGTCTGGATATTTCATAAACAATTTCAAAATAAATGTATCAATTGTAGACGGCAAAGTACCTCACCCTACTATGTCGCCAATAGTATACAACTAAAACCGTTTAATGTCGTGTTGGAAATTAGATTTCCTTCATGAGTCAAGGAAAGGGATGTACTCCTTACCGGTTTCGAGCCATCTCTGGTGGTATGCCCAGGATCAACACACATGACCCTTGGATCCTGCAGGATCGGTCCTCTCTTACCTTTGAGGATTAGTTATTCCTGAATAATACGTTTCCCGATCCTATCGGACCTATCACTTGGACGTTGGCGACCAATCACATCCGAGGCGCCTCGCAATCCGTCATCCACATAAGTAAAAATGTCTAGGCTCCATACCATGACACCACTTCTAGCTAGAAAGAAACGTATGCACTCCCTGTGTCCCTTATTCCGTTTTTGACTCATACCAGGCTGTGAGGCTCTCGAATTATAGCTACAACACAAAGCTAGCTATATTAAACCCATGCTTTGATCATCAACCACAAGTATCTACTTTTGAACAAAAGTCTTGATCATTGCATCTCAACATGCCACACGGACAACTCATGCTATACAATTGATGTTTATCAATATATAACCTCTAAGCTTATACGTCTCAGAGAAGGGTGTTAAGCAAGAGAATAAATTCTCCGCTACCAAACAGATATATTTAATAGAAATCAATCAACATAGAATGAAATCCAATGTCAGACACACAATCAATTTACAAGTTCATTCTGAATCTGAACAAAACTGAAGGCACCTTATTCCTCATCCCATATGTCCAATACAAGAAAGAGGTCCTCGAATATCCGAACAATCAACAAGTACGTATGGAGAACTACCACTATAACCCCTTCAAGAGGGGTCTTCATTATCTTTGACTTTTTGGCATCGTTTAATTATTTGAAATGAGATTTAACTCGGTCCTTTCCAATAATTCTCGCCTAAAATTTCAAATCAAATTCTTTCCCTTGGTCAAGTCATTGGACTTCACCATTCGCTGCCTTATGTAAAAAGGTTTAATCGAGAATTTAATTCAGTCATCAAATTAAATACTCAAGTCATTACATCTCTATAATTCATTTTATACCTTTTTATGCCAAATCATACTTAATAATTTTTATTTTACAAACCAAGCGAAATTGGTTTGCACACATTCTAAATCGCTTGAAATAATTTAAAACGACTTATAAAAGGATTTCGAATAATTATTGACTGCAGAAATGGTGAATTAGAGAAACTGCAACGTCACAAACAAAGGCGAAATGGGCCGAAACACAGTGGGGAAAGAGCCTGGATGGACCAAAACTGTTGACTGTGGTCTCCACTAGTCAACAACAGAAAAACAAGATTCAGATGTCTGACCTAAAAATTCAGACGTCTGACCTAAAAATTCAGATGTCTGAATGTTGTTTCCAGAGACATAACTCTTTGTCTGTAACTCAGACGTCTGAGTTTTCCACCTTAGACGTCTGAATTAAAATTCAGACATCTAAATGGAAAAATTCAGACTTCTGAATTATGATGCTTATGTTTTTTAATTATTCGTAGCAGGTCAGACGTTTGGCTCAAAATATTCAGACGTCTGAATCTGGTCTAGAGCACAATTTTGCCTAGAAAACATGTTCAAATTGATATCGGTAAATGTCTGAAGGCCTATGATGTTATATACATGAATATGAGGCTTTTAAAACTCACCGAAGCAACTCATAACATCAAACTCACATCCATAAACCTTCATACAAGAGATTTGCAATGGTTTTGATTATAAGTTCAAAAGTGAAACAAAATTTAAAGCAAAGCATGCAAAAGCGATTCAAGCGACTTGTGAAGACTTAACCTTTTGCCGGGGCGACAACGGAGCTTCACAAGATCACCAAATCCACTCATAGCTTAAGAATTAGGTCGTGTGAACAATCCTTATCAAAAATTTTCAATTCAATGGAACATGAATACATGAAATCAACTAAGTTAAACTAGCATATCCATTCCACTAGCATATGCAAACTCAAATGAACATTAAAGCTTATGGCATAGATGTAAGCTCGTGAATAACTCACTTTTGCTTGTTTACAAACAAGGAATGGATCCAATAGCAAGACAATTCAACCTCTCTTCCAATGTTGCATGCAAATCTCCAATCTAAACACAAACAAATGAGTCTTCTAAGAATTAGATCATAGGAATCCTCAAAAATAGAAGAGGAGATAAGCTAGAAAAGATGGAGAAGATGAAGAGGACGCTTACCAAAGCTTCTACACTTGATTTCCTCAAGAATTTAGCTTCTAATTGCAAAATCTAGCTTTGGAATTTTAATTTCGCATTCCTTTCCTCATTTTCTAATTTCTTTGAAGTGTAAGAGTGAATAGGAGAAAAGAGGGATGATGGAGCTCTCAAGTGAGTGGGTTAGGTTGGCTAACCGAGCCCCAACCTAGGTCCTAATTTTCACAAACTCGAAATATATCGAAGCTTACAGTTTCAAACACGCAAACGACAATTTGTACTCAATGGAAGTGGTATCGTTGAAAACGGAGGTCGTTTGCAAAATATATATACTTTAAGGGCTATACATAATATTAATATATATTTATATATATATATATATATATATATTCCATAGCGACTATTCTAAATTTTAATTTAGACATAACTTACAATTTATAAAGTGAAATCTCAATTTCTTACATTCGTTAGAAAAATACAATTCAATAAATTCCACTGTTTCCTGTTTTATCAAATTCTGATTTATACTGAATTCTACACATTCATTCAAAGTTTAAAATCAAATTTTCAAACTACCGCGCCATTTCATGCTTGTTTTGATTAAAATTTTAATTTATACGTTCTAACTTCGATTAAAATAAATATTAAGTCGTTTATTCTCAAAATAATTCATCTAAAATATTTAATTTCTCTAAAAATCAATTAAAAATAAAATTTAAATTGGTTCCAAAAATACAGGTTGTTACAATGGTGGTCGCAATAAAAAGCCGTAAGGTGACAATATATTCAGAACATTCAAGTGAAGTGAATGGCCGGTCATGTTTATCCAAGGTTGCAAGATATTCTTGTTGAATTCTAGTGCATTTTCTCTAGTGGTACACTATCGGAAGGTGGTCTCATACCTTTCCATAGTTGGAAATCTATTCTCCAATAAGAGCCCACAGTTTTGATTGTATACTATGTATGTGGAGCGTGAGATGCAAGCGTTCTATTTGATTTCTACTTACTTGATTTAGACACTATTATAATAACAGAAAATTATTGATTTTAAAAAATGTTTTGGCTTATCATAAGGTAAAAACCGTCCGTATTTATGTGTGGATCGGTCTTACGATTATTCTTTTCGTTCAGAAAGATTTTGACTTTGGAATCAAGTTGGATAATGCCTATAAACTTAGTGAGTTTTCTCATGGTGGTTCACCAGACTGGTCCTAGTGTTTGCAATGCTTGGGTTAGACCAAGTTTTACAAGTTCAGGTTATCAGATGAAATGAATAGATGAGTTGGAAGATTTCAGACATATGATATTTTATAGTTATTATTCCGCTGTGTGTTGTATGCGAGGATAATTTGTCATAACTGTCCAGATGTATTGATATACTCTAATGATTGTAAGTATTTTTCAAGCTCTCAATCAAGATTTATTTTTATAATATATTTTGTTCCGAAGATATGTGGGACTCATGTTGTGTTGGTTCTTCTTCTACTTCTATTCTAATATTTCATTTCCCACCCTATAGTTTCTTTCTATTAACTATCTGGTGTTTTCGATACTTGAGTTTCATCAAGTAATACATGTTTATGTATTATTGTCAGAATTCAGACGTCAAATTCCTGCAAGGTCGTTACATGAAAAGACTTTAAGAGCACTTCTTGAATATTAATATTGCTCTCGAATTTAGAGTATAACATAAATGTTGAGAAATATATTTCAAATATGATATATGTTTAATACAAACAAGTCTTGTTCATTAATGGGTAGAAAAAAAGTGAACCCAGAATATGAATGGATATAGCTCTAACTACATATATTACAAAATACATGGTTTTTGTATTATTATTTCCTAAGAATAATCCAATTTTTCAATAGCCAATCAAAAGAACAGACATTATTTTCAGGCTAATTTTGTTAGCTTATTTGCATAACCAGTGACACTTTAAAATATTGTAATAATATTTGTATCCAAAACATCTGATTATTTACTCGCAACTTCATGGGTTGATCTTGCAATGAAAAAGGCCGACATATACACTTTCTCACAAATATATATATATATATATAGTAATGTGACCTACGCATGCAGTGTTTATTAAATAATAAAGTGTTGCACTGCTTTGAGCGAGGCATATGCGGGATTTGTCGTGTGTCCGTTGCATTGCTATTAAATTTCAAAATTAGCTAAACTACATGCAGACATGTATATTATATTTTGATTATAACTTAAAACGATAAAAACTGTAATTCTATAACACTTTTGAGCTTCACACTATTCAATATACATATAAGTAAAATCATATGACAGGCGTGAATACAATGGCATGGTAAGATACAAATTACAATGTATTTCATGACATCCATTTGTTATTATATATGTACAATTATTATGATAAACCTTAAGATCTTTCCAATTTTTTTTACAGGTATATTAATATTAACTGTCTTATAATTTGTGCATTTTCATGTAATTAATATGTATACCTTTGAATTTTTAGCTATTAATATTCCATGAAACAAGATATAAGAAACCAATAATCAACTATCTAAGTGAACCGCGAGGAGAATTAATAAAAAGCCTTATATCCTTCATATGATCCTAAGCTTTGAGGATCAATAGATGACTTATAATAGCATTGGTAAGAAATTTGTCAATCTGAATCCCCACAATCTGACCTCTCAACAGCAAATCTAATATTTATCAACTTAAACATTATCGGATTTAAACAAAGTAGTATAAGTTAGGGTTTCGATTTAAACACTATTACAACAAAAGAATAATACTAAAACACAATCGATTTAAGTGAAGTCTTATAAGTTAGGGTTTCGATTTTTGTTACAACAACTAATAATACCTAAAAATAACTTGAGTGAGAATCTTGGAATGAGACGAAAATGCGAATATGAAAGTAGCTACACGAATAGATCAGAGAAACTGAAGCGACTGTGATTTGTTTTCAATGAAATAGCAGAAGGTGAGATTTGAGGAGCATTTATTTTAAGATGTTTTTTTTGGTAGGGGGTGAAATAATTAGGATACAAGGTACAACTACCGTGAAAATTTTCCTTTAACATTGGAACGGTCCAAACCCATTCCAAAACTACCACAGTCAAAAACCATGTAAATACATTTTGCCACCGCCTAATGCCATTCGAAAATTGCAATGGCTTTAGACCATGGAAATTCTTCTTCATTTGAGTGTGGTAAAACTGGTAATATGGTGTAGTGCATCTCAGCCCACTGCACCACCATCCTCTGCCAACTTCCGACCACCCAAGTCATACGCGGGCACTATTCGATCAACTACCTCATCATAATCTACAAATCGAAAACTTGATTTTGTTCAACCTCAACAATCCTATGTTTTCCTCATTGAAAGCATATTCAATAAACCAGAAGATTCTTGGCTTAACACTATAATGTTGCATCCTATTAGGTTTCTATATCAGTTGTAAGATTGAAGAATTACATCTATAAAGTCTGGAAACCATTTGGTGAATTTACTATTCATATTGCATTCCAATATCATGAGTGTTTAACTTATTTGTACTTCAGTAAGCAGTTAATGGTAGGTACTAGGTCACCAGATTATGATTATGCCAAGTTTAGTTCCTTCGAAGTACAAATCCAGTTGTGTTTGCATAATCTTATAATGGAGATATGGACAAAAAGGACCATATAAATGATATTGAGCTTTATTGGGAAACCAGTTATGTTGGATGAAAGTACAACAACACAGAAATTTACAAAGTATGCACGTTTACAAGTTGTTATCAATGTGGATAAAAATTTAAAAACAAAAATTCTAGTTCTGTTACCCGACACTCCTAGCCCAGTTGGTTAGAGGTGGGTGAATTGGGATGAGATATAGGTCTCAGATTCGAGGGCCACCTCTGCTAATTTCTAGGGGTGACTACCTAGTTAGTGTGAAGGCATTGAAAAATTGGGGTATATCACTATACGTGGGGTTTACTAAGACCGACAAGCAATGGATTGAGTGAAGTCTTAGGTTCCACATGTAAATATAAAAAATTCCAGTTCTGTTTTATATGGGGGTACAACATGATGTTTCAGATGATTAGGAGTACACCCTCCCAAATGTGAAAATTTTAGAATTTCCAGGCATAAAACGTCACTACATGAAGCAGATGAGCAGCCAAAGTAAAGACCAAAAGAAGATCAACATAGCTCATATATTAAGCATAATAACTCTGTTGTTCAACCTAAAGAGTCATCCAAGTCTGATCAACATGACGATCTAACATTTTTGGACACCACACGGCCACCAGACTTAACTCAAGATCCTTTAGACCATGAGGCCGATGTCATCAATGAACTGTCTGCACATGAAGAAAACCCTAATGTACCAGATTTGGTGTCGAAAAATCCTACTTATTTAGCACGTGCAAAAAACCAAAACCAACTACTTTTAAAAGGAATGTGAGGAGCTTATCCTCAAATAAATGACCATTTTGACATTGAATGTCAACGGGATGAATAAACCACAGTGCATGTGTGATGTTTTCAAACTCCTCTAACAGTTTAAACCAACTGTTGTTTTTTTATTAGAAAATAAATTAAATAAAGAAATTTTGAATAAATTTATTACAAAGTTTCCTTCTCACTGGAATTTCTTGACAAATGATTCACATCACTCCACTAGTCGCATTTTGCTAATTTGGGATACAAAAGTGTGAATAATCCAATTATTGTCATTCTCTATGTTAACATACTTAATATGCTAAAAGGGTAGTACAGTGGTAGTACAGTCGTAGTACAATACTTTTTGTACTATCTTTTAGTACAGTCGTAGTACAGTACTTTTTGTTATTCTAGTTTTGCATATATATAAAGGCTTTCTCTTCTATTGTAAGTATCAATCTTTTCTGTATCTTATTTTATATTCAATGAATGATTTCAGATTTCTTCATTAATGTTATCATAGGTTTCTTCATTAATGTTATCATGGTATCAGAGCCAATTTTTCTCTCTTGTCATTAGTCTTTGGTGATTTTTTCTGATTGCAAGTCTTCTCCTCGGTTACTTCTCAATTGGATCTGCAATCTCGATCTTCCCAGATCTCCCTTAATCAACAACTCCGTCAACCAGATCCGCAACTTGCAATCCGACGTTTCTCGATCCTAACCCCGATTCTGATCTTCTCAAACAGGCGGCGGTCCAGATCTCGAAGCTTTCACAGGCGGAGGTGATGTTTTTCAACTATTGAGTCCGGTATAGTTTATTTTTAGAAGTTGGAAGGACTATTATTTTCAGAATTTGGAATTTTTTTGGTTTGTTTTCTCTGTTTTGGATTTGAAAAAAAAATCTGTTTGTTCTCTCTAATTTATTAATATGGTTGAAACTAGAGATGGTTCGCTTCAAGCTCTTAGTGATCGGTTAGATGATAAAAATTATGCGTATTGGGGTTATGTGATAAAAAATTTAGATCCATCAATGATTGAACAGCTTCAGAAGTTCCTTGCATCACAGCCGCATGCCATGTCAGCTTCGTCTCAAATAGGTTTGTCATCTAGTTCGTCAGGTATATCTTCTTCTACCTGGATTTTAGATTCTGGTGCTTCGAACCATATGTCGCCTAATTTATCATATTTCACTTCTTTGGCTCCTAAAGTTTCTGTTCCTGTCATGAGTGCTAGTGGTACACCTATGCCCGTGCAAGGTGTTGGTACGGTCATTACACCTTCTTTGTCCCTATGTAATGTTTATCACATTCCTAAACTTGCATTAAATCTTGCTTCTGTTGGTCAAATTTGTGATAATGGTTACTTGGTTTCTTTTTCTTCTTCTGGTTGCTATGTTCAGGATCCAAAGTCTGAGAAAGTGATAGGGACCAGCCATATGGAAGGAGGACTTTATGTATTGGATCAGCTCAAAACTCCTAAGGTTGCTGCTTCTACTCCTGGTGTGGATGTTTCGTCTTTTCGTTTGAGTCAGTCTTCTTCTATGTTTTATCTGTGGCATTCTCGCCTTGGTCATGTCCCTAGATCTTGATTACAATTTTTGGCGTCTACAAGAGTTTTAGAAGAATTGAAAACTCATGATATTTCTGATTGTAGTGATTGTAAACTTGCAAAATTTTCTGCTTTGCCTTTACCTTAAAGTAATACTTTTTCTAGTGCACCTTTTGATCTTATTCATTCTGATGTTTGGGGACCCTCTCCTGTTTCTGCAAAGGGAATCTCTCGTTATTATGTCTCTTTTATTGATGACTGCACTCGTTATTGTTGGATTTATCTTATGAAATGTCGCTTAGAATGGCATCTATAATGAGTTTCGATCTCGTATTAAAACTTAGCATGTAGATGTTATTAAATGTTTCAGATGTGATTTAGGGGGTGAATATACTTCTCATGCTTTTAAGGAACTTCTCCCTTTAGATGGCACAATTTATCAAACTTCTTGCACTGATACTTCTAATCAAAAATGGGGTTGCTGAAAGGAAACATAGGCATATTCTTGAGACTACTAGGTCACTTTTATTGTTTGCTAGTGTTCCAAGTGTATTTTGGGGGGAGACAACTCTTACTTCTATTTGTTTGATTAATAGAATTCCTACTTCTCATAATTCTAGCTTGTCCCCCTATGAGAAATTGTATGGTTGTCCACCAGATTATTCTGCTAAAAGGGTAGTACAGTGGAAGTACAGTAGTAGTACAATACTTTTCTGTACTACCCTTTAGTACAGTCGTAGTACAATATTTTTTGTTATTCTAGTTTTGCCTATGTATTAAGGCTTTCTCTTCTACTTTTAGTCTCAATCTCTTCTGTATCTTGTTTATGTAATAGCAATTAATCAAGCATCTCTTTTGTAATAGCAATCAAATAAATCAATAAAGATGTAGTCTTCTAATTGTTTATTGTTGTATCTCTCTCTTCTCTTTGGATCTAAATTCTAACATGGTATCAGAGCAAGGTTAGAGAAAGAGAGAGAAAGCGAAAATAAAGGACTAAAATTTCGATCTGTATAGGATTTGTTCAAAGCACAGTTTTTTCTTTACTAAGTCAATTCCCCTTTACTCAACAAAAGTAAAAAGTTCCTCCTTTTAAATCACAAGTGCTTCTCCAAAACTGAAATTTTCGCAAGTCCTTTTAAAATATAGTTAGCCTCTTCTTAAAGAAAAACGCAGATAAATTAGAAATTCCTTTTCTCAAATCGAACGGGAAAATCGAAATTGCAATTGGGGTTTCAGGTGTTCGTGTCTTTGAGTTCCGATGCTTCGAACTGGGTAGCTTGGAGTTCGATTGGGAATTCAAATTGAATTTTTTGAGGGATTGGTTATGAGGTAATGAAGTGGGGTTTGGTTTTAAGTTGCGTTTCTTGTTGTTGTTGTGTGATTTTGGACCTGGTAGTTGCGGTGGGGTTGCCAAAGGTCAGTAACTAGGCTGGAGATGGTTTTGTTTTTTCGTCGTTCGAAGGGTGTGTGATATTTGAAGTGGTTCAGTATGCTATCAGTGCTTGCGAATTTCGATCTATTTTGAATTGGATTTTTGGTGTTCAGCAGGGAGTGATGATCGACAATTTTTGGCTGTGATTTCTGGGTGGCATCGTTTGGTGATGTAACGAAGGGGATAAGTTGCGGTCTGCGGAGGTGAGTGCGTAGATGAGGGTTTTGGAGGTGATCTACTGTAGTGGGGGTGGATTAATGGATTAACGTTTGCTGGTAGTTGATTGGAGTTTCACGGTGATGGGATTTGCGGTCTTGCAGCAGTGGAGCTGGCAGAGGAGATGTTGAACGTCAATAAATTGTGTTTGGAGTGGATTGAATGGGAATGTCTGTGTTGTCAGGAGTGAAGGTTGTGATTATGTAGATGTGAATTTGGTGTTTGAACTAGAATGGGAGATGGCTAGGGTAAGGGAGTGATATTGTTTGTTGAGTTTATAGTAATAGTTGGGAGTGTTTGAATTATAGACAGTAATGGTGAATGTTTGTGATAGTAAGAAAAAAATTGAGTGTTTTGGGTTGTGTAGTGTAGTTTTGCGCAGTATAGTGGACTGTTGTGTGCTTTGGTTTGGACTGTTGTACTGTGTTTTTGAATAGTTTTGGGTTTGGAAAGAAATGGTTGGTGTTCAGTGGCTCTAGTTGGTGGTAGTGGAGTAGTGAACTTCTGTGCAGTAAAGAGGGAGTTTACTGTGTAGGGAAGAATGATGGTGAACGATATGGGTCTGTTTGTTTGTACGTTTGGAGATGATGGCTTTGGATGATTTGTGGTTTTATTGTAACGATGTTTTGGTTGACGGTCTGAGAGGAAGTATAGAAGGAATTGTTGTTGTGAAGTTTTGTGTGGATTGTGTTAAGATGTGTTGAATTGTAGTTCTTCTTCTTGTTGGATTTTCTTGTTGATTTCTGTTTATTGTTAATCTTCTGGGTTTCCTCCTCCTGTAATTCCTTCAATGATGCCTCTTCCTCTGGGGATTCAATAAGTACTTCTTCCTCCTGTAATATTTTCTTGGTATCTTCTTTATGTAATTTCATCAACCCTTCTTCTTCTTGCAATTTCACCTTTGTCTCCTCTTCTTGCAATTTCTTCTACATCTACAGTACTTGTGGTTCCTTCTCTTCTATTTGGTAAACTTCTACTTCGCAACTTCTATTTGGCAAACTTCCATTTAGCAGCTTCTATTTTGGCAAACTTCTATTTGGCAGCTTCTATTTGGCAAACTTCTATTTCACAGCTTCTATTTGGCAAACTTCTATTTGGCAGCTTCTATTTGGCAAATTTCTATTTGGCAAACTTCTATTTGGCAGTTTCTTCACAGCTTCTTTTTAGCAAACTTCTTTTTGGCAGTTTCTTCGCAGCTTCTATTTAGCAAACCTCTATTTGGCAAACTTCTATTTGGCAGCTTCTATTTGGCAAACTTCTATTTGGCAAACTTCTATTTGGCAGCTTCTATTTGGCAATTTCTCCGCAACTTCTTTTTGGCAAACTTCTATTTGGAAGTTTCATCGCAGCTTCTATTTGGCAAACCTCTATTTTGGCAAACTTCTATTTGGCAGCTTCTATTTGGCAGTTTCTTCGTAGCTTCTATTTAGCAAACTCATGATTCTCCGCATCATGAGTTTGAGGGGGGATGTTAGAGATAATAATAAAATATGTTTTCTTTTATTTGGATTGCATTAATTATGAGTTATACTAGGATTTTATTAATTTGGTCTATATTTGGTATAGACTCGAATATGCTCTAGAATATTCTATTCTTGATTATTCCTTTCTTATCTATAAGTAGAGCCAATGTTTAGCATTTTAATAAGCATCTCTTTTGTAATATCAATCAGTAAAGTAATAAAGATGTAGTCTTCTAATTGTTTATTGTTGTATCTCTCTCTTATCTCTGGATCTAAATTCTAACAATGAAGAAATCTATGATAACATTAATGAAGAAATCTGAAATCATTCATTGAATATAAACTAAGATACAGGGAAGATTGATACTTACAATAGAAGAGAAAACCTTTATATATAGGCAAAACTAGAATAACAAAAAGTATTGTACTACGACTGTATTAAAGGAGTAATGTACTACGACTGTACTACCACTATACTGCTAGTTTAGCATATTAAGTATGTTAACATCCCCCTTCAAACTCATGATGCGATAGCAATGAGCATCGAGAGTTTGTCAGTTCAAAAACGAAAGTGCGAAGATGACAATGATTTAGTAAACAAATCTGCAAGTTGTAAAGAGGAAGAGACAAATGGCAATGTCAATGTGCCATTCTGAAGGTGATGGAGAGTAATATGGCAGTCAATATCAATATGCTTGGTCCTTTCGTGACAAACGGAGTTATGAGCAATCTGAATAGCACTTTTATTATCACAATGCAAAGGTGTTGGTCGCCGCAAGAAAACACCCATATCCACAAGCAACCATCGCAGCCAAACTATTTCACAAGTAGTAGAAGCCATAGCACGATATTCAGTCTCAGTTGAAGATCGAGATATAACATCCTGCTTCTTACTTTTCCAAGAGATTAGAGAATCACCTAGAAAATACAAAAACCAGTAGTGGATTTGCGATCAGTGGGATCACCAGCCCAATCAGCATCAGACTAAGAACATAACTCTAAAGATGAAGTAGAAGAAAGCAAAACAGCTTGAAACTGAGTGCCACGGAGATATCTCAAAATGCGAATAACAGCAGCCCAATGAACTGTTGTAGGAGAAGTAACAAACTGATTGACTATGTGAACAACATATGTAATGTCAGGGCGAGTGATAGTGAGATAAACCAAACTTCCAACAACTGTTCTATAAAGATTAGGATCTGGCAATGAAGACCCATCAGAAATAGAGTACCGAGCATTGAGCTCAATTGGAGTATCAACAGTGTTGTTATCCGAGAGACGAGCACGCTCAAAAATGTCAGAAATATACTTAGATTGAGAAAGAAGATACCCTTTTGGAGAAGAAGCAACTTCAATACCCAAAAAATAACAAAGAGGACCCAAGTCTTTCATAGCAAGACTTCGAGTCAACTCATACTTCAACAAGTTGATCCTAACAACATCATCACCTGTAATAATCATATCATCAACATAAAGAGAAAGAAAAATTCGGCCAGTCGAGGTACAATTGACAAACAAAGTGGAATCATGGTTACTCGGGCAAAAACCAAGAGAAGTAATCGCAGTAGAGAATTTCTCAAACCAAGCACGAAGAGCCTGTTTGAGACCATAAAGAGCCTTCCTAAGTTTGTAGACTTCATCAGGTTGATGATCAGTGCCAGAAGGAGGAACCATATAGATTTCTTCATGAAGGTCGCCATTCAAAAAGGCATTTTTTTAACATCCATTTGAGTAATATTCCAGTGGCGAACCGAAGCAACCGCAATAAGAGTTCGAACAGTAATCATTTTTGCAACAGGAGCAAAAGTCTACTCATAATCCATACCATATTCTTGAGAATAACCTTTAGCAACCAAGCGAGCTTTATATCTTTCAATGGATCTATCATCCTTAGTTTTAATCTTAGCGAGTGAATAGCGAAGTTTGTATGGAGTTATGGTTATGGTGAGCTGCAACGTTGAATTCTGGCGATCTGGTGATGAGTGGTGAAGGTGCAGGAAGAGTTCAGTAAGGAGTGTGGTTATGTGACAATAATATGTAATGGAGGAATGAGGTTGCAAGTTGCGGTTGCGTTTTGAGTATGTGCTTGGTGATGATTGCAAGGTAATAGGGAGACTATTCAGAAGTGGAAATGGTTGCAAGTTCAGGCGAGTGGATGTTTGCGGTAGTGAAGCAGCGGTTGAGATGGGAGTGATGTGTATGCTGATGCATGCGGTTGTGAAGGCTTGTTGAAATGAAGGAGGAGCAGTGAAGACATGGTGCAGTTTTGGTGATGGAAGTGGCAGGCTTGGGACGGGTTCAGGTTGGAGTTTGTTGAAGGGGTTTGTGGTTGTTGTGGGTGATTTATGGTTTGGCAGGAGTGCGAAAGACAGAAAATGTGTTGTTTGAACTGAAGGGGGTAGTTTGCATTGTAGTGTAAGAAAAAATACTTACTGTTGATGGTGGTAGATGATGATTCGGGTACGCCGTATGGCTTTGGAATTCGATGATAGGAGGTTGTTGTAGATATTAATGATGTGGGCTAAGGGATTGTTGACCTGTGGCGAAGTATTGGTATTTGGTTTGGCGTTAGTTTTTTGCTTGTCGTATGTCGGTAGTGCAAGTCAGTGTTAGGTATGGTGCAAGTCAGTAATGGAGTATGTTGGCGGCTTGTGATTCTATGATTGGTGCGGGGTCGATTGACGATTTGAGTTTTGAAGGAAGTTGAGTGGTTCGATTTGGGTGGATGCGAACTGAATTGAGGCAATTGGAATTTAGTTGGAGGCGAGATTTAGAAAATGGTTTGATTGAGTTTTTAGAGAGTAACATTAGTTTGAAAGTGTTTGTTGTTCGTTTGATGTCTATATCGGTAATCATATTTATTAGGAGGGCAATTGACATTGATTGAAGGTGGTAGATGGTATTTGTAAGGTATGTTTGGAGGATGCAAACATATGTTGATTCATCCCTATTGATTTGGTTTTGTTTTCGTTTGATATGTTTGGGGGATTCAAACATATGCAAACTCATCCCATTTTGGTATATTTTGTTTTCTTTGTATGTTTGGGGGATGCAAACATACAAATACATCTGAGACCAGTTTTGTCATTTGGCTGCTCAGATCTTTTGCTTACTGATCAGATTGAAGATTGTTGAGTTACTGTTGAGTATTTGGTATTTTGTGCTTGGAGTTTGGTGTTACTCTCTAACAATATTGAAATGATTGCTCGATCTTGCTACTCTTCAGTTTGCAGCTTCTATTTGGCAAACTCACGATTTTCCGCATCGTGAGTTTGAGAGGGGGGATGTTAAAGAAAATGCCAAGAGATATGCTAAGAAATAAATGTTAGAGAATATGCCAAGAGATATGCTAGAGAATAAGGAATATTCTAGAGAATAAATGACCCTATAAATATATGGTTTAGCATTGTAATCAATCAAGCATCTTTTTTGTAATAGCAATCAAATAAATCAATAAAAATGTAGTCTTTTAATTGTGTACCATTTTATTTCTCTCTTCTCTTCGGATCTGAATTCATACTTCCGATACACTGGGTTCAACAAGAACGTCTTGCAACCCAACCCATACATGATCGACCACTCATTTCTCTTGAGTGTATCTAATGTATATCACCAACGGTTGGGCTCAAACCACCATTCCCGAATGGGACAACATCGATAGATTAAAGAAGCAAAAGAAATTTCTCTAGATAGGTGATTACACACCCTAATGGGGGCGACCCACACAGCCATGCTGCCTGCCCGATTTTTGTCATTTCCCTATTGATGAGGCTTGAGGTTTAAATTACCTTTTTCTGATAGCACACCATCCTTTACTTTGAATGCCACATTGTCAGATCCGCCAAATCAATAATTGACGTCCACAAAAATGTTCTGGGTGTTAACGCCACCAAAAAAAGCACGTTTGTAAAAATTAGTGTACGTGACTCTTAATAAATACTCTGTCAGACATTCGTCCATGCAAGTCATTCAGGAACAGGATGAACCGAAGGCACTCTCCTACCATATCCTAGGAATTATCCCCATAGATTAGTAGCGAGTAGTCCTTGCAATCCGTATATTCTAACCATGATAGAATCATTGTTAACTCTAGGGATCATCCAGAGATATTAAAAAATAGTTCTTCTGCTCATGAAGATTTATGGTCTTCAATTGCTCCGTCTTGATCAGCATCTTCGTCGTATTTGTATTTACTGGTCGAAATGGTTTTCGAATATAAATTCGATCCCGGTCTTTCTGTACCAATAATGTTGGGTCAGATTTTGATAGTCGGTTATTTAACTATCAAAATAAACAATCATAAAATAAAATAGATCCATTGGTTTATTACACAGCATCACTTGACCTTTAAAATAACATATCGGTTGTAATACCAGAAATGTACTAGTTTTAAAATATAATTATACTCAAATCACTTTATTTTAATACACAGAAAATATATCTAAAATCATATCAAATTTACCTTTGATTATCATTTTAAAACATTGATACACATTACTTATTATCTTGTTGATTCAACTTATTATTCGTAAAATAATTATTACAAAATTTCCTTCGTTTCGCTATTTGAACCCTGTAATTGCCACTTATCCTTTAGAATAAACTCATTCTAAATCTCTTTTCTTTACCTTCAAAAAATACCATTATATTCTCACCAATCTCCTTTTATTTATTTCCTTAATATGGAAATATCATTTCATACCACAAGCCCTTTTATTTTCCTTTTATTTCAGAATCCCATTTTAGTTGTATCTTCATGAACTATCTAGATCGTATCTTTGTAATTCAACTCGCCTAACCCTTTTAATTCAAATACGGTTTTACGTTAGATTTCCGTTTCAAATCTCCGTCAGTCCCTAACTGCAAATTATTAAGAAAATAATTCCTTAAATATAAACCCCGAAGGCCGAAACCAACATCAGATCAATACTCAGAAAATCATTTATCTCAACCGATCTCCAATTAGGTTCTAATTCCCTAATTTCGTGTCCTAGCTTTTATTTCCATTCAAAAACCCATTTCTAGTAACTCATTCCAATAATATTCAGAAAAACTCGGGTTTTATAACCTCGTCAAAGTCTTGGATTTTATAAAATCCAACTAGTTGGAATTCTAAAAGGAAACTAATTTAAAACTTCATTGTAAACTTAACTTATATTATGATTAAAATAACTTGCTTAAAACTTGACTTTACTATAAATAGTTTCTTATGGTGTCATATAATTTCATTAAATAGATTTCTAAATCCCAAGATTCCCACTTTGATTATTATTAAGTAAATAATAATCCATTTCAATAAAATCTCTTTTTTTGTTTGTTTCTTAAAACAATTTATCTCAGTTATTAATCGTCACGTTAGTTTCTGCTTACTTGCTTATCAACCTTATTAATATAAGAATTTTCTTATAAAATCATTAACAATTAAGATGAGGCATGTGCTTCGCACATGGTGGATTTCGACATAAAAATGGTGGTTGGTGGTTAAAACAAATAATGTATATATGTGACTGGTTTATTTCCTTTTTATAAACTTCATTTAAAATAATATATTTAAAAATCTATTTTTAGTTATATTATAAATTTCATAACTTCATTTCTATAGATTCACCTAAAGGTAAATCAATCTTTATAAAACAGTTTGTATTTTGGCCATCTGCTATAAATTCCTCAACCAATATCACCCATTGGTTAATAACCAAAAAAATGTTGAATTTGGGTCTAACATTCACTAACCAATTCAATAATCCAATCATATGGGTTCAACAGTTCATATAATGATTATATGAAAATAAACAATAAATTTGAGGAATCCAGTTGGATTCCTCCAATCTAACCTTCCCTGCATCCAATAGGTTATCTCAAATACAACAGATCATTCAATATGACAATATAATATAAACATGGTAAATTAATTCAACTAATCACGGTCAATCAATAGCGACAATTCAAACATCCAATTTAAATTCAATACGTTTAATTTATTATAAACGTAACCAACAAGGTAAGTTACTTTGTTTGGAAATCATTATTAAAAATAATGATGTCATTTCATTTAAATTAAACAACTGTTTAATTTAAATAATTGATATAAAAATATTTAACAAGCATCTAAACAATCATCAAACAACCAATAATTAGCAGCCATAGCATACAAATAATAAACCCGACTTATAATAATTATAAGTAGGAGAACTGAGTGAGGTTAACTCACCTTGATTTCCATTCATTAGGACGGCTTTGTTTTAATTAAACTAAACAGGTGTTTAATTTAATTAGAAATTCCCGTTGATTCCATCATCATCCACTCCAGCTCCATCGCGTAGTGCCCGACGATACGGTTCCAACATCTTTGCTTTTTATCTAATTCTGATAATATAATCACATTATAATTATCATAGGCTACACCCTAAATTTAACGTAATAGTTATTGTTTAATTATAATTGAATTAATCAGCTATTTTTTGTTAATTAACCCTAATTAAATATTAATTAAACCGTTAATTACATAGTCAAATACAAAACCAATTATTAAAGTTGGGGGTTGAAAACAATACTTAAGTTTAGGCCTAAAGGTGATTAACTCAGGCCACAATATACCCTAAAAGAAATGTTTAACGTTAGTTATAATTCGGTCTGTATATAATACCTTTCACTCATCTATTGCCTTTCCATGCAGATTCCTCCATGTTGCTACATGTCTTGCAACTAACATAACTCCTCCACCCGATCATTGTTCCATGCAGGTTCATCTACTCTTTTTTTTTCTAAAACAGCCCGAAGGCCCAGATGGAAGATTACAGCCCACGTCCTTATATATATTACCTCCCCAACGCACCGTGCAACATTTGAAAACTTTTCCACCCACGCTACACAACACCCCTATCTGCTACAGTCCAGTTCCCATTCACCACACCTGTTTTCTACCCCATGCGTCCTTGTTACATTTTTTTCTTAAATATATCGGGCTAAGGCCCAGTCAACCCATGTCCAACATATTCATGCTACAGCCTACACGGACACTACTCCTTCCCCTAAAGCATTCCTCCCTTATATCATCTCCTATACGCAATATATATAAATATAAATATATATATATATATATATATGATACCACCTACTTCACGAACCATTAAACGAACTATAGACTCCTGCACCGAAGATGGACTCACCGAGACCATTACCCCCTTCGGTGGCCACCAACTCCACCCGACGTGATTGTTTCCCCATATCAGTCCGACGCTTTTTTTATTGTACACAGAAATAGAAGATTCGTTGCAGTATATACTTTCCGCTCCATCCCCTCGACCAAGGCACGAACGCAACTCTGACATTACCGCTGTTCTTATCTCTTCTTTGAACAGTGCTTTCACCCACTAGCTCACACGCACAAACTTCCACTTCTTTTCGCAAGGTCTTTTTTATTGGTTGAGGTTTGAGCTGCCATTATTTTTCCATTGGTTCTTGTTTTCTGGAAAACAAATGATGCCTTGCATTTATAGGGGCCAACTCCTTGGCACTCACGGTATAATCGACATTTGTGACACCCCACGTCCGTTAATGTCACTCACTAAGGGAATGCATTAAGTTTCATGAAGCGTTATAGGTAAACAGACACAGAATATTACAAGACAGATATAAATAAGATAGCAACGGGAATTTTTATTTCAAACATAAATCATAATGTCGTGGTCCACAATACCATAAGTCACAAAAACCATTACAATAAAATAACTTATGTCTTGCACCATCAGAGTACATAAGTATATAAAAAGCATAATTCCCCAAATAAATGAGTTAAGCCATAGTAGAGTCAAGAACTTGAGTCATACTTCGAAAGTAGCTCATAGCAAGATAATAACTGAGTCCTGTCTAAGCTTGAGAATTCCCTCCCTACGAACGGCAGGTGGGGGGGGGGGGGGAAGAAAGAAGAGGAAACAAAAAGGGTCAGACATAAAGTCTGGCGAGTCCAGTTACTTTTAGTAAGTAAATAAATAAAAGTACCATGATAGGCATATAACGTGGATAAGAGAGAGATCACTACATAAATGGCAGGTGTGACAAGGTAGACAGGATAAGGTGTATACACTTTCCTAATGAGTACTCTGCACTATTACTAGTATAACCAGAATGAGATGATCCCTTCCACTAGGTGGTAGACTTAGGCATACGTCCAAATATACCCTAACTACTACCCTAATTGATCGGCTCCCCACTCCGTAGATACTTTGTGCTAGCCCCACAGTAGGATGTATCACATCCTAAAGTGGCAACCCCTCACTGATATGCACAACCCCATATCTACAGGTGTCATGGTCGTCTTATCCCCCTCTGCCCGGCTCATGCACGCACATGGCCCGGTCGATTTGCGTCGTCCACACCGTCCTCCATGTTTGGATCTCTTACAATCAGTCAGTAAGCGTGCCCCTTCTCCGCTTAGTACGGAGTACTTTGTTTGATACCTACTCCGGGTTACTGACTGAAATGGGTCCCACACAACATGATACAAGCTCTCTCCTTTGTCTTGTATCCCTCACTGGGTTTTCACCGACTATGTATACCACTAGGTATCTTTAATTACATAGCCCTATTAATTTCTACTAGTTATGTTTACGCTAAAAGGTGTCATCAATTACATAATTTTTATATTTTCCACCGGTTACGTATACCACTAGGTGTCTTTAATTACATAACCTTATCGGGTTCAGTTCATGGGCCTATATGTAAATATTACCCACCCCCTCAGATTTACTTAACCCATCCACTGTCCAACCAATTCTACTTAACCCTAACATAAGTTCATAATCATACAAACCCTACGTTAAGTAGTCCAATTCATTACCATGTCCATTTATGGTTCATAATGGGCTAGAACTCCCACATTAGGCCCACAACTTGTGGATGCTAGATATGTCGGTTGGGTTCGGGCAGACTTCTTCCATAAGTTGGGCCTAACCTCGTGTCATAGCCCGATTCCTATTTGCGCTTTTAGACCTCTCACATTAGGTTCAACATTAGTGGCTGCTGGATATGTCGGCCGGGTCTGGGAAGACTTCCACCACTAATGCAACCTAAGCTCGTGTCATAAGTGATTTACAATTCCTAATTGTAATTACTAGACATTCCATTATTAATTAATCAATTAATTAAACCTATGCCTTTATAGGTGTTAATGACCATTTCACCCAATAATTTGAATTAGATGTCCAATGATGTTTACATTCAAATTATGCCAATATTGACCTTTTTCCCCTATTTCCTAACTAGCGCACTCACAAAATTGGCAGCATGCCTAGGCTAGATAATAGCCTAATCATGAACGATAAAAGGGTAAAATAATAGGAATATGACAAAAGTGAATGTTTTAACATAACTTAGCATAAACATAAACTAGCATGGTGATAAGGTGGACATATGAGCATAAATTTGATGAACTTGTAGAAATTACTAGTTCTAACATAACTATGATGTCATAGTGAGCATAATAAGATCTATATCAACTATTTCGATGTCCAACTATTCAGATCTAACATAATAGGCACAAGATGATAAATTAGATCTGATGAACAAATTAAATGTCCACAAATTTAGACCCAATAGTTTAAAAGTAGATCTACACAATAGGATTTAAGATTCACATCATGAAATGTCATAGGGTTTACAACAGGTCCAACTAGATAGAGATTTAGATCCAAGTCCTAACCAATCAGAATGTCATATGTTCATAGTTTACAATGGATCTGATATTTAGGCATATGAACAAACCCAAGTCATAGGTGTGTCATGTTTACTTTTAAATATTCAAATCTAAAAGCAACTAGGAACTCACAGTGTTAGGATTAGAAAATAGAGAAAGAATGGATCTCTAGATTTAATTTACAAAGCTGATAGTTGTACAAGATAACGGATCTAGTTCAGTTTAGACACCGGCAGAGTTTGGCCACCATGAATTCTCAATGAAGAAAACAAGAGAAATGACCACGTATATATAGCTGCCAGGCCCTCTGGAACCGACTGCCACGTCAACCCTAGGGGTGTTGACACCCCCGTGGGTGGGTCGACCCTGGTGTCGACACCCCTTCAAGGGGGTCGACCCCAGTGTCTACACCCCTCTAAGGAGGTCGAACCCTAGAGCGGGGAGTTTGCCGCCTTCTACCATTTTGATTTTTGAACGATCCTGGATAAGGTGCTGACTAATATTTGACTCTTATATAACTCATATGTATGTATATATATATATATATATATATATATATTTCTTTTGCACGTATACAAACTTAAAACTCTCATAACTTCTTCATACGATGTCTGTTTTACGCAAGCCAAATGTGTATCTTGACCAGAATTTCGAGACGTACGCAATGGCGCGGTCCATTTTCCTTAATTCTGAGTGTAAAATTAATTATTATTTAATTTATCCTCTTTTAGCGTCGTTAGAAATTCGGGGTGTTACATTCTCCCCTACTCAAAGGATTTCATCCCCGAAATCTCTAAGTTGAAAAGAATGTATCCTACCATCCATCATCCATCTACCCATCCACCAATCACTGGCATCCATATTAATATATGCAAAGGTGTGTGTATATGTCCCATTACTAATGCGAAGATCAGGTGGTCTACTGATTCAGTTGACCTTCTTAATGCAATGTATGTTAGTGCCATGAATCCAATATGTATCCAAATAATCCTATTATAACATGTAAGCTCCATATATGTGCACACTCATTCGTCCAAATGCAACATCCATATGCTAATTCTTCCATTTCCATTCATAAAAGAAAAGAAAATGCACACACATCCATATACAGTATGAGACTGATTGAGCTGATCTAGTGCCTAATGTGTATGTATATGTATCCACAGGCAACCACTAGCAAACACTGCCATCCACTTGCATCCATCAAACATAACATGTCTCAAACACATATTTGCGTTCATAGGATTCTTATCTAAAGGTCGAAAATACTATGGATAGAATATACACAAATGATAGAAACAAGCACAGATAAAACTTTGGAAAAAGGAGTTAAGAACATACCCTCGAAAAGAAATGGGTAAGAAACACGAATCTTATCTTCGGTCTCCCAAGTCGCATCCTCTAGATTATCTCCCTATTGAACATTTAACAACTTGATTTGTTTATTGCATAGCTTTAACTCCTGATCCAGGGATACGGGAAGGAACTCGTCTGACTGTCGCCTTCCGTTCCACTTCTACCTCTTCCAATGCACACGGCTCAACAATTTCTACGGTGTCATGCAGGCACTTCCGCAGATGGGAAACATGAAAAACATCATGAACACCAGATAGATTTTCTGGGAGCTATATTCTATGGGCTATTTGGCCAATCCTCTCGGTTATGGGAAATGGTCCCACAAAACTTGGTGCCAACTTCCCTACCGATCCGAAGCGAACAACATTCCTCAGAGGTGATACTTTGATAAAAACTAAGTCTCCCACTTCAAATTCGATGTCAGTTCTTCTCTTGTCTGCATAGGACTTCTGCCTATCTTGAGCTGTCTTCATCCGTCGTCGAATAAGGTCAATCTTTTCAGACGTTTCTCTAACCATGTCTGGTCCAAGTAATAATCTTTCTGTGGATTCCCACCAACAAGTTGGTGATCTACAGGGTCATCCGTACAATGCTTCGAAGGGTGTCATGTCGATGCTAGCTTGATAGCTGTTGTTATAGATAAACTCTACTAAAGGAAGATGCTCTTCCCAAGTCCCTCCGAAGTCTAGAATACACAGCCTCAAAAGATCCTCTAGAATTTTGTTCACCCTCTCCGTCTGCCCTTCGGTCTGAGGATGATAAGCGGTGCTCAAACACAGTTGTGTATCTAATGCTTCTTGTAAGCTTCTCCAAAATTCACTAGTAAAGATGGGGTCATGATCGTTTACGATGCTGGAAGGTACTCCATGAAGATGAACTATCTCACGAACTTAAATTGTTGCCAACCATGATTCTGTCCTCTTACTCTTAACTGGAATAAAGTGAGCGCTTTTAGTCATTCTGTCCACTACTACTCAAATACTAGTGTTGTCTTTCTTTGATCTAGGCAAACCATCTATGAAGTTCATAGAGACACTCTCCCATTTCCACTGAGGAACCTCCAAAGGATGAAGTAAACCACCGGGCTTCCTTTGCTCAGCTTTAACTTGCAGGCAAACTAGACATTAAGAAACAAATTTGGCCACATCTTTCTTCATCCTAGCCCAAAAGAAAACCCTCTTCATGTCTTTGTACATTTTATCACCGCCTGGATGAATGGTCATCTTAGAATGGTGGGTTCCTTCTAGGACTGCCTTTATCAAGCTTCCTATTTGAGGAACATAAAGCCTTCCATCTCGTCGCAACCACCCCTTTTCATCTATAGCATATTTACTGAGGTAACTAAAATTCTCCCCTCTTCTGTGTTTTTCCATGATGTCTAAAATTTGTGGGTCACCTTGTTGCGAAGCTCCTATCGGATCCATAAGAGATGGTCATATCTCCAAGGATGCAAACAAATCAGGCAAAATCTCAATGGAGGGTCTAAAATCAAAAGCTGATATGAACTCCAAGCTTTTCCTCTCCACAAACAAAGGACCCAAGGCCATCCTCTGCCTACTTAGTGCGTCAGCCACCACATTACCCTTGCCAGGGTATAAGCAATCTCGAAATCATAAGAAGCTAGGAACTCCATCCAATGTTGTTGCCTTAAATTGAGGTCTTTCTACGAGAACAAATACTTGAGAGATTTATGATCGGTCTATAACTCGAACTTCTCTCCAAGTAAATAGTGACGCCACGTCTTTAACGCGAATACTATGGTAGCTAGCTCTAGATCATGGGTGGGGTAGTTCTTCTCATGAACTCTAAGTTGTCTACCCCTATAACATACTACTTTCCCTTGTTGCATCAGAACCGCACCAAGCCCTGTACCATACGCATTAATGTAAACAGTAAACACTTTACTCCCATCTGGCAAGGTCAAGACTGGGGCTGTTGTAAGAGCCGTCTTTAAATGTTTGAAAGCAACATCACAGTTTATATCCCATGAAAAAGCCAAGTTCTTCTTCGTCAGCCTGGTGAGTGGGGCTGATATCTTTGTGAAGTCCTTAATGAACTTCCTATAATAACCTACCAATCCTAGAAAGTTTCTCACCTCGGTTGCATTTTTAGGAATCTTCCAATCTTACACTACAACCACCTTTGCGAGATTTACAGTATCCCTTCTTTGGAGACCACATGCCCTAAGAATCTCACCTCTTTTCTCCAAAAATGGCATTTGGAGAACTTCGCCTTAAGCTGATGTGCACGGAGAGTTTTCAAGATTTCTCTCAAATGTTGGGCATGCTCTTCTTTGCTTTTGGAGAAGATCAAGATATTATCAACAAAGACCACGACAAATTTGTTTAGAAACTCCCGAAACACCCTACTCATCAAATCAACAAAATAGGCGGGTGCATTCGTCGACCCAAAGGGCATAACTAGCCATTCAAAGAAACCATTCGGAGTTCTGTCAACTGATTAAACACCGTGGCCAAGTTTAACTAAGAAAATACCGAGGTACCAATAAGCTGATCAAATAAATCATCAATCCTCGGGAGTGGGTGCCTATTCTTCTTGGTGAGTTTATTCAACTCTTTGTAGTTAACACACAAAGGAAGCGAACCATCTGCCTTAGTCGTGAATACTACTGGAGAACCCCATTCAGATATGTTTTGTCTGATAAACCCTTTCTCAAGCAGCTCCCCTACTTTCTTACTCAGCTCCCTCCTTTCCCTCGGAGCCATATGGCGCACTGGCAATGCAACTGGCTTTGCATTGTCCACCAAATATATACGAAAGTCAATCTTGCGCCTCGGAGGTAAACCTCATACCTCATCAAAAACATCAGAATAATCTCGGACTACTGGAACAGATTGCAAATCATCGATAGATGCATCAAGAAACTCTAGGAAACTAAGCATAACCGACCCTTGTGGGTCACAAGAAATCTCAAGGGTCCTCCCATGACTAGTTAGAAGCCTAACAACCCTCTTCTCATAATCCAGAATGGCACCATACGAGGTAAGCCAATCCATTCCTAGAGTTAGCCCATAGCCCATAAACCCAAGCACATACGCATCGCATTCAAACTCGACGCCTAACACAGATATTTTCAAACCCTGACAAGTCACAGATAAATGAGCCGAACCACCAATGGGGTTTGAAACAACTACGGGATCCACGACCATACTAGTAATTAAGTGCAGAGATTCAACTATAGAACTTGATATAAATGAATGTGAAGCGCCAGAATCAAAAAGTGTTCTAATAGGGTGGTTTGAAAGAGAAATTAAACCGTCTACAGATATTTTTTACCTCTATCGGGAACACTGATCGCGAGAGCATGCACTTGCCCCCCAGAAGTCCCTATCATTTGACTATGTCCTGTGATCCCTGTTTCTTCTGGCACTCTCTAGCGAAGTGTCCAACCTCTCCGCAATTAAAGCAAGTGTTCTTCCTTCTCTTACAGTCTTTGATCAAGTGACCCTCTTTCCCACAACTGTGACATTTCCTCTTATCCTTGCCCTTGTCATTCTTGCCATCTTTCTTCTGCTGTTATTGTTGTCACTTCTTGGGCCATACCTTCTTATTTTGCGATGTCTCCTCAACCTTTACTTCCTTCTTTTTCCCTTGTCTTCCACATGCATTAAAGCCATATCGACAAGCTTTTCATAAGTGGCACCCATTGGAATATGGGACATGGCTAACCAATGTAGGGGTAAATTCATCCCTTTAGCAAACCGCAAAGCCTTTTTGTTCGACGTATCCACCAACTCTAACCCGAACCTTGCTAGCTGATTGAATTTGTTCACATACTCTTTCACCGTCAAATTCCCTTGTTTGAGTGCTAAGAACCTCTCCATCTGCATCCTTCTCTTAGCTTGGGAGAGAAATCTCAGTTTGTGGGCCTATATGTAAATATTACCCACCCCCTCAGATTTACTTAACACACCCACTTTCCAACAAATTCTACTTAACCCTAACTTAAGTTTATAATCATACAAACCCTATGGATTAAATTAGGTTAAGTAATCCAATTCATTACCATGTCCATTTATGGTTCATAATGGGCTGGACCACCCACATTAGGCCACAACTTGTGGATGCTGGATATGTCGGTCTAGTCCGGGCAGACTTCTTCCATAAGTTGGGCCTAACCTTGTCTCATAGGACGATTCGTATTTGTGCACTTAGACTTCTCACATTAGGTTCAACATTAGTAGTTGCTGGATATGCCAGTCGGGTCCGAGCAGACTTACACCACTAATGCAACCTAACCTCATCTCATAAGTGCAATTACAATTCCTAATTGTGATTACTAGACATTCCATTATTAATTAATCAATTAATTAAACCTATGCCTTTATAAGTGTTAATGCCCATTTCACCAAATAATTTGAATTATATATCCAATGATGTTTACATTCAAATTATGTCAATATTAACCTTTTTCCCCCGTTTCCTAACTAGCGCACTCATAAAGTTGGCAGCATGCCTAGGCTAGATAATAGCCTAATCATGAACGATAAAAGCGAAAAATAATAGGAATATGACAAAAGATAATGTTTTAACATAACTTGGCATAATCATAAACTAGCATGGTGATAAGATGGACATATGAGCATAAATTTGATGAACTTGTAGAAATTACTAGTTCTAACATAACTATGATGTCATAGTGAGCATAATAAGATCTAAATCAACCATTTAGATGACCAACTATTCAGATCTAGCATAATAGGCACAACATGATAAACTAGATCTGATGAACAAATTAAATGTTCAAAAATTTAGATCCAACGATTTAAAAGTAGATCTACAGAATAGGATTTAAGATTCAAATCATGAAATGTCATAGGGGTTACAGCAGATCCAACATGATAGAGATTTAGATCCAAATCCTAACCAATTCAGAATGCCATATGTTCATAGTTTACAATGGATTTGATATAATTTATGCATATGAACAAACCCAGGTCATAGTTGTGTCATATTTAGTTTTAAATATTCAAATCTAAAAGCAACTAGGAACTCAAAGTGTTAGGATTACAAAATAGAGAAAGAATGCATCTTGAATCTCTAGATTTGATTTGCAAAGCTGATAATTGTAGGAGATAGCGGATCCAGTTCAGTTCAGACACCGGCAGAGTTTGGCCACCATGAATTCTCAATGAAGAAAACAAGAGAAATTAGCTGCTAGACCCTTTGAAACCGACTGCCATGTCAGCCCTAGGGGTGCCGACACCCCCGTGGGTGGGTCGACCCTGGTGTCGACACCCCTTAAGGGTGGTTGACCCCGGTGTCGACACCCCTCTAGGGGGTCGATCCTCTAGAGCAGGTAGTTTGTCACGTTCTGCCATTTTGATTTTTGAATGATCCTAGATAAAGTGCTGACTCATATCTAACTCCTATATGATTCATATGTATATATATTTCTTCTGTGCGTACACAAACTTAAAACTCTCATAACTTCTTCATACGATGTTCCTTTTATGTAAACCAAATGTCTATGTTGACCAAAATTTTGAGATGGACGCAATGGCACAGTCCATTTTCCTTAATTATGAATATTAAATTAATTATTATTTAATTTATCCTCTTTTAGTGTCGTTGTAAATTCGGGGTGTTACAACATTGGTTGGTTATAGGATAATAGGTATGTCAGCATCATTTTTTCCTGGCTTTGGTACATTACTATGCCTCGAAATGAAAGGGTATGAGACTTGGCAGCCAAGCTTCGTAAAAATATAAATTATTGGCTATATATAGGTATGTTTCTTTTTTATTTAGGGTGAGCATTGTGTTGTCTGTTTCATATCAATAGGACATCCTGATTTCCATTAAGGCTTGCACATAATTTTGGTACTGTATGGGTTCATATCTTGGTTTGCATGAGTTGACTGAGAAGATGTATGCCAGCAGCGACATCCTGGGAAGGAAGAAATAGCTGTTGTCTCATGTAGGATTGATGAAAAGACAATACACCACTGTATTGCTTTAGAGTAGACGGTTCGACTGTATACTTTTCACGGTAGTCAAATGGACATTTAATTTCAAGCCAGACTCAACAATTTGTACAACAGGGGGTAGGCAGTGCAAATGTAGGGGTTGACATTTTCAATTTATTTTCTTATTGGTTTACTTTAATTTTTCCACTGGCACAGTTATTTTATATGGTAATTTATTTTAACGTTGTCCGTTAAATTCGCATCGACACACACAAGCTTCAAAAATTACGAAAATGGACGCTATGGTATAATTTGATGTTACGATCCTAATGAAACTAATTTCGTTGAAAACGGTCTCCATTTGCAAAACATCGCTATTTAATCCCAATTTATCCATCGGTTCATCCTTAAATTTCGTCTACTGACAAAACAACTCCCTTTGGCTCCAAACTAGAAAACTAACATTAACTAGCGATATGTTTTCCAATAAAATTTGTTTTCGTTGAAAACGGAGATTATTTGGAAAAATATTTATTTTTACGGCTTATATAATACCATAAAAATATAAATAAATTTTAAAACAATTCTATAAATTAAAAATAAAAATATACTTGTCAAATATATCCAAAATATATTATACAGCCTTAAATATAACCAATATGAAAATATAACTCAACGTTATGGTAATCGAGTTAAACGATATAAAAATTCTATATAATTTCCTATTTAATTATAAATAACATTATAATTTATAAACGATTTCCATAATGACTATTTTAAAATTTGATTTGGACATAACTTATAATATATGAGCTGAAATCTCGATTTTTCCCTTTCATTGGAACATTATAATCAATTCAATTTTAGTGTTTCTTGTTTCACAGAATTCCGACTTATTACGGATTTTGTATATTCAGTTGAAGTTCAAAACTCAATATTACGAACTACTATGCCATTTCGAGTTCATTTAAATTAAATATAAATATAAACGTTCAATCGTCGTTTAATTACGAATTCTATATTAAAATATCCATTGAGATTTCTAATACAATATTTAAAACCAATTTAAATATTCAAATTCAAATAGCTGAAAAATATGGGTCGTTACACTTCTCATTCTTCTGGTAAGGAGTATCAATGTATGAATGAGCATATTTGGACAAGGCCTCGAATTCAGAAATGTAACCCAACACTGGTCTACCATTCTGCTTCAGCTCTATGAACTTCTTGAAGAGAACGGATTTCTGAGCCGTGGAAATGAATTTTGCTTCAAACTTAACTTGGAATTGCTCCCATGAAATCTCTTCCTTTGGAGTTTCAAGTGTAACTGAATTCCACCATTCCATGGCTCTGTCCCGCAGCTGCCTTGATGCAAGCTTTTGTCCTCATTGCACCATCCAATCCCAAGTCCCCAAAGATTCGGACACAAGAATCCATCCACCTCTGAACCTCTTCAGCTGGCTCAGTTCCTTTGAATGGTTTTCCCCTTAGAGATGTAAAGTCCTTGCATAGCTTTGCAAAATCGACTACTCTAGGAACTTACACACCTACGTCTACCGTAGCTGCCACTGGAGTGGGAACCCTTCACATGAATGCCTCCATCATGGCTTTAAACATGGTAGGGTAGTATAGTGCACCGCCATTACCCCCTCCAGTATTAGCTTCCCTAACAGCGTATCTTGAAGCTCGTCTACTCATTCTAAATCTGCAATTTAGAATAATTAGCCACCTTCAAGAAAAATTGCTAAAGGAGAACAAACGCTACTACTATATATGCTAATATATATAGTAAGCATCCAACTAAAATTTGCAAGTACGTCTCTCATACGTGATTACATCTTAGAACATTGGCTAAAGTCGATAACTTGGCTCTGATACCAATTGCGATGACCATCCACAACCCCTGGACTATACAAGAAGAATAATGCGCTGAACGATGTGCACGACAGCTATGGACGATCATTAAGATATGATAACACCATCGAAGCCTGTCGTAGAACTCACAACGCAAGGATAAAATATAACAACACATATACAACATGTACCATTAGTGAAGCAGAAACACTAAACTTTCATAACAATGAGAAAGTAATATCCATACATCTGAATAACAAAAATAGTGTTTATATAATTTGCCTCACTACAACACTCAGAAAAGAGAAACGAACAATGAAAACAAAAAGACTATATAGTAAGAGTGATAGTACGCCAGCCCCATGCTCGCCTCCGAACAACTACATCATCCTCACTAAGCTATCACCTGTCACCGACCACCTAGTCTGCCTATCCAAACAATCAGATGAAGAACCCAAGGTAATAAGAGGGTAATATAAAACCTTGAGTCAGAGAATAGTCTTAATGAGCGATAAAACAACTAACAAACTTCAATAATAAAGTATATGAGAATGGGTAAATAACCAAACTAATCTACCCATAACACCAGAGGCGAACACAACTCTCATCTTCCCCACATCGGACAGTGATAGCCTTTACTTCAGACATTTCAACCATTCATCCATAGCACCACAGTGGCAATCAAAAATAACCAACAATAGCACTCATAGCATCCAGATTATACATCTCACGTAAACGATCATAATCGGATTCTACATCCCCAAGTACAAGTCCCAAAGGCCTAAACCAATATCAGACAAGCAATCAAGGAACATCTCCTTCGACGTTGAATAATTTACATGAGATGGTACAAACAGAACATCCAGCATTCATGACAGACTCTGGATATCACCGCCAATCCTGCTTCGAAACCATCGTGGCCAAACAAATTGCCATACATCAAGGGCTAATGGAAACCTGGGTTCTAGCAAAAACCCCATACGTCATACAATTTGACATATTTAGGCCATACACGATGCCCAGGGTACTCGACCTACAACCGGTCTTTTAGACATCTCCGTTGTACCCCTGCTTTGAGCCCACTAGAACCTACGACAATGAAAGTCTCTTAGCCTTCAATATCTCTAGTCATAATCAACGACGACCATCAAACCATTATCACCCAACTTAGGACACCTTTAAGTTGTAATCATACTCATTGCATCACAACTAGCAACGAACACTTTACACCACTTCGACATTCCTTATTGAATTCACTTCGAAGTCACATCATCATTAGGCCAAATTACATTATTGGTTGTGGCTAGGGTTAAGGGGGTTTCCACCAAAAAAAAATTCAAGATCTTTTGTTCAAATCTAGATCGTACTCGAAAAATATAATTTTTCAGCAAATGACTCTGTGCAACCGACCCTGGCCTGTTCGACCGACCCGGTCATTGTTCAACCCCACTCGACCGACCCTGACCTGCTCGACCACGCTTGCCCGACCATGACCAATCACCCTTGCTCGACCATGACCGACCGTCCTTGATCGACCCTACACCATGCTCTACCCAACACCATGGTATGACTGACCGTTCACTCGCTCGACCCATGTGTGCATAACCCCGGTGCTCGACCGACCCTGGAGCGACTAGCTTCAATGTACACGATCGACCGACCAAAGCTACTACACAAACCCGAGCCATCAAATTGACCGAACACCCTATCCTCTGCACGATCACCCACGCGCGACCGAGCCAAATGTGCAAGACCGACCTGAATTCTGTACTACGCTACTTCACGCTCGACCTTTGGCCTGTACAGCCCCAATTCAAGCCAATTTCGACCAAAACTTATCCAATCAACACAATTGACAAAATTTACTCATCAAATTCATTCAACACAACCATAAGCACGTTATGAAATCACTAACAACATGAATGTGACGATTATCACCAAAATTACGCAAATTTCACCAAAATCATGATAAATGAACATATGAACTAAATTATGGATCTAACTTGCATAAACATATGAAATAGCATGGAAATTACCGGTTTGAAGTTTCTAAATTAGATCCTATGGTGATTCATATGAAATAAAACTTAACAAATGTAGATCTAAGGAAAACGACTTGAATTTGATGAAAAACAAGATCAAACACTCATACACTTGATTGAATCTGTGTGAGAGATGCATATCACTCACCAATTCTCCAAAACAACTCAAAATAATTGAAATACGAATCCGGACAGCGGAGATCTTGCTTCAATCCGCTTGATTTGATGAAATCTATCCCCTTTCGATGTAGATCTAGCTCCAAATGTTGTAGATCTTCAATTCTCTAATATAGATCTCAAATTTTAATGGTGGAAAGGTGTAGGTGAAATAGAGGATCACAAGCCCCTCCAAATGAGAGAATAGAGAAAGTAAGCTATTCACCATACCTCTCACCCCCTATTTATAGCCTCCACCATGCCACTAACGGGCCTCCTCAAATTAGCCCATTATGGATTACCAAACGTGGACAACCAACTGTTAAACCTTTAAACAACGATTCCTCCCGAACCGCTGAGCCAAAACTTTAATGTGACCACTTTATGGAAAGAGAATCATCATTTCCTTTCCAATGGCACAGGTCCCAAAACCTGATTCGACCTAAGTCAAAAGTTGTACCCTGTACAAGACTGATAGGGGCAAAATGGTCACAAAATTGGTAGAAATTATGGACATGTCTCACATCCCCATAAGAAACATATTAAAATATGAGAATGATCCAACCTTAGGGAATAAAATTAAAATATTTTATGATCCTCCGATACGTAAAATGCGGGCTGTTACAACAATAACATCGGAGCATGATTCGAGTTTGTATGATGGAGATGAGCGACCGAGAAGGAGAAGGGTATATTAAACAACCCTTCCAATCCAAAGATCCGATTGAGACGCGAAAGGATCCCGTTGGGGCTTTCTTGGTTATTACACCAAGTGAAAGCTGAGCCAACAAAAGTCATACCCGACAACCCAGATTCAATGATAAAAGAGTTGAAATCCCCTACTGCAATGCGGTTAATTGAGGATCCCCATGCTTCTCGGTCTACATGAAACGATGTTGAAATCCCCACTGGTGACAGAGGCTGCAAGACCCAAGCCATTAAAAGATAGGATATCTGACCATATGCATAGACGCTCGACACGGTCACATTTGGCATAAACATCGAAAAATAGGAATGATGAAGGAAACGATGGGAGCAAAACTTTCACCGAAAGAAGATGATTAGAGTTGAATAGGAGACGCACTGAGATGTCTCTAGCCCAAAGAATCTAAATCTTATTGGATACATTAGGAAAGCCTTCCCCGAACCCTAAAGAGAGGATCGAATTGAAGAGCACCTCAGAATCCATGAGAGGCTCAAGAATTGCCACCATACAGATGGAATGTTTCTTGATGATGCATTTAAGATACGCAAAGGAGGCTTTTTTCCGATCCCTTTGATGTTCCAAAACTAAAAATGTGCCTTACTCACTACCACCAACAAGAGAGAAAGGAATAAAAATAGATAAATAAAAATTGAGATAGAAAAAAACAAAAGAAGAGAAAATAAAAACCAGAAGCTGAGTAAACAATATCAGATAAGATAATGGTGTGTAAGTACACCTAATGATCTACTTGGCCACCACTATAGAGCGAGTGCGAATGGTGCGGGGAATTTGAGGCACTGCCCCCAATCTCCCATGCCTAGGTCGGAAAGAAAAAGCTGGTGAACGACAAGGTGAGCGCTCTTCAGCAAAAACCAAAGGAGCTGAAATGGAGCTAGAGGAACCCGATGTTGAAGATAAAGCATCGATTCTGACAGCATCAGAATTCTTAGCAATGCAAGATAGTCGATCATTAATGATCAAAATCTTGGCCTTCCTAAGAAGAGGGAGTGAGTACGAATAAGAAGAGGGGCGAGTGACTAAAACTGACTCAGGACAAGAAATGGAAGAAGGAACACATATAGAAACGTGAAGCAAACACGTTTAATCATACTGTGAGGACTCTTCCAAAGCATAGTTGTCATCAAATTGACAACCCCATGCTTGTTGAAGCGTCTTACTAAGAACCGGGCTCACGAACCAAAAAAATCGAAATGCTTGAAGATAATTCGAGAACCCCTCAAATGCAGCTAGCAACTGGACCAATCTTGGCTGGGATAATCCGGTGTAGACTGTATAGATATCATAATATGTGATCGCTATACGACCACGCTCAGAAAACCAACCTGTAAAAGGTCAGCCAAACCGAGAGAGCAATCAGCCCAACCCTTAAAACCAACAGAAGAAATCCTCCATCACAACAACACATAAAAGGTCTTGCTCTGACAAACTAGCACTAGCTGCAAGGAAAAGATATAAAAGCCACGAGATGCAAATGAGGTCGAACAATGAGAGCTCGAGCCTATCTCACACACAATAGAAAAATACCCAAAGAGAAAGCCAGCAGCAAGCACAATAGGAAACTGAAAGGAAACTGAAAAGATAAAATCAATTAGATCGGAGAAGCTAAACGAGATCTACAACAACTTAAAAACAGATAGACCATTGCCCAGGAAAACCAGCGTCGAACAGACATGGAGCCACACACACACAAGGAAGGCAAACGCAACATCACACGTAGCAATAGACATAACTCAAAAAAACCAAACACAAGGGGGGAAGGACCCCGAGAACCCCAAACTCATGAACTACATGAACAACATAGAGAAGTAAAATGGTACACAATAAACCAATAGACACCGAAAACAAAAAGGAAATCCATACCTATCGAGGGAGAAGAAGGTCAAGCTCAAAACGAAGGCAACCAAGAACCAGTAAATCTGTGTAACGACCCGTATTTTTCTTGGTATAATAATTTATTTATTTAATTATTTACTTAGAAAATAAAAATGGTTGTTTAATTAAATTATATTGAATATTTAATTAAATTAAATAATAGAATAATATATTTTATTTTTGAAATAGTCAAAAATAGTGAATTGACATTATAATGTGAACTGGACAATTTAAAATATTTAATTCAGCTTAGAATTGAATTATAATAACGTATATATTATTTTGACAACAGTTTGAATGTATAATTATATTATAATTATAATCGAGCTCGTAATGGCGCGGCAGTTCGCTATTTGGCAATTTGAACTTCAACTGAATGTACAGGGTCCGTTTTAAATCGGATTTCTATGACATAAGAAACGTTCGGAGCTGGTGAAGTAAAATTTTCTAATGAAAGAGAAAAATTGGGATTTCTTTGTGTAGATTTTGATTCAAATCAAATTTTCGAAAAGTCGCTATGGAATTCCTTTATAATTTATAATGATTTATAAAAGGATTTAAATATAAATCGAATATCGATATAACTGGGAATTTTGAAATATCGAGTTAAAAATCCAATTGGAGTTGTATGATATTCTAGTGTGGATATATACGATAATATTTATTTTTAAATATTTAATTTAATTATTTTTATATATATTTATATATTTAAATGGGTTATTTAGAGCTTTAAAAATAGCCAGTTTTGCAAACGACCTCCGTTTTTTACGAAACCAATTTTGTTGGATCCACAATATTAAATTATTGCTTGATTTCAATTTTCGTGATTTTTAGAGTCAGTGTGTGGCCGTACGGATTTTTAATGTGAAATACAGTCGATAAATTGACCTTTAAAAATACGCTATGTAAGCAAACGGAGTCGAAATTCAACGAAATCAGTTTCGTTGGGTTCGTAATGTCGAACTGTAGCTACATGCCCATTTTCATGATTTTTGGATATCATACGTAATCACACGGATTTTTAGAGGACTTGTACAAGTAACGATAGATTATAAATGGATAAAATAATCGAATATAAAAAACATTTAAAATATTCTATATAATACCCTTAAATTTCTAAACCTAAAATAACTCTCTCCAGTCAAAAATTTGTAGCCGCCATTCTTTTTCCATCCTCAACAAAGAAAACGTAAAAGCCTCTTCCTGAAAAACCAAAATAAAGTCACAAAAATTCTCTTAAATAATGATTTATATAAATATGGAATCCCGCGGTCGAGCGCTTCAAGCTAGTACCAATTTTGTGATGCTTGACGATGATTTTGGTCAAGGGCGTTCGGTACAGTATGTTTTGAGCAACTAGGGTTCCGGAAATCTTGGGGATGGAGCATCGATCCATGTTGTAGTCATCCTTTTTGCATTCTGGGTGCGAAATGGTATCGATTGTGATTTTTTTGTTGGGAAATCTGAGACAAAAAAGTGATGGGTCACAGAGCTGCTGGTGACTCTCGCGAGAGGCAAAATGAACCTCGAGTAGTATAAATCGGCGATGGATATGGAGTATTCGTAAGTAGGATCTCAATGATGAAACTCGTTTGCGGATCCGTGAAGTGTTGGGAGAGTTCTTGAAGTTGAAATTTTGGATAATGGTGTGATTTTTGGTTCGCTACTGATAGTAGACGGAGGGAGGAAGGCCACTGTTCATTGTGGGTTTCAAGGGGGGATGGGCCGACAAGGAAAAAGGTTGGGCCCAATATTTAAATAATAAGGAAGGATAGTCTAATTTAAATCTAAATTGCATGTATGAATTTGTAAAATTCATATCTTTATCATACATGATTAGAATTCAACAAAACAAGATCCGACAAGATCGTAGGGACAGACACTACAAACTGGAACTGATTGGGAGTGAATCGAAGCTCGATACAATTTATAGCGAAATAAATTGTTCGTCCGAATCAAGCGATGGTTATCGTTATTAACGATGATTGTCCAAAGTGAGTAAATCTCACTAACTCTGAACAGTTTACATTTTTATAACGTATTTTTAGAACTGATAAGTATTAGTTGATTGCTATGTGTTGACTATTTGGATGAACTACTAGTTAGTTGGCTAAAATTTTATATATAAATATATATATATATATATAATCGTTAAATATATATTGATTCTGTTTAGCAGAATATTTCATAGTGCAATGAAATTGATGTTAATTATATTATTTGACATCTGTGATGCAGGGAAACATGTTGGAGGGATCCAACTGGATCCCTCAACATTTATTTTATTGTTTTTCATATATTGTAATATATGATGTGGTATATATTCTGTTGTTGATTATGTGTGTTTGAATGATATCGATCATGGTTATTTGGTATTTTAAATACTGTAAGAAATACTGGGATGTAGAAAAGGGGATTTTCAAAGTATATTTTGAAAATAAATTATTTATATAAAATCAATGGATTTTATATATAGAAGGAAAAGGATTTTATAAAAGGAAATAATTATAAAATCAAAGAGTAAAAAAGGAAAATATTTGTGAAAACAAATATAAAAGGGAAATATTTGTAAAACATTTACAAATAGATATTTAAGAAATATTTATTTAGAAAATAAATAGAAGTGCAAAAGAAATATTTATTTAGAAAATAAATAGAAGTGTAAAAGGAATGTTTATTTAGAATGTAAATAGAAGAATTTTCAAAAGGAAATATTTATTTAGAAAATAAATAAAGTTATAAAAAGAAATATCCATTTAGGAAATAAATAGAATTATCAAAAGGGAATTGGTTGATAAATAAATAGAATTGTATAAAAAGAGAATTCTACACTAGGAAAGTTTTGACCCGTACTTCGCACACGGGTATAACAGAATATGAATTTAAAGTAATTTTAAATAGAAATCTATTTTAACAGATAAGTGGAGAAGATAAATTTATAAATAATATTTTATAAATTAAATAAAATATTTGTCATTGGATAAATAGAATATTTTAACAGTAAGAATCGATTTCAACATCGATATTTGAAACTGAATATTGACGAAGAGTTAATCAGTTAGAGTTAATCAATTAGAGTTAACCAGTTAGAGTTAATCAATTAGAGTTAACCAGTTAAAGTTAATCAATTAGAGTTAATCAGTTAGAGTTAATCAATTAGAGTTAATCAAATAAAGTTAATCCAATAGACTTAATCGATTAGAGTTAAAGTTAAACGATTAGAGTTAGAGTTAATCGATTAGAGTTAGAGTTAATCGATTAGAGTTAGAGTTAATCGACTAGAGTTAGAGTTATCAATTAGAGTTAGAGTTAATCGATTAGAGTTAGAGTTAATTGATTAGAGTAGAGTTAATGGAATATTAGTTATTCAATTAGAGTTGATCGAATATAGTTATTTGAGATAGAGTTAGTAAAACATAATTATTCAGGATGAGTTGCCATTTCGTACGACTGCTAGCATAATTCGCAGGGCTGCAGATAGCCTACGGCGGCCGGATGTTCCCTGAGGGAATCAGACGTAACCATTGTGATCGCTGCGATCTAGAGTCAAGCGTATGGAGTTAAATCGAAAATTAGCTATTCAAAATAAAGTTAAAACAGACATAGTTTATTTGAATAGAATTAAAAGAGTTAATCGAATATAGTTTATTCGAATAGAATGAAGGAGTTAATCAAAAGAAGTTAATCAGAATGAGTTAATCGAACTAGAGTTAATCGAGTTAGAGTTAGTCGAGTGTTAGTTAATCGAGTTAGAGTTCGTCGAGTATTGATTAATCGAAGATAAGAATTTATCGAATATTAGTTATTCGAAAGGAGTTAAATCGAATATAAGTTATTCGAATGGAGTTAAACCGAATATAAGTTATTCGAAGAGAAGAGTTATCGAATATTAGTTATTCGAAGAGAGTAATCGAATATAAGCTATTCAAAGTGAGTTAATCGAATATTAGTTATTCAAAGTGAGTTAATCGAATATTAGTTATTCGAAGAGAGTTAATCATCGAATTCGATTATATCGAATTCGGGAAAGTACTTATACTTTCCGGTGTTTAAATCAAGATTTATTTATTTATAAATTGGGTGTTTATTTATTTATTAAAATTAAAGAATAAAAGTTATATTTGAAGTTAGATATTTCTAAAGTAGAGATTATATAGTTATTGTTATAACCAATATTTTTATAAAAGAAGTGGATTCGTAAATAGAATCCGTGAGGTTTGCAAGGAAGTTGTTAAAGGTTTAAAAAGATAAACTTTGTCTATTACAAAGTTAAAACATTGTTCAGTTAAGGTCTGAGAGGTTATTATGCCCCAACTTGATTGACTTCCTTCTTAACTAAGGAAAGGTTAAAGTTTGATAGTAAAGGACGGTTAAGTGAATTTAGTTAATGAGTGAAATGGTTTGAGTAGGCATGGCGATGTTTAATTTAAACATCAGTTTAAATCCAGTTAAGGAGTTTTGGAAATGTTTTCCAAATAAGAATCAGAAATGTTTTCTGATAATAGAAAATAAGAATTTGGAATATATGGAAACAGAAGATAAGTAAATTAATGAACCAGAGAGATAAATATTAAATGATGATTGTTCGATATACCATCTGGAAATAATATCGTTGTTTGCACACGTGTTTTTCTTTGATAGTTAAATCATAGACTATCTAAGTTTTGACCATTTTTCCATCGTCAATACGGAGAGACCAGTTGGGTTATTATCCGAGAACCACTCCGTATAGGCGTTAGCGTTTCGAATCAAATAGATCGAAGACAAATTGAAGACGAAGTTATGCAAGGGCTATCTTGTTTAAAGAATAGTGCCTTCGGTTTGTCCAGTCCTAGGACAACCTGTATGGAAGAATGTTTGATAGAGTATTTCTGGTGGATCACGTGAGTAGATCGTTTCAAACGCATTTACGTTGGTGGCGGAGGAATTCGTTTCTCTTAGCTTATACCCGTGGTATTTTTGGGGAAATCAATTTGTGATTTGACAGGTATGATGATGTGGCATTCAAAGTGAATGAATGAGTAATATGTTGAAAGATACGTTATGACCTCCAGCCTCATCAATTGAGAAATGATAGAAATCGAGCAGGCAGCATGGCTAAGTGGTTCGCAACCAAGTAGGGTATATTGTCACCATCTAGAAAATATTCATACTTGTTACTTCTTTCAATTCTGTATCTCCCGGGAATGGGTATGTTGGTTTGCCAACTGTAAGGTGACAATATATTCGATACACTCAAGCGAAATGAGTGGTCGGTCATGTGTGGCTGAGTGGCAAGATGTTCTTGTTGAACTCCAATGTATCACTTCTAGAGTACACTGAGCGGAAGGTGGATTCATACCTTGTCATAGTTGGAATCCATTCCCCAAATAAGAGCCCGCAGTTTTGATTGCATATTATATATGTAGAACATTATATGCAAGCGTTTCTACTAGATTGATATTACTTGTGTTAGACATTATTATTATATCAGAATAATATTGTTTTACAAATGATTTGGGTTATCGTAAGGTAAAAACCATCCGTGTTTATATGTGAATCGGTCTTACAATTATTCTTTCTTTTGAAAGGATTTTTAAAGTTAAACAAATGATTTAAGTTTACTCACACCAGTCACATGGTTGACTCAGAGTTTATTTTGTTTTATTTTCCCTAAATTCTTGGGTGCCCAATTTTGTACACTAGTCAAGTGGTCGGGATTTACAAATATATTTGGAGAGATGGAGCAGGAGGCTTCAGAATTATATAGCTATGGTTATTTCCGCTGTGTTGTAAGTGTTGTACTTTGGAAATGATATGTATATTCAAGTACAGATTTATATTTCAAAGTTATGTTATATATTATATGTTATTCATTCCGCTGTGAGGTTTGTGTTACTCTAATGTTGTGTTGTTCTTCTTCTTCTATTCTAAGTTTCTATCTTATCTATTCTCACCCTCTAATTTCTTTCATGGACTATCCAGTATTTTTGATGCTTGAATAGTCGACATAGTGTTGTATGCCGATATCCAGGATCGCAAAATCCCCGGGTCATTACAATCTGCTTCGACGGAAGAATTGGTCTATGCTGCCTCGCCAACTGCAGCATGCATCGGCTGCATACGGAGACATGATGTATCCCATTTCTTCGCTAAATTCAATCAACAAGAATCATTCCACCTTCTAAACTTGGCTTCCCGAAGCCAACGCTAACTGGGCACCAAAGGTGCGGACATTACACTATTGGGCACAACCACATCACAATCAACTGAATCCAACTCAAGAACACATAAAGATTTGCTAGTAGAGATGAAGGGAGATGCACGAGCTTGTGAAACACCCCTAAACCCGAGACAGAGACGTCTCGAGAGTACCAAGAGAGGGAGAAGAGTTGCAGCACCAAAAACAACAACTAATCGACGTGGCTGGCAGCGATGACGGTGGTGCTTTGAGGTACCACCTTTCTCGCCTAACTTAGGCCACTCTGTCAATGACTTATTTAAGCATGGCAAACTTTTAGAAAGGTAACAGATAGTGGGGACCATGTCCCCTGGTCCCTTAGCAGCTGACACATCAACGCTGCAACATGGAACACAAGCAGAAACAACACGCTCAGCCTTCCCCAGCACAGAGGAAGAACCATCTCCAGATCGCAAAAAAGAGGCGCCTGAAAACCTACAATAGACTTAAGAACTACATTAGAGGGATCAAATCCCCAACACCAGATCTTACACAATCAGAAGCCATTGTAGATCCACAACGACCAACAAAATGAGTAGCAACAGGAGAAGGAGCCACCAATGAGGAAACCACTGAACCAAAGAAGCATGGAATAAGTTCCATGAGTACATCCAAAATTAAAACAAACCGATGCCAGGAAATCATCTCAAATGATAAAAGAGCAACCATCTAAACAAGGACAGAGGAAGGGCAAAGAGACGCAACCACTATTGAGGGACCAGCAATGGTGGAAATCGCCTCAACAATTCTCTTAAAACCGGGCAAGATCCGATAAAAGAACCCACAACATAAAAATTAAAGTCAAACCCTAGAGAAGCCACGAAACCCGAGTAAGGCCCAAATAGAACCGTTGCAACGCCAAAGGAGGCAAAACACTCAGGCAATTAACAGTTAAATAAATGAAAAGCAAAGATGGCGAGCTGAGAGAGATGAAGAAGAAGTCAGAAAGATCGCTTAAAAGAGAAGTAGAGAGGACAACATTTTTTAAGGAAATAAATCCATTTTTCCTGCTTTTTTTTTGTAAATTGATTTGCGAATCCTTCAAGTGCGCGAATTTGCAAATGGAGTGGAAATATATTAAGGAGCTTTTCTTACAAATTATAGAAATATATCATTTTATAAACATCATACTAAAGTTTCATGTGATTTGAGATTCATCAACAAGGGTTTACATAATACACATTTTTCTTCTTTTATGGTTATTTTCGTAAACACACTCATTATCATTCGCACACAAAAAAAAACTACAATCAACTCAAATGATAACAGAACATATTTCTAAACAAAATACAAAAATAATATAACTACGAAAACACAATAATGGTGATAATAGCGGAGTAGAATGGTTTAGAGAAGGAAAGATGTGACTTAGATCTACTTTCTTCATGCTTTTATAGTGAAATCTTGTTATTACATTTTGGAGGGTTTTAACAAAGAGAAGAAAGCCATTAAAACATGCAAAAAATGTGCTTTGAAAATGATTAAAAATGAGGAACGGAGGAATGTTAGAGGAGGGAAAAAACTTAAACTATTTTCTCCTTCAGAATACATTCTTGCTAAAATTCAACATCTTTATTTAAAACATTCACCTCATAATTTTAATTGATCTGTTGTTGTAATTTTAGTTTATCATTAACATCATTTACGTAATACATATTTCAAAACATTATCATCATTATCATGTTTAAGTAAATGATTTGAGTCTAATTAGTTTTGCACTATTACTATTTTCTGTCCCTTAGATTTACTGCTTTTAGTTATCAAAAATAATAACTTAGTAATAATTATGCATACTAGACATTAAGCGTGTTACATATATTTAATAATAGTTGTAGTACATTGATATCACTTCTTTTGACGTAAATGTAAATACCGAAAATGTCCTTCCATTGATATTATCAAATTTTTATACTACTTAAAAATAGGATCTAAAATACACTTCCCCTACCAATTCAAAGTACTTCTTTATAAATTAACATAAGCCCTTGTACGTCTGACATAAGCCCTTGTACGTAAGATGTAAGTTCACCTTATAAATCAACATTCCTTTTTGTTTATTTGTTTACATCTAATATCTTTTCCTTATTATTAAATATTCTAAAATGTATCTAGAAAGCAATACAGTTGATTATGCTATGCTTCTAGTATCTTTCCTTATCATCAAATATGATTGAGCTTGTGCTTATTCCATTTCTTTTGAACATAACTAACTCTTACATCTGTAAAGCTCTAATGGTGAGTCAAACGAACGATGATAATGAGAATATTCTCAATCACTTTTCACATTCCAAATAAACATGAATGTTACAAAATCACATAATGAAGATTTCAACTTTTACCACTGTTAATGTAAATATGTCAAAAGGGTACGTAAGATCTATAAAACGGAATTTCAACATTTTGTGAGATATGCAAACATATGGGCTGGTAAAATATGTCGATTATGCCATTAAGGTTTGCACTATTTATATGGACCTACGACTTAGATCTCAAGTATGAAGAAATTGCATTATCGACATTCATTGTAATTATACGAGAAGTTGACATGAACAAGATCGGTAAATGCATTATGTGCAAGTTCAATTATTGCAACACAAAATGAAATTAGAAATTCATTGGTTGATGTAGAAGACGATATTTATATTTTGTTGAGAATTGAATGAAACATGTTGATACACGAGATTTCGATTAATGACAACAAAGAAATGGAAATCAATAAAGATCGTATTGAAGAAATAAAGGTTGCATATATATATATATATATATATATATATATATTGAGTCATGTTAGAATTTATGTTAAAATCTATCCTCAAAGTATAACACAAGTGCACAAAATGATATTATATATATATAATATATAACAGGCTGACTGTTCGGTAATTGTCTGAACCAGTCGACTGGTGGAACAGGGACCAGTCGACTGGTCAGACAAATTTCTGGCACTAACGGCTAGATCTGAATATTTTTTAAATATATAATTTTACAATATTTTGACCAGTTGACTGATGAATTACAAACCAATCGACTGATCCGAAATAGTACTTATTTTTCTAAAAGGTTGCTTGGATTCATGAAGAGATTCCACTCATTTCTGAAAGGAAATGGACGTTTCTATTTATCATAACTCTTCATGAAGAATTACTGCCTTCCTACCATTATATAAACACGTCAATCGTGATTTCCAAATTACCAATTCTCTCCGATTCTTATCTAGTTTCTGAATTGAATTTTTTATACTCTTGCAATACAAAAGCTTTCATAAATTCAAACACTTGTTGAATCCTTGAATTGATTTAATATAACTTGATTCAACAAGAAATTTACTTCCTTTAATCTTCGAATTCAAATCATATACTCGAAAATAAGATTATAGGAAGGGTGTACTTAAACCGTTGACTATCCGTGTTGATTCAAGAACACAAAGCAGAAGTCAAAAGCACTTGTAATTGTTGAAGTCCTGTATAGTTGCTCAGGTGAGAGATATCCTTGTTGGAGCCCTAGTGTATTGACCTATTCCCCCGGGTTAAGAGAGGGCGTGGTAGTGAATTCCGAAGGCGAGCTTCGGGACTGGACGTAGGGCGAGAAGTCTGAACCAGTATAAAATTCCTGGTGTCATTTCTTATTGCATTTACTTTTGATATATTTCTATAGCTTAGCTTTTTACCTGCGTAACTATTGTATATTAGCTAGTTAACATATCATCTACATTTCCGCTATATCCATATAGATCCTGCTTAAGTCGTATACATCGACTTTTCATTTGGTATCAGAGCCTAACATTCTAGAGATCGTAACACTGTCCTAGAACAAATGGCAGTAAAGAAGTTAAGTCAAGGAATTAGAAAGTGGAAGAACAACAAAGTTGAATCATCAGAGCAAGAGAGCAATTGTCTCATGGCTAAAGTCAGATCACAATCGATATGTATAGCTTCGTTATATAAAGATCTTCTGTTAGACCATGAAAAATTGTTAAAAGATTTTAAAATCTTGGGTAAGATTAATTCTGTTATTTTAGCTAAGTATAAAGAAGATGAGCAAGAAAACACCAATATGAAAGAGGAGAACAATTTTTTAGTAAAACAAGCCAAATATATTTGAAGATACCTTAAAAGAGCTTGTTTTTCAAAAGTATTTCCTTCAAAAAAAAATATGAGCAATTAATAGATAAAAACAATCTTTTAAAGGAAATCGATGGTTTGCAAATTAAAAATAAATCATTATAAGATTCTTTAAATAATTCTAGTTCTTTAATTTCGTCTCTCGAAAAAGAGAACGGAGCTTTAACTGAAAAGAATTTAGAATTATCTAAAGAATATGAGTTTTTAATGGTGAATAATAATATTTTGCAAAATGAAATTTCTGACTTAAAAGAAAATTTTGAAAAATTACAATCTTCTTTAGATAATTCAAAATCTCAAATTTTTGGTCTTAGAACTGAGAATGGTACTTTAAAAAGGAAGAATTCTGAATTAAATAAGGAAATTGTTAATAATAAAATTTCTTTTGAAAATGTCAATCGCAGCTTTGGAATAAAATTTGATAAATGAACAAGTAAGTTCGCGAAATCCAATAAAGGTCAAAATGATTAAATATGATTTTATCCAGATCTCGACCTTTACATGACAAAAGTGGTTTAGGATATAATAAAGCAAATCATAGAAATAGTACAAGATATGCTTTTATATACAATAAGAATATCATTGCTAGTACTAATGCACATCCAAGATACAATTATTCTAGAAATTCAAACACTTCTATTACCAGAAATCTGTATAATAGATCTAGAAATACGAAAAGTAATACCAATAAAGTTATTTAAGTAGTTGGGTTCCTGTAAATTCGAGAAACAGAGAAAAATATATTGATGATTATTTTGATACAGTAGTTAATAATGAAAATTTCTTCTTTAAAGGTTCCATTAAACCCTCTTGGGTATGGTTACCTTTCATCTAACCTCTGGACCCAAACGATGCAAGTGGGTACCAAAGTATATACATCATTTTTTTTGCACGTACACCACAACAAAGAGAAGGTTGTTTCTGTATCTCTAAATATATGTGAAAATTCAGCTTATCGAAAAAGCACATGATTCAATATTTCCTAAAGGTACTATAATTATCTATATTCTCCACTATTCTTGATTACTGATTTTTCATGATACTTATTCTTGGGTTCGGTAATCGTTAATTATTTATTCTTTTTAATCGATGACAAAGGGGGAGAAATGTGTCATTGTATATTTCATATGTACTAACATTTTTTTACAGGAAAATGGTAAGTATATCTTACGAACTAACAAAATGTTGCAAAAAGCTTTTAGATAGAGGGAGATAAAAATATTAATGCATACCTTCATGGGGGAGCTACTCAGTATCTCAAACATATATGCAAGGTTTTGTCAACAATCAAAAAGGGGGAGAATGTTGATACACGAGATTTAAATTAATGACAACAAAGAAATGGAAATCAATAAAGATCATATTAAAGAAATAAATGTTGTATATATATTTAGTCATGTTAGAATTTATGTTAAAATCTATCCTCAAAGTATAACATGAGTGCACAAAACGATTATATATATATGATACATAATATATGATATATAAAATAGGCCGATTGTTCAGTAATTGTCTGAACCACTCGACTGGTGGAATAGGGACCATTCGACTGGTCAGACAAATTTCTAGCAATAATGGCTAGTTTCTGAATATTTTTTAAATATAAGATTTTACAATATTTTGACCAGTTGACTAGTGAATTATAGACCAGTCGACTGATCCGAAACAATACTTATTTTCCTGAAAGGTTGCTTTGATTCATGAATAGATTCCTCTTCATTTCTGAAAGGAAATGGATGTTTCTATTGATCATAACTCTTCATGAAGAATTGATACCTTTCTACCATTATATAAACATGTCAATCGTGATTTCCAAATTACCAGTTCTCTCTGATTCTTATCTAATTTCTGAATTGCATTTTCTATACTCTTGTAATACAAAAGCTTTCATAAATTCAAACACTTGTTGAATCCTTGAATTGATTTAATATCACTTGATTCAACAAGCAATTTACTTCCTTCAATCTTCGCATTCAAATCATATACTCGAGGATAAGATTAAAGGAAGGATGTACTTAAACCGTTGACCATCCGTGATGATTCAAGAACACAAAGTAGAAGTCAAAAACACCTGTAATTGTTGAAGTCCTGTATAGTTTCTCAGGCGAGAGGCATCCTTGTTGGGGCTCGGGTGTACTAACCTATTCCTCCGAGTTAAGAGAGGGCGTGATAATGAATTCCGAAGAGGAGCTTCGGGACTGGACGTAGGGCGGGAAGTCCGAACCAGTATAAAATTCCTGGTGTCATTTCTTATTGCATTTACTTTTGATATATTTCTATAGCTTAGCTTTTTACCTGCGTAACTATTGTATATTAGCTAGTTAGCATATCATCTACATTTCCGTTATATCCATAAAGATCCTGCTTAAGTCGTATACATCAACTTTTTAAAACGTACTTGTCCCACATTGCCAAAACTAAAAATAGTATTCAAGTATATGAATAGCTTTGTCAGGAGAAGCTTGGAGCCTTCAGGCACCCGAATGTGTGCTTTGTTGTGAGGAAAATTGTGCATCACCACCACACATGTGCGCGCCGACGTCGTCGACCAAACCGAGGGTTAGGGTCTAAAATAATCCTATTTTTTCTTTGAAAACTGGGCCGGTTTTGAACATTTTTAGGCAGCCAAGGCGAGTGCAACCCGTTAGACAGTAGCAGGCAAGCGGGCGCGTATTTTGGCAAACAGCAATGACAAAAGGCGGGCTAATGCGACCCGACAGGCGGACATAACAGTTCGAAGAGGTGCAGAAAAAAAAATAGTGAAGAATACTGATCACATTCTGCCTCTATTATAAATCACAGAGTTGACATACTTATTACATGCTCATGCAGAAATATTCTTGTAACACCCTACATCTCTTAACGCCACCCATATGAGGATTTTGCTAAGGTGTATGAAGCATATATGTATAAATAGCATAACAGAGAACAAAATTCACAAGACAACATATGAGAACATGGTAGAAAATTTTGTACTTTTTTTAAACCAGGACATGAGTGTCACTACATCACAAAATGTACTTCAATTATAAACTCACAACTGTCTTATGAAAAAGCAACATAGTCAGAGTACAAAATAAAAAATCATCGTAAACATCAAATACAAAAATAAAACGTAGAACAGTACATGAATAAGCAGAGAATAAGGCAAGCAGAAAACTCCAATAAGCAAAGCTCAGCTACGGACCCTCCACCCTAAGAACCTGGGAGGGAAGGAAGGAAGGAAGAAAGAAAACTAATCAGACATAAAGCTCGGTGAGTTCTGTAATTACAAGCATAAGCGATAAAAGAGGAAATCTGGATAGGATAATAATTTAAAGCATAATAACAGTAAATAAGACAATAGAAAGATAAACAAGGATATAGACAATTATCGTCTCATTCGAATCATTCGATTTACTGCTTTGTTTGTTAGTGTCCTAGTTTGGACCTCTTACTACCCAATAGAAAGATAAACAAGGATATAATCGACGTGATGCATGCTTACCACCTTGTCGTAATGCGTCCGTACCCGTCTCGTTTGAACTTCTTACTACCCAATACAGTATATGTGTGCCCTCGCCTCCTCGTCGTGAGAGACCTCCATAGTGTTATAAAACGAATATTTCCTGATATGGGTGCTCAACCAAAAATGCAATTTGATTAAAGTCACCCCTGACTTAGTCCCCAATTTATTATTACTAAGATCACCACAGAATTATTGTTGATTGTTTAGCTACCCTAGGCCCCCATAGAATTATCAACAAACGCCTAGGCTACTATAAATTAATCATTTTAACAGGCCACTTATTTTCCCTAACATCCTACCCGTGTTGCTGGAACGGACCATAATTATGAGCCACTTATTTTCCCCAATCAGCTTACACTTCTGGAATGGATCACTATTCATGCTTATTAATCTATTCATATTAAACTTAACGTTCATTTTAAGTTTATTAAAAAGCCTACTTATTCCATATAACTTCTTGTTATATTATAGGTTGCATTTAAACATTATCTTGTTTATATTTCATTACACAACCCAACCCCCGCTACATAGCGTCTATTAAAATTTCCAGTTATTCAGTTTATCAGTGGTTACAATTCAATTGTCCATTATTGTATTAATTCAATAAGACACAATTAATCTTTACATACTTAATTCATAATTTTAACCAATACGCGCAAAAACAAAAAATGATAAGGTTTAGGCTCTTTGAACGGCCTAAACTCAACGTGAATTAAAAGAAAAAAGGCCTAGAATCTCACATTGTCTTAGCTCAACTAAATAAATCAGATCTATAAATAAGATAGAACGAAATCTGAACAGTACATAAAATAGTTTATGAAGAAAAGGAGGTAGAGATAAAGTAAATGATTTACAATAACATAATAGATTACTGAAATAGAATGAATCAGGGATAGAAGCAGTAACCATATATACAAGAATTAATCACAAAAAAGGAACATTGAAATCTGTAAATTACTAAAGAAATAACAAATGTTATACTGTCCAATCAATCCCAATTTATACTGATCTTGTAATCACAGAAAATACTCACTGATTTGTTCAATATGATATTCCCTGATAGGAATTCTCTATGTATAAATATTTTCCAATCTTAAGTATGCAGAAAGCCTAAATCTCAAAAGTCTATTAATTTTTTTTGAGGAAAAATGTTCTATATGGTGAAGACAGAGAAGTGGGAAATGGAGTAAGGAGAATAGGGTTAGGTTGGAGCTATATTTATAATAAAACTAGAGGACCTAGTACTGTTAGATATTAGGTTCAAAACTTGGTCCATCGGATCAGAAGAATCATCCAAATACGTTAGTAACGTGCACACCAAAGTACGCACGTTACAAAGGAATGGGTCGACCCATCTTATAGGTGGGTTGACCCAGGGGTCGACCCACTTGGGGCCTGGGTCAACCCATGCTTGGGACAGGACCGACCCAATTCCACGTGATCTCCAGGTTATTTATTATATATTAATTCATTTGTTTATTTAAATTTCAAATTTTAATTTCAAACTTCTTTATTTCATAACTTCTTTGTTTTAAGTCTGATTTCAGCAAACCAAATGTCTATCTTAACCAGAATTTCATAACAGACCCAATGGTACAACCCATGTTGCCCAATTCTCAATATTTTCTGATTAATATTTATTTTATTAACCTTTTATTTAATTGCTTTATTAAAACTTTGGGTTGTTACATTCTCCCCTCCTTAAGGGATTTCGTTCCCAAAATTCCAAGGCTAGAAGAATGTTATAAATATTATCATACCATCATCTACATCCATCAATCATAAACATCCGCTGTCCTTAAGATTTCTAATTCTTTTCATGAACAAATGCAATAGTGTTTGTCCCTAACTAACGCAAAATTAGGCGGTCCACTAATTCAATCGACCCTTCTCATGCAATTTATGGCAGTGCTATGCATTCAAAATGTATGGAAGAAAATCCTAATGACACATAAAATTCTATATGCATGCTACAACCACCATCAAAATGCAACATCCGTATGACAGTCATCCATTTTTCATCCATAAATTGAAAATGAATTAAAAGTGCACACACATCCATATGCAATTATGTTAGTGTCCTAGTGGCCGACCACTAATTAGTGCTTAGTGTGTGTATATGCATCCACACCGTCCACTAGTAAACACTTGCATCTATGTGAATCCATCAATAACATAACATGTCCTAATAACATTTTTAACCCATATCCTACCATCCATAGATTTTTCCTAAGACACATTAATTCAAATGGTAAGAAATGGATAAGGTTCAAATTCAAAACTAAGAAAAGGATTAAGAGTGTACTATCAAAAAGAAAAGGAAAAGATGCGTGAATCCTCTCCTCTGGTTTCCATATCGCCTCATAGTTGTTCTCTCCCCATTGAATCTTGATGACCTTAATTTCCTTGTTCCTTAACTTCTTTACTTCGGAACCCAAAATCTGTGTAGGTACTCATCTGACAGATGCCTCCTTCTCAAACTCTACCTCCTTTAAGGTACTCGGATCCACTACCACCGCTGAACCATGCAAGCACTTCCATAAATATGAGACGTGAAATACATCATGAACCCTTGAAAGCCTCTCTAATAGCCGAATCCTGTAATCCATATGACCAACCCTCTCCACTGTAGGAATTGGCCCAACAAATCTCGGTGCTAACTTCTCAACTGAGCCAAACTGCATCACATTCCTTAGGGGTGATACTTTGATAAAAACCATGTCCCCTACACTAAACTCAAGATCGGTCCTTCTCTTATCAGCATATGATTTTTTTTCTGTCTTGGGCTACATTCATCCTTTTTCGAATCAAATCGATCTTATCTGAGGTTTCCCAAGTCATCTCTGGTCCAAGAAGAAGCCTATCCATAGTCTCCCACCAGCAAGATGGTGATCTGCAGGGTCGTCCATACAAAGCTTTGAAAGGTGCCATGCCAATACTCGTCTAATAACTATTATTGTAAGCAAACTCTAACCAGGGAAGATGCTCCTCCCAAGTCTCTCTGAAGTCCAAAATGCACAGCCATAATAAATCCTCAAGAATCCAATTAACCCTCTCGGTTTTTCCATCTGTTTGAGAGTAGTATGTAGTACTAAGTCTCAGCTGTGTCCCCAGTGCCTCCTGCAGGCTCTTCCTAAACTCGTTGGGGTCTCTGTCACTAATAATGCTCGTGGGAATTCCATGAACTCGAACACTCTCTCTCAAATATATCGAAGCTAACCAAGCTCCTCTTAACCGTGATGAAATGAGCGCTCTTAGTCAACCAATCCAATAGAAGACCCTTTTCAAATCTCTATACATCTTATCTCCTCTCGGATGGATCCGAGAGTGATGGGCCTTAGACAATACCGCACTTATCGCATCTCTCGTGCGGGGTACACATAGTCTATCATCACGGCGTAGTCATCCTCTCTCATCAACTGAGTATCTAGAAAGATGCCTAAAGATCACACCCCGACCAAGTAGGTCCAAAATATTGGCTAACTACTGATCATCAGATTGACTGGATCCAATACATTCCAATAGATTAGGTTGCACCTCAGAAAATGCTAATAATCCTGGTGCATACTCTGTAGATGGTCTCAAATCGAAAGATGAGATAAACTCCGAACTCTGTCACTCTATGAATAACGGGCTCAATGCCATCCACTCCCTACTCAGAGCATCTGCCACCACATTCCTTTTCCAGGGCTATGTGAAATCTCAAAATCATAAGATGCAAAACACTTCATCCAATGCTGTTGTCTCAAGTTAAGATCTCTTTTGCGAAAATAAATAATTGGGAGACTTAAGATTAGTATACAACTCAAACCTCTCACCCAACAGGTAATGCCTCCAAGATTTAAGAGTGAAAACAATAGCGGTTAGCTCTAAATCATGAGTAGGATAATTTCTCTCATGTACGCTTAGTTGTCTGCTCTCATAATAAACAACCCTACCTTCCTACATTAGGACTGCTGACCGCACCTAATTCCATGCCATAAGCATCTGTATACACTGTAAACATATTAGATCCGTCTGGAAGAGTCAAAATCTGGAGCAGTCGTGAGTAGCTTTTTCAATTTCATAAAGGAATCTTTGCAATACACATCCCATGAGAATACCAAGTTCTGCTTAGTAAGGCAGATAAGAGGAGATGAGATCTACGCAAAATCCTTAATAAATTTCTAATAATACCCTGGCAAACTTAGAAATCTCCTCAACTCAATCACATCCTTAGGCCTTTCCAGCCTTGCATAACAAGCACCTTAGTGGGATCCACCGATGTACCCTCTTTTGAAACCACGTGCATCAAGAATCTCACCTCCTTACACCAAAAGAGACAGTTTGAGAATTTTTCTGTCAAATGAGGGGAATGAAGAGTATGGAGAACCTCTCCTAAGTGCAAAGCATGCTCAACCTCATTTCTCAAAAATAACAAGATGTCATTTACAAATACTACCACAAACTTATTTAGGAACTCCTTAAAACTAGGCTCATCAAATCAACAAAGTATGTCGGTGCATTGGTTAGCCCAAATGGCTTAACCAACCACTCGAAAAATCCATCTAAAGTCCTAAAGGAAGCCTTATCCACATTATCATCTACAACTCAAAGTCAATGAAACCTAATTACCAAATTCAACTGATAGAAAAGGATGCACCCACTAGCTGATCAAATAAATCGTCTGTCCAAGGGAGTGAGTGTCGATTTCTCTTTCTGAGCTTGTTCAATTCGTTATAATCCACATATAGACGGAGAGAGCCATCTGCATTAGTAGAGAAAATGACTGGTGCTCCCCACTTAGATATACTTCATCTACTAAAACCTTTCTCTAACATCTCACCTACCTGCTTACTCAGTTCCCTCCTTTCGTTCGAAGCCATACGGCGCACTGATAATGCAACAGGCTTATCATTCTATATCAAATAAATCTAGAAGTCGATCTCTCATCTAAGAAGTAGCTATCTCACCTCCTCAAATACATCCAGAAAATCTTCCACCATGGGTACAAAGCTAAGATCATCAATAGAAATATATAGGAACTCTAAGATGCACTACATCATCGACCCTCGTGGGTCACGAGATATTTCGAGGGTCCTACCATGAAAAGTCATCAACCTTGCCACCCTCCTATCGTAGTCAAGAATGACACCACACATGGCTAACCAATCTATCCTTAGAATAATACTATACCCCAAAAACCCTGGTAATAGGTGTCACAATCAAACTCAATGCCTAATATAGAAAGCCTCAAACCCTTATACGTCATAAACAAATGTGTTGAACCTCCTACAGGATTTGAAACTACTATTGGATTAGAAATAAAGAGATATACTAAGGAGTAGGCAATTGATTAACGAAGTAGAAATAAACAAATGAGAAGTGCCAGAATCAAATAAGGTCCTAACTAGAAAGTCATAAAGAAATATCAAACCTTCGACTGTGACCATCATGCCTCTATCCCGATCGACCCTGGCCTAAGTCACCTTTAATGCATGCATTTACGCTCCAGATGAACTAGCCATTTGCCCGTCCTTCTAAGGACACTGCTTACTATAACGATCTGACTGACCACAATTAAAGCAACTCCCTATCCTAGCAGTCTTCTTACAGTCCTTCACAAAATGTCCTATCATGCTGCACCCATGACATCTAATGTCTTTCTTTATCTAAACTTTTTCTAGCCTCTCACCCTTCTTCTTATTAACCTTCTTAGGCCACCACTTCTTCTTTCCATAACCGTCTTTCGCCACCTCAACTTTACTTTCCTTGGAATCATCTTTTCCCTTTTCTTCGTCGTGTATAAGTGTCACCTCAACAAAGATTCTCGAATATAGCACCCATCGGAATATGTGTCAAAGCAAGTCCTTGTAGGGGTTGATTCAAACCATTAGCAAATCTAATGGCTTTCGTATGAGTTGTATTCACTAAATCCATCCCAAACCTAGCAAGTTCATTGAACTAATTAACATATTCCTTCATAGAAAGATCGCCCTGTCTCAATACTAGGAATTTCCCCAATTGCATGCCCTCTTCCACCTGAAATGGAAACTTCATTTCAAACCACTTCTGAAACTCATTCCAAGTTTCATAACCACGTTATTCCTCATCCATCTCCCACCAATAAGAAGCCTCGCCCTTCAATTGCTATGCAACCAACTAAAACCTTCTCCTATCCTCAAGCTCCAAAAGTCCAAATATGCACTCAGTATTCCTAAGCCAAGCGCGGGCCTCAACAAAAGTCTCCGAACCAAGGAAGGTCTTGCCTCCAAGAGCAGTGAAATCTTTGCAAAAATGAGTGAAATCAACAGTTGCTGGTGGGTTAGGAGGAGCCACAATGGTTTGAGCGGGAGCTTTGGCATTCTTTTGCCCTTAGGCTGGTGCCGTAGCTTCTGTGTACCTACGAAACTAAGTAGGAATGGATTTAGCTGGCGTCGTAGCTTTCGCGTACCAAGGGAACCAAGTTGGAATGGCTTCGGCTAGTTAGAATGGGGATGCCCTCAGGAAAATTGGGAGCCCTGGACGTGCTGCGAAAAGAAAAGAGGGGAGGATTCAAGAAAGGAATCAAGAAAATATTGTAATTGACTTGAGTGGATGTTTTTCAAAATAAACTTTTATTTTGAAAACACTTTTCTTTACAAGACTTTTTATTTTTAAAATAAAAACTTTTCTCTGATCTTGTAATCTTAGACTCTGCTACCAAATGTAATGCCCCACATCCCTTAACGTCACCCATATGAGTATTTCACTATGGTATATAAAGCGTATAAGTATAAAATAATATAACAAAGACTAAAATTCACAAGACAGCATATGAAAATACAATGGAAACTTTTAAACTTTATTTAAAGCAGAACATATGAAAATACAATGGAAACTTTTAAACTTTATTTAAAGTAGAACATGAGTATCACTACATCATAAAATGTAATTTAATCATAAACCCACAACTATCTTATGAAAAAGAACCATAATCAGAGTACAAAATAAAAATACCCCTCAACATCAAATTCAGAAATAAAACATGGAACAATGCATGAATAAGCAAAGAATAAGGCAAGTAGAATTCTCCAATAAGAAAAGCTCAGCAACTGGCCCTCCACCCTAAGAACCTGAGGGAGGAAGGAAGAAGAAATAAAGAAAACTAGTCAGACATAAAGCCTGGTGAGTTCTGTAATTACTAACATAAGCGAAAAAAGAGGAAATCATGATAGGATAATAGTTTAAAGCATAATAACAGTAACCAAGACAATAGAAAGATAGACAAGGATATAGTTGATTGTCGTCACATTCGAATCATTTGACATCTGTGCCGTTTGATACAACTCATAATTAGGTTGTAACCTAATATTACCCATTGACTGGCTCCTAAACCACAATTGTAATAACCTATGCTGACTATGGCCTTTGGTTTATCAGACCCGACCCATCAACTCCAAAGGGCACAACATTAATCACAGGCATTACAACGTATTATTTTCCTTAATCGGCGCGATGCACACTCACCTCCTCGTCGGAACACGCCCGTACACACCTCGTTTGGACCTCTTACAACTCAGTACAGTATAAGTGTGCCCTCGCCTTCTCGTCGTGAGAGACATCCATAGTGTGATAAAGGGAATGTTGCCTGATACGGGTCCCAAACCAAAAATGCAATTTGACTAAAATCATCCCTAGACTTAGTCCCAAATTTATTATTACCAAGGCTACTATAGAATTATTATTAAGAGCCTAGTTGCGCTAGACCCCCATAGAATTGTCAACAAACGCTTAGGCTATATAAATTAATCATTTTAACTGGGCACTTATTTTCTCTAATCAGCCTACCTTTGTCGCCAGAACGGACCATAACTATGAGTCACTTATTTTACTTGTCGTTGCCGGACGGACTCCCATAATACATTTTCTTAATAGGCCACTTATTTTCCATAATCAGTTTATGTTGCCGGAACGGATCGCTATTCATGCTTATTACTCTATTCATATTAAACTTAATGTCCATTTTAAGTTTATTAATAAGCCTACTTATTCCATATAACTTCTTGTTATATTATAGGTTGCATTTAAACATTATCTTGTTTATATTCATTAAACAACCCAACCCCTGCTACTTAGCATCTATTCGAATTTCCAATTATTCAGTTTATCAGCGGTTACAGTTCAATTGTCCATTATTGTATTAATTCAATTAGCCCCAATTAATCCTTTTATACTTAATTTGTAATTTTATCTAATATGCGTAGAAACAAAAGAGATAAGTTTTAGGCTCTTTAAAAGGCTTATACTCAACATGGATTAAAAGAATAAAAGGCCTAGGCTTTCGCATGGCCGAAGCTCAAATAAATAAATCAGATCTATAAATAAAATGGAACAAAATCTGAACTGTACATAAAATAATCTACGAAGAAAAAGAGGTAGATATAAATTAAATGATTTACAATAACATAATAGATTACCAAAATAGACTGAAGTAGTGGTAAAAGCAATTATTATATATACATTAATTATTTACAGAAAAGAAACTCTGGAATCTGTAAATTACTGAAGAAATAAACAATAAATATGCAGAAATTGTGAATCTCAGAATTCCACTAAACTTTTTTAAGGAAAAAGGTTCCGTATAGTGGAGACAGAAGGAGAAAATGGAGCAAGGAGAAATGAGGTTAGGTTGGAGCGGTATTTATAGTAGAACTAGGGGACCTAGGACCGTTAGATATTAGGTTTAAAAATTGGTCCATCAGATCAGAAGAAGTCTCCAGGAAACATCCAATTTTTTTTCCAAATATGTCAGTAACATGCGCACCAAAGTATGCATGTTACAAAGGAATGGGTCGACCCACCTGGGGCGTAGGTCGACCCATGGGTTGACCCAGCTTGGGACTGGATCACCCCAGTTCCACGTGATCTCCGGGTGATTTATTAATTCGTTTGTTTATTTAAATTTCAAAATTGAATTTCAAACTTATTTCCTTCATAACTTCTTTGTTTTAAGTTTGATTTCAGCAAAACAAATATCTATTTTAACCGGAATTTCGTAACGGGCCCAATGGCGCAATCCCCGTTGCCCAATTCTCATTTTTTCTGATTAATATTTACTTTATTAACCTTTTATTTAAATTGCTTTATTAAAACTTTGGATTGTTACAATTTTGTTGTATCTTGGGAAACTTTGCAAATATTTTTTTTAAGGAAATTGCTAAGACAAGCCTCTGAATCCCATTTCTTTAATTTATTCGATAAATAGCTACATCATTTTTTACTATATTGTAGTGTTTATACTTGCAGTTATATTTCGTAACTTGTTTTATGTAACAGGAAATGGCAGTGGTTGAAATATCAAACAAAAGCGCTACTCACAATAAGCACGATCCTTTAGATGGTGATGATTTTCTTACATGGAAGAATAAGATGTTGTTTTTATCTCACCGTACTCGGTCTGTAAAGGTATCCCATGGAGGAAGAACCAGTAATTGCACCAGGCAAGAAAACGGATAAAAATGCATGGAAGCATTCCGACTTCTTTTGTAGAAATTATATTCTGAATTGTCTCGACAAGGTGTTACACAAAGTATATCAACCTCTAAAGACATCAAATACACTCTGGAATGCACTTGCCACAAAATACAAGATGTAGAATATCAATCTTAAAAAAATCATTATAGACAAATTCATGGACTACAAGATGGTTGACTCAAACCGATAACTGCTCAATTGCATGAACTTCGGATTATCATTCACGAACTCGAATCAGAAGGTCATAAGGTTGGAGAGCCATTTTTTGTTGAAGCTATCACAAGAAAACTGCCTCCATCGTGGAGAGATTACCGCAACTATCTAAAGCATAAAAAGAAGGAAATCTCTTTAAAGGACCTCATAGTCCCACTTAAGATTGAAGCAGATAACTGTGGAGTTATGAAATAAAACAAGGAGGCATTTGTGGTTGAGGGTCAAAGACCAAAAACAAAAGGAAGAATTTCCAAAAAAGGAAAGCTTGTAAAAACAAACCCAAAGACAACAAACAAACCAAGAAGTTTAATGGCTACTGTTGGGTTTTGTGGAAAAGTAGGACACATGACTAGAGATTGTAGACATAAGAAGGAACGCAACTCAGAGGCAAGTATGGTAGACAACATGGAAGTGGACGAATCTAATTTTTCGACAGTTGTATCTGAATGCGAATTGGTTCAGAATCCCATACAATGGTGAATAGATATAGGCGCTACTCATTATGTTTGTTATGACAAATCCATGTTTTCTACATGCCAGAAATTTGATCAGGAAGAAAAATTCTACATGGGTAATTCTGCAGTCACCATGATCGAGGGTAGTGGCACAATAATCCTCAAATTTACTTTTGGAAAAATTGTGAACCTGAATGACATGCTTCATGTTCCAGACATACGCAAGAATCTCATCTTTGGTTTAGTGCTACCAAAGAAAAGATTCAAAATAGTCTTCGAGTCAGACAAGATGGTTCTGTCCAAAGCTGGAATGTTCGTAGGAAGAGGATATTTATGTGATGGTCAATTTAAGGCTAATGTAGCCGTTGTCGGCAATAAAACTATGTATTTTGTGTTTGTTATTAATAAAATTGAATGTTTCTTGTTTGCTTGAGCATGAAATTTTATTATGGCATTATAGATTGGCTAGGACACATAAATTTCAAAAAAATAATGAAGTTAGAAAACTTAGGATTGATTTTAAAATTCTATGTGCATAAAAACTACAAATGTGGGACATGTGTAGAAGCAAAAAAAGGATCAAAAATCCATTTCATACGATTTATAGAAGCATTGAACCACTAGGTTTGGTTTATACTAATTTATGTGGTTTCAAATCATTCCCTACAAGAGGTGGAAAAAGGTATAATATCACCTTCATTGACGATTGTACATGTTATTGTTATGTTTATCTTTTAAATGGTAAACATGAAGCGATTACATTGCTTATAAAATATAAGGCTGAAGTAGAGAATCGGTTAAATAAAAAGATCAAGATATTGAGAACTGATCGAGGTGGAGAATATGAATCACCATTTGAATAATTCTGTGCAGAAAATGGAATAATTAATTAAGCAACAGCCTCATATTCACAAAATGGTGTTGCTGAGAGAAAGAATAGAACATGATTAATGCAAAGCTATTGACCTCTGGTTTACCGATGAAATTGTAGGAGGAAGCATAAAATATGTCTAATCACATTTTAAACAAGGTTCCTCACAATAAAACAGGAACAATTCCATATGTGATATGGAAATGACACATACCAAGCTTTAAGTACCTCAAAGTGTGGGGGTGCTTAGCAGAAGTTCCAGTTTCGCCTTCCAAGAAAGTCAAACTTGAACCAAAAACAGGGCCAAACCAAAATAGGTAGTTCCTACAAATATTTAGTATTCAAGTCTGCTATAGCTGATATCAATGTAAATATAATCACTGAGTCGAGAGATACCTCATTCTTTGAAGATCCGTTTCCGCACAAAAAGAGTGAAGGAAATTTTGTCCCTAAAAGGACAAGAGAAGAATAAAGCAAGTCACATGAAGATGAAACTCATCGTGAAATCGAGGATGTTGAACCAAGGAAAAACAAAAGGAAAAGAACTTTTGAGACATTTGGTTTGTAATTTTTAACATACATGGATGAACCTCAAATGTAGAACGAAGCAATGCCATCTTCAGAATCTTCATGTTGGAAAGAAGCAATCAAAAGTGAGATTGGTTTAGCTTTAAGTAATAAAACTTTGGAAATAGTTGATATTTTACCTATAATAAAACCCATTGGCTATAAATGGATTTTAAAGAAGAAAATGAAGCCAGATATCTCTATCGACAAATATAAACTCAGATTAGTAGCCAAAGGGTATCGACAAAAAGAACGTGTAGACTTCTTTGATATATATTCACCGGTTACATGAATAACATATATAAGAATGTTAATAGCAATTGCATCCATCCATAATCTAAAAATTCATGAAATGGATTTAAAGACATCATTCTTAAATGGAGATCTTGATGAGGAGATCTATACGGAGCAACCCGAAGGTTTTATTTACAAAGGAAATGAAAATAATGTATGTAGATTAATCAAATCATCATATGGACTAAAACAAGCTCCAAAACAATGGCATGCAAAATATGATAGTGTCATGATGAAAAATGGTTTTCGTATAAACGAATGTAATACATGTGTTTATTATAAACAAGTTGGACAATCATACGTGATGGTTTGTCTATATGTAGACGATATGCTAATATTTGGTCCTAACATTAAAGTTATAGAGATCGTAAAGAAAATGCTAATCAACAATTTCAATATGGAAGATTTAGATGTTGCAGGCATTATTTTGGGAATCAAATAATAAAAACACCTAATGGAATTGAATTATCTCAATCACACTATGTTGACAAACTGATTGAAATATTTATTTATTTTGGAATTAAAGTAGTACAAACAACTTTTAATTCATCGAAAGTACTGCATAAAAACACTAATGAGAGTGTAGTGCAACTGGAATACTCTCGTGTAATAGAGTGTATAGCTTATGCAGTAAGTCGACTGAGTAGGTACACAAGCAACCCAGGAAACGTATACTGGAAAGCATTAATAAGAGCGCTGGGATATTTAAAAAATACCACAGACTTTTCCTTCCATTACAGAAAATATCCTGTCATCTTAAAAGGATATAGTGATGCAAACTGGGTTGCTATTTCAGAGAAATCAAAATCAACTAGTGGTCATGTCTTCACTTTAGCAGGTGCAACAGTGTCATGGATATCTACTAAACAAACATGCATAGCTCGATCCACTATGAAATCAAAGTTCACTGCTTTATATAAAGCAGACAAAGAAGCAGAGTGGCTTCATCATTTTTTAGAAGATATTTCAATTTGACCTAAACTTGTATCAGCTATATACATACACTCTGATAACCAAGCAGCGTTAAGCAGAGCACAAAACTTTTGTGTATAATAGAAAGTCACGACACATTCGTCGACGCCATAACACAGTTAGGCAATTACTCTCAAATGGAACTATTTCCATAGATTATGTTAGAACAAATGATAACTTAGTGGATCAATTTACTAAAGGTTTATCAAGAAAGAAAATTGACAGCACATTGAGGAAATGAGTTTAAAAGCCTAAACCAACAAGATTTATCTTATAAGAAAACATATCTTAGCGATTGGAGATCCCACGGACTAGGATCAATAGGCAAACCAGTTCTAAATAACTCAAGACGTAATGCATTTGTTTAGACATAGTCTTAATCCATCATATGATGCACAATATAAATGCATACCTACAGAAGTATTAAAAGGTTAAAACCATGTTTTTTAATGATAATCATATCTTGAAAATAACAAGTGGGGTATATGTATGATACTCCTAATGGTTGCGATCTCCTACGTTAGTGTGAGATGGGTCGGCTCCATGAAAATATTAAGGGCTTAAATTCTCTGTAACACTCGCAAAACCAAAAAGTGTTCAATACCAAAATGAAAACAACAAAAAATTCGATGAGAAGGGAAGCAATGCTTCGTAAAGCTTATTATCTGGATATACAATAAATGTTGACGGTTCAAGATGAAATAATTCATCGATTAGCCTAGTAAATCCGATAAGTTTTAACTACGGTAAGTTCAAATTAAAATATCTACTTAATCACAATAAAACATTATTTCATATGTACTCTGTGATATTCCACTTTGTGGGGGAAAAGTATATTATCATTCATGTGGGAGATTGCTAAGAATTGAAAGAAACATGCCAGTCCCACGTCGCCAAAATTAAAAATAGTATCAAGTATATGAATAGCTTTGTCATGAGGAGGTTGGGGCCTTGAGGCACCCAAATGTTTGCATTGTTATGAGGAGGGAAGTAATGCATCACCACCACATGCGCGCCGCCTCCGTCTGAACCAGGCTCGGGTTCAGGTTTGGATTTGGAGCTAAAATGATCCTATTTTTTCTTCAAAAACTGAGCCAGTTTTAGGTAGGCAGATGAGACTTCAACCAAGCGCATCCTTTGCAACAGCGGCAACAGACGCGTCTCTTGGCAAACGGAAGCGGGTGCGACCCGTTAGACAGCAGCAGGCGAGCGGGCGCGACCCGTTAAGACAATAAGCAAGCGGGTGCGTATTTTGGCGAATAGCAGCGACAAAAGATGGACGGATGTGACCCGTCAGGCGGACACGACCATTCGAAGAGGTGCAAACAAAAATATAAATAAGGGAGAATACTATTCACATTTTCCATCCGATTTTTCCTGCCTTCTTCTGTCTCTCTTCTTCGGTATCACTGCTGCCCCTATTATAAACCACAGAGTTGACTTACTCACTACAGTCTCGTGCAGAAATATTCAGTTGTATCTTGAGAAATTGCAAATAAAAGTTTTAAGGAAATTGCTAAGGCAAGCCTTAGATTCCTATTTCTTTAATTTGTTTCGATAAATCTCTACGATTTGTTCGTTACTGTACTGCAGTGTTTAAACTTGCAGTTGTATATTATTCCCGGTTAATAACATATTTGAGTATTTATTATAATTTGATTAGATTTTCGATCTCCTACATAAACAGCCTTCGCTTATTCCATATCTTTCTAACGCTATCCAATCTCATTTATATACCATACCAATTCCATATTTTTTTGCAATATAGGACTACTCGTCAATTAATTCCATGCATACATCCATCATACAATGAAAACCACATCTAATTACACTATTTATTAATCGTTGATTATTGATAAATCATTAATTGTCAAAATGATTATCTTAATCAAGGATTAGGCAAGGAGAGGTTCACACGGAGGGGAGAGGAACTTGAATCGACATGCCCCTTAGAAAAATAGTCCAAGTATACTACGAAACAGAGTCGATCAAGCGACTAAAGTAAACATCCACAACCAACGATGATGAAGTCGAGGTAATTTAACAAAGCGATACATCCAATTTGAGAACAAAAAATTAGCAAACTTTAATGGTCAAACTCAAACGTTCCCATGACTCCTATTGAAGAGTTGGAAAGCCTTGTATATGCTATATGACTCGTTCTCATATATGACACCTTATACTTGTTTATAGGATTGTCAACACTACAGGTTTGGAGTCAACTTAACCCAAACCTATCCCATTAATGTGAATACGGGTTTGGTCCTTTATTACCCCAAACCCAAACCAGACACGATCTGAATACCATTAGGATTGGGTATAGTTTTATCAAGACTTAACCCGGTTGAGACCCAACTAAATTATTAATTTTCTATCATATCTAAATATAAGTTTATATGTTATTTATTTATCATTTTATTTGTTTACATGTAGATATTTTCCTCTTTTTGTTGTAAGCTTAGTTACATCACCATCCAATTTATACGTTAACTTTATTTGTAAATAAGTTTCACAAAATTTGCAATTTTACTATAGGGTTTTCACATAAATATTATAAATTAAGTATACGAGTATTACGCAACGAACTTAAAAAGCTTGACAAATCGGACTCAAATATTAATTTTGGAATGCCACGATAGTTTAAGTCCGGACTTGGATTTCAACTATTGTAGCCAAGCTTGAGTTTGAATTTTATGATACCCAGACCAAGTTAGATCCATTGATAGACCTACCAAATTATGTCACTATAAATTCCTTTCAAAAACGTTAAAAACTCAATTTGCAATTTAAGTAAATAATATAACTGAAATGATAAAAAGTAAAATGAGAATCATTTCATGTGTTGGGTGTTATAATTGGGGGGTGTGTGTGTGTGTGTATATATATAAATGACGGACGACGTTCTGCCGAATACTTCATCTACTCTTCTTCAAAATACCAAATCTACAAATCCAATAACATCGGAAGTGGATCTAGGAAAAATAGATAAATCGGGTGATAAATTAGATGAAGATTCTACTCCTCTCCACTTTGTTGAGCATTCGGAATCACATGTCTTCATTTCAGAAGAGACTTATAAGGATTCAGCTAACTCATGGGTGAATACCTTGGCGGTTCATACAGTAGATTTCAGGATTTCAGCGGTGAAGCTGAAGGATTACATAGCGAAAGTGTGGAAACCTAAAGGTAATTTTCGTGTTCACATAGCTCCAGGTTTTCATTATATGGTTCAGTTCGATCAAGAGTTTGATTATTTGTCTGTGAGTAGAACTTCAACGTATTCATATTTTGGAAGATTATTGATGGTAAACAAGTGGTTTCCTGCGTATGAGTTTGAGCTTTTTAATGCAAATAGAGTGCAGATCTGGGTTAAGTTGCTTAATCTAGATGTGGAACTATGGTCAAATAAGGGTTTCTCAGCTATTACCAGTTATATTGGGGATGCAATTCGAATAGATGATAATACGACTAGTAAGAGGATTACAAGATATGCTAGAATACTTGTGGGAATTGATATGGAGTCAAAATTGGTAGATAAAATTCCTATTAAATATTTTAATGGTTCACAGAAGGAGATTAATGTAGAATATGAATATGTTTCATTTATATGTGAAGTGTGTAATAGATTTGGGCATAAATCTCTTGTTCATAATATTTCTATTGAGCCAGAATGGTTAAAGAAGCAAGATACTGATGATGTTGGTCAATCTAGTAAGGAAAATCAAATGAATCCAACGGGAAGTGAAGAAGGGGAAAATACAGAATGTAGTCAGGAAACTGAAAGTGAAAAGGGGGATTTGGGTTTTCTCAATTCAGATTTGCCAAAAGACTTATTGCCAGATGATTTGGGTCATGTAGCAGATCATTTAACTGAAAAAAAAGTTGGTGAAGAACTTCAGGATGTGTCAACTGGGTAACAGTTCATAATGAATACTTAGCTAATGTGAAGGTAAAAAGCAAGGTTACTAAATTTGCTCCTCCTAAAAGGGCTACGAGGAGTAATACTGTTATTAAATGAGTCTCATGACATGGAATATCAGGGGGATGAACACACCATTGAGAATGGGTGATGTGTTATCTCTCTTGACTAAATCTAAGCCAACCTTGGTTGGTTTGGTAGAGAATAAATAAAGTAAAGATAATATAGCTAAGTTTAGTAGATTAATTCCCACGGGCTGGGATTGTTTACCTCAAGATGACACTGAATATTCTGACAGGATTTTATTATTAAGGAACTCTGAAGTTTGGTCAATTTCTGTAAGATCTTCTTCTAGCCAACACTTATCTGTAAATGTTGTGAATAGAGGGGGGTTATCTTTATGATTTACTGTCATTTATGCAAGTAATAGCTTTCAACAGAGACAGTTACTGTGGCAACTTATTGTAAAATGAAGCTGAACAGATTAATGGGGAGTGGGTTATATGGGAGATTTTAATAATGCTACATCACATGTTGATAAAAAAAGGTGGTCTTCCAGTGCCGTTTCAACATATTAGAGCTATCAATAATTGGCTTACTCAATCAGGGTTAATAGAAATTAAGGCTGTGGGTTTTAATTATTCATGGAGGAGGAGTGGTATTGCAAATAGTATTGATAAGATTTTTGTCAATTATATGTGTCTGCAGAAGTTTACTGATATGAAAGCCTTATCTCTTTCACAACTTTCGAGTGATCATAATCCTCTATTGCTTGATTTAATTCCTACTTCAATATCCAAAGGTTTTCCATTCAGGTATTCTAATGATTGGAAGTTTAAAGCAGTATATGAGGAGTGTATTCATAAGGGGCTTCAGGTAAAAGGATGGGGTTTTGCTAGTTATGTATTTCAGTAGAAGATTAATGCTTGTAAAGTGGAGCTAAAACAGTGGAACAGGGTTAGACCAAAAGATAATGAGGTACTTATGGAGGCTGAAAATTTATTCAAAGAGAGAGAAAGAGCATTAGATGAGGATCCAGAGAATGTGATATTATATGAGAGCATGATGGAGGCTAAAAAAGATTGGATGGTTTAAAAGCAGATTAACTTTTGGAATTACAAACAAAAATCCAAGGTAGCATGGTTGTAAGATGGAGATACTAATTCGAAGTTCTTTCATTCTAAAATGTCTACAAGGAAGTTTGTAAATCATCTTAAAGCTTTGATAAACGAGGAGGGTGATCTTATTTATAAGACAGAAGAAGTGGCTAAGGAAGCAATTGATTTTTATGGAGCTCCGTTCAACAGTGAGAAGATTAAGGAATTTCCTTTTTTCCAGTTAATTTTTACCATCAATGATCAAGGTAAGCAGGTTCTTTTGAATCCCTATTACTTTAGATGAAGTTAAATGGGCAATAGATTCAGTGCAGATTGACACAAGTTCTGGGCCTGATGGGTTTAATTCAAAATTTTACATTTTGCATTAGGAAGAAATAAAATATGACTTGCTAGCAGCATTACAGGATATGTTTCAATCTGCTAAATAACCTAAGAATGTGAATCATACTTTTATAACTCTAATTCCAAAGGTTGATAGACCCACAGAAATTTCACATTATAGGGTCATATCTTGTTGTAATTTGTATTACAAAATATTCAGCAAAATTCTGTGTAAAAGGATAAAGTGTTTTCTACCTCATATTATTTCAACAAATCAAAGTGCTTTTGTCCCTTCAAGATCCATATGAGAAAATATTTTATTAGCACATGAGTTGCTCAGAGACTTCAAAAATAAAGAGTGAGGAAATTCTATGTGAAGGTGGATATTCATAAAGCATATGTTATGATTAGTAGGGAATTCATGTCATTTAATGTTTATGATGGGATTTCCAGTTCACTTTGTCAATATAGTGTATGAATGCATTTCTACTCCTACATTCTCATTTATGATTCAAGGTGCCCCTCATGGTTTTATCAAATCAAATAGAGGTCTTCGGAAAGGTGATCCATTATCACCATATCTCTTTACAATTGCTATGGAGTTTTTCACCTTTTGTATGAATGAAGTTAGAATGCAAAAGATTTTCTTGCCTGTGCATAAGTTTGAGCCTTCAGTGACACATTTAATATATGTTGATGATCTGGTTATATTTGTTAAGTGTTCTCCTGCATGTGCAAATGCTTTGGAAGGTTGCTTTGGTAAATTAGTGAGATATAGTGATTTAACAGTGAATAGCTTGAAGACAAAAGTATATTACAGTTCAAATGCATATAATACTGCTGAAATATCATCAATACTGGGTTTTCAGACAGGTAATCTACCAGTAAAATACCTTGGAGTACCCTTATCTATGAACTATATACACTACAATGATTGCCAAGCTTTGTTAAGCAAGATTCAGAACAAGATTCAAGCATGGGATACTAATTTCCTTAGCTTTGCAGGAAGGACAGAACTGATCCAATCTGTGATAACCCCAACTATTTTATACTCGCTATCTGTTTATCAATTGCCAGAGTTTGTTTTAGACAAGTTAAATATCATGTGTGCAGATTTCTTTTGGGGAGGACATGTACATAAAGTGAGTTGGAAGAAGCTGTGTACTCCAAAAAGTGAAGGGGGAGTTAGACGTAAATCACTTGCTGATTTGAAGAAAGCTGCTTGCATTAAGTTGATGTAGAAGTTCATTTCAGGCTCGTCACTCTGGAGTAGTTGGATGAAAGCAAAATACTGCAGGGACAAGCAGTTTTGGAGCATGAAGACATACAACAATTCATCAAGTACTTGGAAGGCTATCATGAGGTTGAGATGTGAAGGTAAGCAACTGTTTAATAAGATTATAGTTGATGGATCTTCTACTTTACTTTGGTTTGAGCCGTGGGTGAATTGTAAATGCCTAGTAGACTTGGTGGGTTTGTCAAGATTTCAAGCTATTGGGAGGGCTAATGAAATGGTGGTTGGGATTATTGTTGATGGGGTAGTTGATCCAAATCTGCAAGCAGGAACAAGGGAAGCATTTCATCAAGTTAAAGAGGTGACTGTGAGTAGTAAATTTGATAGGGACTGTTATGAATGGTGTGAGGGAGGCATGTTCACTTTTCATAAGGGTGGAAGTTTGTAACGGATAAACATGAGAGAATGCCATGGTTTAAGGTAGTTTGGCATAACAGTAATGCCAAGAGAATGGCTTATATTTCGTATTTTGTTGTGAGTAAGAGGATGTACACTAAGGACAGAATGATGAAGTTTGGAATGTTGAATGAAGACGATTGTGTGCTTTGTAGTAGAGAGGAGGAAACAGTTGAACATTTGTTCTTTAAATGTGAATATGCTGAATATACATGGAGGAGTCTGGCAGGAAAGTTGGGTATTGGCATTGGGAGTGACTTGTCTTTAATGAATGAGGCAGTGAAGATATTGGATAAATTCAAATGTAAAGATCAAATGTTGGATGTAGCTTGTGGTGTTTATACAGCAGCAATTTATCATGTATGGTTTGAAAGAAATTCGAGAATTTTTAATGGGAAAGTGGTGTCAAAAGAGATGAAGTTACATATGATTGAGAAAGAGGTTAGTATGTTGGTTAAGAATAATGGTTCTAAGATAAGGAGGACAAGGCATAATGAAGAATGGCTGAAGCAATGGGGTGTCGATCTATTTTGATACAGGGTAAAATGATGTATTTCATTTTTGTTGTTATTTATGAATTGTGATGAGATGAGGTGATAGAGAGTTGTGTTGTGATGGTTATATTGTATAGTGAATATATGGGTTTTATATGTGCTATTTTCCCTTATATCGCACCCACTTAGGTTGGGGGGTATAAGGTTTTGGCGAGGCATATAAATGAAGTATATGATTGGTATATGCAATAAAGAGTACTAATTTTCAAATCTCTCTCTCTCTCTCTCTCTCTCTCTCTCTCTCTCTCTCTATATATATATATATATATATATATATATATGATAAGTGGCAATTATTATGTGTGTCTGTACAATCAATGGGCATAGGCACCAGAAACACATTGGTTTCTCATGATAATAAAATATTACATATATATTTAATTGATAAGTGGAATGCTATTTACAGTAGGAATGACAATAAGGTGAATTTCTCGTGCTACAAACCTGCCCCGGCCTTTTTAAACCTCGCCTCATGACCGTTCCATAGACCCGATGCGGGTCTGAAATTTTGCCCTGTACCTGAAACTCGTACGGGTCACGGTACACCCGACCCGCCCCACGACCCGGTGAAATTACGTTCTAATGTACGAAAATTTACATACTTATATTTTTTTATCACTAAATGATAAATTGTATATAAATAATAATGTGTTTACAATGATAAGCGAATATAATAAAATGTGTTGTAAGATAATTGTTTAAAATATATGCATTTGTTATCGTACGATTACCATTAATACAACTTAATACTATAATTTTTTTTATAGCTTATTGATTGAAAGAATATATCATTCAAGTCATAAACATATATACCAACGAAGATTAACAACTAATCATTATAGTTATAAAGTATTTTGATGAATTTCAATAATGTGGGTAGAGTTGGGACGGTTTAACCACTCCCCAGACCCAATCCTAGACCCAACCTTCAAAAACGAATCGCGGTCTATCCGTGGCGAAGTCCCAATGTGGCGGGTCTAAACCGATCAAAATAGGGTCGGATCAACCGGATATGGACCTTATATTCATCACATTGTCATCCCTAATCCACAGTCGCCTTTGCGCGACTGTAGATTGTACTCGTAGGCCCCACAAGAAAGAAAACGTGGAGCCCACCGCATTTTTTTAATTTTTTTTAGCCCTCTTGAATTCTTCTCGGGGTCCATGCGAGTGCGCTATCCACATAAACTATATATTTAATCTGGGTAAAACTCATTAAACAAATTATCAAAAGAAAAGGGGGCAAAAAAAAAAAAAAAAAAAAAAAGATTCAAGACACATAAAGCAATAATAACTTTTTATTCACATCATAGCCAAGAACAAACTTTAATGTGCTGAAGGATGTTTAGGAATTTGGAGATAAACAGAATATACAAACTTGAAACACATGATCTACAATCTACACATAAAAACATCAGGTATGACATGAAACCTGAAAAACAGCAAAATGGAATTAGATTAAAGCTGGGACCAGCATGGAAAAAAAAAAAAAACACCTGCAGTCTGCAAATATAGCACAATTACATGTTCGGGAATATTTTGATAATAGCTAAAATGGTAAATGTTACAACAGCAATGCTAAGCAGAGTCGCTCGATGCTTCAGCATTGGCTGAAATTCTTTTATGACACAAATCTCAAGTGCACATAAATAAATATAAATTCTTTAGCGCTAGATTATAACAGATGAAAATTTTGGGTTAACAAAAATCCTTATACATGGGTACCTAATCACAATTTATACATGTACACAGATGATCTGTGTAATATCATGTAGCATGCACACTCACACCCTATTACGTGTAGAAATTAAACATATTTTGAACGGGGAAGTGAATAGTATATAAAACCAGTTGTATTTTTTTGTTAAAAACAGCACGTATTTCTGCTAGGAAGGGCACATATTAAATAGGTGATATATTGTGAGACCAATTTTCAGTCTTTCATTGCTATTTCTGCTTGTGTCATGATTGTACAAACAATTTTAAAGTTGATCATAAAGTTGTAAACATTGCGAGTCTATATCACAAAGTTTGGAGCAAGATTTTTGAAATAAGACTCTCCATATTGTAATCAATTTTTAAATTAAATCTTCATAAATTTAAATGATTCGTATTTTAATGTATGCATACCTGTATGCTAGAAATTTCCCTATAATTTGTATTATATGGTGTCATTTAAGTATGTGAAAACAGTAATGACTTATGTTTATGACTTGGGTTAGATGCTTAACATCCTACATCTAACGGCAAAACTAGATAGCTTTGAGACCTTTTTTAAAGTTGCAAACAATAAAACATATAGCAATACACAAATAACTTATATCTGTGTTTGAACATAGATTAAATAATTCTTTCTCGGTTGCTTCATCATTCTTTTTTTGAAAACAATAAAAGGCATGATTACAATTATAATTGATCTGAATCAAAATATGAAAATTGAATCGCAATTAATCATTTGGTTGGAGCTGATACCAGTCAACTCATCATGTGTAAACAGTTGAGTTAATATAATAATGTCCCGTTCCTAAAACTATAGCGTAATCAGAAGATTTCTTTTTGTGCTCATGTCCCAAGTCATTAAAGAAACTAATTGGACGGTCCAAAATCAAGGTCACATTGTTTTTAAATCCAAAATACAATTTAATTATTTCTTCCAATTTCCATTAATGCCACCTCAATTTGAATTAAAACTTCAAGTTGTGTAATTCATCATATGTAAATTTGGGCAACTGGAATTGTCAAAGAATCTCATAGTGGACAAGAGTTACAAAAGTAGGCTTTAAGAGTTTGACTAGATTAATTTTACAAATATTCAACAAGAAGTAAAATATATCAAACTTGTAAAGTGAAACTTCAACAAATAATGAGTTTAAATATTGAAGAATATCTTCTTGAGGGATTTGTAAACCAATGGGTTTGCATTGATATTGATTTGTCAGTCATTTATGCTACACATTTTCCAGTCTGAACAAGTGGAGGTTGTGCTTGACCTATTCTCATATATACAGTAAAGATGATATAACCAGATCAAAGGGCATGCAAAACTACTATAGTTTCGGTAATAAGTTGAATAAAATGCAGTATAAAGACAAAGGCGATAATAAAACAATGACTGATTTGAAGAGAGATGATGGTTACCTCTCAGTTTCCATTAGATTAGTATGATGCGATTTGCAAGAGTTCTCATATTGCAAACCCTGTCTGCTACGAAAAAGTAAATCTCTATATCAGAAAACGGAAAAAAGATTCATGAGGATGTCAATATACATTAATACAACTTCAAACTACCATAAAATTAGGAAATCAGAGGACCCAAAAAACCCAAAAAACACACTTGCACTCACTTGTCTGCATAGACATAGTAATTAATAATACAAAAGCAAATAAGTGAATTCATATACGCAGATTGATGAATTTAAGCAAGGAAGGTATTATGTAATTAATAACCCAAAAATTGATGTAATTGTGGCATTCAATTTGTCCAGCAAAACTAATCTAACAAGAAGAAATTCAATTCAGATATAATTAAACAATTATCACACACATAAATTGTAACCGGGCCACTTGACGGACCAGTAATCAAATTTTCAACAATTATAACAGTGTGTTCCAACAAGTTAAAGATAAAAACAAAGACATAACCAATCAATGGTTGAATATTCAAATGAGCACAAGTGCGTGCAAATTAAGTTAGCATATGTGCAAGCAAATAAAGTGCATCAGCACACATAGGGCGGCTTTTGCGCAATTAGGCCAACAAGGTTAAAAATAAGTACCGTGCTGGCTGCATTTTTCAATTTAAGTATATCCACAAAAGCCTTGGCTTCTTGCGCATCAGCTTCAGCAATCTCTGCTTCCCTCGTGGCTTCTTCAGCTTCAGTCATTGCTATTTCAGCTTCTACAACTAACTGGGCAACATATGCAGTTGCCTCTTCTATGTTCATATTTCTAATCCGTGCTAGCTCAGAATCAACTTGAGGTTTGCTGATATACTTGGTAGCTGGCTTCTTTATTCGAGAAGGTTCTCTGCGCTTCCCATCAATTAACAATATATTGGGATTTCTTCCTTCTGAAAATGATTGGCTTGAAGCTACCCTATATTTATGTTTCACCTGTAGGAAGGCATTATATGCCTTGTCATTTTTCTAACGCAAACTTTACTATAGTTGGCATAAATAATTCAATTATCCAAACATGTTGAATCTGATGGGAAAAGTAAGTTAATTAATGTATTATTAAAGCACACGCTACAGAGCATCTTAGTAACTAATACAACAGCTTTTCCACATTGTCCAAGCACACCGAGGAAAAATAACACAGTACCAAATTACAGAAATCTCTATTATACGATGATTGGACATTCTGCAAGATTCCCAAAGGAAGGGGTAAAAAAATCACACTGTAGGCTGAAAAATACCTTCTTAATAAGGGAGTACGATAGTGAATCATTACATGTGACAAAAGTTGAGGGGAGAGTCCGAAGACTGAAAAGTTTATGAATTTCAAAAGCAAAACAGTACACATTAAACTTCTATTTTAACGCAAACAGTGAAAGCATGAACCAACATACTATCAAGAAAAGTGGATTAGCGATACATAAACGTGAACACTTTATAATTCTAGCAATATTAGTCGACTTCTACGAGTTGGGAATTATAAATTTAAAAAGATAGCAGCTTTGAAAGTAGTACGTGGCCACAACACACCTATTGCAGAATGAAGGAAAAAAAGAATAATAGATTCCAGATAGCAATGCTTAGCGGTTTCAAATGTCATGGTTCTACATTACACCACATAACATGCAGATGAAAGTGGAAAGTCGAACAGGATGGGCAATAATGCTGTGGATTGTTATACATAAACAAAATAATTAGGTGTTAATCTTTTGTTTATATTCAGAAAATTATTTGAAGCAAAGTATGGTGTAGGTACAAGACGAAGCAAGTCATTTAGTAAAACAGTGGCTTCCTGCATAAATGGGACACCTACTGGACAAAGCAAAAACCAAGTGGAACAGATTTCAAATGTAATTGACAGAACATAATATGCTGGACCCGCATGGTCAAAGTCCTAAAACCTTTTGGTAACCAATGATACTGCATGTGTAACTGTACAAAAATCCAAATTTCTTAATAAAACTACTTCACCATTGGTCGTATTGTTGTGCAATATTAGCAGTAAAATTATGGATTATTCACTACCCAGAACACTAAGATGAAGGTGATATCACATGATTAATAGAAACCGACTGTCCAGACTTTCTATATGCTAAAAATATTAACTTAACAGAACTATTTACTGTTGTGGACAGCTGAAATCACAAATGATAAACGGTCTTATGAGAGAAATTACTACCTTGATTAACTTTCCACTTTCTGTCATCCTTTTCAGTTTTCCATAAAGCAGATGACTGAAATTCGGGGGAGCCTCATATTGATCCTACACGAAAGGGATAATGGCAAGGAAAGAAACTGTAAATACTACATACAGAATATGCATTTTATACATACTGCAGCACACGCAATAGTGCTTTGTCATTAAAAATGAGCACACTGCACTGAGATTAGCGATATTAGTCACATCTGGCTCAGATAGCACTCTTGTACTCAAAGAAGGGACACAAAGCTCCTGATTTATTCACCTTCCACACGATTATTATTTTAGAAAATAAATTATTATTGTTCTTATTTATAGAATAAAGAAAAAACATAATTGAAATTACGTTTGTTCTCACACATCCGGTATTTGACCAAAAAAACCTGGGTGTGGAAAATATTGGCTTAAGGTTTGATGCATGATTTTGGCATTCATTTGGTATTGATAACAATGGTGTTGCAAAACAAATTTCTAGGCGTTTGATGGATAAAACTTAAACAAAATCATAAAAAATAAATTAACTGAACTTGTATGGAAATTGAATGAATAAGGTTGTTTTCAGTATTTGATGTCATCTACTAAATAATAGTAAATCATTAAACAATAGTAAAACAGAAGAATTTTCTGCTTTCTTGTTAATTCTAGGGAATTTCTCCTCCCTCTTTAGTTTTCTCCAGATATTTAAGTTTTAAATTGTACTATTTATCATTATATAATTAGTACAATGTATTAGTTCTCTCTTTTACCATTAAACACCAACATTTAATAATTTTATACGATTATTTTCATATTTCTCTCAATTTTTTTCCCAGTTATTTCACATTTAAGTCCATATGTCAAAAATAATTAGGTGATTTTACATTTAATCTCTTTAAATAAATATGACTAACAAATATCCATTAGTTGAACTGATAAATTCTTTTAAAAAAAAAATGACATTTCAATGTTTGTTCCATATTCATGATACTGGCAAAAATAATAAAACTAACTTTTCATTCAAGTTCACACGGCTTAAAATTTTCACAATTATATTTAAATGTCTGACTAATTTTCTCCCTTGACATTTTACATTTATATATCAACACTTACTACTTTTTACTATTATTTACTGATTTCTCCTATGTATTCTTAAATTTTAACTTTTAAATAAATCCAATTAACAAATAATTATTGATTGATCCAACGATCCAACATAAAGGCGACAATTCAAAGTGTATATAGCATTCTTATTGACAAAAATGGTAAACGGTTTCTTCATTCAAGTCCACATGGTTTAATTTTTCACAATTATATAAAATTTTATCTTTATTTCTCTTATATTATTCTACAATAAAACTCATAAATTTCATTATTTCTAAAATTAATATTTTAATACAGAGAAATATACACATGACCTTTTATTTTAAAAGTCGGTAGTTCATTATAAACAAATATACACTTTTTTCCTTTTTAAAATTGGTATACCATTGCAAAAATAATGTTTTTAGCATCCAAAATTTGTACGTCAAATGAATTTTTGTAATTAATAAAATTTAATTTTGCAAAGAATGACACTATATTTGGTGATAAACGGTTATTGTTTGTATTCTATCATGCTGAAATAATAATTCATTTTTAGTTGGAACATCTTTGTAAATAAAATACAAAATCATTTTATACATTTTTATCTGTACCCTGCGTTATGATTGGACAGAAATCATATCATACCTTGACTAGAAATATTTTTCTTCCGTATTTTATTATCTTTCAGAAGTTAATATTAAATATTTCTTCAATTTTTATTAATAATTAAAATTATTGAGGTATGAAACAATGGATAAAATAGTTAACATGACAATGTAATTTTGTAATGTTTTGGACCTTATTTCCACTTAATAGTTCTTTAGTAGTCAAATAATCATGTTATTTGTCACCTTTTAGTATTATATATTTATATTTGTTTTTGACAAAATATGTGTTGTACAAACTTTATGCATTATATGTTGATTCATTAACATCACACTTCCATTTTTAGGCATTTTTGACAATTTCGAAGTAATATTTGAAATTCAATCTATATTAATTTATTTTTTTATCACCTTTTAGTATTATATATTTATTTTTGAAAAAAATATTGTTGTATAAACTTTATATGTAATAATATGTTGATTCATTAACATCACACTTCCATTTTTTGGCATTTTTGACAATTCCGGAGTAATATTTGAAATTCATATATGCACACACACACACACACACTCTCTCTCTCTCTCTCTCTCTATTTTTTTAGTCACATACAAGGTTTTCAAAATGAGATTCAAATCGTAAAATGCAATCTTTGAATCGAAATGAGATTTAAATTGTAAATCGTAGATTTAAAAAATTCATATTTTTAGGTTTGCACATAGTCTGAAATTAATTTTGATGTTTGAACTCTATGTATATACCTAAAACTTAATTTTTCTCTCTTGTTCCAATTATAATTTGTATGAAAACGAGTAAAATTGGGATCGTAGAACCAAAAAAGTACGTTGAATATATTCGTTTGATTTGGAAACTTTTTCTAACCATGGTGTTAGCTAGGTTTGAATCGGAATATAAATCAAAACGTAAAGCGAGAGATTCGATTTGAAACGAATTGGACACTTTTTCTAACCATGGTTTGAAATGAATATTAATTTTGAAACTACTATTTGTATTTATTATTCCGGAGAGATTGTAACAAACTCACCATATATTGCATAATCAATTTTGTTCTTTAAAAATATTTACAACATTTTTTTTACAACATACTGTGTGCAACACATGGATTACACACTAGCATATCATAATAGAAATAAAGATGATGAAGATATTTGATAGATACAAAAATAGTTTTTTGACGGTGATGAAAAACAAAAACATGTTGCAATGTAATTTCAATATAAAAGAATAAACAGCAATGCAATGTGCAAGATAGACCAAACCTATGTGATTACTTCTGGACCATCTCATTTATTAAGAGACAAAAAACCCAAATGCCCCCAGATAAGTAACCAACCAAAGACCAATACAATATGCATGTGTGATGTGTGTGTCGGTGTATTTAGACCCACTTTTAACCCCTTATTTTAAATCACTATTAACCCCGTTGTTAAAATGCGGTTCAAAACTAAGAAGTATGGACTGACATCAACAAACGACTACGAAGATTAATACAAAGTCCAGCAAACCATACCGACCGATTAGTTCTTTTAGATACCGGTCGGTCAGCTGCAGTTCGTGTGGTCGATTATCTGGATATTATACTGATCGGTGTATAAGCGACTCAACACTAGCAAGATAAAAGGACCGATATTAACACACACATACAAACTGCTTCATGGGCTAGTCGCTAGTATGATCAGCATCCTCAATTGTTATATGGCTTATGCATATTCATGGTAGCAGAAAACTATAGCCGATCGGTTATAGTAGAAAGAGTGGGCCAGCATTATTTATAAGCAGCATGTTATAAGTGCGGATGAAACACAAGGTTGGCCACATGAAAAATCATAAGCACACGTGGAATGGCATACATGAATTCATGAACCGGCATCACGTTCTGATGCAAATATGAGTTAGGGTATATATTCATGGACCACGTTGGAAATGACCAATACGTTATCAAAGAAAATACGGGTTTATGCATCAACATGAATCCATAACGTAAGTAAATCACATGGTATATGTTGCAAGTGAGTTGCCTTTAAATAGCTGGAGTGTGCATGAGAACTAGTTGAGATGAATATAATATTGGTGACGTGGCATAGCACATACTGGTGTGAGTCAATTTTGTTATGATGACGTGGCATCAATAGGATTTACTTAAGCTATGAATATATATGAGTCCATTCATTCATGAGCTCAGCGTGTTAACAACTTGAAAGATATATACGGGCCAGTAAAACATGATACCGTTCGGTATTGAACGTGAGATAGCCGACCGGTATAGACATGCAAACAGCCCTGGTCGGTACACTAAGATGCTACGTACACGGTCAGTCTTCGAATTGGATCATCTGTGGCTTCTTGAGATAGCAGTACACTACATACAGTGAGGCTTCAACGTTAAAGGAGTTCAGCACAAAAGAACCATGCACTAAAGGACGCAAATGGCAAAGATGTAAATAATGTACCCATAGTTTGATTATGTATGACAAAGGGGAAGGCCACGTAGCAAATACAAAAGGAACCACAAGCTAGAAGCCAAAAGTGGCATAGCTGTAAATTAGTTGAAGCGGTATCCCTTGAAGTGATCGGCCAGGAAATAATAAATAAAGCAGGGCGGACGGTATTAAAGAAAAGCAGACCGTTCGGTTGTCCAGAAACAAGGACCGATCGGTTGTTCAGAATTATAGGTCGACCGGTATATATATTTCCAGACCGACCAGTGTCTAAAAATAAGGACCAACCGATGTCTAAAAGCATGACCGACCGACCGGTACAAGATCGACCGGTACAACTTCTCTGCTGTTGCCAGCTGTACCCAGTGACATTTCTGTAAATACGTTAATGACCGACCGGTACCCTGCCCCTCCTAATTACAAGATTTCCACTACCCCTAAACTTCATCTATAAATAGTTCATTGCTCCATCATTCAAAGGACGGATTTCACTACCCCGAAGGGCTGCCTAAATCATTTCTCCATCACTTTTGAACACTTCAAAACTCCATTAATGGCTTCTCCAACTTCATCTAACTTCATGCTACAACAAAGTGATTAAATTTCTTCCGATCTCCATTAACAATCTCTCGAATTCAACTCAAGTGATCCAAAATCTCCGCTAATCCTCTCCAAAGCTTAGATCAGGTGCTAAATCACGATGAAGTCCGCAAAAATCATCCAATTGGTAAAGTGAGCAAGGATCTACGCATCCACCATCACAAGCTAAAAGATTTTGTCTGTTCGTCTGTGATTTCAAGCAAATTAAAGTGCAAATAAGAGAAAAAAAAGTGAGTAAAATCACCATGTAAAGAGAGAATGAGCAAAAATGAATGTATGAGATATTTCATGAATGTTGTAAGGCAAAACGCCATAATGAAAATTAATTGAAAAGTGGATGTAGATTCATTTCAAATCGAACCACTATAAAAATTCCTTTGTGTTCTTACTTTTATGCTTTTATTTTTGTGATCGCGGTTCTACATTTTAATCTTACCGAATTGGTGAAGTGTGATTTCACACCCTTGGTGTTGATTCCAATCTTGCGATCAACAATCACAAATTTATATCTGAACATTTTCTCTCCCTTGAGGCGTCATGCTATTAATTAAATAATAAATACAAACTTGTGGTTGATATTAGAGGACTAAGAGTAAATATTAAATAAGGAGGTTGTCAAACCTACATATAAATATGAACTATCATAGCACGGTTTAGTGACTCTTGATATCAACCAAAAATTTCGATTTAAATATTTATTCTTTCTTTCTCTTATCACATAAGCCAAATATAAAAATATAAACATGTAGCTGATATTGGAGGCTATAAATGATGCTAAAAAGGAGGCTGTTGATCCTACACACATGTGTGTATGTGTGTGTGTGTGTGTGTATATATATATATATATGTGTGTGTGTGTGTGTGTGTGTGTGTGTGTGTGTGTGTGTACATAAAAGCATACCAACATATACATATATGTATAAGGAAATGATGAAGACCCCTACATATAATCTCCTTTCAACCTCCATCTTTTTTTTTCTTTTTCTTTTTTGAAACGAAGTAAATTCTTGGAGATATGATATATTCAAATGTAAAAATTTGAATCATTTAGAAATCTTTAACCTCTTCAGGGTCCCAAGCCAATGTTGAAAAATATTTAATTGAAGCGTCTAACTGAGAATTGATTTCGAAAGGGTAAACATTTCAAAATGTTTCAAATTTGCATATCAAAATAACATCTTAACATATTTTTTTACTTTCTTTCATCGTGAAAAAATAAAATGCTACAGCGAATAGAGGGGATTATTTAAAACGAGGGGATACTAATCCTTCCCCATATTGAGCGTGTGAGAGAGAGAGGAGGGTTCTACAATCCGTCTTTCAACCTTCTTTAAGGCACCCGAAAATCAACATATTTAGAGTTGTTAAATGCAAAAATATACTGTAGATATGATCCTGTTATGTTTAAGATTGTCAAAATTTAATACAGAGAGTAATTAAGTAATTAATCAAGAAAACTACAATGCAGTCATTTGTGCTTTATTGTGTTTCTCTCTCCTCCCTGTATTAAATTTTAACATGGTATCAGAGCCGGCCACCATGATAGAAAAGTTCGAAATCTGTTGGCGACATGTATAGGCATGGATGACATGTATGGGCGTGGCGTCACTCGATTGGTCGTTGACATTGTATGGGCGATGTTAGTGGCCATAGAGCGCCGACGTGGGCGTCGGACTTTGGAAGCGTGGTGGAATGTAATGTCCCACATCACACAATATGGTTAGCGAGGAGAGAACCAGAAACAATCCAAAAGTCACTCAAGTCCAAAAGTCACTGTCTCTGGTCCTGCAGTCCAAAAGTCACTGCCTCTGGTCCTACAGTCCAAAAGTCACTCTCAAAGTGCTTCGTTTATTATCTCAACAAATCGAAGAGAAATTTCAAATTAAGGGGGAGTGTTGGAAATAATAATTTGAAATTTCTCATCATTTAATATTGTTTATGAAGTCTAGGCGTCAGTTCGTAAGTGATGTGTCTTTTATGTTTAAGAGTCATATTAAAGTTTGTGTGTCTCTTAGTAAAGTGTGATGTCTATTAAATGAAGTGACATGTAAGGCTCTCTATATAAAGCCTATCATTTTGCTTATGATGTAAGAGAGTAATTAAGTAATTAAGTAAGTAATCAAGAAAACTACAATGTAGTCATTTGTGCTTTATTGTGTTTCTCTCTCCTCTGTATTAAATTTTAACAAAGATCATTAACAAATTTTTTCTGTCACTCCAAAACTAATATCTCACTCAAAAAGCCTAAGAGAATCTCTAACAAGGCCTGTTCAGCCTTTGTATTCAGCATCAAAATCATCTCCTTCCCAACAGCCTGAATTAGGCTGAATATTGAGCCGCCAATTCAGAATTGATCACGGACGCATATTTGATAGGCGTCCAACTTTGGGAGCTTATTTAGCAAGCGTCCAACTTTGGGAGCTTATTTAGTAAGCGTCCAACTTTGGGAGCCTATTAAATAGGTGCCCAACGCTTATATAATAAATTTTAAATACGTTATGGACGCCTATTTAATAGGTACCCAATACCCGGATGCGGGACGCCTATTAAATAAGTTATTTAATAGGCGCCTGGGCATTAAGCGTTTATTTAATAGGCGCTGTCTGCTGAGCACTTACCTAAATCTAAGGGCCTGAATGTTCAAGGGCTGCATGTTCAACCCTTTAGCCGTTGGAGATGCTCTAAGTTAATATGAAGCATTGAATATATTTATTTTAGCCATCGGTTTAAAATGTAGGTTTGAATGAGTTATAAGTTTAGAACTTAATAATTTATGGAGTGATCTTGACATAACATGAATCAAATCTAAAAACTACTGTTTAATTTCTAGGATTTTGGACACAAATAGAGACATATGGGGATTTCATGGGATGAACATATAGAGATTGTGCATCGTCCCACTACACGCATGCGCGTACACACATATACATATACATACATGTTTGTATTTCGGTATGTATATGTACGTATATGTGTATTTATGCATGTCCAGATTAGTGTAAAATATAGCTCTCAACCTGAAGCAAGTGGTAACATCTAGATTAAGAGATAAGAGATCAAAAGTTTGAATTATGATAATAACATAATTCTCTTTGATTTACTCATGTGTGTGGATTGCAGATGAACATAGCTAGTGTTCACTCCTATAGATCTTAAAAAATGCATTATATAACATTTTACCTCTATATACATAGCAATAGACAATTTATCAGACCCATCTGGCTCCTTCAAGTTAGTTATAGCTTCTAATATTAGATTCTCCAGCTTAGCCCTGGAAAATAAAGGACAAGTTTAACCCTAAAATTAAAGCATGAATTATTTGCACGATCTTTTTGACTAATCAAACAGCAAGGCCATTAACTTCTCATGGGTTCTGTTTGGAGCAGGCATAGCATCCAATGACATCGCAAGAGGCTTGTCACCAGCAATCTCATCAGAATTATATTCTGCCAATTCATTACTGAAAGCCATTGAATCATCATGGTGGTTAGTGGTATTTCGACCCTTTTTCAAGGCTACCCTAGCCTTTTCTCTTGATCCGAATCCATTTATTACCACACACATATTTCTCCATTTATCCTGTTTGAGTATATAAAGCATTGTAGTTAAATTTCCAGAACATCCATGTATAAGATGTAAAATATATGACAACATGCTTGATGAATCATGCCTTGAGATCAACGTTGGAACGAGAGCTTAAAATGCTGCTAAATTCTGGATCTTTTAATATTGTTCGCCATTTACCAGCGCCATGCTTTTTAATTCCAGCTTTGAGTGCGTGCTCCTCTTCTGCTGTCCATTTTTGTTTTGGGGCACCCATTGGCAAATGCCTTAATATGGCTTCAATGTGGAAGAATATTTACAAATTAGCAAATAACATTAAAAAACGGAATAGGTAGCTAAGTGTTACAAACAGAGTAAAATAAACAAAACCAGTTTTTTTTTTCCCCCAAATGCATGAGATTGCTAAGATATTATAACAAGCTTTTTAAGTGCATAACAGATTGTCGTTGTGCATGCGTCATGTGTTAAATATAAGGTTTTAAGGTTAAAAGAAAGGGAGCAGCTATTGAGCCAAAAAATAGAACACAAAATCTGACACGTGTATTAGCCATTAGATCATTTTGTCTATAAATGGAAATAACAAATCATGGGGCAATCTAATGGTTGAAATTCATCGTGTCGCCGATTGATTCTATAATTATGTCACAACTCACAATGGAATTTCCTTGTGTATAATATAAAGTTCGCCTATTTAAGACAAAAATAAAAATAAAAATAATAACGTAATACACAATAGGCTTAAAAGGCACCGACTCTACTGGCGGTAAAAAATAACTAGAAGTCGAAACCTTCAAATTTTAGGCGAATTCTAAAACAAACTATTTAGCTGAAAAGACTCAAACACCCATAATGGAATTTTAGGTGAATTAGTAACATTGATAAGTAAGACATCAAAAAGAAAATTTTTATTTTTATTTTGAATTATGAAAACATATAATTTTTTAACGATTTTCTATGACTATTTTTTTATGACTATATTTTCAAATAAAATAAAGAAAGAGGAAATAATTTTTTAACATCGTTAGATATGAAGAGCTTCAACAATTGGAAAAAGGCACCTAGTGCTCTTAGTTGTATTGTATTTAATTTGATCCAAGTATTTTAAATAATAGTACTATAACGCCTATTTTTGTATGCCTATGAAACTTGTGAGCAAATCCAGGAACTGAATATGCTGGGGTTGGGATTGAACCACCGGACATCCAGATGCTCCAAGCGAAACCCGAAACTGATGATGATTACAAGAGGAATTTATTAAACCCAAATGATTATCGAGGAGAACTTAGGTTTATGTACGCTAATGTCTACAAGAGCACTATTTTGTCCAAAAAAACGATAAAGAACTTCGTGAGGCATCAATTCGGATGGAATGAAGTGCCAAGATCAAAAGTCAAGATGTTAATATTGTAAAGTAAAGCCTAAGCGGCACTTCAAGGATCTCGATAGCTCCCTTGACAGTATAGTACTTCGGTGCAAAATTAGCAATCTATCTTGTTACAAATTGTTTTTCATGATTTGATGGACTAAAAATGCTACACATTACTATCAAAAGTGTTGCTATATGCATCCATTTTTTTCCTTCTCTCATCTGTATATTTTTCACGTGTTAATATTTAGCAAAATACTTTTCTCATTCACCAATATTCAACGAACTCACCCACTACTTCATAGTAAAATACTTCTCTTGCCCTTATAAACTCATATCTCTCTTCTTTTATTGTTTCCTTCCTTAAGAAACAAGAATTTGTTTTACGGCATTCTAAAAACTAATAATCGATGGTTGTGAATCTCGAATCTAGTTGATACTGCTCCAGTTTCCACAAATATCTTCCATTTGGAAGCCTAGATAGCAAATTAATACCTTATTTGGTAATTTTGAAACCACAATAGGTGTTTTATTTGAAATGCAAAGAAAACTGACAACTGACAGCTTTGAGTGTGCGCTCCTCTTACGCTGCCAATTTTTGTTTAGGGCAGCACAAATGCCTTGATACTACAATATATGGAAGGTCTCGATTATTGGGTTGCCCTAGGTGAAAGAAAATTTCGGTACCCACCAAAAAAAAAAAAAAAAAGACAATGTTTTTTTCTCCTTAAGTTCATACATAACAAAAAAACAAAAGATATATATTATCTTAAAACAAAAGCGTAAACATGTTGCACATTTTTCATATTAACATATTTAACGCGAAAAAATCCTCCTTGAGTTTTTAGATGCAAGCCCATCAATTATGTCATCATATTCAACATATTCAATGGTAATCATTGTCAAACAATTTAATTTTTCTTGCGACATAGTTGTTCGAAGATGAGTTTTTATTAACTTCAGCTTCGATAAACTTCTTTTTGTCCGCGCCAACGTACCCAAGATAGTAGATATAATATGATATATGACTCATATGTTTAGAAATGCATTCATATCATGGTAAGATTTTAAGAAATCAAAAACACTAATTGACATTGCTATTTTTGATGACAAGATTCTTCTTAATTGTGCAAGTTCAATATATGATTATTTCCACCAAATATCATTCTCTTCATGTTGTTTCAAAAAAGTCCCTAGTTTCATAGGATGCACTTTCAATTGTTTTTCTACAATGGTTTTAAACTTTGCATTCAAAAGAAATCTATAAGCTCAAATTGTTCAAATTGAACCTTAAGTGAAGTAAGAGCTTGTTCAAACCCATAAAATGCATGTATTGTATGAACAACTTCTGTAATTCTAAAACTATCTTCCAATGATTGAGTTTCACTAGCATCCACTTCTATATCTTCATGAAATTGTTTCGTCTACGAACAACCATCAAAACAACACATGCATATTCTATGAAACTCAATTGATTGTGACCAAATTATCAACTATTTATTATTTTACCTACCATTAGTCATATATACATACATTTATGTATATACATAACCCGTAATAAAATAATAAATAGTTGACAATTTGATCAAAACCAATTAATTTCATAATATGTATTTGCAATTTATAATATATACACATACACACACACACAAAATAATATTTCATCCACAAATAATTATGAAATAAATTACATTAGAATTTATACATAATAAATCTCATACCATAAATTTTATAAAATATTTGTATGGTAAATAATAATAAATTCAAAATAAAATTAGAATTTAAACTAGATAGAAGAAAATATTAAAACTGAGAAGTAATATATTATAGAGCAATTTTTTAACCTTTATTTTGAATTATGAAAACAAATAGTTTTTGAATGATTGTTTATGTAATTTTAAATGATATTAAAGGAATTAAATTTTGAAATATTGTTAGATATGAGGAGGTTCAACAACAAAAGTAACTGGGTGCTTTTATTTTAATTGTAATAAAACAATACTAAAAATACTACATTTATTAGTGCCTAAGAAACCTGCGAGCAAAACTAGGAACTGAATATGTAACGAGTTTTGGAATTGAACCACCGAATATCCAAAATTCAAATGCTCCAACCAAAATTCGGAACTGAAGCTGCTCATAGGGAAAATTTCAGAATTCTAGATGGTTATCGATAAAAACTCAGATTCATGTACACTCATGTCTACAAGAACTTTAGTTATATATATATATATATATACATATATATATATATACATATATATATATATATATACATATATATATACATATATATATATATATATATAGAGCGTTGCATCGGCTCGAAAAGATGGAAAGCAGCACCAAGGACAAACGTGGGGACTTTCGTATTATACAGTACCCCTAAGCGATACTTTGAGGATCTAGACAGTTCCCCTAATAATAGTCCCTTATGCAAATTAGTAGGCAAACTTGTTCCAAATTGTTCTACATTATTTAATGGATTATTAAAAATGGACATTATCAATAATAATAAAATGCTATTACATACATTCATTTTTTTTCTAACCTCATCCACCTCTTCTCTCATGCACCAATATTAGCAAAATACTTCTCTCTATATTATACATACAAAAAGCTCTTCTTTTATTGTTTATTTTTTTAAGAAACAAGCGTTTATTTTTACATATTCCAAAAAATAACCATAGACAACAATCGTGAATATCAGATCTTATCGATCCTGTAACAGTTTCAACAAGTACCTATTAAATCGAAACCTCTATAGTAAATTATACCTTATATGGTAATTCTGAAACCTTATTAGGTAGTGATTTCATTTGAAATATCTATCTGAGTGACAAAAATCAAAGCTACAGTGAGGATCAAGTGAAAAGAAGCAATTATACAAGCCGATGAAGAAGAACTGAGTTTTTTTCATAAAATTTGTAGTATTCAAATGTTTACATATCAATTTTGGGGTGTTTGAAGTGGTTTTCTATTTTATTGTTAACACCTTTTTAAGTGGCAGTAGGAGTGTTTTATCGGTAGCACTCAAGTTAAATAAGTGCAAAATAATTTAACTGAATAATCAGATTAAATGCTAATAATCACAAGTAGTACAATTACCTGATTTGACTTATTAGATATAACAGGGTTCATGCAATAATAAATAACTAAATTTTGGTTCAATCAAGTACACACTAATCAATAAATCTAAAGAGGTCAAACTTTGAGTTGTTAAATACACAAAATCGAAACTAGAGAGATTATAGTGTCGACTATGTTCATCACTCTTTAAAGGTACCAAGTTTAGTCAAATTGAAGTCGAAAGGTCACCTTTTAAACAGAACCATCACACAAACGCAAACTAACAAAATCCAACTTGTTAGATTGTTAGAGTACAACAGATCCATCAGAAAGATTAAGAAACATGCAATTCCCCCAGGAATTTGAAAAAGCTGAGTAAATCGAAAGGAACTATAAGTAAAACAAATAGATACTCACTTGAAGTCTGATCCCGCTGTGCTGATGGCTATAACTTCTTAGGCTGTTGATATGAGAGAAAGTGAGAAACTATCAAATTTAGGAAATCGTAATTTTATTTCAATTTTTGCCATCTGTTGCGTTTCTTCTAATTTATATTTCCTCCGTTTTACGGGGTGACTGCAAAGCTCTGAAACCTTCCACGATTCAATAAAGCTACGGAACGGACCATGGCCCGTAGGTATGTAACCTGAAGGGTTAGGTTAAAGTACTTGATGCTAACTAAATTTGCTTTCTGCCGGTGGAAACAGTTTTTGTTTCTGTTGTTTGTGTGTGTGCACGGTTTCTGCTATCGGTGGAAATCGTTTCTGCTATCGGTGGAAATCTTTTCTGTGAACAGTTGTAGAATGACTGGATTCTTTTAAAAAAGAAAAAAAAGAAGGAAGGCAAGTTTCTTTCTACCAACCCAGACAAGTTTAAAATTTGAAAATTGGAATGGCTAATTTCCTTTATCCCCCGCTTACCTCCTTTAACATCCCCAATATTTTATTATTTTTTAAGATTTTCTAAAATTATCTCTATCTTTCAACTACAGCAAATTACGTTTAGAAGAAACATTCACGTACATAAGCTTCAACATAGCGATATTTCTGTAAAAGCCTAGTTCGATCTTAGCGAAGTTCATATAATGACTTAGTTTAAACCGAGTGAGGTTCACATAATAACCTACTTTAGATCGAGCGATATTTGTATAATAACGTAGTTCAACCCGAGTGTGGTTCATTAGCAGATCATGTTACCATTGGACATGGTTCGAAAACAATAAGGAAATCTTTAGAATGAAAAGGAAAAAGCGACTTGTAACCATTTTTTTTTTTTTAAATTATGTGAAACGGGAGAGAGGGGTGAACAGAACCAGCCAATAGGAAGACCATTGTAAGAACAACTCTTATGATATTCTTATCAGCTATTTCTATTCGCACCTCCGCTTTTCCTTTCAATCTCAGCTAATATTAATAAAAAAAAAAAAAAAAAAAAAAAAAAAAAGAGTTACTCATAGGCAAGCCTTGAATATTCGAAGTGCAGTCAAATTGTTAGGCGTTCATGAAATAAGCATCAAGAAGAAAGACGATTAGTAAATAAACGTCCATTTCATTGACATCTAGTTTTATTCTCGTTTTAAATTGTTATTATTCTAATTGAAAATGCGTTGAAATACCGCCACACGTGGCCAAAGTTGCAAGACACACTGTGCGATCATAGATAAAGGAGTTAACTGGTCCAATTTACATTATTACTGCTTCCAAGACGACAATATATTACTTATGCATTCTGCACGAGCTATCTGAGGATTACACGCATTGTATGATCACAATTTTAGACATGGTTGAGTATAATTCTTAACAATAAATAATTAGTACAGTATAAAATAATTGTTTAGTACATATCATATTAATGTTATGTATAGCGTATATTAGTCATAAATAATTTTTTGATTTTTAGCCTCGGTACATCAGTTATCGAAATGTATAGGACAGTTTTGCGATAGACTTCTTCGAGCATTTGTAGACAGGTTGCAGACTAGTCGTTTTGCTCTATTCTTATATATATTTGACCCTCTTAATCATTTGATCTTCACTTATATATGTCATAGTTAAGAGGTGGTAACCTACCAGGCATGATTTTCATTTTTCAGACTTTAAGTCAGATATTACCCCCATCAAATTTTATATGCTTACCGAAATTGAGATGGGGGTTCAGATAAATTGCTATTTTCATTTGATAATTGACATGAGAGTCCTAATCTGTACATTGTATTCTATCATATTTTGAGGAGGGTCGTGTTTCTTTTGACATTATTACCTCTTCATATCTACAGAAGTATATTCTAGCTCATATGTATTATTCTGCACAATATGATAATTAAAGACGAAAGAAATATAAATGAACGACAATGACATTACGAATATAAAGTACACCTCAAATGACAAATATATTTTGAGATGGCATTCCTATAATTGAAGAAGCTTTCAACATTCATATGGAGCGTCAACTTTCATTTTGATATGCACAACTACAGAATGTACTGCAAAAAGATTTTACGAACCATATTTAGAACTTTTGAATATAAAATGGATTTAATTCCATTTATATATGAATTTGATTTAATATAAATATAATTTAAGTAACAAGAATAATGTTTAATTTTGTCAGAATATAATGGTATAATTTTAATAAGAATTTATTAGATTTTGTTACGACAAATTTTCCCAATACGTATTTATAAAATTATTTTTAGGTGTATTCTTTTCTAGTTAAATAAATATAGTTAAATATAAATAAATAAAATAATTATTTTGGAAACATTAATAAGTTGTTAATATTGTTTAATTTTGGTAACATGAATCGTTGGTGTTTAAAACGATAAACGTAACCTAGGAGTAGTGAAATAACAACATACATATGCGTAACGAAGTTGAAACACTTCTAAGTTTACTAAAGTGATTCTATATAAAACCATCTATATATGCACATGGTTTGTAAGGAAGGAAAATGAGTTGTTTTTTCTCCTTTAGTCCATGGCTTCTTAAAGAAGCTAAGGAGGGTAACATGTGTATACATGCATTTAGAAAGGCTCCTTACGAAGTCATGTGTCCTCTAACCAAAAGACTAAAATGCCCTTACTCTATTCCTATATAAAGAGGCTTCCATGCCCCCATTTTCTACCATCCCATTTCATTTCATACTCTCCTTCTTCCCTTGCTTCTTCTTGCTTCTCATGACCATGGTGTCATCCCTCCCATTGGCCTAGCTCTGGCCAAGATCAACCACCCTGCTCCCCTCCAGAGCCGTCACCATCACCCTATTTTTCCACCTTCAAGTCACAGCCTACACCCCATTTCCACCACCGCCCATGGCAAACCACCTCCTCACCTCCTTCTCTACTAACCCACAGCCCCACCTCCTCTATCCACCTCGGTCAAACACCCTACACCACCACTCCATTCTTCTTGGCCTCCACCCCAGCCCATAACTAGCAACTTCCAAAGGCCATAACTTTATCTAAATTAACTCAAATCTTGCAAAAAAAAAAAAAAAAATTCAAATTGTGTATTTTTCAGTAGCTACAATTTTCGTGTTGAGCACTTTTTCTAAATCTGAGCTTAGCTATTCCAAAAATCTAGATCTTTGAAGGCCATATTTTCTGGCTATCTTTTGTTGAACCCGGAAACACCTTCACTATTTCGACCATATCTCACTCAAAATGATCAGAATTAGGAGATTCTTTTTTAAAACTGAAGAGAAAAGAAATTAATACAACTTTGTAGTGGGACATTTTTCCAAATTCAAAGAGTAGCTAGTCCAAAAACCCATGGAAAAGTTGGCCTATTTTCGGAGTCAGAAAGGTTAGAGCACGTTGCGCGGTTACGATGTCTGTCGGTGGATATGTCGGTGAGAACTCTTCACACATATTAATTTATATATTTAATAATGAATGTTAAATATATACGTGTAATGTTGGATGAATGGATGCATAACAATGACACTTATACACTGATAAGCGTTAATTACTATGACGCTTGCACGTAGTTAATGACATTTGTTAATGATATTGTGATGGTTGTGATGGATGTTTATATGATTGTAAATACTATTTATATGTTATTACACAGCTATCACACTCAATTATGGGATTATATAGGTGCTTGGTTAGGTCTCCTTCTCAATTGAAAATGTAAACGATTTTGGAACAGTTTTTGACTAGATTTGGCTATTTCAATATGAGAAATCAATTTTGAAGTTTAAAATTTAAAACAATATTTTCAAATAAGTAAATATATATTTATAAAGATTTATAATCATATTTGAGGAGAATTAGATAAATTTTATTATAAGCCGTAATATAGTCTGAATAGGACGTGTCGCGCAACGTCAGTTCAAGAAATTCGACCATAAACTTTAAAATGACTATAACTAATGAGATTTAAATCGGATTGATGTGAAACAAAAAATGTTGTTTTCCAATAACAATTGTTTCAAATGGAAAAAGGGTTTTTGAGTTCTGATGTATATATTTCAAGTTATGTTTAAATCTATTTTGAATAAAGGTCGTTATAAACGCAGTTCGTAGACCATAACGGTAAATACAACAACAACAACAACAACAACAACAACAACAACAACAACAAAGCCATATATCCCAAACAAGTTGGGGTTGGCTAGATATGGAACCCAAAATTAAAATAAAATAAAATTAATAATGATGATAATAATATATATATACATATATAAAAAGGGTTTAAAATCATAGTTTTGTAAAATCATAATAAATTATTAAAAGGTGTTTGGAATTGAAAAATGATAGTTTGGATAATATTAAGGCTATTTTGATCAAACTAGCTAATATAAGCTGTTTTGTGGTATTTTTTGTAACGCTTTTGAAACACTTTTGCAACGTCATCTTGAAAATAATATATTTTGAAGTTTTAAACTTATATATCATTATCTGAAAATTAAATGATCATTTTTAAATTATTAATGGAATATTTTTATAGGTTAGTATTTAAACCATATTGGGTTTAATTAAGATCCAATTTATCTTGAGATAAAAAGGTTTTTCCAATTATCAATGAAATTGAAAATGGTGGTAGGTGACCTTTGAATGTCGTTATTAAGTCCATAAGTAAGCTTGTACTATTAGAGGAATTTGAAAGGTAGAGTTACCGTTATGCCGCTTATAGTATCAGTCAAGCATGAAAATTGATACTAAACATAAGTTGATGTAACTTCTATCCAGTTCCTATATAATGATTTCAGTTAATCTATTGGAATAAAGGTTTTCCAGAATTAATAAGAGGGGTTTAGATGGAAATAATCTTTGGATATTGATATGGAATTCTGTAGTTAAGACCTATGTTATCTGAGGAATTTGAAAGATATTTATGTCGTTATTCAGCTTATAGTATTCACTGATTATGAGAATTGGTATCGAATATAAGTTGATAATTTTTGTTTGAACGTTATATTCAAAATCTATTGGTTTTGGGTATATTGTGAATGATGTCTTAAATAACATCATTCTTTAACCCACTAAAGATTAAACCATGATTTGGAATTTAAACAGGATTAAGATTTCATAAAGGCTATTTGAAACAATAATTAATGATCTCGATTTGGAGATAGATTTTAAGAAGAAAGTTAAGGAATAATGGGTTAATGAATCTGGCTAAAAATTCAATGAATGATTGTTAATATTTTTTGAAGCTAAATTATCTTTGATTTAAAAGGATATGTTTAAAGAGAAATTTGCGAGATGAATTTTTGGAACATGGATTTTTGGTTTATGGTTAATTTAAAATCTTTATTTAAGTGGATTACATGTTTGAGAATTTGGAAAGGGTTATGATGAAGGGCCAAAGAAGATAATATTAAATAATCGTTGATTAAGACATAAATTTGAAAGATAAGCAAGGGTCTTTTTTAAAGATTTATGATTGTTTTTGGAAATAATCCATGAAGGTTTTATTTAGAGAAGAAAATATTTTGGTAAAAAGATTTAAAGGAATGAATGCTAATTTATAGTTAGCAAATGTGGATTTTGCTAAAGAATAATTTGAGAATGGGTTTTAAAAAGTTTTAATTAACATACTCCAAAGTGGAAGGAGATTTAGTTGAAATCCAATGTAATCCATAATTGTGTTTGCTTATTATTCTAAAAGACCGGGATTGGATTTTTATCCGAAAACAATTTAGAATAATAATACGACGTTATGGAGAAAATGAAGATATTAAAGATGATGGTTGAAGACCGGGAATCTTTATATTAAAAGGACTGCTTTGATGTCTTGGGCGGTTACCTTCCACTGCAAGGTTATTTATAGCAGAGGTCCGGACATTCCTAAAGATTTTCCAAATTTGCAAGGATCTTTCTCCTTCATTGAACGAGAAATAAGGTGCCTTCGATTTCATTCAGACCCAGAACGGACTTGTATGGATGTGTGTTTGACATTGTATTTTGTAATGTGTGATTTATTCTTACTAAACATGTTTCTGGTTGGTGGCGAAGAATATATTCTCTTAGCTTAACACTCTTCTTTGAGACGTACGAGCTCAAAGGTTATATGGTTAGTAATTATCATTTATATGTTATGAAATGATAGTGTGGCAAACTAAGTGATGAGCTATTGATGATCAAAACATGGCTTAGTGAAGCGTAGCTTTGTGTAACGTGACTTCGGCAAGCCTCACACCCTTAAAAATGGCCAAAATAGTAAAAACGCAGCATGGATATGGGTTATCATCTCCTTCTAGATAAAAAGTGTACCATGGTATGGAGGTAACTTTTACTTATGTGGATGTTGATGTTACAAGCGCTCGGTTAAAGGTTAGTAACGACATGGAGATGACATACTTAGTTGCGATCTAATTCATCGAGTTCATGGATGAACCGACCTCGTGTTGGCAGAGAGATGGATTGGTTCTCTGGGCATCCCTCTAAATGTGCACCCATAGGATAAGGAAGTTCCTTAGCCTGGCCATTTGTTGGAAACTCTGATGTAAAATTATTATTATGATAATTAAGAGTTCTTTATTTCTGTCCAAATATGTAAGTACCTCTAACAGTCTGTCATTATGAACGGTTTGAGTCGGTTTAATAACCGGCAAGAACCAGGCAAAAAAGCGGGTCGTTACAAAACTTTTTATCGATGACCATGTAAGTCGCTAGCAAGTTGTGTAAATATCGAGGATCTATTGGTGCTTGGGCCTTATATAATAAGAGTCTATGAAGAAGGTTGCAGTGGTCGAGAGAAGGATGAAGGAAGACGAAGATCGTTAAAAGAGCTATATGTGTTGAAGACAACGGGATTTGGAGTTTGTGGTTGGATATTTTGTGTTTGTAACAATTAGAGTTATGCAATCTGGGAGTCATGGGAAGTTAGCGCCAAGGTATGTTGGACCCTTTCAAATTCTTGGGAGGATTACGCCACTTACTTATATTGTTGAATTTCCAGAAAAGTTATCGAAGTTCATAATGTTTTTCATGTGCCACATTGGAGGAAGTATGTGCATGATTCATCGTTGATTATAGACCCATCTATTCAAGAAAATTAGAATGTGGAACCAAATCTTGACTGTGACATCCAGCTCGCGTCCTGATGCGGTAAAGGTTTAATGAGGGTAAAGGATAAAGGATATAAGGATAGCTTATTTTATAAAAACAATTTTTTTTCAATTCTCACTTGTAGTCACTTCCTTCATTTCTTTCAAAAACACACACTATGTCATACATTGCATACTGCAACACTAGAGAAGTGATGTAGGAAGTGCCAAAAAATGTTGCTATAAGCAAAAAATGATCTATGGCAACACTTTCTCGGTGTTGCATTTTGCCACGTTGCTATATAGTCAAAGGCAACACCTTTACAACCCAATGATGACATTTTCATGGTGTTGTCGCAGATACTAATTTTATTTAAATGTGGACCCCATATTATCTATAGTAACACTCAATGGCAACACTTTTACATTCAGTGACAACACTTTTTCATCTCAAACAATATTAAATATTTATTTAATAGAATATTAATGCACATAAGTTGAATTCAAACAGTGTTTTATTAAATAAACTATTTTATTTCAACAACTGAAATTGTACAAATTTCTGACTCCAACTATTTAAAACTCAATGATTTACTACAACACTGATTATTCACATATATAGATGTTCCTCACTACATCACTCAGTTCATTCATTACAAGTGCAGTTTCAATTTTTACAGACACTGACAAATATATGTCGAGCCGAAGGCAAACCGAGAAGTGGGTCCGGGCGCAGCACCGATTGGGGTTTGGGGACCCGTAGTGTTGGTATCAATCGACCTAGCCAGTTAGGTCGAACAAGTGGACACCGCTCGATTCATCCGATTTTGGAGGACCAAGCCTTCTTTGAAACGACTTTTTTTGTTTCAAATTCCATTAGTACACCTGTTAATTATAGAAATACACACAGAGTAAAAGATGGAGGTGAATATACTTATATCAGCACACTCATTACATATCACCACACCTGTCAATTATTAAATATATGTATGCACATATGTATATATATTATATATATACAAGTATGCACAAGAATGATGCGACAAGGGTTCAAGACCAAGCAGCTCAATGGCCAAGACAGAGCAAGGCATACAACCATGTCAAGTGCAGAATCAAGGTGACATGGTGAACAAACATGGACAGTGGCATCACACAAATAAGTGCAGCATATACAAGTGTGCAACAACTCAATAAACTCACAAGCAAGTCCATCAACACCCAAAGCCTTAAACAACAATAAACAACTTTTTAACTAAGTGAGAAATAATAGTTACATCTAGTTCCAAATGAGAACAACCGCTTTTTGTTTACTCTATTCATATAAACATGGAGGTAAAAAAATCGATGGAGAAGATACCTTAGAGGTGCCTATAACAAATTAAAGGAAATGAGCTTTGTCTACTTTGTTGAAGCCATTAACTACCTCCCAGAGCCATTGAATTACAAGAGACGCACTGGTATAACCAGATTAATATGTATTTTCTTTCAAGTCATCCTGTGCAATGTAATAACATAAAGTTAAGATTCAACAATGATACAAAACAACCCAATATTTTTAATAAATACATGTACCCTGACAATTAAAAACTTAAACGGCTAGATCATTCAAATTTGTTAGATAAGTGATAAAAAACATCACACTAAAATATACTTAAGTGATACATCATAGTGTTTTACAAGTACTTTAAGCTCACAGTCAATTTCAGGAAGACCATAATAAATAATTCCAACTCTTTCTTATTATGTGATTTTACCTTCACGCATTTGAACCATCAATTTTCTGACATACCCTAAATTGTTAAGAAACTGAAAATAACACAAAAAACACGTCAATCTCCATTTCAATTCATTCAAAACCAACACCAATTCTACAGTCAAAATCGAAATTTGATCGAACAAAAAGGTAAAAGAATATTTAGGGATTCGAAGCCTATTAAATTCACACGAATTCATCACTGGCAAAGGTGGGATTGAAATTGAACAACAAAACAATAATCAAAAGTAAAAAAGGGCAAAATCACGTACTAATTTCATAAATCGGTTTCATCTCAATAAGAGGAGAAATTGTAATTCGAAGCAATCAGAGGATCATCTCGAATTAAAGAAGCTAAAGTTGTGATTTGTTGAAGAGGGCAAACTTGGTTTCAACTTTAATAAATTAGTGAGTATGGATTATGCTCATCAAGTATAAAACCATGTAATTAATTGTATCACCTTTATGGATTATGCACGGTAATATCCTATATAGGCTAGAGATCATCGAGTATGGATTATACTCAGCTATAGACTATCAAGTATGGATTATGCTTGGTAGAACGTGAATAATAATGGAATGTCTGAACGTCAAGTATGGACTATGCTTGGAAGGAATCGGCAACATAGGCTGTTAAGTATAGTTTATGCTTGGCACTCAAACCAAACCGTGAACAACTAAGTATGGATTATGCTTAGTAGAAATCAACAAAAATGTAAACCACTGAGAAAGGATTATGTTTGGTTGGGATCAACCCAGAATCATAGCGTCAAGTATGATTTATGCTTAGCGACAGCCCGGAGAGGCTCCAAACCATCATATATGGATTATACATGAGCTAGTCCCAGAGTGGTTCGAATGCAATGAGTATGGATTATGCGATCAAATGCCCGGAGAGGCTCATAATGCTAACTGTGGATTACGGTAAAAGGGGACATAACTCAAATAAAAAATACGGGTTATTTAACACAAAATCGACTGGGCGTGGTCACGAACTTTAAACGTCAATTCGGAGAGATTGTAGAAAATGAACTTATCCAAAATACATCTTCCACAAAAAGAAATATTTTTTTGGGGGGGGGGTAAGTATTAACCAGATTTTTGACAAGGCCACTACACTTTATACTTGGACATTCACATCGCTCATGACTCAAGCTAGGAATCACACAAACTTGAATTAATCCTCAGAATCGACGCTCGTTTGGGAATTAGAAAATGACTGGGGTTGGATCGATCGCCTCTGGACACTATTCGATCATGCAAAAATAGCCTAATCGGCTTGCTGGATCACTTTGTATTCATTTAATTGATCACGCGTAGGATCAAGTTGATCACCTCAAAAAAGCATGATCGACACAATCCGTTCACCTCAAGAACAAAAGAATGATCTAGCACTTGCCCGATCACTTTGAAAAGTTTATATCAATATTCATAAAAAAAGTGAATGGCACGGTCTGATCACTTAAAACACTTGTATCGACTCAAAAGATCACTTCAGGAAACTTGCTCGATCATGATACTCAATCAGATTGGTAGGAATCTGAAGTCCTTGGATCGCCATGAAAACAGGTGGTCGACACGATATGATCACACAAAATTAAAGGATCAAAACGTGAAGAAACCTGATCGATCACTTAGAAATGATCGGATCCATAGGATTCAGATCACTCAGATTGATATGAAATCCTAAGATCGGATCGGTATTTGTGGAAAAAGGAAGGGATCTATATAAACATGAAGATGGTCGATCACATGAAGCATTTACACATATCAGGCAAAAAGGTGTGATCAGGATAGGATTTTGATATAAAACTAGGTGATCGACTCAAGACTTCGGATCCAAAATACTATAACTTAGAGCAGATTTGAAGAGGACAAAATGATCGATCACCACTCAGAGCGAAGAAGATCGGTTAAAAAAGAAGGATCAACATGTCGGACCATGAAGAAAGCAAAGGATCGAGTGTCAAGTCGAATACAAAAAAATGTAACAACCCAAATTTTAAACAAAACAATAATTAATTAATTGATGTTAATTTAAAAATAAGTTGAGAAATAATCAAGAATTGGGCAACAAGGGTTGCGCAGTTAGGTCCATTACGATTTTTTGGTTCGTATAGATTTTTGGTTTGTGTAAAACGGACTTAACACGAATAAATTATGATAAGTTAAAATTTTAATTTTAAACTAAAGATTTAAAATAAAGTTAAAAAATAAATACGGCGAAATAAACGTACATTTGGGACGACCTGGTCCCGGATGGGTCGACCTAGTGGTCAACCCATGACCTATGTGGGTCGACCCATCAGGGCGTGTGGGTCGACCCAATTAACGTTATCAAGCATGAGTCGATTGCGCTGCTATGTTCTGGAGACTTCTAGCTGACGTGGATTTAAGCGTTGTGATTGAAAACCTAATTATCCTAAGGCTTTGATTTTCCTTCAATGCCTATAAATTGACCTATACTCCACCCATTCCCACACACTTCTCCTTCATTTTCTCAACCTCCACTTCGCTTTTTCTCTAAAATAATATATTGTTGGGGCACAAATTTTGGAGTACTGTCTATTTGTAGATTTGAAGGATTATTCTACCATGGCCTTTTTGGATTTGCAGTTTTTAGGCGAATTTTTAGTAATTTTTAGATTTCTTTTGAGATTGGAATAAATCTATAAAATAGTACTTGGATCTGAATTATTCTCTATTCTTGATTCGAATTATATAGTTGTTCTAATTCTTTTCTGAATTACATTAAATTTTATTTAGAATTGTTGTGGTTTGTTATTTAGAACCTCTTTTCTTCTACTATTTTCTTTTCCTTTTTATTTTTGCAGTTGCGCTGAACATATGCTTAAAAGAGCATAAGAATATGTTGAAACGGGCATGAACCAATAAGCCTTATATTTGCGTTGGATTATCTTTTATTCCCTTCTTCTTTGTTTTACGTTTGGGTTGGGGGAATGAAATACATGAAATTGAAATAATCAAAATTAAAGCTAAAATCTGGATATGTTCAAAAAATGCGAATTGGAAAGAATAATTGAAATAAAAGAAATTGAACTGAATAAACACATATTTAATAGAATTAACAGAAATAGACTGTAATTGAGAAAATGATATAATTGTGAGAATTAGAATGTAAGCATGCTTATTTGTATACATGTTAACTTGGTACTCCTCGATGTCGGGTTTAGCTTAATACTCCTTGTTGTCGGGCTATAAAGACGTTAATTTGTTGTAGGATCCCAGTACTCCTCTTTGTCGGGTTTTAGCTCAGTACTCCTTGTAGTCGGGCTATAAACATGTTAATTTGTAGTAGGAACCCAGCACTCCTCGTTGTCGGGTTATACAGCTCGGTACTCCTTGATGTCGGGCTTTTTGGATATAAACATAATAAAAATAAAATTTAAGCTCGGTACTCCTTGTTGTCGGGTTTAATAAAAATAAATTGTTTTGGGGACCAAATCAAGGGTTAGTGGATTTGAGCCAAGTTGTTTGGTACTCATTCCATGTAACATACCATAATTACCATTTCTGCTTCACTTAAGGTAAGTGCATGCACCATGTTACGTTGCGAATGTAAGTCGATCCAATTGAGAGGCTGTGAGTGTCGTTATGGTGAGTCAATGAGCGTGCACTGCCTTGATTTGGGGACCTAAGCCATTTTCACATCAATGGATAAGGTTATGTCAAATCGTTGATGGGCTAAGATCTGATAAACCCAAACCATAGTGGGCATATGTTATTCATGATTCGACGCAACCATCGTTTGGGTAGTATTAGGGATTTACTCCTAATTTGTTTTAGTTGTGGAAGTGGAAAATGGTCAACATCATTGCCGAATATCTTGATATAAAATCCTTTATTTTACCTCTACTTTATCATGTTGTATACAGACACTTATCCCTTATTTTATACTAGACTACTATTTTATTTATCTGTTCCCTCTTATTAGTCGTGCTAGAAATTAGTACAAATCACCAGACTTTTTGTCTGATCCATTTTCTCTTTTTCTTCTTTCCTTTTCTTCCCCTAAGCTCTCAGGGAGGGAACTTCTTAGCTTGGATTGCTTTTGAATTCTCGTGGAAGATTCTTTTGGAGATGAACTGTTCATCTTATTTTATTTCCACGATTTGCTTGTATTTTCTTTTGGTTATTTATGGATACTTTTGTTTTGTATTTTGACATTTCTTCTCCAACTGAGATTGAGACATGGTACTTTTATGACACTTTGGTTTATCTGAAATGATTTGAGAATGGTTAATTATTTTGTTCACTTTAATATAAGTTGTCTTTTTTTCCGCTGTGAATTTATTCTTTATGTCTTGTGAAATCTTAATCTTTGTGATGTTTATTGTCTTTATACCTAAAATGCTTTGCATTCCTTAACGAGATTTTATATTAGGATAGCATTAAGGGGTGTGGGGTGTTACAATAAGTGAAATATGATCAGATCTGAAATTAGCCAAGGTGGATCGATCATCACAAAGGGCAAGCAGATAAGAGAAAATCAAGTGATCTGCATATGGTTTTGGCACATAATCAGGTGCACAAACTTGGAGGCTCAGATACGAAAAGATGCAAACACGTGAGATACGAAGTGATTTTACCAATCACTGTATTCGGATTGGTACCGGTCCCTTCAGGTAAGAGATCAGATCCGAATTTCTGGAAAACGCAGTCAACGTGTAGTCTACTTTTTCCTCCTACATATATGAACGATCCAATCACTACAATAGAAAATGTGTTTTATAGCGGCCTAAAACTGCTATTAATGAAAACTATAGCAGTTTGATAACTGCTGTATAACGACATGTTATAAAAAAAGTGGTGAATATTTATAACGCACAAATTGCCGCTATAAAAAGGCTTGGTTTTATAGCAGAATTTTGCCTCTATGTTACATGAGTTCAATAGCTCACATTTACCGCTATAATACATCGAATCTCAATGAAAGTGAATCTTTATAACACAGTATTACCGCCATAACATATTTCTTTGATAGCTTCTGTATGACGTTATTAAATTAACATGTTATAGTATGCTAAATCCTTTTACAGCTTACAAACACAACTCACAATGTATGAACAAAAAATATAAAAATCAGCAAATATAACGCATAACTCATATTCATGACAAAGAAATAAAGTATCAACCAACAAAAAAAACTCAATCAATGAGCTAACAATTTCAATACATGTGTTTTCAATTCCCATTGACGTCAACTCAAGTACACAAAAGACAAAAACATAGTTCATATTTGTTTGGTTAGCACACACAAGATAAGAAAAAACATAGTGCACAAAACAAAACACCCCAAACCTGAATCTGATCCACATTACTTCACATTTCATATTACATAAAACGAACCTCCATCTATCTTCATAATAAAAAAGTTCAGATTCTGATGCACGTTCTTCGGCCTGCACAGAAACGAATCACTGATGCGTATCAAAATGAGTATAAGAAAATATATCAGAATGAATACATTTAACAAGAAAAGAAGATGTAGTAAGGGGAATTCAACATAATGACACATATATCATATAATGTGAACCAGTTGTAGCAATGGGAATTCAACATACAGATTAAACGATTGTTTCCTGCTAAATGTAAATATATCAACGATGTATTACACTTTGAATTATAGTTTATATGTTCTTTGTAGTACATTCATATACACGGGTATTGCTATTATAGTACGAAAATTTTGAATTCTAAATATGAGTCAGGATTCCGAAAGGATTACCTGAAGTAAAGAAATATCTGTAGCTACTTAGGATAATATTCCAGCAACAAAAGCATCTCCAACACCTGTTGTGTCTACTTGCTCCACCTTTAAACCACCTACCCTACCCTTAAATTTCTAACATCCTTTGCAGCTTTTGTGGTAGCAATATGTGCTGACTTGCATGGTTCTGTAATTAAACTTGCAGATCCATAGTGAAAGATTTTTGCTTGACACACATATTGTTACTCATAGTCTATAAAGAATTAATCAGAGTATTGTATCTCAAAAACATTTTCAGTATCCAAAGCTTGCACACTTAAAACACCAGCTGAGAAACCATGAAGTGCAACAACCAGAGTAGACATTCTTCGAGGAGATTATGAGCTCAAACATACTTGTAATGTTATTATTTATTTATAATTTTAGTTTTATTATATACAAAAAGACCTATAAAATTTATTTGGCCGAGAAGATCCTAAAACATTGGGAAGAGAACATTTGCCACAAGGAATCTGTTAAACTCAGTACTTCAAATTTAGCATGGCGAAATACAAATCGTGTTCCCTTAACTAACATTCCAGAGATAAGTACCATTGTCCAAACTGGTTAAGACACCTGAAAGGGTGTAACTCAGTTGCCATGTAGTATGTTATACACTAATAAACTTGTATATGAAATACCCAAACTACCCCCCTCCCCCCAAAAAAAGGGAATTAATATGTTCATTATCCTTCTGCATGCAAAACTTTCAAAATGAAATGATTATTGGAATAACTATTTGTTAACAAGCTCATCAAAACTTTCAAAGTGATCTTAATTATGAGAAGATCATATCTTCAAAATGTTGCGTGAATTTGCAAAAATTGACATGAGGATTCTGATGGATATTTTAGGAATAATAATACATAGCGGACGTGGGACACTCCCTGCATTTTCTTGGATAAAAGAATAGTGGAAATTAGGTTGGAGAGCTTCTTTTTCGAAGATAATAAAAAATTTATAGACAATTTTATAGGAAAAAAGGAATTATTCTTTTATCTTTTTAAGTTATATAAGATAATGATAAATTCATTTACCATTTTTTCTACATAAATCAAAAAGATAAATTCAACAAATAAGCCCTTCTAAGTGAAAACACTCTAAAAGATAAATGTGGCTACCTTCTTAATGATATCAAGGTCAATCTCTTCCTCTTGAAGTAGCATATCAGCGCTTGGATTTCGATAAAGCATGAACTCGCGTTCACCATCAGTTCTTAGAGTGAAAAAGCCAATGTTGTTCTAGCACCAAGGTCAAAACGTATCCCTTTGCTATTCACGTTATTTTGTTTTGAAATGTCAGCCAGCATGTATCCAAACTCATCATCACCAACCTATTAATATATTCTAATATAATTCAAATGGTCATATAAATAAGGACAATATTTTTTTTAATATTTAACTAAGAAACTAAAAAGGGAAGTAAATTTTTAACCCAATCATCTGCATAAGGATGCTAAATTGTAACAAAATTATAAGCAAAAACGCTAGTTTCATCCACCTTCCCAATAAAGGCCGATGAACCATCAAGTCTAGCAATTCCAACTGCTACATTGGCTGAAGCCCCATCTGGAGCTTTCTTGAATGCAGGCGCATCAGCTAATGATAGTCCACTAATAGTGGGAACAAAATCAATTAATATTTCTCCAAAACAAACAATAAGGGAATCACTTGTCTCGCTTGAACTATTGACGCTTGAACCAATTTTTGTATTTACTATAATGAGGAACAGAACCATTCACTATCGTTACTCATTAGGATATATGATTGCGGAGGAAGTTAACTACAACATTCAGACTTCATATAATACACACACGCGCATTATTTCATCAGTGGAGTGTAGTTGGGTGATTATGAAACTAAAAACTAGTTAACATCAGTGGAAAATTAGCTCTTGAACAAAGTGCAAGATGGTAATCTACCATTCGTTCTTGAGTAGGATTTAACTTCTTGCACTATTCATGAGATGAAATGGAAAGGCATTGAAATTTTATTTTATTTTAAAATAACCCTGTCTGCGGAAATTTACTTGGTGGATTGCAACATCGAGCATCAATTATTGTCCAATAGATTCTAGCATCAAACCAGAAATGATGTCCAGTAAATAACTAACCCTCTTACTATCTCCAACTCTTATATATAACCAAATCACAATTATAAATAACCAAATCTAGCTCGACATGTTATTTGGTAAACTGGATCGAAATTTTATAACCAAATCTCAAGATGTTATGAATGGAAAATTAAATTTAGATATGTTATACGGGTAAATTAAGTTTTAAAAAAATCTACTATTATCTATTACATGCAACATAAGGTGAATCCGCTATTTTCCTTATTTTTAGCAGTGGAGTTGAATAATCTATTACATGCAAACATGAGTTCTCCATTCAAATACAGAATGATGGTTTCCCTAATTTATGGAACTTCTCATGGTTGTACATATTTGCCTTTTTCTAGATAGCTCGGTTGTAACAATTCATTAGTTTATGTAAACATTACAGAAGCTGTTTGAGATCAAATGTAGAAGCTTCAACAATCTGAAAGATCAAGGGGTAACTTAGGACTTGCGTTAATCTAAAGATATGTGGTTTAATATGCTGAAACCATGCATTATAAGTTTAGAACACACAAGAAGCACAGAAAATAAAACCTATTTTAACAACAGGTTCATTTCTGATAAGTTATAATGATGCAGTTCATGTATATGTTATTGACACTGAAATCATCTCAATGGGTTTATATAGTTGTTAAAGAAAATTAGTTCCATACATACCATAAGGATCTCCAAGCTCTTGAAGAGCAGTCAAGAACCTTCGATGAAGTTCTGGTGACCAACTTCGCCTTGATTTTATCTGCGTTCCCTTCATTTCCCTCCCTTTGATACCATACAAAATGAATAATGGTAGTAATTCATATTACATTCACGGAAGAAAGGATAGAGATGAAACAACATGTAAACCATAACAATGAAATGCACAATGGCAGTAATTCATATTACATTCATTGGATCAATATAACACTTCTTTGACGAGGTCTGTTTCTTTCCCATCTCTTTTTTATAATTCAAGATTGTTATTCATTCACCATAATTTACATAGAACCGATGGCGTAATTGACATCCATGTCGATGCACTAAACTTGAATGGCAAATGTCTTCACAGTTCCGTGACATGGATCTTGCCTAAACTTCTTGTTCGAAGCATTGATGGTGCAACTATTTCTCTCTTGGTGTAACACCCCACGTCCGTTAATGTCACTCATTAAGAGAATGCATTAAGTTTCGTGAAGTATTATAGGTGAACAGAAACAAAAACATAACAAGACAGATATAAAATAGCAGCGGAATTAAAAACTTTATTAATCATAAAACATCGTGGTTCTAAACATCATATGGCTGAAAATATATAAACCCAGTACATCATCAGAACTTCTGTCTTGCACTTAATACCAGAGTACAAAAATAAAAGAAGTAAAATCCAAAAATAAAATCATAGCCATAGTAGCAAAGATAAGAGCTTGAGCAATACATCTAAGCAGCTCTAGCGAAATGATAGTAGAATCCTGATCAAGCTTGAGTATTCCTACCCTGAGAACCTGGGGGGAAATGGAAGAAAGAAGAGGAAACAAAAAGGGTCAGACATAAAGTCTGGCGAGTCTGGTTGATTTAAGCAAATAAATAAGTAAAAGTATCATGACAAGCATGTAAAGAGGATGAGAAAGATAACATCACAGAAGGCAGGTATAACAAAGTACCATTATAGAAGTGTATACGCTTCCCTAATGACTACTCTGCACCGATACTAGTATAACCAGAATGAGATGATCCCGACAACTACCAGATGGTAGACTTAAGCATACGTCTAGATGTACCCAAATTACTACCCCAATCGGTCGACTCCCTCCTCCGTAGATACCATGTGTTGGCCCCACAGTAGGGTGTATCACTCCCTAAAGTGGCAACCCTTCATTTTCTGGATATGCAAAACCATATCTACTGGTGTCACGGTCGTCTTGTCTCCCTCTGCCCGGACCATGCACGCACATGACCCCGGACGGTTTGCGCCGCGCATACCGTCCTCCACGTATGGATCTCTTACAATCAGCCCAGTAAGCGTGCCCCGACTCCAACCTAACTCGGAGTACTCATTTGATACCTATATATGGGTTACTGACTGAAACGTGTCCCACACACAAGATGATACAAGCTCTCCCCTTTGTCTTGTATCCCCACTAGGATTTCCATATGTTATGCTTACCTAACGGTGTCTTTAATTACATAACCCCAATAGGTTAAGTTTGTGGGCCTATATATAAATATTACCCACCCAACACAGATTTACTTATCCCACCCACTGTTTCAAACAAGTTTACTTAACCCCTAATCAGGTTCATGTTCATACAATCCCAATGGATTTGACTAGGTTAAGTATTCCAATTCGTTACCATGTCCATTTTTGGTTGTAATGTGCTAGACATCCCACATTAAGCCTACCACTTGTGGATGCTGGATATGCCGGTTGATTTCGAGCAGACTTCTTCCATAAGTCTGCCTTAACTTCGTGTCTTAGCACGTCTCATATTTGTGCACCTAGACCCCTCGCATTAGATTCACCACTTGTGGTCGCTAGATATGTCGGGCGGTTCCACGTAGACTTCCACCACAACTGTAATCTAACCTCGTGTCTAGGCACGGTTATAGTTTCTATTTACTGTAATCCTAGGCATCTCCATTATTAACCAAATTTACCTATGTCGTTATAGGTTTTCATGCCCCTTTACCCAAGTTATGTTCATAATAAACTATATGCTAAAAATTCATATTATTACACTTTATTCAAGTTATGCCCAAGTTCCCAATTATAAGTTATGCCCAATTTTAACGTTTTCCCCTCGTTCCCAATCTAACGTATTCACATATTTCAACGGCATGCCTAGGCTCGAAGGTAGCCTGGATATATAAAAATAAAAGGGAAAAGATAGAGGGAAAAAGGACAGAGATGATCATACTAACAAGGTTGACATGTAACGGCATAAACATATAGTGGCATAATGGCAAGATAAGCATATAGGATGAACATGTGACAATAGCACTGATTCTAGCATAATAGGGATAGGCGTGATGTAATCTAAACAATGATTTAGATGTCCAACTAACAACAGATTTGATTTGGCCATAAACATAATAGAACAGGTATAAGGTGATCTAAACAATGAATTAGATCTACAATTAAAGGTAGATCTTGACATGATAAAGGTTAAGATCTAAGTCATAGTCATGTCATAACATCATAGATACACAGGTTATAGCAGATCTAATTTGGTTCAAATAGTCATAGGCATAGATCCAGGTTAATGTCATATCAACTTTTACTTTTAATTATTCGGAGCTAAAATTAACATGGAATCATAGTGTTTGGATCTAGAAAGAAAGATTGCAGATATCAGATCCAAACTTGAATGACTTGATTGCTGAAGAAGAAAGAGACTGGATTTGATTTGGGTAAAGGCAACATCTAGTTATCCATTATTTTTGGTGTGCAAAAACAGGAGAAATGAATCCATATTTATAGCCGAACCCAAAACCCTAATCTGTCCATATCTACGCGGGGGGTAGACCCCCCTTATGGGTTCGACCCATGGGTCGACACCCCCTTGAGGGGTCGACCCAGGGATCGACACTCCCGGGCGGGATTTTTTACGGCCACGGAAATTTGATTTTTGAACTGAAATTTGATTTTCTTGATTTAATTATATATATATAATTCCCTTGTGCGTGTACAAACTTCAAACCTTCATAACTTCTTCATACGGTGTCTATTTTACGCAAAACAAGTGTCTATCTTGATTATAATTTTGAGAAGGACGCAATGGCGCAGCTCCTTTCCCTTAATTCCGAATATTAAATTAATTATTCTTTAATTTTTCCTCTTTAGTGTTGTTAAAATTATGGTGTGTTACACTTGGCATGCCGGCGAAGATGCATAAATAAAATTATATCAGTATATACCTTTATAATATATTTTACCTGAATAACCCACATATGATATGCTTTAATTAGATCATTTTATACAGCATATATATCTTAAATTTGTACCTCAGACACTGCAGAAAGTGAACCTTATGCATCACATTTCCCAACAGAGAACTGTTGGCAGCTTCCACTATGGTTTCCATAGCTTGAGAAAGATACAGATGAGATATTCTAGAGATCGTCACAATGCAAATGTAGTTCAGGTGCACTGTCATCAATTGATATGCTTCCATTGACTAACTTGGCAAGGGACCAAGCAGACAGAGGTGGGTAATGGGTTTCAGACATTTGTGCACATATTATTTCGGTAAAATGGGTTTTAACAGAAATCTGTGAAGGGTTCCCCCCTTCTTCATCAAATAGCACAAGGAGGTTATTCGAGGGTTGTAGCCATTCTCTGGTAATATGGTACCTACAATTGTTTCCATAAATTTAGATCCTCTTAAAACTCAGAAATATTATTTAGTGGAATTTTCTTGATTTACGGAATCTAACTTCTATAACTCACTCATCAACACTGCACCTCCTCCGTCCATCTCCTCCATACATTGACTCAGGCACCAAAAACATGAAAGGACACTAGTAGTTCAGCTAACATATCATGTACTCACTTTTCATACTCTATTTTGCTTTGACTTTGATATTCTGGAGTTGAACCGAATTGTGAGCATCGATGATTTCGGCACTAAAGGTGATGGAATAACATTCGATGATGAGAGCATATTTAAGCTACAAAAAAATTATGTATTTCATAAGTAGATATGTTAATATATCAGGATTCCACATATTTCCAGATGTACATGCATTGCTCTACATTCAGATACAAATACACATTTGTAAAACTCGATTTTGCATTCACATGTGTATCATGAATATGATTCCAGTATCGATTTCCATTATTTCTACTCACGTAAAATTTATCAGATTATAACTATATGTTTGCTCATAATCGTATGATTACAGTACGTATACTAGTATCAGCAATTTAGTTGTTTTTCCTTTAATGTAATTTATGTTTTCACAAGGATTTTTATCAAATTAGCTATGTAATATATCCAGACGGTTATATCAGGCCAAATTCATATTGCTCATAATGTATTTGATACATGCTCCTACAGTCATTTGAAAAAGGATGGAATGAAGCATGCGAGTCAACTGAACAAAAATTAACTGTGTTTTTGGTGCCTGGGGGCAAATCTTACCTTCTAAAGCCTATTATAATTAAAATTTTGATATGTTTCTCTTTAACATTCCAGAGCAGAATTACATTTGCAATAGGTGAATCTATTTAGTATCCTATATATATTTTCACAACAGAAGCTAATGCATGAGAAAATCATAATAGGCTGGATTTATATTTAGTCTCAAATCAGAAGTACATAATAATTAACTATGAAAAACTGGACTTGGGAAACTAAATAAAGTGCACTAACCCATTGGATCTTTGAAAACACCGTAATTGTCAGGAACATCTCAACTGGCTCCCTAAATGGTCGTGCATTAGGATGATCATTCATCGAATGAAATATGAGTCACCATGTATATGTTAACAATGTAATGATAAAATATCACAATGAAAAAATAGGATATTCAAAATTTAAAGATTCCTGCAAACTATTATTGAAACAGTCAACCGCCTGTCGGAACACTCATATATTATATGTTATTTGTCAAATAGAAGTGCAAAGGAAGTTGGATGTAGGAACGAATTGCAAAAAACATGTTAGATTGAAACCAAAATCCAATGTCCAAAAAATGGGAAGCATAATCAAAAAAGGAATCAATCACCCGGAATCACATATCTGTCCTCGAATCCCCACTTCCAACCCCAATGGAACCCACCCTTTGCTAACTATCCACCATTACCAGGGTAAGCTTATGAACGGATATATGGCAAGTACTTGGTAGAAACTATGGCATCAATTAGTCATAAACAAAAAAAATCTCGAAACAAATCTACGTACGTAAACTAAATGTCTAATTGGTTGGAATAAATGATGCAGAGCAAGTCTAACTACTGATCAAAAATATCACCATTAGTGAGTTTGCTTCAAGGTTTGAAGTTCCGACCAAAATCCTGAACTTCTGGCTGTTCCATTTCGGCTTCAATGGGAGACCAAACCAAAACTTTAGTGGATTATTCATAATACCAGGCGCATAACTCAAAATGCAGGTTAGAAAATTTCAATGAAATTTTCCAGCACATCAAAATCCAACCATCTCATCATCATCAACCATCTCACTACCAACATCCATATTTTGTAGTGTAGAAGATGTAATTTCTATTCAGGCTTAAGATAGTTAACGGTGCAAAGTACAATAATTTTACAATGTAAAATAGTCGACCAATTCAACTACATGTTCTAGTCATGTCTCTTACTTTTGTTAGAAGACATAAGCAGAACATAGTGGAGATAACAGATGCTCTAATTTGGAATGTTGAATTACCTTCCTTAAAAATTAAGGTCAGAAACCAAGTTGAAGATCAGTCTACCCACTAATATTGTAAGCATGTCAGATTTTAAATACATTGATTTGCAAACCTTAATATGCAATATCCAGGGTCCAATCTAATTTGAACTGAATGGCAAATATAGAAACTTACTTACCAAAATCCAATTTTGTTGCCAGTATCACAAAGATTTTTAGGGTATCCCAATTTTGTTGCTGGTATTTTCATGCGTGTATTCCAATCCAAAGGATCTTTGCTGGGTGGAATGCCTACATATGTCAATACTTAAGTCAAAATAGGCGTTTCATCAAAATAACAAATCATTTTGATATTACTATAGGTGCATAGTGTCAAAATCAACTTCAAATATAAATGTATCAATCATAAACAGCACAAGTACCATATATTAAGCCGCCATACTGGTTTTACAACTAAAACCGAAAAAGTAGCATATTGGAAATTGGATTTCCATCATGAACCAAGGCAAGCGATCTTTCTTCCGATTCGAGACACTCTAGCCTGTGCCTCAGGATTCAGCTGCAACTGCACCTAGGAGAATGCAGGGCCGGTCCACACTTACTTTAGTGGATTAGTTATTCCTGAACAATACGTTTCCCTGCCCTATGGGGCATAAAAATCTGATCAGTATGTCGAGCATCAAGAGCCATTAGGGATCAGATCCGAGGTACCTCGCTTTCCAACAACCACATAAGCAAAAATGTCTAGGCTCCATACCATGACACCACTTCTTGCTTATCAGCAAAAGCCTTGATCATTTGCATCTTAGCATGCCACATTGACAATTCATGTCATGCAACTGATGTCTATCAATATATAACCTCTTAGCTCATACGTCTCAGAGAAGGGTGTTAAGCAAGAGAATAAATTCTCCGCCACCAAAAAGATGTATATTAAATAAAATTCAATCAACACAGAACGAAACCCAATGTCAGATACACATCCAGTTACAAGTCTGTTCTGGGTCTGAACAAAACCGGAGGCACCTTATTCCTCGTCCCATATGTCCAATACAGGAGAGAGGTCCTCGCATATCCGGTCGATCTCTAAGTACGTCTGGACGATAACCACTTATTTACCTTGTCTTGGGTGTACCGCCCAATCAAGACATTAGTAATCATCCAAACGATGTGAAGATCTCCGGTCTTCAACCACTATCTTCATCGTCGACTTTTAGTCGCCGTATTAGTTATTTAGAATGGGATAAACCCGCCCTTTCTGAATAACTCGCATATTTTATAATCAATAATCAAGTGCTATAAAAACACATCATACGCCTCATTCCAATTCAGAATATTCTTTTATTCCAATATTCACATTTTTAGGGAAAGGTTCCCATTAATTTTATCAAAGATAAGTTCTTTCAAACTAGTTCTTTAATCTTCCTTTGGATATCCATTTTAAAAGATTTTATTTTATATTTTCACGATTCTAAACCAAATTAAGGTTTATCAACTAGTCGAGATTAGCGAACTTTGCCGAAGTAATCGTTTATTTTATTATCCCAATCCCAACCTATTCATCCCATAGAGCAAAACTGGAAGTACTCCATATCTAACACCCACGGTGTTATCGGTAAATCTTAATTACCATTTCACGTTCAAATCTAATTAAAGATTTAACTATCGCCTGGAGTAAAACTGGTCGTACTCCATTCTCGATCATTTCATGAGTTCAATAAATTTAACTATCCCATTCTCATTTCAATCTAATTAAATATTAACTAATTGGTAAATTTCTCCAAATCTTAACTAAAAGATTTATTTTATTCTCAACTGGGTTTAAGAATAGTGTTAATGAAGACACCATTCACGACAAACCCAAAATCCTCTTACATCAAAATGGAATCTTCACGGAAATCATAACAGTATATAATCGATATAAATTTCTTCATCATACTAATACTATAATTGGAATAACGGCAAGGCCTTTTGAATTCCATATATAGTAACAGTCTTCCTTCACAAAAGCTCATTTCGATTATTACCAAATCGGATTCCATTCAATTCCAATTTCTTATTTTAAATTGGGAAACTTTACTTTGGAAAATTTCCATTAAATCTTAATAAAAAGATTTATAAATTCCAAATCATATCTTCATTGTTAGTTAGGTTAAAAAACTATTGTTATTTAAAACATTGTTCACGACTAACCCAAAATCCAATTTGATATTAAATACAAGGCTCCAAATAGAAATAATATCGGCTTATATTCAACATCAAATTCTGAAACCAACAAATATCGTATTAGGAATAACGATATATATATATATATATCTTCCAAATTCCTTAACAATATCCATATAATCACGGAATCCAATATCGAAATATTCCGAAGATTATTTCCACTCAAAACCATTCCAGTTTATTCATCGAAAAATTCTGGTTATTTAAAACCCCTTTTTCAATCCAATTTATTTATTTAAAAACACTGGATTATTATTCTAGTTAATAGCTAGGTCATTCAGATAAAAATATCATTTTATCTTTTCAAATATGGAATTTTTCATCCAAAAATCCTTCCAAATCATTTATTATAATTTTATACAATTTTTACATATTTTTAATAATTTTATTAAGGCCGTTTCAGTCGGTTTCAATAACGGCCACCAAACAGCATCCATAGCGACCTTTTCTGAAATTGATTTGGACATAATTTGAAATCCAACTGTTTAAATTTAAATATATTATATTCATTGGAAAGATCTTTTTGATAAGGACAAAATGGTTAAGGTTTTAGGAGAATCCGACGGTCGGATCTCCCGTTACATCAATTTGAAGTTAATGGTCAAAATTCGTGAACGGTCGCTGCACGGCGCGTTCTATTCAGGCCATTATATATATAATATATATATCATCGATTTCCATTCAAAACGTATTTTATAAATCGTTTATAAATTCATTTTAAAATGATTTGAACTTCATTTTCAATTTCAAATCAAAATTGAATATTCCATATCATTAAATTATTAAAATGATATTATCTTCGAAATATCTGATTTTGAAATCATTTCCTTTTCGTATTCATTATAAAATGAATAAAATCGATAAACAAATCTGTTCGAGTCAAAAATGGCGTATATACTTAACTCGGCTTCCATATCTTTATATTTTCGTGTCCATCCCAAATCGGACATCAAAATCATATTTTGATTCTTTTCTGAATATTATTTTAAAATATTCGTTATTTTAAAATATTCGTTCTTTCTAAATCGGAATGCGACTCAATCAATTACCATATAATTTCAGTTATATGGATTTCATACATTGCATGTATTCAACAATAATGATAAATAATCATTAACCATTCAAACATCATCCAGAGTGCAATTTACGACTGCATAAGCATTAAAATAAATAAATAACGCTCATCACAGCCTGTCAACCCATCGATTGACATACAACTAAATACTGGGATTAGTGTATGTCAAATATCATCCCAATACCCGTGTGGGTTTTCAAACAACAACAGTCGGTTTAAATTAATCATTTATTAATAAATTTAACCAATTCTGATTCAGTTTGAATTATTTTTATACTTAACAAATTTTCACTGTTTATATTTATAAATAGATATTTAACAATCAAAACACAATACAGTCAATTAAATCGTCCATGGTCTGTGGAAGAGGAAGGTGAGATAACAGGCACCGTATACAATTTATAATGATTAAAACTGATAAAAATCTACATGGGAAATTCTATATATTTTTACACATGAATACAAATACATGATAAAATAATTTGGAATGAGAAGGAGTTCTCACTTTGATTGGTTTGAAATCATTTTAATAACGATTGTTTTTAATAAAATTAAACAGATGTTTAATTTTACCAAAAATCCAAATGGCCTCTGTTTCAGTTCTGGTCTGCTCCATTATGTAGATATCGTCATCACGGCTCCAACGCTTCGAAAATTGTCCATTTTTGATAAGATTCAAACAAGTTATGATGGTTTGAAGATTTATTTGCATTATTTTACTTTAACAAAGTAATTAACAAATTAATTAAATGGTTAATTATATCTTCCCCGTTCTGTATCGTTCCAAGTTTCAAATAGAGAACCCAAATCGCAAGCCTTAGGTTCATCACCGCACAAAAATCAAGGAGTCTGAACCTGATTAGACTCCCTCACGCCGTCGGCCATTGGCCACTGATTGGAAACGGCCTCCAAACGCCCGACCTTTGAGCCACAAATTCACGATATCCACGATATTATAATCAATCTTAGCCGATCAGTTTGTAGATCCCAAGGAGGCCATCAGTTTGTATCTGGAGATTTTCGATTTTATTTCGTGGATTTGTTGAAAAGTGGGGAGGAAGATTGGAAGATATCGGCCCTTAATTTCGTAGCAGACGGCTGAAACAAATGAAGGGCAGTTAGGGTTTTGGAGTGGATATGTGTATATATATATATATATATAATATTTAATATTAATAATTCAAAAATAACTTGTTTAATCCCCGAATTCCAAATCAAACCCAACGACTATCGCCCCTAGACAAATACCCCCATTCCGGACACAATGGGATATGTTTCATAAGCCAGTTCAACTGTTTCGATCAGTTTTTCTTTAAATTAAAATATAAATCAATATATTGAATTTTAAACGTACATTTTAATTTACCAGGACCACATACTGACTCCAAAAATTACAGAAAAATAAATTTAGCTATGTTTTGACGATACGGTCCTAACAAGACTAATTTCATTGAATTTGGAGACCGTTTGAAAAATGGCCTTTTGAGTCGATTAAATTCAAACTGAATTGACCAAACACGTTTAAATTCACCACACTCACATATTAATTCCAAAAATTATGAAATTTGAAACATATCAATAATTTGACATTCCGGGTCCAACAAAAGTGGTTTTGTAGAAAACGGAGGTCGTTTGCAAAATGGCTATTTTTAAGGGCTTTATATTATATTAAAATGTATATAAATTCTATAGCGACTACTCTGAATTTTAAACTGGACATAAATTCCAATTTATAAAGTGAAATCTCAATTTCTTACATTTGTTCGAAAGATATAATTAAATAGATTCTAACGTTTCTGGTTTTCTTGAAATCCGATTTATTTTGAATTCTGTGTAATCATTTGAAGTTTAAAATCAAAATTTCAAACTATCGCGCCATTTCAAACTCTGTTTATAATTAAAATAAATTTATACGTTCTAACTTCATTTAAAATAAATTTTTAGTCATTATCATTTGAAATAATCAAAATTCATTAAAATAGCTAAAATAAAATTTTAAATTGGTTCTGAAATTTCGAATTGTTACAAGCTAGTTGTAAACTCAAATATTGCATTCTGTTTTTAGATTTATAATATATGGATTCAACGCCTGGATCTTAAACTAACAACAAAATATTATTACTTGTTGTCATGGCAATTACCATATCATATGAGATGGAATCACCTACTATGTTTCAAAATCAAAGTAGGAAAACAACTAAGGATCGGGGTCATTAGTTTGAAGATCCACTTGTCTTTGGCTGACGTTACATTGAAGTCTGTAGAGGATTATGTAAATGATAGCCTCGCGATATCATGTTAATATAATTGTTTTTTAATCCACAAATGTTTTATAGTTAATCACATAGTTATATACAAATTTACTGGTAGATGAACAATATGTGCACTAGTATTATGGTATTTACTTATATTAGTAAGCAAATATACATAAAAATAGATTTTGGTCCATCATAAATCAAAATCTCTATTTTTAAACTTGTGTAGGGCTTTTCCTCATAACTTGAGAATGCAATAAGAGTACATATAAATATCTCTGTATTTTCGGTAATATCTAAACATCAAAATTTATACATTGGGTGATCTTATGACTTCAACTTCTGTGAAATTTGAAAAGGACGTTGTTTCATAAAAATATGATATTGGCGTATGAGATGTAGCTCTATTAGATATGTGTTTGACTGATCATTTATAGGAAAAACACAACTATAGACAAGTTCAAATAAAATGACTAATAGATTATTAGAATAACACCAAAGTACTCATTTGCAAATGGTTAAGGGCTCCAATTTGGTTTGTGAGATCACAAAGTTGAATTCTGTGTTGCTTGATTGAACCGATGGGCATATAATGGCTTGTAGTATGTTATATTCTATTTTAAGCCTTATAGTACAACAGTATACTACTACATAAGTACCCAATTTTAAAAAAAGAAAAATCCAAAAACACAACTATGTAAAAGTTCAAAATAAAAAAGTTGAGCTTAGTGCATAGATATTATCGGTTTTGCTCAAGTTTCTTTAATGATAAAATTATACTCACATTATAATTTCAGCATTTTCATATTTGCAGTGTTTCGGTAATCGATCCAACTCTTCAATTTTTCCATCCTTCTTTTCAATTATGTCTTTCAACAAAAGTTATTCATTTTAAGTTCACCTAAAATTGAGTAGCTATAAATCAAAAATACGATTATGTAGCTAACACAATATATGATACAAAAGTTACATATGTCGAGCTGTTAACATTATCTATTAATTTTCACTAATAATTACTCGGTTTTAAGTGAATATAAAATGCATATGGCTTCCCTTTAGGATACATTTGAAAAGATGAAATAATTGAAAAGTTGAACCTACTACTAAAATATCATAAAAAGGTTACAAGAGTTCTGCTATTAAATAAACTAAAAGTTCAGTATCATAATCCAACAAACAGTTGAACAAACCAGAATTCATGATGTGAGTATAACTTATCCTTTGATTAAGAAGCTATAGCAAAATTGATAATGCCAGTAATAAACTGCCAATTACTCTTCAATAAAAAAATCCAAGTCAATTTTCAACCTGCAGAAGACCTAAACGCCAATTTAGGTCATTCACAGAGAAGTACTAAAATCGGCTCGGAATCTGAAAATATTACAGAATGACACAAATTTTAACTAACAACTTTAGATGAAAATCGGGCTCGCTTATCAGAATCCAAATCGAAAATTATATTCTAAATACCCGAACCCGCCCTAGCTTCAACAGATCGGTTGAGGAGATCGAAGAAGGAAGGAGTTTGCTTTCTTCGATCGGGAGAGGATATTGGAGAGAAATGACAAGTTTTTTGGTGAGGCGAAATGGTTTTGGAGGGAAAGTGAATTTTTTTGGTGAAGTTGGAGGGAGACCATGAATAATTTTGTAAGGGATTGTTGGAGGGACAGTAAATAATGCTATGAGGGGGAGCGTTACACGTGAGAGGAGAAAATAATCAAGTGTAAATAATAACACTTCAGAACAATGCATTATTAAATAGCTTTATAAATATCATATTTTGTTGTAGTGAATATCTCCTAAAACTATAAATAGTCCATCGTTTCATTATTTTGGGGTTCTCTTTTACACTTTTAGAGGTTACTGCGCAAGGATATTGCTTGAGTCTAATTACAACTATCTTTCTCTACATGTTTACAAACAAACTAAATAGTACTTGTAATCATAGAGTATAATCAATCGATTGCAACAAGTGGACATAGACACGATTTTCCGAACCACTATAAAACCTTGTGTCTCTTTACTTGTTTGTGCTATGTCGCTGCTCTATGATTGCTTTGTGACTGATTATTGCAAATATAATCTAGTTTACATATGGACTGGGTGTTGTCATGCAGATCAAATTTACTATGCCATATATTTCAAGATTCAAGTCATAAAGTTATTATGATGAAACTAACCTTCTAGGCCATAAAAGATGAATTTTCTCTTCAAAGTAACGTTTTTTGAATATCTAATCTCGTACCCAAATGTAATCTTAACATGAAACCATATCCTGTGATTAACCATTATCAAAGGGCAACGATGCTTAAGCTTTGAGGTACTTTCAATAGGGTTGTCAATGGATACCCGAAAAATTTGAAATCTGTCCGCATCTACATTCGAAAAGCGGATAAATATCTAATATCTGAAAAAAGGATGCAGATGAGGACATAGGTACATCCGCATCCAAAAAATATCCATCTTCTTTTTTTATGATAGTAGCTTAAATAATGTGTATTTTAACATAATTAAATATACTAATTTATTGTTTTTTAAAGTTAAAAGTATACTAGACGCATGCTAATTGCTTAAAATTATATATTATCATCATATATTATTTTTAGCGCTTTAGTAATAAATTGGGTTGAAAAAACGTAATATTATGCTAAAAAAATTCATTTATGTTTACTGATTTATCGATCGTTGGCGGAGCGGATAATTATCCGATATCCATCCGTATTCATGAATGCAGATGTCGGATATCCAAAAATGATTTTGGATGCGGATGCGGATATGGCACTATTCGCATCTGAAAGTATCCGTTGACAGCCCTAACTTTCAAGTCAGAGGACGTTAGTGCTACATAGTTTCACATCCCTAAAGTTCTCTCCAAGTGCCATTTTGTAATTGATCCACAACAACAAAAATTGTATGAAACCTTACTCAAGAATGAAGTAAATCAACATCTATCATATAAGGAGTATTACATATATTAATTTTGCGGATAAATTGGCATCTCCATCTCAAACTTCCTAGATTAAAATGATTTAATAATAAACGAGTGTTATGGTACGCACTTCGCGCGTGATGTTATAAATGTTTTGTGCGTAAAATATGGTTTAAAAAACTATGCATGTTTAACACATGTAAGAAAAAATAATTTACATATGTAATTAGTTTGAATTTTTATACGTAGTGTTAATTATCAAATAACAACGTTGTAAAAATATATTTATTTGTTAGATCCTATTTTTAGATGATATTAAGATTTGTTATTATTTATAAAAATGCAGTTTGAATTTGTGAAAATGTTTTAATGTTAAATTCAATTTTTAAATGATTTATAAAGACAAAGATTTATAACGACATTTTTAAGTTCGCGATTGAATCAAAAGTTTGTGCTTTCAAAACAAATATTAATAAATATATTTATTTATATACACTATTTATTGCTCAAAATCACTTACCCATTTATATCTGCAATCCACTAGAAACCTCTTCCTTGACATTTCATATTGTACGTGTAAATGTAATCATCAGCATTAACCTTGCAATGTAGAGAGGAAAAAGTGAAATTAGTCACGCATCCTTAAAAAGTTTCAAAATAAGAACGGCATCCTCCCCAAGTTTCATTTTCAAAGCGGGTCCCTATTTTCAGAGTTACGTGTTTTTCCATAGGAAATTGTGCGCTGCTATATATAAAAAAAATCGAAAAATTGCAAATTTTCCTAGAAGATATCGGAAAAAAAATTGCATACATGTATGCAATTAAACTCAAAAGTTGCATACATGTATGCAACAATTCATGAATCGGTTTATACTGAAAATCAGCATGAATTCTTGCATACATGTATGCAACTATTCTATTTTATTGCATACATGTACGTAAATAAAATGAACTAATATTTATGCCTAAGAATTGTTGTGTACATGCATGCAATTATTCTGTTTTATAGCATACACACGTATGCAAATAATTATGAACTAATATGCATTCTATGAATTATTGCATACATGTATGCATTTATCCTCAATATGTGCATGCACGTATGCATAAAAGTTAAAACAGATGCAGAACTGAAATAGTTGCATAAATGTATGCAACAATTTCAAATATATGCATTCTTTGGCATAGAATAATGCAGTTTCGTTGGTTTTTTTTTTTTTTTTTTGATGTGTTCTGAATTTTATTATGTTTACATGTTTAATTTAAATATGACTTAATGTAAAAAAAATGTTTTTTTGATGAATTTTCGAAAAATAGAGATGTAATTTATAATAAGTTTGGGACTGAATGTGAGCCTAATTTTGAAACATATTAGGTATGTGAGCCAAACTTACCCAAAAAATGATCATTGGAACAAGGTTCGTAAGAGTTTATTTATACAAGGGATTTTTAAGCACAAGGACAAATTTAACAAAAAAAAAATCCATAAGGACAAGAGGTTAAAATTTTAACCACAAGGACATTTTTTAGTGTGAAGGGAGGAATTCAGGGGACCACTATCATTTCATACATTATGTTAAAGTTTGTCCTTGTTAAATTTTTTGCCCCATGTCCTTATAGATAAATTTTATGTTAATTTTGTCCTTCACACCATTTTCCTATTTATACAATTATTAGTGCTTATCATCCCAATGACATAGCCTCGCATGTATCAAATCATGAGCTGTTGAGCTAAATAACCTTATACGTAATGCTAAAAAATAGAATGAAATGCACATCTTACTAGATCGAACAAAGCTTCGTCATCTCAATGGATCACATAAACCTTATATTGGAGAAATACTATATCATTCATTATATGTTAACTCTAGATATCAATTATCACTTAAAATAATCATTAAATGATATATTTTATTTAAATTAATATTATAAAAATACTCTATAAGGCTGGATTGCTACATGATGGCTAATGTATTTATAAGAAACAGAATTGAAAAGTGGAAATTATCTGTATTGAATCAATAATATTTGCATTTGTATATTGTGTACATATTTATACAAGTTGTAACAATCGACGTGGGCTTCTAAAGCAAAATGTAAAAAAGACGTAGTGGGATCAAGCCCATTTATATTGTAATAGATAAATAGGATATAAAGAGAAGTATTCCCCATGCCCCCCCTCGCAAACCCTATTATCAGAACTAGGGTTTGAGATTGGGAATTAAAAATGGCTGCCGTGATCAATCGCCATGTTCTTGCTTCCTCCTTGCTTTTCTTCTAATATGACATCATCTTTATGTCTCCTTCTCCACGCCATAGCTTTGCCTTGAGCTTGAACTTTGTTTTCAGTGCTGGTAGCAGCGGGTTTGTAATTTCTTGTGTCAGATATGTTCATGTTGATGGATTCCGAGGTGCCCTTATTTGATTTGTGTAAAGGTTGGTACTTTACGACAGATTCATGACTTGAGGTTGTGGATCTGTCGTATTTATCACCTAGGGTTTGATCCTTGCTTCTGCTACCTTGGAATTGTGGGCTTTCAATTTTTGCTACACACAGCTTGTCTCTTAGAACTTCAAATCTGGTTCTGGACAACGGCTTGGTCAGAATATCTGTTGTTTGGTAAGTTGACGGTACGTGATTAACTTGAAGCTTATCTCTTTGAACTAGTTCTCTTACAAAATATATATCTAGCTCAAGATGTTTAGTTCTATAGTGCAGCACAGGATTTGTTGTTAGGGCTATAGCACTCATGTTATCATACCACACTGTTGCCATTGCATTTGAATTGATTTTTAACACACTCAACAGTGAATGAATCCACATTATTTTTGCGGTTGTACTAGCAAACTGCATTATTCTGCTTCTGTACTGGATCTAGAGACAGTACTTTGTTTCTTAACACACCATGATATATAGGATTTTTGCCTAAGTATATGTAATAACCACTTGTGGATTTTTTTTGTCATTATTATCATTTGCCCAGCCTGCATCTGAATAGGCATTTATGTTTAAATTATTGCTTGTCTTCCGTATTAGTCCCTGATTAATTATGCCTCTTAAGTATCTTAAGATTTTTTGACTGCTTTCCAATGATCACTTATGGCCTTTGCATAAACTGACTTGCCTTATTCACACTGTATGATATGTCTGGTCTAGTTATGGTGACATATTGCCAGACTCCAATGATGCTTCTGTATAATCTTTCATTACACATAGGTTCACCTTTTTCCTTACTCAAATATAAGTTAGTTATCATTGGTGTTGGCAAAGAATTAGCTTTGTTCATTTCAGATCTTGCTAGAATTTCAGCAATGTACTTCCTTTGACTTAGTTGAAGTTCATTGTTCTTATTTCTACGGAATTCAATGCCTAGAAAATATGATAGTTCACCTAGGTCTTTAACTGAGAAATTACTGTTCAGTTGATTGGTGATTTTTCTGATTTCATTATTGCAATTGCCTGTAATTATGAAATCATCCAAATAAATCAGAACATAAGTCACTGTATTAGCTGTAGACTTTGTGAACAACGAGTTATCAGATTTTGCTGAGTTGTATCCAAATTTTGATATTGTTGCCTTTATCTTGTTGAACCAGACCCCGAGTGCCTGCTTTAGTCCATATATAGCCTTATTTAGCTTGCACACCATATCGTCATTTGATTTTTCCTTTAGTCCTGGTGGTAGTTCCATATACACCTCTTCCTGCAATTCACCATTCAAAAAGGCATTATTAATATCAAGTTGCTTGATGGTCCAATTTTTATACAAGGCTATTGTTAATATAATTCTGATTGTTGTTGGCTTCACAACAGGTGAAAATGTTTCATTAAAATCAATTCCCCACTGTTGTGAATACCCTTTAGCCACTAACCTAGCCTTGTACTTAGAAATTGTACCATCAGCATTTTCTCTTTATTTTATACGTCCATCTACACCCAATAATGTTTTTATTTTTGGGTGATTGAACAAGACACCAAGTTTGTTTTTTAATTAGAGCATTTAGATCTTCTTGCATAGCTGACACTACAATAAAATGTGATATACATAGCATTATATCATAGCCTTATATTAAAGTGGTATAATAAAATAATAAAAAAGAAGAACATAATGCATAAATTGTGCTATATAAAAGAAACAAAGAAAATAACAAATAAATTACGCTATACAAAGGTATATTCCGTTGTATTAACATTCCTTATAGAAAAAGCAGGAGCAAAAATAAGCGCGGGACAAAATAAAACGTAAGGTTGTGGTAGTAGAAAAATACACCTTCATCACTTCTATTTGTACCAAACTTATCCCTAACCCTAAAATTTTTGATTTTCGATTCACTGGAAATTGGACATCGTTGATTCAATCCAACATCTGAGTCATCCATCTCCGACTCAGTCGACGGTAAATCTACATCATCTCCCTGGTTCACTCAGATTCTCCCAAATCAATTGTGGGATTTTTCGAAATTGATAATATTTTTATTACTTTCTTCCTTTTATAAATTGGCTTCACTCGCCAGTTATCGAATAAGCTATGCTTAATATAGTTTGTTGAATCTGAAATACTTCTGCTTTTTTTGCTGAATTAGAGTACTATAGGGAGGTCATTGATCGATTATTTACACATATTGTATTGTTATTTTAAATTATTTATTTAGCTATTATTTATTAATGACCCCAATTCCACATTTAGCAATTTTATATTTCATAATAACACTGTTAGAGTTAGTCGGTAGCTTCAATGGCACTAGTTCTAGATTTATTTGCATCACATACAGGCTCAGTTATTATTTCGGCAAGCCATGGTTATTACGAATGTATTTATTCAAATTCATTTACTGATTTTGCGTTCTTGTGCAGTAATAAATTAAAATATAAAGAAGAAGGACTTGTTGTAACAAGACAAGATTTAAAGCATACGATTGTGGCACTTCAGTTTCAAAGCTTGGAAGAGAGAACTTAAGGTATTTATGTCCTATTTAATATACTTGTATTATTTTTGAATGTCTTTTATTTCAGTACAATATTTATAGGCATATATATAAACTTAACTTAATGGTTACCTACGATTCTACTCCTCTAATGTAGAGTAGCTCTAACACTTTGATTTAAAGAGAAGACTGGAGTTGGTTGGTTATTATTACTATTAATTTATGGCTCACTGTATTGGGAATTAATGAATTATTGGTAATTGAAGTTGTCCTTTTTTAGTTTAATTGTTCATTTCAGATGTTTTTTGGGATTTTGTTGAGGAATTTGTAATTAAGTTGATGAATGCTAATAATAACCTGGGTAAATTGCATGCTACTCTTTCACAAATTTAATTTTGTTCCAAAGAAAATGTTATATGACTCTTTGAATATCCCGGCTTTGCACTTCACTTCAACTTGGCCTTTAGGTTGTTCAGTGTGGTCAATTCCCATGCTACATTTATCATCTGATATATGCGCATAGAGATTCGAGTTTCAATAATTGGCATTTTCATAACCTTCATGTCATTGTTTCAAACTACGCTATGGAAAAAAACTTTGGTTGTTACTTCTTGTCATTTAGGGTTCACTATTCATTGGAGAATGTCAAGTATTAGGTAAGCTAGAGAAAAGATTCTACACTGTCAAAGGTGCCAACTTTATTGCTCAGGATAATGAAGCATTTTCAAGTATTTAGCTTCCAGCGAAAGCTTAGTCCCATAGTTCTCCAATCTCATTAAGGTACATTATACCTTTTCACATCTGCATGCTATATATTTCTCATTTTCAAGTATTCTGCTTCCAGTTACTGGAATGTTGTGAAAATCATAGATTTAATTTGAGAATACATATATGTATTATTTGTTGTGGAAAAAATACACATGAGAAAGAGACAGTGGACTTCTTCTTGATTATTATAGATTAAGATATGAGTGTTGATAGTTGTACATCAGGCTGCACGAAAAAGTGATTAAGAAGACACACATATCCTTCTTGTTTAAAAGCCATTATCCTCAATATGTACTTCAATTCACATTTCCTAGTCAAACAAAAGGACACATCAGGTACGGTGGAGTGAAGTAGGCTATCTCTTTCTCCTTTTGTTAGACCAATATTTGGTACTAACACCCAAATACAAATCACAGATCACAGAATGTAGAAAACAGTAAAATCAGATGGAACACACGAGGTTTTTATAGTGGTTCGTCTCAATCCAAGCCTACGTCCACTTTATAATTCCTTAAATCATAGGAAATTACAATTACAATGCCGCCTCACAATCCGTGAGATCCAATTACATACAACATCCTTATATTTTAATGAAGAAGAAGAGAAAAGAGAGTGATTTTATACAAGAAATCCTCGTGTTAAACTGAGTTGAATTGGCCTTGTTAAGCACGCGAAGTCCTTGCGTTGGTAATGGTGGAAGCTGTGAAGAAGAATGGCCAAAATTCCTTTGAAAATCCTTTAAACGGTGTATTTATAGCCATTTACAGCAGGCGGTTCGCGGGACACGTGGCACGCATCCCAAGAATCTCGAAATAAAGTGGAAAACGGGAAGAAATCCTCTCCAAGTCATGCCATGCCATGTGTAATGAGATCCGGGTTCATAGGAGTGAGAGCAGCCATCAGAATAGGTCAAAATTGTGAGCAGAAGTGCGTCGATCCCATGTGGTTCGTGGTCCATAGGTGCACCACGAGCCGGGTGGCTGCACCACGAGTCGGGTGGGTGCACCACGAACCGGGTAGCACACGAGTCGAGGTGGATGCACCATGAGCCGAGGTGGGTGCACCACGAGCCGAGGGAGGTGAGCCCAAAGGGGGGTGAGCCGGTCCATACTCCAAGCTGGCGATGCTTCGTCGCTTCATTCAAGTGATTGCCAGTGCATACTTCTACGCGCGTTCATGGAAACGGGCATAACTTCCAAACCGTAAGTCCGATTGGGCCAAACAAAAGCTCTACTTGAAGCTAATTTAGAGGGCTACAAGGTTTAAAATGCAAAGCACCATGATAGCTATTTTCGGGCTCAAAAGAGGTTGTCTGATAGGAGTTTTGGGCATATTTAAGTTGATGTTGCGATTTCGACCAAATCGCTCTGTGTCATCTGACGTTGCTATCACCGCTTGAGCATGTTACTATCCAGGAATTCCATGTGTGACAGCTTTTACCAAAAAGTGTCAACAAGTTTTCCCCCATAACATATCTTGCTAGTTAAAGGAAGATTTGCACTGGATAATCCAAGAGAACCAAGGCCACGCCGGATCTGCTAGCAGCAAGTATAATCCATACCTGCAAAGAAAAAGAAGCGAACAGATGTGTCAAATCCTGACAGCTTTGTTTAACCTTTCCGAGCATAAACCATGCTTAGGAACAAAATTGAGCATAAATCAAACTCAATTAACGTCTGAACCATCCTGCCAAAACCTGGAGAGAGACCTAACCTTCCAGGCATAAGCCATACCAGGAAGCTCAAACTGAGTATAAGCCAAACTCAAGTTTTATTGAGTTCCTTTGCCAGATCCTGGAAAGACAATAAGTCGTTCCAGAGTATAATCCATACTTAAGAATCCAACTGAGTACAATCATAACAGGATAGAACCATACTTGCCAAAGCCTGACAAGACAGTCTGTCCCTAAGCATAATCTATACCTATGGTTCCGAGATAAGTATAAGCCATACTTTAATTGAGATTGAGAATCTTGCCACAACCTGACAAGGTACTTAAATTCACCAAACATAATCCATGCTCGAAAAGTCCTTCCTTATTCAATTCAAAGTACAAAACCAAAGCAAATCCTGATTGGTTTGTCATCGAGTGCAAAGCATGCTATGGGGCTAAATCCTAACCCTATACATGTGTACTCCGATTTAGCCAGTCGGAAAACCTAAAGAAAGCAAAAACATATCTTAAATCCTAAGAAATGCAGGAAACGCAGAGTGATACAATCCAGATTAGTTGATGACGAGCCCACAAGAGCTCGATCCAGGTTTGTTCCCTCTCCGGGTAGCAGATGGTGGCGGCACGGATGCGGGCGATGTTGGTTGTTTCACGTACTCAGGTAGCTCTCCAAGTCTAACCCGTTCCTCAATCAAATCTCACAGATGCCTGCAGTCATTTGTGTCATGACCGTCCATGTCATGAAATATGCAATGCTTTCCAGAATTGCGTTCTCTTTGCGATGGCTCCCTCTTGGGAGGTTTTGGATAGGAGATTATTCCATTGGTGTCCATGTAGATGTCAGATAGTGAAGCACTAAGTTCAGTATATTTTTCATATCTGGGCCCTCTCCGGGGTTGAGTGTTGCGGTCATTCTTGACGGCGGCTCTTTCTTTGCTTTTTCCAGAATCGAATGGTCCTCCGTCTTTAAGCATGTTAACATTGAGAATGCGTTTCTCAAAAGTTGCATCTTCTTCCCTAAGAAATCTATCTGCTTCAAGGTAGAATTCACCGAGATTTCGTGGTGGGTCTCGGTACAAAGACTATTTGAACTCCGATTTATCTAGAACACCAGATACTGCTGCCATCAATACCATTGATGGTTCGAGGCGATCAACTGATGTTTCTGCAACATTGAATCTTTCCAGAAATGAACGTAGAGTTTCTCTGGGCCTCTGCTTGATTGTGGTGAGCGACATTACGTTCTTGGTTCGAGCGATGTGGACCCAAAACTGTTCAATGAATAGGGATACCAACATGTTCCTGCTATTGATCGATTCCGTTTCTAGCTGTCAAATCCACGTGGCTGCTATATCAGTTAGAAAGAGGGGAAAACATTTAGCCATGACGTTTTCTGACGCCAATTAAACATCCATATGTCGTTTGTAGTGCATTAGGTGCACCGTAAGATCCGTCCTGCCATTGTAGGGCTCCAGTTGTGGATGTTTGAAATCCGGGGGATTGCGAGAATTCCTGATTTCTTGAGTGAACGGATTGTGATTGACGTCATCCATGTCATTCTGATAAGTGCGGCCACTCGAGAGGCGTTCAATCAGATCTGCTAGCCCATTTCCTTCAAAAAGTTGTTGCAGATTGCCTAAATTAGTGCCGGTACCCCCCAGCGTTAAATGCAAGTGAAGGAGGAAGTTGTTGGTGACCCGCTGCCTGGGAATCGCGACTCGTGGTTCGAGGAGGCCGGTTCGTGAGCCATGGTTGTGGAGTCCGGTTCGTGAGCCAGGAGGCGAACCGACCGGGTTCTGGAGCCCCATCACGAAATGCTTCCTGCTGTTGAGCTTGAGCTTGCGTTCCTGTGTTCATTTGAACTGGAGCTGAAGTAGGTCGAACTTGACCATTTCCAAGAGTGAGCGGATTGCCTACGAGTCCGTGTGATGCACGAGCTGCTTCTGTGGCTTCATTTCCAGCGGGTTAAGCATTGCTCGGCCTTCCATACATCCGAGCGAAGAATCCATCGATCATCTCCTGTTGTTTTCAGAGAAGATCATCTTGCCTTACCATTTGAGCTCTCAGTTCAGTGAGAACGCCATCCATCTCTTCTCTAGTTAAGTATGCTGATGGGTTTTCATGTGAGGAAGCTTTCTGGCTTGCCTCGTTCCTTGCGCCTTCATTGATCCTCAGTACGAGAGAAGGTTCCGTCTTTCTTTCTTTTTGCCATTTATCCAATAGCCAAGCAATCCGATTCCTTTAAAGCTCGAAATTAAAGTAGTGTCATGTGCCCCCTACCTGGCATGCCAGAATATTAGACCAAAATTTTGGTACTAACACCCAAATACAAATCACAGATAACATAATGCAGAAAACAGTAAAATCAGAGGGAAAACACGAGGTTTTTATAGTGGTTCGGCTCAACCCAAGCCTACTCCACTTTATAATTCCTTAAATCCTAAGAAATTACAATGCCGCCTCACAATCCGTGAGATCCAATTACGTACAACATCCTTGTATTTTAATGAAGAAGAAGATAAAAGAGAGTGATTTTATACACGAAATCCTCGTGTTAAACTGATTTGAATTGTCCTTGTTAAGCACGTGAAGTCCTTGCGTTGTTAATGGTGTATGAATAAGAATGGACAAAAATCCTTTGAAAATCCTTTAAACGGTGTATTTAAAGCCATTTACAGCAGGTGGTTCGTGGGACATGTGGCACACATCCCAAGAATCTCGAACTGAGGTGGAAAACGTGGAGATGTCCTCTCCAAGTCGTGCCATTCCATGTGTAATGAGATCCGGGTTCGTGGTCCATAGGTGCACCACGAGCCGGGTGGGTGCACCACAAGCCAGGTGGGTGCACCACGAGCCGGGGGGGCGAGCCTAAAGGGAGGTGAGCCGGTCCATACTCCAAGCTGGTGACGCTTCGTCACTTCATCCAGGTGATTGGCAGTCCATACTTCTACACGCGTTCACAGATAGGAGTTTTGGCCTATTTATGTTGATATTGCGATTTCGACCAAATCGCTCTGTGTCTTCTGACGTTGCAATCACTGTTTGACCGCGTTACTATTCAGGAATTCCATGTGTGACAGTTTTTACCAAAAAGTGTGTCAACACCTTTCATTTTTTTTAATTTTGTTTTAACACATTCAATTCTTAAGCTATTATCAAAACATACCTTTGAGATTTACATCAACTTACCCAGGGTCAAATTAATCTGAAATGATTTGTGAATCAGTTAGATTTAACTATTACTTTAACTTTATTGCATCCACAATTTGGCAATTTCACGGTTTAGGTATATGCACGTGGATTATTGATGGGTTGGTTATCAATCAATGGTATAACATTTTGGGTTCAAGCCTTTTATTATCGGATTGAACTACATAATAGCAAATGTTATCGAGTCATATATGCATGGTTGTAGTTCTTTAGGAGTAGAAAATACAACTATTTGTGGAAAATGAAATAGAGTACCACGTGCTGCTTGACGCCCTTCATTTATGGTTAAAAAAAAGCAGTATCTCAAATCTTAGTCACTTTAAGGTGTAAATATATAAAATATATTCTTGGGAAAAAAATTAATTGCATTGGTGGCCATGTATATTCTGAAAATTTGTATGTTCTATGTTTACTGTAAAAGGTTAATTCTAAACTAATAAATAATCCTATATGTAGATTATAATTATACGTAACTAATATTACATCTGATTTGACATACCTGCAGTTTAATGTTGTGGAAATTGGGATTTTACATGCAAAGTGGTCAAGTCATGAACATTAATATTCAAAACTGGTATTTAAAAGTACAAGTAAACTGAAAGTTGTATTATAAGTTTAGAGAAAGCATTGTAAACAAGTACTAACTTCCCGTAAGCTCTTGTAATGCTAGCAGCCAATGATTATTTTTAGTTATGGTGCAGATACTTTATGATCAAGTTGATAATCTTTATTTGTTACTCACCTAGATAAACTATTATTGTAGTAGTAAGTTCGAAAGAGGATATGCATCAAAAAAAAATGAACACTAAATTTTTGAAAATAATAATTTTGGGATGGTTTGTAAGCCCATAGATCCTACAAGCAAAAGTACTTAATTTTTGCCCAATGTTGTACTTATCCGTTTATGGATGAAAGGCTGTACATGTAACTTGTTTAACACGGACTATTATACTAAATTCTTCATTACTTTCTCCAAACTGAATATTTCTTTCCTGTTTAGCAATTCCAAATTACATTCGTTATAGCTTATAGCTAGAATATTGAAAAAATAATTTTGGGATCAAATATTACAACAAAATGTGCAACTTTAGGTAAGCGGTGACAATCTAGTGCATGAATTAACACGGAGTAGTGGATTGGTGAATATGCAGTTTAAGGTGGGGTTGAAGCAGAGGTAATGAACGGTTGTTGTGTTGACTTGGTGGCATTTTGAAGCTAATGGCAGGTGAATAGTGATGTGAGCATTTTTGAAGTGGGAATAGGTTGGATAGGATTGTGCATGTTCATTGTGTGGGGTTGGTGAAAGCTCATTTTGAAGAGGTTGCAGTTGCTTGAGGAGTTGAACTTGCATGGTTTCTTGGAGCTTAGATTTGAGGCAATGGAAGTTTTATTCAATGTAGTTAGCTTCTGGTAGTGGAGTTTTTATGGGTGAACAAGTGTGCTGGTAACAAGTGTAATATAAAATTGTGTGTTGATTGCAGACTGGTTTTTGCAGAATACAAGTGGTAATTACATCTTGTATTTGATAGTATAAGAGTCCTATTGATTGTTACTTTTATGTAGAACAAGTGTAGCAAGTCAACCAAGCAACAGGGCATCATACAAAAGTTTAGGAGGCGGAGCTGAGCTAACATGGGCTTGTGACACAGGCGATACAACATCGAAAAGAAACCGCGTTTAAGCTATAACCATTAGGTACACAATTTGCTCACCTTTATGAGTAATTGATCTTTGTAACCAGACATATCTTCAAAGACAAGTAGTTATTTAGAGTAGATAGTTCATGGACTTTTCGATATCTTGCCTATAATGAATTTTTTATTTTTATATCCGTATTATTTTACATTTATACAAAGGATTGGATTTGCAAACCATTAACCTGCTGTACATAGAGCATTATACAGTGCATAAAATTATTTTATTAACTATTATTTCTAACTTATTTGCGTAACTGATTAAATAAAGGAACATATGCCAGAGAATAGGGTGTATAAGCACTGACATGAAAGGAAGATGAAAAATACAAAAAGCACTACTCATGGTTTTTCTGTTGTCCATCCAAATAAAGATGGTGTGTCTAGCATATACTGTTAAGTCCTGTTAGCATTTAGTAATTGGTTTGTTTAGCTCTCTCTGCATTTACCTTTCTCTGCCTAGGTTTATAAATTAACTGAGGCATAAAATTAACTAAGATGTATAAAAATTAACTAGGTATTATAAAAATATAAAATATAACTAAATCTTGTCATGAATAATAATGACAATATAAGTAAGATATATAAATATGAAATACAGATTTATAAGTTTTTGATTTTCATTTGATTTAATTCCAGTAAAATCATCTACAATTTTTTTCTCTAGAATATAAGCGAAGATAACAAATGCAAGATATATGATTGGATGGGAAGTGAAGAAATAGTTTTCGAATCTATAAATTGTTCAAATATAAAATTCTAAATTTATGAACCAGTTACCAAATGTCATGGTTGTACATAGGTAATTGATCATCTTTGGCAAATGGACGTGTACTATGGCTGTCTATGTAGGTAAAAACTTATGCATTGCTTACTTATCTTTGGAAAATGTCATGTAAATTGTCTGCTAGCATATTGTTAGATGTTAGTCTTGTCTTGGAATCATGGACTAGGATTCTGAGCATAAAAGGATTTTGAAATAGAATGCATGGTCTCACATAAAAGGATTTTGAGCATAAAATGATTTTGAAATAAAATGTGCGCTATTAAAATTCTGGGTTGCATAGGCGTTTCTTTTTCATTTTATTTTTTGGTGATGGGGTGTTTGGAATTGATGATGGTCAAGCAGTAGTGTTGTAAATCACTGTGGTTAGTGCTTGATGTAGTTGGAGTGTTGAAATGGTGAGGGGAGTCCCGGTTTGACAAAGGTTTTGTTCATAGTGACAAGGTTGTAGTGTTAATTTCACTTCTTAATGTACGTTATTCTGTATGGGCTGCAATGGCATCACTCTTTGATTACACTTTTTGATTAATTTAAAATTCCCAAACCATAAGATTATTAAAAGTGTTTAATTTTTATCCAAGTTTATAGTTCTCTATTAAATTTTAGGAAGTACAAGATCTTAATTAAAATTTATTAAATTGTTTGGGTAACTCGAAGATGACTTTGAGGGCTCTTTAAGCACAACAAGTAAACTATTGGTGGATAAATTTTGATGTGTATTTCTATTCTCTGTGCGAACATCCAAATTAAATGCAATTTAGTGATCAAATTAAACACCTTCTTATCTTATCTACCTATTTCCATGTACATCAAACTTGCTGATATTAAACTGTCTGGTTTATAAATTTCATGTATAGGTTGCAAAAAAAACCATCGGGAGAGAATATCAATGCTCTTGAGAAGCACATAAAGAATCTTCTCAGCCCATCCCCCTATTTCTTCAACACATTGTATGATCCCTACACCGAATGTGCAGATTTTGTACATGTTTATCCTTTTAGTCTAAGAGAAGGGATCAAAACTACAGTATCTCATGGCATTCGGCTTAATATTCCTGACTACGATGCCCCTACTCAACTTGTCAAACCTCTGGAAAAGAACAGAAGGCACCCGACCTTCACAGCGCATACAATATAATGTGTGCATATACATACATGTGTTATATAATACACATAGCAGATATTAGATGCCATTTGTGAAACGACCCAAACTTCCCCGTAAAGGAAAGTACGGATTGAATTGAGAACATGACAAATTAGAACACAAACAGAAGAACATTTTATTTCTTATTACAACAATTTACATCATAGTGCAAGAATATAAGAGAGTATGAATAAATAATTTACACATTGGAAATACAATATCAGAGATTAAATTACATTTAAATAGCAACAGAAAATAATACAAAATACAATTGAAAGAAATACACGGATACAGAGCTTTCCGAAGATCGCTTCAGCTATAAAACAGGATCCTGTGAATATAATATCTGCAAAACCAAAACTACTAGCTTCCTATGTGGAAAATATGGGCATCCAGAGTTTAGGTTAAAACAATAAACTCCAGGTCAGTCATGGGACTGGTGTGAGAACTAAAACAATTATTAGCTTGATTTTAAAGTTAGGTAAATCATGAGACCACACCGTATAACACGTAATGGGTTTACTCCACATAAATCTTAATTTAAAATAAAACAATGCAATGCTTTATGGAAAAATGAAGCTATTATAAGACTCAGGTCCCATCACACAATGCAACTAAAGCCGGAGAATAGAGTTTTCCCTTATAATAGCCAAATATGCTTGATACATGAAATTTCATCTTTTATTATTACTATAAGTGTATAGTGTCAAAAACAACTTCAAATATAAATGTATCAATCATAGACGGCATGGGTACCATATATCATGCCGCCATACAAGTACTACAATCAAAACCGCATGATGTCGTATTGGAAGTTGGATTTCCATCTATGAACCAAGGCAAGGGATTGTCCTTACCGGATTCGAGACAATCTAGCTCATGTCTCAAGATCAGAGCTCGAGTGACCCTAGGAGCCACAGGGATGGTCCACAACTTACATTAATGGATTATATACAAATTCCTGAACAATACGTTTCCCCGCCCTATGGGGTATAAATAAAGAGCCACTAGGGACTCAAATCCGAGGCGCCTCATTCCATCATCTACATAAGTAAAATGTCTGAGCTCTATACCATGACACCATCTAGCTAGAAAGAAACGTATGTTCTCCCTGGATCCTTCTCCCGATTCTGATTCATACCGGGGTGTGAGGCTCGCGAAGTATCGCTATACATAAAGCTATGCCTAAATAAGTTGTGCTTCGATCATCAACCACAAGGCTCTGCTTTTCAACAAAAGCCTTGATCATTTGCATCTTAACATGCCACATTGTCAGTCCATGCCATACCATTGATTTCTACCAATATATAACCTCCAAGCTCGTATGTCCCAGAGAAGTGTGTTAAGCAAGAGAATAAATTCTCCTCCATCAAACAGATATATATTTAGCAGAGATCAACGAATGCAGCACAAAGGAATACAACGTCAGACATACCATCCATTTACAAGTCCGTTCTGGGTCTGAACGAAACCTACGGCACCTTACTCGTCGTCCCATATGTCCAATACACGAGAGAGGTCCTCGCATATTCGTCGATCTCCAAGTAAGTTTGGACGATCACCACTTATTACATTGTCTTGAGTGTACGACCCAATCAAGACATCAGTAATCATCCAAATGATGTGAAGATCTCCGGTCTTCAACCACCGTCTTTATCTTTGACTCTTGGTCGTCGTAGTAATTATTCGAAATGGGCAAAACCCGGTCTTTCTGAATAACTTGTGTATTTTATAATTAATAATCAAGTGCTATTAAACACATCATACGCCTCATTCCAATCAAAAATATTCATTTATTTAAATGTTCTTTTCTCTGGGAAGTGTTCCCATTAATTTTATCAAAGATAAATCCTTTTAAACTTATAGTTTAATTCTCCTTTGAATATCATTTTTAAAAGATTTTATTTTATCTTTTCTCAACCTAAACCAAATTAAGGTTCATCTAACTTGTCGGGAATAACGCCTTACCAAAGTAATCATTTATTTTACTACCCCAGTCCCAACCTATTCATCCCATGGAGTAAAACTGGTGGTACTCCATATCTAACACCCAATTGTTATCAGTTAATTTAATTACCATTTTGTCGTTCAAATCTAATTAAAGATTCAACTATCGCATGGAGTAAAACTGGTGGCACTTCTAAAATTCAGTAAATTTAATTACTTTATTCCCATTTAATCTAATTAAAGATTTGTTAAAACCTCATTTAGTTTCACTCTTCTAAACCTATTGATTATTCAAGTTTAAGAAGTTAATCTTGTCTTTAACTGGGTTAAAGAACAAATGTCACTTAAAAAACAGTTCACTATAAACCCAAAATCCTATTCCATTCAATCTCAATTTAATGTATTAAATTGGAAAACTTCTCTTTAGAAAATTCCATTAAACTTATTTAAAAGATTAATAAATTGCAAATTATAATTTCACCGTTAATCAGGTTTCAAGAACTAATGTCATTTAGAACATTATTCACAATCAACCCAAAATCAACTTCCACTTAATTTTAATTATGTTTATTAATTGGAAAATCTCATTTAATTCTTAATTAAAAGATTTACTCTTTTCTCAATTGGGTTTAAGGACAGTGTTATTTAGGACACGATTCACGACAAACCCAAAATTTAGTTTGATATTTAATATTAGGCTTTGAATAGAATTCATGTCGAAACATATTCAATATCAAATTCCAATCCAATTTATTCATTTGAAATTCTTGGTTATATTAAAACCATTTTAAATCCTTTTATTTATTTATAAAAATAAATAAATCACTCACTATGATAAAAATATCTTTTATTGTAATATACAAGGAATTTTTCATCTAAAACTCTTTTTAAATCATTTATTATGATTTTACATAATTTTTTCCATTTTTAGTTGTTTAAAAATAGGCCTATCCAATTAAATGATGTTTCAGGTCGTTTAACTGCACTGACGCTGTTTTTATTAAAATTTGAATTTAACATTTCATAAAATCTAACCGTTGGATCTTAACAAATTAAATATCGATGGAAAGATCTTTCCAAAACGAACCTAACGGTTTCAATTTTGGAAAAATCCGACGGTCGGATCTTTTGTTATAATCGTTTAAAGTTACGATTCTGAAACGCGAACTACCGTTCGTGATTCATTTAATTTTAATATATATTTATATTATATATATATATAAATCGTTAGATGATTTCACTAACATGTTCTTTTTAATAATAATTCTAAATGCACATTAATATTATCAATTTTAATGTTTCACCCAATATTTTTAAAACATGACTAAATTTGTGATTCATATATATATATATATATATATATATATATATATATATATATATATAATAAAAGTAATTTTTTATTGTAAAACCATTTTCGATAATTCCTATGTTCATAAATACAATAAAAAGATAAGTTTTATTGTAAATCAAATTCTGACAATTTTCATGTTCCTACATATAATAGAAAGAATGATTTTCATTGCAAATCAAATTTTAATCATTAACATGTTTCTACATACAATAAAAAGACTAATTTTATTGTAAATCATATTATTATAATTTTATGTTCCTACTTTGACAGTGAAAAGAAATTTTTTATTGTTAATCAAAATATGACAATAAACATGTTTCTAAATGACAATAAAAAGATTAATTTTATTTGTTAATCAAAATATGATAATAATCATGTTTCTAAACAACAATAAAAAGATTAATTTTATTTTTAATCAAAATATGATAATAGATGTGTTTATAAATGACACTAAAACGATTAATTTTATTGTTAATCAAAATATGATAATAGACATGTTTCTTAAAGACAATAAAAAGATTAATTTTATTGTTAATCAAAATATGATAATAGACAAGTTTCTAAACGACAAAAAAAATGAACTTTAATTGTAAATCATTTTATGTTCCTAAATAACAATAAAAAGATGAACTTTAATTGTAAATCATTTTATGTTCCTAAATGACAATAAAAAGATGAACTTTAATTGTAAATCATTTTATGTTCCTAAATGACAATAAAAAGATGAACTTTAATTGCAAATCATTTTATGTTCCTAAATGACAATAAAAAGATGAACTTTAATTGCAGATCATTTTATGTTCCTAGATGACAATAAAAAGATGAACTTTAATTGAAAATCATTTTATATTCCTAAATGATTGCAAATCATTTTATATTCCTAAATGACAATAAAAAGATGAACTTTAATTACAAATCATTTTAAGTTCCGAAGTGACAATAAAAAGATGAACTTTAATTGCAAATCATTTTGTGTTCCTAAATGACAATAAAAAGATGAACTTTAATTGCAAGTCATTTTATGTTCCAAAATGACAATAAAAAGATGAACTTTAATTGTAAATCATTTTATGTTCCTAAATGACAATAAAAAGATGAACTTTAATTGTAAATCATTTATGTTCCTAAATGACAATAAAAAGATGAACTTTAATTGTAAATCATTTTATGTTCCTAAATGACAATAAAAAGATGAACTTTAATTGCAAATCATTTTATGTTCCTAAATGACAATAAAAAGATGAACTTTAATTGCAAATCATTTTATGTTCCTAAATGATAATAAAAAATGAACTTTACATATTATTATAATATCATAATAATAATCTTTCCAAAAGGTCTAATTCTGAAATCTAATCTTTTGATAAAATTGATTAAAACATCCTTTCGAGTAAAAATGACGCAAATCTACTTAAATCGGCTTCATTCACTTAATTATTTTCAAAAACCATGTTTTGATTCTTTAACTGAATATTTTATATTAAAAAAACATTCATATAATCCTAAATTGGAATGAGACCCAATCAATTACCATATAATTTTAATTATATGGATTTTATACATCGCATGTATTCTATGATAATGATGAAACATCCAAATAACAACCAGAGTGCATTTTACAACTAATCACAAGGGAGATGTGTGATTAGAATATCATCCTAAGCCCCATGTGGGGTTTCAACCAACACAACAAAATAATAGATTATTATTTGTGCACTTGGGCGATGTGTGGAAATTATCATCCCAATCACATAAACAAGTCAGGTAACTTGTAAATGGAAGTGTAATCATATTTAAATTATCATAAATATATTAACCTTATTTTACAGGTTAAATACTCCCAATCTCAATCATAACATAACATCCAAATCAACAATCATCCATACGATAGATAATCAACAACAAATATTTCAATCACAGATAATTAATGTACATTCAGTTATAAAAATAAATAACTGTATAAAAGATTGAGTGAGAAAGAGTTCTCACCTTTGTTTCTACTCCGTTAGTCTTTGATTTTCGTCGCACTCGCCATTGTCGCTTTTCGCACTCGGTTTCACTATTTTGGTTCTAACTTCTGCAAATGAGCTCCAATCTTCATCAAACTCTTTTTCTAGCACAAACATGCCTTTTCGGATAACTTTCGCCTAGCAGACTTTCTTCCAAAAGTGCTCTGATTGGCCGGAAATCGTGAATCTTCGCAGCAGGTCTGCTGTCGTAAATCGCTTTTTCCAAGCAGCTCCGAACTCCAAAATTCGACTTCCGTATACTCAAATCAAAGAGAAAATCGTGAACTACAACTTTGGTCTTAAGGAGTTTTGGCCAGAAATGCACGGTTTGAAAGTTATTGAGGAAAGAAGGGCAGGGGGTTATTTGCAAAACGGGAATTTTGTGAAAAGGGGGATTTTTGATGAAGCGGGGCCCACGGCCGGAGATGGATGGTGCGGAGGTGGAGGCAGGCCTCACTGGAGGCGGGGAAGGCGCGGTGGTGGTGGTAGTGCGGCGGTGGGGTCCATGGTGGCGGCGGTGGTGGCTTTTAGTTCTAGGGTTTTCAAAGAGGGAAAAAGAAAGAGAGAAGGAAGGAGAAAAGGAGAAGGAGAGGAGGAGGACTAATCGGCGGCTCGAGGAGGGAGGAGGGGCGGCGATAGCGGTGAATTGGAGGAAGAGGCCAGTAATTGGTTTTTTTGAATGAAAATGGGGAAGAAGGAAATAATGAATTAGAAAAGGAGGAAGAAAGACTGCTGCCTTTGAAGAGAAGCAGGAGAAGAATTAGGTTTGTGTTAGGGTTAGGGAGGAGTTTAGGATATTATATAGGAAAGAGATTTTTTTTTTAACCCCTTGTATATTTTAATCTTTTTAATCATATTATCTTTAACCCCTTATGTAGTAAATTTTATTCAATTTAGGTCTGTTTTCATGGTTTAAAAATCCATGTGGTCACCTACGGATTCCATTCTTGATAAAAATTGACATGCAGCCATTCTTTGACATTGCGGATCCAAATAAACTGGTCTTGTCGAATTCCAAGTCACAAATAGTGAATATTTAAAGTTAGAATATTGACTGTTTTACACTGAAAAATCAATTATGATCATATACAGATTCTAAAAATCATGAAACTTGGACTCTTATCATTATTTGACGATACGAATCCAGAAAAAAGTAGAATCGCATTCGGAGGTCGTTCGCAGAAATTCACGTTTTAAGGCGTATATATTATATTAAAAATATATATATTTATATAAATAAATTCCGAATCTCGAAGTATATCAGTGTTTATGCTTTTCGAATTCAGAAAAGTCATTTTGAACTTAATGGAAGTGGCTTCGAGTCCAAATTTCTTCGTATGCAAAAAGTAGCTTTTTGGGCCATATATATATATATATATATATATATATATATATATATATATATATAAATTCCGTAGCGTTTTTTCTGAAATTTTAATTTTGTCATATCTTACAGTTTATAATTTGAAATTCCAGTTTCTTAAATTCATTAAAAAGATATCGTCAATACGATCCTAGCATTTCTCGTTTCGTCCAATTCTAACTTATAATGAATTTTATATCGCCTTTTCAGGCTTGTAATATAATTAATATAAATTTATAAGTTCTAACTTTAATTAAAATAAAATTTCAGTCGTTATTATTTAAAATAAATCATTTTAAATATCCAAAATTCATTAAAATAGCTTAAAATAAATTTTTAGATTGGTTCTGAAATTCTGCGTTGTTACAATCTCCCCCATTTTAAATCTTTTCGTCCTCGAAAAGGAACGGAGCTGAAAGTTGTTTAACTAACCAACTCAACTTTCAATTCTAATCAATTTTTCGATTCAGTTCAATATTAAATTCGATTTAGCTAAATTTATCATTCTTTTATATATTGGTTAAATTAATTATCATTCCAATAATTTTATTAGTTAAACTAATAATTAAACATCACAACCAACAATCTATTAGGTGATTATCTTTTCAAATTCATACTAATTTTTTTTACTCAAAAATCATATTTTTGTTGCCAATTCCAAACAATAGACCTATCTAAGTTTTGGTTCTCACCCCATCCTGGAAACATATAGATATACCACTTTCGAAACTCGAACATAATCACTGATGATGATGCCTCATCATCAAAATCATCTCCGGGCGACTAGAGTGTGATTCTCTATCTATCTAGTATCTGAGGCTTTGAATACACGTTAGTTACGCGTATATTCAAAATCTTCAAATTCTTGGTTGTCCAAAATAAAATAATATACTCAAATACGTATTATTAGATTAAATTTTCAAAACTGTATTTGTTTTCATTTTTATTTTAAAAATTAATACCCTTCACACTCGATCTAGAATACTACTGATCCCATCTCTAATGAGTTATTCTCATTGGATATTACTAATCCAATCTCTGATGAATTCTTTCGTTCGGTTCTAATGTGTCTTGTTCTCGAGCTCTGTAAACCAAAGCTCTGATACCAAATGAAACGAACCAAACTTCCCCGTAAAGGAAAATACGGATTGAATTGAGAACACGACAAATTAGAACACAAACAAAAGAACATTTTATTGCTTATTACAACAATTTACATCAGAGTACAAGAATATAACAGAGTATGAATAAATAATTTACACATTGGAAACACAATATCAGAGATTAAATTACATTTAAATAGCAGCGGAAAAATAATACAAAATACAACTGAAAGAAATACACGGATACAGAGCTTTCCGAATATCGCTTCAGCTGTAAACCAGGATTTTGTGAATACAATATCTGCAAAACCAAAACTACTAGCTGCCCGTGTGGAAAATATGGACACCCAGAGTTTATGTTAAAACAATAAATTCCAGGTTAGTCATGGGACTGGTGTCAGAACTAAAACAGTTATTAGCTTGATTTTAAAGTTAGGTAAATCACAGGACCACGTCGTATAACACCAAAAGGGTTTACTCCATATGAATATTAATTTAAAATAAAACAACGCATTATTTTTTTGGAAAAATGACGCTATTATAAGACTCATGTCCCATCACACAATGCAACGCAAGCCGGAGGATAGAGTTTTCCCTTATAATAGCCAAATATGCTTGATACGCGAAATTTCATCTTTTATTATTATTATAAGTGTATAGTGTCAAAAATAACTTCAAATATAAATGTATCAATCATAGACGGTATAGGTACCAAATATCATGTCGCTATACTAGTTCTACAATCAAAACCGCATGATGTCATATTGGGAGTTGGATTTCCATCTATGAACCAAGGCAAGGGATCATCTTTAACAGATTCGAGACAATCTAGCCCATGTCTCAGGGTCAGAGCTCGAGTGACCCTAGGAGCCACAGGGCCGGTCCACAACTTACGTTAGTGGATTACATATAAATTCCAGAACAATATGTTTCCCCGCCCTATGGGGAGTAAATAAAGAGCCACTAGGGACTCAAATCTGAGGCGCCTCATTCCATCATCCACATAAGTAAAATGTCTGGGCTCCATACCATGACACCACTTCTAGCTAGAAAGAAACATATGTTCTCCCTGGATCCTTCTCCCGTTTCTGGTTCATATCGGGGTGTGAGGCTCGCGAAGTATCGCTATACACAAAGCTATGCCTAAATAAGTTGTGCTTTGATCATCAACCACAAGGCTATGATTTTCAACAAAAGCCTTGATCATTTGCATCTTAGCATGCCACATTGTCAGTCCATACTATACCATTGATTTCTGCCAATATACAACCTCTAAGCTCGTACGTCTCAGAGAAGGGTGTTAAGCAAGTGAATAAATTCTCCGCCACCAAACAGATATATATTTAGCAGAGATCAACGAATACAACATAAAGGAATACAACGTCAGACATACCATCCATTTAAAAGTCTGTTATGGGTCTGAACGAAACTGGAGCTTCTTATTCCTCATCCCATATGTCCAATACAGGATAGAGGTCCTCACATATCCGTCGATCTCCAAGTACGTTTGGACAATCACCACTTATTACCTTGTCTTGGGTGTACGGCCCATTCAAGGCATCAGTAATCATCCAAACGATGTGAAGATCTCCGGTCTTCGACCACCGTCTTCATCTTCAACTCTTGGTCGTCGTAGTAATTATTCAGAATGGGCTAAACCCCGTCTTTCAGAATAACTTGCGTATTTTATAATTAATAATCAAGTGCTATAAAAATACATCATACGCCTCATTCCAATCAAGAATATTCATTTATTTAAATGTTCTTTTCTCTGGGAAATGTTCCCATTAATTTTATCAAAGATAAATCCTTTTACACTTATAGTTTAATTCTCCTTTGAATATCATTTTTAAAAGATTTTATTTTATCTTTTCTCAACCTAAACCAAATTAAGGTTCATCCAACTAGTCTGGAATAATGCCTTACTGAAGTAATCATTTATTTTACTATCCCAGTCCCAACCTATTCATCCCATGGAGTAAAACTAGTGGTACTCCATATCTAACACTCAATGTGTAATTGGTTAATTTAATTACCGTTTTGTCATTCAAATCTAATTAAAGATTCAACTATCGCATGGAGTAAAACTGGTGGTACTTCTTAAATTCAGTAAATTTAATTACTTTATTCCCATTTAATCTAATTAAAGATTTATTAAAACCCCATTTAGTTTTACTCTTCTAAACTTATTGGTTATTCAAGTTTAAGAAGTTAATCTTGTCTTTAACTTGGTTAAAGAACAAATGTCACTTAAAAACATAGTTCACTATAAACCCAAAATCCTATTCCATTCAACCTCAATTTAATGTATTAAATTGGAAAACTTCTCTTTAGAAAATTCCTTTAAACTTAGTTAAAAGATTAATAAATTGCAACTCATAATTTCACCGTTAATCGGGTTTTAAAAACTAATGTCATTTAAAACATTGTTCACAATCAACCCAAAATCAACTTCCACTTAATTTTAATTATGTTTATTAATTGGAAAATCTCATTTAAATCTTAATTAAAAGATTTACTCTTTTCTCGACTGGGTTTAAGGACAGTGTTATTTAAGACACGATTCACGACAAACCCAAAATTTAATTTGATATTTAATATCAGGCTTTGAATAGAATTCATGTCGAAACATATTCAATATCAAATTCCAATCCACTTTATTCATTTGAAATTCTGCGTTATATTAAAACCATTTTAAATCCTTTTGTTTATTTATAAAAATAAATAAATCACTCACTATGATAAAAATATATTTTATTTTAATATACTAGGAATTTTACATCTAAAACTCTTTTTAAATCAGTTATTATGATTTTACATAATTTTTTCCATTTTTAGTTGTTTAAAAATTGGCCTATTCAATTAAATGACGTTTCAGGTCGTTTAACTACACTGACGCTGTTTTTATTAAAATTTGAATTTAACATTTCATAAAATCTAACCGTTGGATCTTAACAAATTAAATATCGATGGAAAGATCTTTCCAAAACGAACCTAACGGTTTCAGTTTTGGAAAAATCCGACGGTCGGATCTTTTGTTATAATCGTTTAAAGTTACGATTCCGAAACGCGAAATACCGTGCACGATTCGTTTAATTTTAATATATATATATATATATATATATATATATATATATATATATATATATATATATGTATGTATGTATATAAATCGTTAGACGATTTCACTAACATGTTCTTTCTAATAACAATTCTAAATGTACCTTAAAAATATCAATTTTAATGTTTCACCCAATATTTTTAAAACATGTCTAAATTTGTGATTCATACACACACACACACACACACACACACACACACACACATATATATATATATATACACAATAAAAGTAAAATTTTATTGTAAAACCATTTTCGACATTTCCTATGTTCATAAATACAATAAAAAGATAATTTTTATTGTAAATCAAATTGCGATAATTTTCATGTTCCAACATATAATAAAAAGAATGATTTTATTACAAATCAATTTTTAATCATTAACATGTTTCAACATATAATAAAAAAACTAATTTTATTGAAAATCATATTATTATAATTTTATGTTCCTACTTTGACAATAAAAAGAACATTTTTATTGTTAATCAAAATATGACAATAAACATGTTTCTAAATGACAATAAAAAGATTAATTTTATTTGTTAATCAAAATATGATAATAAACATGTTTCTAAACGACAATAAAAAGATTAATTGTATTGTTAATCAAAATATGATAATAGAAATGTTTCTAAACGATAATAAAAAGATTAATTTTATTGTTAATCAAAATATGATAATAGACATGTTTCTAAACGACAATAAAACATGAACTTTAATTATAAATCATTTTATGTTCCTAAATGACAATAAAAAGATAAACTTTAATTGTAAATCTTTTTATGTTCCTAAATGAAAATAAAAAGATGAACTTTAATTACAAATCATTTTATGTTCCTAAATGACAATAAAAAGATGAACTTTAATTGCAAATCATTTATGTTCCTAAATGACAATAAAAAGATGAACTTTAATTGCAAATCATTTAATGTTCCTAAATGACAATAAAAGGATGAACTTTAATTGCAAATCATTTTATGTTCCTAAATGACAATAAAAGGATGAAGTTTAATTGCAAATCATTTTATGTTCCTAAATGACAATAAGAAGATGAACTTTAATTGCAAATCATTTTATGTTCCTAAATAACAATAAGAAGATGAACTTTAATTGCAAATCATTTTATGTTCCTATATGACAATAAAAAGATGAACTTTAATTGCAAATCATTTTATGTTCCTAAATGACAATAAAAGGATGAACTTTAATTGCAAATCATTTTATGTTCCTAAATGACAATAAAAAGATGAACTTTAATTGCAAATCATTTTATGTTCCTAAATGACAATAAAAAGATGAACTTTAAATATTATTATAATATCATAATAATAATCTTTTCAAAAGGTCTAATTTTGAATTCTAATTTTTTGATAAAATTGGTTAAAACATCCGCTCGAGTAAAAATGATGCTAATCTACTTAAATCGGCTTCATTCACTTAATTATTTTCAAAAACCATGTTTTGATTCTTTAACTGAATATTTTGTTTAAAAAGAAATTCATATGATCCTAAATTGGAATGAGACCCAATCAATTACCATATTATTTTAATTATATAGATTTCATGCATCGCATGTATTCTATAATAATGATGAAACATCCAAATAACAACCAGAGTGCATTTTACAACTAATCACAAGGGAGGTGTGATTAGAATATCATCCCAAGTCCCGTGTAGGGTTTCAACCAACACATTACAAAATAATAGATTATTATTTGTGCACTTGGGCGATGTGTGAAAATTATTCGTCCCAATCACATAAACAAGTCAGGTAACTTGTAAATGGAAGTGTAATCATATTTAAATTATCATAAGTATATCAACCTTATTTTACAGGTTAAATACTCCCAATCTGAATCATAACATAACATCCAAATCGACAATCGTCCATATGATAGATAATCAACAACAAATATTTCAATCACAGGTAATTAATGTACATTCAGTTATAAAAATAAATAACTGTATAAAAGATTGAGTGAGAAAGAGTTCTCACCTTTGTTTCTACTCCGTTAGTCTTTGATTTTCGTCGCACTTGTCATTTCATCGCTTTTCGCACTAGGTTTCACTGTTTTGGCTCTAACTTCTGCAAATGAACTCCAATCTTCACCAAACTCTTCCACTAGCACAAACACTCCATTTTAGACAACTTTCGCCTGTGAACTTTCTTCTAAAAGTGCTCTGATTTGTTGGAAATCGTGAATCTTCGCAGCAGGTCTGCTGTCATAAATCATATTTTCCGAGCAGCTCCGAACTCCAAATTTGACTTCCATGTACTCAAATCGAAGAGAAAATCGTGAACTACAACTTTGGTCTTCAGGAGTTTTGGCCAGAAATGCAGGGTTTGAAAGTTATTGAGGAAAGAAGAACAAGGGGTTGCAAATCGGAAATTCTGTGAAAAAGGGTACTTTTGATGAAGCGGGGCCCTCGGCCGGAGATGGGTGGTGCTGTGGCGGCGGCAAGCCTGACTGGAGGTGGGGAATGCGCGGGGGTGGTGGTGGCGGGCGGTGGGGTCCATGGTGGCGGCGGTGGTGGCTTTTAGTTCTAGGGTTTTCAATGAGGGAAAAAGAAAGAGAGAAGGAAGGAGAAGAGCAAAAGAAGAGGAGGAGGACTAATCGGCGGTTGGGAGAGGGAGGAGGGGCGGTTGCAGCGGTGAATTGGAGGAGGCCATTAATTGTTTTTTTTTTTGAAAGAAAAAGGGGAAAAAGGAAATAATGAGTTAGAAAAGGAGGAAGAAAGACTGTTGCCTTTGAAGAGAAACAGGAGAAGAATTAGGTTTGTGTTCGGGTTAGGGAGGAGTTTAGGGTATTATATAGGAGGGAGAATTTTTGTTTTAACCCCTTGTATATTTTAATCTTTTTAATTATATTATCTTTAGCCCCTTGTGTAGTAAATTTTATTCAATTTAGGTCCGTTTTCATGGTTTAAAAATCCATGTGGTGACCTACGGATTGCATTCTTCATAAGCCGCTTGTAACACCCCACACCCGCTACGGACACTCTCTAGGGAATGCCATAACATCGGCGGAGTATTTTAGTGAATATAGAACAGAGAAATTACAGCAAGACAGATATAAGTAATACTAGAAAATTTAAAACAACATTTCAATGCAGCGGAAAGTAAAACATGTCTGGTTACATCACAAAACCATAATAAGAGTTAAGTACAAATATCCATTCTTGCTAAATAAAAATACATAATTCCAATACATGAACTAATAGCCGTAAAAGAAAAGGGTAAGCTGAGCTCTACATCTAGGGTCCAAGCTCCAAGAGAGTAATAAAAGCAGCCTGATCAAAGCCCACTCGTACTGGGCCCACTCTGAGAACCTGAGGGTTGGGAAAAAGATAAAAACAACGGGGTCAGACATAAGTCTGAGCGAGTCCTATAACTTTAACAATACAATCATTAAAGTAACCAGAGAAGACATAAACTTGACATACGGTAATGTCTGGGGATGAATGGCTACACTAAGCAGCTTGGTAGACTTAGGATAAACTAAGGTAACTGTAAAGACGCATTTACCCACCCAAGGATAATTACTACACTGCACCACACCAGTCATTCCTACTTAAAGGTTGATTCCTCCCAAGGACTTAGAAAATTTACCCAGTAGTTTCGTGTACCCCTAGCTGACTACATAGGTGCCGTCTGCCCCTATCTCCACTAGGTGTACCCACTACTCCCAAGTGATCGGCTCTCTACCGTAGATACCCGTGCCGGCCCCACAGTGGGGTGTATCACTCCCCAAAGTGGCAACCCGATATAATTAACGGTGCACGGCTTATATCTACACGATGCAACAACGTCTTACCTACCAGCCCGGGTCCACACACGCATATGAAACCCGTTGGACTTGCGTTGCCACCGCTAACCCGTTTTGGCCTCTTATAATCAAGCCCAATATGCGTGTCCCGTCACTCGACTAGAATCGAGCCCACTAAGATACGTTGGGATATTGGTTGAAATGGGCCCCCACAAGCTACCACCTAAGCTTGTTATTTCTAGTGAATCCCACTTAACCCTTTAACCATGTTTTAATTACATGTTCCACTTTGGTTAAGTATTCTAATCGTATTTTCTATTGCCACCCAAGGCAACCACTAGATTTCCACATGCCACCCAAGGCACCCACTTAACCCCTCATGCCCCACTACATGCTTATCTGGTTAAGTGTTTCTTAATTGATTAAGAACGTAACCCTTGTAAAGACCTCTCACATTAGACCGTCTTTTATGGCAGCTGGATTTGTCGGTCGGTTCCGGGCAGCCTTACGCCATAACAGGGTCTAACCTCGTGTCTTTACACTTGTCACGTATTTAGTTTATGCCTAAGACCTCTCACATTGGGCCAACCATTTGTAGCCGCTGGATTTGCCGGGCGGTTCCGGGCAGTCTTATGCTACAAAAGGGTCCAACCTCGTGTCTTAGTCGATTAATTACATCTAATTAATCACTCCCATAATTTATATTAATTATCCCTAATTAATTACACAATTTTAAGAATATGGGTAGACCTAACTCAATAGGTAAATTCCCAATTCCATAGTATGGGTAGACCTAACTTAATAGGTAAATTCCCAACTCCATAATATGGGTAGACCTAACTTAATAGGTAAATTCCCAATTATGTCCATTCATTTTATGTTATACACATTTCTATAAACATGCATATTAACCCCATCGTTTCCCACGTAATCCGTTTTCATAACATGTCATATAAATGGGAAGATTCACTATAAATGTAACGGGTTCAATCTTAGCACAACGTTGGCTTTTACATGGGTTTAAAAGGTGTCAACTTGCATCATGATATTAAACCCAACTAGCATCATTAAATAACCCAACTTGCATGTGTACACATATGTCATATAAAGGTAACTTGCATAAGTGTTCATAGGTTACACAAAGGGTGAACTTGCATATGTGACTTGCATCATAAAATAGGGTAAACATGCATATGTATGCATAGCATACAAAGGTATCATCTTGCATATGTATGCATCTTATTTAAAAAGGGTAAACTTGCATGTCATAAGGTATGCATAAAATCAAATACTTAGCATGCATGAAATCAAGTACTTAGCATGCATAAACCCAAACACTTAGCATGCATAAAATCAAGTACTTAGCATGCATAAAACCAAACACTTAGCATGCATAAAATCAAATACTTAGCATGCATAAAACCAAACACTTAGCATGCATAAACCCACATACTTAACTTGCATAAACTCACATACTTAACTTGCATAAACCCACATACTTAACTTGCATAAACTCACATACTTAACTTGCATAAACCCACATACTTAACTTGCATAAACCCACATACTTAACTTGCATAAACATAGGGTTAACATCAAACATAGATTAGCAAACTAACATCATATCATATGACTTAAAGCCCACTAATCCGCATACAAAACCGCATGATCTCATCATATCTCATCTACTTAATTTAGCAATTGGTTATTAAAGTGATAGAAACTCACCAAAACCAAGATTAGCAAACTTATGAAGTAGAACTAGTTGCTATATTTGAAGATGGTGATGATTAGAGGTTGATTAGCTTGCAACTTTCTTCATAAACTAGTGGAGGCTCCTCTTAAGTTTGATTTTGGCGGCATGATGGCATCATTTCTATTTTTAGTATGGATTAGGCTTGCATTAGGGTGTATTCATAGGATTAGGGTGTGTTTTAGACCATAGGATTAACCCTAGGCTAAATTAGGTCCGTCAGATTTAGGAAGTTTCTAGGGATTAGCCCAAAACACAGCCAAACCCTAAAATGGTGCACTAGGTTTAACTGGTCGAGCACCTCCTGTCGACACCCAAGTCGACAGGGCTGTCGACCTGGTCCTACCCAGTCGACTGCCCTGTCGACAGGGCTGTCGACACGGGTAGCTAGGCGGGAGTTTTTCCCTCCAGCGCCCAATGGCCCCAAATTTTGAATTTTAAACCTGAATTTTTAAATCTGTTTTGAACTTTTAATTTTCTGCAAACTTCATTGGGCCATAACTGGGCCATACGGACTCCGATTTACAAAATTTCGGACTCTATTCTGCGTATTTTTCCGAGACGAACAAAATGACGCAGCCCGTTTCCCCCAATTCTCATATTTGAGATTATTTATTCTGCAATTAGTGAATTTTAGAATTAACTGAAATACGGGGTGTTACATTCTCCCCTCCTTAAAGGATTTCGTCCTCGAAATCTCTAAGCTAAGGAGAATGCATATCCTACCATCCAAATAACCATCTACTCAATCCATCAAACAAGGGCATCCATTGTCCTTAAAACAATTTCTAATGATGTATGAGCATATGCAAAAAGTGTGTGTATATGTTCCCTATCTAATGTATGAACATATGCAAACCGTGATAGTGCCATGCATCCATTATGTATGCGAGAGAACCCTATCGACACATACAACATCTACATGAGTGCACAATCATTCACCAAAATGCATCATCCATATGATAACACAACCATTATACATCCATAAATATAGCTATCTACACACAATTATATGCAATATGCAATATGAAGTGACTGAGCCGATCTGGTGCCTAGAGTGTGTGTATATGCATCCACGAGCAACCACTAGCAAACACTTGCATCCACTTGCATCCATCAACCATAACATGTCTCAAACACATGTTTCAACCATAGGTTTACCCTATCTAAAAGTCAAACAGTACTAACGAGAGGACATACTAAAGATAAGATAAGTACTAGACAACAATAGAGGAGAAATTAAAGACATACCCTCAAAAAGAAATGGGTATAATGAACGCATCTTCGCTTCCGTCTCCCAAGTTGCGTTGCTCTCATCTTCTCCCCATTGCACTTTGACTAGTTGAACCTCTCTGTTTCTCAACTTCCTAGTCTCTGACCCAAGGATGCGAGTAGGAGCTCGTCGAATCGTTGCATCACGCTCTACTTCCACTTCTCTAAGCAAGCTTGGCTCTACCACCTCTGCAGTCTCATGTAGGCACTTCCTCAAATGTGACACATGGAATACATCATGTACCCCACTAAGTCTGTCGGGCAACTCCACTCTATATGCCATCCGTCCAATCCTTTCCTTAATAGGAAACGACCCTACGAACCTTGGTGCTAACTTCCCAACAGATCCAAAGCGAACCACATTTCGTAACGGAGACACTTTGACAAAGACCATGTCCCCAACTTCAAACTCAAGATCCGTCCTTCTCTTGTCCGCATAAGATTTTTGCCTATCCTGCGCTGCTTTCATCCTCCTTCGAATCAAGTCAATCTTCTCAGAAGTCTCCCTAACCATATCAGGCCCAAGCAAGATCTTATCCGTAGATTCCCACCAACATGTAGGTGATCGACAAGGCCTTCCATAAAGAGCTTCGAAAGGAGCCATACCAATACTGGACTGAAAGCTATTATTATATGCGAACTCCACCAATGGAAGATGCTCTTCCCATGTACCTCCAAAATCTAAGATACAAAGCCTCAAAAGGTCTTCTAGGACATGATTCACCCTCTCAGTCTGGCCGTCCGTCTGAGGATGATATGCGGTGCTCAGACACAATTGAGTCCCCACTGCTTCTTGCAAACTTTTCCAGAACTCGCTAGTGAAGATAGGATCTCGATCACTCACTATGCTAGAGGGTACCCCATGCAATCGAACTATCTCTCGAAGATATACTGAAGCTAGCCATGGAGCAGTCCTCTTGCTCTTCACAGGTATGAAATGGGCGCTTTTAGTAAGTCTGTCTACCACAACCCAAATTCCCGTATTACCCTTTCTCGATCTGGGTAACCCGTCAATAAAATCCATCGAGACACTATCCCACTTCCATTGCGGAACTTCCAATGGGTGAAGCAACCCACCTGGTTTCTTTTGCTCCGCTTTCACCTGTTGGCAGACCAAGCATCGAGCGACATATTCGGCCACATCTTTCTTCATACCGGCCCAGAAGAAAACCCGCTTCATATCTTGGTACATCTTGTCCCCACCGGGATGAATGGTCATCCTAGAACGGTGTGCATCATCAAGAATAGCCTTCCTCAAACCCTCGTCTTGCGGTACACAAAGTCTACCATCTCTACGCAAGCACCCCCTATTGTCTAGGGTGTACCTACTCAAATGGCTGGACGACTCCCCCCTTATGAGCTTCTCTACCATCTCAACCAACTGTGGGTCGTCCCTCTGTGCTTCTCCAATTCGCCCCAAAAGAGTAGGTCTGACCTCCAAGGATGCTAGCAAACCGGGTATATAGTCAATGGAAGGTCTGAAATCAAACATCGAGATAAATTCCAAGCTTCGTCGTTCCACGAACAATGGACTCAAGGACAACCTTTTTCTGCTCAAGGCGTCCGCCACCACGTTCCCCTTGCCAGGGGTATACGCTATCTCGAAATCATAGGATGCTAAGAACTCCATCCACCTTTGCTGTCTCAAATTCAAATCCTTCTGAGAAAACAAGTATTTCAATGATTTGTGGTCAGTGAACAATTCGAATCTCTCACCAAGAAGATAATGGCGCCAAATCTTAAGCGCAAAAACAATAGCGGCCAACTCTAAATCATGGGTAGGGTAATTTTTCTCATGCACTCTCAACTGCCTTCCACCATAGGCTATTACCCTTCCCTCTTGCATTAAGACTGCGCCCAGTCCTGTCCCACAAGCATCGGTATAGACAACAAATGGCTTGCTCCCATCTGGAAACACTAAAACCGGAGCGGTGGTTAATGCTCTTTTTAACCGTCGGAACGCATCATCACAATCTACGTCCCATGTGAAAACAAGATTCTTCTTCGTAAGGCGGGTTAAAGGAGCTGATATCTTTGCGAAGTCTTTGATAAACTTCCTATAGTAACCCGCCAACCCCAAGAAACTTCTTACTTCGGTAGCATTTCTAGGAACCTTCCAATCTTGAATTGATACTACCTTCGCGGGATCCACAGCTATCCCTTCCTTGGAGACCACGTGCCCCAAGAACCGCACTTCCTTCCTCCAGAAGTGACATTTAGAGAATTTCGCCTTAAGGCTATGTGCTCGAAGAGTCTTCAACACCTCCCCAAGATGTAGGGCATGCTCTTCTTCACTCTTAGAAAATACTAAGATATCATCCACAAAGACCACCACGAACTTATTAAGGAACTCCCTGAACACCCTACTCATCAAATCAACAAAGTATGCAGAGGCGTTCGTCAACCCAAATGGCATCACCAGCCACTCATAGAAACCATCCGGAGTCCTAAAGGCAGTCTTGTCTATGCTATCCTCAGCCACCCTCAACTGATGAAACCCCGTGGCTAAGTCCAACTGAGAAAATACCGAAGCGCCAACCAACTGATCAAAAAGATCATCAATCCTCGGCAATGGGTGTCTATTCTTCTTTGTGAGCTTATTGAGTTCTCTATAGTCCACACAAAGTCCGAGGGACCCATCCGCCTTCGTAGCAAAAACTACTGGAGCACCCCACTCCGATATACTTCGTCTTATGAACCCCTTCTCAAGCAACTCCCCTACTTGCTTATGGAGTTCCCTCCTCTCACGAGGAGCCATGTGGCGCACTGGTAAAGATACAGGTTTAGCATTATCCACCAGATATATTCGGAAGTCAATCTCCCGCTTCGGAGGTAAGCCCTTCACCTCCTCAAACACATCCGAGTATTCTCGGACCACTCTAACAGATTGCAAACTCTCGACCGAAGCGTCAAGCGATTCAAGATAACTTAGCATAACAGAATCCATGGGATTACAAAAGATCTCGAGAGTGTTACCCAAGCGGGTCATGAGCCTAACAACTCTCCTTTCGCAATCAAGAACGGCACCATTACTGGATAACCAGTCCATGCCCAAAATCAACCCATAGCCCGTGAAGCCCAACACAAAAGCATCACATCTAAACTCAATGCTAAGTATAGAAATCTTCAAACCCAAACATATCATGGACAAGTAAGTGGAGCCCCCAATTGGGTTTGAAACAACCAAGGGATCATCTACCAGACTGGTGTCTAAGTGCAGTGACTCAACCAATGATGATGAGATAAACGAATGCGATGCGCCAGAATCAAACAATGTTCGGACAGGATGATCAAATAGAAAAACCAGACTTTCAACGGAAATAGTTCTACCTCTTTCCTGGATCGGTGGAACCGCGAGAGCCTGTACTTGCCCCCTAGCCTGACCCGGTGCCATAAGAGCTTGCACCTGTCCTCCTGAGGTAGACCCCGTCCTTTTCCCTTTCTTAGGACAGTCTTTCACTAGATGCCCTGCTTCGCCACAGTGGAAGCAGCCAGTCTTCTTCTTCTTGCGACAATCCTTGCTTAGGTGGCCAGGTGTCCCACAATTGAAACACTTCTTCTTCTTGCCCTTGCCACCGTTGCCTTTCCCACCTTTGTTTTGCTGTTGTTGCTGAGGTCTCTTTTGATCTCCCTTCTTCTCGGGTGCCTTATTAGCATTGGGACCCTTCTCTTCTTCATGCATGAGTGCCATGTCAACTAGCTTCTCAAAAGTGGCCCCCATAGGGATATGAGTCATAGCCAACCCATGCATCGGTTCATTCAAGCCTTTCACGAACCTCAAAGCCTTCTTCTCCGGTGTATTCACCATGTCTAGGCCAAACCTTGCCAATTGATTAAACTTGTTGACATATTCCTTCACTGAGAGATTTCCTTGCTTTAGAGTCAAGAATCTTTCCATATACAAGTTTTCCTCCGCCCTTGAGAGAAACTTTGCCACAAATCTTTGCCTAAAATCCGCCCAAGAGTCAACGGGGCGTTCTCCATTAGTGACCTCCCACCAGAATGAGGCCTCTCCCTTCATTAACCAAGCAGCTAACTTGACTTTCTTTCCTTCTTCCATCTCAAAGATATCTATCAACTCTTCCACCTCCTTAAGCCAATCTCTAGCCTACACAAAAGTTTCAGATCCTTGAAAAGGTTTCCCTCCCATAGCTTTGAATTCCTTGCAAGTCTTAGCAAAAGTATCCGTGCGAGGAGGAGGGGGAGGAGGAAGATCGGGTGCTACGGTTGGTGGAGGAACATTTGCTGGACCCGCAGTGGTGGCCCTAGCCTCCATCAATCTCCTATACCATACTGGTACCGTCACACCCTCCGGAAAGTTAAGATCCTCAGTCATGCTGAAATGAAAAAGGAAAGATTCAAAACGGAGAATTCGAAAAATGGAGAATTCGAAAGATAAAGATATGGCTATTGGGGATTATGCTTTTCTTTCCAAAAACTTTTCTCTTTAAAGACATGTTTTTGAGAATATCTCTTCCAAAAATGTTTTTAGAAAAATAGTTTTCTAAAAATTTTATCTGTTCCGGTAACCTTTGCTCTGATACCACGTGTAACACCCCACACCCGCTACGGACACTCTCTAGGGAATGCCATAACATCGGCGGAGTATTTTAGTGAATACAGAACAGAGAAATTACAGCAAGACAGATATAAGTAATACTAGAAAATTTAAAACAACATTTCAATGCAGCGGAAAGTAAAACATGTCTGGTTACATCACAAAACCATAATAAGAGTTAAGTACAAATATCCATTCTTGCTAAATAAAAATACATAATCCCAATACATGAACTAATAGCCATAAAAGAAAAGGGTAAGCTGAGCTCTACATCTAGGGTCCAAGCTCCAAGAGAGTAATAAAAGCAGCCTGATCAAAGCCCACTCGTACTGGGCCCACTTTGAGAACCTGAGGGTTGGGAAAAAGATAAAAACAACGGGGTCAGACAAAAGTCTGAGCGAGTCCTATAACTTTAACAATACAATCATTAAAGTAACCAGAGAAGACATAAACTTGACATACGGTAATGTCTGGGGATGAATGGCTACACTAAGCAGCTTGGTAGACTTAGGATAAACTAAGGTAACTGTAAAGACGCATTTACCCACCCAAGGATAATTACTACACTGCACCACACCAGTCATTCCTACTTAAAGGTTGATTCCTCCCAAGGACTTAGAAAATTTACCCAGTAGTTTCGTGTACCCCTAGCTGACTACATAGGTGCCGTCTGCCCCTATCTCCACTAGGTGTACCCACTACTCCCAAGTGATCGGCTCCCTACCGTAGATACCCGTGTCGGCCCCACAGTGGGGTGTATCACTCCCCAAAGTGGCAACCCGATATAATTAACGGTGCACGACTTATATCTACACGATGCAACAACGTCTTACCTACCAGCCCGGGTCCACACACGCATATGAAACCCGTTGGACTTGCGTTGCCACCGCTAACCCGTTTTGGCCTCTTATAGTCAAGCCCAATATGCGTGTCCCGTCACTCGACTAGAATCGAGCCCACTAAGATACGTTGGGATATTGGTTGAAATGGGCCCCCACAAGCTACCACCTAAGCTTGTTATTTCTAGTGAATCCCACTTAACCCTTTAACCATGTTTTAATTACATGTTCCACTTTGGTTAAGTATTCTAATCGTATTTTCTATTGCCACCCAAGGCAACCACTAGATTTCCACATGCCACCCAAGGCACCCACTTAACCCCTCATGCCCACTACATGCTTATCTGGTTAAGTGTTTCTTAATTGATTAAGAACGTAACCCTTGTAAAGACCTCTCACATTAGACCGTCTTTTATGGCAGCTGGATTTGCCGGTCGGTTCCGGGCAGCCTTACGCCATAACAGGGTCTAACCTCGTGTCTTTACACTTGTCACGTATTTAGTTTATGCCTAAGACCTCTCACATTGGGCCAACCATTTGTAGCCGCTGGATTTGCCGGGCGGTTCCGGGCAGTCTTATGCTACAAAAGGGTCCAACCTCGTGTCTTAGTCGATTAATTACACCTAATTAATCACTCCCATAATTTATATTAATTATCCCTAATTAATTACACAATTTTAAGAATATGGATAGACCTAACTCAATAGGTAAATTCCCAATTCCATAGTATGGGTAGACCTAACTGAATAGGTAAATTCCCAACTCCATAATATGTGTAGACCTAACTTAATAGGTAAATTCCCAATTATGTCCATTCATTTTATGTTATACACATTTCTATAAACATGCATATTAACCCCATCGTTTCCCACGTAATCCGTTTTCATAACATGTCATATAAATGGGAAGATTCACTATAAATGTAACGGGTTCAATTTTAGCACAACGTTGGCTTTTACATGGGTTTAAAAGGTGTCAACTTGCATCATGATATTAAACCCAACTAGCATCATTAAATAACCCAACTTGCATGTGTACACATATGTCATATAAAGGTAATTTGCATAAGTGTTCATAGGTTACACAAAGGGTGAACTTGCATATGTGACTTGCATCATAAAATAGGGTAAACATGCATATGTATGCATAGCATACAAAGGTATCATCTTGCATATGTATGCATCTTATTTAAAAAGGGTAAACTTGCATGTCATAAGGTATGCATAAAATCAAATACTTAGCATGCATGAAATCAAGTACTTAGCATGCATAAACCCAAACACTTAGCATGCATAAAATCAAGTACTTAGCATGCATAAAACCAAACACTTAGCATGCATAAAATCAAATACTTAGCATGCATAAAACCAAACACTTAGCATGCATAAACCCACATACTTAACTTGCATAAACTCACATACTTAACTTGCATAAACCCACATACTTAACTTGCATAAACGCACATACTTAACTTGCATAAACCCACATACTTAACTTGCATAAACCCACATACTTAACTTGCATAAACATAGGGTTAACATCAAACATAGATTAGCAAACTAACATCATATCATATGACTTAAAACCCACTAATCCGCATACAAAACCGCATGATCTCATCATATCTCATCTACTTAATTTAGCAATTGGTTATTAAAGTGATAGAAACTCACCAAAACCAAGATTAGCAAACTTATGAAGTAGAACTAGTTGCTATATTTGAAGATGGTGATGATTAGAGGTTGATTAGCTTGCAACTTTCTTCATAAACTAGTGGAGGCTCCTCTTAAGTTTGATTTTGGCGGCATGATGGCATCATTTCTATTTTTAGTATGGATTAGGCTTGCATTAGGGTGTATTTATAGGATTAGGGTGTGTTTTAGACCATAGGATTAACCCTAGGCTAAATTAGGTCCGTCAGATTTAGGAAGTTTCTAGGGATTAGCCCAAAACACAGCCAAACCCTAAAATGGTGCACCAGGTTTAACTGGTCGAGCACCTCCTGTCGACACCCAAGTCGACAGGGTTGTCGACCTGGTCCTACCCAGTCGACTGCCCTGTCGACAGGGCTGTCGACACGGGTAGCTAGGCGGGAGTTTTTCCCTCCAGCGCCCAATGGCCCCAAATTTTGAATTTTAAACCTGAATTTTTAAATCTGTTTTGAACTTTTAATTTTCTGCAAACTTCATTGGGCCATAACTGGGCCATACGGACTCCGATTTACAAAATTTCGGACTCTATTCTGCGTATTTTTCCGAGACGAACAAAATGACGCAGCCCGTTTCCCCCAATTCTCATATTTGAGATTATTTATTCTGCAATTAGTGAATTTTAGCATTAACTGAAATACGGGGTGTTACACCGCTCTTTGACATTACGGATCCAAAGAAACTGGTCTCGTCGAATTCTGAGTCCATATGCATAAATAGTGAATATTTAAAGTCAGAATATTGACTGTTTTACACTGAAAAATCAATTACGATCACATACTGATTCTAAAAATCATGAAACTAGGAATCTTATCATTATTTGACGATATAAATAAAAAAAATAGAATCGCATTCGGAGGTCCTTTGCAAAAATTCACTTTTTAAGGCGTATATATTATATTAAAAATATATATGTATATAAATAAATTCTGAATCTCGAAATATATCAGTGTTTATACTTTTCGAATTAAGAAACGTCATTTTGAACTCAATGGAAGTGGTTTCGAGTCCAAATTCCTTCGTATGCAAAAAGTAGTTTTTAGGCCATATATATTATATATATATATATTCCATAGCGTTTTTCTGAAATTTTAATTTTGTCATAACTTACAATTTATAATTCAAAATCTCAATTTCTTAAATTCATTAAAAAGATATCGTCAGTACGATCCTAGTATTTCTCGTTTCGTCCAGTTCTGACTTATAATGAATTTTATATATTTATTCAAAGTTTAAAATTTGAAATTTCAAACTACCGTGCCTTTTCAGGCTCATAATATAAATAATATAAATTTATAAGTTCTAACTTTAATTAAAATAAATTTTCAGTCATTATTATTTAAAATAAATCATTTTAAATATCCAAAATTCATTAAAATATCTTAAAATAAAATTGGTTTTGAAATTCCGGGTTGTTACAATTTGGTACTAATTTTTCAATTCAGTTATTGCTATTTCAGTCTTCTAGTTTCAACATTGGATGCAGGTACATGGATGCTTTGACGACGATTACTAAAGGAACATTGTTCCCAATGTGTGGAATGAATTTGGCATTTGACCGCGAGCTTATCGGACCTGCAATGTACTTTGGCCTCATGGACGATGGACAACCAATCGGACGTTACGATGATATGTGGGCTGGCTGGTGTGTTAAGGTAATCGCTATTTTGCTCATATTGTCCATCTGTACATATATATCAAATAAAATGATGTTAAAACAAGATCATAACTGATACAAAAAATAAAATAAAAGCGAAGGTGATATGCAAATAATCCCTGCATATAATTTGCTGAAGTGGTTTGTTGACATAGAACTTTCAAATTATTGTTTCTACAAAATGACAATTGAGAATGACATACTCTCTTGTTCAAGCTCAGTAGTGTTTTACCATATAATCCCTGCATAAAGAACAATTGTACGTTAAACTACATGTTGGTTATAAATTGACATTTAATGTGAAGTAATTCTACTGGAGTGAACATCAAATATTGATATACCTTGTTTCCAGCAACTGAACATACAAACGAAGGTAAGTTCATGCAAGCCAAATCAGCCGGAGATATAGTTATAGTTGGAAGTGGAGATTATGATACCAAATTTGGTGTCCTTTATGCCCTTTGTACATCAGGTCCACTATAAGAAAATATGATATACATTGCATTATGTTATAGTTATTGTTCACACAACCTGCTTGTTGCATAATTACTGTGTGAACGCATTATTTGATATATTGAATGATGGTTCTCATGTAAAGTGTTTTTTATGTTATTGATCCAGGTTATTGACAGTGATCTTGCAGTACTATCACTATTGGAGTGTGAAAATGTCTTTGGGTACTTTAGTTTTCTTTCTGATTTTATTTACTATTTTAGACTTCGGATCCAAGCTTTTTCAACATTTTTAATCAAGACTGTTATTTTCTTTGCTAATAGGATACCACAGTCTCTTCCATGCCTCCATGATAAGGTCATTGTTGCCGCTGTTAATTCCACCATTACTGATTGTAATCAAAAGAAATGCCAGGTTTCATATTTAGTCATATGTATTGCATTTATTACTGTTATCCCTTTTTTCTTAGTTGGACTAGCATGATATATTTTCATAAACTAGGTTGTAGGAGCTGGCATTCTTGGTATGATTAAAGGTCTGAAGGCCTTTAAACAAGAACATGATCATAACATGTCCAGTGGTGCTGAGGTAACCAATTTCTCGAAGTTGGAGGAATTCTTTTCAAAGGATTCATTTGTAAATATATCAGACATCGTTGTCGAAGACAGCGACGTGGAACTGAGCATAATCAATCTCTCATTTTCTCTTCCCCACTTGAAAGTAGTAGTATATTTATTTCCGTTATATTCTAAACTTGTCATGTCTGCATTCAAATTGTTGATGAGGCTCCTATATCATCATTGTCATTTGGCATAATAAAACATAAGAAAACAAGCATGTTTCGATCACCATTACTTTTCCAATCTCATTTAAAAAAAACTTTAAGCGACTAGCAAAGTTATACTCAACTTTTTTTTATCAAATACAGATGGGAAAGAGGATACAAATAGATTATTTCAAGGTATGATCATTGATGATAAACCTCGAGTTAGAGTGATACAAGAAATCATGACTAAATACAAATTCAATGGAGTAATCCTTCATGCTAAAAGCTGAATCCATTTTGTTATTTATATTTTCCATTTTGCGAGCTTTACAATTCTTTTTATTTCACACAGGATGCTTAAGCTGCAGTAGCCACTGCAAACAAGCAGATGGGATGCCAGGAGAAGCTTAGGTATATTTTTTTCTTCTTATAATATAGTTTGATAAGTATAGATATTAATAATAATGAAAACAAACATGTAAAATATTAAATTGTCGATTTAAAATCATGTAATGTCCTTTTTAACTAGATGCCACTTCATGTTCTCAAACCTAAAGATTCTTTACAGGTCTGTTTGTATAGGTTTTAGAAGATTCTTTACATATCTGCTTGCTTCCTTAGAAATATTGCAAATAGCATAGATGAACAAATGAATAATTGTAAGAACTCAAACAAGTGATCTATACTTGGTTACAAGTCTTTGCATATACAATATTTAGTCATCAGTAAACTTTGTACAACAGTAGAATTGCACTTCTCCTTTGCTTAGGGAAATTCATTGCAAAAGAGTAGTCCCCAACAAATATGCATAAATATTATGTTCATAGCTGAAGTAATACAAATAGCTCACATTTTACTTAAAAGTTAGCCAGTTACTTAGCTGGTCAGTATACTTCAGTTTGAGCAGCTCAGATTGGGCTCAGTATGCATCCTTTAATTCATGCGTACTATTTAGGACCACCCTGGTACATTAGTAATTACGGTAATTATCCATATCCGTTTCTCTTGTTTGTATACTTAGTTCTATTCATGTCCTAAATTAGCTTTAGATATAGATGAGATTAGCTACTATTCCTGTTAACTGTCTTTTAGTTCTGTCATTTTCAATTTATGTTATATTCTTGTTATCATTCTTTTCTTACATCTGCACATTTCTGTTGTTTTTGTTAAAGTTTGTGTAATTTCCTTGGCTGTTAGGCTGATTAAAACTACTGCTAATGAAACCTAAGATGATGTCAAATACTGTTTCAATTTTGCATTTTAATTGTGTTTCTTGCATTTTGCTTTGTTATAAGACTGTAATTTGTGCTTGTGAATTGCAGGTACTAGAAGTTGGACGAGCTCACAAGCTGAAGACTAAGTGATTTTTCATGTAATCTTGTTTTGAAACGATGTTTGAACAATACATATGTTAATTGACATATTTCTATATTTATTAGTAGACTTGTTAACTTTGACTTTGTAATTGAAATCAAATATGCTTTTGGAATTAATTTTTTGCTATTGACAGTTTTGTCTTGTGAATTTACTGCCTAATTGTTTAAAACTATGCACTAATTAAATAAGAGATTTGCTATATAAAGATCATAGTTGATGTTGCTATATATTAAAAATATTAATAGCAGAAAATTGCTCTTATGAAAATATAAGGTGAATGCTATGCAAAAAATTAAATAGTGTGGAAAAACTTTTCATATCATTGAATATGTGCTCGAAAACACTGATAACGCTATATATACTACAAATATTCATAGCAAAAAACTCCACTTATGGAATAAAAATGTGAAATGTTATTAAATCGTGTGGATAACTTTTCATAACACTGAATATGAGCTATGTAAATAATGCTAATGCTATGAAAAATATTTTTCCATATCAATGAACATGAGCTATGAAAATATTGATAACGTTATAAAAAATTAAGCTGAGATTTTAGTAAGCAAATATAATTGCAAGGTCTAAACGCTATGTAAAACATTTCATGGTGGTGAATGTGCACTATAAAATGTATAATACTATAGCGTTTAGATTTGAGCTATAAGATATAACAGGGCTATCATTGAAACGACCTGAACTCGCCCTTACGGGAAAGCCCGGATTGAGTTGAGACCACGACAAATTAGAACACAAACAGAAGAACATTTCATTGCTTATTACAACAATTACATCAGAGTACAGGAATATTTCAGAGTATGAATAAATAATATACATTTGACAAATATCAGAGATTCAAATTACAAAGCAGCGGAAAATCAATACAAAACACAACTGTAAGAAATACAGAGATACAGAGCGTTCCGAATATAGCTCCAGCTGTAAATATAGGATCCTGTATAAAGAAATATCTGCAAAACCTAAACTACTAGCTGCCCATGTGGAATATAGGGGCACCTAGAGTTTAGGTTAAAACAATAAACTCCAGGTCAGTCATGTGACTGGTGTGAGAACTAAAATAACTATTAAATCTTTACTTTAGAAATAAAGTAAATCAAGGGACCACGCCGTATAACACGGAACTGGTTTCCTCCCAAGAATACCAGTGCATAAAACAAACAGCGCAATGCTTTTTGGAAAAATGAAGCTATTATAAGACTCAAGTCCTATCACACAATGCAGCGCAAGCCGGAGGATGGAGTTTTCCCTTAAAATAGCCAAATAATGCTTGGTACGCGAAATTTAATCTTTTATTATTACTATAAGTGAAGAAATCAACTTCAAATATAAATGTATCAATCATAGACGGCATGGGTACCATATATCATGTCGCCATACTAGTTCTACAATTAAAACCGCACAATGTCATATTGGAAATTGGATTCCATCTGTGAACCAAGGCAAGGGATCGTCCTTACCGCTCCGAGATGCTGAAGCCCGTGTCTCAGGACCCAGACTTAGGTGGGCCCTTGGATCGTCAGGGTCGGTCCATACTAAGTGGATTAATAATCCCTGAACAATACGTTTTCCCGCCCTATGAGGCATAATGGTCAGGGATTATTAACATACTGACCATCAAATAACATACTGACCATTACGCCTGTAACACCCCACCTCCGCCAGGGTGGCTCTTGCAAGCACTCTGACTTTGGAGGGGCGTTTGAATCAGGTAAACATGCATAATGATATATCAAGGCAGAACAAGAACATATGTATATATGTAAACAGAGTAAATAAGATAAGTAAAACAGCGGAAGATTTCAAACTATTTCAAAACAAGTCTGGTACAACATAATGTCAACTTTCCAAATACACAAGTCTAGATAAAAACAACATCACTGAAAAACTGAAATACATAAGTACTATCCCCAAAATAAGTGATGACCATAGCTAGCTTCATGTCAAGACCGTACATGAGCTAAAATCCCACAAGCAAGTGATCAGAAATCCAAGCTAAGCTCCAATATTCCCACCCTGAGAACCTGGGGGGGGGGGAACGGAAGAAAAGAGGCGAAAGAAAAACAGGTCAGTCAAAAAGACTGAGTAAGCCCTACTACAATCAATGTAAACTGATAAAGTTAACTGGCATGAGAAGCAGGGATGAACATAAGGATAACAACATACTAGCATGATGATTAACTAACAAGGTAGATAAAGGTGTCATCGCATAATCAGGTTTAAGGTTTTTGCACCACAGGTGTACTAGCAAACTAACATGACTTGAATAAGCAAGTATTGATCCCTTGGCCCAAGCTTTGGCCCAATAACATGAAGTGACCCTAATACGAGGTCCAATAACATGAAGTGACCCTAATACGAGGTCCAATAACATGAAGTGACCCTAATACGAGGTCCAACCAAACGGTCTAATCGATCGGCTCCCTAAGCCTAACTCGTCACGTGTTGGTGTCAATACGGCCCAAACATAATTGTAGTCAGACTGTGCCGGGTCTCCCGTCGGGTGTATCAAGCCCTAGGGTGTCAACCCCTGGACACCATAAACATAAGTGCACAGTCTCGATCTACTGGTACCCATGCTTGACTTCTCCAAATACGGACTACGTGCACGACCATAGTCCGTCCGGAACTACATCGGCGTACCACTCTGTCGTCGTTTTTGGTCACTTCCCTCAAGTCCAGTAATCGTGCCCCCACCCTAGCCTAGTCCCTAGGGTCTTAATGATACAAACTTGGGATTACTGCTGGAGTGGACCCCCATTGCTAGGATTTTCTAGTGGGTTAAGTACGGTTTAACCCTCTTGCTAATCATGGATTAACTTGGTTAAGTGTAACGATGAGTTCACGACTTAACCCTGATTAATCTACCAAGCCCAAATTGGTTAAGTATTAAGTGGACCATGACTTAACCCTAATCATGAGGCATTAATTAATTAATGTGCCTTAACCTCTCACATTAGGCTTTGTTGCGGTTACTAGTTAAGCCGGTCGGTTCCGGGTAGCTTTACACCACAACTTGGTCTAACCTCGGGTTCAAGGTACAACATGACCAACTTCTCACATTGGGTCCTATTGTTTGTAGCAACTAGTTAAGCTGGTCGGTTCTGGGTAGTTTTACGCTACAAACTCAACCCAACCTCGAGTTGGTCACACTTATATTTTCTAAGTGTCATGTCCATCATGTTTCCAAAACATATTACAAGTTTTCAAGAATTTGGGTAGACATAACTTAATAGGTAAATTCTCAATGGGTAGACCTAACTTAATAGGTAAATTCCCAATCTTATGTTTTCATGTCTTTTAAGTTTACCCAACCCCAAACGCAATCCCATCGCTTACATATCGCAATAGCGCATAAAGGATAGAAAGAGGGAACTTGGCATAATCATGACATAAAGGTGTTGAAGCCACAAGTTTAATATGGTGGCATATGAAATGTACATATGTTCATATACTTGCATATTACATTTTTAGGCCTCAAAAGCATGCATAAAACCAAACTTAGCATATAAGTGATACATGGTGATAAATGACATGTAGAAGTTGCCATAAGTTCGCATTTAGCCTCACATGCAAGTTATCATAAGGGATATGATAACTTATATGTTGCCAAAATGCAACCTTTAGCCTAAAGCTTGAAGCTTTAAGCTCATAAACCCAAGATAAGCTTGCATAACATGATAACATGAGCAAAATGATCAACCCAAACTTGCATAACATAACTTGCATATCATATGGCAAACTTGCATATCATAACATAGCAAACTTGCATAACATAACATGATAAACTTGCATATCATAACATGACAAACTTGCATAACATAACATGATAAACTTGCATATCATAACATGGCAAACTTGCATAACATAACATGATAAACTTGCATATCATAACATGGCAAACTTGCATATCATGGCAAACTTGCATATCATAATGATCAACCAAACTTGCATCATTCATTTAACTTTAGAGTTTAAATATGAAAGTAGAAAAGGGCTTACAATGATTATGAAGACACAAAAATATATATAGATTGAGACAAAGCCCTTATGCAATCAAATAAACCCAAAATGCAAGCTCCAATAGAAAAACCCTTGAGCCAAAATGATCAAAACCCTTGCTTTATGATGCAAATATAGAAACTTGACTTGAATGCAAGCTAATGACACTCATACAAGCTTGAAAACACTTGTATGCATGGAAAATCTCTCATAGAAATTATTTAGAATTTTATGAAGAGAGTGGAGGCCATGAGAGGAATGATTTTGCCATAGTTTAGTTGTAGGGTTGATTAATGATGATTTAGGGTTAGGTTAGGGGCTTATTTATAGAGATTAGGATTAGTTTCAACCTTAGGATTAAACCCTAATCCCAATCTCAGCCCTTAAAACCGAATCTGGCCCCAAAACCTAACCAAAACCCCAAAATGGTGCACCAGGCAAAACTGCCCGGCTGAACCAAGTCGACAGCCAAGTTGACAGGGCTGTCGACTTGGGTCCAACCAAGTCGACTCCCAAGTCGACAGGGCTGTCGACTTGGGTGCTCTGGCGGGAATTTTCCCGCCTGGCCCAATCTGACCCTTTTTCGAATTTTGAACCCGAAATTCGAAATCTGTTTTGAACTTGAAATTTTCTGAAAACTTCATTGGGCCTTAATCGGGTCATACGGACTCCGATTTTCGAAAACTCGGACTCTATTTCGCGTATTTTTCCGAGACGAACGCAATGGCATAGCCCGTTTCCCTTGATTCAGATTTATAAATTAAATTCTGCCTCGATTTACGTTATAACAGGTTATTGAAAATACGGGTTGTTACATTCTCCCCTCCTTAAAGGATTTCGTTCCCGAAATCTCTAAGTTAGGAAGAACGTATCCTACCATCCAACATCCATCTACTCAAAACATCATCCACGAGCAATCATTGTCCTTACAAGATTCTAAATGTTGTATGAACATATGCAAAGGTGTGTGTATATGTACTTATCTAATGCAAATATCATCCATGCAAATTATGTTAGTGAAATGAATCCATATGTTTGCAATTCCTAACATAATGTATAACATCTATATGTGTGCACATAACATACATCCATATGCAACATCCATGTGATAACACAAAAATTTTCATCCATGAATAAGCATAAACACTCATGCATATGCAATAGGAGGAGTGTGTGAGCCGATCTAGTGCCTAATGTGTATAATGCATCCACGAGTAACCACTTGCAAACACTTGCAACCACTTGCAAATATCAAGCATAACATGTTTCAAACACATGTTTCATCCAAAGGGTTTCTACCTAAGGTTCTCATGACAAGATTAACATGATAAACTAGATAAACATGGATGGCAAAGAGAAAGATATGCTAACAAAGAAAAGAGATTGAGAGTGTACCCTCAAAAAGGAATGGATAAAGCCCACGCATCTTCTCCTCGGTTTCCCAAGTTGCGTCTTCTTCGGCTTCACCCCATTGAACCTTCACCAACTTGACCTCTCGATTCCTTAGCTTCTTGGTCTCCGTCCCCAAGATACGAATCGGAGCTCTCCTCAAGGTAGCCTCTTTCTCCACTTCCACATCTTTCAGAACACTTGGCTCAACAACCTCTGCTGATTCATGTAAACACTTCCGGAGATGCGAGACATGAAAAACATTATGTACTCCGGCAAGCTTCTCGGGCAACTCCACTCTATAAGCCATCTGCCCGATCCTCTCTATAATAGGGAATGGTCCAACAAACCTCGATGCTAACTTCCCAACGGCTCCAAATCGGACCACATTCCGCAAAGGAGAAACCTTCACGAAAACCATATCCCCAACATCAAACTCCAAATCGGTTCTTCGCTTATCAGCATAGGATTTCTGTCGGTCTTGGGCCGCTTTCATCCGTCTCCGAATCAACTCGACCTTCTCGGATGTATCTCTGATCATATCAGGCCCAAGTATAAGCTCATCTGTAGTCTCCCACCAACATGTAGGCGACTTGCACGGCCTCCCATATAAAGCTTCAAATGGTGCCATCCCTATGCTTGCCTGATAACTGTTATTATATGCAAACTCAACAAGAGGAAGATGGTCTTCCCAAGTACCACCAAAATCCAGAATACAAAGCCTCAACAGATCCTCGAGTACCCTATTCACCCTTTCGGTTTGACCGTCCGTCTGTGGGTGATAAGCCGTACTTAGATTCAACCTCGTGCTCATAGCTTCTTGCAAACTATTCCAGAACTGACTTGTAAAGATTGGGTCACGGTCACTGACTATACTAGAAGGGACTCCATGTAGTCTCACAATCTCACGAAGATATACAGACGCTAGCCAAGATGCGGTCCTCTTGCTCTTCACCGGAATGAAATGAGCACTCTTCGTAAGTCTATCTACAATAACCCAAATGCTCGTATTCCCTTTCCTTGACCTTGGTATCCCATCGATAAAATCCATGGAAATACTCTCCCACTTCCATAGTGGAACGTCTAGAGGATGCAATAGCCCACCGGGCTTCTTCGACTCGGCCTTAACTTGCTGGCAAATGATACATCTAGAGACAAACTCTGCCACATCCTTCTTCATCCCAAGCCAAAAGAAAATGCGCTTCATATCTTTATACATCTTATCTTCGCCCGGATGTATAGTCAACTTAGAGCGATGCGCTTCCTCAAGAACTTTTCTTACTAAATCTTCTACCATTGGAACACATAACCTTCCGTCTCTCCTCAGCCAACCCTTGTCATCAATAGAATATCGAGCGAGATGACTAGACGCCTCTCCTCGAATCAGCTTATCCATAATCTCAACTATCTTAGGGTCTTCTCTCTGCGAAGCCCCAACTTGATCAAGAAGGGTAGGTCTGAGTTCCAGAGATGCTAAAGAACCGATCATCGACTCAATCGCCAAAGAGAAATCAAAGGTTGCCACATACTCTAAATTCTTCATCTCAACGAATAGAGGACTCAGAGTCAACCTTTTTCTACTCAATGCATCTGCTACCACATTCCCCTTGCCAGGGGTATAAGCTATCTCAAAATCGTAGGACGCCAAGAATTCCATCCATCTTTGTTGCCTCGGATTCAGATCCTTCTGAGAAAAGAGATACTTCAATGCCTTGTGATCGGTATAAAGCTCAAATCTTTCTCCCAGAAGATAATGGCGCCAAGCCTTGAGTGCATATACTATTGCTGCCAACTCTAAGTCATGAGTGGGATAATTCTTCTCATGCACTTTGAGTTGTCTACCGCCAAAGCATATCACTCTTCCTTCTTGCATCAGAACAGCTCCTAACCCCGTGCCACATGCATCAGTGTATACTGTAAATAACTTCCCTCCATCGGGCAAAGCTAGAACAGGTGCTGATGTGAGAGCTCTCTTGAGCTTCTGAAAAGCAAGCTCGCATTCTATGTTCCAAGCAAAAACTAAATTTTTCTTCGTCAATTTAGTGAGAGGAGCGGAAATCTTCGTGAAGTCCTTGATGAACTTCCGGTAAAAGCCTGCAAGACCTAGAAAACTTCTCACTTCGGTTACATTCCTTGGAGTCTTCCAATCCTGAACTGTAACTACCTTAGCGGGATCCACCGCTAAGCCTTGCTTAGATACTATATGCCCAAGGAATCTAACTTCCCTTCTCCAAAAGTGACACTTGGAGAACTTGGCCTTCAACTGATGCGCTCTAAGCGTATCCATCACCTCCACAAGATGTCTTGCGTGCTCTTCCTCATCCTTAGAGAAGATCAGAATATCATCTACGAAGACCACGACAAACTTGTTCAAGAACTCCCTGAACACCCTACTCATCAAGTCCACGAAATATGCAGGTGCATTAGTCAAGCCGAACGGCATGACAAGCCATTCGAAGAATCCATCTGGCGTTCTGAACGCAGTCTTGTCTATACTATCTTCAGCTACCCTGAGCTGATGGAATCCAGTAGCAAGATCAAGCTAAGAGAAAACAGAAGCACCGATAAGCTGGTCAAAGAGATCATCAATCCTCGGTAACAGGTGTCTGTTCTTCTTAGTCAGCTTATTCAACTCTCGATAGTCAACACAAAGTCGGAGAGAACCATCTGTCTTGGTAGCAAATACCACAGGCGCTCCCCATTCAGATATACTTCGTCTAATGAAGTTCTTCTCAAGCAACTCCTTCACTTGCTTACTTAGCTCCCGCCTTTCACGCGGAGCCATGTGCCGAACGGGCAAAGAAACCGGCTTTGCATTATCCACCAGATAAATGCGGAAATCAATCTCTCGCTTAGGGGGCAACCCCCTAACTTCATCGAAAACATCCGGATACTCTCGAACCACTCTCACAGACTGAAGAGTTTCCATTGACGAGTCGAGTGATTCAAGATAGCACAACATGACGGGACCTCTCGGATTACAAGAAATTTCTAGGGTGTTTCCGAGGCGAGTCACGAGCCTCACAACCCTATGCTCACAATCAAGGATGGCTCCATATCTGGACAACCAATCCATGCCCAATATCAATCCGTATCCCCTAAAACCAAGAACATAAGCACTACACAAGAACTCTACACTCAGTATAGAGATCCTCAAATCCCCACATATCATAGACAGATGGGCGAAACCCCCAATAGGATTTGAGACACAGACGGGATCATCTACCAAGCTAGTACTAAGGTGCAAACTATCAACAAGATCAGATGAGATAAAGCTATGCGATGCACCAGAATCAAACAAGGTACGAACTGGAAAATCAGAAATATATACAAGGCTCTCAACAGAAATACTATCTCGATCGGGAACTGGAGCGACATTAAGAGCATGAACTTGCCCTCCTGAAGGTCCAGCACGCCGAGTCTGACCCTGGCCTTGCCCTTGCTTCTTCGGGCAATCCTTACTGAAATGTCCAGTCTCACCGCAGAAAAAGCATTCACCATTCTTCCTTTTCCTCTTCTTACAATCCTTAATAAGATGCCCAACTGAACCGCAATAATGGCACTTCCCCTTTTTGTTATTGCCCTTGTTGTTGTTCCCCTTGTTGCCTTGACTCTTGTTCTTGTTCTTTTTCTGATTGCCTTGACTGCTCTGACCACTTGGATTACCCTGATTTCCTTTCCACTGGGAATCAGTCTTCTTGGCTTGAGTATCATTCATCTTGATCTCTTTCTTGACATCTCCCTGAAGTAACGCCATATCAACCAAGCTCTCAAACGTGGCCCCATGGGGAATATCTGACATAGCCAATCCCTGCAACGGCTCATTCAATCCTCTAGCAAAACGAAGAGCCTTCTTCTGAGGAGTACTCACCATATCCAAGCCAAAACGGGCTAACTGATTGAACTTGTTCACATATTCTTTGACAGACATATCTCCTTGTTTCAAAGTTATGAACCTCTCCATTTGCAGATTCTCCTCAGTAGAAGATAGAAACTTAAGCACGAACCTTGCCCTGAAATCGGCCCAAGTCTCAACAGGCCTAGTACCATTGGTGACTTCCCACCAATAAGCGGCTTCATCCTTCATAAGCCAAACCGCCAACAAGATCTTCCTCTGATCATCTAACCCAAAGATAGCAAATAAATCCTCGGTCTCTTTCAACCAATTTATGGCCTCTACAAAAGTCTCAGTGCCTTGAAAGTTTTTGCCACCCATTGCTTTGAAATCTTTGCAAGTCTTTGCGAAGTCAGCTTGAGGATGCTGAGGGGGAGGAGGAAGAGGAACCTCGGCGACAGGAGGAGGAGGAACATCAGCGACAGGAGGAGGAGGAACATTAACTACCGGAGGAGGAGGAACATCTGCGGGGCCAGCTTCGGTCGCCCTAGCCTCCAAAAGTCTCCTATACCAAACAGGTACGTGTACTCCCTCCGGAATAGCAAAGTTATCGGCCATACTGAAAACGAAGAAAAAAGACAGATTCAGAATGGAGAAAAACGAAGGAATTTTGCTAATGGCTTTTTGGGGAATAGCCTTTAAAATAAACTAGACTTTTCTTTGGAAAATACTTTATACTTGGTTTTGAAAATAGTTTTCCAAAAGTTTTCTAAAAACCTTTTTGTTCCTTCTCGTAAACCATATGCTCTGATACCAAATGTAACACCCCACCTCCGCCATGGTGGCTCTTGCAAGCACTCTGACTTTGGAGGGGCGTTTGAATCAGGTAAACATGCATAATGATATATCAAGGCAGAACAAGAACATATGTATATATGTAAACAGAGTAAATAAGATAAGTAAAACAGCGGAAGATTTCAAACTATTTCAAAACAAGTCTGGTACAACATAATGTCAATTTCCAAATACACAAGTCTAGATAAAAACAACATCACTGAAAAACTGAAATACATAAGTACTATCCCCAAAATAAGTGATGACCATAGCTAGCTTCATGTCAAGACTGTACATGAGCTAAAATCCCACAAGCAAGTGATCAGAAATCCAAGCTAAGCTCCAATATTCCCACCCTGAGAACCTGGGGGGGGGGGGGGAACAGAAGAAAAGAGGCGAAAGAAAAACAGGTCAGTCAAAAAGACTGAGTAAGCCCTACTACAATCAATGTAAACTGATAAAGTTAACTGGCATGAGAAGCAGGGATGAACATAAGGATAACAACATACTAGCATGATGATTAACTAACAAGGTAGATAAAGGTGTCATCGCATAATCAGGTTTAAGGTTTTTGCACCACAGGTGTACTAGCAAACTAACATGACTTGAATAAGCAAGTATTGATCCCTTGGCCCAAGCTTTGGCCCAATAACATGAAGTGATCCTAATACGAGGTCCAATAACATGAAGTGACCCTAATACGAGGTCCAATAACATGAAGTGACCCTAATACGAGGTCCAACCAAACGGTCTAATCGATCGGCTCCCTAAGCCTAACTCGTCACGTGTTGGTGTCAATACGGCCCAAACATAATTGTAGTCAGACTGTGCCGGGTCTCCCGTCGGGTGTATCAAGCCCTAGGGTGTCAACCCCTGGACACCATAAACATAAGTGCACAGTCTCGATCTACTGGTACCCATGCTTGACTTCTCCAAATACGGACTACGTGCACGACCATAGTCTGTCCGGAACTACATCGGCGTACCACTCTGCCGTCATTTTTGGTCACTTACCTCAAGTCCAGTAATCGTGCCCCCACCCTAGCCTAGTCCCTAGGGTCTTAATGATACAAACTTGGGATTACTGCTGGAGTGGACCCCCATTGCTAGGATTTTCTAGTGGGTTAAGTACAGTTTAACCCTCTTGCTAATCATGGATTAACTTGGTTAAGTGTAACGATGAGTTCACGACTTAACCCTGATTAATCTACCAAACCCAAATTGGTTAAGTATTAAGTGGACCATGACTTAACCCTAATCATGAGGCATTAATTAATTAATGTGCCTTAACCTCTCACATTAGACTTTGTTGCGGTTACTAGTTAAGCCGGTCGGTTCCGGGTAGCTTTACATCACAACTTGGTCTAACCTCGGGTTCAAGGTACAACATGACCAACTTCTCACATTGGGTCCTATTGTTTGTAGCAACTAGTTAAGTCGGTCGGTTCCGGGTAGTTTTACGCTAGAAACTCAACCCAACCTCGAGTTGGTCACACTTATATTTTCTAAGTGTCATGTCCATCATGTTTCCAAAACATATTACAAGTTTTCAAGAATTTGGGTAGACCTGACTTAATAGGTAAATTCCCAATGGTAGACCTAACTTAATAGGTAAATTCCCAATCTTATGTTTTCATGTCTTTTAAGTTTACCCAACCCCAAACGCAATCCCATCGCTTACATATCGCAATAGCGCATAAAGGATAGAAAGAGGGAACTTGGCATAATCATGACATAAAGGTGTTGAAGCCACAAGTTTAACATGGTGGCATATGAAATGTACATATGTTCATATACTTGCATATTACATTTTTAGGCCTCAAAAGCATGCATAAAACCAAACTTAGCATATAAGTGATACATGGTGATAAATGACATGTAGAAGTTGCCATAAGTTCGCATTTAGCCTCACATGCAAGTTATCATAAGGGATATGATAACTTATATGTTGCCAAAATGCAACCTTTAGCCTAAAGCTTGAAGCTTTAAGCTCATAAACCCAAGATAAGCTTGCATAACATGATAACATGAGCAAAATGATCAACCCAAACTTGCATATCATATGGCAAACTTGCATATCATAACATAGCAAACTTGCATAACATAACATGATAAACTTGCATATCATAACATGGCAAACTTGCATAACATAACATGATAAACTTGCATATCATAACATGGCAAACTTGCATAACATAACATGATAAACTTGCATATCATAACATGGCAAACTTGCATATCATGGCAAACTTGCATATCATAATGATCAACCAAACTTGCATCATTCATTTAACTTTAGAGTTTAAATATGAAAGTAGAAAAGGGCTTACAATGCTTATGTAGACACAAAAATATATATAGATTGAGACAAAGCCCTTATGCAATCAAATAAACCCAAAATGCAAGCTCCAATAGAAAAACCCTTGAGCCAAAATGATCAAAACCCTTGCTTTATGATGCAAATATAGAAACTTGACTTGAATGCAAGCTAATGACACTCATACAAGCTTGAAAACACTTGTATGCATGGAAAATCTCTCATAGAAATTATTTAGAATTTTATGAAGAGAGTGGAGGCCATGAGAGGAATGATTTTGCCATAGTTTAGTTGTAGGGTTGATTAATGATGATTTAGGGTTAGGTTAGGGGCTTATTTATAGAGATTAGGATTAGTTTCAACCTTAGGATTAAACCCTAATCCCAATCTCAGCCCTTAAAACCGAATCTGGCCCCAAAACCTAACTAAAACCCCAAAATGGTGCACCAGGCAAAACTGCCCGGCTGAACCAAGTCGACAGCCAAGTCGACAGGGCTGTCGACTTGGGTCCAACCAAGTCGACTCCCAAGTCGACAGGGCTGTCGACTTGGGTGCTCTGGCAGGAATTTTCCCGCCTGGCCCAATCTGACCCTTTTTCGAATTTTGAACCCGAAATTCGAAATCTGTTTTGAACTTGAAATTTTCTGAAAACTTCATTGGGCCTTAATCGGGTCATACGGACTCCGATTTTCGAAAACTCGGACTCTATTTCGCGTATTTTTCCGAGACGAACGCAATGGCATAGCCCGTTTCCCTTGATTCAGATTTATAAATTAAATTCTGCCTCGATTTACGTTATAACAGGTTACTGAAAATACGGGTTGTTACAACGCCTCCGAGATGTTATATGTTACTATCCATCAAACAAAAGAACATTACCGACCCTGGATTATTAACATACTGACCATCATATAACATACTGACCATTACGCCTTCGAGATGTTATATGTTACTATCCATCAAACAGAAGAACATTACCGACCCTGACGATCCAAGGATTATTAATCCACTTAGTATGGACCGACCCTTACGATCCAAGGGCCCACCTAAGTCTGGGTCCTGAGACACGGGCTAGAGCATCTCGGAGCGGTAAGGACGATCCCTTGCCTTGGTTCACAGATGGAATCCAATTTCCAATAAGACATTGTGCGGTTTTAATTGTAGAACTAGTATGGCGACATGATATATGGTACCCATGTCGTCTATGATTGATACATTTATATTTTGATTTCTTCACTTATAGTAATAATAAAAGATTAAATTTCGCGTATCAAGCATTATTTGGCTATTATAAGGGAAAACTCTATCCTCCGGCTTGCGTTGCATTGTGTGATAGGACCTGGGTCTTATAATAGCTTTCTTTTTCCAAAAAAGCATTTCGTTGTTTGTTTTATGCACTGGTATTCTTGGGAGGAAACCCGGTCCGTGTTATACGACGTGGTCCCTTGATTTACTTTATTTCTAAAGTAAAGATTTAATAACTGTTTTAGTTCTCACACCAGTCACATGACTGACCTGGAGTTTATTGTTTTAACCTAAACTCTAGGTGCCCCTATTTTCCACACGGGCAACTAGTAGTTTTGGTTTTGCAGATATTTCTTTATACAGGATCCTGGATTTACAGCTGGAGCTATATTCGGAACGCTCTGTATCTGTGTATTTCTTACAATTGTGTTGTGTATTGATTTTCCGCAGCTTTGTAATTTAAATCTTTGATATTTGTCAAAGGTATAATACTCTGTAATATTCTTGTACTCTGATGTAATTGCTGTAATAATCAATGAAATGTTCTTCTATTTGTGTTCTGATATGTCGTGTTCTCAACTCAATTCGGGCTTTCCCGTAAGGGCGAGTTCGGGTCGTTTCAGTTTTAAACTGGCCATAACTTTCAATTCCCGTTATGAAATCTAAATTTTTCACATTTGTTAGAAAGATGTAATTAAACAGATTCAAATATTTCTGGTTGTACTGAAATCCGATTTATTTTGAATCTTGTACATTCATTTGAATTTTGAAATTGAATTTTCAAACTACTGCGCCATTTCAGGCTCGTTATATAATTAAAATAAATTTATACGTTCTAGCTTTGATTAAAATTAATTTTTGGTCGTTATTATTGAAAATAAATCATTTTAAATATTCAAAATCCATCAAAATAGCTAAAATAAAAAAATTTAAATTGGTTCTGGAAATCCGGGTTGTTACAATTATAACATGTCGTTATATAGCGTCGTCACTAATGCTATGGTAGCCTATTATAGCGTTTTTTACATGCTATTAAAAGCAAAATTTGTTGTAGCGTGAGCTCCACTTGTCATTCAACTTGGCTTGTCGATAAGTGGATGGTTCGGTGTCATTAAATTCAGTACAAAAAGTTTTTGGTTTGAATATACCACTTTTTGCCCTTTCATCATATGATGTTGATTTTGAGGTTGAGGAACTTCCCTGTTTCTTTCAAGTTGAGTGCTTTCAGAACTATTGCCTTCTTCATTGCTCACATTGTTATGTTGTAAATTGTAATTATCATCACTAGCGTTGTTTTCACTTTCATGATCTGATACCGCTCTATAAGTGGAATGTTGTGAAGTACTTGCAGTGTGTGTGCTTTGTGTGTGTGTTATGCTATTATCAGATAGTGGCACATGCGTAACTTCATCCACTTGTTCAGGAAATTGTGGAACTGAAATTCTTGGATTATAAATTTTCTTTGTAGTTTTGCATGTGTCACTTCTGAATGGAAATACTTTCTCATTAAAAATGAGATGTCTAGATATGTAGATTTTTCCATTGTTGTCCAAACACTTATAACCTTTATAATTAGTGGTATAACCGAAAAAAGTACATGGAGTAGATCTGTAGTCAAGCTTGTGTTTGTTAAATGGTCTAATATGAGGAAAACAAAGACATCCAAATACTTTTAACTCATTATAATTTGGCTTAATTTGATTTAGCACCTCTATGGGACATCTCATGTCAAGTACCTTTGTAGGTAACCTGTTTGTTAGATGTACAGCTGTAGCAAATGCATCCGGTCATAATTTTAAAAGACAATGATGCATGTGCTAGCAATGTCAGTCATGTTTCAACAATGTGTCTATGTTTTCTCTCAATTAGTCCATTATGTTCTGATGTATGTGGACATGTTAATCTATGTGTAAAAATTCCTTACCAACATCACTTTGAACAATCTTGACCTTGTGACTTAACTGATTTTCAGCATTAGCTATAAACTGCATGACTACATTACAAGTATCATATTTTGATTTAATAAAATATATTCAAACATATCTTGAATGAGCATCAATAAATGAAATGTAATACTTGTACCCATAGTCAGTGTTAATTGGTGCTGGACCCCATAGATCAATAGCAATTAGTTCTAACGGATTCAAATATTCAGTTTCAGAATTTGGAAATGGCAATTTATGGCTCTTTCCCATTTGACAGTATGTGCACATATAATAATTTGGAATATCAACAGAAACATCATTGTAAATAGAATTTCTTTCATAATTTTTGAACTTGGATGACCAAGCTTACAATGCCACAAATCAAATATCATACAGTCATTATTTGTGCTTAATTCAGTCACGTTACAGTAGTTACTTTTGACTCTGTTTGTCGGAAGTTTCCAGAATCAAACTTGTATAAGTCATTTTGTTCCCTACCCTGCAATAAAATGTTCCTAGTCAGCATGTCCCTAACTACACAGTAATTTGGGTAAAATTCAAATGATACTTTGTTGTCTTTTGCACACTGTGACACGCTGATCAAGTTTTTTCTTACATGTGGTGCACATAATAAATTATTCAAATAGATTTGTTTAGCACCCTTAATGCTAGCATGTCTAGGGGTGGAATCGGTTCGGTATCGGAACTTTGTATTCAAAATCATTATTGTACCGACTTTATATGGTAATAGAAAAATCATAGTACTATCAGCCAAAGAAATCGATTACCAACAGTTCGGTTTACGGTTGGTAATAGTTGGTAGAGGTCGGTAATAAGTTTTTGTCGTTCACTAGTATGAGACCTTTTTGTTTACAATATTTCACGCTAAAATATTAAAACTGATTTTATTTAATTATATTATTATTTATCTATCATATATGACATAGTCAAACATGCATGAAAACTTTATGGATGAACAAAAATATTATATAAATTACACCGTTTCTAAGATATATGATAAAAAATTAAAAATTACATTCAATCTTGTATCGTAATAGTATTTTCCTAGGCATTTTATCAAATCATTACATATTAGAAGTTCTTTATTATGTAATAAACATATATGATGAAATATAAGAAAATACTTATTTATTGTTTAAGATATGTGGTAGGTATGGTATTGTAAATGCTCAATTACCATTACCATACCGTATATTTTCATGTGGTTTGGCATACCATACCAATCAAATTGGTTACCGATTGTTCAGTACCACTTTCATTGATAACGGTTGGTAATGGCTGGTAAGAGGTAATATGGTAAAAATGTCCAGCCCTAAGCATGTCTAGTGTGAGAAACGATTATAGAATTGTCATTACCCATAATTAAAGATTGCTTACCTTTGTACTCACGGTTGCCAAGGTTCAGATTATTTAAATTTTTTGTAACATGATGAGTGGCTCCTGAATCTGTATACCATGATTCATCTTATCATATGTAGTAGCAGGGTTTGAGGAAGTTTCTTGATTAGTTTTAGCATCTGATTGACTGTTGACCATATTGGCATTTGGATTGTTACTTCTGTTATTGTTGTTGCCTTGTTGATTGACATTGTAGCTGTTGTCGAACCTGAAATAACATTTGTTGACTGTGTGACCATTTTTTTCACAAATCTGGCACTTTGGCCTGTTATTGGGGTTCCATCTCCCAACTCTTCCTCTTCCACGGTTTGGCTGACCTCCTCTTTGGTAAGTATTCTTGAATTGTTTAATTGATTTTTGTTTTTCCCTGTAGTAATGTAATTAACTGAGGGATCAGATACTTGATCTTTCTTTTGCAATAATCTGCCTTCACGAGCTAGTAACATAGAATATACACTTTGTAATGAGGGTGTACGTTCTATGGATGTGATAAATGCTACAACAGCTTCATATTCGTCCTCTAGTCCTCCAACTATGTATAAAACTTGCTCTTTTTCTTCAATCTTGTTTCTAGTGCATGCCAGTTGATCACATAGATTCTTTACCTTCATTAAGTAGTCATTCATATTTGAATTTTCCTTCTTTATACTTTGTAGTTGCTTCTTGTACTGTAACACCCTTGCTAATGACTGACTTGTGAATGATCTCTCGAGTGTTGTTCATATATCGTGTGATGTTTTACTGCCAATTAACTGTGGCGTTAGTGATGAACTCACTGTTGACATTAACCAAGCACTGACAAGATTATCTTGTCTTTGGTATGATGTATGTTCTTGGTTAGGAATTAAATTGTTGTCAGCACCTCTAGCGTATTTTGTTGGAACTGTTTGTGATCCATAGAGATAGTCTTCCAATCCACAACCTTTTGTCGTTGTTTCCACTTGCAGTTTCCATAGAAGATAATTCGATTCATCCAATTGGATTGAGACAATGTGACTTTGCGGCTTAATGATGGATTTAATAAGATCTTCAGTGCTTTCAGCACTGGTCTGATTTGATCTAGCAAATGATCATGGGGAATTTGGTGGATTTACTTCAACTATGATTCTCTGATTGCGATGTAAAGAAGCAGTTGCTGGAAATACTGCTCGAAAAACAGGTTAAAGATGCAGTTGCTCGAAAGACTGCTTCGAAACAGGTAAATATCTCCTAAACTCCTTTTCTTGAATTGAAATCTTCTGCTAGGTTTCTTCAATTTGAATTTAAAAGCAATCAGAATTGCTGATATGAAGATTTTTGATGAAGTTTTGATACACTGAATATCTGAATAGCAATCTAGGACGGCTTTTAACTTCAGATAATTGATTTCTTCAGAATTTTTTGATCAAAACTGAGTTTTTGATATACTTTACCATCAAGCTGTGATGTTGAAAACTGATGCAGCCACTAGAGGTTGGCAAGGCACAATTTTTAGGATCAAAATCTCAACTCTCAAAATGAAAAGATGAAAATCTTGGATGAAAGACATCCAAGTGATGAGGATTTTCTGACGGATGGTTTATCTTTCGATAGATTTGTAGAAAAACAAACTGTTAGATCGAATCTTGATGCAGTTAGCACGCTGGAGCTCTGATACCATATAAGAAACAGAATTGAAAAGTGGAAATTATTTGTATTGAATCAATAATATTTACAATTGTACATTGTGTACATATTTATACAAGTTGTAACAGCCGACGTGGGCTTCTAAAGCAAAATGTAAAAACAGACGTAGTGGCTCAAGCCCATTTATATTGTAATAGATAAACGGGATATGAAGAGAAGTATTCTCCATAGTAATCCAGCCAGTGGTAATGCATGCTAGGGTTTAAAAAAGAAGACCGGATACTTTTATACATATATACAGATATGGTCTATTATAATGAGAGCGTTAAAAATAAAAGAAAGACTTTGAAGGCAGAAGAACACGCAGGTGAGGCATGTTTATTTCACTACACCCAAACTCATTTGTAACAAATATAATCAGTGATATTTGCAAACAATCAAGATGCTAACACAGCTCACAGCAGATTTACACTGCTTTTATGATATTTTCACCTTGTATTACTCATACATTTCTTTCTAAGGCCGTCCTAAAGGAGAGGTCATGCACACCACCTTCACCGCTTTAGTCCTGCAAAGAAGAAAGCCTCTTTGCCCAAGGACTCTCATCAGGGCACCAGCATACATCCGAACCACTAACCATGGCGTACCATCTCAACCCTAACAAAGCAGTTGCAATAAACTCGTTGCTGTTGAAAATTTCGAGGATCTTTGATTCAGCATCTGGCTCTTCACTGTATATAAGCTCCTCGTATTTCGTTTTGTGTTCTTCGAGCGTTTCTTGGTCTTCGGAAATCATTCTCAAACTCATAACTTTCAGTGCTTCCAATGCAGCTGAATGTAATCCGGCTTCTGCATAGGCTTTCACTGTGTACCAACATGTGGAAGGATCCGGTTGGATATTCTTTATGTGTATAAGCTCCACAATTTTTTCGGTTACGCCTAGTTGGCCCTACTAACATAGGATATGTTAACTAAATAAAAAAAGTGTTGCATGTGAGCTATTATTAAAGGGGCTTTGAGTCTTGGGCCCCCTATCTCAGTGTAGGACTGTCAATGGATATTGAAATTCGTCTGCGTCCGCATCTAAAAAGCGGATAAATATCCGATATTCGAAATTTGGAGGATGTGGCTGCAAATATAAGCACATCCGAATCCAAAAATTATCAATTCGCTTTTTTTTCATGATTATATCTTAAATTATGTGTATTTAATTATTATTTTAACATAATTAAATATAATAATATATTATTTAGTAAAGTTGAAGGTCTGCTAAATTCATGCTAATTGCTCAAAATTATATATTATCATCGTATTTATTTATTTTTAGCATTTTAGTAATCAACTGAGCTGAAAAAACTTAATATTAAACTAAAAAATTCATTTATATTTATTGATTTATCGACTGCTGGCGGAGCTGATAATTATCCGATATCCGTCCATATCCATGAGCGCGGATATCCGATATTCGAAGATGATTTCCAATGAGGATGCAGATATGACACTATCTGCTTTCGAAAACATCCGTTGACAGCCCTATTTCAGTGTAATAGTATGAAGCCCTTGTGCCAATGAATATGTAAATTATGTGCTTATTTTTGTAAAACAGACAATGCTAACTATTATACACTTTTATAATAGAAAGTGAAACTTATCTTGCATTTTCTGTTAAGTTTTCACAAATTTACAAGTAAAAAAAGTTCACTGGTAATAGATATAATTATTACTTAAGTATGCTTTATCAAATAATTTGTTTATTCTTTATAGTATTTCAGAAGAAAAAAATCAACTTGCGTTTTTTCTGTCAGGAAAGTGCAATTTAGCTTGCATTCGGTTTTCAAAATAAGGACCTAACTTACATGTTGTTAATGGACTTTTCTTATAAAAAAATACGACCTTCAACTCTTTCACTATTTAGGAAGAAGCGATTTTACCTTCCACGTTGGCTTTAGAAATGCATTGAAGAGCTTGATATCAAATTCTATGTTTTGGGAAAGTGCCTGATCTAGTAGAGCTAGAGCTTTCTCGAAATCTTTGCTAGCTACAAGAACCTGTAGCATGAAGAATAGAGAATATACATATGTTGTTATCAAACATCTTCAATTTTATAATTTTAGTTTTCAATTAAATCTCTATAATAACAAACTGATTCTCGAGTTATGACTGAAACTCGGCTAAAATTGCATCTGAGAAACATCATTCAATCCATGCTGAAATAAATAGTATTGAACTGCTTGTTTGAATAAACAATTCGACCTTTATTGTTTCTAAAATTTATAGCTTCCTAGGGATGATCGGATGGTTAAACACACCTCTTGCTAATTACATCGGATGGTTAAGCATCAAGCACTAGTGAAGAAAGCGTAACCATAATAATGAACATAAAAGCTAAACACACCTCTTGCTAATTACATGGATGTATGTCGTGGAACCGGTATACATCGTCAAATTCATTTTTCTAAGTTTTAATTTCTATTTTCTTTTTCTTTTTTGGAAATAGAGCAAAAATGAAGGAGGAAAAAGTGTATTAAGTTTTACATGTAAAAAGCTGAAGCATCAAGATCAATCTTGAATATATGAACTTATTACCACGGAAATAAAGACTCTTGTTTTTACATACCTGGATCTTAGTTAGTAGCATATGCAGAGGAAAAAAGTTGTTATACAACTATGTATAATATAATTATACAACCAAACAATTTGAACATAAGATCCAAGTTTTAAATTTTAAATTTACGATTTAAATCTCATTTCAAAAAGTCTATAAACAAAACACACACAGCAATGCAGATGCATACTTTACAAGTGAAAGACTGGTATATATTTCCAAAGAAATATAGCAAACAGGTTAGAAGAATACCTTTATAAGTGACGCATATTCTGATGTATGAGGAACAAGACCAGCACGCAACATCATGCACAGTAATGCAAATGCGGACTTGAAACATGATGACTTTCTACAACATCTTATCATTGTTACATATGTAGCTTCGGTACATGGGAAACCACCTTGTCTCATATATTCAAATAGTTCAAAAGCAAGGGTACTCTGTATTTAACACAGATAACCGGTAACAAATGAAGGTTTTATCATTTTGGAATGGTGATGATTGATGAATAACAAACTTAAGCTTACTTCATTTCCATCGACTAGTGCATTCAGTGCAACATTGTATATTGCCACCATCTCATGAGGATTTATGCTTAAAAACATGGATTCCACTCTGCTTAAAAATTGGATCATATCATGTAGCATGCCCTCAGCTCCAAGGGATCTTACCTGAATGGTAAGCAACGCATGAAGATATTGTACGCAGCTAAATCATATGTGCATGGAGCTGAAATACACGTGGTTGATGATACAGAGATTAAGCTATATACATGTGGAAATATCAAATAAACGGGGCAAGCTCAAAAATTATTGCATGTCATGTGAAATGTGAATTTTGGAGATAAAATTGCTTGATTATACACGAGAGATCCTAATATTATAAACAAAAATCAAAATACTGCATGTATCTTGAAAAATAAATGAAGATTACTTCTCTTCAATAAAATATGTTGGTTAGGCCCATTTAAAATTTTATAAACAACGTTCCTAAAGGTTTTTTTTTTTTCTATTATTATTTTGAAATATTATAGTGAGTGCAATTTTGAGATGGACAGGATAATAACCTTCATACAACTATGACATACAGTTCGCACTTGAACTAGACAAAATATCAGAAAGAAAAGAATTTGCCTACAGACCATGTTTGTGTAATGGGCACACAAGTTGGAGACGCAATTGATGAAACAATGCATGCATTATGTCCCCAGCTTGTATCCTAATACAATTTCTTACTCAAATTAAATGCAACTTTGACCCTTCGAGTTCTTTTTCAAAGTTTTGCCACTGATTGCTTTAACCCCAAGGCTTCTGTGTAAATATCTTTCCAATGCGCACACACACATGCGCGCACGCACACAAATATATACACCCCCACCTCCCTCCCTCTTCCATCTAAAGTATGTGTGTATAATCTATTGTCTTAAAACACATCCTTCCACGTGACTATGCATCGGTAGAACAGAACATACTGTAGCAAACATAAATCATATCAAAAAGTAAAGCATATGGTATTCTACTATGCAAAACAAAATTCAAATCAACAATGATGTCCAAACGAGAAATTATCAGTATTGGAACGGCATATTTGACACCACACTGAATATTGAAGAAAACTGCTATAGAGAGAAAATACCAAATTCTTTATTGATGTATAGCTATGTCGAACTCCGTTTCTAAGCATATCTTCCTCTATCACATTTATCCTTTTAGCGACATCTTGGTGTGATAACCGATCCCCAGGTATAAAAGGGTAATTCACAACACCAAACAAAGAAAACATATGTTCATACGTTCTGATATTTAACTTTATATTTGAATGCTTCAATCTAGCCAATACACGAATTGCACGTTCAGGTTGATCCTGCAAAAATATTAAAAAAAAAAAAAAAAAAAAAAAAAAAAAAAAAAAAAATTGAGAGCCACGGGTGATCATTAAGTTCGTTCAAACATTTGAAGTGCCACATAGTGTATGATACCAATGGTCTAATATGGTTGAGTTCTAAGTAGAGAACAAATTTCAACACACATGATAAATTTTAGTTAAGATATGTATGGATATTCAAGATGAAAGTACAATCTGCATACATAACTATGATCCTTGATGGTTTGTCACATAGTATAAATAGTCTATCTTTCGTTTGTATTTAGACAAAGACACCAACCTAGGTTTGATCATCTGTCTGATGATCTTTTTGGCACATACTCATTTTATAATCGTATTATAATGAACATAAAATTATAGTGCTAGATACCGCGCTTGTTGGTGGCTTATTTTTAATCACCGAAATAAGTCAAGTGCTCTCCTTGTTACGAGGATCAATTTACAACGACTAAGCCATTAATCTCAAACAAGTTGGAGTTGACTAGAGATGGAACCGAAAACCAAAAGACAAATTCAATTCAAATGTAATAATAATAACAATAGGTTTAAAGGTGAAAGCATAAATAAAGACAAAGGTGGATACCCAGTGCCAAAGGCTCCCGTACTCAAGCGCGAGAGGACTTCCCAGGTCAGTCTCCCGTCCTAATACTATTCTCACGGCTTTCCGGACTCTGGGGGTGGTCGATTAGTGCCAAAGTCTTTCCCTCACATATGTGAGGAGGCCGGGACTCGAACCTGCGCGCTCCAGATTACCAATCGGGTAACCTTACCGTTGCGCCAGACACCACCTTAAATAAAGACAAAATAAAATTTAAAATAATTAAACAAATAACGATAGTATTAATAATAAATAAATAAACCATGATCTTAATGGTGGTGGTGGTGATGTTGTTGATAATAATAGTAGTAATAGATATTGAAGACCAACACTACGTCTTATGCCTCTATACACTAGTTATATCATCTAGAACTAAAATCGCTCTCCTTAAACTAACCAAACGCTCAAGATTCTGGAATATGGATTGCTAACTTTTATGCATTCCTGTTTGATATCAGCTCTTCAGTTTACTCCAATTTCTCATGTCACTTTTAACTACCTCCTCTAATGTCATTCTTGATCGACCTCTACTTCTATTTGGGCATTCGACGCGGTATATACTTCCAACACACACAAGTGCATCGTGAAGTCTCCGTTGAAGATGTCCAACCCAACATAAGCAGTGTTGGACTAATTTCTCATCAATTGGTACAATTTCAAGTTTGTCTCGAATATCATTGTTCCTAATTTGATCTCATCTGCTATGCCCACATCTCCATCGCAGTACACACATCTCTATTATACTTATCTTCTTGATGTGTTGCCTTTTTAATAAGCCAACATTCTGCATTCTATAACATCACGGACCTAATTGATGTTCTATAGAACTTTCCTTTAAGCTTGTGGGATTTTCCTATCACGGTGAATGTCAAATGTTAGTTTTTACTTCACTCATCATGCTCGAATTTTAAAACTAACATCTTCATCAATCTCACCATCAAACTGCAACATAAATCCTAAATATCGTAAGGATTCCTTTCGGGGTACTACTTGATCGGACAGGTTGACCTCCCCGTCATCTGACCTGAAAGCACTAAACTCGCACTTTATATACTCTGTTTTAGTTATACTAAGCCTGAAACCATTCAATTCCAAAGTCTTCCCCTGCAAGTCCAGCTCTCTAATAACTTTCATCTTACCTTCATTAATCAACACAACGTCATCAACAAAGAGCATACACTAAAAAATCTCACCTTATATACCCTTTGTGACTTCATTCATCATTAAGGCAAAAATATAAGGGTTCAAACTCGACCCTTACGTAATCCTATATTAATATCACCATCGCATGATGTGACAGTCGTCACAACCTTATCGTACATATCTTTGATAAGTGTAGCATACTTTGTTGAGACGTTTTCTTTTACAGTGCTCACCACATAGTTTTCCTCGATGCTTTGTCAAAAGCTTTCTCTGAATCGATAAATATCATGCGTAAATCTTTCTTTTGCTCCATAAATCTTTAAATAAGTTGTCTTATCAAAAAATTGTCATTGTGGATGACCTTCCAAGCATGAAACCAAATTGAATTTTCAAAAAACTTGTCAACCTTCTCAAATGGTGTTCGCAAACTCTCTCCCAAAGCTTCATTGTATGACTCATAAGCTTGATTCCTCTACAGTTTGTGCAACTTTGAATATCTCATTTATTCTTGAAGCTTGAAACTAAAATGCCACTCCTTCACTCGATTGGAGAGTTATCACTTTCTTCGTTCAAAAGCTTAACGAAGTATTCTCTTCATTTTTTTTATCTCGTCGTCCCTCACCAAAAATTTATCATTCTCATCTTTAATGCATTTAACTTGGTTGAGGTCTCTTGTCTCCTCTCATGTAGCTAGGCTATCATGTAGACTTCTCTTTCACCCTCCTTCGTACTTGGCATTTGATACAGATCTTCATACGTCTGACCCCTTGTTTCACTCACTGCTCACTTTATAGTTTTTTTTTGTCATTTTGTACTTTTGCATGTTGTTCTCGTTCCTATTATAATGCAGACATTTGTAGCATTTCTTATCTTTGATGGCAATTTGCACATCAATGTTCCACCACCACGAGGATCAATTTACATCAAGGAAAAATAGTACGATATGCATGGAGAGAGACCATTGAGTTAACAATAAAAATATGGTTACAACAAGGGTTAGCCCTAAATTCATACCTCTTTGCATTGGTTTTTTAAGAAATTTAAATAAATAAGATTGTATAGCATTGGGCATGATGTTGGTAGATAAGATAACGTAGCACTACTAGCCAGCTCAAAAGAAAAAGTGGAATCAAAAATAACCACACCAAAAAGCTGAAATTTTGAACAAGAATTAAGTATGTCATGCAACTTACGAGGAAAAAATAGTAGTGATAATTCAATAATTTCACAAAATCGGATAATTAATAAGCAAATAAAGATAAATGCAAGAGAATTGAGTGAATTAAGAAGGGTGAGTGAGATTACTAGAAATACAGGGCTACAAATGAGAGAGAGTGAGAAAGAAACTAGAAGTGACATCAACAAATGAGAAAATTAGAGAAATTAAAAGTGACATCAACAAATGAGAAAACTAGATTTAAATGATCCACACATACAAAGAATACAGAAGGACGCACCAATGAGAAGGTGAAAACATATTTACATCAAAACAACCCAACAATATTAGATTGAACTAAAAATATGATTCATGTAGTTGGTGATGATGATGAGGATGATAAAACCATAAACATGACGTCAATTTTCAAAAGATGCTTTGAAAAGTTCAATAAAAAAATTCATGATATTTATCGAACTTTGAGAGTAACAAAATTTCCCAAAGAACAGAAGAAAAAAATTTAAAATTTTGATTTCTTCAAAATATCCAAATAAGTATTTTAGAACAAAGAAAAAAACTCAAAGTTTCAGCTTTTTTCAAATCAGATTAAAAAAAAAATTGAAATCAGTAAATTTATCGCAAGGAGTACTGCAAATATTTTACCACATTTGTTCAAAAGGTTGATTTAGGTTGCTGTTTTTTTTAAAAAAAAAAAAAAAAAAAAAAAAACTTAAAAGACCCACATAATATTAACTATTTTAATGAACAACTCCTGCTGAAATTGGTTAACGGACAAGGACTTTTTATGAATTTCAGATTATCAGAGTTGGCTCTCTTTCTCTCTCACCTTTTTTTTTTTCTGGGTTAATCTATATATAAGTAAACTATACATATCGAGCACAATGCAAGGTACAACAGATTAAAATAAGGTGTTGGACAAAGTTGTGCATGGATTTCCAGCTCTGAGCTGATCCCATCCTTAGCAGGAGCCACGTTCATAGGTCTTTGGTACATAGGAAAAATGATATAAAGAAACAAAAGATAACCGAAGAAGGAAAAAAATAGTTCAGACAGAAAAGTTCTCAAATCAATTTTCAACAAATTAAGGTGTACCATAGTATAGCATGAACCAAGAAATGTATTAACAGGATGGATATAGTCGGGAGAACTAGATGGTATAATTTTTTCCAATAGATTCTCAGCTGCATCTAGTTCCAAAATTTTGCTGTGACCATCTGATAGAGCTGCAAGAGTATCCATGTACGGCTCGATATTCTTCTCTTCCATGGACTTGATCTACGGAAACATATAAAAAAGAGAGAATATCAGCCAGTGCTACAAGCCTGTTGATGATAGGTAAAAGTCAGAATACTCGGAACTGAATTCTATAAGTAGACACTTGACAAAATTAAAAATGAACATGAGTGATTCAGTAGGAAATAACAACATTCAAGTTTTCGAAAGTACCGTGTGTGTGTGTGGGGGGGGGGGGGTGGGGGTGTGGGTGGGTGGATGTGTGAGTATAATATACTAATAGCAAAATCAAGAAGACAACTAACCAGTTTCATGGCATTAGCCAAACCTTTACCATGCATTGCTGCCTTGACAAGGGCATTATATGTAACTCCTTTTGGTTCCAATCCAATGTCATGCATCTAGATAAACGTAAGAATGATGAGGAAATTATTGAGAAAAAAGGAGGAAAAAACTAGAATACACTGGGAAGAACTTAGTGCGGTAATGGTAAATCAATATCATTGGGATTTCTTCTAAGGATTATTACTAAACATAAGTCAATTGACGTTGATACTTTTTGGAGCTGCAAACGTGCCTTCCAAATTGTACTCAAAGCAAGCTCCATATTTCAGAGAAAGAAGTGAATCATGATCCCAAGTTAGAAGTATTGATGAATATAAAATTTTAGTATCGTTATAAACAAAGGTTCAAAATAGAGAGAACGTGTTAAGTTTTAACATTTAACTATACACATACATACATACCAAGGTTCAAAATTCCCGTTTTCAATTTCGTTCCAATAATTTGAAATTATCAAAATTTTGGTTTCGATTCGGAAATTCTGGAGATTCCGCTTTGATTCTGGTTTCGTCACTTTTCAAAACCTTTTTTTTTTTTTTTTTTTTTTTACATTAACAGATTAATGAACAATACAAGTTTGCATTAAAAGGGATGCCCAGATATTGCTAATTTTCTCCTAAGCCATTCAAGCCATCGTCTTCAACAAAACAAAGCAGTCGCTGCAGGTCAGTTCTCCAACATGAAGCCACCACAAACCCTAGCGGTCAATGTTCTTCACTTACACTACTCCATTTTCAAGCTCTGATAATTATAAGTTGAATTATTATTATTTCATTTTGCTGAAAATTATTCCTACCTTCCAAATCAAATTTTTGTTTACATTTCTCCCATGCTCCTTCCCACATTCTCTGGATTTTCTTTTTAACAGTCAAGCGACTAAAGTCCAAAATCGAAATTTTGGGTGCATTCCGGGCCGGTCACAACCGGAAGCAGACCGTAATGGCTGGAATTCCAACTTATTGGTGGAACTTCGAACCATGATGCATACATACAGTAACTATCAAAATATTTCTTTTAACATTGTGTGCAATCAGAATATCCATATTACTTCATACAATTAATCGATCAATTTAGAGCATCACCAATGGTTCTAGGGGTCGTATATCACATCTTGTAATATTTCTCTGTAATTGGCAAAAGCCCACAATAGAAACTGAACATAAGGGGGGGGGGGGGGGGGGATACAAGCTCTCAATTGCTAGGTGATTGTGAAATAGGCTCTCAGCATCTGGGTGTCTATCAAAAAAGCACCAAGGTATAAAATATTGTAGGGATACTTTGTTGACCGCCTGTTCAACAAGCTCACAATATTAAGCACATATTCAACAAAAATATTTACTAGGAGTCTGCTCAATAGACACCATTACACTGGGAGCCTGCTCAGTAGACACCATTATACTGGGAGTATATTTAGCAGGTGTCCGATTACGACTACATTTCTGTAGCCATTACGTTGTGTTTTGAGCATGACTGAAAATTGTAACCAACTTGTCGAAGCTTTTAGAGCTCAGAATAGCAAATTTGTAATATATAATCTCATTTTTGGAGTTGCTCTTTGTTATATGGCTCTGATACTCGATACTCAAAGTAGTTATATGTTCTATTTCCTTTCACGCGTTGCTTATTGACAAAACGAAGTGATTCGATCGATTATCATCTTATATACATACTGGGAAAGTGTCTTTACATGCACAATTCAAACAAAATGTTTGCGTATATCAACCATTTTTGAATCCAGTGAATTGTGGCTGCAATTTCAGTCCTCCCCAACCCAGAAGGAAAAAAAGGTCAAAAGTTCTAAACTAAACATCATTAGTCATTTTGCGGAAATTTCAAATGATATTTTCGTTAGGCTTTCTGTTAGAACACCAAGCTTAAAGTCGAGAGATGATATGAACGAATATATTTCACAAAAATTGGCCAACTTGACTTAGAATTTGGTATTCTGCTAAAAGTCCGAAGAATAAACACATTTAAATTTTGATTGATTTACAAAACTATGATAGAAATAGACTGACAAACTTAAAAAGCCATACCAAAAAGATGATAAAGGTATGTATTTAAAAATAATATTTGCTAAATGCATTTGATATGACAATCATTTACCTGCCTAAACAAATTCTCAGCAAGGTTACAGTTGCTAGCACGAACACAAGCTTGAATGACATTGTCATAAGCCCCTGTCAATAATTCTTTAACTGGAAGAGTCATGTTTCCTTTTACTTCTTTAACATCTTCATGGTGTCTGTTTTCCATTTCTGGTTTCATCTTGGTAAACCCCCCATCTGAATTTAAACCAGTGGATCCAAACATTGAATGTGCTAACTCATTGTGCAAAGGTATCGGAATATCTAGTTTTAAGGACTGATAGTTTCCTGCAGATGCTTTCTTAACGGACACAGTTTGTTGAAATGCAAGAATTCTCATGTGTTGTAAGATGGAGTTTGCCGCTTCAACATCGTTTAATTTTGAAAATGACCAAACAAACCATTTCAGAGTCACAAGGCATGGACTGTAGTACATAGTGCAATCTTTCCAAATTTTCTTAACTGCTGATAGATCTTTCTGTAAAACTGCAAACTGTAAAGGATTTAAAAACTGATCTGAGATGAATGCCAGAATGAGCCTACTTTTTATACTGCACGCATATATTGTACAAAATGAAGGCCGAACCATATTCGTGCTGTAAACATAAGATCGAAAAACAATTAAGACGTTGCAAGTGCATGCAACTAAAGTATTTTGATACAGCATTATTGCTTACTAAAGCTATATATATATATATATATATATATATATATATATATATATATATATATATATATATATGTATGTATGTATGTATGTATGTATGTATGTGTGTGTGTGTGTGTGTGTGTGTGTATAACAAAAGAATATCCAATTTTTGAATCACCCATCTACTTTCTCAAATAAGGTTAGCTCACCGTTAACAGTTTTACAAGGATAAATCCTCTTCTGGGGTGTCCCATGCATGTATTGAAGAAAAGTTTATGGACCGTAACTTTGGACATGCAAACTGAATTACATAAACGGTTCCAAGGTCGTATTAAGATAACTTGAATATGTTGAAAAACACTGAACACCACAAATATTGTTTTTTTTTATTTTTTTTTTGTTTTGTCATTTAAATTATAGAATCCAGTTTTGAGCATTAAAATAGAGAGAAAAAAGATAAGCTAGAAATTTAATATGAGGCTAGCAAGTGGGCATAACGAAAGACAATCAACGATGAATGCTTTCATGCAGCGGAGGAAGGCGTGGGAAAGTTGTGCATAAGGACCAGCAAAAATGGGACAAAGTACATATTGTACGTATGTATTTATGTAAAGTAGTTAGAGAGGAAGATGATAACAACAACCGACTTAAAGCAAAATTCCACCCAGTGAATTAACCAAAGGTGTTGTGCATTATAAAAAAACTAAATACTCAAAAAAGATCATTTTTGTTATAACTGAAACGTGATAGTATAATTTCCTACAAACCTTGAGAAGTTTGCAATATGTTATTTCAGACTTGCCAACGTGTCGATGCTCCATAAGCTCCATGCATCTCTCCATGGCAGCCGATTTATTTCTATTCTCACATTCACTTAAGAAAATATTATACAATGGCAGTGAAGCATTTTCAAAGTCACTCTCAGTAGCAGACGCAAGCCAGTCTAAAGCCTGGGTGTAATAACAATTAATAAAGGTAAGTACAATAAAGAAAAATAGGAAGCAGAAGAATGTAGGAAACAAAAATGTATAAACAACAAATCAAAGCGTACAGTTTAGCCCATAATGAAAAAAGATATTTGTAATTTATAAGCTCACACAAATAAATTCAATGAAATTGAATACTGCTAGAAAACATACTAATGTACCTCCTTAAGATTATCTTGTTTGCAAAGAGCTTTGATAATAGCTCTGTAACATCTTTCGTCCATAGGCACAGATTTTTCCTCCATTAATCTCCAAGTTTTCATGCCAAACTAGTAAAAATGGAAATTTGCCCAAAAAATACGGATTTAGCTATGTAATTAATCAAGTGAGGAGTATTCATCATCAATGTAGCAAATTTAAGTGAACAATATTCATGGTCAAGTAAGAAAATGAGAAGGCCAAATTTATCAAATTTCTTTTCTTAAAATATTACCAAAAACTCTAACAGAATGGAAGATAAAATATAGTGGTAACAAAAATGAATTTAGACTGCTCTTAAAGATGTCTAATAATCATAAGCTAGAATTTCAGCCTGACTTTATTCTGTGAATTATGTGACTTAGACATTAGTCAATTAGTAACTTGTATCAACAATAACTAGCTACTACAAACATAAGTAAATTCTGTAGATGTTCTTATATGTATGAAGTAACATTCCAATAAATGTAATATATAATTTAAAATTTCAAAGAAAAATAACTTCATGACGGTATTTACATCTGGATCAGGAGCATGCGCACAGTAATCCAGAATATAAGCAAAGTCATCAGGACCCAATGAGTTGTTCGAAGAACCAAGTTCCAGTAGCATATCAGAGGCCCTCCCCCTCTCTCCCAAATGAAGTGCGTTCACAATTTGAAGTTGTGTGCCTCCTGTTCCAAGCTGAGGTTGGGTATAATAGTAAGCTATAAAATAGATGAAAGTTTCAGTCATTATTCAGAAAATCAAACAGTTTATATGTGCACAATAATTACAAACCATCAGCTCATAATTATCCCAGATTTAGTATTTATTCCACATATATTTAACTGCAAATTAAATGATAAATTACAGAGATTGAAGAGAAGAATGATAGATAAATATGTAACTGTATGGAGAAGCATAAACGCCTATGTATACGTCTCATTGTGAAAACTTGCACAATCTGGAGCCTGAAAAAAAGCGTTGCTCACCTAGTCATCTGTAGCTTCCTAATTTTCCATTTACATTTGAAAATAACTGGGAAACGGTTTACTATTTTATCCACCTATGGCAGATCAGACAGATCTGTAGAACATTGATAAATACATTGGAACGAGCTAAATGTAATTATAGGTCTTTGCTTTTAAGGGAGGCCTTGAAAGGAAATATACTAGAATGTTCGTTATAGCACTTATTGATTATACCTTATCAGAGTCAGGCGTTTAAAAACATCAAATAATGCCACAGTACCTTGAGAAGTTGAGAGTGTTTGATGCCATTGTACGTTTCTTGTGGCGACCCTTTGCACCTAAATGGCATGCAACAACTTTTAAAAAATAACACTCAGGAGAATCAGAACCATCACATAGAAACCATTTACAATATCATATAAATTATGTAATGACACAAACCTATATTGACCATAGTTTATTTCTTTTATCTAATTGTTTTGGTCTTGTTTATGATTACTGGATGACAGAGGATTGAGTCATGTACTTGTGGTATATTTGCTTTACATTTCTATTTTCGTTTCATGATCGTATAATCCAATTCAATCCCGATGTTTACTGTGTTTTCATTAAGGGAAGTCGACAGAAAATGTAAACAAAGGTATACATCATATGTTAAAAAGGCTGGCTGTATTTCAGCACAAAATCTACAATTGTGGTTATCTAATACCACATTTCTTCAAACATCTTGTAAGCTTCAACATTTAATTAAATAAGAACATGTCATTCAAGGGAAATTTTACGAACGAGGGATGACTTCAACCAACATCCAACTTCAGATTTGAAATCTCTCCTACTGGAAGGGGAAAAAACATCGAAATTGGAACATTTTGACCAGCAATAGAGTAACAGAAAATCCAGTTTGTTAACTTGACAGTAACATAAATTACAGTTCAAGTATTGTGATTAAGCAGACCAAAAAAATGGATTAGAGAAGAATTATACTCTACTTCGATCTTTGGGTAGATTCCTGGAGTAGGCGGATATCCACTTACAAGCTGCTCTTAATCTGTAAAACAAATTAAAATTTATGTAAATGCATAGACAAATGAAGAATTGTTTAACAAATGAATCAACGAGTGTAGCTTACATGATTCTATGCATACCGCCGAGGAGAAAGAAGCAAAAAAATAAATAAATAAATTAGAAATAACTCAAATGTTGTCTTCGATAAATATATTAAGCGGCAGGAAAATTTGCTAGATGGTTTTCGGGCTGACGTCGATGACTGCAGGGAGGCAGAGATGGTGCGGATTGCTAAGGGCCAATGGCTACCGTTCTTCTATCAACGAAGAGGGGCAGCAATGGACATAAACTTTTCTCAGCGGTAGCTTTAATGGCCTCCTGAGATTGGAAATTCTTTCGATCTTTTCCTCGCGTCTTCTTCTCCTCGCGATAATACTCTCTGCCTCTAGTTCTGCTGCTCTTCTCCTGTGGCCTCTTTGGGTCGATTTCGTGACTTCGGTTACTTTGTTGTGAATCGATTTGGGCTTTTAGTTTTGCCGGTGATGACTGGCGAAACCGCTTATGCGTACCAAGGGTCTTTCTTAGTGCCCAGACCGGCTATCGATGTTATTCTTGATGCGGTCACCTTGGTGAGCTCTGGTCGGGTTCTAGTGGAGGCGATTGGCAAATACTTGTGCATATTTGTCTGAACTCCTTAGATTCTTTCTTGACACTGTATCGCCGCCACTATTTGATGATTTCTGAGGTTTTTTTCGGAAATTTTTCCAATGTATTATTTCGGGTCTTTCGCAACGTCGGAATGGGTTCCTTCTCGGGTTTATGGTCCTCTACGACCTGCTACAGTGGGGTCTTTGCTTTCGCTTGTTGTTAGTATGCACAAAGGGGATTTGATCACCCCTTTTGTGCCGAGCTTATCGTTTGTAGGTCCTGGAGGGCATGCTGCAGTGGCTCCGGTGATGGGGTTTATGATTGGACAGGCTTGCTGTGGTGTTTCCATTTTGGACGGTTTGGGTCCTCTAACCGTTGGCGTGGATGTTGATGTATGGGAAGTCATGCCATGTACTCAATGTTCGCTTAAGAGTGATACTGACAGCTCTGTCTGTGTTCCGCTTCTGCCTCGCTTAGCTCAGGGTGTTCGCACCAAAGCAAATACTCATCGTAAACGCCACTCTAGGCGTTCGATGAGTTTTGATACGGTTGATGCACCATGTTGTTCGGCTGTTGCTTCTGGCAAGCGTGTGCGTGATGGTTGTTCGAAGCATGTACTTGTGCTAGACCCGGAACCAATCGGTACTTGCAAGTGTTAATGCTTTATCTTGTTCAGATTCATCGGTTCAGAGGATGTTATTATCAGAGCACCGATAGGTAACGTGGTCAAGCTTTCAAATCTCGGAAATCTCGGCCGAGATCTCGTTTTCGAGATCGGGTGATTCGAAATAAATGTCGATCATGTCTCTTTTGAACTGAATCTCAGTCGAGATTTGAAAATCTCGACCGAAATCTATTAACGAGATCTCGGCCTAAATTGTTGTATTTTTAATTTTCTATTTTATAATGGGTCAGATCTATGGTATTTTCTTTATTTCTAAGTCCATATTCGTTGTGTTATTTAAATAACAAACTAAAATCTTCCTATTTCATTTCTAACCATGACGTCCTGCACCTATAAATAAGAATATGCATGTACAACTAGAACATGTTGTCATGCATCTGTACAAACAAGACATCACCCTTTGTGCATTCCAAATGTTGTCCTACACTTGTACGAATAAGAAAATGTTATTTTTATGAATGTTAAGTCACTAAATCATTGACACTGTTTATCATATAAAACAAGAAATTAATTAGTAAATTCTTAACTATGCAATTCTATTTTAACTTGTTTGGTTGTATATATTTCTAAACGATTGCAAACTCATTCCAAAAAAAAAAAATATACTTATTTCCAAATGATTGCAGATTGTATATATTTCTTAAGTATGTAAGTTTATTATACATCTCTTCATCTAATTGTGATGTTATACATTGTGTCCCAAAATTATAATTATTTATTACGTTTGTATAGTCTAGATGGTTTTTCAAGCTGCAAATCATTAACATCCAGTGTACTCTAGGTGGAAATCAGGTAAGTTAAAAAAAATTGTAGTTAGCATTTATAAATTAGTTGCATACTTGAGTGTAAACTAATGTTGACAATATTAAGTAATCCGAGATCATTTCAAGATGTACTTTATGATCTGAGACATAACTCTGAGATATATACCGATATACATTTATCTCGTCTGAGATCTCACCCGATACGAGATTGAGTCCCAAAAATTTTCAAAACGAAACATGACCGAAATCCAAGATTTAAAACCTTGAACGTGGTTGAAGCTAGCTTTGTTCCTCCCCGTTGTTCGCTTCGTGGCTTTTGTTTCATTGCAGGCGTAAGTCAAATTTGTTGGTAGAGAGCGGTAAGCATTGCTTGCTTATTCGGTCGATATCCCGTGTGCAGCCACAACGGTTAGCTCGTGGCGAGGCATTTGATGTCGGTCGTGCAGGCAATGGTCGTTGTTTGGTTTTGGGCTCCAGATGCTTTTCTATGGTTGGGTTATCTCTTTATCAAGTTCGGTTCCTTTTTATGTAGTTATATCATATGTTGATTGTTCAGTTGTACTTTGCTTTGGTTTTGGTTGGGATGTTCTTTTATATTCAGATAATGGGTGTACTGTTCCTTGTGGTGCTAAGTTGTTGGTTGCTCGGTCTTTGCCACACACTGACTTGTCAGTGTGCGTTACTGCACCGATATTAGTGCATGCACGGAGTAGCAATTAGTTTCCTTTTGTTAGCCTAACCGGCTTTATGTTCGGTTTTCATCTTTTGGGTGGTATGGGTTCTCTGTTTGGTCTTTCTCGGTCGTTGGTTTTATTGTGACTGTTTGTTGCATGGGAGAACTGAACACCTTTTCAGTTTTATCGGGCTTTGTTGTTTGGTTCAGTCACAGCAAGACTGCTAGTGTCTTATGTATGACGTGCGCTGACCATTGGTGGCTACCTGTTGTTGACGAGAGCTTTAGGATGTTAGTGCGGGTTGACTCAACTAATGTGGTGTGGCTTATTGGTCAAGCCCATATAACTATTTCATTTGGGATGTCCGTATTCCCCTGAAAGTTTCTCTATTTATGTGGATGACCCTTCATGTTGGGCTACCGATAGACAAGAATCTTTAGAGGATTGGCATCCCACTTGTGTCCCGTTGCAAGTGTTGTGAGTTTGGTGATATGGAATCCATAGCTTATTTGTTTTTCTTTGTCTTTTCTGCCAAAGATACTTGGAATTACTTCAGGAACTTGGTTAGTCTTCAAGGTAATACGTCTTCTCTTGCTGATTTACTGAGATACTAATGGGCTAGTATCTCAAATAAATCTTTTCGCTCGATCCTGTTTAGGTTAATCCCTTGTCTTATCTACTGGCATATCTAGTGCTCGCTGAATAAGGCAATTTTTGATGAATTGCCTATGGACCCTACTATCATCGTACGAAAAGTAAGGAATGAGGTGTTCCTTGCGTTACATGGCAGACTGTTTAGAGATTTTATTGGTTCTCGCTCCAGAAGTTGGCTAGTACCTTTGATGTTTCAACGGTACCAACTACCCACTGGGCGAGGATTGGTTGAACTGTCTACTATTTGGTTAGTGGGATCCATCCTACTATCCTTTCCTCACACCTCCCCACCCCCCCCCCCCCCCTTTTTAGTTCAAATGTTGTTTGCAAGTACTGCAAGGGCCCAGTTTTACATGTTATTATAGGATCGTCTGGCTTTAGGTCTGTTGGTTCCTAGAATAGTTGCTTTAGTTTTGGAGCTTTCAGACAGATTGGATTCCGTTCATCTTCTGTTTCTATGTAGTAGGTCGACCTTTTCTAGGTTCCTCACCTTTTTCTTTTGGGCTATGCGCTTGGGCGACTTCCTCGATTTGGCAGTCGGCATTCCTCTTAGCTTCGGTGTTGGCTTTGTTGGTCGTCTGCTACTTTATTGTTTTTCGCCTGTATTTGTGTTTCGACTGCTTTGCTTGTTCTTCTGTTTTATTTATTTTGTGTGTACACGGATCCTGTAGCCATTTCTACATATCTTTTTTTATGAGCCGTTGGAGAATGGCTAGATTCTCCTTTTGTTATATATATATATATATATATATATATATATATATTCTTATAAAAAGAGGGGCAGCAATGTCACATTGATTAAGGGAAAATTTCAAATTACCTTCATAAACTAAGTGTGCTGCTAAAGGCACCCAAATTTCTCTTTCTTAAAGATGTATTGCACAACTGGCGGCAACTTCTTGGAGATGAAAGCCAGCTCGCCACTTTAATTCGACAGTTTTCTAGAGGTGGTACATCTCAAGGCGACGTGGATAAGGTTAATCATAGCCTCTTCACACGGGAAATCAGGAACTCTCGCGACCCGCCTGACTTCAAGCTTCCATCTTTGGAACCCTACAACGGCATGAACAACCCCCACTGTGCATCTGATGCGCTACATGTGTCGTGTTATCGGTGTCGGATAACGTTATGGCTAAGTGTTTCCCCCTGTTCCTAACCGACATTGCTGTTATGTGGTTCCGACAGTTGAAGTCTGAGTTAATCAACAACTGGAACATGTTAGTTGCTCACTTCATAGAGCAATTCAGGGTTCACATATCTCGGCCGAAGAATGTCATAACCCTTGCATCCATCAAACAAAGGTCCTGCGAGACCTTGAGCTCATATTTGGAAAGGTTTAATGTAGCGGTTGCATCAGTGGACTGACCAGACCCTTCCATGGTACTCATGGCAATCGTCTCCAGCATCTTGGACAAGACGAATTTCGAAATCTCCCTACATCGAGATCCAGCCGAAGACCTTAGTGAATTCCTCTTGAAGGCAGACCAATTTTTACGGCAAGAGGATGCTAATATCAATGTGGGTAACCCCTATGTTTATTTGGTGGTGGATGGGGGTTACCTAAACCCGGAAAGAGCAAAGGCAAGGGAAAGGTCGTACAGAAGAATGAGGGGAATGTGTAGTTCCAGAGAGAACCCAAGTACGACAAGTATACCAAGCTCAATTCCTCATTACTGGATATATACCTCGACGTGTGAGGAACTCTTCCTTTCCGTAAGCCCCCCAAGAGGGAGCCAACTTAAAAGGAGTGGGATTCTTGGTTGTATTGCATGTTTCATGATACGACAGGTCATGCCATCAACGAATGTAGGCACATGCATGACCTTATTGAAGAGCGAATCAAACTTGCAGAGCTTTCCGAATAATCAAACAATCTATAGTGCCAACATCGGCACTGCCACTCGTCCATGCTTCTCGGAACGGGAGTGATCCAGGACCGAGCAACCGCAGGATCATTATTAGCGGATCTACATTAGATCACCATGGATTTCCACTTTCTTAATAATAAGATATGTTTTTTTATTGTATTTGATTTCCAAATGACTATGTCAACTCAAATATGAACGGGGTTTAGGATTTAATCCTCAAACATGCTTCGTTCTCGACAATAAAATCATTTTATGAACAAATGGCTAAGTTGAAGTATACATGTACGAGATTAAATTTAGTCCCTAAGCATGCTCTGGATTCATTGATAAACCAATCCGGTTGTGTTTTTATTATTTGATAATTGTTGATTCAATAAAATAATTTTTCAAGCATGGATTATGTTTGACTATGCATAAGTATCTTGTCAAGATTTGGAAAAGTGTTCTATCGCAGACCAAGGTATGGATCATGCTCATCTCTTGACCCTAGGTATGGATCATGCTTAGGGATGGACTATCTTGTTAAGATGTGGCAAGTTTAGCTCTACCGTGACATGAGTAAGGTTTATACTCGACTTGGATTCGAGTATGGTTTATACTCGATCTAGAAATCCCAGTATAGTTTATACCCATGAGGACAAATTGACTTGTCAGGATGTAACAGAAAAACTCAATCATAATCTAAGTATGGCTTATTCCCAGTTTGTATTTCAGGGGATGGTTTATGCCTGAGGAGTTGAGTTATCTTGTTAGGTCTTGACAAGGCAATAGATTATGCTCACTAAGCTATTTAAGCACGGTTTATGCTTGAAAAAGTCATTCGATGATTGTTAGGATTTGTACAACTCTTTGCTTGTTTTCTTTGTAGGTATGGATTATTCCAACACATGGGTAGGCCTGGCGAGGCCTTGGTTTTCTTTTATAATATGACCCAAAGAGGTCATCGGTTTTCTTGGTATTTCGGTTTCCTGGCTTTCTTATAATATGATCCAGTTCGACCATGGATTTCTAGTTTCCTATTAATACGATCTAGCGTGATCGTGGCTCTGTGGATTTCTTTTGGTTAATTCTCTTGGAATTCTATGATAGCAGATTATCCAGAACATTCCTTCCTTTATCAGGAAAGATATATTCTAGCGGCCAATTGTTGACGTACCTTTTTACAAAGTTGTCACGACTCGGATTTCTGTTAGAGGGGGTGTTCAAGATTTGGGCATATTCTCTCTCTAGAATAATTCACTTGGATACGTCATTACAATATTAAGCTTAGGTTTGATCCAGGTCTCGAGTCAACTTAGGTCGGTTTGGTCCAGACTCACACTTGCAGCCCCTAAAACCAAAGCTCACTTCAGATCGAAATACCTCGGGTCAGCCTAACCCAGGTCAACATGGATCCTCACTTCCTCCACCAACCCTCTGAGTCGAAACTCCTTCGGTCGGTCATGTCGAGTAGATACACACCAATGAGGCCTGGAAATGTTCAAAGGCCGCGAGACTGGTCTTTAAGGCATTTTTCCCGGTCAGTTGTGGCCTACTCTACCTCCATAATTTCCGGATTGAACTGCATGTGTTCCACGCAATATGAGGAGCACAGTGACCCATGTAAAGGCTAGGCATGGCTGCTTACTCCTTATTATCGGCATCGCCTGACACATGGCTGACCCGACCTGGGATGGCCGCCACATGGCAGATCGAGCCGACCCATAATTTGCTTATAATTACTCAGTTAAAAAACTAAGGGAAGGATCCTTTTTTAGGAGCTTTTGGATTCAGGCACAAGGCTATTGCACCACTTCTGAACCGAGCCGCAATACAATACAAGGATTTTGTATAATTCATCTTCTTTCTCTACTTTCTTACAAATCAAACAACTGTAACTTATAATCGATAGTATAAACATAGATTATAAGCGGACATAGGCTTGGATTTAGCCGAATCACTATAAAATTGTTGCGTGATCCTTGTGTTTGTTTACTTTCTTTCATTCTGCGATTGAAGTTATAATAATATTATGTGATTTGTGTATCGATTACATACTTTAGGGGTTGATAGTCCCACTTTTTTACGTCAACAACATTGAGTCCAAAAATAAGGTTTGTTTCTTTCATTTGGCATTATATTTTGTATTTTTATTTGAAAATTTTCTTAAATTAGTGTCGTTTTAATGATTTGTTGTAGGACATGAACAATGAGTTTGGGTTCGAAAACATGGATGGAGGTCTCAAAATCGATGATGTTGTTATAGATAACACAAATGTAAGTATGAGAGTATGATTCATGAAGTGAATATTATTATTTTTATTTTAACTTTCTTTTAATAAATTTGTAGTCAATGGTGGATGAATTAAATGTGATAGAAAGTATGGATGTTGCAAATGGTGAGGATCGAACATTTCTTCCAGGTAATGAATCAGATATTAATGAAAATGTAGAAATTGATGTGATATGCAACTTTGTAACATATGAAGTATGTGTTTATAATTTTAAAAAATTCAGTGCTTGAATAAATTTGAAATGAATTGACTTATCGTTATTATAATTCCAGGTTTTCGATTCTCATAACGACTTGATTCACTAGTGTAAAGTGCAAGCTAAAAAATGAACATTGTATAATAATTATTAAATCGGATAAATTGGCACCTGGGAGAAAACATAGATGCAGTCAGGTTGTGAAAGAAGTGGCACGTATCGAACTCACCACTCCATACAGGAAGAAAAGTTCGCAATTTGAAGCATCCTCGAGATAGTGCTACTAGAAAGTGCAATTATATATCCATTTTTGATCAAAGGCGTTTATATTGTGGAAGACAAATGGAAAGTTGCAGTACACAACCGGATACATAATCATTAACTTCAGCATACTTTGGTTGGTCATCCATTTGTTGTGAGACTATTAGATAAAGAGAGAAAAATTAGCCGATATAACACCTGTGGGGGTGCAACCATGAAAGGTATCCAAAAATGCTTCAACTTATATTGAAGACCATATATATAATACAAAATATAAGATGCAACTTTCAGCCATGGAATGTAGATCCACGATGCAATAACTAATGAAAGTTCTTATAGAAAATCATTATGTATGTTTAGATAGAGTGAATCCGTCTAGTGATTATTTAATAGATTTAATGTGGGCTCATACCAAAAGTGCAAGTCTATGTAAATGTTTTCCATCAGTTTTATTACTTGATTACACTTACAAAACAGACTGTAATAACATGCCTTTATTGGAAATGATTGGGATGACATCTACAGGTCTAAAGTTTAGGATTACTCATGCTTTTTTAGCACATGAAAGAGAAGAAAATTATGAATGGATTTCATCGAAGTTAAACATTTATACATGCTCAATCAACACTACAAGAAAATTGATTTTTCGTAGCGTCCAAAAAACACCACCAAGCATTTTTGGTGGCGTTTCGATAATCGTTACGATAAAACATGCCACTAAAAATCGTTGAGTATTAGTTGCACTTTTTTCAATGCCACTGTAAATACTTTTATTGTAACGTTTTCCAAATGCCACATAAATATTTCTGTAGCGCTTTAAAAACGTCATAAAAAACTCCTACTAATAAAATTTCCAATTTTACCCCTGATTTACGGTTGCATTTACTCAACGCCCCTACATGTATTTATGTATCGTTTTTAAAATACTACTAAAAAATACTGATTAATTTGCTGTATTTTTCATGCAATTATTTCTTGTTAATAGTCTATTTTGTTTCTACAATATTAATCAATAATCATTCGCATAATCATCATGTTCAAGCAATTAAAAAAACGATTAACCATATAATCAAATAGAATACGCATAACCATTTCAATACAATAGTTTTCTGAATAAATGACCAAACTCACATACAATAACCACTGATATACAAATTTACACATCTAGTACAAAGAAAATGTTATACCTAACTAGTACTTACAAAACGCTTGATTACCCATAATTCTTTGTTGTATGCACAAGTGAAACCTAGCACCATACAAGTTCAGCTTTTCTCTTTGAACGTCCAATGCTTGCACAAGTGAAAGCACAACATATAGTTAGACAGCTCCTCCTTGATTTCACAACAAGATACACAATTTGCACATAGTCCAAATCTGCAGGCATAAATATAAGCTCGCCAATTGTTTCTAAACTCCTCCCTGATCTCACAACAAGATACACAAATGTAGACCTCAATCCTCCACATCAAACGTAGTTAAATAAGCTCTCAAAAGCAAAAAAAAAAAAAAATTCTTCTACAGAAAACAGTATTGATAGTTTTTTTTAAAATAACAAAAAATCCTTCTGAATCGTGCAAGTTATTTTCAGTTATCTTACCAATGTCGCAGAAACACGTTTATGTTTGTAATCAATTTCAAACAAGGTTCTGTTTACTGCAATAATTTGCAGAAAGATGCCCAAATGAAGAAATTTTCCTAATTAAAGACGAGATTGATATGTATACCATGGATACTAATCTATTGTATCTCCTCCATGCACCGGCTCTGGTCATTCAGGTATCATTTATTTTAGAGACCCGCCTATTTAAATGCTCGTTTCTTGATAGGGATTCACTGTTTGTACTAAGCCAAATCATACCTGAGTATATAAAGATACATAGATTACAAAAGATAAAGTAATATAAGATTTATATGACGCATAACATCAGGTACAGTTACACAAGTGGATTTTCCAAATTAGGATAGAGTTACAGTGTTGGAAAATAGATAACTGGTTTTCTCCATCGATATTCCATATGCATCAGCTAATACTAACTCTTTACTGTTAAAACATTGGCAAAGACCAACGCAAAGAGTAAAATAAAATATAGACCTTAATACCCCAATGTCAGTCAAAATACATACCTATTGTTGATGGATACAAAATTATAGAAATTTTCTAAAAGGATATGTCCTAGATGTTGGATCTAGATTAACCCTAGAGGGGGGCGAATATGGTTTATTGAAAATTAAGGGAGATATAAAAAAATATCAGATCACAGAATGTAGCAAAAATAAAAAGCAAAAAAGAGATAACACATAGAGATACCTAGCTTCGGCAAGACTCTGACTACTGCTGCATTCCTAAAGTTTCTACTATGTGATAGAACAGATCCCGCGTATAAGACCATGTAAACTTGCGAACCCCTCGCTCCTATTCTAACCCTACGCTCAAAACTCTAGACTGGTCTATATCCCCTAGACCAGATTTCCCCTAGTTTTACAGACGCGAGTAAACTACCAGTTAACACCCTAACTGGATTCCCTTAGAATTTTACAGACTCTAGAAAACTGTTTAAACGATTACAAAAGAAAAAAACAATAAAAACAATAAAAACCCCTTTGTCTAAAGTAATATAGGTCTGCCACTTTGCTTTGTCAAAAAAACTTGTTCTCCTCTTTGTTGATGGTGGCTGAGAAAATAAAGTAGGGTTTTGCCCCAAATCAATTCGACTTTGATTGAAAAAAAAATGATTCTCTGATGATCTTTAACGTTGTTCTTCGTCGATGATTTGGCTGAGGTTGCGATCAAAAACAAAGTGAGTAGTACTGATTTGAACTTTTTTTCTTTTTGAGTTGTTGCTTTGGTTTTTCAATGCTCTAGTGCCTGTGATGAAGTGGTGATTAAATAGAATTATAGAATCCTATTAATGCTCTGATTTCGACTAGTGACTTGGCTTCGATTTTGTGTTGCCCCTTTTGAATGCTTTGTAAATTACCTTCTTTGTTGCCAAGTTTGAATTTGAGTGATTTAAAAACTTTGCCGTGAATAACTTGTTGATTGCTGGAAATATATTGAACCTTAAAAGAAGAATTCCTCACTTATTATGTATTTGTGGAAATGTTTGACAGCATGTTTCCTGGAAATTAAAAACTGACATGAACATCTCAGGAAATATTTCAAAGACCTTGCTAAATAAGTCTCTCAGATTTCTTGAAAAAAAAAACATTTTGCTTGATTGATGCTATAGAAACTCTCACCAAAAATGTTTTTCCTGAAAAGTTTTCTTGCCTAGTACCATACTGGAAAAAAACTTATTTCCTAGAAATTTACAACTTGCCATAAATTGTCCCTTGATTGCTTTGCTGGAAAGATGTAATTACTTGCCAAAAAGTGTTGTTCACTGATTGAGTACTTGCCACAGTATTTATTCATTTCTGAAAAAGCAATTGTATATAGTTTAGGAAATCATTCAATTGTTTTTCTTGGCCCCGAATAAAATCCTTAAATGCATGAAAAATTAAAGAGTGTTCAATTTGATTTTTATTAATTCTGGAAACGTAAAAAATGTTTTCTTGCCAAAGGTATCTTTGTCCAAAACATGTGTGCTCTTGTGTGATTTAGACAATCATTTAAAAACTGTATTTTGTCATAAAGACTTGAATTGAGGTTTTTTGGAAACTGATTTATTGTGCATGATTTGTCCTGCCTTTGATCACTCTTCTTCACCATTGTTGTCCATATTCATGTGTTGCACCACATGCAAATCAGTATTCACATGCATTGAAGTTGCTCCATGTTCATGCAACTTGTTCACTTAAAAAAATTGCTGTGTTGGGTTGAATGTGTATACAGGCCTTTGTCAATGTGAATGCGCACTTTCCAAAAATAAACTTTTTGCCATGTTTTTGAAAAACTGAAAACATTTTTGAGAATGTTCTTGCCCAAAAACTGTGCATGTTGATGAACTGAATTGCCTTTTTATATTTTTCCAAAAATGGGACATTAAAGTTAAAAAGAAACTTCCCTTGTATACTTTCTAAATTGCTCGTACACATATTTGTGTAAACCTTCCATGTTTTTCACTAGTCCATTATTTTGTACTTGCTTGACCATACTTGATTATACTGGTTCATGTTGACTTGAGGTATTACCTGACATGATGTTGCATGCATGTTTGTTGGCTTATCCCCTGCTTGTATGTTCCTACAAAATAAAAATATTTTCTAAGTTAGACTCTGCATGTGCTGGATTTTTTAAACCAGAAAACTGCTTTTTGATTGTGTATTATTGCACATGCAATTATGAATACATGCATGGTAAAAAAAATGTTTTATCCAAATCTTTTCTTGCCAAATTTTACATTTGCCAAGATTGCAAGCTTAATCTCTTTCCTACTTTTGAACCTGTGACTTTTCTTTTCAAATTTCAAAAGAGATTCCCTTTTTTTTTTTTTACCCATTTGAATATGAAAAGAATTCTTTGCTGCTCCACTGAACCTCTGCATGTATATTTTCATCAAATTAGTTCACTTGAGCCTTGCATGTTGTACACTGTTGCTTTTGGCCTTTTTTTTAACATCTTGCTTGAAATGAAGATTGTTTTGTAGTTGCCAAATTTTCATATATTCAAAAAATAATAATTGAAACATGCCCTTTTTCACTGTTGTACACTTGTGAACATCACCTGCTTGCATACCTGGTTTCTTGCTTTGTTCTTTGGCTTGCTGATTTGTATTATTATCATTGTGAGCTACTTGGATAGAAAAAAATGTCGTTCCTCCTTTTTTGTGTTCCATAATTGCAATGTGAATGAGTGAAATGCTGTAGTGAGGCAATGACTGTATTTGTGATGAGCGTTTGTAGTGAGGAATAAATGTACAAAATGAGAAAAATTATACTGATATTTGTAATAAACAAATTTGATTGAAATAAAATATTATTTTATTGTGTTCAAACAAATTTGTCTATCGTATTCAGTTTATATACAAGTACAGTATCATGTGAATGTATATGAAATGTGTAATATTAGTGAAGTGTACAAATAGTGGCGTTGTAAACTGTACTGTTTGAAAATTGAAATAAAATATTATATTTAAACAAAGTACTATGTAAATATCTGAATGTCTGTACAGTCGTATTTTATTTGAATATAAATATTATATTCTTGTCTGTTATGATATATGAAAACAGTACAGTAACAAATATATTTAAAATAATAAATATTTGGTTGTTATCATCAAACAAAAAAATCATATAATTGTGTACACAACACCATTATATACAGCAATCTCCCCATTTGATGATGACAAACAAACATAAGATTTTGAGCACAATAAATGTGTTTGACAGTGAATATTGAACTCCCCCTACAGCAGAAAACTCCCCCTATAACTGTGGATGAGTGAAAAGATTTGAATAATAATGAATTTTTAAAATTAAAAATATTTATAAAATATTCACTCATAATTCAAAATCTCAACCCATTCTCCCCCTTTTGTTATCATCAAAAGGATATAGAATTTAAAATATATATGACAAATGACTAACAAATACAATATCAGCTTAAGAGGAAGAACGGTCATCATAAATCTCAATCAGTCAAACAAAAATCATAATAAACCAAGAACTGGTGGCATATTTCACATTGTAGAGAATGACGGATTTACGTTGAATTTTATATAAAATAGAGAGAGTTACAAAAATATGATTTCCAATTATTTTGTAAAATTTAGCACAAAAACAGTGATGGATTTGGACTATAGTTAATAATTCAATTTAAGTGACAAAATCGTATAATCTCAAATCCCAATAGCTATCAATCAACAAATCATAATACTTAATAATATTTCAACACATTTCATAGATTAGAAAGATGGATTGATAGGCTGGTTTTTATACACCACGGAGAATTTCTGATTAATTTCAATTTATAGCACAATATTTCCTTTTTATTTTTATTTTATTTAAGAGCCCACTGACCACGCATAACCAGAGCTTGGATTTTTAAATGACGTCAGTCGCAGCTTAAATTATAAGTTGTCTCATAACCATGTGCGACGGCCCCAAACCCCGTACAGACGGTGGCAAGGGTAATCTTTGGAATATAACACATAAATAGATAACATCAGAACAGAAATAAATAAATACATCAGATAATGTACAAATAATACACTGAATAAACGTAATCATCAGAGTTACACAGTATACAGGATCATACTTAGTACAAATACAGTTCAGCTATACATAAATGTCTACAGCGGAAACAAACGTAATATGTACAACAGGAGTTGAACAAAATAAAAAGAGATAAATGATAGAATCCATCTTCAGCTCCAGCTATCCAGAAAGAGCCTGTTAAACCTGAATACAAGGCTGCCCATGTAGAAAAAGGGGCACCCGAGTTTGAAAGGTGAAACAAACTATGAGTCAGTCATGGGACTGGTATGAGAAATCTACTTAACACATTTATAACATGGCTAATCACAGCACCACGCCACTTTCGTGGAACGTGTTTACTTCATCGGATTGCCAGTGCTTTAAAACAAATAATTCTTTTAAACATCGCAATGTTTTTTATAAAAATGAAGCCATTATAAGACTCAATTCCCATCACACAATGCAACGCAAACCGGAGGATAGAGTTTTTACCTTATAATGGACAAAATATGCTTGATACGAATAAAACAAAAGCATTTGATATTATTACTAGTGTTTATATGTTTCAAAAGCAATTTCTAATCATAAGTATCAATCATAGACGGCATTAATGCCCCATACCACTATGCCGCCATATATAGGTATACAATCAAAACCGCACAGTCACGTATTTGGAAATTGGATTTCCTTCATGAACCAAGGCAAAAGATAGTCCTTACCGAATTCGAGACTCTCTAGCCCGAGCCTCAGGACCCAGACTCAGGTAGGCACTTGGAGCGACAGGGCCGGTCCACCGATGTGGATTAAAATTCATGAACACTGTGTTTCCCCGCCCTTTGGGGCGTAAATGAGCCAACGAATGACTCCATCGGACCCGGATCGTCCAATCTAACCGAGGCGCCTCGTAACAGTAACTACCACATAAGTCAAACTCTCAGGGCGTGTAAAACCACTGACGCCACTTCTAGCTAGAAAGAAACGCATGTCCTCTCTGAGGTCCTCTCCCGTTTCTGGTTTATACCGGGGTGTGAGGCTCGCGAATCCACGTTATATACAAAGCTACGACACATAGGAGGTGCTTTGATCATCACCACAAGACTTTGCTTTTCAACAGAAGTTTTGATCACTGCATCTTAGCATGCCACACAAGCAATTCACACCATGCAACTGATGGCTATCAATCACACAGAATAAATTCCAATGTCAGGCACACCGTCCATTTGCAAGTCCGTTCTGGGTCTGAACGAAACCGGAGGCACTATATACCTCGCAAACCCATCGATCTCCACGTACGTCTGGACGATCACCACTCATTATCCATATTTCGGGATGCCTCCTAATCAGGACATCAGTTACCATCCAAACGAGGTGAAGATCTTCGGTCTTCGACCACCGTCTTCATCTTCGATTTCTTATCGTCGATTTAGTTATTCAGAATAGGATAAACCCGGTCTTTCTGAGCAACTCACGTATATAATAAACAAGTGCTACACAAACACTACATACGCATCATTTCAATTCATTAGTCACTAACCGTCAATCAATAAGAGAACGATTTCCCAAATATTAACCCCGAAGGCCGAAACCAACATCAGATCAAAATCCAGGAAACCATTCGACTTAGCCAGCCTTCAGTTAGTTTCTAAACTTCACATCCATATCGTTTATAATATTTTATAATGATTTATCGCTATTTTTATTTATTCTAAAATAGCCAATTTATTCAAACGACGCTTCGGGCCATAACGCGGCCGTGGCGCTGTTTTTCTTCAGATTTGATTTACACATATCTGAAATTCTAACCGTTGGATCTTCTCAAAATTTATATCATTAGAAAGATCTTTTCAAAACGAATCCAACGGTTCCAGTTTCCGGAAAATTCGACGGTCGGATCTCCCGGTATAATCGTTTGAAATTTCGATTTCAAAATACGAACTGCAGCGTCGTTTTTCGATTTAATATAATTATATTTATGTATATATATATAAATATAATCGATTCTGGCGCTGTTTTTCTTCAGATTTGAATTAAACATTCCAGACAATCCAACCGTTGGATTTTCACAAAGTGGGTATCGTTGGGAAGATATTTTCAAAGCGAACCCAACGGTTTCGGTTTCGGGAAAATCCGATGGCCGGATCTCCCGCACTAATCGTTTGAAATCACGGTTTCAAAACACGAACTGCAGCTTCGTTATTCGATATATTTTAATTATATATATATATATATAATCGATTCATCGATTTCAAAACTATATGCCTTTCATACTTTTGATAAAAATGATATTTTTATCCAACTGTCTTCTATTTCAACACTTCACTATTTTTAACAATTCATGTATATATTAAAAATTTGATTTTTAATGTAAAACAATTCATTTCAGGACATGATTATTTTATATAGTTCGTACAGATGATAAAAATAGGATTTTTAATATAAAACAATTTCTTTCAAAATACGAATACCATTCAACACATGAATTTCAATTCGACGAATGAATTTCCATTCAACACATGAAGGTTTTATATAGTTTGTATATATCGAGTAAAAATGTGATTTTTATTGTTAAAACAATTTATTTAAAACACGAATACCATTCAACACATGAATATGATTCAATGAATGAATTTCTATTCAACACATGAAGGTTTTCTATAGTTTGTATATATATAGTAAAATGTGATTTTTATTGTTAAAACAATTTATTCAAAACACGAATACCATTCAACACATGAATTTCTATTCAACGAATGAATATCGGTTCAACACATGAAGGTTTTCTATAGTTTGTATATAAAGAATAAAAATGCGATTTTTATTGTTAAAACAATTTATTTAAAACACGAATACCATTCAACACATGGATTTCTATTCAACGAATGAATATCGATTCAACACATGAAGGTTTTCTATAGTTTGTATATATAGAGTAAAAATGTGATTTTTATTGTTAAAACAATTTATTTAAAGCACGAATACCATTCAACACATGAATTTCTATTCAACGAATGAATATCGATTCAACACATGAAGGTTTTCTATAGTTTGTATATATAGAGTAAAAATGTGATTTTTATTGTTAAAACAATTTATTTAAAACACGAATACCATTCAACACATGAATTTCTATTCAACGAATGAATTTCGATTCAACACATGAAGGCTTTCTATTCAACACACGAATATAGTTTCAACATAGGAAAATAATTCTAACACATGAATATTATTCAAAATTTCGGTAGCATACCGGCAGGGTAGTTAAAACAGGGACCGTCCCTAGTACGGTTCCTCGCTCTACCTTAAAGCCTCACAGCTTTTGACAATGGGGAATCATGCATCTAGTTCGCACGCAGGCGGCATGTATATTTTTTTCATTTCCACAAACTAATCCTATGTAGTTTCAACCAAATATTTCTCAACCACAAACATGTATTTTTCAACCACAATCAATCAATTTCAACCACAAACAATTCTAATCAACCATTCGTAATCAACCAATTTTCATACCAATCACAACCAATAAATATCGTCCATGGTTTATGGACGAGGGGCATATATATATATGCATATATTTATTTATATATAAGCATTTCACTTCTATTTCAACACATATATAATTTTTACAACGCATATATAACTTATATATCGAATGTACAACTTATACAACGCTTATACAAGAGGTGTACAATGCTTATATAACCCATACATCGACTATATAATTTATACATCATCGTTTTTCATATCGTTTATAAATTAGAAATCTCACATCCACTCCACCAAAAATAGCAGAAGGCTCAGAAAAATATGCGGTCTCTTCTAGAATGTAGAAGACGTCTACACGAGTCCACTGTCTCTTGTTTCACTGAATTTCATCAAGAAACGAAAAAGATATGATTTTTACAGTGAAATCAAAAACCGTAGCGCTTTAAACTGCTATAATATAGTTTAATTAAAAACAGCCGCCACCTTCAGCAAACTGTTCAAAACTAGGTTTGCATTTATCTCGAAATCCGCGTAGCTATTCGTCGATCGGCCTTCGCAGCGTCAAAGGGGGAGGAGAGGCGCACGTGCGCAGGAGGCTGCGGCCCAATTCGATGGCCTGATGTGGGTGTGGCGGCGGTTTGAAACCCGCAACTTCCAGGCGTCGATTCTTTCAAACCACACAACGAAAAAATCTAAACTATATATGGATTTGAAGATCTTCTCGAGCACTACAAAATTCTCCAAAGGGACATGGGTTTTTATTGAGCGGATTAGAAGAAATCGAGGAGAGAAGGAAAGTAAAGCTTTCCGTCGTCGGTTTTGGATAGAGTCAGGGAGAGAGAAAATGATGTGGCCAATGAGATATTTTTACTTATTTATATATTTTGAAAATCCGAAAATACCCTCTTATCTCTTATGAACACCAATTCAAACTCAACGACTGTCGTCCCCAGCGTTTTACCCCCATTCCGGACACAATGGGATATGTTTCGTAGGCCCATTCGACTGTTTTAGTCAGTTTTCATTCGAATTAAAATATAAAGCATTCAATATTTGATTTGAACGTACATTTCAATTTGCCGGGGCCACATACTGATTCGAAAAATTCCAGAAAAATAAATCTAGCTATGTTTTAACGATACGGTCCCAACAAAACTAGTTTCGTCGAATTTTGAGACCGTTTGCAAAATGGCCCATTTCTGGTCGATCCAATTTAACTATAATTGACCAAAACACATTTTTCTTTGCCACGCTCACATACTAGCTTCAAAAATTATGAAATTTGAAACCTAGCAATAATTTGACATCCCAAATCCAACAAAAGTGGTTTCGTCGAATTCCGAGGTCGTTAGCAAAATGGCCATTTTCATGGGCTATATAATTTCCATAGCGACCTTTCAGAAAATTCATTTGGCCATAACTTTTGCTTTCCGCTATGAAACTTCGATTTTTCAGATTCTTAGAAAGGTATTCACTAACAGATTTAAATATTTTTTGTTTCACTCAAATCCGTTTTGTTTTACACTCGGTACAGCCAGTCAAAGTTTGAAATGAAAATTTGAAACTGCCACGCCATTTCAAGCCTTGTTTATAATTCAAAGTAATTATATTTATTTTCAAACGTCGATTCAAACTTACTTTTCGTTGCTATTATTTAAAATATTTATTTTAAATATTTAAAATCCACTATTTTAGCCAATTTAAAAAATTTAAATTGGTTCAGATTTTCCGGGTCGTTACAATCTCCCTCACTTAAAACTTTTCATCCCCGAAAAGGAACAAAGTCGAAAGTGGTTTGATTAATTAACTCTACGTTCAATGTGGCTTCCATTCTCCAACTTTTCAGTTTCTGAGAATTTTCAAATTCTTCAAAAATTTGGCTAACACCTGGAATTTTCGAAAAATTTCACCATAACCTCCTTTGTACGGGGAGGGGTTTGGAAATTTATTGGGCCGTATTAGGTACCCAATAAATCCTATAAACCATACACATATTTATGGTGATATATTCTGGTGTTTACAGGGGAGCGTGTATAGATAATAACTCCAGAGAATAAATTCTCGTCACCCTATCAAAGCCTGAGGGAGTGTGTATTTTTAATTGCTCCAGAGGATAAATCCTCGTCACCTCATCCCGTGTGGGAAATAAATAATCCATGTGTCGTATCTAATGACTAGAGAGACGTGATTATTGTCAACTCCAGACCCGTGTGGAGTTTTTATTAATCTGGCAATTTATCGTTACATTTCTATATGGTCATATCAGTCATCAGTTCAACCTGTAAAATATAGTCATCGCCATACAAGCCTCTCGCTCGTATGGTAAATCTTCCACCTCGTCACACAAGCTCCAAATGCTTATGTGGTATATGATGAAGTATGCCATGTAATGTAATTCAAAATTAATTGTTACTATCCTATGGCGATGTTTATTATTACACATAGAACAACCAGCACTCCGCATCCAATGGCATTCACAGGAGTTGATATAATAATATTTCGCATCCAACTCATTAAGGTTTACCTATTTATCGGGCATGCAAATAAATTCTTTACTCAACAGCTATTCCATTTACTTGTTCAAACATATATGATGCACATGTATATATTTCTATCTATTTTCATATCAGTTCAATGTGTGATTTAATCGAATAAATTCTACCATTCGTTCTATTATTGATTAAATTAACTATCCTTCTAATAATTTAATTAATTAAATCTACTATCACACAACACAAACAACAAGCAATTTATTTTTAACTTTTCAAAAATATACTAATCAATTCATATACCCTTTAAAATCATTCAGACTATAGAATTAAAAGTGCACATCCATGGAAAGAAAATAACAACAGAGTAGAGAACAAATTGGTAATGCAAAGTATGGTAAATGTACCTTGCACCGGAGTCAATCAGAGATATCCACTCGGCACCTAGGATAGGCTTTCTGAATGCTCTCCTCAGTTTCCCAAGTACAATCTCGCGGATCTCCACTCCATTGCACTCTGACTAAGTGAACCTTCTTGTTCCTTAGTTCTTTGGTTTCTTTGCCGATAATCTTTAGCGGCTCTCTTCTCACAGCTAATTCTGTAGTAATTTCAATATCCTGTTGAGCTGCTTCTTCCACGATCAATTCTGGATCATGAACGTGCTTTCGAAGTTGAGATATGTGAAATACATCATGCACTCCAGGCAACCAATCAGGAAATTTAACCCTATAAGCGAGAGTTCCGATCCGTTCCAGAATAGGAAACAGACCAATGAATTTGGGCGCCAACTTCCCAGTTTTACCGAACCGGATAACTCCTCTCATCGGCGATACTTTCAAATATACATAGTCGCCAACAACAAACGATATATCTCTCCTTCTCTTATCGACATAGCTTTTCTGGCGGCTAGTAATCGTTTCTTAATAAAATCGACTTTGTCGGCAGCTTCACGGATCATATCAGGTCCCAATACAAGCCTATTTCCAGGTTCAACCCAACAAGCAGGGGATCGGCACGGTCTACCATACAATGCTTCAAATGGTGACATTGTCAGGCTCGCTTGGTAGCTATTGTTATAGGAGAATTCTGCCAAATGCAAATGGTCTTCCCATGATTCATCGAAATCTAGAACACAAGCCCGCAATAGATCTTCTAGTATACGATTCACCCTCTCAGTCTGACCATCTGTCTGAGGATGATAAGCGGTGCTCAAGTTCAACTTCGTTCCCAGTTCGACTTGAAATGCCTCCCAGAATTTTCTAGTAAATATTGGATCTCTATCACTGACTATACTGAGCGGCACTCCATGTAGCCTTACAATTTCCTTGAAGTATATCTGCGCCAGACTCTGAGCAGTTCTGTTTGATCTGACAGGTATGAAATGGGCGGTCTTCGTGAAGCGATCTACGATCACCCAAATACTGTCATTCCCTTTTCTGGTTCTGGGCAAACCATCAATGAAGTCCATGGAAATATGTTCCCACTTCCAACCAGGAACGTCCAGCGGTTGCAACAGTCCAGCAAGTTTCTGTTGGTCGCTTTTGACTAGCTGGAAAGTAGGGCATCGGCTAACATATATTGAAACGTCTCTTTTCATAGCCTTCCACCAGAACGTTCACTTGAGATCGTTATACATTTTGGCCACACCAGGATGGATACTCGGCTTGGACTTGTGACACTCGTCTAACACTTCCCTTTTGAGCTCGGGGATGCTAGGAACACAAATCCTTCCTTTCAATCTCAGGATTCCATCGTTATCTATTTGAAAACACGAGGGTTCGCCTTTCTGAATCCTTTTAATCATATCCTTAATAAATTTATCCTCCTTCTGAAGAATAGATATTTTGTCAATCAAAGAAGGCGTAATAATAAAGCTGGCGATCATTACATTCTTTCGACTTAACGCATCGGCCACGACATTGGCTTTCCCTGGAGTGTATAGAATCTCAAAATCGTATGCTGCCAGGAACTTCAGCCAACGTTGCTGCCTCAGATTCAAGTCTTTCTGAGTGAACAAATACTTCAATGACTGATGGTCTGTATACAGTTCGAATTTCTCACCCAAAAGATAGTGTCTCCAGATTTTCAAAGAGAATACGATAGCAAATAACTCAAGATCATGAGTTACATAGTTTTTCTCGTGCAGCTTCAGCTGGCGGCTAGCATACGCAATCACTTGACCTCTTTGCATTAACACTGCTCCAAGGCCTTCTCTAGAGGCATCTATCCAGACTTTTAAATCCTGATTGCCGTCGATAATTGTTAACACTGGAGCAGTCGTTAATCTTAACTTTAGCTCTTCAAAAGCCTCCTCGCATTCTGGAGTCCATTTGAATTTTGAGTGCTTCTTTGTAAGCTTCGTTAAGTGACCAGATATCTTCGAAAAGTTTTTAACGAACTTCCGGTAATAACTAGCCAATCCGAGAAAACTGCGGACTTCTGTTGGAGTACTAGGCTGTTTCCAATTTTGAATAGCCGTGATTTTACTTGGATCCACAGCAATTCCGTCTTTTGATACGACGTGGCCTAGAAACTTCACTTTATCTTGCCAGAATATACATTTGGATAGTTTGGCTTTTAATACATTCCTTCTGAGGATTTCCAGAACCTGTTCCAAATGTTTTTCATGTTCGGCCTTTGATTTAGAGAAGATTAGAATATCGTCAATAAAAACCAAAACAAATTTATTCAGGACTCCTCTGAACACTCTATTCATCAAATCGACGAAGTAAGCTGGAGCGTTACATAAGCCGAACAGCATTACCAACCACTCATAGAATAAGTCTGGACCTCTGAATGCTGTCATAGGAACACACTCTTCAGCAATTCGAAGTTGATGGAAGCCTATAGCTAGGTCCATCCTTGAAAATACTTGTGCTCCATTCAAACGATCCAATAAATCATCGATTCGCGGCAATGGATATTTATTCTTTATTGTCTATTTGTTCAAATCACGATAATCCACACAGAGTCGCAGAGTACCGTCAGATATCGGGAAAACACCACTGCTGCTCCCCAATCAGAGAAATTAGGCCTGATCAGACCCTTCTATACGAGCTGTCTTGTTTGATTGTCTAATTCCTTTTTCTCTTTCAAGGACATTCTTCGAATAGCGTGAACTACTGGCCTTGCATTCGGGATTAAAGGGATCTTGAAATCTATTTCTCTCTGCGGAGGTAAGCGAACAACTTCTTCAAACACATCCGCATAATTCTTGACGACGGGAATATCTTTTATGAGGTCGGGAATATTCTCTATGACTTCAGGGATATTTTCTATTTGAGCAGGAGAAACATCTAGAGCTGACCAAAAGTCTTTTCTATTGGAATTCGGACCTTTGCATGGTATGGTTATATAATTCCCTGATTGTGCCTTCGCCTTAACAACTCTCTCGGCGCATCTAACCTCTGTTTCATATTTGGTTAGCCAATCCAATCCCAGAATAAGATCGAATTCAGTAAAATTCATGACGATAGAGATAGTAGGGAATTTATAGCAGGAAAAAGAGACAGGTACCGCACAAACCCAACTGAGATCGAGGGAACCCCCAACCGGATTTTGGACTGTCATTTGTTCCTTGAGCTTCTTCAAATTCAAATCCAGTTTCTTAACCGCATTCTTTGCAATAAAGCTTCGCGATGCGCCTGTATCAAACAACACTTTAACTGGAATATTTTTGACATTAAGCGTGCCTTCCAAAACATCAGCCCTTTCCTGAGCAGACGAAGATGCAGGCCCTTCTGCCACTTCATTTACATGCACTGCTTCAAGTTTTCTGAATAGCGGGCAGTTTTTCGCAATATGACCGGGCTGGTGGCACTTATAGCATCCTCTGTTATCTTGTAACTCCTTACCGGATTTAGACCCAACCTTTATTTGTTTCTTTAGAGATCTGCAACTGATCGACAAATGTCCTTGCTTATTGCAGTTAGAGCATATAGCAGTTGTTACTGGTTCTTTCCCGGATTTAACCCTTTTTCTCTTGGCACTGGGCTTCTTACTGACCTCAGACACCGTACTGGCCTCAGGATTATCAGTTTCAGGCTCACCTTTATTACTAGAACCGACCTCTTCTTCGTCACGCAACATACCTTTCTTGTCGAGATCCTCATACTGATAAGCCATATAAATCATTTTTGAAAAAGGAAGCTTCACATTCCTCATTACACTATTCTGATATCTCCTTTGCAGGCGATGAATAAATCTCAGATTCTTCCTCTTTGGATCTTGAATCAGATGAGGAGCAAACTGAGAAAGTTCATTGAATTTCTTATGATATTCTGGAATGGTCATATCTCCTTGTATCAGATAAAAGAATTCATCACATAATCGCTTAGTCACTTCAGGAGGAGTAAATCTTTCTAGGAAAATCTCCTTGAATCTATCCTAGGTGATATCACCTTCTGGATTATCTTTGATGATTGTTTCCCACTAGATTAAAGCTTCTTCTTTGAATGCCCAAGATGCTACTAATTCTGATCATCTCTCAACATGATACGTTCAAAGATTCTTTCGGCAGAACTCATCCAAGCTTGAGTCTGAATTATAGATTCATTGCCTGAGAATTGTGTTCCGCCCAGATTTCGATATCTTTTTAATAGCGCCTCTAGATCGGGTTCTGCATTTCTCCTGTTTCTGACACTCATTTTCTAGTACTTCTGCAAATAGCAGATCAAGTGTCAGGTCACAGAAAAGATATTTCAAAACATAGAAACATATACTTCAATGTAAATATGTCTATCGGGGTGTATTTCATTCTGCTTTACTTATACTAAGATATTACAGATCCTATCTGTAACGAGTTACCCGTCCTAGAACTCTACTGGTTCTATTTCTAACGAGTTCGTTAATATGTTATATTCCAGAACTAAGCTTAACCAAAGATCTGATACCACGTTGTGACGACCCCAAACCCCGTACTGACGGTGGCAAAGGTAATCTTTGGAATATAACACATAAACAGATAACAACAGAACAGAAATAAATAAATACACCAGATAATGTACAAATAATACACTGAATAAACGTAATCATCAGAGTTACACAGTATACAGGATCATACTTAGTACAAATACAGTTCAGCTATACATAAATGTCTACAGCGGAAACAAACATAATATGTACAACATGAGCTGAACAACATAAAAAGAGATAAATGATAGAATCCATCTTCAGCTCCAGCTATCCAGAAAGAGCCTGCTAAACCGGAATACAAGGCTGCTCGTGTAGAAAAAGGGGCACCCGAGTTTGAAAGGTGAAACAAACTACGAGTCAGTCATGGGACTGGTATGAGAAATCTACTTAACACATTTATAATATGGCTAATCACAGGACCACGCCACTTTCGTGGAACGGGTTTACTCTATCGGATTGCCAGTGCTTTAAAACAAATAATTCTTTTAAACATCGCAATGCTTTTTATAAAAATGAAGCCATTATAAGACTCAGTTCCCATCACATAATGCAACGCAAACCGGAGGATAGAGTTTTTACCTTATAATGGCGAAAATATGCTTGATACGAATAAAACAAAAGCATTTGATATTATTACTAGTGTTTATATGTTTCAAAAGCAATTTCTAATCATAAGCATCAATCATAGACGGCATTAATGCCCCATACCACTATGTCGCCATATATAGGTATACAATCAAAACCGCACAGTCACGTATTTGGAAATTGGATTTCCTTCATGAACCAAGGCAAAAGATAGTCCTTACCGAATTCGAGACTCTCTAGCCCGAGCCTCAGGACCCAGACTCAGGTGGGCCCTTGGAGCGACAGGGCCGGTCCACCGATGTGGATTAAAATTCCTGAACACTGCGTTTCCCCACCCTTTCGGGCGTAAATGAGCCAACGAATGACCCCATCGGACCCGGATCGTCCGATCTAACCGAGGCGCCTCGCAACAGTAACTACCACATAAGTCAAACTCTCAGGGCGTGTAAAACCACTGACGACACTTCTAGCTAGAAAGAAACGCATGTCCTCCCTGAGGTCCTCTCCCGTTTCTGGTTCATACCGAGGTATGAGTCTCGCGAATTCACATTATACACAAAGCTACGCCACATAGGCGGTGCTTTGATCATCACCACAAGACTTTGCTTTTCAACAGAAGTCTTGATCACTGCATCTTAGCATGCCACACAAGCAATTCACACCATGCAACTGATGGCTATCAATCACACAGAATAAATTCCAATGTCAGACACACCGTCCATTTGCAAGTCCGTTCTGGGTCTGAACGAAACCGGAGGCACTATATACCTCGCAAACCCATCGATCTCCACGTACATCTGGACGATCACCACTCATTATCCATATTTCGGGATGCCTCCCAATCAAGACATCAGTTACCATCCAAACGAGGTGAAGATCTCTGGTCTTTGGCCACCGTCTTCATCTTCGATTTCTTATCGTCGATTTAGTTATTCAGAATGGGATAAACCCGGTCTTTCTGAGCAACTCGCGTACATAATAAAAAAAGTGCTACACAAACACTACATACGCATCATTTCAATTCATTAGTCACTAACCGTCAATCAGTAAGAGAACCATTTCCCAAATATTAACCCCAAAGGCCGAAACCAACATCATATCAAAATCCAGGAAACCATTCGACTTAGCCAACCTTCAGTTAGTTTCTAAACTTCACATCCATATCGTTTATAATATTTTATAACGATTTATCGCTATTTTTATTTATTTTAAAATAGCCAATTTATTCAAACGACGCTTCGGGCCATAACGCGGCCGTGGCGCTGTTTTTCTTCAGATTTGATTTACACATATCTGAAATTATAACCGTTGGATCTTCTCAAAATTTATATCATTAGAAAGATCTTTTCAAAACGAATCCAACGGTTCCATTTTCGGGGAAATCCGGCGGTCGGATCTCCCGGTATAATCCTTTGAAATTTCAATTTCAAAATACGAACTGTAGCGTTGTTATTCGATTTATTATAATTATATTAATATATATATATATATATAATCGATTCTGGCGCTGTTTTTCTTCAGATTTGAATTAAACATTCCAGACAATCCAACCGTTGAATTTTCACAAAGTGGGTATCGTTGGGAAGATATTTCCAAAGCGAACCCAACGGTTTTGGTTTCAGGAAAATCCGATGGTCGGATCTCCCGCAATAATCGTTTGAAATCACGGTTTCAAAACACGAACTACAGCTTCGTTATTCGATATATTTTAATTATATTTATGTATATATAAATATAATCGATTCTTCGATTTCAAAACTATATGCTTTTCATACTTTTGATAAAAATGATATTTTTATCCAACTATCCTCTATTTCAACACTACACTATTTTTAACAATTCATGTATATATTAAAAATGTGATTTTTAATGTAAAACAATTCATTTCAAGACATGATTATTTTATATAGTTCATACAGATGATAAAAATAGGATTTTTAATATAAAACAATTTCTTTCAAAATACGAATACCATTCAACACATGAATTTCAATTCGACGAATGAATTTCCATTCAACACATGAAGGTTTTATATAGTTTGTATATATCGAGTAAAAATGTGATTTTTATTGTTAAAACAATTTATTTAAAACACGAATACCATTCAACACATGAATATGATTCAACGAATGAATTTCTATTCAACACATGAAGGTTTTCTATAGTTTATATATATATATAGTAAAATGAGATTTTTATTGTTAAAACAATTTATTCAAAACACGAATATCATTCAACACATGAATTTCTATTCAACGAATGAATATCGATTCAACACATGAAGGTTTTATATAGTTTGTATATAAGAGTACAAATGTGATTTTTATTGTTAAAACAATTTATTTAAAACACGAATACCATTCAACACATGAATTTCTATTCAACGAATGAATATCGATTCAACACATGAAGGTTTTCTATAGTTTGTATATATGGAGTAAAAATGTGATTTTTATTGTTAAAACAATTTATTTAAAACACAAATACCATTCAACACATGAATTTCTATTCAACGAATGAATATCGATTCAACTCATGAAGGTTTTCTATAGTTCGTATATATAGAGTAAAAATGTGATTTTTATTGTTAAAACATGTTATTTAAAACACGAATACCATTCAACACATGTATTTCTATTCAACGAATGAATTTCGATTCAACACATGAAGGCTTTCTATTCAACACACGAATATAGTTTCAACACAGGAAAATAATTCTAACACATGAATATTATTCAAAATTTCGGCAGCATAACGGCAGGGTAGTTAAAACCGGGACCGTCCCTAGTACGGCTCCTCGCTCTACCTTAAAGCCTCACAGCTTTTGACAATGGGGAATCATGCATCTAGTTCGCACGCAGGCGGCACATATTTTATTTTCATTTCCACAAACTAATCCTATGTGGTTTCAACCAAATATTTCTCAACCACAAACGGGTATTTTTAAACACAATCAATCAATTTCAACCACAAACAAATCTAATCAACCATTCGTAATCAACCAATTTTCATACCAATCACAACCAATAAATATCGTCCATGGTTTGTGGACGAGGGGCGTATATACATATACATATACATATACATATATATATATAAGCATTTCGCTTCTATTTCAACACATATATAATTTTTACAACGCATATATAACTTATATATCGAACGTACAACTTATACAACGCTTATACAGGAGGTGTACAACACTTATATAACCCATACATCAACTATATAATTTATACGTCGTCGTTTTCCATATCGTTTATAAATTAGAAACCTCACATTGGGTTCAACTCCACCAAAAATAGCAAAAGGCTTAGAAAAATATGCGGTCTCTTCTAGAATGTAGAAGACGTCCACACGAGTCCACTGTCTCTTGTTTCACTGAATTTCGTCAAGAAACGAAAAAGATATGATTTTTACAGTGAAATCAAAAATCGTAGCGCTTTAAACTGCTATAATATAGTTTAATTAAAAACAGCCGTTACCTTCAGCAAACTGTTCAAAACTAGGTTTGCATTTATCTCGAAATCCGCGTAGCTATTCATCGATCGGCTTTCGCAGTGTTGAAGGGGGAGGAGAGGCGCACGTGCGCAGGGGGGTGCGGCCCAGTTCGACGGCCTGATGTGGGTGCGGCGGCGGTTTGAAACCCGCAACTTCCAGGCGTCGATTCTTCGAAACCACACAACGAAAAAATCCAAACTATATATGGATTTGAAGATCTTCACGAGCACTACAAAATTCTCCAAAGGGGAATGGGTTTTTATTGAGCGGATTAGAAGAAATCGAGGAGAGAAGGAAAGTAAAGCTTTCCGTCGTCGGTTTTGGATAGAGTCGGGGAGAGAGAAAATGATGTGGCCAATGAGATATATTTATTTATTTATATATTTTAAAAATCCGAAAATACCCTCTTATCTCTTATGAACACCAATTCAAACTCAACGACTGTCGTCCCAAGCGTTTTACCCCCATTCCGAACACAATGGGATATGTTTCGTAGGCCCATTCGACTGTTTCAGTCAGTTTTCATTCAAATTAAAATATAAAACATTCAATATTTGATTTGAACGTACATTTCAATTTGCCGGGGCCACATACTGATTCGAAAAATTCCAGAAAAATAAATCTAGCTATGTTTTGATGATATGGTCCCAAAAAAATTAGTTTCGTCGAATTCTGAGACCGTTTGCAAAATGGCCCATTTCTGGTCGATCCAATTTAACTTAATTGACCAAAACACATTTTTCTTTGCCACGCTCACATACTAGCTTCAAAAATTATGAAATTTGACATCCTGGATCCAACAAAAGTGGTTTCGTCGAATTCCGAGGTCGTTTGCAAAACAGCCATTTTCACGGGCTATATAATTTCCATAGCGACCTTTCAGAAAAATCATTTGGCCATAACTTTTGCTTTCCGCTATGAAACTTCGATTTTTCAGATTCGTTAGAAAGGTATTCAGTAATAGATTTAAATATTTTTGGTTTCACTCAAATCCGTTTTGTTTTACACTCGGTACAGTCAGTCAAAGTTTGAAATTAAAATTTGAAACTGTCGCGCCATTTCAAGCCTTGTTTATAATTCAAAGTAATTATATTTATTTTCAAACGTCGATTCAAACTAACTTTTCGTTGCTATTATTTAAAATATTTATTTTAAATATTTAAAATCCACTATTTTAGCCAATTTAATTTTTTTAAATTGGTTCAGATTTTTCGGGTCGTTACACCATGCATGACCAGAGCTTGAATTTTTAAATGAGGTTAGAGACACACTTATGTATTAATTATATATTTATCATTTTCAGCTTCGAAAGAAAAATCTCCTCGGTATATACAACCAGTATGAATGATAGAAATGTGGTAGGTACAGAAATGGACTATGAAATAAATTACTAAATTAGTTATATTATGAAATATGCTCGACTGAATCAGGATCATTGAAAATTTTCAATTATCGCTAATTCTGAAAAATAACATAGTCCAATTTCTATCACAAATATCTTCACTGTTTATTCAAAAAAAAAATTAAATATTAAACTCTCCACATTAATATAAAAAACATGACGGATGACAGAATAATGGTAGATAAAGAAGATGGTCGTGAAATAATCGCCAATTCAAAGATATTATAATAATTATTCAACCTTCATGAAAATCTAAATAAAATCTCCTCTTGATGTGAAATATACTGCAGTCACAATTCATCACAATTTCAAAATCTAATAATAATTTTGATGAATTAAAAATATAGTTCAATTTGGATATTGATTTCAATTTCTGAATGAATAGTCAATAAATAATTTTAAAATTGAAAATCAATTACAAGAGGGATTTGAAAGATCTATACAAGACATGAGAGATTAAAAATATATACAGCAAAACAAATTCAGTACCTCCACTTTATGTCTCGATTAATGAGGATTGTAACAAGACACTGGAGACAAACAAGGATATCACAGACAAAAGAATTTAAAGCACAAAGCCAAAATAGACAAGACTAACAAATCAGGCTTTTTTATCAGAGCAGCAGACAGTTCTTCTCAAAACAAGCAGTCATTTAAAGAATTTTTCAAATCAAGATCTTATAATCAGAACAACATCATAACCAATTTTAAAGCAGATTTGTCAAGATGATGGTCACATAAGATGATTCATGATCCAAGATTAAAATACACTTGATTTGAAATCATTTGAGGAAAATGAAACTCTTAAGATTCAGTGAATCAGTTATATCAGAAAGTAAATTTCAGGTTCAAGATATGTGTGTGATTCAATAAATCAACAACTTCAAATGATTTTAAACAAACATATATTCAAATCAAATAATCATGAAATACCAATAAATTTCAAGACCGAAATTTTTCAAGGAATTTTTCAAAACAATTTCTGACAAGCACATGAGTAATTTCAGATCATTTATATCAAACTTAAGAGATATTCATGATCCAGAAAATTAAAAAATAATTTATTTGAAATCACTTGAATCAATGTCAAGTTTTGAGATATAATGAATCAGTCACATAAGATTGAGAATTTCAAATTTAAGAGGTATGTGAGATTCAAAATATCAAGTATTTCAGATGATTTCAAACAAACTGATTTCATACATAAAATGATCATGAATATAAGATGAATTTCTAGATGTATCACTGTAATTCAAGACATTTCAAAATATCTAAGCCAATCTAAAAAACAATGAAATTTTCACAACTGAGAAGTAGCAGTGTGCCGTAATGAGTATAATATTTCAAGCTTTTCTAAAATGAATTAGAAGAAACTCAAACTAGCAGAGGTGCGTGAATTTCCATTTAATTTTCAGATCTTCAAAAATTTAGAATTCACATTAACAGTGTCCAAGATATAACAAGAATACATCAACACTGTTATGAATTCAGAAAACAGAAAATAAACTTCAAAACAATTACAGATATTTACAAATTTATATTCAAGATTTGAAAAAGATTAAAACATCAGTTTTTCATTCAAGTGAAGCACATTTCTAGAAAATCAAGAGTTATGCAATTGGAAGTTAATGAAGCCCAAAAGAAGTTACAATTATATAACAGTGACAAATCAAAACATAAAACAAAGAAAAATAAACAGAAGGGACAGAAGGAGAAATAAACAAATAAAATAAAAACAGAGAATATTTACAAAGGTGAGTTTAGAGATCATACCAGAATCCAATATAAATCAGAATCTCTAACTCAACAAATCTTGGCTAAGGAACTGCAAAGAATACAGAAATACGGAACAACTTGAAATCGATCTCTTTTCAGCACAGCAGTTCCTCAATCTTCTTGGGTACCTAACAGTTGAATGGATCGAGTGGTCTAACAAAATTTGTAAAACCACTCACAATTTTGTTAACATCTTTTGGTACCCAAACTTGTTTATATAACAATCCATTTGAATCTACCTTTGTGCCCTTAGGAACCCAAATCTGTTTAAATTTAGTCCAAGTTGTCTTATTTCTTTTTGGGATCCAAGAATGATAAAATGGTTTGTTATAAAACAAATTCTTATTTTGTTTATGATTCAAAAAATCTTTTGAATTTCCAGAGTTTAAATTTTCAAAATAATCTTTTATAAAACAGTTTGAAGTGTCTTCAAAATCATTTGAATTCAGCCTATCAAAACGATTGATATTCCCAAAACCAAGTCCACTTTTATTTCTCAATGAAAATTGATTTTTCAACAACATATTTAAAGATTTTTCACTGTTTGAAAATTTAGCCAATGTTGTTTCAAGTTGTTGAATTTTAGACTTAAGATAACTGTTTTCTTTCATTAAATTTGAACATTGGTTTCTAGTGACCTAACTCATTTCAAAATCGGTTTTCGAAACCAAATTTTCGTCTTTAAGAGATTTAATTTTGGTTTGGGACTCAGTAATCTAAGATACAAAATGTTTTCGACTTTCAGATTCAAATTTCTTGAAAATTTCAATTTCAACTTCAAGCTCTTTGAAAATTGTTTCGGTTTTCATCTAACTCTCCATTTCAAAAGATTTATGTTTGAAATTAACTTTATCCAACTCCTTTTGCAAAGCATTATTTTTATGGATTTGCTCATCTTCATGAATTTTCAAAATCAAAATCTCGTTTTCAAGTTTTGTACGATTTTCATTAAGATGGGTTAAATCAATTTTCAAATTCATACAATCTTTACAGTCGGAGTTTTCAAGTTTTAATTTCAAATCATTATTTTTGCATTGCAACTCATAATTTTCAGATTTCAGAATTTTATTTTTCTGTTGGAGACGATTTACAGTTTTACTTAAATCATTGCAAAGAGAAACCAATTTTTCATTAGAAAAATCTCCATCATACGAATCATCATTAATAGCTCCAGTTAACCACACATTTGAGTCTGAGTTGATAATTGAGGGTTTTGATATGTTGTTGTCATTTCCATACAGCGTGTTGAGAGTTTTCTAGATATCCTGCGCAGTTAAACAATGAGAGATAAATTTTAATTGATCATTGCCAAGATAGGAATAAATAATATGCATAGCAGAGCGTTGAAAACCTTATTCCTCTTATCTAACATATCTCCCAAATTGTCAATAATATTCCAATATTCTAAATTAACAGATTTTAAATAGGATTCCATTTCTGATTTCCAAACTAAAAAATCTGTATCATTAAAAATAACTGGAATACGACTGGATTGACTCTCAGAATGTTGAAAACTAGGGATCACCATGACTCTAGAGTTAATAAAATAACCTGCTCTGATACCACTTATTGGATCTAGATTAATCCTAAAGGGGGGTGAATTGGGTTTATTGAAAATTAAGCGAGATATAAATAAAATATATCAGATCACAGAATGCAGCAGAAATAAAAAGCAAAAAGGAGATAACACACAGAGATACCCAGCTTCGACAAGACTCTGCCTACAGCTACATTCCTAAAGTTTCTACGAGGTGATAGAACAGATCCTGCTTACAAGACCATGTAAACTTACGATCACCTCGCTCCTATTCTAATCCTACGATCAAAACTCTAGACTGGTCTATATCCCCTCGACCAGATTTCCCCTAGTTTTACAGACGTTAGTAAACTGCCAGTTAACACCCTAACTGGATTCCCCTAGAATTTTACAGACTCTAGAAAACTGTTTGAACGATTACAAAAAATAAACAAAAAAAACAAAAAAAACCTTTGTCTAAAGTAATATAGGCCTTCCACTTTGCTTTCTCGAAAAAACTTGCTTTCCTCTTTTGAAACGACCCGAAAATCGCCCTTGCAGGAAATCACCGGATACGCTTACTTTGCGCTACAACACATCAGAACACCAACAACAGACTTTTATTACATTATAATAATGTTACATCAGAGTACAGAATATCAGGGTACATTGGAATAAAATTACAGTGGAAGATAAATTACAATATTTAATACATTGCATCGAAAATAAAACAACTAAGGCAGCGGAAGAGAACTATGCTCAGGACACAACTTTAAGCTTCAATCCAGAATCCCGCTCGAAGTGAGAGCCTATAGACAAACTACTCGACTGCTCGTGTGGAAAAGAGGGCACCTGAGTTTGCAAAGGTGGAAACAAACAACGGGTCAGTCGTGGGACTGGTGTGAGAATTCTAAACTAATTTAACTAATAGTAATAAGGCAAATCCAAGGACCACGCCGCTAACGCGGAATGGGTTTTATTCCAATGGATTACATTGCATAACAATAAAGTAAATCGTAAAACACGCAATGCTTTTTGGAAAAATGAAACCATCATAAGACTCAAGTCCCATCACACAATGCAACGCAAACCGGAGGATAGAGTTTTACCTTATAATGGTCAAACATGCTTGGTACGATAAAAACGAATTTGATATTATTATTAGTGTGTATATGTTTCAAAAACATTTCAGAGTAAATGTATCAATCCTAGGATACATAGATACCATAATACTATGCTTCCATACTAGTAATACAATCAAATCCGTGGGTTTGTATTGGAAGTTTGGATTTCCATCATGAGTCAAGGCTAGGGAGGAGCTCCTTACCGATTTGAGACACTCTAGCTAATGTCTCAGGATTCCCCGCAGTGAACCCTTGGATAGCTGCAGGGCCGGTCCACACATATAGCTTTGTGGATTGGCAATTCCTGAACACACGTTTCCCGGTCCTATAGGACCTATCATCCGAGGCGCCTTATTTCATCATCCACATAAGTAAAATGTCGGGCCGTGTTAAAGCCCAAACACCACTTCTAACCAGAAAGAAACGTGCTGCTCTCCCTGCATTCCCTTCTCCCGTTTTAGACTCCGCCGGTGTGTGAGGCTCGCGAAGTCACGCTATACACAAAGCTATGCCTAAACAGGCTATGCTTTGATCATCCTACAAGGCCTGCTTTTCAATAAAAGCCTTGATCATTGCATCTTAGTATGCCACACTGTCACTCCATATCACACTACCAATCCTTTGCCGTAATATATGAAAGGGTGTTAAGCAAGAGAATAAATTCTCCGCCACCAATCATTCATACATTCGGCAGAAAATCAATAAATACAATATAAAGGAGTACAATGTCAGACACACATTCCATTTATAAGCCTATGCTCTGGGTCTGAGCGAAAGCCAAATCCGTACAAATCAACATTACGTCCGAACGACCACCACTGTAGCCCCTTCAAGGTAGCTACTCCAATCACGGGCATCAGCAATCGTCGTCCATTCGATATTAAGATCGTCGGTCTTCTATCGTTGTCTTCAAAACTTGAATTTGAAACGTCGCTTAAATTATTTGGAATGAGATAGACTCGGACTTTCCAAATAATTCTCGTATATATATAAGTTGGAAATCATTTCATATCGTTATTAGTAATTTGTAACGATTTGTCTTTATTTTTATATATATAAAAATAATTCAAATTCCATTTCATTAACGTAATTATATAACAAGTAGTGAATGTTTTGTTTAACAACCTATCGAAATGTTTATAATGTGTAATGAAATGTATTTTATTTCATTACATTTTGCTAACGAAAAATATTTCTATTCGTACATACATTATTAACGTACAATGTACACACCATTTATTTTCATACACATACACATTTTATACACAACAATGTACATTTTCTTGTTTCATCTTTCGAATTACACAAAATGTATATTTTGTTTATCATACCAATTCCAAACAAAAATGAGCATTTTTGTATTTCATTTCAATTTCAATAAACGAATATTTTTGTTCATCCATTTTTACTTCTACAAGAATGGGTATTTTTGTTTGTTTATTTCAATGTAACAGAATTGATAATTTTATTATCTTTTCAATGCAAACCAAAAGTATTACTTTTCCATTACAAACAAAACGATAATTTTGTGTGCTAATCTATTTACATGAAAATGAAATTTTCATATCTTTAATCTTTTTAATGAAAATCTAATTCATTAAAATATAAATTTCATATCCTTATTCTTTTTAGTTAAAATCCAATTACATAAAAAAATGTAACTTTTACCTTTAATCTTAATTTCAAAAAAAAATGTAAATTTCTTACTTTTGGTTTTAATTACATAAAGATGTAATTTTCTTTCTTTTAATAAAAATATAAATTTCTTCTTTTAATCTAATTGCATAAAATATGTAATTTTCTCTTCTTTAAACACGACGGTGAAAATAATGTTCACCTTCTATTTAACTATTTGTATTTTTAATATGGGCCAGACCTCTCACATTAGGCCTGCAACTTGTGGATGCTGGATAGGCCGGTCGGTTCCGGGCAGACTTATCCCACAAGTTGGACATAACCTCGTGTCTTGGCCCAATTTGTATTTGCGCACTTGGACCTCTCACATTAGGCCCAACATTTGTGGTTGCTGGATATGCCGGTCGGGTCCGGGTAGACTTCCACCACAAATGTGACCTAACCTCGGGTCCAAGTACAATTTTAATTAACCATTATAATTGTTCTATTAAAAATATTATTTTAAAATGTTTCTCATTTCAAAATATCTTAATTTTGGAATGTTCCAGATTTCCAAAATAACTTGATTCCAAATATTACGACCTACCTTTTCAAAACTTAAATAAACTTGGGACTTTCTCAATTTCTTTAATTACATATAAAAAAATGTGAATTTGATTACACCGTCAAATTCTGCTTTTTAATTATATACAAAAATGTGATTTTGATTACATGTCAAATCTACTTTTTAATTACAGTATGGAACATAGATAAAAAGATCGTTTATTTTTCTAAGTTATATTTGTGTTAGAGGACACAAATAAAAGGACCATTCATTTTCCAATGTTGTTTTTGTGTTAAGGAGCACATTTAAAAAGACATTCATTTTTCTATGTTGACCCAATTTCATTCTTCCTTATATATTTTTAATGACTACTTTTTAGTCTGACATAAATGTTCTTTCAAATTTCTAACATAAATGTCTTTTAATCTAACATAAATGTTCTTTCTAATCTAACATAAATGTTCTTTCTAATCTAACGTAAATGTTCTTTCTAATCTAACATAAATGTTCTTTTAAATTCATCATAAATGTTATTTTAAATTTAACATAAATGTTCTTTTAAATTTAACATAAATGTTCTCTCAAATTTAACATAAACGTCCTTTTTGTTTTAACCATCTTAATTTGACAAGATGTACATTTTTGTCTCAACTAATATATTTGACAAAATTTGCATAATTTATTTCAACTAGCATAAATTAACAAAAGTGCTTATTTTGTATTTCAATTCTAATATAATATAAAAGTACTATATCTTGTTTCATTCTTTTAATTTAGACAAAAATGAGTATTTTTGTCTACTTTGACTTAAATGATAAAAAGGAATGTTTAGCTATTCATTTTCTTCAATGACAAAAATGAAACATTTTCAATTCATTCATTTAAAGTGACAAAAATGAATGTTTTTATTTTAATAACTATATTTGGACAAAAACCATGTTTTAATGAAAACAATAAAAATGAACCTTTTATTGAAATCTAAATTTTAGACGTAACAATTCATAACTAGGTGGCACATTAATTTGACGACAATTTCCTATGTATTTTACTGACAAATAAAAGAATATTTTATTTGTTTACATTTTTCTATGTGTTCTAATAACATATAAAGAGAATTTCATATATTTACATTTTTCTATGTATCCTAATAACATATAAGGAATATTTCATATGTATACATTCCTCTATGTATTTTAATAACATATAAAAGAATAATTTATATGTAACCATTTTCTTTTATAACAAATAAAAGAACAATCTATTTATCAAAATTTCTAAGCTAACTTAGCAATGAAAATGCTAATTCTATTTTACGAGATGTGTAAAACTTGTTTCAATAACATATTTTGACACAAATGAATAATTTATGTGATTACATTTTTTTCTAAATATACCTATAACATAAAAAGAAGTATTTCATGTGTGTACATTTTCTATGTACACTAATAACATATAAAAGAGTATTTTATTGGTTTACACTTTTCTATGTGTTTCAATGTCATATAAAAGAATATTTCCTATGTCAATATTTTCTAAGTATTTCAATAACAAATAAAAGGGATTTTTATTTGTAAACCAATTTCTATACTCTAATATGACAAATAAAAGAGATTTTATTTATCAAAACAATTTCTTTATTCTAATATGACATACAAAAGAGATTTTATTTATAAAACTAAATTTAACAAACATGAGACAGACAAATCCATACAACGATACATCGCAATCATACAACAATTAACACTGAAATAATATATACACAACATCAACATGATTTTCATATAGAATAAATATAAATTACACAGTAGAATAGATAATAAATTTTAAATTTTAAAAAAATAGAGAAATCTCACATCGATAGGTTTTCAGAAATCGTTCGTGTTCAAATTTGGTTGGATTTTCAAGGTGCCCTGTTCTGGTCTTGGTCAGTTCCATCTCGTAGATCTCGTTTCTGCGATTCTAATGCAACTGGAATTTCTCTCCTTCCTCTTCCTCGTTTATACTTCCAGAAAACATTCAACCAATCGTTCACTAGAAAAACGCCGCTTTTGCAAACCCGCCACAGTCGAACAGAGCCACCAGAGATGATCATGGCCGCTGAATATATTGATCTTGACGTGCTCTTTTATTTTTGTTTTTTAGAATTCATGAAATCATTTGTGGATTGAGAGAAAACGTGGAATCAAAATTGGAGATCGCTGGCCTTCCATTAGAAATGGGCGGCGGCTGATAAGAAATGGGATTAGGATTAAGGAAGTAAAAATGAGATTATATAGTGGAGGGAACTATTATCTTTATTCCTTTATTTAACTAATATTTTTATTTATTTATACATGAGGTCTGAAGATTATAAATATATAAAAAGAAGAGAGAACAAAAGGGGAATAAAAGGAATAGTTTCATATCTATAAATGAATTTGAATGATAAATAGAAGAGGAGAGAGAGCAGAGAATAAATGCATAAGTTATTTCCCCTATATGCCTCTTTATATTTATAACAAATTAAATGCTTGCTTTTTTTCCGAATTGTTATGCAACCTTTTAAATTTCAAAACATGCAATATTAAATAACGTAATGACATGTTTACGTATTATAACATAATGACATGTTGTCATAATTTATTTAGAATCTATATATTATTTCAAATCAACCTATTCGATGCTTATGTAAGAATAAGTAAATGAATATACATAAATGGAGTTGATTTGTTTTTGAGGAGAGATAATAAAAGGAAAGGAAGAGAGAGAATGTTATAGTATTTTATGTTTCATTATTTTAATTAATTTATTTTCACAAAAATAATTGTATGTTGATATATAAGAGTTGGAATTAAGTTAAATTAATAGCTTATGCGTATACGTGCATACATGAACGTTTGAATTTTAAAACTTGAAAATAAAGTTTATTGGAAACAAAAGCATGAAATTGATGTATATAAACATATATAAGGAGAGAAACAATAAATGATTAGATAACAATCAATCTGTATTACAATTTTAATTTATGTACATTACAGCAAAAATTAATATACGTTAATTAGTAATTAAAGTATGTTACGAACATAAGAAAGAAATTTAATATATTTATAACAGTAAAATGTATAACTAGTGGTATATATATTTGGAGTTTGGAATCATTCAAACATGTGTGAATAGTAAATTTATAATGGAAGCAATGGAAGGAGAATGATACAATAAATGAACGTTGCAAACGGAGAAGAATTAATAGAGATAATAGTTAAATTTAGTAAGCAATCAATTAAGAAAAATTAATTATGAAATGAATGACATTAATTAATAAATTTAGTGGTTTAAGATACATACATTTTGAAATTGGAATTATGTAATGTGTGAATATAAAAAGGAAACATAATAATGGATAAATAGGGATGGGCCATTTATATATATATATATATATATATATATATATATATATATATATATATAATGTTCCAATCGCTTAATCACATTAAAGAACCATTAAACCACTTTCTCCTATTCAGGCCCAATTCATTTCAATTCACAAAAGTTGTAATTCTATGTGTCATTTACCATTCAATAAAATGGATATTTTGTGCGTCATTCTAATTCTAAGGAATATTTTGTTTTGCAACAAAAATAATACCTTTTTTTTTTAAAACATTTTAATGTAAATAAAAATGATACATTTCATTCTCTTTTTCGTAAACAAAAATTACAATGCAAACTTTTTAATGTAAACAAAATGATACATTATATTTCAATTGTGTAAATTAATGCGACACAACAATGGTTTAATTTTTCCTATATGACAAAAATGCAAACTTGTTTATATGACAAAAATGCAAACTTTTATTACCTTGAAAATGAAATCTTTTCATTTCAACAAAATGACAATGTAACTTTTTAATTTAAGCCCCTTTTTTTATTTTGTAAAACACTAACTCTAAAACTGTATTTTTACTGTAAAACTTTTTATTCAAATTATATATATATATATTTTCTTCTATTGTTTAATAATTATTTAAAATTAGAAATTTTAAATCGGACTCAATTTCAACAAAATTTCTAAAATAAAATAAAAATTTTAATTAAAATAAATCATTTTAAATAACCCTAAACTCATTAAAATAAATTAAAATAAAATTTTAAATTGGCCCCAAAATTCAGGGTTGTTACAGTCTCCCCCATTTAAAAACTTTTCGTCCTCGAAAAGGAACGAAGCTAAAAGTGTTTTTTTTTACTCAATTTTTCATTCTTTATTATTCATTCATTGGTTTAAATAATTTTATAGTTGATTACTTTTCAAAAATATAGCTTTAATATATTCAAAAATCATATTTTCTAAAATAGATTATAATTGCAAATACGTATATTATAGGCTTGGCACTCTCAACTCATTCTAGGGCATTACTAACCCCATCTCTAACGAGTTTTCTCATTCTAGGATACTGCTGATCCTATCTCTAATGAGTATTCTTATTGGATATTACTAATCCAATCTATGATGAGTCTTTTGTTCAGTTCTAATGAGTTGTATCCCAATGATTTGAGCTAACCAGAGCTCTGATACCAAAATGAAACGACCCAAAAATCGCCCTTGCAGGAAATCGCCGGATACGCTTACTTTGGGCTACAACACATTAGAACACCAACAACAGACTTTTATTACATTACAATAATGTTACATCAGAGTACAGAATATCAGGGTACACTGGAATAAAATTACAGCGGAAGATAAATTACAATATTTAATACATTGCAGCGGAAATAAAATAACTAAGGCAGCGGAAGAGAACTATGCTCTGGACACAACTTTAAGCTTCAATCCAGAATCCTGCTCGAAGTGAGAACCTGTAGACAAACTACTCGACTGCCCGTGTGGAAAAGAGGGCACCTGAGTTTGCAAAGGTGGAAACAAACAACGGGTCAGTCGTGGGACTGGTGTGAGAATTCTAAACTAATTTAACTAATAGTAATAAGGCAAATCCAAAGACTACGCCGCTAACGCGGAACGGGTTTTATTCCAATGGATTATCGTGCATAGTAATAAAGTAAATCATAAAACACGCAATGCTTTTTGGAAAAATGAAACCATCATAAGACTCAAGTCCCATCACACAATGCAACGCAAACCGGAGGATAGAGTTTTACCTTATAATGGTCAAACATGCTTGGTACGATAAAAACGAACTTGATATTATTATTAGTGTGTATATGTTTCAAAAACATTTCAAAGTAAATGTATCAATCCTAGGACACATAGATACCATAATACTATGCTTCCATACTAATAATGCAATCAAATCTGTGGGTTCGTATTGGAAGTTTGGATTTTCATCATGAGTCAAGGCTAGGGAGGAGCTCCTTACCGATTCGAGACACTCTAGCTAATGTCTCAGGATCCCCCGCAGTGAACCCTTGGATAGCTGCAGGGCCGGTCCACACATACAACTTTGTGGATTGGCAATTCTTGAACACACGTTTCCCGGTCCTATAGGACCTATCATCCGAGGCGCCTCATTCCATCATCCACATAAGTAAAATGCCGGGCCGTATTAAAGCCCAAACACCACTTCAAGCTAGAAAGAAACGTGCTGCTCTCCCTGCGTTCCCTTCTCCCGTTTTAGACTCCGCCGGTGTGTGAGGCTCGCGAAGTCACGCCGTACACAAAGCTATGCCTAAACAGGCTATGCTTTGATCATCCCACAAGGCCTGCTTTTCAACAAAAGCCTTGATCATTGCATCTTAGTATGCCACACTGTCACTCCATATCACACTACCAATCCTTTGCCGAAATATATGAAAGGGTGTTAAGCAAGAGAATAAATTCTCCCCCACCAATCATTCATACATTCGGCAGAAAATCAATAAATACAATATAAAGGAGTACAATGTCAAACACACATTCCATTTATAAGCCTATGCTCTGGGTCTTAGCGAAAGCCAAATCCGTACAAATCAACACTACGTCCGGACGGCCACCACTGTAGCCTCATCAAAGTAGCTACTCCAATCACGGGCATCAGCAATCGTCGTCCATTCGATATGAAGATTGTCGGTCTTCTATCGTTGTCTTCAAAACTTGAATTTGAAACGTCGCTTAAATTATTTGAAATGAGATAGACTCGGACTTTCCAAATAATTCTCGTATATATATAAGTTGGAAATCATTTCATATCGTTATTAGTAATTTGTAACGATTTATCTTTATTTATATGTATATAAAAATAATTCAAATTCCATTTCATTAACGTAATTATATAACAAGTAGTGAATGTTTTGTTTCACAACCTATCGAAATGTTTATAATGTGTAATGAAATGTATTTTATTTCATTACATTTTGCTAACGAAAAATATTCCTATTCGTACATACAATATTAACGTACAATGTACACACCATTTTTTTCATACACATACACATCTTATACACAACAATGTACATTTTCTTGTTTCATCTTTCGAATTACACAAAATGTATATTTTGTTTATCATACCAATTCCAAACAAAAATGAGCATTTTTGTGTTTCATTTCGATTTCAATAAACGAATATTTTTGTTCATCCATTTTACTTCTACAAGAATGAGTATTTTTGTTTGTTTATTTCAATGTAACAAAATTGATAATTTTATTATTTTTTCAATGCAAACCAAAAGTAATAATTTTCCATTACAAACAAAACGATAATTTTGTGTGCTAATATATTTACATGAAAATGAAATTTCCGTAACTTTAATCTATTTAATGAAAATCTAATTCATTAAAATATAAATTTCATATCCTTATTCTTTTTAGTTAAAATCCAATTACATAAAAAAATGTAACTTTTACCTTTAATCTTAATTTCAAAAAAAAAAAAAATTGTAAATTTCTTACTTTTGGTTTTAATTACAAAAAGATGTAATTTTCTTTCTTTCTTTTAATAAAAATATAAATTTCTTCTTTTAATCTAATTGCATAAAATATGTAATTTTCTCTTCTTTAAACACGACGGTGAAAATAATGTTCACCTTCTATTTAACTATTTGTATTTTTAATATGGGCCAGACCTCTCACATTAGGCCTGCAACTTGTGGATGCTGGATAGGCCGGTCGGTTCCGGGCAGACTTATCCCACAAGTTGGGCTTAATCTCGTGTCTTGGCCCAATATGTATTTGCGCACTTGAACCTCTCACATTAGGCCCAACATTTGTGGCTGCTGGATATGCCGGTCGGGTCCGGGCAGACTTCCACCACAAATGTGACCTAACCTCGGGTCCAAGTACAATTTTAATTAACCATTATAATTGTTCTATTAAAAATATTATTTTAAAATGTTTCTCATTTCAAAATATCCTAATTTTGGAATATTCCATATTTCCAAAATAACTTGATTCCAAATATTATGACCTACCTTTTCAAATCTTAAATAAACTTGGGACTTTCTCAATTTCTTTAATTACATATAAAAAATGTGATTTTGATTACACCGTCAAATTCTGCTTTTTAATTATATACAAAAATGTGATTTGTATTACATGTCAAATCTACTTTTTAATTACATTATGGAACATAAATAAAAAGATTGTTTATTTTTCTAAGTTATATTTGTGTTAGAGGACACAAATAAAAGGACCATTCATTTTCCAATGTTGTTTTTGTGTTAAGGAGCACATTTATAAAGACATTCATTTTTCTATGTTGACCCAATTTCATTCTTCCTTATATATTTTTAATGACTACTTTTAGTCTGACATAAATGTTCTTTCAAATTTCTAACATAAATGTCTTTTAATCTAACATAAATGTTCTTTCTAATCTAACATAAATGTTCTTTTAAATTCATCATAAATGTTCTTTTAAATTTAACATAAATGTTCTCTCAAATTTAACATAAATGTCCTTTTTGTTTCAACCATCTTAATTTGACAAGATGTACATTTTTGTCCCAACTAATATATTTGACAAAATTTGCATAATTTGTTTTAACTAGCATAAATTAACAAAAGTGCTTATTTTGTATTTCTATTCTAATATAATATAAAAGTAATATATCTTGTTTCATTCTTTTAATTTAGACAAAAATGAGTATTTTTGTCTACTTTGACTTAAATGATAAAAAGGAATGTTTAGCTATTCATTTTCTTCAATGACAAAAATGAAACATTTTCAATTCATTCATTTAAAGTGACAAAAATGAATGTTTTTATTTTAATAACTATATTTGGACAAAAACCATGTTTTAATGAAAACAATAAAATTGAATCTTTTATTGAAATCTAAATTTTAGACGTAACAATTCATAACTAGGTGGCACATTAATTTGACGGCAATTTCCTATGTATTCTAATGACAAATAAAAGAATATTTTATTTGTTTACATTTTTCTATGTGTTCTAATAACATATAAAGAGAATTTCATATATTTACATCTTTCTATGTATCCTAATAACATATAAGGAATATTTCATATGTATACATTCGTCTATGTATTTTAATTAACATATAAAAGAATAATTTATATGTAACCATTTTCTTTTATAACAAATAAAAGAACAATCTATTTGTCAAAATTTCTAAGCTAACTTAGAAATGAAAATGCTAATTCTATTTTACGAGATGTGTAAAACTTGTTTCAATAACATATTTTGACACAAATAAATAATTTATGTGATTACATTTTTTTCTAAATATACCTGTAACATAAAAAGAAGTATTTCATGTGCGTACATTTTCTATGTACAGTAACAACATATAAAAGAGTATTTTATTGGTTTACACTTTTCTATTTGTTTCAATGTCATATAAAAGAATATTTCCTATGTCAATATTTTCTAAGTATTTCAATAACAAATAAAAGGGAATTTTATTTGTAAACCAATTTCTATACTCTAACATGCCAAATAAAAGAGACTTTATTTATCAAAACAATTTCTTTATTCTAATATGACATACAAAAGAGATTTTATTTATAAAACTAAATTTAACAGACATGAGACATACAAATCCATCTAACGATACATCGCAATCATACAACAATTAACACTGAAATAATATATACACAACATAAACATGATTTTCATATAGAATAAATATAAATTACACAGTAGAATAGATAATAAATTTTAAATTTTAAAAAAATAGAGAAATCTCACATCGATCGGTTTTCAGAAATCGTTCGTGTTCAAATTTGGTTGGATTTTCAAGGTGCCTGTTCTGGTCTTGGTCAGTTCCATCTAGTAGATCTCGTTTCTGCGATTCTAACGCAACTAGAATTTCTCTCCTTCCACTTCCTCGTTTATACTTCCAGAAAACATTCGACCCATCGTTCACTAGAAAAACGCCGCTTTTGCAAACCCGCCACATTCGAACGGAGCCACCAGAGATGATCATGGCCGCTGAATTTATTGATCTTGACGTGCTCTTTTATTTTTGTTTTATAGAATCCATGAAATCATTTGTGGATTGAGAGAAAACGTGGAATCAAAATTGGAGATCGCTGGCCTTCCATTAGAAATGGGCGGCGACTGATAAGAAATGGGATTAGGGTTAAGGAAGTAAAATTGAGATTATATAGTGGAGGGACCTATTATCTTTATTCCTTTATTTAATTAATATTTTTATTTATTTATATATGAGGTCTGAAGATTATAAATATATAAAAAGAAGAGAGAACAAAAGGGGAATAAAAGGAATAGTTTCATATCTATAAATGAATTTGAATGATAAATAGAAGAGGAGAGAGAGCAGAGAATAAATGCATAAGTTATTTCCCCTATATGCCTCTTTATATTTATAACAAATTAAATGCTTGCTTTTTTCCCAATTGTTTAAGTTATGCAACCTTTTAAATTTCAAAACATGCAATATTAAATAACGTAATGACATGTTTACATATTATAACATAATGACATGTTGTCATAATTTATTTAGAATCTACATATTATTTCAAATCAACATTTCAATGCTTATGTAAGAATAAATAAATGAATATACATAAATGGAGTTGATTTGTTTTTGAGGAGAGATAATAAAAGGAAAGGAAGAGAGAGAATGTTATAGTATTTTATGTTTCATTATTTTAATTAATTTATTTTCACAAAAATAACTGTATGTTGATATATAAGAGTTGGAATTAAGTTAAATTAATAGCTTATGCGTATACGTGCATACATGAATGTTTGAATTTTAAAACTTGAAAATAAAGTTTATTGGAAACAAAAGCATGAAATTGTTGTATATAAACATATATAAGGAGAGAAACAATAAATGATTTGATAACAATCAATCTGTATTACAATTTTAATTTATGTACATTACAACAAAAATTAATATACGTTAATTAGTAACTAATGTATGTTACAAACATAAGAAAGAAATTTAATATATTGATAACAATAAAATGTATAACTAGTGGTATATATATTTGGAGTTTGGAATCATTCAAACATGTGTGAATAGTAAAGTTATAATGGAAGCAATGGAAGGAGAATGATACAATGAATGAACGTTGCAAACGGAGAAGAATTAATAGAGATAATAGTTAAACTGAATAAGCAATCAATTAAGAAAAATTAATTATGAAATGAATGACATTAATTAATAAATTGAGTGGTTTAAGATACATACATTTTGAAATTGGAATTATGTAATGTGTGAATATAAAAAGGAAACATAATAATGGAGAAATAGGGATGGACCATTTATATATATATATATATATATATATATATATATATATATATATATATATATATATATATATAATGTTCCAATCCCTTAATCACATTAAAGACCCATTAAACCACTTTCTCCTATTCAGGCCCAATTCATTTCAATTCACAAAAGTTGTAATTCTATGTGTCATTTACTATTCAATAAAATGGATATTTTGTGCGTCATTCTAATTCTAATGAATATTTTGTTTTGCAACAAAAATATTACTTTTTCTTTTAAACATTTTAATGTAAATAAAAATGATACATTTCATTCTCTTTATTGTAAACAAAAATTACAATGCAAACTTTTTAATGTAAACGAAATGATACATTATATTTCAATTGTGTAAATTAATGCGACACAACAATGGTTTAATTTTGCCTATATGACAAAAATGCAAACTTGTTTATATGACAAAAATGCAAACTTTTATTACCTTGAAAATGGAATCTTTTCATTTCAACAAAATGACAATGTAAATTTTTAATTTAAGCCCCTTTTTTTATTTTGTAAAACACCAACTCTAAAATTGTATTTTTACTGTAAAACTTTTTATTCAAATTATATATATATTTTCTTCTATTATTTTATAATTATTTAAAATTAGAAATTTTAAATCTGCACTCATTTTCAACAAAATTTCTAAAAAAAATAAAATTTTTTATTAAAATAAATCATTTTAAATAACCAAAACTCATTAAAATAACTTAAAATAAAATTTTAAATTGGCCCCAAAATTCAGGGTTGATGGTGGCTGAGAAAATAAAGCAGGGTTTTGCCACAAATCAATTCGACTTCGATTGAAAAAAAATGATTCTCTAATGATCTTTAACGTTGTTCTTCGTCGATGATTTGGCTGAGGTTGCGATAAAAAAAAAGTGAGTAGTACTGATTTGAACTTGTTTTCTTTTTGAGTTGTTGCTTTAGTTTTTCGATGCTCTAATGCCTGTGATGAAGTGGTGATTAAATAGGATTATAGAATCCTATTAATGCTCTTATTTCGACTAGTGACTTGGCTTCGATTTTGTATTGCCCTTTTTGAATGCTCTGTAAATTACCTTCTTTGTTGCCAAGTTTGAATTTGAGTGATTTAAAAACTTTGCCATGAAAAACTTGTTGATTGTTGGAAATACACTGAACCTTAAAAGAAGAATTCCTCACTGATTATGTATTTGTGGAAATGTTTGACAACATATTTCCTGGAAATTAAAAACTGACATGAACATTTTAGGAAATATTTCAAAGACCTTGCCAAATAAGTCTCTCAGATTTCTTTAAAAAAAACATTTTGCTTGATTGATGCTATAGAAACTCTCACCAAAAATGTTTTTTTCTGAAAGGTTTTCTTGCCTAGTACCATACTGGAAAAAAACTTATTTCCTAGAAATTTACAACTTGCCATAAATTGTCACTTGATTGCTTTGCTGGAAAGATGTAATTACTTGCCAAAAAATGTTGTTCACTAATTGAGTACTTGCCACAGTATTTATTCATTTCTGAAAAAACAGTTGTATATAATTTAGGAAATCATTCAATTGTTTTTCTTGGCCCCGAATAAAATCCTTAAATGCATGAAACATTAAAGAGTGTTCAATTTGATTTTTGTTAATTCTGGAAACATAAAAAATGTTTTCTTGCCAAAGGTATCTTTGTCCAAAACATGTGTGCTCTTGTTGATTTAGACAATCATTTAAAAACTGTATTTTGCCATAAAGGCTTGAATTGTGGTTTTCTGGAAACTGATTTGTTGTGCATGATTTGTCCTTCCTTTGATCACTCTTCTTCACCATTGTTGTCCATTTTCATGTGTTGCACCACATGCAAATCAGTATTCACATGCATTGAAGTTGCTCCATGTTCATGCAACTTGTTCACTTAAAAAAATTGCTGTGTTGGGTTGAATGTGTACACAGGCCTTTGTCAATGTGAATGCGCACTTGCCAAAAATAAACTTTTTGCCACGTTTCTGAAAAACTGAAAACATTTTTGAGAATGTTCTTGCCCAAAAACTGTGCATGTTGATGAACTGAATTGCCTTCTTATATTTTTCCAAAAATGGGACATTAAAGTTAAAAAGAAACTTCCCTTGTATACTTTCTGAATTGCTCGTACATATATTTGTGTAAACCTTCCATGTTTTTCACTGGTCCATTATTTTGTACTTGCTTGACCATACTTGATCATACTGGTTCATGTTGACTTGAGGTATCACCTGACATGATGTTGCATGCATGCTTGTTGGCTTATCCCCTGCTTGTATGTTCCTACAAAATAAAAATGTTTTCTAAGTTAGACTCTGCATGTGCTGGATTTTTCAAACCAGAAAACTGCTTTTTGATTGTGTATTATTGCACCATGCAATTATGAATACATGCATGGTAAAAAAATGTTTTATCCAAATCTTTTCTTGCCAAATTTTACATTTGCTAAGATTGCAAGCTTAATCTCTTTCCTACTTTTGAACCTGTGACTTTTCTTTTCAAATTTCAAAAGAGATTCCCTTTTTTTACCCATTTTAACATGAAAAGAATTCTTTGCTGCTCAAGTGAACCTCTGCATGTATGTTTTCATCAAATTAATTTACTTGAGCCTTGCATGTTGTACACTGTTGCTTTTGGCCTTTTTTTTAACATCTTGCTTGAAATGAAGATTGCTTTGTAGTTGCCAAATTTTCACATGTTCAAAAAATAATAATTGAAACATGCCCTTTTTCATTGTAGTACACTTATGAACATCACCTGCTTGCATACCTGATTTCTTGCTTTGTTCTTTGGCCTGCTGATTTGTATTAGTATCATTGTGAGCTACTTGGATAGAAAAAAATGTCGTTCCTCCTTTTTGTGTTCCATAATTGCAATGTTAATGAGTGAAATGTTGTAGTGAGGCAATGACTGTATTTGTGATGAGCGTTTATAGTAGGGGTGAGCATTATTCGGTTAAACCAAATAAACCAACCAAACCAATTTATTTTGGTTGGTTTGGTTTGCTTTTGAAATTAAATCGGTTTGTAATCGGCCCGAAAAAATATTAAGTTCGGTTATCGGTTTAACCAAATTAACCAAACTTTTACTATATATTCAAATTTATGGATATTACGATAAATATTTTATTTTAGTTTAGTTATTTAAGTATATTTTAGTCATCGCCTATGTGTCAAAATTAATATTAGTAAGCATAAAAATCATAAATTTATAATTTATTTCAAATTGTAGTGAATATTTGAAACACATAGTGTAAAATATTTTTAGTTCGGTTTAATCGGATAACCAACCGAACCAACCAAAATTAATTTGGTTGGTTTGGTTTGGTTTTCATCTTTATTGGTTTTAGTTTGGTTTGACAAATTTCGTCATCGGATAAACCAAACCAACCAAACGCTCATCCCTAGTTTATAGTGAGGAACCAATGTACAGAATGAGAAAAATTGTACTAATATTTGTAATAGACAAATTTGATTGAAATAAAATATTATTTTGTTGAGTTCAAACAAATTTGTCTATCGTATTCAGTTTATATACAAGTACAATATCATGTGAATGTATATGAAATGTGAAATATTAGCGAAGTGTACAAATAGTGGAGTTGTAAAACTGTACTGTTTGAAAATTGAAATAAAATATTATATTTAAACAAAATACTGTGTAAATATCTGAATGTCTGTACAGTCGTATTTTATTTGAATACATATATTATATTCCTGTCTGTGATGATATATGAAAACAGTACGGTAACAAACACATTTAAAATAATAAATATTTGGTTGTTTTCATCAAACAAAAAATCATATAATTGTGTATACAACACTATTATATATAGTACTAGAGATGTACAACAAAAACCTCGACTTGCAGTCAACTCTTTATATTACAAAGAATTACTTCTCATGCGAAGCCAATCTAGAAATAAAAATTATCATATCGAATTAACATTTTGTTTTTCAACCTAGCTAAAAGGGTCCTCATTGATGAAATAAATTTGTCTGTGAACTTCCGGGTTGATGTCAGCTTCTTCATCAAGCCTTGCAGCCAGTTCCTTAGCTTAAAACTAATAAACAACCATTTGAATTCTCACATTCTCAACGAGACCAGCCTATGTTTTAAGTTGTTAACGACATTTATTCTCAAATGATCAATGTTATAGTTGTGCTGCATTCAATGTTAAACTCCATATAAGAAAAAGAAAAGGATAAAAATGTCATAATGATAAGAATGGGTATAGCACATTACTTGCCTTGAAATGATATTTCTTGCAAGGAAATAAGGGGAATTGACAGCAGAAGTACCAGACCCGAAAGTGCCGAGGGGCTGCCCTTTAGGACCTAGAGTTTTGGCAGTGTCCCTTAACTGCACAATTGTGTTATCTGCCCCTGCTCCTTGTATAGTTATAAACGCTTTAGTTGCTGAAATACTCACTTTCTCCCTATAAATTTTCAAGTAGAAAAACAAAATTTTTAAGGCTAAGTAGATACAAAAGGAGAAAGGATAAATGAAAACTAGGTCACTAACGTGTAAACATCAGCATTGATCCTAAATGCAAATGAAAGTGATTTATTTTACAGTCCAAACAGTTGAATGATTTATGCCATATTAAAGTAATTACTTTAATATGCCCATATTAATATGTGATGATGATATTCCTAATTTAAAATAAGCAAATATCGTAGCTCTAACAATATAAACAAAAAAAAGTGGGTTAATAAAGCACTAGTACTCTATTAAATATGCGTAGTGTAAGTCAACCTTGTTTCAGTAAGCATGCCCGCTATCTTCTTTGAAGGTTCTCTTACTGTTACCAAGATCATGAGGAAGTTTGACAGTTGAGAAGTGATAGTGGTTTATGGAGTAGTGTGATGCTAGTTACAGAAACACAGAGGCCACTGCTTAAGGTGAACCTATGTCAACTGGATGTCTGAATCCAGTTATAGACCAAAAGTTTAGTGCTGTTATCTTCAATATCTACATTATCACCAAATTAGTTCTTTTTCCCAGTTTTATTTTGTTGTAGTGTGAACGATATGCAAAAGGAATGATATGCGTTTATTTCTTCCATCAATGCAAATAAAGAAAACTATGCTAGATATTTCACGCAAACTAAATTAGAGTAAATATCATTTAGCCGATTAAATTAATCAGTGTACTATCATTCCCAATATAAAACACTTTTCCCTCATTTATACTGCTCTTGTTCATGTGAAGTAAAGAGGTTTGTCTCTATAGTATATACATGTAAATCTAATCTTTTTATAATACTGTTTTGAAGTTAGTGATAACTTTTAGAAGGAAAATGTATGTTTAAAATAATACTTTAATGTGCATGGGGAAAGAAGGAGGAAAGAGTTTGGATATTTGTTTCCCATGTAATTTTCTATCCCAAAAAATTATTATAGGCTAAATCTATTTAGCAAAGCAATATTATACGTCTGCATCCAACATGTAGTTTATGGCTAAAAATAGAGTTTTGAATAAATGAAAAGCTAAGGTGCAAATTAGTATTAAGCATCTGTTATGAAAACTTACTAATAGGTAAAAATATAGTTGTAATAATTTTGAAAGTAAATATTAACCAAATTTCAAAAAAAAAAAAAATTGAAAGTAAATTTGTTTTTAACATTATCACCAACCAAATTGCCAAAAGTAAACAGCGTAGCTTGCTCATTGGAGATAAATATCATATTAGTATGAATTATAATTTGAAAGCAAATAGATTTCAGCAAAAACAAAATGATGAAAGGTGCGAGAATCAGAGTTCATATACGGTTAACATACAGATCATGCTAATCATGGGCCAAATGAAATAGAGACTAAATAAATTGACAGCAAAGGCCTGGAAACTAAGGATTGGGATGGTGTAGAGATAATTCACAGTGCATATAGTATAGTTTCTACCTCCCCTCCCCCCCCCCCCCCCCCCCAAAACCCCTTTCCGATTTTAAGAGAAATTATTTGCACATATAGTATGGTAATTCATAGTATGGTTGTCATATTAGCAGAAATTAATGCAAAGACATAAATAAAAACGTAGTTTGTTCAAGTAGTAGATGTAAATAGCAATAGCCTAAATAGCAGTTATGAGAATCAATTCAACTTAACAACTATTCATTCAAGAATTAAATTCAAACAACAACTATGTGAACATCAACCAACGACGATTCATTAAGTTTCAAAAAGCATGAGCTCTGAATAAATCCTGATAACGATGATATAGAAAAAGGCAATTTAGAGTAAAGGTCAACTTAGCTTTGCTCATGGATAATTATTTGCTTGGAATAAAATCAGAGCACGATAAGGTAAGTTGATGCAGTTCAATAAGTTGGAATCTTGCACGGGGATTCATAATAAAAAAGCACGAGCTATAGCATATACTAAACCATATGCAGAAAGTAAAGGCAAACACAAGTGAAAAAAATTAAGAGCAACATATAATCAAACAGTTAGTGCACGCCTAAACATTAAGCATGTTAATTTTCAAAAGGATTTAATAAACATGTACAGATAGGTCAGAGGTCGTCGGTCACAGTTCAAACCTAGGAAGGGATCAAAGTACCAGTGAACTTACCCCTTTTTTGGTTTCTCTGGAAGCGGGTGAGATGAAGCAGAAGGCACAATATTTGAAGAAACCAACTCGAACGTGGCAGAAGACTTTTATTGCTATTCGTGGGCAGGTCCAAATTCAACCTGGAAGCATTGAAAATTTGGTCAATGGAAAACTAAATATACAGAAAAGTTAAGTCAAATTGGGGAAGAGAAAAACTCAAAGGCTCAAATGATACGTGGAGGAAATCAACAGCTGCTCGTGGTTTGTCCGAAGATGATTGCGGGAACCAAAAGCAGTGATAGAGCATCAACTAGACGTAGTAGCCGAATGACCCAATAGTGAGCTAAAGAAGGAAAGCTCCTAAAAGTTGTAGTCATAAGTTTGCAAATTGCAATATTTTCAAAAGCTAAAAATAGACCATAAAAATGTCCAAATTACATACGTATTACATGACTTGCTAGCAATCTATATTACTTAAAACATACATAGGCTTGTAAAACTTATGAATTATGCAACGCTAGGCTATCATATAATTCATTATTCCATAATGTCTGATAATTTCAAGTAAGAGAATATAAGGGTAAAATCAACCTTAACAGTAAAAAAAAAATAGTTCATCGTGATTTAAAAGAAAAAAAAACATGTTATTTTTTCCGGTACAGAGCACATTTACTAAAGTATATTAAATATTACATTTGAAAAAGCAGATTCAAGCTCAAAATTCATTAATCCTAATCCTCCAAATCAATGTAGGAGGCCACTAATGACCCCAATATCCAGTCTCAACTTAGTGAAGAAAAGGCAAACACTGCATAAATTATGAGAACTCATAAATACCAAAAAGGCATAAAGTTAAGCACTTTAGTAATTATAGTATGACGAACAACAAATTTAGAGAAAAAACATTAAATAGTATCTATTTAAAAAACCAAAGGCCAAATCTCCTTTTTTTTTTTTTTTGTTAAACATACCATCGTCCATTATCTAAGTTTTAAATTTATAGAAGGAAAGGTTCAACATATTAGGACGTAAATATAGCATTTTCCATTTTGACAAAACCACATAGTGCAGTTTAATGAAAAAACAGAAAAAGGAGTCATGACTTAGTGAAAAAATGAGATGAAGCATAAATCATAAGTTAACAAAAGTTTACCTTTTGATTATTGAATTGTCATTTTCGAATAACTAAAATTATCATGCCTGTAAAAAAATACGTCCAATTATCATCTATGGAAATAGAAGTAGAAAATCAATATAAAATTTTAACATCGGCAAAAAACAGTGTTTGCTAATTCGAGTTATCATATCTTCACATAACCGAATTTTGAAGGAAGCTTAAACGAACAAAAGCATAAGGTAATACAGATAAATTAGCAATACCTGTAGAGAGTTGAAATAATGGACAAAAGGATGAATTGAAGGGATCTGAAATAAGGAGAAGTAAAATCGGCGTAGTGGGATGAGGCAAAAATTCGATTTTGATGCAAATCTGGTGGATGGAGAGAAGTACAGTAAAATAGGGGCAAAGCTAGGGTTTTTTACCGAAAAAGCAAGAAAAGGGTGGCCGATCAAATTTGAGGACGATTAAAAGGGGAAGATTCCATTTATTCGACAAAAAGCGATTTAGGGTGCGTTCTTAACCAACGTGAGCGCGGTATTTGAGCAGGGGATTTGAGCGGGGCATTTGAGCGGCGAATGTGAGCGTGGTACTGTAGCGAGCGTGTAATGTGTTTTTAGGTACGAACGGGGTATTTGAGCGTGGTATTTGATTGTTAAATTAATTGTTTTGAATTAATTAAATACTAATTGCATAAAACAAAACGATTAAATTTTTCAGTACACGATCAGAAATACAAACATAAAAAACACAACAAGACTGAAATTAAAACAAGTACATGAAAATCTCAAATAAACGACGATGAGGTAATAAGCTCAACTCCTCTAAAATAAACCCACATATGCCCTCATCGGTAAGCTCCTGAACAATATCCACATTCCACGCATCATTGCGGAAAATCGTCAGAATCTCCCAAAGCTCCACACGCGTACCCGGTCCCTGAACAAGCTCCAAGCAACGAGCAGCAAGTTGTCTCAGCTGGTCGGTCATAAATGAGTTGGCACGCTCTACCTGTCTGCGTCTAGAGGGCTGACCAGAAAGGGGATCGCCCAAAGCCATCCAACCAGTATAGTAACCCGCATCGGCAGGGGAGAAAGAAGCAGCTGGCACATGCACTGGTGGAGGTGCAGTACGAGGCGCAACCTCAGGAATCGGATACGCACAAGTATCTTTGCGCAAATAACCCTCGAACATAATGCCCTGCTCTTGGAACTTAACTGGTGAGTTCTTCCTGAATTTTCTGTATGGTCTTCCACCGCTGGTACTCCAAAAATCATCAGGACCGTCCAGATAATCGAACTCTGCATTCCATACGCCGCCAGGTGTTCTTAGCAGTCTGTCCCAATCGCAAAAAGTGCGCTTCAAGTTGTCCCATTTATTTTTGATCTAGGTTTCTGTGAACTCCAGATTAAAACGGTTGTTCATTGTTGCCGCGACCGTTGAGTAGAACTCACTGACGCCTGTATCGCGCTCGGCTATAAACTGAACGCAAATATCTATGAAAGCGGACTCCCGGTCGACCGTCCAATTCGCAAATGGCTGCGAGGTAGCAGAGCGGAAGAGGAAGCCATCTGCATAAACCAAAAAAACAAAAAAAAAAATCATAAAAATTCAAAAAAAATATGTTATAGGAAATTGAAAAATAAACATAACGGTATAAAAAATACCTTTTTTGCAGCTTTAAATTGCTCGAAAAATTCGGTTTTTGGGGGTTTTGAGGAGTGTTTTCGGGTTATGATGGTGGAAAATAAGGGGGGAGGTGGTTTTATAGATGATGAATCGATACGTTGGAAAATTAACCATTGGCGTCCGATGCGTCGGACGCGTCGGACGCCAACAGTTACTTTTCCAACGTTCGAGAATCGTGGAATTTGGAAGGGGTAAAAGTTGTTGGCGTCCGACGCGTTGGACGCCAACAAAAACTTGAGCATGCCAATTTTTAACTGCGAACGCACCCTTAGAGGAAAGGGGACTGGGGTTAAAAAAATAAGTATGACGGGAGAAGAATGGGAAATAAGCGGTTATGTTTATTTTGGACCATGCAGACTTATCTTTAAGAAGGCGAGTGTGAAATATTTTTTGTCGTTAGTGAAAACACCTTTGTTTGCACTTGTGAATAAACACCATAATTTTTTACAATAAAAAATCAATTTTCTTATAATGCAACTACCTGAAGTGATAATCACGAATAGGGAATATGCTTTAATCAATGGAGTAAAGAAAGTATTTCCCAAATCAAACTTAATGATGTGTTTATGGTATATGGGAAATAGTGTTATAACGAATTGCAAATCCGAATTTGAAACAAATGACATATTTGAGATGTTCTTGCAAAGTTGGAAAAAGTTGTTCATGCACAAATGGAAGAAGAGTTTCAGATTGGTTGATGTGATCTCAAACAAGATTGGAAAGAGTTCCCAAAAAGTTTGAACTACCTTGAGAAAAGAGAATGGATTCCATATAAAGAATATATATGTATTGCTTGGACAAATAAGATTAAGATAGATGCAATAAAACAACTAAAGAGCAGAATATTCGTATGTTCAACTGAAAAAGCATCTTGGTACGTCAAAGGCGGTATTTAATGTTATTTGGTCAAAAATGAATAATACATTATGCATACAACATACACAAATTAAAGTATCATTCGAAAGAAGTTTAGGAGCAACAAAATCCTCTTATCAATTCCTTTGTTTAGAAATCTCTGTGGTAGAGTATTGTTTTATACATTGGATTTAATTGCGAAAGAGTTATCAAATATTAAAGTTGTGAGTATAAAACCTTCAGCTTGTGATCATCTTAACTGAGTGATATATGGTCTTTCATGTGCTCATGAAATGTATGAACTTTACAACGAAGGTCGTCCATTACCACAGGACATGATAGATGAGCATTGGACGAAATTAAATTATATTTCAAAATTTGAGCAGTCAACAGAGTTGCTACGTACTCCAGAATTCTTGTATTTAAAAAATTGTTTAATATTTCTACTGAAGAAGAAAAAAGTACTTATTGAAATTTAAATAAATTGTTTTACCACCAACAACTTCTACGTTAGAGCCTAAAACCACTCAACACAGAGGAAGACCAGCGGGGACGAAAAACAAGTTATCTACAAAGCAAAAGAATCAATCTCAATTAAAAAAAAAACCGAGAACCATCATCATTTGAATTAGCAACAATAATGGAAAAAAACTTTCCCAATCCAGTGTTACTAAGAAATTGACACCTAGTCATTACAAGCCTAAATCTAAGGTAGAGTTTGTTGTCAAGGTACCTCCATCATTGAATGATGATATTCAATTGTTAGTTTTCATTCTGAGCTTTTATCATAAGTACATTGTTAATGTTCAAGATGTTGCTCGTGATTTTTATCGTGGTTTACGTTGTGTAGCAGAGCAAGTGGAGGAGTTAAATAATGATTGGACTCAAGCAAGAAAAACCATTTTATTAGAAATCGATCAATATTGGGACTTGTATGCATGACATTTTGATGTTCAAATTTGCCAGACATTAAAAGAAGGTGTAAATTGTAATATTCCTAATTGTAGGGCTGGCAATAAGAACCGAGAATCGAAAACCCAAACCGAACCGACCCAAAAAGACCCGAACCCGAACCGAACCCATTGGGTCTCGGGTCGGGTCTAGGTGATGAAAAATACATTTAAGACCCGATCAAACCCGACCCGGAAAGACCCGACCCGAAAGACCCAACCAAAAAGCATTGAAATATATGTAACCTGAACTGACCCGACCCGACCCGAACCAAAGCTTGGGCCGGGTCCAGATTTTTTAAATGTATAGTTCAGACTCGACAAAACCCGAACCGCCTGGAATCGAGACCCTCCAGGTCGGGTCCGGGTCCGTCGGGTCGGGTCTAATTGCCACCCCTACCTAATTGTTCGCCTTCTAATTGGATGATAATGCCCAAAACATGATATTTAATTGCAAATGCATTTAATCATGCATTTGTTTATATTTCACGTGAGCAATCTCTTACTTTTTATCCTCACCGAAAAGGTCTGAAACTGGAAACATCAACTCAGCTTATTGTTTTTGCATTTATACAAGAACACCATTTTGTAAAACTGACATTGAGAAATGATGCACCCATCCCATGACAGCTAGCTTTTGGAATAAGTTTTCAAGTGTCGAGGCTAAAGGCTGGAATGAACTCTTTGTCGATCGCCAAAATGAAATTCTGAAAATTAGACCTCTAGTGATGGGCGTCGAAGATTGTTTTTTTGTAGTTAACTGGTTTTAGCTATTTCTTTTTATGGGATATACCATTTTGCGCAGTGTGGTGGGTTATATTATTATGAGTACAAATTTTTGTATTGCAAAAATTACTAATGGAATGAATTTCTATTATATTTTATACATGTCATTTGTCTTGATCTATGGAATGATTTGTAATTTCTTGTGTATCCTTGGTTATAACATTCGAATAATATATTGAAACTGTATATACTGAAAATGCTATAGAAATCTAAGTTGATAATGTTAAATTTGATTTTGTAATATATTGAATCTTTATACATTAAGAATAATTGACATGAATACCATAAATACGGGTTTAACTTTATACATTAAGAATAAGTTTATAATAAATTGAAACTTTATAAATTGAAAACGCTGCACAAATTTGAGTTGATAATGCCGCACTTTGGAACATTCATGGATTTGATCATATGTTGTAAACGATGCCCTAAAATAAGTACCTTTTAATGTTTGCAACATTCATGGATCCGGGTTAATAAAGGTGCACTTTGAAACATTCAAGGATTTAATCATTCTAGCTGAACGGTGTACAATGACCATTCCAGGAATAAAAACACGGTATGTTAATGTCGAATAGAGAGGAATATAACGGTCTCCGATTGTCGAACAGAAACTGACTTTGAATAGTACCTTTCAACAGTTTGAATGACTTCTAATTGCAGAACAAAAAGGCACATAACGATCATAAATTGCCGAACAGACCTATCCATGGAAAATGAAATTTTAACAAGTTCGAACGACTACTAGATGCAGAATAGAGAACCAAACAATGGTTAACGATAACCGAATAAAGAAAAACCAAAGAATTTAATTGGTAGACACCTTGATTCGGTGGTTACATACTGGTGTAAACTAAAATTCATGCCTTCTAATTGCTGAATGGTAAGGTATACCACGGAAGTTAATTGCCAAACAGATGAAGATATGGAACATTAACTTTTTACCAGTTTACAAGGCTATTAAACGTCGAACAGTGAGGCATACCGCGGTGTTTAACTACCCATCGGGTCATTGTATGGAATACAAAATTTCAAAGAGTTTGAACGACTAATATATGTCAAACAGTGAAAGACATAATGATTTTTATAAACCGAACATAGAATAACCCAATGCTGTATATTTTAGACTCCATGATTTGGTGGTTACACATCAGTGTAAAGCAAAATTCACGGTGTATCACCATCAAATCCATAGAGATGAAACTTGTATGTTATTCTAATTCGGTGGTTACTCACCGTATCATTCTCAGCTAAACGGCCTACCACCATCGACCAAAACAAATACCCGTATAAATTTCCCATCACCTATTTGTTCGATGATAACTGGCCGAATGGAGGACGTATATTCTGTTTTCAACAAACGAACAACACTATTAGCATGAATTATTTCGATTAAGTGACAAAACATCGTTACCAACACATATCAAATCAAATTAAACAGCAACAAATAATTCCATATCAGCGGCAACATCATTATAATGCATTATTAAGAAGAACTCATAAATCGTACATAACATTGCATAACAATAATCAATAAGAAGATCGCCAAAACGTATTATCAAACTACATATTCTTACAAACCATATTCAGTGCATATTACAACAGGTTCATACATCACAAAACAAGTTCATATATCATAAAACAACAAGTTCGAAAATCATAAGCTAGTAATAAATCATAAGTTAGACACTAAAAACCACAGGTTAATTCTTTGGATCATGCATCCCTTTCTTACATTTTTCATGTTTGTCTGACTCATTCAAAGCTTCCTTTAACATGTCTACGGTTGCCCGGTCCACTTGCAATAACTGTGCTACTCTTTTAGGAGGCGGAGCACTTAAATGTTTCTTCTGCATCTCCAAAGCGGTATCAGCAACAATTCTCTGAAATGGAATGTAAATTATATTCGCAATGTATGATAGTAATGGTAAAACAAGTAAACTAAGTATTACTTCTACTATGGCTTTGACATAAATCCGGATGTTAAACTATAGGATATGATTTGCTCGTGTACTATGACAAGTATTTAGAAGTAAAATTCCATGGATCGATAAGCAATGGAAATCTTGATTTAGATGATAACTTGTAGTCCTCCCAATTTTCGTAGTACTAGAAACAATTATCGTACGACACCTTATATTGGTTAGCATTCAATCTCCTACGACATTTTTTTGTTCATTGGTTTACTAGGAATCCTTTACCAAATACTAAATTGCCTAAGTACTCTTTGTAGCTAGTACGGTTCAACAATATCAAAACAGAGCAAAACATCGTTGAAAAATGCAAAATCGGGCAATGGGTAATGAGTTCTCACATCTCGGTAAGGTTCCCAACAAAATGACAAGGTTAAAAATACTTAGAAACTATTATTAAGTAAAATATTCTTACGGTTCGTAATACTTACATCTTGTGCAGTTAAATCATCAAGTTGTTCGCGTACACAAATAATGGCTGAAGTAGCATCACCGAGTCATTTCACTGGTTGTGCCATTTACACATCCTAGGCATTTTGGTATCATAGATTTTTCTTGGGATAACATTTGGAAGCATCGGGAAATGATCATAAATCCATGCCTAAAATAATAACTGTGAGTATGTGGGTATAATAATTTAATTTGCATATTAAATAGTAAATTAGACTTACAGCTAGTAATGTCAAGTAACCCCCATCTGTCTAACATCATGTCTAGAAGCCAAGTCTAGTTATCGATATAAGTAAGCTAGTACTCCCATATCCCTTGCATATTTACCTAGCTGATTCACGTTGTCTAAACATCTCAGGTAATTAAGTGAAACTCTAGTCCCCGACTTATCACATAATATAGACAACCCAAAAATACATAATATAAATCCTAGTAACAATCTCATAATCATGCTCGTTTGCATCTTCTTTATTTCTCTTTCACTAAATTTATCCAACAAAAAATGAAGTTTCACTGAAAGCGAGTCATTTGTTTGTTCCCTTGCTTCATTTTCACTAATTTCAAGATATTCCATTAATAATTCATATGCAGATTGATCATCCTTCTTATACACACAAGTACTAACTACATGAATTTTTAAGATTTGAGCAACATCATCTAAAGTTATTATCATTTCTCCAAATGGCGTATGAAAAGAATTAGTTTCTGGATGTCATCTTTCGACAAAAGCAAATATTGTTATGTAATCAGCGTGCTTATACGTGTACTGTACTAAATTAAACAAACTAGAATATTTAACCTTTTCCACCACCGCGCTAGGCATGTCTAAACTCCGTTCTTGTAGCTTTCACCAACGCGAAATGCATTTCAATGGCCCTCTCTCCTATAGCACAATAAATAACAATTTAACAAAGTAAAATATATAAAATAAACATGTTATACCAAAAGAATAATACCTCACGCTTATTCCATATGCCAAATGTCATGCGCGTGTTAAAACTTTTAAGTAGAGAGTTGCTAATGCTTGTTGAAGTATGGACAATGATTGACATAGAAATGTGTTTATTTTATGCTCTTATATTTTATCTTTTGTATATAAATAAATATTACTTGGGTATTTTTTTGTTATTTTTACAGATAGTCCAACCCAGCCCGCATGCAACCAGAAATGTAGAGAAATAGAGTTCAATTTGCTGTGTATTTGCATTTTGAAGAATTGTAGATGAAGATATCACATCTAGTTGCTGTTGGACAAGAAAAGGAGTGATAAAAAGGCTTTGCACATCACAAATCAATGAAGAAATGTCAAGGAAACAAGAGGAAAAAGAGAAAAGGCCCAAATTTGCTTTATTTATCAAAGGCCCATTTATGTTTCTCATTGTAAACTAATTAGTGATGTAATGACCAGGCCCATTTATCATTAGGGTTAGGGTTAGGGTTTGGCTATCTACTCTATATATACCCCTGTAATAACCTTGTAGCCACCATCCTATCTCATCTCTTATTCCATTGTTCTAATAAAAGTTCTTCTTTCTCTTTTATTTTCTGCATTTTTTTTGTTTTCTTAGCAACTAGTGTTGTCTACACGATTAGATTCGGTAGAACACTAGTTGTATTTTGCACTTACTTTCATTAGTGATTTACCGTCTGATTAGATTCAGCGGAAATCCTAATTTTAATTCTTGTTTGTTATTTCAATTTCTGCAATTTCAATTTCTGCTTTTTATTATTTTCTTAGGTCAAATTGGGTTTGATTAGATTCAAATCTAATTCATAGTTTCATTTGCTTTCCATTGAAATTGTGATTTGATCGTCGGTTCAGTTAGATCTGTTCTGAATCAAATTACAGTTTTAATTTTGTTTTGTTTTTCAAAATCAACCTCCAAAGTTCGTCTAACACGCCCACGAAACATATAAATAATAAAATTTAACTTTCCTCCCTGTGTTCGACCTGTATGCTACACACCTGTATGCTTGCAGAATTTATTACAAATGTCGCGCTTTTCTCATTCATAGACTAGCGTCGATCAAGTTTTTGGCGCCGTTGCCGGGGAGGTAACGATTAAATTTTATTATTTATTTAATTTTTGATTCGTATTAGTTTTTATTTAATTTTTTTTCTTTCCTTTTGTATTCTTGTATATATGAAAGAAAAAAAAAATCTTGATTGGTTGGAATTCGTATCATTCAATGATACTGTAATCTTCCTAACAAGAAAAAAAAATTGATTTCTTTCCTCCTTTGTCATTCTTTTCTTGTTTTAGTACATAGCTTTTCTTCTGTTTTCAATTTCTTTTTAGTAAAAAAAAAAAAAAACTTGACATTTTTGTCTTGATTTCTTTCTTTCTTTTCTTCAAATCCCTTTCCAATCTTCACGTTTCTCCTTCTGTAATAAAAAAAAAAAGAGGAAAAAAATAAATCCTATCATTTCTCTCATTACAAATTTCCTTCTCAATATCTCACATACTTCTTCTTCTACAATTTCTGAAAAATAATAATAATAATAATTCCTTTTATAAATTTTCTTCTCTGCCGAGAAGATCATAACAAATCCACAGATCCCCTTCAAACATCCTCGAGCTACACGACCATTGCAACCTTTCCACCGCCCTTCCCCTAATTTTCACCACATCTCCCACGCATGAAACCATCGTCAACATCCACCAACCACCCATAATCTGCACCCGTGCCATATCTCTTCTAGCCACAAACAGCAATCCACCCTCACTAGTAAACTCCGATCAGCACCAACCATCCATAGCATCCATTACTGATCATCTCCCACAAACCATCGCAAAATCCTCTGCCCACCTCTACGCAAATACCATCAGCGCCACTTCTATTACCATCAAAACCATTTACTGCTCAAACCAGATATCCCCCTCCACCTTCATCATTAAACCCTCACAACCGCAATCCCCTTACGTTCATCTACATCACGCAACCATCCTCCGACACCCAGCTCAGCGGATACCACCCAGTCAAATAATTATTGACCGCAACCCTTCATCAGATCGAACAACCACTGCGATCAATCATCACCAATTTGAACATCGTAAACCCCAAACGTGACCCAATTCATCACTTGAAACCGATTCGAACCCTAAATTGAAGAACCGAAACCCACCTCGACAGAAAAAATAGGAATTTAACCGGTTCGGATCTGCGATAAGCTTGAAAAAAAAAAAGATTCGGCAGTAATTTTCTGAGATAAAGGAGGCCTGTTTGATCATATTTGGGGGGGGGGGCACGCTCTTTGTTGATTTCCAGTTGCGTTGTTATTTTGGGAATCTGGAAACAAGGGGTGTGTTATTTGGAGTTTGAATTTTCATGGGTTGGTATTGCTGTACTCGGGTGGTAGTTGTTCGTGGGGATTAGTGGGGATTACATTGTTGGCAGAGTTTGTTATAAGAGCAACTTTGCTCAAGAAGCTCTTATCTTTATTGTTTGACAAACTTAACTGTTTTTTTTTTTTTTTTGATTGTCAGAGAAACTTTTTGTTGCGTGATGTACTGAGATATTTTAGCTTGGATCTATATTTTATTGAAGTTCTCTGGTTTGTTGCACTGGTTTGGGACGAAATCTTTTATCCGTTTTGACCCTTCCATTTCCAATTTGCTTTCTTTAAAAAAAAAAAAAGGGAGAATTTTTCAAAAACAGGTACAGCTGAAATTTAAAAAAAAAAGGGTCTAAATTTTTTTTTTTCGGGCTCCTAGCCCGAACCCGTGCCGCAGCGCAGTCAAGCAATTAATAGAAGGGGACAACAACAGAAAGCATCGGACGATTCAGATGGGTTGGAGCGGTTGCACACCAAGTGGGGTGTGAACGCGCTAGCGCTTCCCAAATTCACTGGAGGACTGCCGATCAAGGTGAAAACTTTTAAAACTCTACAGGTGCTCTGCTGCAAAAGGAAAAAGAAAATAATATATAGACAATTGTTGTAAAAATTTTCTGCAGGGGAAGCGGCTTGAATGTAAATTTTAATTCTGCAATTTATATTTTTGTGTCTATTCTGTGACTGATATTTCTGAAATTGTGGTGAGGAACGGTTTCCATAACTATTCACTCTCATCGATTCTCAATTTTAACACGTGATTTTGATTTTCAAAATAATATAACTGAAAAGTGGTGCTTTGTGAAGTTGACTGTCTCGTACAATTGGATCGTGGATATATATTAGTTCAATTTATTGAACTTTTAGCAAAAGAGGTTGCATACTACCCGTAAAACATTGGTCGTATCCCTTAGTTTTATACTATACGTGAACGGCCATAAGACCCTCTTCCCCCTTCCAATTGAGTCAGTTAATTAATAGAGCACAACTCATTATTTTATACTATTTTGAACTAAGAATAATTTCTGTCTTCTCTTGATTGCATTCAAATGTCTGATTCAAAAAAATCTTTGAGAGAAATGTGGAATCATAACCTGAGTAGACGTCCTCTTGAAGAGTATGAGTATGAATTACAACTCATAAAGCAAAATTTTCCGAATTTTTGTGAGTCCAATGCCAACAATTTTCAAAATTTTCAAAATGACCAACATTTTCAACATCATGAATATAATCGAAATGGCGATTTCAATTCAAATTTCAATAATTTCGATTATGGGCCACATCCATATCAAAACGACTTTGAATCCCAATATAGCTTTGATCCACAACAATATGGGGTTGGAAACCAATTCGAAAATAATTTTGAAAATGATTTTCAATTCGATCAGAATTTTCAAAATTACAACCCATATCCACATCTTGAATATGACCAAAATCGTAATTTTCCCTCGAATTTCGACAGCTTTGGTTACGAACCTAATTTTCAAAATCAAAATGATTTCCAACATCATTATCATCTTTCTGAAAATTCAAATATTTTTGAGAATCAAGGAATCCAAAACGATAGCTCTCAATTCGACGATTCTGAAGAATATCATCTTAAAATTCTTAGAGAGAGGGCAGACGGACTTCTTTGTTTACTGACATCTTTGAAAGAGCAACAAGAGCAACAAAATCAAATGGGCGTTGAATCAGAAAATAATCCAATTTCTACTGACATTGAAAATTTTCAAATAACGACTTTGGAAATTGAGAATAATCATCTCGATGAAGCCTTTCAAAATTCAACAAATGATTTGGACTTCAACTCTTTTCAGGAAAGAGATTTAAGCTCAGATTTTGATCTTCCCCTTTCAGGCTATGAGAAAGTTGAAATTTTTGAAAATGAACAAAACGAAAATGTTGAATTTTTCAATTCAAATTTGGAAAAGGACTTTAATGAACATGAATTCTTTGAATTATGTGAGGATGAAAGCCTTAATTCTGACCCCAATCCCGACAATCATTTGATTCTGACCCCAATCGAAAAGCTTGACACTCTTCCAATGACAATCAAGACCAATTCTTATGAAAATTCCAAACCTCCATCTTCTTTGAATGTTGGCAATCCCAACATCTTTTTTTCTGATGTCGGCAACCCCGATAATATCTCTTCTTTGATCGTTGGCAATCCCAACAAACCATCTTCTATACCTTCACTTCCTTCACTTCCCGTGTCGACACCTTCTTCTTCGAATGACCAAGAATCCGAAACGGAACAAGAAAAAGTTGTTGATGACACGACAAATTTACCATGTCAAAAATCCTCTCGTACTTCAATTGACATATCTACGTTGTCTTTCGACGAACTCTTCGCAGATGAACTTAAACTTTTAATTGACAGGGATGAATTAGAATCAGGCCATGAATCCAAGTTTGAAAATTTTGATTTTGAATATTCAAATGAACGTGAAATTGTCGGTGCCGATAATACGTTGCCAATCAAGAAAGGTGATCACATAGTCTTGAACAACACTCAGATTTCAGATTTCACTGAATTTATATTCGATCACAACTTTTTGAAAAATTACACTGACAAATTTGTTGAATACATGAATTACTTTTGGAATGCTGGCTTGGTTGAAAAACTTCATGTTAGGACGACCCTGAATATTTATCTCCTGGACTATAAATCTAGGTTTAAAAATGAGATGATTTTCAAAAACTTTTGCTTGTTAGAAAACATGTCTAGACATAGTGGGAATGGGACTCATAGGGCTAGAAACAAGTGTGGGGGGAAAAGTTGGTGGAACTCTTTGCATCGCATACATCGCAAACACATATATCATTGTACATATGATCCATTTCTCCATATAGTTAAACTGCATTTCATTTTACAAATAATTTTGCATTTAATCCACCTTTGGGTACGATCTTTCAAATCTAGAAAAAAATTACAGTGTGGACACTGTATAGTTCTAGTGTGGGGGGGGGGGGGAGTCTACATTTCATCCATTTTCAAATTTCTTTGTTTTCAATTTTCTTTGTTTTCAATTTTCTTTGTTTTTATTTCTTTTTATTTTCAGCCATTTAAGTAGGACCATCATGCATTTTAGATTGTAGTAACATACCATGAAAAAAATATATGGGAAATACGACTCATTTTCAATTGATACAGCAAAATAAGTTTACAATTTTTAGCCAGTTGATAGTATTTTTCTCTCTCAACTTAGAGCGAATAGGAAATGTAATGAAAAGTTTAATTTTGAGGGATAATAGTGTAACCGGTACATAGGGAGATTCTTAGGTGATGGCCATGACATCTATTCTATATTGTAGACTTTGTTTAAACAAGTGGAGGACTTAAAGTACTTATAATGGCTTGTCAAATCTTTAAAACTAAGTTGTGTTAAGTTGAATTCGCGTAACTCTCTTTTGTGCTTATATTTTCGATAATAATAATAATAGTATTCCAAGGGTATCCAACATTGCTTGTATATCGAGCGTTGGTGTGCAAACCCGCCAAGCTCTATCCGACACGTTGTTGACAAAGTCAAAGTTGGAATATCTTGGTCTCATTTTATGGGATTGGACACCTAAGGATTACCGACACGTTGTTGACAAAGTCAAAGTCGGCCTGCACAATCCGCCAAGCTCTTTACCCACTCTCCGTTAGTCCGCGAGGCAGTGCATGGGTGGTAAACCTTGGTCTTTTTAGTTAGGTGTATGTACTTAATCATAAATCTTAAAATTTTATAGAATAAAGAATAAGCGATGATACCCAAACGCTTCTTGACCTTATTGATTTGACTAGCCATACATGAGAAAATTAGAATACCACTGTGCAAACTGTGCCAAGCAAACTAAGAATTTATTTCATGGCTGCACTATGTTATCGACCGAACTAACTGGCCAAACTGGAATTTAACATTTGAAAACTTGATTTATATTGAAAAATGTGTGACAAGTCGAGGTATCTAAAATAAAATCAACTGATTAGAAATTATTAACTTGAATTGTTGTACCACTTTCCTGAAATAAGTCGTGTTGTCATTTTTCGTTTTTATTTTTTGCATATGTCCATTGCATTCATGTAGTTTCATTAGAATCATAGCATAATGCATTTGGATTTTGTGGGTAGTATCCGCTGAAAACCCTCACGAGACACCACTCGTCCTACTAGGGACACCTAGAGGTTTAACGGCTTGTTGCATGCGCTCAATGCAATCGTGTTCCCTACGAAAGTGTGACCTATCTAGTTAGTTTTCCATTTTCTTTTTACTCGAGGACGAGTAAAAGATAAGTGTGGGGGTATTTGATTGACATAGAAATGTGTTTATTTTATGCTCTTATATTTTATCTTTTGTATATAAATAAATATTACTTGGGTATTGTTTTGTTATTTTTACAGATAGTCCAACCCAGCCCGCATGCAACCAGAAATGTAGAGAAATAGAGTTCAATTTGCTGTGTATTTGCATTTTGAAGAATTGTAGATGAAGATATCACATCTAGTTGCTGTTGGACAAGAAAAGGAGTGATAAAAAGGCTTTGCACATCACAAATCAATGAAGAAATGTCAAGGAAACAAGAGGAAAAAGAGAAAAGGCCCAAATTTGCTTTATTTATCAAAGGCCCATTTATGTTTCTCATTGTAAACTAATTAGTGATGTAATGACCAGGCCCATTTATCATTAGGGTTAGGGTTAGGGTTTGGCTATCTACTCTATATATACCCCTGTAATAACCTTGTAGCCACCATCCTATCTCATCTCTTATTCCATTGTTCTAATAAAAGTTCTTCTTTCTCTTTTATTTTCTGCATTTTTTTTGTTTTCTTAGCAACTAGTGTTGTCTACACGATTAGATTCGGTAGAACACTAGTTGTATTTTGCACTTACTTTCATTAGTGATTTACCGTTTGATTAGATTCAGCGGAAATCCTAATTTTAATTCTTGTTTGTTATTTCAATTTCTGCAATTTCAATTTCTGCTTTTTATTATTTTCTTAGGTCAAATTGGGTTTGATTAGATTCAAATCTAATTCATAGTTTCATTTGCTTTCCATTGAAATTGTGATTTGATCGTCGGTTCAGTTAGATCTGTTCTGAATCAAATTACAGTTTTAATTTTGTTTTGTTTTTCAAAATCAACCTCCAAAGTTCGTCTAACACGCCCACGAAACATATAAATAATAAAATTTAACTTTCCTCCCTGTGTTCGACCTGTATGCTACACACCTGTATGCTTGCAGAATTTATTACAAATGTCGCGCTTTTCTCATTCATAGACTAGCGTCGATCAAACAACTTTGGTAACTATAGATGTCGACGGGCCTCTAATTACCAGTGCAAAACTAGTTTTTTTGGTTTTCTTCCAAATCTTCCCCCTCACTAGAACTATCAATGTCATTTGAATCATCACTGCCTCTTGAACCGTCATCGTTGGAAGCTTCTGAACCATTAATAGTTAATGTTGTGCGAGAAGATTGCGCGAATGTGGAAGCACAATAAACAAGATCTAGATTTGCCAATTGAACATCAATCTAATATGATAGCAATTATTCTATTACATCAAACAAATAGTAAATAACTATAACAGAGAAACAAAGAGACACACAATATTTATACTGGTTCCATGCCAGGATGGGTTTACACTAAAGTCTACCCCTCAATATATAGCCAGTGCAAATCTATGTGAGTCATCAATTAAATTACCAACATACAGTAATAATTAAATGGAGTCAAATTACCATAGCAACAAATGTACAAAGATAGAAAGTAAATCAATCCATTTCTTTAGCATAGATGGAAGAAATTGATGCCGCGTTTATTTCTTCCCATCTCATGCAAATGCAATCAATTAATTCATGCATTTCCATATTAAACTAATATTTACTTTACATCTATTCTGATTTTGTATCACCTAAATTTAGCACTCCACCTAGATGCAAAATCACATATCTTCAACACTCCATCTCGAATCAAATTCTCTTTACAATATTAAACACTTCAACATAACTCCACCTTAAATAAAAATCTCACAATGAGATAGATACCAAAAATGAATATTTACCTAATTGGTTCCAGTAAAGCTTCCCCCCATCACACCATATTAACAAGCTCAGATTACGTCCTCGCCCGCCAACAAAATGTTGCAAATATCCAAAATCGAAAAAAAGGCAGATCCCAAAATAATCTCAACATTACCAAGGCCAAAAATAATTCTCTCAATCACCAATTCAAAAAACAGAGCCAAAATCCAAAACTCTGAAGGCAAGATAATTCTCTCTCTGTTTCCACATACCTGCATGTAGCACCTCCTTTAAGACGGCATCACAAAATCGATGACGTATCAGAAAATTTGCCAAAATCAGCTTTATAAACTGAACTCTCCAAGATGGCATCACAAGTCGATAAGTCTGAGTGACGTCAAATCCGTCACCAAAATCGGCCACATCAGATACAGTTTCTAAACCCAATGGTCTCTTCAACACGCTAAACTCTTTACACCTAAATCTCATAAAATGCGAGCATTTCTCAACTGAACTTGAAGTTATACAGAGTCCTCAAACACTTGGAAAGGTCTCTAACACCTCCAGTAATCCGTCTTTGGTCCCTACCACCTCTAAGCAATTTCTCCAAGTTGTTATCTATGAAGTCTCTTTTCCATAGTTTTTCAGGCTGCGTTCTAACATATAACTCCACCTTAATGAGAATTTGAAGCTCAAGATACATCAAAGTTCCAAGCTTGGAACACTATTCTCTCTCAACATAATCTTCCCCACCAAGGTCTTTTTTTCTCCCAAAATAGTAATAGCATAATCACCACTGAATCTACCAACATTTGTAGAAATAAATAATGCACAATTTAAAACAAATCACCTTGCTTTGATACCAATCTGTTGTGCGAGAAGATTGCGCGAATGCGGAAGCACAATAAACAAGATCTAGATTTTTCCAATTAAACATCAGTCTAATACGATAGCAATTATTCTATTACATCAAACAAGTAGTAAATAACTATAACAGAGAAACAAAGAGACACACAATATTTATATTGGTTCCACTACCATCGAGATAGTGTACGTCCAGTCTAAAGGAGAGAGATTTCATTCCATATGAGAGAACTACAAGAGATTACAAAATAAGAGTTTACATATCCAAACCTCAAATAGGCTTAACAAGAAGAGACGCCATTGAAGATCACCGGCTCCATGCCAGGATGGGTTTACACTGAAGTCTACCCCTCAATATATAGTCAGTGCAAATCTATGCGAGTCATTAATTAAATTACCAACATATGGTAATAATAAAATGGAGGCAAATTACCATAGCAACAAATGTGCAAAGATAGAAAGAAAATCAATCTGTTTCTTTAGCATAGATGGAAGAAATTAATGATGCATTTATTTCTTTCCATCTCATGCAAATGCAATCAATTAATTCATGCATTTCCATATTAAACCAATATATACTTTCCATCTATTCGTGATTTTGTATCACCTAAATTTAACGGTTGAATCATTAGAATCATCATCAACTGAATCTTTCGAACCATAACTAGTTGAACGTTTAAAACCATCACCACTTGAAGATTTATCGCTTGATTCATCTCCGGTGTTGCTTTCGTGCTCTTCAACATATTTTTTGATTCTTTAATAGAGGCCAGTTTCCGTGCTTGCTCCATTTTTTCAACTCGTTTAAGTCGTAGCTACGCCGTCATAGTTTGTGTGTGTTTTCCTATACAAGACACGAATAAAACGTTGATTAACATGTCACTACTTTGTTAAAAAAGGCTTATAATATATACAGGGCCTACAATGTTTCTATTTTATGTTTATCAAATTTAGCATTATGTGGCATAACTCCTTAAATTACCAAAACCAACTTCTTACAAATGAATTTTATTTTGATAAGATTCTTACAATATTATTTTGATCGTGAAATAGGTTACTTGCAAATGAATTATGTTGATCTAAAACAGGTTCATCATTATTATTTCAACTTTATCATGCACTCGTTGTTACTTGCAAGTTTGCTTTATGGTTAATGGTCATGTAATGTATTGACAAGTTTCTATGTTCAAACAGTTAGTGTGCATAGTTTTTGCAATGTTTCAATATTGACTTGATTATAAATGATAGCTAACATAATTTATAAAATAAAAAACCATCAACTCCAAACAAATATTAGTCCAATCTTCAGTGATAATAACAAAAATATTAGTCAATTTCTTTTTAACCAACTCAAAATATAAAATTCATACATTAGCTGACTAAATGTTAATTACTCACCTCACTCTAAAAGCAATAGCAGAATATTTAGAATCGGCATACAAGCAACTCGACTGTTAAAAATGATCAAAGAGTTGATAATATGGGTTTGAAACTTTTGATCTCTATTATCAGGAAATGTAAATCCAAAGAAGAACTATAAAGACTGATTTAAACAAGATAACACATAAAAGTAAACAAGATAACATGTTTCATGGAAAAGGAAAACACGCACACTACATACATCACATAAACGGAAAACACATCTATTTTTATATGTTGATAGCCATAAGCTAAAATAGAAGAGCAAATCAAGGGAATGGTGAAGGCTTACGTACATCTTCTAAAGGTTGAATAAATATACCACTAAACAACACAGTCAGCCGAACGAACGATGATCAACCGCCGCCCCAACAAATAATCCCCAACTTTTACCAATAGTTGGAAATTACAGTTCGCGGCGAGCTATCGCCATTCGTTAAATGTCATTCAAGTTTAATAGAAGTTGGTGCATTCTTCAACCAAACCAAAATCAAGGCTAATAACTTACTTCTTTGAGTTGACCGAGGTTGAGACGATGATGTATCTTCTTCTTTCTTCTTCCTGCTCGGTTTCGCTACACTTTGGTTGCCTCGTCTCGTCATCATCGAAGTCAGAGATTTAAAGTGACTGAATGTAATTTTATGGCTTTCGGATGAAGAGAAAGCGAAGGAAGACCGACGAGTTTAAATGGTGATAACCCCTATTTTTAACATGAGGTATTAGGAATGGTGGAGTACCGATTTTTATGGTGTTTTTTTAGTTGTGGTAATAAGAAGAATAAATTGGGACACCCTTAGCACCACACTAAATTTACTAAATGTAAGTAAATCTGTACATACAATCATTGCTCGCCACTCATGACTGATTTGTAATTATATACAAGGACATCTCCAATGTATTGGACGTGCAATGTCTAATTTAATCTATGTGTACACCATGTCAAACCAATATAGTTTAACAACACTTCAAAGGAACAAAGAAGCCTTCAATGAAAAATGTTATTTAAGCAATAATTTGGCATCTCTAGCCAATCAAGTTATGACAAATAAAATATTTATTTCAAATTAGTTATATTTTATTAATTGTCATTGGTTTCACATTGTCAAATACAATGTCCACAACTAGACATAGCCATTAACAATGTCTTTTAATATTGTGTGCCAGACCAGATTAACATTTTATTTCACATTAACATTGGAGATAAAATTTCACTTGAAATTGCCAAATGCTTATGTGTAATGTGTATTACATAACAATCACAATAACGTTGAAGATGCTCTCATGGGAATTTCACTTTTGGTTAAGGGAGGCAATTTTATGGGGACTTCTCCATAATTTTTATTTGTTAAGGGGGGTTTAGTTTTAAAAAATAAATGAAATATAGACTAAACTACCATTAACTATCATGTGTTTTGGTAAACCCAAAACTTTGAAATTCTCTACAGTTCGATTAAAAGGAGACCGAACTCATACAAAACAATCATACAAAATCGTTTTTCAAACTGAAAGACGACAATCCACGACCATTTAACATTGACAGTATGCACTTTATAACTGGTCATAGATTGTCGTTTTCCTTACCTAACTCGATCTTGTATTACTGCTATTAGTGACAGTACACACTTCATTAATTGACTATAAAACGTGATGTTCATCTACTGATTAAAATTATGATCAAGGTTGTTTTGTTACTGAACGAATACAATTTCCTAATCATTACCGACGCGCGAATATGTCATTATCTCAGTTATTTCCATTTTTTATTTCATAACCAACATTATATTGTACTTATTAATTAGAGTTTAGGTTTTAAGGTTTACAATGAAGAGGATTGTAGAGTTAATATTGTAATTTTTATTTATATATTTAAGAGGAGACTAATTTATATTGTCCCCTACCCACATAACAATTGTACAATAAATTAGAAATTTAACTCCCCTTAACTAAAAGTGGAGTCCCATTAACAATCCACTATACATAAGTAATCTTATTAATTTGAATTTATATAAGTTTGCATTTACCTAAACAAATGTCTTTATACAAATCTTTGGAACTTATTACTATTGTCACGTAAAATTAGAGTGTTGAGAGGGACGATAGGGAATATGTTGCCTACTACCATCATTAAAAATAATAAAACCAACTAATCTAACACACTTCATATTACCATTATATTACCTATTCTAATTCTTTGTTCAATCATCAAACCCTTCTTCCAGCTCTTCTTCTCACGCATGGAGAAGTTGCATCGTCATTTTTCTTTAACTGGTTGTTTCTTAAAAACTCTAATTTTAGAAATTTAAAACAATTAGTAAACAATCAATAAACAACAATCATTTTGGGGATGAAAATGAGTGGGGGGAAAGATTTCAAATACGTCATTGATTGTCGGCAACATTGTAGAGAAAAATGAGGTATTTTTGTCATGTTTGAAAAAAAAATCATTTTGTTTTAGTTGGCTTGCAATACTCCTGTGAATATTGTGAGCAATTGAGGTATTTTTAAGAAGATTTTGAATGATTTTATTCGCTTCCTTATGATTGAAAGTGCCAAAATTGAAAGTGTTCGAATTGACGATTCTTATGTAAGTACTCTTTAGTAATTTGTTTGTTTTATATTCCATTTTTTTCTTGTAATCTTTTTTGCATTATGAATGTAATTCTTTTTAGGCGATGGGTGTTGACAATAAGATGCCAACGGAAATACGACAAAATTTGGTAGGAGATGTTTGAAGATCAACCGCTATTACATAACGAAGAATCTAATATTATTGAAAGCAAAGAAGTTGATGTCACATTTGACTTTGTAATGGAAGAGATAAGTTATTTGATATATCCTAATTTGAACATGTTTTTTTTTCTCATTGAAATTTCATGTTTTTGATTCTCATGATGCATTAGTTCATTTGGGCAAAGTGCAAGCATAGAAAATAAAGACCATAGTAATAATAGTTAAATTGGACAAGTTGGGACAGGTTGAAAAACCTAGATTGCGTTAGATTTGTGAAAGAAGTGAAAAATATAGAAGCCATCGTTGTAAAGACGAGGAGAAAGATAAAATGTAAAGAATCATAGTGATAGTGTTACCAGAAAGTGCAAATGTGCTTCTCTATTCAAGGGTGTTCATATTGGGAAAGATAAATGATGTATGAAATGACTCGCATAATCTTGAGTTTCCACATTTGTTAGTTGGACATCCATATGCAGCAAGAGTAGTAGGAGAGGAGAAAAAAATTAGCAGATACAACAGTTGCGGGTGTTCAACCAAGTGTGGTATCTACTACTATTAAAAAATCATTTTATGAGAATACAACAATTTCGAATACAATTTAAAATGTAAAATATAAGATGCAATTTTCAATGATGGAACGTAGGTCCACGATGCAACAACTAATGAAGTTGCTTATAGAAAGAACATTATATTTATTTTTATAGAGCGGATCTGTCAAGTGACTATTTGATTTTTTTTAATGCGGTCTCATCCCAAATCTGCTATCTTGTACAATATTTTGCGTCTGTTTTGCTATTTGAATGTACTTACAGAGCAAACCGATATAATGTTCCTTTATTGAAAATTGTTGGGATGACTTCAACTGATTGAACACTTAATAGCTCGCACTTTTTTAGCACACGAAAGAGAAGAAATTTGTGGACGGTCGCTTTCGAAGCTCAAACAATTGTATATACCCATTAATTTATCTACAGTGATAATTTTGGATAGAGTGTGGATTTGATTAATGGGTTAAGTAAAGTATTTCCTAATGCAAAGTTAGTGATGTGTTTATGGTTTACGGAAAATAATGTCACTACAAATTGCAAACTAGAGTTTGAGACTAACGAAGTTTTCAAGATGTTTTTGCAAAATTGGAAAAAAAAGTTATTCATGAGCTAATGGAAAATCTATTTTGTATTAATTGGCGTGATCTTCAAGAAGATTAGAAAGAGTTTCCTCAAAGTATTAAGTATCTATAAAACGAATGGCTTCCATATAAGAAGCATGTTTCATTTGCTTGGACGGATAAGATAAAACACTATGATAATAGAACTACAACTAGAGTGGAGTGTTCGCATGCTCAACTAGAAAAACATCTTGAAACGTCAAAAGTGATATTCACTGTGGTATAGGGAAAATTGGACAATATGTTATGCATATTTCATGCGCAACTAAAAGTTTCATTTGAAAGAAATTTAGGAGCAGTTAAAAAGAGTTATCAAATTCTATTGTTTGGACAATTAAGTTTCATGCTTCTTTGTATAGACAATTAAGTGGCGTGCTTCTTTGTACAAGTTTGACTTAATTGTCAATGAATTAGAAAAAACAAATTCGAATTAATGAATTTATCAGTTTGTGATCATTTAAATCGATAAATATACGGTCTTTCTTTTTTATATGAATTGTTGTTGTTTTACAATGAAGGTCGTTTTATACCACTTGTAATGATTGACTAACACTGGAGGAAATCAAACTATATTCCATAAGTTGTAGAATTAATGGAATTGCTTTATACTACGGAGTTTCAATTTTTCAATAAATTATATTATGTTCTACAACAGATGAAAATAAAACTATGTTATCTAAATTGAAAGAGATTGCTTTACCATCGACAATTTCTATCTTGTAACCAAAACGGCCTAAAACATAGGGAGACCTCTTGATAGTTAATAAAAAGTTATCTACACGACAAAATAAGCAATACAATCTACAAAACGAGATCCTTCGACCTTTGAATATGCAACATCAAAGAAAAAAGAAACTATCTCAATGTTGTGTTAATAAGAATTTGACTCTAAGATGTTAGAAAGTTAAACCAAACATAGAATTTGATAGAACAGAAACAAAATCGTTCGATGATAATCTGAAGCTATAATGTTATTTACCATAATTTTTGCATAATTATATTATGAGTGTTTAAGATGTAATAGGTGACAATAATTGTGGTTTTCAATGTCTTGCAGAATAGGTTGAGGAATTGAATAATAGTTAGACTAAAGCAAGAAAAGTCAAGTTGTGTGACCTCAATCAACATTGGAATTCATATGCTAGACACTTTAACAAATCAATTGTGAATCTCTCTAATCGGATTTAGAATGTAATATTGGTTATTATTTTAGGAAGATTTAGATGACAACGTTCAAAATGGGATATTTGATAGCGAATGCATTTAGTCGAGTGGTCGTGTATATTTTGAATGTACGATCACTAATATCTTACCCACCTTAAAAATCTCAATGCAGAAGAAGTGCATAGCTCTATTACATTCGCACATATTCACGAAGACTAATTTGCTAAAGAGACATAGACTAATGACCCACTCATTCTACCGTTAAATTTTGCGATACTATATGGTAGAATCAAAGAAGATGGAAGTAGCTTCGTGTAGGAGAAGAATTTCGCAAATTAGAGCTCATATATGGAAGATAAGGGAAGAAGGAAAGGTTTTTTTGGCTGAGGGGCAAGTTTCAGATGCCTGCACCAATTTCAAACATCTGAAATCAGCCAAAGGAAAATTCTGAATAGCCATTCAAACATCTGGAAAAAAATTCAGACGTCTGGGAAGGAATCCAAAGGTCTGATTCGAGCCTGTGGAAAATCCTGAAAGTGAGTGCAGACGTCTGGAATTCAGGGCCAGACATCTAGAATATGGATCGAGTTGTTTTTTAGCCTAGAATTATTTGGGTTTATTTGTGAATAATCAGGAGCATTGTGGTCAATTTCCTATGATTTCTATGCAACTATACAAGCTATTCTTTCTCATATTTGAAAGGGTGTGACTAGTTCATCAAAAGAAAAGGTTTAGTCCTCCATTAATTTGGGTTTGACAATCCTAATATTTCTTCAAATCTATTCTCCACAAACATATATTCTCTATTGAATATTGGATCATTGTAATCAATCTCTTGTACTCTTCTCATTTGGTGATAATAAAAGCTCTCTCAAAGTTGATGTACACAAACAAATTGTTAGTGGAACCACTATAAATCTTAGTGTGATTTATTTTATTGTTACCAATCCATTATATTGCTTGTTATATGTTATGACTGGATTTGAATCGGTTGAGGTTGGTTTGATCATAGATTGGTTGTTTGTGCACTATCTATCATGATATAACTTGTTTCCCTTTGCATTAGGGATTGGATTGAGCCATCTCAATCTGTGTTGTTTCCCCACCATTTGGTATTAGAGCAGTTGTGTTGTTAGGTGGTCGTAGAAATGCCGGAATCAGATCTAAATAGTCCTTCGGTGGTTGGTTCAAGTGGAACAGTGTCGTATGTATGTGGATCATATGCGACATCGGGATCACAATTGGTTATAAACAAGTGAAATGGTGATAATGATTTTGAAAAGTGGCAATGTAAGATGAAAGTAGTTCTAAGGAGGAATCAAATGCATCGGGTAGTGTTTGATGCACGTTTGTTGCCGAAGGATATCTCAGATGTTGAGAGAGGGGAAATGGAAGAGTGGGCATTTAATACGCTTCAACTTACTATAGGAGAGAATGTTATCTCTGAAATTAATGGTGAGATGACCGCTAAGGGTATTTGGGAGAATTTGGAGGAGTTATACATAAAGAAGTTGCTCACTAATCATTTGATCTTGTTGCGAACATTTTTCACCTATAAGATGAAAGAAGGAACTTTGCTGAAGGCACATTTGAATGTGTTTGAGGATTTGCTAATAAAGATAAAGGCGACAGATTTGAAGGTTGAGGAAGAGCAAAAGGCAATGATGTTGTTGTGTTTGTTGCCAAACTGCACTGCTATACGGGTCTCTTAGATAGTATGATCTGTAGTCGGGATACATTGAAGTTGGATGATGTCAAGACGAATCTTCTTTGTGAGGATTTGAGAGATCAAACGAAGGAGTTGAGTGTGGGAAGTAGTAGTGTCGATAATGGTCAAGGTTTGTTTTGGAGGAGAAATATGTGAAGAAGGAGAACCGCGGGCATTCCAAATATGTGAATCCCAGTTGGAGAGGGAAGACGAAAGAAATGAAAGGCAAGTGATATATTTATAAGAAGCCCAGTTATTAGAAGAATGAGTGTGTGGACAATGAAATGGAAAAGAAGGAAGTAGTTTCTTTTTCCATACCGGTGGAGGGAGGTGTTGGTGAAGGAGACACGGATGTTTTATTGGCGGTAGCATCGGATGTTTCGGGTAGCGACTCGATTTCTGGGCATCTTATCATATGACGCGTAATAGGAATTCATTTTCTTCTCATGTAGACAAGGAAGGAAATGCAGTTGTTATGGGTAATGATGTTATGTGTAAGTAAGAAGGCATTGGTTTCGTGCAAATTAAGATGTTTGACGGAGTGGTTTGTAATTTCACCAATGTGCGCTATGTTATAGGACTTAAGAAGTTTCATATTTCTATGGGGAAGATGAATTTTTGGGATGCAAGATCATTATTGAGAGTGATTACTTGAGGGTTTTGAAGGGGCGCGCTTATGGTTATGAAAGATGCTAAAGCTAATGGAGTTTATTCTCTTCAAGGAGTAACCGTTGAAGGTGAAACTTGCATAGGTGTTGATAGTTCTCATGGCTTGGATGCAACAAGGTTGTAGCATTTGAGATTGGATCATGTCTCAGAGAAGAGGTTGGATACTCTTCAGAAAGGGAGATGAATGTTGGGAAAGTTTCAACAAGTTAGAGTTTTCCGAAAAGCGTGTCACGGGGAAGCAAACTAAAGTGACATTCAGTGAAGGAAAACATGATTTGAGAGGAATTCTTGAGTATGTGCACACAAATGTTTGGGGACCAACACCAGTAGCTTCCTTGGGAGGAGCAAGGTATTATATTTCATTCATAAATGACTTTTCTCGTAAAGTTTGGGTGCATGTAATGAAGGTCAAGTCGAAGGCATTTGCTAAGTTCAAAGAGTAGAGCTCTTGCAGAGAATGAGAGTGGTAGATCTTTGAAGGTTCTTATGTCCGACAATGGAGGGGAAAAATGTTTTCCAAGAATTCTTGGACTATTGCAAGCATCGTGGTATTCGTAGGCATTTTACTACACTAGGAGATCCACAATCAAATAGGGTTGCAGAGAGGATGAACCTCACTCTACTTGAGAGAGCTTGATGCTTGAGATTGACATTGGGTTTGTCTAAGGGATTTTTGGCCAAAGTGTTGTCAACCACGGTGCATATTGTGAATCAAATTATGTGCTCGACTATTGGTAACAAAATTTCAGAACAAGTGTGGAAGGGAAAGAGTATCGACTTGTGTTATCTTCGTGTCTTTGGATGCCACTTGTATGTGCATTATCCGGGTGATGAGCTTGAGCCTAGAGCGTTCAAGGGAATTTCACTTGGTTATGAGGATGGAGTGGAAGATTATCAGATTTGGAACCCAGAAACGAAGAAGGCTAGATTATCTCATCATGTTACTTTTGATGAGTCGGCTATGTTTAAGGAGAATGATAGCTCATCGGACATTCCAGATTTGGTTCATGGTGAATTAAAGGAGAAGGAGGTTATTACCACATTTTATCCACGGAAAGAGAGAGTAGAGTTGCTGGAGATGCCTGTGGGGAAGAAGCGGTTGATGGAACATCATAGTCCACAGGGCTCCTTTAGTATTGTTGGTGTATGCATGATTCTAGAGAAGATTTAGTTCAAGGTGGAGTTGAAGGAAGTCCGGGTGATGGTATTGCTACACGGGTTGGTTGATGTGCTATAAGGCCACCCGAGAGGTATGGTGATTGGAACTACCTAAACTTTTGTGATAGTTTGGACTATATGCTTCATGTAGTTCAAGATGAACCGATGGACCTTGATGACGTCATGAAATCGAGTGATAGCACGAAATGGATTTGTGCCATGAAGGAAGAGATGCAATCATTAATAAAGAATGGAACTTGGGAGTTGGTTCTACTTCCTAAAGGAAACCGGGCAACTGGGTGCAAATGGATATACAAGATGAAGGATGATGGAAGATACAAAGCTAGGCTAGTGGAAAAGGGGTTTACACAACGGAAGTGAAAGGGGTATGATGAGATATTTGAACAGTTGTACGCCATACTTCTAATCGGATATTACTTTCTATAGTTGCGATTCACAACTTGGAGTTGGAGCAACTTGATGTGAAAACTACCTTCTTGCATGGTGACTTGGATGAAGACATCTACATGGAGCTACCGAAGGGTTTATGGTAGATGGTAAGTCAAACTTGGTGTGCAAGTTAAAGAGATCACTATACGGGTTGAAGCGATCGCCTCGGTAATGGTACAAGAGGTTCGATCATTTCATGCTTGAAAGTAGCTGCCATCGAAGCATCAAAGATGCCTATGTATATTTCAAGAAGTTGGGATATGATTCTTGGCTATATTTGCTTTTGTACGTAGACGATATGCTCATAACATCAAAGGACAAGGCAGAAATTAATAACTTAAAACTGAGATTGAAAGTAGAATTCAAAATGAAAGACCTTGCGGAACATAAGAAGATATTGGGCATGGAACTTGGAAGGGACTGAAGGCGTTTTGAGTTAAAATTGACTCAAATGGAGTATATAAAGAAAATGCTTTACCGGTTTAGCAAGGAGGATGAAAAGGCATCGAATATACCTTTATCTGTTGCATATGAAGCTTTCCTATCAAAGATCACCCATCGGGGAGAGAGACAAGGCTTGTATGGAAACAGTGCCATATGCAAGTGTGGTTGATAGTTTGATGTACACCGTGGTGTGTACACGACCCGATATTGTAAATGTCGTCAGGTTGGTTAGTTGGTTCATGACTAATCCGGGGAAATCGCATTGAGAAGCAGTTAAGCTTATTTTAAGATACTTGAAAGGTACAAAATCTCATGGACTTGTCTTTGGTGGTAGTAAGGATAATAGTTGCAATTTGGTTGGTTATTGCAATTTATACTACGCCAGTGATAAAGATCGAAGAAAGTCAACTTTCGGATAAGTCTTCATACTTAGTGGCACGACCATAAGTTGGAGATCGAGATTGCAAACCGTTGTTGCTTTATCCACTACGGAGGTGGAGTTGATAGCCGCATTGGAGGTGAAAAAGGAGGCACTCTACTTAAAGCGTTTGTTGCGCGACTTGGGATTTGAACATGGTAGCATCGATGTTCATTGCCATAGCCAAAGTGTTATCCGTTTGGAGGAGAACTTGGCATTTAGCTCACGGACAAAGCACATAGAAGTGAGAGAGTCGTTCTTGGAAGCCATGGATGAAGACAACCAAGTATATCTTCGAAAAGTTTACACAAATGACAGTGTGGCGGATATATTCACCAAGACGTTACTGGTTAAGGAGTTCAAGCATTTCTCGAACTTGATTCGCTTGGAGAAATGCTAGGTGCCACTAGGTGGCATGGGTGAGACAGGAGTTTTGTTTGATGAGGTAGAGTAGTGGTGCAAGATTGAAGTTCTATCTTTTTGTAAGTAATAGTTGATACTCCTAAGTACTTTAGTATTTGGTTGAGACGGATTTGGAGTTGAGTGCTTTCAACATTTTGTTAGCGGGTGGGGGATTTTCTTTAACTCATCGAGGAAGTGTAATGGGGGTGGATTTGCCAGAACTCATTGGGAAAGCATTCAAGCTTGGGTGAAGGTATAATTGGTGATAGTTGGTGTTATCGGTTCTAGATGATGGTATGGTACCATTTGTAACGACCCGGATTTTCAGTCGTTGAGTTCTGAATATTTAAATTGGTTTAAATATTTTATTTGAATTATATATAGGAATTTATTTATTAAAACAGTGTTTTAACGTATAATTCATAATTTAATTTAAATAGAGCTCGAAATAGTAGTTGCAGTTCGTAATTTAACGTTCTGAACTTCAAACGACTATACAGGATTCGTTATAAGTTGGATTTCTTTAAAACAAGAAACGTTTCAATCTATTGAACGGTATTTTTCTAATGGAAGTGAAAAATCGAGATTTCGTCTTGTATATTGTGAATTACGTCCAAATCAAATTTTCAGAAAGTCGTTGTAGAATAGTATATAGGCCATAACGGTTATTTAAATATATTTAAATATTGGTCTTGAATTTGGACAAGGTTCTTTCGAGACGTAGTGATAATTTAATTTTTAGGATTTTACTGTAATTTTTATTTTGTAAAATAAGCACTTTTTATTTTGGAATATTTTGCACCCTATATCAATATTTTTGGGTTTCACAATATAAGTTAAACTAACGATATTATTATATTTTTGGGATCGTGGTACCTCGCTGGACACGACCGTACTCTTATTTCTGTCCATAGCAGTTCGTATGCAAACAAAATTTTATATAACCAAAATCTTTGAAAACCCGCACTAAATCTTACCGTGTCTTACTGTTCAACACATCCAAGCTCATATTTTGTTCTGTCACATTCGAATATAGTCAAAACATTTGCCAAGTTTTAGAAAGAGGGCGCTCCAAGCTCTTCACTTTCGTGTTCGCCAAACCACTGCTAATCCGTGCGTCCCAAGTAATTTAACTACCTTGCCCCTCACGCTACTACATCCTGTGCTTCCCAAGGTTTTCTCTTCTTTAAATACTCTGTATTCTCCCCACCTACTCTTCTGTTTCCCCTTTTCTTACTCTTTTTTCCAGTATTCATGAGAATATTTCCACTATATAAAAAAAGAAGAAATGAAATCTTGGGTTCGTTTAAGTCGTATAAAGGGAGGCTTCGAGCTGATATACTGTATGTGAAACTCGATGGAAATTCCGTGATGCTCGGAATTTGAACATCATGCTAGGGTTGCACTGATCGACGACTGGAGGTGATTGGATGAGAACTGGAGTTGGCGCAGGGTTCAGGAGGTTGAGGCGATCGGATTGATGTGGTTTGGTGGATTTTCATGAATCATTTTATCTGTGGTTCTTCCTCCTGGGGCTGTGCGATGTCAACATCACGACTGGGAAGGCAGCTCGTAATGGTGTTGTATGGGTGGCAATCGAGTGGGGATTCTCGAAGGAGGAGAAAATAGTGGGTTTGTTTCTGAAATTCATGGTGAGACTAAGGTGAAAAAGAGTTGGTTCTATTATTTTCAAATGATGGTTCATTGTTTTTGGAACTGTAAACCAACGTAGGCGTGGTTTTTCTAGGACTGGAGGTGGACGATTTTTGAAGGAAGATGAGTTACCCTGTTGTGTTGTTTTCAAACAAAGTTCTGGAGAAAAAAAATATATATCATGAATAAAAACCGGGGCCGTGTATTATAAGTACTGATAAATGGGGAACGGGTGGTGAAGTCAGTCTCGAGTTTAGAGAGGTGTGGCATGAGATAAGGGAGATGAAGGTGGCCGTCCTCTGGTGAACTGAAGGAAGCGGTTGGTGCAGATGCTTTGAATTAGGAAGACAGTTGGAAAAAAGGGGACTGATTAACGCAAGAACAAAATAAGGGATTTCAAACCCTAGTCCAGCAGAAACGTTTTGAAAAAGGGGTCAACGTGGTCTTTGGGTGTTTGTGACGAGGGCAGTATGCGGAACAGAAAGGTGCGGTGTTCATTTTAAACATCTTTCACCATAAAGAAGGTGGATAAAGGATGTTGTAGTATAACGTTGAGGGGTGTTCTTATTGGAAATGAGAATTGACGTTGGCAGGGGGGACTTGGAATTTTTCTGACAATTTTTCATGGAGCTGTTGCTTGATTTCGCGAGAAGGCTTTCAGGCATCGAAATAGACAGAAGTTGGTCCATGGGTTACACAGGCTAGAGAGGTTGTCGCAAAGTGGTAGTTGGTGGCGACCGTCATACGATGGGAGGTGCAGTGGCCATCTGAAAGTGATGAAGAGTTGAATCCAAACCTGAGGAAAACAGTAAGCTTAATCTTGGAGTTAGCAGATAGTAACATATTAAGGAAATAGTGATTAAGAATTTGATATAATTATATAATCACTTATCATATAAAAAGATATAAGATTACAACGGTTATAACATGGCCATATGTTAACAGAATCTGACGAAATCGGTCATATTGGAATCGTAGCAACAAAATCTACATTATAGCGCTGATGCAACAGAGAACAGAGCAATTGGGATTTCGTGATAAAATCAAACACTGGTTTGATTGTAAACGAAACAAACGCAGAATCCTCAACTGCAAATCAAGGTGAGTAAACTCACTAACTCTGACTCGTTTATATTTTTATATAAACGAGTTTTTAAATTTATTTTATACTGTGTTATGGTTGCTTGGTTGAATAGTTGATAAAATTGGTTGATATGATTACATCGTTGATCAATTATTAGTTCTGATATTTCATATTGATGTGAAATAATATTATTGATGTTGATTAACATCAGTGGATGCAGGGAAATAGGTTGGAGTGACCCAACTGGGTTCCTCGATATTTATATTACTATTTTTCCTTGATTTTGATGTGTGGTGTGATATATATGGTCGGTAATTGACTTTGTTATGGTGGAGCTATCCTGATCTAGAATTTTGGTATTTAAATACCATAAAATATTTTCAAATATAGAAAAGAAAATTTGAGCGTAAAAAAGGAATTTTGTTTTCAAAAATAGAAATTTAAATTTTGAATAGAGTTGAAAATAGAAAACATGTTCAAATGAATGAATCAAGAATTTGTTTATGAATGAGAATATATAAGAATTGAATTATTTATCAATGGATACATTGAATTTATATAGCGAAGTAGAAATGGGTTTTGAAGCCAATATTTGAAAGGAGATTTGAACTTAGCTATTACTAAGGAAATGTTAAACGAGATTTCAAATGATTAAGATAAGGAGAAGTGAGACTTATATGAGTAATTCTTATTAGAAGTTATAAATAAAAATTTGGGTTTAAGATAGTATTTATAAGTATGAAATCAAAGGAATATATTCAAGATTAAAGTCAATAATGGTTTAAAGGAAATATTTTGCAAATGAAATATTTATAAAGGAAATTTAGATGATTTGAAATATAAATCCAAATTGGAAATTGAGTGGCAAAGGAAAATGGTAATCATTTTAAAAGAAACGATGTGTTTTAGTTCAAAGTTCAGAATATTAATCGAATATAGAGTATTCGAATGAGAGTTGTTTATTGAAATTTCTTATATCGAATTTAGGAAAGTGGTTATTTCTACTTTCCGTTTTGAATCAAATTTAATTATATAATTAATTACTTATTAATTGAAATTAATAAGTATAAGTTATATTTTTACATACCAAATATTTGGAAATAGCGATTATAATGCTACTGCTACGATAAATGTTTGTAAATTTATACAGCGATTATAATGCTATTGTTATAGTAAATGTTTTGTAAATTCTAAACAGCAATTTTTATCGTTGCCGTTATAATGTGATCTTAACGGTATTGTGAAAATAAATGTTCTATAATTCTAGACAGGGATTGTAACGCTGTTGTTAAAAAGCAATGTTTTATAAACTAAATATTTGGAAATAGCGATTATAACGCTACCGTTATAATCAATATTTTTCTGTAAAGGAAGTATGTTCTTAGATCGAATCCGAGAGTCGTGTAAGTGATGTTTTGGTTAAAGTTGTGAGCTTTGACTATTTCGAAGTTAAGAACGTCGTTCAGTTAAGGTCTGAGAGGTAATTATACCCCAACTTGACTGACGTCATGATTGACGGAGAAATGGTTAAGGTTCGGTGGCAAGGATTGGTTAGTGATGCCATTAGTTAACGAATGATTTATGGTTTGAGTTATAATAACGATGTTTTATAACATTGCGTTCATTTTAAGGATTTTGAAATATTTTTTCCAAATAGAAAATGAAATGAATTGGTCAAGGAGAAATTAAGGGATGGAATATGAAAATATTTTCCGATATTTATAAAGTATATTTTCTGAATGTAGAAATAAGGATTCGTTGATATAGATGTTTTCTAACTGGAATAAAAAATATTTTCTCAAATAAAGGAAATAGGAATTTGAAAGGATAATATAATAAGGAATTCAATTAAAAAGGGCCCCAGTGTTGTTTGATGTTTGCTCGGTAGGATTTCCAATTGGAAATAGGACCGTTGATTGTACGGAAGTTTTCTTGATAGTTAAATCACCGACTATCAAAGTTTTGATTTATTTTATACCTTCGTTGTCAATATGGAGAGACCGGGTTCATATTTAATATATGAAAACCACTCCGTATTGGCATAAGCGTTACGAATCAACTTATGCTGAAAATAGTTGAAGACGGAGTAAAATGCAAGGGAAGTTCTGTTAACCCTAGGTAGAAATTGCCTAAGATGGATTAATAGAATGGTGCCTTCGGTTTGTCCAGACCTAGGACAACTTGTATGGACGAGTGTCTGACAGAGTATTTCCAAAGGGATTACGTACGTTGATTTCTTCAAACGTACGAAGTTGGTGGCAAAGAAGGGAAACTTCTTTAGCCTGACAATCTGAGTATTTTTGTGGAAACCAATTAGTGATTTCTAATGGATCTGATGATGTCGCATTCAAAGTGAATGGTGGCCAGATGTTCTGGAAGGTAATTCAAACCTCAAGCCTCACAACCGGGAATTGGCAAAAATCGGGCAGACAGCATGGGTATGTGGGTCGCTCCCATTAGGATGTATAATCACCTATCTAGAGAAATTCGATTTGCATCTTTAAATCTATCGGTGCTGTCCCTTTCGGGAAACGGTTGCTGATCCCAACCGCTGATGATATACATTCGATACACTCAAGCGAAATGAGTCGTCGATCATGTGTGGGCCGGGTTGCAAGACGTTCTTGTTGAACCCAGTGTATTCGTCTCTAGAGATACACCATCGAAAGGTGGTTCCATACCTTGTCATGTTGGAAATACAATCTCCAATAAGCGCCCTGCGGTTTTTGATTTTATATTATATATGGAGCGTGAGATGCAAGCGTTCTGCTAGATTCTATTTATTTGATTTAGACAGTATTATAATATCACCAGATTTCGATATCAACATGTTTTGGGTTATCGTAAGGTAAAAACCATCCGTGTTTATGTGTGGATCGGTCTTACGATTATTATTTCTTTCGAAAGGATTTTGAAAGTTAAACAAATGGTTGGAGTTTACTCACACCAGTCCTATAACTGATCCAGTGTTTATTTTGCTTTGTTTTCCCTAAACTCTTGGGTGCCCAAATTTGTACGGGCAGTCAAGTAGTCGGGATTGTACATATTCCCTTGAAGGAGCTTGAAGCAGATGGCTTCACCAGTTAGCTATAGACTATCATATTTTCCGCTGTGTACTATGTTGTATCTGGAAACATGTGTTTATAACTGTTCCATAGATAGCTGTTGTGCTCTGATGATGGTATGTATATAAAGTTACTGGTTTGTGTTTTAAAGTTTATGTTATCTAATATAATTTATTCGTTCCGCTGTGAGTTTATGATCTTCATTTTTCTCCTATTCTAACTTTTCTTTCTTTCTATTTCTCATCCTCTAACTTCTTTCTAGTAATGATTCGTATTTCTGTACAATTTGGGTTGGATGTGTAGTGTTATTAGTCGATCCAGAGGGTACGGAAGTTCGGGTCGTTTCATTTGGTATCAGAGCTGAAGGTTGAGTGATAACCTTGGCACTATGGCGTAACTCAATAGAGATGGGGTTAGTAATACCCTAGATTGAGTTTGAGTGTACATATATGAGTGCGTATTTGTAAATTTGATATAAAAAATTGTTTTATATTGGGTTGAATGGTTTGTTGAGTGGTTTATGAATTCTGGCCAATACAGGGTGTACAACTGTATCGATGGGTGTTTCTAAACTCTCGAACGAGGCAATTCGACATGATATTGTTTTTAAAGTGGGTAAATGGAATAATTTTACCTGAAATTATATTTTTATATAAAGGAATATTTTTCTGAAAAATTTATTGGGTGATTAGTTATATAAACCAAAGTGAATTTGTATAAGAATAGAATATACAAATAAGCTGTGTTAAAATTGGATTCTGGCCAAAATTTTGGATTGAATTTCCGGGTGTTTAGAAATATTTTCTGAAGTATTTTTAAAGGAAATATAACATTGTTTTAAAGTATTTTTTAATAAGGATGGTTTAAATAGATTTTTAAAGGGATTAAGCACTGAAATCACTTCAGTGACGAGAAAATAGTACTGATAATGGGTCGCGACATTATCGGTATTCATTTTCAAGTTTCTGAGTGATGGATTGCTACCATAGTAATTTCGGAATAAAAGATTTGTTTGAAAAGGACAAGTTATTTTAGAAATTCAAATGTTTTGAATTGAGTTGATTATAATATATATAAATAAATATAATTCTCAAACTAATTTGAAATAAAAACCCGGGAATTTGAATCCTGAAATTAAAGTTTAACTTGTATAAGTTGAATAAATTGAAATTGTAAAATATATCAAATGAATTGAAATTTAACTTAGGTTAAGATTTATATAAAATTGGATTGAATAAGAAATAATTCCGAAAGAAATTAACTAAAGCGAGATGTTTGAGATTTGAATTATTAATGTAAATTCGTCTTGTACACAACAAGTTGAATATATAATTTGGAGGTATTAAATTGGAATCAAGTTGTGATGAATTTGCACCCAAGTGGGATAAGTAGATTGGTTTTGAAATACAAATCAAGTTTGAGCAATAGAATGAAAGTGAACTAGTCAGGAGATTGATTAGTGAACTGGAAACCAAGAGTTGAATTGATTTGGAATCGATTGAAGTAGATGTTGAGTTGGCATTGAATGGAAGCAAATGCAAGAGATAGAATTATGCCCGACAAAAGGTACACGTTTACAATATTACTTGGGTTTGATGATTTTATGAGCCTATGGGGCAAGCCGCTTGGCTTTTTGTTTTTCTTTTAGATTGGAGAAGGCCTAGAAAGGCGAGTTGTGGTTGTACCGATTGAGCCATGCAGAGGAGATGCTGCTGAAATTTTTCATAATTTAAAGTGTTAGAAAATTTTCAGAATTTTTGAAAATTTTCGTTAATAAGAATAAATTAATATTTTAATTAAAAAAAATTCGTTCGATTGAAACTAAACAAAAAGTATTTTTTGACCTAGTTAATGGGGTATGTAGCATTTTTTCCTACCTTAGCAATTTCGAGGACGAAATTATTTTAAGGGGGAAGGAATGTAACGACACGGATTTTCAGTCGTTGAATTCTGAATATTTAAATTGGTTTAAATATTTTATTTGAATTATATATAGGAGTTTATTTATTAAAATAGAGTTTTAACGTATTATTTATAATTTAATTTAAATAGAGCTCGAAATAGTCGTGGCAGTTCGTAATTTAACCGTTCTGAACTTCAAACGACTATACAAGATTCGTTATAGGTTGGATTTCTTTAAAACAAGAAATGTTTGAATCTATTAAACGTTATTTTTCTAATGGAAGTGAAAAATTGAGATTTCGTCTTGTATATTGTGAATTACGTCCAAATCAAATTTTCAGAAAGTCGTTGTAGAATAGTATATAGGCCATAACGGTTATTTAAATATATTTAAATATTGGTCTTGAATTTGGACAAGGTTCTTTTGAGACGTAGTGATAATTTAATTTTTAGGATTTTACTGTAATTTTTATTTCATAAAATATGCACTTTTTATTTTGGAATATTTTGCACCCTATAACAATATTTTTGGGTTTCACAATATAAGTTAAACTACCGATATTATTATATTTTTGGGATCGTGGTACCTCGCTGGACACGACCATACTCTTATTTATGTCCATAGCAGTTTGTATGCAAATAAAATTTTGTATAACCAAAATCTTTGAAAACCCGCACTAAATCTTACCGTGTCTTACTGTTCAACACATCCAAGCTCATATTTTGTTCTGTCACATTCGAATATAGTCAAAACATCTACCAAGTTTTAGAAAGCGTGCTCTCCAAGCTCTTCACTTTCGTGTTCGCCAAACCACTGCTAATCCGTGCGTCCCAAGTAATTTAACTTCCTTGCCCCTCAAGCTACTACATCCTGTGCTTCCCAAGGTTTTCTCTTCTTTATATACTCTGTATTCTCCCCACCTACTCTTCTGTTTCCCCTTTTCTTACTCTTTTTTCCAGTATTCATGAGAATATTTCCACTATAAAAAAAAGAAGAAATGAAATCTTGGGTTCGTTTAAGTCGTATAAAGGGAGGCTTCGAGCTGATATACTGTATGTGAAACTCGATGGAAATTCCGTGATGCTCGGAATTTGAACATCATGCTAGGGTTGCACTGATCGACGACTGGAGGTGATTGGATGAGAACTGGAGTTGGCGCAGGGTTCAGGAGGTTGAGGCGATCGGATTGATGGGGTTTGGTGGATTTTCGTGAATCTTTTTATCCATGGTTTTTCCTCCTGGGGCTGTGCGATGTCAACATCACGACTGGGAAGGCAGCTCGTAATGGTGTTGTATGGGTGGCAATTGAGTGGGGATTCCCGAAGGAGGAGAAAATAGTGGGTTTGTTTCTGAAATTCATGGTGATTCTAAGGTGAACAAGAGCTGTTTCTATTATTTTCAAATGATGGTTCATTGTTTTTGGAACCGTAAACCAACGTGGGCGTGGTTTTTCTAGGACTGGAGATGGACAATTTTGAAGGAAGATGAGTTACCCTGTTGTGTTGTTTTCAAACAAAGTTCTGGAGAAAAATATATATATCATGAACAAAAACCGGGGCCGTGTATTATAAATACTGAGAAGTGGGGAACAGGTGGTGATGTCGGTCTCGGGTTTAGTGAGGTGTGGCATGAGATAAGGGAGATGAAGGTGGCCATCCTCTGGTGAACTGAAGGAAGCGGTTGGTGCAGATGCTTTGAATTAGGAAAACAGTTGGAAAAAGGGGGACTGATTAACGCAAGAACAAAATAAGGGGTTTCAAACCCTTGTCTAGCAGAAACGTTTTGAAAAAGGGTTCAACGTGGTCTTTGGGGGTCTGTGACGAGGGTAGTATGTGGAAGAGAAAGGTGCGGTGTTCATTTTAAACATCTTTCACCATAAAGAAGGTAGATAAAGGATGTTGTAGTATAATGTTGAGGGGTGTTCTTATTGGAAATGAGAATTGACGTTGGCAGGGAGGACTTGTAATTTTTCTGGCAATTTTTCATGGAGCTGTTGCTTGATTTCGCGAGAGGGCTTTCAGGCATCGAAATAGACAGAAGTTGGTCCATGGGTTACACAGGCTAGAGAGGTTGTCGCGGTGGTAGTTGATGGCGACCGACATACGATGGGAGGTGTAGTGGCCATCTGAAAGTGATGAAGAGTTGAATCCAAACCTGAGGAAAACAGTAAGCTTAATCTTGGAGTTAGCAGATAGTAACATATTAAGGAAATAGTGATTAAGAATTTGATTTAATTATATAATAACTTATCATATAAAAAGATATAAGATTACAACGGTTATAACATGGCCATATGTTAACAGAATCTGATGAAATTGTCCATATTGGAATCGTGGCAATAAAATCTACGTTATAGCGCTGATGCGACAGAGAACAGAGCAATTGGGATTTCGTGATAAAATCAAACACTGGTTTGATTGTAAACGAAAGAAATGCAGAATCCTCAGCTGCAAATCAAGTTGAGTAAACTCACTAACTCTGACTCGTTTATATTTTTATATAAACGAGTTTTTAAATTTATTTTATACTGTGTGATGGTTCCTTGGTTGAATAGTTGATAAAATTGGTTGATATAATTACATCGTTGATCAATTATTAGTTCTGATATTTCATATTGATGTGAAATAATATTATTGATGTTGATTAACATCTGTGGATGCAGGGAAACAGGTTGGAGGGACCCAACTGGGTTCCTCAATATTTATATTACTGTTTTTCCTTGATTTTGATGTGTGGTGTGATATATATGGTCGGTGATTGACTTTTTTATGGTGGAGCTACCCTGATCTAGAATTTTGGTATTTAACTACCATAAAATATTTTCAAATATAGAAAAGAAAATTTGAGTGTTAAAAAGGAATTTTATTTTCAAAAATAGAAATTTAAATTTTGAATAAAGTTGAAAATAGAAAACTTGTTCGAAAGAATGAATCTAGAATTTGTTTATGAATGAGAATATATATGAATTGAATTATTTATCATTGGATACGTTGAATTTATATAGCGAAGTAGAAATGGGTTTTGAAGCCAATATTTGAAAGGAGATTTGAACTTAGCTATTATTAAGGAAATGTTAAACGAGATTTCAAATGATTAAGATAAGGAGAAGTGAGACTTATATGAGTAATTCTTATTAGAAGTTATAAATAAAAATTTGGGTTTAAGATAGTATTTATAAGTATGAAATCAAAGGAATATATTCACGATTAAAGTGAATAATGGTTTAAAGGAAATAGTTTGCAAATGAAATATTTATAAAGGAAATTTAGAAGATTTGAAATATAAATCCAAATTGGAAATTGTGTGGCAAAGGAAAATGGTAATCGTTTTAAAAGAAACGATGAATTTTAGTTCAAAGTTCAGAATATTAATCGAATATAGAGTATTCGAATGAGAGTTGTTTATTGAAATTTGATTATATCGAATTTAGGAAAGTGGTTATTTCTACTTTCCATTTTGAATCAAATTTAATTATCTAATTAATTACTTATTAATTGAAATTAATAAGTACAAGTTATATTTTTATATACCAAATATTTGAAAACAGCGATTATAATGCAACTGCTATGATAAATGTTTTGTAAATTTATACAGCGATTATAATGCTATTGTTATAGTAAATGTTTTGTAAATTCTAAATAGTAATTTTTAACACTGCCGTTATAATGCGATCTTAACGCTATTGTGAAAATAAATGTTCTATAGTTCTAGACTGTGCTGTTGTTAAAAAGCAATGTTTTATAAACTAAATATTTGGAAATAGCGATTATAAAGCTACCGTTATAATCAATATTTTTCTGTAAAGGAAGTGTGTTCTTAGATCGAATCCGAGAGTCGTGTAAGTGATGTTTTGGTTAAAGTTGTGAGCTTTGACTATTTCGAAGTTAAGAATGTCGTTCAGTTAAGGTCTGAGAGGTAATTATACCCCAACTTGATTGACGTCATGATTGACGGAGAAATGGTTAAGGTTCGGTGGCAAGGATTGGTTAGTGATGCCATTAGTTAACGAATGATTTATGGTTTGAGTTATAATAACGATATTTTGTAACATCGCGTTAATTTAAAGAATTTTGAAATATTTTTTCCAAATAGAAAATGAAATGAATTGGTCAAGGAGAAATTAAGGGATGGAATATGAAAATATTTTCCGATATTTATAAAGTATATTTTCTGAATATAGAAATAAGGTTTGTTGATATAGATGTTTTCTAACTGGAATAAGAAATATTTTCCCAAATAAAGGAAATAGGAATTTGAAAGGATAATATAATAAGGAATTCAATTAAAAAGGGTCCCAATGTTGTTTGATGTTTGCTCGGTAGGATTTCCAATTGGAAATAGGACCGTTGATTGTATGGATGTTTTCTTGATAGTTAAATCACCGACGATCAAAGTTTTGATTTATTTTATACCTCCGTTGTCAATATGGAGAGACCGGGATCAGATTTAATATATGAAAACCACTCCGTATTGGCATAAGCGTTACGAATCAACTTATGCTGAAAATAATTGAAGACGGAGTAAAATGCAAGGGCCGTTCTGTCAACCCTAGGTAGAAATTGCCTAAGATGGGTTAATAGAATGGTGCCTTCGGTTTGTCCAAACCCAGGACAACTTGTATGGATGAGTGTTTGACAGAGTATTTCCAAAGGGATTACGTATGTTGATTTCTTCAAACGTACGAAGTTGGTGGCAAAGAAGGGAAACTTCTTTAGCCTGACAATCTGAGTATTTTTGTGGAAACCAATTAGTGATTTCCAATGGATCTGACAATGTGGCATTCAAAGTGAATGGTGGCCAGATGTTCTGGAAGGTAATTCAAACCTCAAGCCTCACAACCGGAAATTGACAAAAATCGGGCAGGCAGCATGGCTATGTGGGTCTGTCCCATTAGGATGTATAATCACCTATCTAGAGAAATTCCATTTGCTTCTTTAAATCTACTGGTGTTGTCCCTTTCAGGAAACGGTTGCTGATCCCAACCATTGGTGATATACATTCGATACACTCAAGCGAAATGAGTGGTCGGTCATGTGTGGGCCGGGTTGCAAGACGTTCTTGTTGAACCCAGTGTATTCGTCTCTAGAGATACACCATCGGAAGGTGATCCCATATCTTATCATGTTGGAAATCCAATCTCCAACAAGCGCCCTGCGGTTTTTGATTTCATATTATATATGGAGCGTGAGATGCAAGCATTCCGCTAGATTCTATTTATTTGATTTAGACACTATTATAATATCACCAGATTTCGATATCAAAATGTTTTGGGTTATCGTAAGGTAAAAACCATCCGTGTTTATGTGTGGATCGGTCTTACGATTATCATTTCTTTTGAAAGGATTTTGAAAGTTAAACAAATGGTTGGAGCTTACTCACACCAGTCCTATGACTGGCCCAGAGTTTATTTTGTTTTGTTTTCCCTAAACTCTCGGGTGCCCAAATTTGTACGGGCAGTCAAGTAGTCGGGATTGTACAGATTCACTTGAAGGAGCTTGAAGCAGAAGGCTTCACCAGTTAGCTATAGACTGTCATATTTTCCGCTGTGTACTATGTTGTATCTGGAAACAGGTGTTTATAACTGTTCCAGAGATAGTTGTTGTGCTCTGATGATGGTATGTATATAAAGTTACTAGTTTGTGTTTTAAAGTTTATGTTATCTAATATATTTTATTCGTTCCGCTGTGAGTTTGTGATCTTCGTTTTTCTTCTATTCTAACTTTTCTTTCTTTCTATTTCTCATCCTCTAACTTTTTTCTAATAATGATTCGTATTTCTGTACAATTTGGGTTGGATGTGTAGTGTTATTAGTCGATCCAAAGGGTACGGAAGTTAGGGTTGTTTCACCATTGGTTTCGGAGATGGGTATAGTATCTAGATGGAGTGTTAAATTTTGTGATATTATATGTTAGAATCGAAGAGAATGGAAGTAGCTTTGTGTAAGTAAGGTCGCTTGCAAATCAAAGCTTGTAGGTGGAAGATATGGCGAAGAAGGCAAGAGAGTTCTGGCTGAGGAGAAGGTTTCAAACGTTTGAAACCAATTTCAAACGTCTGAATTTAGCCAAAGGAAAATCCTAAATAGTCGTTTAGATATTTGAAATTCTTTTCAAACGTGTGGGAAGTCATTCAGACGTCTAGGAAGGAATCTAGACGTCTGATTCGAGCCTATGGAAAATCCTGAAAGTGATTCCAGACGTCTGGAATTCAGGGCCAGACATCTGGAATCAAGCTCGAGTTGTTTTTTAGCCTGGAATGTTTTGGGCTGATTTGTGAATAAGCAGAGGCATTGTGGTCAATTGCCTGGGGTTTCTACATAACTGTATAAAGTATTCTTTATCATATTTGAAAGGATGTGATTACTTCATCAAAAGCAAGGGTTTATTCCTCCAATTAATAGGGTTTGTCAATCCTAATATTTCTTCAATTCTAATCTACACAAACATATGTTCTATATTGAATATTGGATCATTATAATCAGTCTCTTGTACTCTTCTCATTTGGCGATAATAAAAGCTCTCTCTCAAAGTGGACGTACACTAACAAATTATTAGTGGAACCACTAGAAATCTTGGTTTGATTTATTTTATTGTTATTGGTCTATTATACTACTTGTTTGTGTTGCGATTGGATTTGAATCGGTTGAGGCTGGTTTGATCATAGATTGGTTGTTTGTGCACAAACTAGCACGATCTAGCTTGTTTTCTGCTAGTCAGACATTGGATTGAGTAGTTTCAATCAGTGTTGTTTCTCCAACTTCTACCTGTTCCAAGTTTTTGGCGTAGATATGCAAGTGAGGAAGCTATATATTAAGGTGAATTATTTGTAGAACAACAAATTAAATTCGTGAAACTTTAACCGTCGAATATGACAACCGAGACGCTATTGTGTAATAAGATTGAGTTTATGTCAATTTGATTAACAATGGATGATAATTCATGTACACCGTACGAATTTGAATTTGAATTGAATTTGATCAATGATTACTGTTGAACGAGTGTTTATTGTGTTTGAATTTAATTTCGTTGTGTTTATGTAATAAGTTGACCAATGATTAATTTCTTTGTACGAATTTGAATTATAATTGAACGTGTAATAATAACTGAACTGTGCATATGCAAATTGAATTGTAACGTCAATGCAATTTAAATTGTAATTGAATGTGTTGTTTGAATTGTAATTGAATTTGAACTGGATTCAAAGTGTAATTTGAACTAAATTAATTTAAACTGTATTTGAACGTGCCATTTTATTGTAATTAGATGTTCATTACATGAAACAAGATGAACAACACCTAGGATACGAGTTCAGTTAGGAATATATAGGTAACATAATCGACCAGTACAAATATAAAGGCTAATGCAATCAATAGTGCAATTAGCCATTAATATTCATGCTCTCCATTGCCCCAATGACCATTAACTTCCCTAAGCCAAAAGGGATTATTAGTCATTAACGACGAGCCAGAGAGGGGAAAAAAACCATAACAATGGCAATGGCCTTCAAAAATCGAATGTTTTTCCTAATCCACAATGTTGAATAGCTGGCTAAAGAGTAATAATGGAAAATGCTAATCTAAGTTCATTTGACCACTAACATGCAAGGTGATTTAGGAATATAGCACAGAATGGTGTTGTGACCAATCAGAAATAAGATCAATAATAATATTTATTCCGATCAGTTAGGCTATTAGAGAAATCAAGAGTAAGTGGTAGTTGTTTTGTTCGGATAAGTATTAAGAGGGAAGCAGATACGTAAAAGAATATATTAGTTTCGAATTAATGTTGAGTCATTCAAAGAACAATAGTTTTGAAAGAGTCAAAGTGTAAGGGTCTGCAAATCCGTACTATTTGATTTGACTAATAATACTACACGTCCAACCCAAATTGCACAGAAATACGAATCATTATTAGAAAGAGGTTAGAGGATGAGAAATAGAAAGAAAGAAATATTAGAATAAGAGAAAACAAAGAAGACAAATCTCACAGCGGAACGAGTAAAATATATTATATAACATAACCTTTGAAATACAAATCAGTAACTTTATATACATACCATTATCAGAGCACAACAGTTATTCCTGGAATAGTTATAAATACCTGTTTCCAGATATAACATAGTACACAGCGGAAATATGATAGTCTATAGCTAACTGGTGAAGCCTCATGCTTCCAGCTCCTCCAAATGAATCTGTAAAATCCCTACTACTTGACTTCCCGTACAAATTTGGGCACCCAAGAGTTTAGGGAAAATAAACAAAATAAACTATGGGTCAGTCATGGGACTGGTGTGAGTAAACTCTAACCAATTGTTTAACTTTCAAAATCCTTTCAAAAGAAAAGATAATAGTAAGACCAACCCACACATAAACGTGGATGATTTTTACCTTACTATAACCCAAAACACTTTAATACAAAATCCAGTGATATTATAATAGTGTCTAAATCAAATAAATAACAATCTAGCGGGACACTTGCATCTCACGCTCCACATACATAGTATAAAATCAAAAACCGTAGGTGCTTATTGGAGATTGGATTTCCAACATGACAAGGTATGGGACCACCTGCCGGTTGTATATCTCTAGAGAGGAATACACTGGGTTCAACAAGAACGTCTTGCAACCCGACCCACACATGACCGACCACTCATTTCACTTGAGTGTATCGAATGTATATCACCAACGGTTGGGATCAGCAACCGTTTCCCGAATGGGACAACATCGAACATAATAAGGAATTAAATGAATCTCTAGATAGGTGATTATACACCCTAATGGGAGCTACCCACATAGCCATGCTGCCTGCCAATTTTTGTCATTTCCCGGTTGTTGAGGCCTGAGGCTACGATTACTTTCTATTCATTGATAGCACAATCACTTTGAACTACACATTGCCAGATCCGTTAATCACTAATTGATTTGCACAAATATTCTGAATGTTATGCTAAGGGAATAAATCCGTTGCCACCATATATATTTATACATACCAATATATTCGATCATTGGAAATACTCTGTCAGACATTCGTCCATTTACGTTCGTTCTGGGACTGAACGAAACTGAAGGCACAATTTCTTTTAATAGAAAAAGCCCTTGCAATTCACTCCGTCTTCGATTATCTTTATGTAATCTGATTCGCACCGTTACTGCTAATACGAAGTGGTTCACGGATAATAATCCAACCGGTCTCTCCATATTGACAACAATATCGGCAAACACTTCGATAGTCGGTTATTTAACTATCGAAGAAAATAAACAAACATCCATTCATCCATAACATCAATCAATCACTGGGCCTATCAATTAATATTTCATTAATTAATTCACTTCCTCATTTCCCTATCAATATTCGTTAACCAAATATTTTCAGTGATCTTGTAGGACTCTTACGTTATTTGGAAAAAACATTTCCCTATATCACCTGCTTTTATTTTCTACACTTAGAAAATATATTCTATTTGAAATTGAAACAAATTTCAATCACTTATCTCTTTCCCGACTACTTAAATTATACTCAGGAAATATTTACTTATATATTTCCAAAATTCCATCACTTGGGTTAAAACGAATGCTGTGTAAAACATCGTTACAACAACCTAAAATATTTTATTTAACTAACTCTTATTCAAACACTTCTCTTCGAGACTGGATCTTGCTATTTATCAATTAAAAATGAAATCAATCAGGTTGGGGTATAATTACCTCTCAGACCTTGACTGAAAACATCCTCAACTTCAAAACGGAAAAACCACTTACCTCGGATAAACACACTATAAAACCCAATTATTCAATTTTAAAACATGTATATAGTTCACTTTCTATTTCTAATTTATAGATTTCCCTTTTTGTTTACAATATTCTATATTTTATTTCGTTTCCTTATCGAATTCTATATATATCGATACATTGATTTCTAACTATCAAATTATCTTAAAAATATTCTAACTCCTTAAATTTCCTGAAAATTTCGCCACAACCTCCTTTGTACCGGGAGCATCGGGATATTTCAAATAGCCTCCCATGGCCCTTACCAATCCAAAAGAAAAAGAAAAAGCCAAGCGGCTTGCCGATACGGCGCATAAAATATCATATACGAATTTAAACATGTACCTTTTTGTCGGGCACATAATTTAAAATCTTCATATACTTCATCCCATACCTGTATAACACATACTCACCTGTTTTCGATTCAATTCCACTCAATTCAATCGTTTGAATTCAGTTTCGCCCATTTATTCTTTAATTAGCTATTTTGCCTATTCCACTTCTTCGTTTGAACATAACATGTTCAAACAAAATATTTAACTTGCTCATAACCAAATTAAATTTTCAATTTCAATTCTAGTTTCCTTTTCGATTTCGAATATAAATTTTCAAATCGAATTCACTTATTCAAAGCCCAATATTAATTCAAAATCTCATTAACTAGTTACTATTCACATTAGTTAATTCTATTTAATAATCAAAAATCTGATTTCTGTTTCAAAGATCAATTCATTACTCCACTTGAGTTCACATATAATTTACAACTCAAATCTGAAATTTTCTAAATATAAATTCAGATTATATTCGCCTAAAATCCTTTTATAAAATTAAATAAACCGTTATGGTTTTTAAATGGTTATGGCGCTGTTTTTCTGAAAATTTGATTTTGACATAACTCAAAAGCTATTCGACGAAATCCAGATTTTTCTCCTCCATTAGAAAACTATTATCAAACCGGTCCTGACGTTTCTTGTTTCAAAGAATTCCGACTTCAATTGAATTCTGTATACTCAATTGAAGTTCAAAACGACCATTTACGAACTGCCGTGCTGCGACGAGTTTGTTTTAATTATATTTATAAATATAAACGTTTAAACTTCATCTATAATAAATCAACTCTATTCTGATATATTTTTAATATATATTAAATCCATTTTTACAATTCAACATACTATTTCCAATCTTCTATATTCAAATTTCATTTCAATTCTATTTGAATTTCCTATATTCAAATTCCATTTTCCATTCTATTTGAATTCTATATTCAAACTCCATTTGAACTCTATTTGAATCCCTATATTTAAACTCCATTGAATTCTATTTTCAAATTCAATAGTTAAACTTCATTTGAATCCTATATTCAAATCTTTATTTGACTTTTCTTTATTCAAATCCATTTGATTTCCTTTGAATTCAAATTCTATTTCAATTCCTTTTGAATTCAAATTCTATTTGAATCCTCTTATTCCAATTCTGTTTGAATTTAATATTCAAATTATCTCTTGATAATTTATTCATTTTATTTATAAACACCATTTTACAAATTTCCTTGTTTAATATTTAAACAAGTTCCCTTTTCAAGTTTCTTTTTAAATTCAAAATCTCATTTTGGAAATTCTATTTATAATAACTTATAAATATAAATACCAATTTATTTTCATATTTAATTTAACTTCTACTTAAATAAATTCAAATTAATCGACTTCACATCATAAATCCTTATCGATTTATTTTCATTAAATTTATATTCTGAACATCAGAATAAATTCCATCGTTTATTTCTTTAAAACGATTTCCCCATTCATATTTTTAAATTCACATTTGAATTTAAATATTCAAATTATCCAATGATAATTTTTCTCACTTTATTTCTATAAACACTATTTATAATTTCATTTCAATTTTCTGATTTCCACTGAAAATCATTCCATTTCATTTATAAACACCGTTTATAAATTTACTTCAATTTCCTATGTTATTTAATTTATAAATATCATTTATAAATTAATCACTTCAATTTCCTGTATTATCTAATTTATAAACATTGTTTAAAATTTCCATACTTGCTTAAAACAAGTTAATATTTTTATAGCTCTTTAAAAATTCAAAACTCTATTTTTAAAAATAGAATTCCCCTTTTAAAATCTCAAATATCATTTCACTATATTTTTATATATCAACAATTTGGCCCCAGTGATTTTAAACATTCAAACGACCCAATTTTCAATCAACACATTATATATATGATAATATGTGAAAACAGATAATTATTAAAATTTGGAGGAATCCAGTTGGATCCCTTCAACCTGTTCTCCTGCATCCATAGACGTTAGTTAACAGAAATAATACCCATCCTGCTTCGTGGCAGGACATCGCGGTATGAAGGTCATCCACTAATATATATTTGTGGGGCGCATAGGGAAATCATCCGCTATGAAACTGCGGGCATCCGCTAATGAGACTGCGGGAATCAATCCAACCATCAACCCAATATATATATATATATAAATATATATCTATCTATATATATATATATATATAGTCAACCCTAAATAACTAATATATTTCAAACAATCAGAAAGCATTCAACAAGCAATAAACAATTATTTTTAACGAATAAAAATAATTCTAAGTAAAAGGTGAGTGAGATTTACTCGCCGTGATTCGTATTGTATTTTTCTCTCCGTTCAAATCCCATATCGTCGCAACTATGAATCCATTTGAGTTGTCTCAATGAATTTATCTCCTCCTACGATTTATTAAATTCATACATAACCATTCATATTATCATTAATTTAAATTAACTATTTAACTTAATAATTTAAACTAAAAAGAAAAACATTACTAAACTAATTATATTCCACATTTTAATACATATTTACCTTTCATCTCTACTGTTTGCTGAAATCGCCAAATAACCCAACATCTCATACCATACACACCTACGCCAATACCTCCATCCCCGAAGCATTTATTCAGTTCAGACCTTGGCCAAGTTCACTGCCCTAAGTCGACTACTGCACGAAATTGATCGCTGGAACTCACGGTTTTTGATTTTCGATACTCCTCAGACCGACCCAAATCTGGTCGTGAATTCCTCTGCTCAACTACTACAGAACAACGATAGTCCTTCCTTCAAGAAACCCATCGCCTTTTCCCATTTTTTCATTGTCAACCACCGGCGTGCTTCTAGCTCATAATTCCACCACGGACGATGACAGCCAGACCGTTATTCTCGGATATCAAGAATCGCTGCCGCCATCTTTTTAAATGCGTCAATGTGTGAGGTCGAGGAGGCTAACTCCGGCGCTGAGGAGGGGCGTGGTATCGGAATCGCGACTTGGTGGTGAGGTAACGCCTCAATGGCGATTGAAGGAGAAAAGGAGAAGGCGACCCTTTTCTAGAGTTTTGATTTGAAGGCAGTGGCCATCTTCTATTGAATTCGATCTCTTTGGATTTGGGGAAAATTAAGGCCACGGCTTTGATTTATCGTGACAACTGATTTCAACTCTTATATATATATATATATATATATATATATATATAGATCCGGAGATCGATTCGAGTTGTGAATGAGGAAAAGGAAATGAGAGGAAAAGGAAAAAGAAAAAGAAAAGGGGAAGGAGTCAAGATTTATAGAAAAGTAAGGGGACATGGTCGGCCACGTACATAACAAATCTTTTTATGGAATTTAAAAAGATTTCGATTTCGATTTTAAATATAATATAATTTAATTTGATTTGACTTAAAGAGATTTTTTCCCTTTTTAAACAGATATCGATTTGATCTCGTGCTTATCCACTAAAATAATATCGGGGTTTGTAACTCGACATCATGAACCACTATTTTAACCTACCGACCGACGTTTCAACGTAGTTACACTATTTTGGACTCAACTGAATAGATTATAAATTTTAATTCAAAAGTGTATATAAAATAACCATACTAAATAAATATAATTTAAATTCAACACAAATAAATTCTTTGACAAATAAATTATTATTATCTTCTATACTCAAATACGATTTATATTGATTATTTGTACTGTTCCGATTCAGTTTTAAATTTGAATTCAATTATTACCGTTTTCGTATCACGATAATTCGTATCGAAATCGATTTTTAAATTGATAACTTAATATAAAAATTCATTTATATTATCAACTCAATATTTAAAACAATATTAAATATTTAAAATAAATTTCGAAAAAATCTGGGTCGTTACACAAAGTCGAGATATCGACAAAATCCCATAAAATCAAAACAGAATCAAAGATACACAATCTTTTATCTTCAGCAAGTTCCAAATCAGACTTTATTGAAATCAGAGATACTCAATCTTTTACTTTTGGTAAGATGACCAAATCAATTTTCCAGACACCAGAGAAGAATAAAGGGTGTTAAACCTTATAAATACACCCTTTAACATCATTGGCAAATTAATAGGAGTTCAAGCAAAATTTAGACCAAATCAAAAGACAAAACACATACCAATTTCTTAATTTTTAAAGAACTCCAAGTTCTGCAAATCCTTCGCAAACAATAAGCATCGAAGGACAAAGCTTAATATTGATCATCAATTTCATCGAGCGAATTAACATAAGAATATACAGGTTTGATCGAATTAACCTGAGCCTTGAAGTTTAGAGATTAACATTTTAAGTCTTGTTTCTCTCGCTCGCCATTCTAGGGTTTTGGCTTTTGGTTTTTGTGAATATGTTTGTGGCAGCAGTGTTTAGTTGTTTGAGGGTTATGTGATGACCCAAACTTCCCCGTAAAGGAAAGCCTGGATTGCTTAGAGAACAACACACATCAGAACATAAATTGAAGAACATTTTATTGCTGGTTACAACAATTACATCAGAGTACAAGAATGTAACAGAGTACGAATACTTATTACACGAAAGAAATACAATAATATCAGAGATTTAAATTACATTTGAATAGCAGTGGAAAAATATTACAAATATACAACCGAAAGGAATACACGGATACAGAGCTTTCCGAATACTGCTTCAGTTGTAAACCAGGATCCTGTAAATATATCTGCAAAAAGCTACTCGACTACCCGTGCGGAAATTATGGGCACCCGAGTTTGCCAGTGAAACAAAATACAGATCAGTCATGGGACTGGTACGAGAAATCTAACTTAACTAATCTAATAATAAGGAGAATCACAGGACTACGCCGCTAACGCGGAACGGGTTCACTCCATTGGATTGCCAGTGCATAAAATAAAGTAAACCGTTAAACAACGCAATGCTTTTTAGAAAAATGAAACCATTATAAGACTCAAGTCCCATCACATAATGCAACGCAAACCGGAGGATAGAGTTTTACCTTATAATGATCAAAAGATGCTTGATACGATAAAACGGATTTAATATTAGTGTGTATATGTTTTAATAAAAACATTTCAATCATAATGTATCAATCATAGACGGCATAACTACCATATACTATGTCGCCAAACTAGTTCTACAATCAAGACCGCATGGTGTCGTATTGGAAATTTGGTTTTCCATCATGAAATCAAGGCTAGGGATCGTCCTCTCCGATTCGAGACACTCTAGCAAATGCCTCAGGATTCGGATGCTGGCGAACCCTTGGATCTTCAGGGCCGGTCCCCACCTTATGGTAGTGGATTAGTTATGCCTGAACACTTGCTTCCCGGTCCTTTTGGACCTCCATATGACCACTAACGGCCTATAAATCCGAGTCGCCTCAAAATCCATTATCCACATAAGTAAAATGTCAGCTAGTTTAAGTAGTGACCCTACTCCTAGCTAGAAAGAAACGTGTTCACTCCCTGCAGTCCTAATCCCGTTTTTGACTTATACCGGGGTGTGAGGCTCGCGAAGTCACGCTATACACAAAGCTATGCCGAAATAGGCTATGCTTTGATCATCCCACAAGGCCTTGCTTTTCAATAAAAGCCTTGATCAATTGCATCTTGGCGTGCCACATTAAAAATTCACGCCATGCGATCAATCACTATTAATATATACCAGGGTGTTAAGCAGAGAATAAATTCTCCACCACCAATCAGATGTACATTGATAAAAATCAATTTAATTTACATGGAATGAAATCCAATGTCAGACACGCATCCATTTACAAGTCCGTTCTGGTTCTGAACGAAACCGGAGACACCTGAGAGGTCCTCGCATATCCGGAAAATCAACAATACGTCTGGACGGCTACCACTGAAGCCCCTTCAAGGTAGCTACACCCATCATGGATCTCAGTAGCAACACATCCATTCGATGTGAAGATCGTCGGTCTTCAATCACCGTCTTCAACTTCGACTCTTCATCGTCGTAGTGATTATTTGGAATGGGTTAAACCCGGTCTTTCCGAATAACTCGCGTATTTTTATAATTAATAATCAAGCGCTATAAAAACACATCCAATGCCTCATTCCAATTCAGAATGTTCTTTTAAATAAAATATTCACATTATCTTATCAAGGATAAATTCTTCAAATTTATTCTTAAATCTTTCTTTTAAAGATTTATTAAACCCCCAAATTTGGTTTTAAATATCAAAAATCATTATTCAATGATTATTTAAATTTAAGAAATTAATCTTATCTTTGACAGGGTTAAAGAACTAATGGCATTTAAAACATAGTTCACGGTAAACCCATAATCGTCTCCCATAAAATATGGAATCTTCACAGAAATCAAATCAATATATACTCGTTATAAATTTTTGTATCCAACCAACAATATAAATGGAATAACGGCAAAGCCTATTAAATTCCATATGTAGTATCGGTCTTCTTTTACAGAAGCTTATCTCGGTTATTATTAATTCGAATTTCATTCAACTCCAATTTAATATATTAAATTGGAAAACTTGGCTTATGGAAAATTCCCCTTTAAATCTTAATAAAAGATTTATAAATTCCAAATTATATTTTTACTGTTAGTTGGGTTAAGGAACACATGTCACTTAAAAACACAGTTCACAATAAACCCAACTCACATTCCTTTTTATTCCAATTTCTAAATATAACTGAAAACTTTAATAATCTAAATAAAAGATTATTCCTTTCATACGGGGTTTAAGAACAGTGTTATTTAAGACACTATTCACGACAAACCCAAAATCCAATTTATTTAATTTAACTTCAGTTAAATATTAACATATTGGAAAACTTCATTAAATCTTAATTTAATGATTTATCCCAGTTAATAACTAGTTCATTTCAATAAAAATATATTTTTCTAAAATATATTATTTTTCTAAGATATTTTCTAAAACATTCTTTTCTAGAATATTCTTTATTGGAATGTGACTCAATCAACAACCACATATTGCATGTAATCAATAATCATGATAAATAATTATCAAACATCCAAATAACACCCAAAGTGGATTCTACACTAAATATTGGGACTAGTGTAGGACAAATTTCATCCCAGCACCCGTGTGGGGTTTCATCCAATAATCAAATAATAAATTATTTGTGCACTTGGGTGATGTGCAAAAATGATCAACCCAATCACATAAACAAGTCGGATGACTTGTAAATGGAAGTGTAATATTCAGTTTGAATATACTAACAATATATTTAACACATCAAACATTTCAACATCACAGACCTAGATTTCAATTCTCTTTATTGTGAACAAATGACAATAAAATTCTGGTCTTTTATTTCTATTCTTTTTATTGTTATCGAATGACAATAAAATCTTAACTCGTATTTATTGACCAAAATGTATATTTTTGGTCTCATTCATTTTTAAATGACAAAATGAATATTTTACTTCATCCTTTTTAAAATGACAAAAATAACTCTTTTATTCTAATTCTTTTAAAGTGACAAAAATTGTATTTTGTCTAATCCCTTTTAATGTACAAAACATGATACTTTTGTCTAATCTTTTCACTGTAACAAAATATGATTATTTTGTCTAATCTTTTCAATGTAACAAAATATGATAATTTTGTCTAATCTTTTCAATGTAACAAAATATGATAATTTTGTCTAATCTTTTCATTGTAAACAAAAATGTTCATTTCAAACTCATTCTTTTTAATGTATAAAAATATACATTCTTAATTCATTCTTTTAAAATGTATAAAAATATACATTTTTAATTCATTTCAAAAGTAACAGATTTTAATCCAATAAACATTTAATAACAAAAATGTTATTTTGTCCTTTATAATCTAATTAACAAAAATGTTAATTTTGTCTATAAACTTTTAATGCAAACAAAAATGTGATTTTTGTTAATAAACTTTTAATGCAAATAAAAATGTGAATTTTGTTTATAAACTTTTAATGCAAACAAAAATGTAATTTTTATTTGCAAAACATATTTCAAATAAAAAGGTTGTTTTTATTTACATAACAAATTTCTACTTAAAAATGTTATTTTTCACTAATCAAATTTGTTCTTTTTCACTAATCAAATTTGTTCTTTTTCACTAATCAAATTTGTTCTAACAATTCCTCTTCACAAATTTGTATTTTTGTTCTAACAGTTTGTTCAGCACACATATCACCAAATCTATAGATTTTCATAACAACACAGTCATATATCAAATCACACAGAATATAATTTAGCAGCACAAATTTCACAACACAAATTCTAGCACAGACCACACATTATGATTCAGTAATTTTTATTATATAAAATAAAATAAAAAGGAAAAGGATTTCTCACATCGATCGGTTTTCAGAAATTGTTCATGTTCAAATTTGGCTGAATTTCCAAAGTGCTTGTTTTCAGATACAGTCTGCTCTATGGTGTAATGTTCAGAAAGACGATCCCAATGCACTTCGTTTCGTGTAATTCTGATTTCGTATGCGGAAGTTATCAGTGTTTAAAGATTGGAAATTTAAATAAATAATCAACTTAATTAATTAATGGTTTGACTCACAAATCCCCTTTCCTCATCATCCTCCTTCTTCGTACATTACACAGGTCGATACAACCGAACCCATACTCAAGGATTAGGGTTCAAAATCGCACAAAAATCGTGGCGCTGAACCTCGATCAGGACCCGCCACCATGAAGTCCGTGCACCCCTCTTCCGACGTTGACCACCTGAGCAAACTCGGTGGGCCCCCTTCGATGAAACGCGGTTCGATAGGCCGCGGTTTGGTCCTGAATTCGATCTTCACGCGATGAGTTAATCCATCTCCACCGTTGATTGTATACATCTTGATGCGCTCTTCGATTTGGTATATGGAACTCTCGAAACCATTAAGAGGAAGAGGAGATAGAGGGGAATGAAAATCGGATGAGGATGACCATTGAATATAGGTATACGGCGGCATGGGTATTGGGAAAATAGGGTTTCGTATTTGCCCTGTATTTATACTGAATTTTATACTATTTAATTTTTTAATTCAAGAAAATATTTGTTCGTTGATACTATCTCTGAATCGAACCCAGCGAATGATGCCCATAGCTAAATACCCCCATTCCGGACGCAATGGAATATGCCTCGTAACCCAATTCGGCTGTTACGTAATGTTTTTCTCAAAATTAAAATATAAATTAATGTATATTGAATTTAAACGTGCATTTTAAATTACCGGGGCCACATACTGACTCTAAAAATTACAGAAAAAATATTTCTAGTTATGGTTTGACGATACGGTCCTAACAAAACTAATTTCGTCGAATTCTGAGACCGTTTGAAAAATGGCCTTTTTCAAGTCGATCAAATTTGACTGAAACTGACAAAACATGTTTCCTTTTTCCACGCTCACATAGGAATTCGAAAAATTCTGGAAAATTAAATTTAACAATAATTTGACATTCCGGTTCCAACAAAAGTGGTTTCGTCGAAAACCGAGGTCGTTTGAAAAATGACTATTTCAAGGGCCATATATTATATTAAAATATATATAAATTTTACATCGACTTTTCTGAACTTTAAACTAGACATAACTTTCTATTTTTAAAGTGAAATTTCAAATTTTCAGATTCGTTAGAAAGATATGATTAAACAGATTTGAATATTTCTTGTTTCACTCAATTCTGGTTTAAAATGAATTTTGTACATTCAGTCAAAGTTCAAATTCAAATTTTCAAACTGCTGCGCTGTTTTAAACTCCTTTTATAATTAAATTAAATTTATTCGTTTCAAAATAAATTTTTTCTCGTTATTATTTAAAATATATTATTTTAAATATTAAAAATCCATTAAAATTTTAAATTGGCCCCAAAATTCCGGGTTGTTACAGTCTCCCCTACTCAAAATCTTTTCGTCCTCGAAAAGGAACGTAGCTAAATGTTGTTTAATTAACTAACTTAATTAAATATTCATTTACTAGTTTCAATAATTCTATTAGTTAAAGTAATTGTTATTCAAATAATTTTATTAATTTAACTCAAACATCACAACCATCAATCATGTAACGACCCGGAGTTTCGACTCCGAAAATCGACACAAAACCCAGCGTCGACTGTTCAGACATCGAAATTACCGAATCATTAATAGAAAGAAATTAGAGGATGAGAAAGATAAGATAGAACTAATAGAATAGAAGAAGAAGAAGAAGAAGAACACCACAACTGAGTAGAATCAGAGTAAACACGAATCTCACAGCGGAACGAATAAAATATATTATATAACATAACTTTGAAATACAAAACTGTATTGTATATACATACCATTATCAGAGTACAATACATCATATCACAGCGGAAATAGTCTCTAAATACTAACGGTGAAGCCTTCTGCTTTTAGCTCCTTCAAGCGTATCTGTAAAAGCCTGAAACACTTGACTGCCCGTACAAATTTGGGCACCCAAGAGTTTAGGGAAAACAAACAAATAAACTCTGGGTCAGTCATGGGACTGGTGTGAGTAAATTCCAACCATATGGCTTAACTTTGAAAATCCTTTTTGAAACAAAAAGGATAATAGTAAGACCAGCCCACACATAAACATGGACGGTTTTTACCTTACTATAACCCAAATCATTATTGATATCAAAATCCAGTGATATTATAATAATGTCTAATCAAATAAATAACCAAATAGTAGAACGCTTGCATCTCACGCTCTACATATATAGTATAAAATCAAAAACCGCAGGGCGCTTATTGGAGATTGGATTCCAACTATGACAAGGTATGGGACCACCTTCCGATGATGTATCTCTAGAGGCGAATACACCTGGGTTCAACAAGAACGTCTTGCAACCCGGCCCACACATGACCGACCACTCATTTCGCTTGAGTGTATCGAATGTATATCACCAACGGTTGGGCTCAAACCACCGTTCCCGAATGGGCAGAATCGATAGATTTAGAAACAAAAGGAATTTCTCTAGATAGGTGATTATACACCTTAATGGGAGCGACCCACATAGCCATGCTGCCTGCCCGATTTTTGTCATTTCCCAGTTGTGAAGCTTGAGGCTACGTTTACCTTTTAGGACATCTGGCCACCATACACTTTGAATGTCACATCGTCAAACCCGTCAAATCACTAGTTGATCTTCTCAAAAATATTACGGGTATAAAAGCTAAGAGAAACGAATTTCTCCGCCACCAGACGTAATACCTTGAAAGATCGCCTTATGTGACCGTTAGGAATACTCTGTCAGACATTCGTCCATACAAGTTGTCCTGGGTCTGGACAAACAGAAAGCACCATTCTGAACAGGACGACCCTTGCACTTCACTCCATCTTCAATTTTCTTCAGCAAAATTTGCAGCGCTTATGCCTATACGGAGTGGTTTCAGATAGTATATCCAACCGGTCTTCCCGTATAGACAACGATGGTCAAAACACTTCGATAGTCGGTTGTTTAACTATCGAAGTAAAACAACATCCATTCAATGTACAACCAATGTCACACAAATCACAGGCACTTTTTATTTTACATTCGTTCTTATATTTATTTGGGCAAACGTCATTACTTATTCCTTTTGAATAAGTGAATTTCAAAACAAGTTGTTTCCCTTCCCTAGGAAGTGCTACTGTATATAAACATCACGCTTAAGTTTGGTTAACAGCGTTTCATTTATCGTTACAGTTCAAACTTGCTATACGCTGCTATATCCCTTTATAACTAATCTTGACATAACAGTCACGCTTAAGCCTAGTCAACAGCGTTACTTTACTGCTATAGTTCTGAGACTTGCAATATGCTACTATATTCCACTTTATAATTAATCTCAACACCTCTTTCCGTTACAAAATCTTGACATCTCTTTACGTTACCAAAAATCTTGACATCTCTAATCGTTACAAAAATCTTGACATATTATAAATATGATTTTATGATGTCATATCCTTATTTGAAAACTCGGTTTAAAATTATTTACATTGGTCATTAACCCTTCACTCCATCTTCCTTAAACATTTCTCTTTAAACTTCTCTTATCAAAAATCGATCACGTTCTTTGTCTTTTTGGCAATTTACTTCTTATTCGAATTATTAATCCCAATTCAATAAACCATCTCAATATAAACTCAATACTAGTTTATAATAGAATTTCTATTATAATTTAAACCTCGCTTTAATTTTAAAAATATAATTTTTTTATAATTGCCTTCGTTGATTTGTCTGACAGTCAACCAATTTCTTAACAAAAATGGGTTTATGGTTGACTGTCGCTGATATCGTTTACTTACCAAATCAACATAACATTAAATTTCCATTCAACACGGTTCAAACAGTGCACAACCAGTACATCTAAATATTTAGGAATCCGGTTGAGTTCCTCCAACCGATTTCCGCATCCACAGATGTTAGTCAATTCAGTATCCAACCAATGGTGTGTACATATGCAACGATATATAATATTCAACCAATTTAACCATAATCTGTCTAAACAACCATCACACAGCATTCAACCATTTTTTTAAAATATAATTAAAATATTTTAAATAAAAACAGAGTTAGTGAAGTTACTCACCTTGTTTCGCCGCTGATGGTTCTGCTTTAGTTTCGTTTAAAATCAAACAGTCATTTGATTTTTATCCCGAGATTCCATCAACTTTGTCCTCCGCTATATCAGTTCTACAAGGAAGAACTCATCGCTATGATTTTAACGTGATCGCCATCCAATTCATCATTAGGTCGATTTATCAATCTGATTAATGACATCATCCAGAACATCTTAGCTGTATACGGGACCCCTTCTTATCTTGCTTACTGTTGAAGTTGTTAAGGTCGAGTACTGCTTACTCCACTTCGATTATCTGGAAACCAACCCGCTCCTGAAAGCTTCTCGCGACCATCCCCCTGAAAGCTTTATTTAAATGGATTTCATGATACTGAACGCTCATGAAAGCTTCTCGCAACCCTTACTGTCCAACCACGTAACCCCTTCCAGTGTTTCACACTTCGTTCCTTAAAACCCCCTTTAATCCATCCTTTAATCACCTCTTAATCCTCCTTTTGAACTCTCTTCCTCCAATAAAAATGCAAAACCATACACGTGTTTTCAACCCAAGCATCACCGTGACCTTACACTCCATTCACTTCCGCCAACAGTCCATTCCCATGCGAGTACACCAATAGACAGCACGTCCTTACCTCTTGATCACAAACCAAGCTTCTTAAAAACCACTACAAAGTAGCATGTTCTTGTTTATCCCCTTGCCACCGTGAATTAAAACCATGCTTCAGTAGACTCTCCCCCAATACTCGCTACTCCCCTTACACTCATCGGATCCACCCATCTACAGCCGCGAACCCAAGTATCTACCACGGTTTCTTCCACAGACCCATCCACCGGCATGCGAACGAAGACGCTCTTCCACCCAGATCCAGTTTTCGCTAGTAGAGGACGGGTTTATAAAGAGTGGATTTTTATTTTTATTTTCCAAAAACAAGAAAATAAACAAAGAAGAATTGAGATAAAGAAAAATGAAGAACACTGGTTTGTGGTTCCCTGGAGCCGAAGAGAATAGAGGAGGCATCGTATTTATAGCCCTGGTTTCCTTGGCATGCACGGTTTAGTTTTCATAGGGTAGCTGGGACTATGTCACGAGTTTTCTCTTCAGTTTTTGCGTACACGGCAAAGCTGTGTTTCACTGTATACTGATATGATAGGTGTACGAAGCTTGGGGATGAAGGTTTTTAAAACAATTGGTTTGTAGTATTTCCCTAGGCATATGGTTTGTGCATATTAGGTCTGCTAATGTTTGTACAAGAACTTCACGTCTGATTGTCATAGGTTAGGCTTGTACAAATTTTCGTGAGTTGATGGAATCCTTCAATGTCCTAGGTCGGGGTTTACTTAGAGGAGAAGGGTTATGGAAAAGTAGGTCTCTACTGATTTGAAAACACAAATGCATAAAATACTTCAGCATGAAGTTATATAATATATAAGTCTATAGGCTTTCATTTTGTCCATTTTCAATGCCTTCGAAATCAAGGAATAGAGTATATATACTATAATACTAAACAACTAAGAGTAGGGGTGCGAAGCATTTATGGTTCACTAGCTTAAGACCTAAGCTGTTTTGACGATGTGGGTTCATTGAATATGATTAGATTTTGCAAGTATGGTATGTCCAGTACAACACGTCGAAGAGGCTACTTTACACTAGAAGATAAAAATTGTTGTTAGTTCAAATGTTTGGCATTTGCTGGTTAGACCAAAAGAACAAGTTAAATTAGGAGCTTCATAGAAGACGAGCTATTAGCGTATTATGTTATATAAAATTCTATTCATACACGAGCCGCTAGGGATAGAAATCAAAACACCGTTGCGTTCAGTGAGGTGTCACGATCCCAAAAATATAATCATATTGGTAGGATAACTCATATTTTGAAAACCCAAAATATTGTTACAGGGTGCAAAATACTCCAATATAAAAAGTTGATTATTTAATTAATTAAAAATTACAGAAAAATTCTAAAAATTAAATTATCACTACGTCTCAAAAGAATCTTGTCTAAATTCGAAACCGATAAGAAGTTATTTCAAATAAACCGTTATGGTCGATATACGATTCCATAGCGACTTTCAGAATATTTGATTTGGATATAATTCACAATCTATAATGCGAAATCTTGATTTTTCACTTCTGTTAGAAAAATACAGTTCAACAGATCCCAACGTTTCTTGTTTCGAAGAAATCCAGTTTATAATGAGTACTGTGTACTCAGTTGAAGTTCGGAACGTTAAATTACGAACTGCAGCATTGTTATGAGCTCAATTATATTTAATATATATATATATATTTTTGTACGTTCAACTTCGTTTAATAAATATATAAACTCACTTTTATTACGAATTCAATATTTAAACTGATTTAAATATTCAAATATAAACCGATAAAAATGCGGGACGTTACATTCCTTTCCCCTTAAAATAATTTCGTCCTCGAAATTGCTAAGAAGTAGAGATACTCTAATTCTAACTCCTCACAACCTACTCGGTTGAAATTTCTTACTTCACATCCCCATAACTCAATCCTTGGTTGATCAATCCATTCTCAAACCAATCTTTCGCTTTTACTAAGCCAAATATTTCAATTCAAACTCCAATTCCATAACCAAGCACGGCTCCAATCTTAATCAATTACTTTACCAAGTTGAATTATATTTTAATGTTGTTCCCACTTAACTGGCTATAGTTCAATTCCAATTTTATTTCAATATCCTTTTTTTTTATCGAATATAATTTCCATTTAACTGGTTCCAGTTAAATTTCAATATTCTATCTTCTTTCACAAATTCACTCTATTTATTCATTAAATTCTATTCCAACACAATTTTCACTTAATCGGCTTCAATTCAAATTCCAATTTATTTAACTAGGTTTTAAGTTAAACTCTACTTTTATCATTTTAATCACTTTATAAGTTAAATCCTTATTTCAGAATTCAAATTCCTGGGGTTTTTCTCAAAAATCTGTTTGAAATCATATACATATATATTCAAAACATAGCAATTCAAAACATTTGAATTTCCGAACAACTTATTTCAAAACAAAATCTTTGGTAGTAATCCGTCACTTAAAACTCGAAAATGAACACCGATAATGGTCGACTTCATCATCGGAATTTATTTCCCAGCGATCAAAGTGAGTTCAATACTATATTATTTCCAAAACTCATTCTCAAATGCTTTCCTTTTGAAATTATTTCAAAATATCTTTAATAATACTTGTAAAACATTTAAAATCTCCCCAGGATTTTAGAATCTCCATACATACAGTTCATATCCATGTACAAATACTTTTCCAAATTTCCAGAGTTTAAATCTCATTCTGGTTTTAAATTCAGATTCAATTCACCTGAATTATACTTATGTGAATTTTTATTGGTTATTTATACAACCACTTCAAGTATGATTATAATAATGATCACACATCCTACGTATTATAATAATATTCAGATATATACTTCCTTTTATATCAAAATATAATTTGGGTAAAATTATTTTATTCACCCAGCTTTTAAAACAATATTATGTCGAATTTGTCTATCCAAGCGTTTATAAAGCCCTATCGACTTCGTCAGCTAAACGCGTCGATCTGGAATTTATATACCACTCACCAGATCAATCAACACAATATAAAATGCTTTTTATATCAATTTACAAATACGCGCTCATATAGATACACTCAAACTCAATCTAAGGTACTACTGACCTCATCTCTATTGAGTCACACCACAGAGCCAAGGTAATCACTTAACCTTCAGCTCTGATACCACTGTAACGACCCGGAGTTTCGACTCCGAAAATCGACACAAAACCTAGCGTCGACTGTTCAGACATCGAAATTACCGAATCATTAATAGAAAGAAATTAGAGGATGAGAAAGATAAGATAGAACTAATAGAATAGAAGAAGAAGAAGAAGAACACCACAACTGAGTAGAATCAGAGTAAACACGAATCTCACAGCGGAACGAATAAAATATATTATATAACATAACTTTGAAATACAAAACTGTATTGTATATACATACCATTATCAGAGTACAATACATCATATCACAGCGGAAATAGTCTCTAAATACTAACGGTGAAGCCTTCTGCTTTTAGCTCCTTCAAGCGTATCTGTAAAAGCCTGAAACACTTGACTGCCCGTACAAATTTGGGCACCCAAGAGTTTAGGGAAAACAAACAAATAAACTCTGGGTCAGTCATGGGACTGGTGTGAGTAAATTCCAACCATATGGCTTAACTTTGAAAATCCTTTTTGAAACAAAAAGGATAATAGTAAGACCAGCCCACACATAAACATGGACGGTTTTTACCTTACTATAACCCAAATCATTATTGATATCAAAATCCAGTGATATTATAATAATGTCTAATCAAATAAATAACCAAATAGTAGAACACTTGCATCTCACGCTCTACATATATAGTATAAAATCAAAAACCGCAGGGCGCTTATTGGAGATTGGATTCCAACTATAACAAGGTATGGGACCACCTTCCGATGATGTATCTCTAGAGGCGAATACACCTGGGTTCAACAAGAACGTCTTGCAACCCGGCCCACACAATACCGACCACTCATTTCGCTTGAGTGTATCGAATGTATATCACCAACGGTTGGGCTCAAACCACCGTTCCCGAATGGGCAGAATCGATAGATTTAGAAACAAAAGGAATTTCTCTAGATAGGTGATTATACACCCTAATGGGAGCGACCCACATAGCCATGCTGCCTGCCCGATTTTTGTCATTTCCCAGTTGTGAAGCTTGAGGCTACGTTTACCTTTTAGGACATCTGGCCACCATACACTTTGAATGTCACATCGTCAAACCCGTCAAATCACTAGTTGATCTTCTCAAAAATATTACGGGTATAAAAGCTAAGAGAAACGAATTTCTCCGCCACCAGACGTAATACCTTGAAAGATCGCCTTATGTGACCGTTAGGAATACTCTGTCAGACATTCGTCCATACAAGTTGTCCTGGGTCTGGACAAACAGAAAGCACCATTCTGAACAGGACGACCCTTGCACTTCACTCCATCTTCAATTTTCTTCAGCAAAATTTGCAGCGCTTATGCCTATACGGAGTGGTTTCAGATAGTATATCCAACCGGTCTTCCCGTATAGACAACGATGGTCAAAACACTTCGATAGTCGGTTGTTTAACTATCGAAGTAAAACAACATCCATTCAATGTACAACCAATGTCACACAAATCACAGGCACTTTTTATTTTACATTCGTTCTTATATTTCTTTGGGCAAACGTCATTACTTATTCCTTTTGAATAAGTGAATTTCAAAACAAGCTGTTTCCCTTCCCTAGGAAGTGCTACTGTATATAAACATCACGCTTAAGTTTGGTTAACAGCGTTTCATTTATCGTTACAGTTCAAACTTGCTATACGCTGCTATATCCCTTTATAACTAATCTTGACATAACAGTCACGCTTAAGCCTAGTCAACAGCGTTACTTTACTGCTATAGTTCTGAGACTTGCAATATGCTACTATATTCCACTTTATAATTAATCTCAACACCTCTTTCCGTTACAAAATCTTGACATCTCTTTACGTTACCAAAAATCTTGACATCTCTAATCGTTACAAAATTCTTGACATATTATAAATATGATTTTATGATGTCATATCCTTATTTGAAAACTCGGTTTAAAATTATTTACATTGGTCATTAACCCTTCACTCCATCTTCCTTAAACATTTCTCTTTAAACTTCTCTTATCAAAAATCGATCACGTTCTTTGTCTTTTTGGCAATTTACTTCTTATTCGAATTATTAATCCCAATTCAATAAACCATCTCAATATAAACTCAATACTAGTTTATAATAGAATTTCTATTATAATTTAAACCTCGCTTTAATTTTAAAAATATAATTTTTTTATAATTGCCTTCGTTGATTTGTCTGACAGTCAACCAATTTCTTAACAAAAATGGGTTTATGGTTGACTGTCGCTGATATCGTTTACTTACCAAATCAACATAACATTAAATTTCCATTCAACACGGTTCAAACAGTGCACAACCAGTACATCTAAATATTTAGGAATCCGGTTGAGTTCCTCCAACCGATTTCCGCATCCACAGATGTTAGTCAATTCAGTATCCAACCAATGGTGTGTACATATGCAACGATATATAATATTCAACCAATTTAACCATAATCTGTCTAAACAACCATCACACAGCATTCAACCATTTTTTTAAAATATAATTAAAATATTTTAAATAAAAACAGAGTTAGTGAAGTTACTCACCTTGTTTCGCCGCTGATGGTTCTGCTTTAGTTTCGTTTAAAATCAAACAGTCATTTGATTTTTATCCCGAGATTCCATCAACTTTGTCCTCCGCTATATCAGTTCTACAAGGAAGAACTCATCGCTATGATTTTAACGTGATCGCCATCCAATTCATCATTAGGTCGATTTATCAATCTGATTAATGACATCATCCAGAACATCTTAGCTGTATACGGGACCCCTTCTTATCTTGCTTACTGTTGAAGTTGTTAAGGTCGAGTACTGCTTACTCCACTTCGATTATCTGGAAACCAACCCGCTCCTGAAAGCTTCTCGCGACCATCCCCCTGAAAGCTTTATTTAAATGGATTTCATGATACTGAACGCTCATGAAAGCTTCTCGCAACCCTTACTGTCCAACCACGTAACCCCTTCCAGTGTTTCACACTTCGTTCCTTAAAACCCCCTTTAATCCATCCTTTAATCACCTCTTAATCCTCCTTTTGAACTCTCTTCCTCCAATAAAAATGCAAAACCATACACGTGTTTTCAACCCAAGCATCACCGTGACCTTACACTCCATTCACTTCCGCCAACAGTCCATTCCCATGCGAGTACACCAATAGACAGCACGTCCTTACCTCTTGATCACAAACCAAGCTTCTTAAAAACCACTACAAAGTAGCATGTTCTTGTTTATCCCCTTGCCACCGTGAATTAAAACCATGCTTCAGTAGACTCTCCCCCAATACTCGCTACTCCCCTTACACTCATCGGATCCACCCATCTACAGCCGCGAACCCAAGTATCTACCACGGTTTCTTCCACAGACCCATCCACCGGCATGCGAACGAAGACGCTCTTCCACCCAGATCCAGTTTTCGCTAGTAGAGGACGGGTTTATAAAGAGTGGATTTTTATTTTTATTTTCCAAAAACAAGAAAATAAACAAAGAAGAATTGAGATAAAGAAAAATGAAGAACACTGGTTTGTGGTTCCCTGGAGCCGAAGAGAATAGAGGAGGCATCGTATTTATAGCCCTGGTTTCCTTGGCATGCACGATTTAGTTTTCATAGGGTAGCTGGGACTATGTCACGAGTTTTCTCTTCAGTTTTTGCGTACACGGCAAAGCTGTGTTTCACTGTATACTGATATGATAGGTGTACGAAGCTTGGGGATGAAGGTTTTTAAAACAATTGGTTTGTAGTATTTCCCTAGGCATATGGTTTGTGCATATTAGGTCTGCTAATGTTTGTACAAGAACTTCACGTCTGATTGTCATAGGTTAGGCTTGTACAAATTTTCGTGAGTTGATGGAATCCTTCAATGTCCTAGGTCGGGGTTTACTTAGAGGAGAAGGGTTATGGAAAAGTAGGTCTCTACTGATTTGAAAACACAAATGCATAAAATACTTCAGCATGAAGTTATATAATATATAAGTCTGTAGGCTTTCATTTTGTCCATTTTCAATGCCTTCGAAATCAAGGAATAGAGTATATATACTATAATACTAAACAACTAAGAGTAGGGGTGCGAAGCATTTATGGTTCACTAGCTTAAGACCTAAGCTGTTTTGACGATGTGGGTTCATTGAATATGATTAGATTTTGCAAGTATGGTATGTCCAGTACAACACGTCGAAGAGGCTACTTTACACTAGAAGATAAAAATTGTTGTTAGTTCAAATGTTTGGCATTTGCTGGTTAGACCAAAAGAACAAGTTAAATTAGGAGCTTCATAGAAGACGAGCTATTAGCGTATTATGTTATATAAAATTCTATTCATACACGAGCCGCTAGGGACAGAAATCAAAACACCGTTGCGTTCAGTGAGGTGTCACGATCCCAAAAATATAATCATATTGGTAGGATAACTCATATTTTGAAAACCCAAAATATTGTTACAGGGTGCAAAATACTCCAATATAAAAAGTTGATTATTTAATTAATTAAAAATTACAGAAAAATTCTAAAAATTAAATTATCACTACGTCTCAAAAGAATCTTGTCTAAATTCGAAACCGATAAGAAGTTATTTCAAATAAACCGTTATGGTCGATATACGATTCCATAGCGACTTTCAGAATATTTGATTTGGATATAATTCACAATCTATAATGCGAAATCTTGATTTTTCACTTCTGTTAGAAAAATACAGTTCAACAGATCCCAACGTTTCTTGTTTCGAAGAAATCCAGTTTATAATGAGTACTGTGTACTCAGTTGAAGTTCGGAACGTTAAATTACGAACTGCAGCATTGTTATGAGCTCAATTATATTTAATATATATATATATTTTTGTACGTTCAACTTCGTTTAATAAATATATAAACTCACTTTTATTACGAATTCAATATTTAAACTGATTTAAATATTCAAATATAAACCGATAAAAATGCGGGACGTTACAAATCAATTAGGCCATTAACTTTTTAAATATATATAACTTTCATATATAGTCAAAAAAACATATTTTTAGTGCAAATCACAACAATGTGTACTAGCTAAGTTTTGGTTCTCATACCAATCAATGGAAATATATAGTAATCCGACTTTCGAGACTCGAACATGAACTCTAATGACGCTAGCAATCATCAGAATCATCTCTGGGCGACTAGAGTGTGATCCTATATCTATCCAGTATATTAAAACTTCGAATATCCATTAATTACTCGTATATTCGAAATCTTTATATACTTGATTGTCCACATTAAAATATAATATACTCAAATAAGTGTAATAGGATTTAAATTTTCAAAACAATTTTTTTTTAATTTTTTTTAAAGAAAATAATACTCTTCACACTCGTTCTAGGATACAACTGATCCTATCTCTAACGAGTTATTCTTATTGGATATAACTAATCCAATCTCTGATGAATTCTTTCGTTCGGTTCTAACGTATCTTGTTCTCGATCTCTGTAAACCAAAGCTATGATACCAAATGTGACGACCCAAACTTCCCCGTAAAGGAAAGCCTGGATTGCTTAGAGAACAACACACATCAGAACATAAACTGAAGAACATTTTATTGTTGGTTACAACAATTACATCAGAGTACAAGAATATAACAGAGTACGAATACTTATTACACAAAAGAAATACAATAATATTAGAGATTTAAATTACATTTAAATAGCAGCGGAAAAATATTACAAATATACAACCGAAAGGAATGCACAAATACAGAGCTTTCCGAATACCGCTTCAGCTGTAAACCAGGATCCTATAAATATATCTGCAAAATGCTACTCGACTGCCCGTGCGGAAATTATGGGCACCCGAGTTTTCCAGTGAAACAAACTACAGGTCAGTCATGGGACTGGTATGAGAAATCTAACTTAACTAATCTAATAATAAGGCGAATCACAGGACCACGCCGCTAACGCGGAAGGGGTTTACTCCATTGGATTGCCAGTGCATAAAATAAAGTAAACCATTAAACAACGCAATGCTTTTTAGAAAAATGAAACCATTATAAGACTCAAGTCCTATCACACAATGCAACGCAAACCAGAGGATAGAGTTTTACCTTATGATGGTCAAAAGATGCTTGATACGATAAAACGGATTTAATATTAGTGTGTATTTGTTTTAATAAAAACATTTCAATCATAATGTATCAATCATAGACGGCATAGCTACCATATACTATGTCGCCATACTAGTTCTAAAATCAAAACCGCATGGTGTCGTATTGGAAATTTGGTTTTCCATAATGAAATCGAGTCTAGGGATCGTCCTCTCCGATTCGAGACACTCTAGCAAATTCCTCAGGATTCGGACGCTGGCGAACCCTTGGATCTTCAGGGCCGGTCCCCACCTTATGGTAGTGGATTAGTTATGCCTGAACACACGCTTCCCGGTCCCCTTGGACCTCCATATGACCACTAACGGCCTATAAATCCGAGGCGCCTCAAAATCCATCATCCACAAAAGTAAAATGTCAGCCAGTTTAAGCATTGACCCTACTCCTAGCTAGAAAGAAACGGGTGCACTCCCTGCAGTCCTAATCCTGTTTTTGACTCATACCGGGGTGTGAGGCTCGCGAAGTCACGCTATACACAAAGCTATGCCGAAATAGGCTATGCTTTGATCATCCCAAAAGGCCCCGCTTTTCAACAAAAGCGTTGATCAATTGCATCTTGGCGTGCCACATTGACAATTCACGCCATGCGATCAATCACTATTAATATATACCAGGGTGTTAAGCAGGGAATAAATTCTCCACCACCAATCAGATATACATTAATAAAAATCAATTTAATTTACATGGAACAAAATCCAATGTCAGACACACATCCATTTACAAGTCCGTTCTGGGTCTGAACGAAACCGGAGACACCTGAGAGGTACTCGCATATCCGGACAATCAACAATACGTCTGGACGACTACCACTGAAGCCCCTTCAAGGTAGCTACTCCCCTCATGGATCTCAGTAGCAACACATCCATTCGATGTGAAGATCGTCGGTCTTCAATCACCGTCTTTAACATCGACTCTTCATTGTCATAGTGATTATTCGGAATGGGTTAAACCCGGTCTTTCCGAATAACTCGCGTATTTTTATAATTAATAATCAAGCGCTATAAAAACACATCCAACGCCTCATTCCAATTCAGAATATTCTTTTAAATAAAATATTCACATTTTCTTATTAAGGATAAATTCTTCAAATTTATTCTTAAATCTTTCTTTTAAAGATTTATTAAAACCCCAAATTTGGTATTAAATATCAAAAATCATTATTCAATGATTATTTAAATTTAAGAAATTAATCTTATCTTTGACAGGGTTAAAGAACTAATGGCATTTAAAACATAGTTCACGGCAAACCCATAATCATCTCCCATAAAATATGGAATCTTCACAGAAATCAAATCAATATACACTCGTTATAAATTTATGTATCCAACCAACGATATAAATGAAATAACGGCAAAGCCTATTAAATTCCATATGTAGTATCGGTCTTCTTTTACAGAAGCTTATCTCGGTTATTATTAATTCGAATTCCATTCAACTCCAATTTAATATATTAAATTGGAAAACTTGGCTTCTGGAAAATTCCCCTTTAAATCTTAATAAAAGATTTATAAATTCCAAATTATATTTTTACTGTTAGTTGGGTTAAAAAACACATGTCACTTAAAAACATAGTTCATAATAAACCTAACTCACATTCCTTTTTATTCCAATTTCTAAATATAACTGAAAACTTTAATAATCTAAATAAAAGATTATTCCTTTCATACGGGGTTTAAGAACAGTGTTATTTAAGACACTATTCACGACAAACCCAAAATCCAATTTATTTAATTTAACTTAAATTAAATATTAACATATTGGAAAACTTCTTTAAATCTTAATTTTATCCCAGTTAATAACTAGTTCATTTCAATAAAAATATATTTTTCTAAGATATTTTCTAAAACATTCTTTTCTAGAATATTCTTTATTGGAATGTGACTCAATCAACAACCACATATTGCATGTAATCAATAATCATGATAAATAATTATCAAGCATCCAAATAACACCCAAAGTGGATTCTACACTAAATATTGGGGCTAGTGTAGGCCAAATATCATCCCAACACCTGTGTGGGGTTTCATCCAACAATCAAATAATAAATTATTTATGCACTTGGGCGATGTGCAAAAATGATCAACCCAATCACATAAACATGTCGGATGACTTATAAATGGAAGTGTAATATTCAGTTTGAATATACTAACAATATATTTAACACATCAAACATTTCAACATCATAGACCTAGATTTCAATTCTCTTTATTATGAACAAATGACAATAAAATTCTGGTCTTTTATTTCTATTCTTTTTATTGTTAACGAATGACAATAAAATCTTAACTCATATTTTATTGACCAAAAAGTATATTTTTGGTCTCATTCATTTTTAAATGACAAAATGGATATTTTACTTCATCCTTTTTAAAACGACAAAAATATCTCTTTTATTCTAATTCTTTTAAAGTGACAAAAATTGTATTTTGTCTAATCCCTTTTAATGTACAAAATATGAAACTTTAGTCTAATCTTTTCAATGTAACAAAATATGATAATTTGTCTAATCTTTTCAATGTAACAAAATATGATAATTTTGTCTAATCTTTTCAATGTAAACAAAAATGTTCATTTCTAACTCATTCTTTTTAATGTATAAAAATATACATTCTTAATTCATTCTTTTAAAATGTATAAAAATATACATTTTTAATTCATTTCAAAAGTAATAGATTTTAATCCACAAACATTTTATTACAAAAATGTTATTTTATGTCTAGTGTAACATTTCAAAAAAAAAATGTTATTTTGTCCTTTATAATCTAATTAACAAAAATGTTAATTTTGTCTGTAAACTTTTAATGCAAACAAAAATGTGAATTCTGTTTATAAACTTTGAATGCAAACAAAAATGTGAATTTTGTTTATAAACTTTTAATGCAAACAAAAATGTAATTTTTATTTGCAAAACATATTTCAAATAAAAAGATTGTTTTTATTTACATAATAAATTTCTATTTAAAAATGTTATTTTTCACTAATCAAATTTATTCTTTTTCACTAATCAAATTTGTTCTTTTTCACTAATCAAATTTGTTCTTTTTCACTAATCAAATTTGTTCTAACAATTCCTCTTCACAAATTTGTATTTTGGTCTAACTGTTTGTTCAGCACACATATTACCAAACTGGTTTGACGATACGGTCCTAACAGAACTAATTTCGTCAATTTCTGAGACCGTTTGGAAAATGGCCTTCTTCAAGTCGATCAAATTTGACTGAAACTGACAAAACACGTTTCCTTTTTCCACGCTCACATATTAATTCGAAAAATTCTGGAGAATTAAACTTAACAATAATTTGACATTTCGGTTCCAACAAAAGTGGTTTCATCGAAAAACGAGGTCGTTTGAAAAATGACTAATTTAAGGGCCATATACTATATTAAAATATATATAAATTCTACAGCGACTTTTCTGAATTTTAAACTGGACATAACTTTCTATTTTAAAGTGAAATTTCAATTTTTCAGATTCGTTAGAATGATATGATTAAACAGATTTAAATATTTCTTGTTTCACTCAATTCTGATTTAAAATGAATTCTGTACATTCAGTCAAAGTTCAAATTCAAATTTTCAAACTGCAGCGCTGTTATAAACTCCTTTTATAATTAAATTAAATTTATTCGTTTCAAAATAAATTGTTATTCGTTATAATTTAAAATACATTATTTTAAATATTAAAAATCCATTAAAATTTCTAAAATAAATTTTTTATATTGGCCCCAAAATTCTGGGTTGTTATAGGTTATATTTAGGTCTATTACCCTTAGGGTGGGCCTAGACCAAATAATGTTTTTTTATCTCGTTTCAGAAGAAAAAAAGTTCAATTTTGATTTTTTTTTCCCTATGATATGTTAGTTTTACTGAGATTAATCGTTAGAATGTTCTCTTTGTATTTTATTTTGAAAAGCTTTGTCTATAATTATGTACTAATAACATTAAAGTAAAACCAAGTCTATTAAAATACTGATCGAACCTCCAATGATGTCTAGAACAATCAAAGATAATGATAATCGTTTAAAAATTGTCAAAAATTAGTATTTATTACAACAATTTTTGGCAATTGGTAAAATATACATATTGTAAAATTTAACTTCACAACTAGCAAATTTTTTAATAGTTGATATCTATTGCAATAGGCTGAAGAAAATAGTGGGGTTTTTAATGTTAATATTAATCCTAATTATATATTACTTATTAAGCATTAATTAATTAATACCATAATGAAACTATTAATTAAAGAAAAATTTACAACTAACGAAAATAATCATGAAAAATAATTATTTAATTGTAATCATTAAATAATAATCACTGGTTATTAAATGTTACTTCATATTTATTAATTATAATTTATTATTAATTATTAACTATTAATAATTAATATGTATATATTATTAACAATTCTTAACCGTTGTAATATTAAATATTAAAAAATAATAAATATTAATTTTAAGAAAGTATTGTTATTATTGATTGTCGAAAATTGGTAACAAATATTTATTACAACATGCATTTTATGATCTTTGGAAAATTGTTTCGGTTAAAACGGGCATTTTATAGCCATTGCAAAATTGACACCTATTATAACGGGCATTACCCATTATAAAATTGACATTTATTACAACAGGATTTACCCGTTGTAAAGTTCACACCTCTTACAATGGATATTTTATGACCATTGTAAAATAGACATCTATTACAATGAGCAATTTGTGTCCATTATAAAGTATACATCTATTACAATGTGCCGGAAATGATTGTTGTAATAGTATTCTATTACGACAGTCAGTATTGCCCGTTGTAAAAAGGGCGTTGTACTAAGACATCAATTGCAACAGTCATGAAATAGTTGTTGTAATAGAATTCTATTTTAACGGAAAACCAATGACCATTGTAAACAGGGCATTGTAATAGGGTATTTTTGACCATCATGGAAACGTCTTAATGATGACACTTAACTCCTGACCAGAGAGGACAACAGATTATATAAATCTTATGATGTGCATGAATGCATCAACACATGAACACAACAATCGTAGACACTTTCAGTACATGAACAAGCGATAGTTAGCAGAGTGAACATATGCACACATGAATACAATGAACGAAGATACTTGCAATACATAACAAAAGATATTTCACATACCTCGTTATTAACATAACTGCAGAATATTAAGAAATTAAAACTGCATATCATTAACATGGTTAAAATTGCAGGCCATTAATAGATAAACAACCTTATCAATACATTTTTTCAATGCATAAACAAATGGTATTTTAGTACCTATTGTGAACATAACTGCAAATAATTAATAGATGAAAGGACAAACAATTTTCATAGTCAACTGATACAACAAATAGTTTTCATAGTCAACTGTAAATTCAAACAACAAACAATAACACTTCCATGATAGTATTAATTTAGAATCTAACTTCTTTGATTGTTTATACTATTTTTTTGTTTTTCATGTTTGTTCGGTTCATTCAAAGCTTCCTCTAAAACGTTAATAGCAGCTTTGTCTACTTGCAACAACTGCAATATGTTTTTGGAAGGAGCTTTCAAATTTTGTTTCAACATTTCATTGCATTACCAGCAGCCATTTTCTACCAATAAACTAAATAGGTGTTGACGTCAAAAGTTGGTTTCTAGTGACAATAAACCCCCAATCGTGTGGAGAGCACACGGATAATGATTATAAGATGCAGAAATAATAAAGAAAACGGGGAGCACACACAGAATTTTATAGTGGTTTAGCAAATACAGTGCCTATGTCCACTTTATATATATATATATATATGTATATATATATATATATTTCTTTTGCTTTTTATTACAAGAACAATGCCTTTTTTTGGTTTGAAGAAAGGAGAGGAGATGGCTACTTATGAGTTAGCTGTGAGAATCGGAAGTCTTGGGGAAGAATAGAGCCTCCGAAAAAGGTCATTTTCCTCTATGAGCTTTGGGATATTTATAGGTGGAGATAGCGACTTGGGATGTTGTGAAGTGGCCCGGCCTTTTCAGGAAAGCTTGGACGCATGGAGTCCATTCCTTAGTTAGACAAGCGGCTGGAAGACTGATTCCACTATCCATAAATAATATTCTCGGAAGTTGTGACTTACGTGGCGTCCACGGTGAGGTGTATCAAAAGTAGAGCTTTGTCCGGATATGGTTGACCACTTTTATTTCCTTGAAAGTCGGGCTGAACATTTGAATGGCTTAGCTAGATATTTCCATGCAGATCCGAGATATTAGATCGATACACCCGATATGAGAGCGGTTCTCTCGATCGACTAGGAGAACGGTTCTTTCGGAGCGAGTCATTAGTTGATGAGAATTGGCTTGGGCCAATATGCGACTGTTCCAGGCCGAGCTTCCGATGGGCTTCCTGAAGCATGATTTACCTGATTCGGCTGATTGCGCATTTGGGCTTCGATCTAGCCCGTCATGGCTTTTGCCAAAAAGAGGGTTAACACTTTGCCCCTCAGAATGTATCTTCCTCGGTAGAAGGAGGTGTGTTATGAAATATGAACAGAAGCACAATCGCTTGAGCAACTATAGTCATGCCAGACCATATTAAGGCCAGAAATCCGACGGCCCCGAGGTTGTATTGAGGCCAGAAAACCTATGATCGGACAAGGTCGTATTAAGGCCGGAAAACTGACAACTATCGGGAACCGTATTAAGGACGAGATGATGATCATCGTCTGTATGAGAATTAGTTCCTGCAAAGACAAAATAAGCCACTTTTGATCTGGAGAAGGCTGATGGGTCGGGCATTTTATTTCACTTGGCTTTGAGGGGTGCCGAGTATTATCCATACCCAGCTTAGTGGCGAGCATTAACCATGCTTAGCTTAGAGAGGTGGCGAACATTAACCATACTCGGCTTAGAGAGGTGGCGAGCATTAACCATACTCGGCTTAGTGGCGAGCATTAACCATGCTCGGCTTAGTGGCGAGCATTAACCATACTCGGCTTAGTGCAAGTGTTTTTTAGGCTCGACTCATGTTAAATTAGCATATCCAGCGAGCAGCAAACGCTCGTGATGCAAATAAAATAGTGAGTATAATCCATACTCGGTTTAAGATTTTTATCGTACTCGCCTGGTGGAGTAGGTTTTTGGAAATAGTGGTGGGCTTTCACGCGGACCACATTAAAGAAAGGGGGCGAGCATCAGCCATGCTCGGCTTAGAGTAAACATGATCCATGTATGGAAAAGAAAATTCATAGCAGCTAAAGAATTATTACAAAGAAAAGAAATTCTAAGAGGACAACTGTTAATTCCAGAGCAAGCCTAGGAGCTAAATCCTAACTCCATACATGTGTTCATCAAGGTGTTCTTTTTATTCAAAGAAATACATAAGAAAAAAATCAAATTAATGATAATGCCGCGAGTGCAAGTCTTAGGGTCCTTTCCGTTTTAGGAGCTCGAGGACCGACTTGAGGAGCTTGGGCAGAAGATCGCGGTGGCATGGCCGGGGCGCACTTCTTAACATACTCGGGAGGCTCTCCTCGCCTGACTCGATCCTCGGTGAGATCGCGTAGATGTCGGCATTCATCGGTGCTATGTCCAACTACGTTGTGAAATACGCAATGTTTGCAGAAATCGAGTTCCATCTGGGTTGGTTCTCGTCGAGGTGGTCTCGGAGTAGGAAGGGACCCTCGTATGTCAAGGTAGATATCGAGCAGAGAGGAATTGAGCTCCGTGTACTGATCGTACTTATTTTCGTGTCGAGGTCGTACGTTGCGCTCATTTTTTCTCGATGCCTTTCCTCTTCCTTTACTCTGATCGTTGCAGTTGAATGGACCTTGTTGTTTGGCGGCTAGGACCTTAAGGCTCTCCATTTCAATGCTGGCGTCTTCTTGTCGGAGGAATCGCTCAGCCTCGGAATAGAAGTCATCTACATCCTTGGGGGTAGATCTCTAGTTAAAGGGATTAATTCTGATTGTTTCTGAACTCCTGCAATGGCGGCCATAAGTACAATCGATGGCTCAAGTCGATCGACTGACGCTACAGACACGTTGAATCTTTCGAGGAAGGATTTGAGTGTTTCCCCTGATCGCTTGTAACAACCCGGAAAATCAGAACCAATTTAAAAAATTTATTTTAAGAAATTTTGTTGGAAAATGTGCCAAAATTTAAAAATACCATTTTTAAATAATATTAAAGCTATTAAAAATAGTCATTTTACAAATGACCTCCGTTTTCGATGAAACCATTTTTGCCGGATCTAGAATGTCAAATTATTGCTAAGTTTAATTTTCCATATTTTTTGGAATTAATACGTGAGCGTGGTAAATTAAACTGTGTCCGATAATTTCTATTGAATTTAATCAACCGTAAAAAGGGCCATTTTTCAAACGGTCTCCAAATTCGACGAAATTAATTTTGTTAGGACCGTATCATCAAAACATAGCTAGATTTATTTTTCAGAAACTTTTGGAGTCCGTATGTGGCCGCGGTAAATTTAAATTTACGACCAAATTAAATAATTAATTGATTTATATTTTAATTTGATGAAAACATGCTGAAAATGATCGAATGGGTGGACGAGACCTAGCCCACTGTGTCCGGAAGGGGGATATTTGGCTAGGGGTAACTCTCGTTGGGTTGAATTTGGAGCTACTAAGGATTAACGGGCTTTAACTAAGAAATTAAGGAATTTAATATTATTTTATTATAAATAACCTAAACCTAACCCTAATTTCAAAACTAAGCCGCCGCCCCCATCATTCCATGGCCAGAATTCTTCATACCTTCTCCCTATAATAAATCCCAATCCGTTCAATGAAATCTCTCATTCCAGTTGAAGTTTTTGTAGAGATTGATCTACTCTTCAATTCCATATGGGGTTGATCAAGTATAGTTGTGTATTGGATTCGGATTATGCACCTGACGTGTCATCGTTTCCAACGCCGCCGCACCCCCATATTCCGATCACATGCCACCGCATGGGCCGCCTGGTGTGCCTCCCTCTCCTCTTCGACGCCGTGGTGTCGGATCGTCGCGAAATTGAGTGATTGGATCGAAAACTAAAGACCTAGAATTGAAGAAAAGAAGAAACTCACGGTCGTGGTTTCTGAAAGGAGAAAGAAGGGTATTTTCTATTTTAAATTATTTAATTAATTAAAATATTATTTACAAAAATAAATTCATATCTTATTCATACGAATGCAGAATTGGACAATTTCAGAACCGTTGGGATCGTAAATTCGAGATCTACATTTCAAGGCAGGCTAGAAAGAATTTGCAGCAAATCAGAATTTGGGGCTAATTTAATTCTGAATTATACAGAATTCAGAAGTGCTGTGAGAATTCTATTTTTTTAAATAATTAAAATTAATTAATTATGACTGTGTTTAGAAATCTTTACCAATCTGCTATTAAATTCAATTTGCTGTTATACATGATTTGATTTCGGTTGATTGATGCTGTTATGTAGATCTGTTGATTAGATGGATTATTGTGTTGAAATAAAATAGTCAAAACAAAAATAACATTTTTGTTGAAATAAAATAGTCAAAACAAAAATAACATTTTTTTGAATAGATTTGTGTAAAAAAAACATTTTTGTTGAATAGATTTGTGTTAAAACAAAAATAACATTTTTGTTGAATAGATTTGTGTTAAAACAAAAATAACATTTTTTTATTTGTGTTAAAACAAAAATATCACTTTTGTTGAATAGATTTGAGATAAAACAAAAATGTCATTTTTGTTGAAATAGAATTGTCAACAAAATAAGTTATCATTCTAATCATTTTGTTGAAATAGAATTGTCAACAAAATAAGTTATCATTTTTAATCATTTTCTTGAAATAGAATTGTCAACAAAATAAGTTATCATTTTTAATCATTTTGTTGAAATAGAATTGTCAACAAATTAAAAGAATCATTTTTAATTGTTTTGTTGAAATAGAATTGTCAACAAAAATAAATTATCATTTTTATTTGTTTTGTTGAAATAGAATTATCAACAAAACAAAAATTATCATTTTTACATATTTTGTTGAAATAGAATTGTCAACAAAAACAAAATTATCATTTTTATTTATTTTGTTGAAATAGAATTGTCAACAAAAACAAAATTATCATTTTTACATATTTTGTTGAAATAGAAATGTCAATAAAACAAAATTATCATTTTTATATTTTTTGTTGAAATAGGATTGTCAACAAAATAAAATTATCCTTTTTATTTGTTTTGTTGAAATAGAATTATCAAAAAAATAGAGTTATTATTATTTTTTGTTTCGTTGAAATAGAATTGTCAATAGAATAAAAGAACCATTTTTATTCACTTGTTGTATTAGAATTGTCGACTAAATAAAAGTATCAATTCCATTTGTTTTGTTGAAATAGAATTGTCAACAAAATAAAAGAAGCATTTTTATTCACTTGTTGTATTAGAATGGTCAACAAAACAAAAATATCATTTATTGTTAAAATTAGATTTGTATGTAAATGAAAATGTCATTTTTATTTGTTATGTTACATACTAATGTAGGAATTTGTATTCAACATTAGAATATCATTTCTATTGGCTACGTTAAGATATAGAAATATCATTTTTAATTGTTAGATTAAAAATAGAATTGTATATAAATTAAAAAAGACATTTTTATCATCATATTATACATTAGAATTGTATACAAATTAAAAGAAACACTTTTATCGTCATATTATACATTAGAATAGTATACAAATTAAAAGAGACATTTTTATTGTCGTATTATACATTAGAATTGTATACAAATTAAAAGAGACATTTTATCATCATATTATACATTAGAATTGTATACAAATTAAAAGAGACATTTTTATCGTCATATTATACATTAGGATTTGTATATAGAATAAAAATGGACATTTTTATGTGTCACGTTGTACATTGAAATTATATACAAATAAATATATTTCTTTTTATTTGTTAAGGTTAAAAATAGAATTTGCATACAAATAATGAAAATAAAAATTATCTTTTTTTATTTGTCATTAGCGACATTGTAATGTAAATAAAATACATTTTTTTGCTATACATTGGAACATGTAGTGAAGTTATGCAAATCAAATATATTTCTATTTGACATTAAAAACATGTAGATAAGTATGCAAATAAAAACACATTTTTATTTTACGTTAAAACATGTAGATAAGTATGCAAATAAAAACACATTTTTTGACATTAGAACATGTAGTGAAGTATGCAAATAAAAAGACATTTTTATTTGACATCAGAACATATAGAGAAGTTAGGCAAACAAGATACATCATTTATTTGACATTAGAAACAATTGGAAATATATGCAAACAAAACCTCTTTTATTTGCTATTAGAAAATATAGTAATTTGTTTGCAAATATAACATCTTTTTATTTTGTCATTAAAAACATTTAAGTGGCTATGCAACATAAAGCATTCTTTTATTTGACGTGTTAAGCACGTTAGTGGAATCGTCGAATGATTTATATATATATATATGTATATATATATATATATATATATATATATTAAATGAATCGCGCGCGATAGTTCTCGTTTCGGAATCGTAACTTTTAACGATTATACCGGAAGATCCGACTGTCGGATTTTCCCAAAACAAAAACCGTTAGGACCGCTTTGGGAAGATCTTTCCAACGGTATAAAATTTGTCAAAATCCAACTGTTAAATTTCGAGAAATGTGTAAATCAGTTTTGGATAAAAACAACGCTGGGTCACCTATTGACCCGAAGCGTCGTTAAATTAAATTGGGCTATTTTCATATAAATAAAAATAGCGATAAATCATTATAAAATAATATTAACGATATGAAATGATTTAAATTATATATATGCGAGAATTATTTGAAAAGACCGAGTTCAATCTCATTTCAAATAATTATACGATGATTTAAATCAAAGATATTGAAGACTGTGGTTGAAGATTGGCGATCTTCACATCGAATGGACGACTACTGTTGCCCGACATTGGTTAGCTCCCAGTAAAGGGTTAAAGTGGTAGCTGTCCGGACGTACTTGTTGATTGTCTGGACAAGCGAGCACCTCTCTTTCGTATTGGACATACGGGACGAGGAATAAGGTGTCTCCAGTTTCGTTCAGACCCAGAACGGACTTGTAAATGGATGTGTGTGCGAAAACCCGTAACTTCCCTGTGAGGGAAAGAGCGGATACTTTGAGAACAACACAGAAAAGAACGCAGACAGAAGAACATTTCATTGTATATTACAACAATTCCATCAGAATACAAGAATATACAGAGTATGAATAAATAGTACACATAAAATATCAGAGATTTAAATTACATTTAAATACATCGCAGCGGAAAATAATACAATACACAACTAGAAGAGATATACGGATACAGAGCTTTCCGAATATCATTTCAGCTGTAGCCCAGGTACCTGTGAATATAAATCTGCAAAACCAAAACTACTAGCTGCCCGTGTCAAAATAGGGGCACCTAGAGTTCAAGTTAAAACAATAAACTTCATGTCAGTCACGGGACTGATGTGAGAACTAAAACAGTTATTTAAAACTTTACTTTAAATCAGATATATCAAGGGACCACGCCGTATATCACGAAATGGGTTTTCCTCCCAAGAATACCAGTGCATATAACAAAACAGCGCAATGCTATTTGGAAAAATGAAGCTATTATAAGACCCAGGTCCTATCACACAATGCAACGCAAGACGGGGGATAAGGTTTTCCCTTATAATAGACAAACATGCTTAGCACGTTTAAAACAAATCATTTGATACTATTATAAGTGCATAATGTATAAAACAACTTCAAATCATTAGTATCAATCATAGGCGGCAAGGGTACCATATATCATGTCGCCAACACTAGGCTCTACAAATAAAACCGCAAATGTCACGTATCGGAAATTGGGTTTCCTTCTGTGAACCGAGGCAAAAGATAGTCCTCTACCGATTCGAGACGCTCTAGCCCGCCCCTCAGGACCCAGACTCAGGTGGGCCCTTGGATCCTCAGGGCCAGTCCACCGATGTGGATTAAACTTAAACCCTGAACATGCGTTTCCCCACCAGACCCGGGTCGTCCGATCAAACCGAGGCGCCTCGCAACAGCAACAACCACACAGGTGAAAATAATATAAATGTCAGCCAGTTCAAGCACTGACACCACCTCTAGCTAGAAAGAAACGCATGCCCTCTCTGACGTCCTCTCCCGTTTTTGGTTCACATCCGGGTGCGAGGCTCGTGAATCAACGCTACACAAAGCTATGCCACGCAGGCGGTGCTTTGATCATCAACCACAAGACTTTGCTTTTCAACAGAAACCTTGATCAATTTCCACTTAGGCATGCCACACAGGCGATTCACTCCATGCGATGGATATCCATCAATATATAACCCCTGAGCTTGTACGTCTCAGAGAATAAATTCCCCGCCGCCAAACAGATATATATTTAATAGAAATCAACCACACAGACTGAAATCCAATGTCAGACACACAGTCCATTTACAAGTTCGTTCTGGGTCTGAACGAAACCGGAGGCACCTAGTACCCCGCATATCCATCGATCTCCAAGTACGTCTGGACGATCACCAACTGATTCCCTCCTCTTGGGTGTACAGCCCAATCAAGATCATCAGTAATCTCCCAAACGATGTGAAGACCTCCAGTCTTCGACCACCGTCTTCATCTTCGACACCACGTCGAATCCGTTATTCAGAATGGGATAAACCCGGTCTTTCTGAATAACTAGCGTATATAATAAACAAGTGTTACACAAACACAACATACGCCTCATTCCAATTCATCAGTCACTCACCGTAAATTAACAAGTGAATAATTCCCCAAATACTAACCCCGAAGGCCGAAACCAACATCAGATCAATACCCAGGAAACCGTTCTACTTAGCTAACCTACAGTTAGTTTCTAAATTTCACATTCCTAGGGAAAGGTTCCCATTAATTTTATCAAAGATAAATTCCTTTAAATTTATTCTTTAATCATCCTTTGAAAATTAATTCAAACCAAATTTTGGTTTATCCAAACTAGTTGGGATTAACGAACCTTACCGAAGTAATCAATTGTTAAATTTCCCAACCCCAACCTATTCATCCCATGAAGTAAAACTGCATATCTAACACCACGGTGTTATCGGTAAATTCAATTACCATTTCACGTCCAAATCTAATTAAAGATTAAACTATCGCCTGGAGCAAAACTGGAGATACTCCATTTTCGACCTTTTCAATCTAATTAAAGATTCATTAAAACTCCACCTAGTTTTAATATTTGACTGGGTTAAAGAATCAGTGTCATTTAAAACACGGTTCACGTTAAACCCAAAATCACATACCATTAATTATCGGGTTAAAGAACAAGTGTTATTTAAAACACTATTCACGATAAACCCAAAAATCAATACCAATTCAATTCCAATTAAATATCATTTAATTGGCACACTTCATTAAATCTAAATAAAAAGATTTAATCTTTTTCTCAACTGGGCTCAAGAACAGTGTTAATGAAGACACCATTCACGACAAACCCAAATCCCATTTGATATTAAATACAAGGCTCTGAATAGAAAATATACCGGCTTATATTCAATATCAAATTCTACGACCAACAAATATCGTATTGGAAATAAAGATATTAATATATCTTTCAAATTCCCATAACAATATCTGTATCATCATGAAATCCAACATCGAAATATTCCAAAGACAATTTCGATTCAAATCCATTCCAATTCAATTATTGGAAATCTGGTTATATTTCATAACCATTTCAAATCCAATTTATTTATTTTAAAAATAAATAAATTATTATTCTAGTTCGAAACTAGTTCACTTCGATAAAAATCTACTTTTATCGTTTCAAATATGGAGTTTTTCATCCCAATTCTTCCCAAATCATTTCTTATGATTTTACACAAATTATTATTATTATTAATAATTTTATCAAGGCCCGCACAGTCGATTTCCATCAACGGCCATCGAACTGCACTTACAACGACCTTTTCCAAATTTGATTTGGACATAATTCCAAATCCAACCATTAGATTTAAAATCTCTAATATTCATTAGAAAGCTCTTTTCGATACGAACCTAACGGTTCCTGTTTTAGGAGAATCCGACAGTCGGATCTCCCGTAATGTCAGTTCGAAGTCAATGGTCGAAATTCACGAACTACCGCAGCGCGGCGCGTTCTATTCAAGTCATTATATTATATATATATAATATATAATATATACTTCGTCGATTTCCTTTTAAAACGTATTTTATAAATCGTTTTAAATTTGTTTTCAAAACGATTTCATCTTCTTATTCGATTTCAAATCAAAATTGAATTTTCCTTTATAAATTCCTTTTTACATTCATTTCTATTTGATTTCAATTCAATTTCAATTCGATTTCAATTCATTAAATTCAATTTCAATTCGATTTGAATTCTATTCAACTCAATTTTAATTCGATTTGAATTCTATTCAATTCAATTTTAATTAGAATTCAATTCTATTCAATTTAATTTTAATTCGAATTCATTTCCTATTCAATTCAATTCAAATTCATTTTCTATTCAATTCAATTTCAATTCAATTTTATTTTCTAAAATATTCCATTCGAATTCATTTTCTAAAATATTCGATTACTGAAATCACTTTTCAATATTCATTTAAAAATGAATAAAATCGATATAAATATCGTTCACGTCAAAATGGCGTCAATCTAATCAACACGGCTTCATATATTTCTATTTTCAAATATTCTATTTCAAATATTTCTTTTTCAAATATTTCTATTCAGATATTCTATTTCAAAACTGGAATGAGGCCCAATCAATTACCATAGATTTTATTTCTATGGGTTTCCATACAACGCATGTATATATCAACAATGACAAATAATCAACCATCATCCAAAGTGCATTCTACACTGTATAAGCATCAAATATAAATATTTAACGCTTATAACAGTCTGTCAATCAATCGATCGACATACAACTAATTATTGGGATTAGTGCATGTCATATATCATCCCAATACCCGTATGGGGTTTTCAAACAATCAAACACCGATTTTATTCGTGCAGTTGGGCGATGTGTAAAATTTATCGTTCCAATCAATATCAGTCAAATGTGTGTATATAAACAAATCGTTCGATTTGTTTATATTTATATCATTTTAAATACACATTAAAAATTCTATTTTCAACTATAAAATATTTTTAACTATATAAATATTTTATTTCATTTCACATCACATCACACAATCAACTACACATCAAAATCAAACAAACGAGCATACAAGCCGTCCATGGTCTGTGGACGACGGGTGTCGGGTGCTACTAAACACCGTCTGTATCCTAGTATATATTTTTAAGTAGAAATTTAAATTAAAGATGAGGAGTTCTCACTAGTTAGCTAATCCAAACGCCACGACTCTTCTTATGTAGAAACCTTCGTCGTGCTCGCCTTTTGTCAATTTCGTTGCCCATTGCCACTACACATATAAAAATCACATTTTCATATTGTTGCTATGTATATATAATAATCACATTTTTAATTCGCTCTATATGGATAAAAATCACATTTTTATGCTGCTACTATATCGATAAAAATTATATTTTTATACAGCTACTACGTAGATAAAAAATCTATTTTTTTTACAACGCTACTATATAGATAAAAATTCTATTTTTATATCGCTCTTCTTCCAATGAAGAGTATATTTTTATAACACTCCTTCCTATATAAAAATTATATTTTTATATCTACTTCTAATATAAAGATCAAATTTTTATATCATCGCTATAAAAATCCCATTTTTATTTCAACATATATATAATAAAAATCAGATTTTTATTTCGTTACCTCTATAAAAATTATATTTTTTATACTCTACATCATATAAATATTATATTTTTATCACTTCTACATAATAAAAATAGGATTTTTAATATTTCTATAACATAAAAATCATATTTTTAATCTTCACATTTAATAAAAATCATATTTTTATTTTCACACTTATATAAAAATTATATTTTTGCTTTGCTACATATATAAAGATCACATTTTTATATTCTCTACTACATAAAAATCATATTTTTAACTTGTTATTCCTATAACAAAAATTATATTTTTACATCGCTAAAAAATATGTTTTTACATCGCTAAAAAATATGTTTTTACATCGCTAAAAATTATATTTTTATACGACTAAAAATCATAACTTTATATTGTTAAAAATCTCAACTTTCATGTATTAAAATCTTGACTTTCATGTGTTATAAATCCAAACTTTTCTCTAACTTTCTACATAAAAACTGATTTTTTTTATAAATGCTAATTATTGTAAAACTGATTTAAATAAACATTAATTTAATTAAATAACAAAGAAAACTTACAGTTTGAAATCGGGTGTGGGGGGTTTGTCTGGTCTTCGTCGGTGGAGGGGAGGTGGCAAGGGGGCGTCGGCCTTCAGTGTGGTGGTGTGATGGAGGAGCGGTGGCGGGGTGGAGCGGATTTGGGCGCGGCTGTTTTAGGGTTTAGATGAGGGCGATTTGAAGCAGAAGAGAGAGAATGGGAGGGGGGGTTCGAGGGTGGAACGGAGGTGCGGCGGTCCTCCCTGGAGGCGGTGCCGGAGGCGGATATGTAGGGGGAGGGGATGGAGCACGTCGGTGGTGGGAGGGGGACAGGGTCGCGGTGGGTTTTTTTTATTCTTCTGTCGATTAGAAAAGGGCGGAGGGAGAGAGAAGGAAAGGGGTAGCGGGTTATATACAAAATTTAATTTAATAATTATTTATTTCCTATAAAAGTTGACTTTTCGTTTGAACTCGAAATCAAGTCCACCGACTGTCATCCATAGCTAATTACCCCCATTTCGAACACAATGGGATATGTATCGTAAGCTGATTCAATCGTTTCGATCAATTTTCGTCAAAATCAAAATATAACTCTATATATTGAATTTGAACGCACATTTCAATTTATTAGGGCCACATAATAACTCGAAAAATTCTAGAAAAATTATTTTTAGCTTCGTATTGACGATACGGTCCTAACAAAACCGGTTTCGTCGAATTCTGAGACCGTTTGAAAATTGGCCATTTTCCAGTCGATTAAAATCAACTAAAAATGGTCAAATGCGTTTTCCTTTTCCACGCTCACATATTGATTCAGAAAATTATGAATTTTGAAGCCTAGCAATAACTAGACATCCCGGATCCAACAAAAGTGGTTTCGTCGAAAACCGATGTCGTTTGCAAAATTTCCATTTTTAAGGGCCAGAATTCCATAGCGACTATTCTGAATTTTCAACTGGGCATATCTTTTTATCCCCGCTATGAACTTTTGATTTCTTGGATTCGTTGGAAAGATATTCTCAATTAGATTCAAATATTTTTGGTTTCACTAAAATCCGATTTAATTTGCACCCGGTACATTCATTTGAACTTCGAAATCGAATTTTCAAACTACCGCGCCATTTTCAATTCCTTTTATAATTTAAAATAAAATATTTATATTCTAACGATAATTTATATAAATATATACGTTCGAATTCTATTCAAAATAAATTTCTCGTCGATATTATTTTAAATAATCTATTTTAAATATTCAAAATTCATCAAAATTGCCAAAATAAAAATTTTTAATTGGCTCAGATTTCCTGGTTATTACAATCTCCCCCACTTAAAACTTTTCGTCCCCGAAAAGGAACGAAGCCGAAAGTTGTTTAACTAATCAACTCAACTTTCATTATTTTCTTTACGGCTTAAGTTCTTCAACTTTTCAGTTTCTAAGAACTTTTCAAATTTTTCAAAAATTTGGCTAACACCTTTAATTTTCGAAAAATTTCGCCATAACCTCCCCTGCAGCGGGGACTTCGGGATATTTCATATAGCCTCCCATGGGCTTCTTCAACCCAAAAGAAAAAGAAAAAGCCAAGCGGCTAGCCAATCGGCTCATAAAATCATCATCACCTAAACAAAACAGTAAATTATGGTAAACATTTACCTATTTGTCGGGCAAACAATTTTATTCATCTGCTCTAGCCTCCTTGCTATGAACTGTTCAATGTAAGTAAATGTATATGTATGCAAATGCGACAAATTTTCAATACAGTTCACTATTTTATACAATTTGGCTATAGGGTACAAATTTTAATTAATCAACCAATAATCAACAACACAACCATCAGTCAATTAGTTGATTAGCTTTTCAAATTCATAACTTTGATACATAGTAAAAAAAAATCAGATTTTTGATGCCAAATCACAACAATAAGCCCTATCTAGTTTCGGTTCTCACACCAGTCAATTGGAAATATATAGAAATCTCACTTTCGAAACTTGAAAATAAATACTGGCGATGGTGCCCCGTCACCAGAATTATCCCCGGGCAACCAGAGTGTGATTCTATAACTATCCAGTACATTAAAATTTCGAATACACGTTTGCAAGACATATATGCAAAATCTTTATATATTGGATTGTCCAAACTAATTTAAAATAAATATTCAAATACGTATAAAACGATTTAAATTTCAAAACAAAAATCGTTTTAAATTTTATTTTTAAAATCATCACTCTTCACACTCGTTCTAGGATACTACTGATCCCATCTCTAACGAGTCATTCTCATTGGATATTACTAATCCAATTTCTGATGAATTCTTTCGTATGGTTCTAATGTTTGTTCTCTGAGCTCTATAAACCAAAGCTCTGATACCAACTATGAAAACCCGTAACTTCCCCATGAGGGAAAGAGCAGATACTTTGAGAACAACACAGAAAAGAACGCAGACAGAAGAACATTTCATTGTATATTACAACAATTCCATCAGAATACAAGAATACGCAGAGTATGAATAAATAGTACACAGAAAATATCAGAAATTTAAATTACATTTAAATACATCGCAGCGGAAAATAATACGATACACAATTAGAAGAGATATACGGATACAGAGCTTTCCGGATATCATTTCAGCTGTAACCCAGGTTCCTGTGAATATAAATCTGCAAAACCAAAACTACTAGCTGCCCGTGTCAAAATAGGGGCACCCAGAGTTTAGGTTAAATCAATAAACTCCAGGTCAATCATGGGACTGGTGTGAGGACTAAAACAGTTATTTAAAACTTTACTTTAAATCAGATATATCAAGGGACCACGCCGTATAACACGGAACGGGTTTTCCTCCCAAGAATACCAGTGCATATAACAAAACAGCGCAATGCTATCTGAAAAAATGAAGCTATTATAAGACCCAGGTCCTATCACACAATGCAACGCAAGCCGGGGTATAGGGTTTTCCCTTATAATAGCCAAACATGCTTAGTACGTTTAAAACAAATCATTTGATACTATTATAAGTGCATAGTGTATAAAACAACTTCAGATCATAAGTATCAAAAATAGGCGTCATGGGTACCATATATCATGTCGCCAATACTAAGCTCTACAAATAAAACTGCAAATGTCACGTATCGGAAATTGGGTTTCCTTCTGTGAACCGAGGCAAAAGATAGTCCTCTACCGATTCGAGACGCTCTAGCCCGCCCCTCAGGACCCAGACTCAGGCGGGCCCTTGGATCCTCAGGGCCAGTCCAACGATGTGGATTAAACTAAAACCCTGAACACGCGTTTCCCCATCGGACCTGGATCGTCCAATCAAACCGAGGCGCCTCGCAATAGCAACAACCACACAGGTGAAAATAATATAAATGTCAGCCAGTTCAAGCACTGACACCACCTCTAGCTAGAAAGAAACGCATACCCTCCCTGACGTCCTCTCCCGTTTTTGGTTCACACTGGGGTGTGAGGCTCGCGAATAAACGCCACACAAAGCTACGCCACACAGGCGGTTCTTTGATCATCAACCACAAGACTTTGCTTTTCAACAGAAGCCTTGATCAATTGCCACTTAGGCATGCCACACAGGCGATTCACTCCATGCGATGGATATCCATCAATATATAACCCCTGAGCTCGTACATCTCAGAGAAGGGCGTTAAGCAAGAGAATAAATTCTCTGCCGCCAAACAGATATATATTTAATAGAAATCAATCACACGACTGAAATCCAATGTTAGACACACAGTCCGTTTACAAGTTCGTTCTGGGTCTGAACGAAACCGGAGGCACCTAGTACCCTGCATATCCATCGATCTCCAAGTACGTCTGGACGATCACCAACTGATTCCCTCCTCTTGGGTGTACAGCCCAATCAAGATCATCAGTAATCTCCCTAACGATGTGAAGACCTCCGGTCTTCGACCACCGTCTTCATCTTCGACACCACGTCGAATCAGTTATTCAGAATGGGATAAACCCGGTCTTTCTGAATAACTCGCGTATATAATAAACAAGTGTTACACAAACACAACATACGCCTCATTCCAATTCATCAGTCACTAATCGTAAATTAACAAGAGAATAATTCCCCAAATATTAACCCCGAAGGTCGAAACCAACATCAGATCAATACCCAGGAAACCGTTCTACTTAGCTTACCTACAGTTAGTTTCTAAATTTCACATTCTTAGGGAAAGGTTCCCATTAATTTTATCAAAGATAAATTCCTTTAAATTTATTCTTTAATCATCCTTTGAAAATCAATTCAAACCAAATTTTTGTTTATCCAAACTAGTCGGGATTAACGAACCTTACCGAAGTAATCAATTGTTAAATTTCCCAACCCCAACCTATTCATTCCATGAAGTAAAACTGGTAATACTTCATATCTAACACAACGGTGTTATCGGTAAATTCAATTACCATTTCACATCCAAATCTAATTAAAGATTTAACTATCGCCTGGAGCAAAACTGGTGATACTCCATTCTCGATCTTTTCAATCTAATTAAAGATTCATTAAAACTCCACTTAGTTTTAATCTTTGACTGGGTTAAAGAATCAGTGTCATTCAAAACATGGTTCACGTTAAACCCAAAATCACATCCCATTAATTATTGGGTTAAAGAACAAGTATTATTTAAAACACTTCAAAGGATAAACCCAAAAATCAATACCAATTCAATTCCAATTAAATATCATTTAATTGGCACACTTCATTAAATCTAAATAAAAAGATTTAATCTTTTTCTCAACAGGGCTTAAGAACAGTGTTAATGAAGACACCATTCACGACAAACCCAAATCCCATTTGATATTAAATACAAGGCTCTGAATAGAAAATATACCGGCTTATATTCAATATCAAATTCTACGCCCAACAAATATCGTACTGGAAATAACGATACTAATATATCTTTCCCATAACAATATCTGTATCATCACGAAATCCAACATCGAAATATTCCAAAGACAATTTCGATTCAAATCCATTCCAATTCAATTACTAGAAATTCTGGTTATATTTCAAAACCATTTCAAATCCAATTTATTTATTTTAAAAATAAATAAATTATTATTCTAGTTCGAAACGAGTTCATTTCGATAAAATTCTACTTTTATCGTTTCAAATAAGGATTTTTTCATCCCAATTCTTCCCAAATCATTTCTTATGATTCTACACAAATTATTATTATTTTTAATAATTTTATCAAGGCCCAATCGATTTCCATCAACGGCCATCGAACTGCACTTACAGCGACCTTTTCCAAATTTGATTTGGACATAATTCCAAATCCAACCGTTAGATTTCAAATCTCTAATATTCATTAGAAAGCTATTTTCGATACGAACCCAACGGTCCAGGTTTTAGGAGAATCCAATGGTCGGATCTCCCGTAATGTCTGTTCGAAGTCAATGGTCGAAATTCACGAACTACTACAGCGCGGTGCGTTCTATTCAGGTCATTATGTTATATATATAATATATAATATATACTTCATCGATTTCCTTTTAAAAAGTATTTTATAAATCGTTTTCAAAACGATTTCAACTTCTTATTCGATTTCAAATCAAAATTTAATTTTCCTTTATAAATTCCTTTTTACATTCATTTCTATTTGATTTCAATTCAATTTCAATTCGATTTCAATTCGATTCAATTCAATTTCAATTCGATTTGAATTCTATTCAATTCAATTTTAATTCGATTTGAATTCTATTCAATTTTAATTCGAATTCATTTCCTATTCAATTCAATTCGAATTCATTTTCTATTCAATTCAATTTCAATTCGATTTTATTTTCTAAAATATTCCATTCGAATTCATTTTCTAAAATATTCGATTATTGAAATCACTTTTCAAAATTCATTTAAAAATTTATAAAATCGATATAAATATCGTTCACGTCAAAATGGCGTCGATCTAATCAACACGGCTTCATATATTTCTATTTTCAAATATTCTATTTCAAATATTTCTTTTTCAAATATTTCTATTCAGATATTCTATTTCAAAACTGGAATGAGGCCCAATCAATTACCATAGATTTTATTTCTATGGGTTTCCATACAACGCATGTATATATCAACAATGACAAATAATCAACCATCATCCAAAGTGCATTCTACACTGTATAAGCATCAAATAAAAATATTTAACGCTCATAACAGTCTGTCAATCAATCGATCGACATACAACTAATTATTGGGATTAGTGTATGTCATATATCATCCCAATACCCGTGTGGGGTTTTCGAACAATCAAACACAGATTTTATTCATGCAGTTGGGCGATGTGTAAAATTTATCGTTCCAATCAATATCAGTCAAATGTGTGTATATAAACAAATCGTTCGATTTGTTTATATTTATTTCATTTTAAATACACGTTAAAAATTCTATTTTCAACTATAAAATATTTTTAACTATAAAAATATTTTATTTCATTTCACATCACATCACACAATCAACTACACATCAAAAATCAAACAAACGAGCATACTAGCCGTCCATGGTCTGTGGACGACGGGTGTCGGGTGCTACTAAACACCGTATGCATCCTATTATATATTTTTAACTAGAAATTTAAATTAAAGTTGAGGAGTTCTCACTAGTTAGCTAATCCAAATGCCACGACTCTTCTTATGCAGAAACCTTCGTCGTGCTCGCCTTTTGTCAATTTCGTTGGCCGTAGCCACTACACATATAAAAATCACATTTTTATATTGTTGCTATGTATATATAATAAGCACAATTTTAATTCGCTTTATATGGATAAAAATCACATTTTTATGCCGCTAGTATATAGATAAAAATTATATTTTTATACCGCTACTACATAGATAAAAATTCTATTTTTTTTACAATGCTACTATATAGATAAAAATTCTATTTTTATATCGCTCTTCTTCCAATAAAGAATATAATTTTATAACGCTCCTTCCTATATAAAAATTATATTTTTATATCTACTTCTAATATAAAGATCAAATTTTTATATCATCGCTATAAAAATCCCATTTTTATTTCAACATATATATAATAAAAATCAGATTTTTATTTCGCTACCTCTATAAAAATTATATTTTTATACTCTACATCATATAAAAATTATATCTTTATCCCTTCTACATAATAAAAATCGGATTTTTAATATTTCTATAACATAAAAATCATATTTTTAATCTTTACATATAATAAAAAATCATATTTTTATTATCATACTTATATAAAAATTATATTTTTGCTTTGCTACATATATAAAGATCACATTTTTATTTTCTCTACTATATAAAAATCATATTTTGACTTGTTATTCCTATAACAAAAATTATATTTTTACATCGCTAAAAATTATATTTTTATACGACTAAAAATCGTAACTTTGTATTGTTAAAAATCTCAACTTTCATGTATTAAAATCTTGACTTTCATGTGTTATAAATCCAAACTTTTCTCTAACTTTCTACATAAAAACCGATTTTTTTTATAAATGCTAATTATTATAAAACTGATTTAAATAAACATTAATTTAATTAAATAACAAAGAAAACTTACAGTTTGAAATCGGGTGTGGGGGTTTGTCTGGTCTTGTCAGCGGAAGGGAGGTGGCAAGGGGGCGTCGGCCTTCAGTATGGTGGTGTGATGGAGGAGCGGTGGCGGGGTGGAGAGGATTTGGGCGCGGCTGTTTTAGGGTTTAGAGGGGTGGCGATTTGAAGCAGAAGAAAGAGAACGAGGGGGGTTCGAGGGTGGAACGGAGGTGCGGTGGTCCTCACTGGAGGCGGCGCCGGAGGCGGATCTGTAGGGGGAGGGGATGGAGCACATCGAAGGTGTGAGAGGGACAGGGTCGTGGTGGCTTTTTTTTATTCTATAGATTAGAAAAGGGAGAAGGGAGAGAGAAGGAAAGGGGTAGGGGGTTATATATAAAATTTAATTTAATTATTATTTATTTCCAATAAAAGTTGACTTTTCGTTTGAACTCGAAATCAAGTCCACTGACTGTCGTCCATAGCTAATTACCCCCATTTCGAACACAATGGGATATGTATCGTAAGCTGATTCAATCGTTTCGATCAGTTTTTGTCAAAATCAAAATATAACTCTATATATTGAATTTGAACACACATTTCAATTTACTGGGGCCACATACTAACTCAAAAAATTCTTGAAAATTATTTTTAGCATTGTATTGACGATACGGTCCTAACAAAACCGCTTTCGTCGAATTCTAAGATCGTTTGAAAAATGGCCTTTTTCCAGTCGATTAAAATCAACTAAAACTGGTCAAATGCTTTTTCCTTTGCCACGCTCACATATTGATTCAGAAAATTATGAATTTTGAAACCTAGCAATAACTAGACATCCCAGATCCAACAAAAGTGGTTTCGTCGAAAACCGATGTCGTTTGCAAAATTTCCATTTTTAAGGGCCAGAATTCCATAGCGACTATTCTGAATTTTCAACTGGGCATATCTTTTTATCCTCGCTATGAAATTTTGATTTCTCGGATTCGTTGGAAAGATATTCTCAATTAGATTCAAATATTTTTGGTTTCACTAAAATCCGATTTAATTTGCACCCGGTACATTCATTTGAACTACGAAATCGAATTTTCAAACTACCGCGCCATTTTCAATTCATTTTATAATTTATAATAAAATATTTATATTCTAACGACGATCTATATAAATATAAAAGTTCGAATTCTATTCAAAATAAATTTCTCATCGATATTATTTAAAATAATCTATTTTAAATATTCAAAATTCATCAAAATTGCCAAAATAAATTATTTTAAATTAGCTCAGATTTCCGTGTTATTACAGTGTGCCTAACATTGGATTTCATTCTATGTGAATTGATTTCTATTTATATATATATATCTGTTTGGTGGCGAAGAATTTATTCTTTTGCTTAACACCCTTCTATGAGACGCACGAACTCAGAGGTTATATATTGATAGTTATCGATCGTGTGACGTGGATTTTCAATGTGGCATGCCAAGATGCAAATGATCAAGTGTTTTGTTGAAAAGCAGAGCCTTGTGGTTGATGATCAAAACACAACTTTATTTAGCATAGCTTTGCGTATAGCATTACTTCGCGAGCCTCACAACCCGGTATGAGTCAAAAACGGGATCGTGACTGCAGGGAGTGCATATGTTTCTTTCTAGCTAGAAGTGGTGTCATGATATGGAGCCTAGACATTTTTACTTATGTGGATGATGGATTACGAGGCCTCAGATATATTGGTCGATAATGAACAATTGATAGGTTCAATGGGACCGGGAAACGTGTGTTCAAGCATAATTAATCCACTAAGGTATTTTTGTGGACCGACCCTGAAGATCCAAGGGTTCACTGCAGGGGATCGTGAGACATTTTCTAGAGTGTCTCGAATCGGTGAGGAGCCATCCCTAGCCTCGACTCATGATGGAAAACCCAATTCCTGAAACAACATTACGGTTTTGATTGTAAACCTATATATGGCGACATAGTAGGATCAGGTACTATGCCGTCTAGGATTGATACATTTATTTTGAAAGTATTTTAAAATTTACTAGACACTAATAATAATATTAAATATTATTTTATATGCATCAAGCATGTTTGATCATTATATGGTAAAACTCTATCCTCCGGTTTGCGTTGCATTGTGTGATAGGACTTGAGTCTTATAATGATTTCATTTTTCTAAAAAGCATTGTGTTGTTTTGAATAAAAGATTTACTTATTTATGCTCTGGCAATCCAATGGAGTAAACCCGTTTCGCGTTAGCGGCGTGGTCCTGTGATTAGCCATATTGTTAGATAAGTTAGGAAAGATTTCTCATACCAGTTCCGTGATTGACTCGTAGTTTGTTTCACTTGCAAACTTATGTGCCCTTATTTTTACACGGGAAGCCAAGTGACATGTATCAGGGTTTTTCGGACATGTGCTGAATTGGAGTATGCTTATGGACAGAGGACAAAGATCATTTCTATCTTTTATTTCTATTTGAAACATTTAGACATCATTTATCCATGTTGTACTTGATGGTGTTTAGACTTATTTCTATTCGCTGAAACTTTTATATGCTAAGTTGTATCCTGTAACTGTGCCACTCTGGTGTTCTGATGTTGATAACATTTCTATTTCTGCTGCTATGATTTATGTGTTATGTTGTTATCTAAGATCTGTTGTTGTTACAAATGTGTTATATTCCAAAGATTATCCTTGCTTTCGTACTATGGGAGTTTGGGGTTATCACATCGCTACTTGATAGTGGATAGGAATATAATGCTCTTTGGTCGAGAGATATGTACTCTTAATTGCTTGAAGCGAGTGACCAGCGTGTTCCAGCTACTGATCGACTCCGTTGTCAGCTGCCAAAACTACATGCTAGCTATGTCTGTGAGAAAGCGCGTGAAGCATTTAGCCATGACTTTGGTCGATGCGCCAAGCACTTCCATATGTCGCATGTATCGCATGAGGTGGATGGTCGGATCAGTGCGCCCAGTGTATGGTTCGATAGCCGGGAATTTGAAATCCGGAGGGTTTCGGGAGTTTCTGATTTCTCTAGTAAAGGGGTTGCGATTGGCATTGTCTATATCTTGCTATGAAGACGTGCCCCGAGTGAAACGTCGAATGATGCTTGTAAGCTGGCTTCCATTCCCGAGGAGTCATTGCTATGAATTTAGCTTTGCATTTGAGAGAGCTTCGGTGCAAGGATCTGGCAAAAGCATGCTTGGAAGGGCAGCCGTTGGTTGGGCTCGACCTTCGAGAGTTGAGTGAAGGTGAGAGTGAGGATGAGCTCCATTGAGTGGTTCTAGGGAGAATGGCCCCTCTTGAACCTGATGAGTGTTGGGTCGAGCCGTACCCATGATAGTGGGTCTAGGCTAATCCAGCATAGCATGCGATGTTCGGAAATCAGGGTTGCCCCCGGTTGGAGCTTTGTTAGGAGGGTCTACGACAGCATCATCTTCCACCACGGTGAGGACCGGTATGGTAGAGTGACCTTCCTTGTTCGGAGGGAAGGCTGCATCAGCCCTTCGTTGAGGGAGAAGAGTGGTTAGAGTGGTCTGCGGTAAGATTCCGTGCTGTAATGGGAATGACATTGATTCTGATGGGCCCGGTGGTCACTCGACTGGCATGAGAAGTCGACCTATTTCCACGAGTGGAGGAAAAGTGGTCGAACGACCTAGATCTTGATCGCGGGCCTCCTGAGAATCTGCTGCACTGCGCTGGTCGCTAGAAGCGATACTCCTGGCTGTGAATAGTGGTTGATGGAACCAGACCAGAATGAAATAAAGATGTAGCCTGATCAATGGCTTGATTCTGCGTAGACCGAAGATCAGTTGTTACCCCATCCCCGGTCGGTGGAGGAATTTATGTTAAAGCGTGCAATCCCATCTCCACTCGACCAAGAAGGTGATCCATCTGCTGCTGCTGTCTGTAACCTCCCGCATTTTTATCGGTTTGTATTTGAATATTTAAATCAGTTTAAATATTGAATTCATAATATAAGTGGATTTATATATTAATTAAAACGTAGTTGAACATATAAAAATATATATTAAATATAATCGAGCCCATAATATTGCGGCAGTTCGTAATTCAACGTTCTAAACTTCAACCGAGTATACAGGATCCGTTATTAGTCAGATTTCTTCGAAACAAGAAAGTTGGAATCTATTGAACTGTATTTTTCTAATGGAATGAAAAAATTGAGATTTCGGATTTTATTTTGTAAGTTATGTCCAAACTAAATATTCAGAAAAGCAGCGGCATAATCATTTTTGGCCATAACAGTTATTTAAATATATTTAAATATCGGTTTTGAATTTGGACAAGATTCTTTTGAGATGTAGTTATAATTTAATTTTTTGAATTTTATCGAAATTTTTAATTAATTAAATACGCAACTTTTTATTTGGAGTATTGTGCACCCTATATCAATATTTTGGGGTTTCACAATGTGAGTTAACCTACCGATGTCATTATATTTTTTGGATCGTGACACATTGTTGAACACAACGGTATTTTATTTTGGTCTATAGTTGTCCGTAATTGAGTAAAATTTCATGTATCGTAGACCGTAAGCTTCACTTTGAAAACATCACTTTATAAAATCTTAGTACCTATACGAAGGTACCATAATACTTTGGCATGTTGCTCATAGCTGCATGTCTAACGTTATATATGCATTTATAAAAACTAATTAATTCCTTCTCAACTAAGCTTTCCTACCCACATGCGAACAAAAAAACGTACATTTGTAGACTATGCTTAGGAAATATAAACTATGTGCCTATCCTAATACTAAATACGAACCTATATCTTCTAGTATGTGCAACCTACGGATGACATGCAAACCTATTCCTTGTCCTGTGTCTATAATTAGCAGCATGTACTCAATAGCAAAATGTCTCCTCTTCATTAATGTGCATGCCATACCTCTTCTGAATACACCCTACTGTTAATCCTTAAAGGTGAAGTATCCAACCACAAAACCATACATATATACACTATTTCTATTCTCACTAAAAGTTAAGAGTAAAGTTAAAGAACCAGCACTGAACGGTGAAGACATGTTGATTGGCCATTAAACAATAAAGCTTGGCACATATATTTAACAAATGAGTTGAAATATCATTAGGGTCCTACTCAGTATCTATACCTAGCCACATATAATTCTGCTGCTGCAAAGACCCTCCCCTGCATGTGCCCAAAACTTTATATCACTGAAGTAATGGGTACCTTGTTTCCTTTGCTGTGAAGTTTGCTTGGTTGTACCCTGGCTTAAGCTTCATATACATCAGATCAAAGAATTAAACTACACGCTGTACAAAATCTATTGCTAGCCCTATGTGTTGGCTAATCGAAGATTTTAAAATCTGTAAACCTACTCTAAGACTACAACACATATGGAAAAATCAAGCCTGAAAACCTAATCTACTTCCTATGGCAAGCTACTCCGTGGCACGCAAGGCATGTAAATCTTATAAATACATAGCTATCTTTCCTTCTTCCCAGCGAGTTCATATGCTAACCAAATTGTATTCTTCCAAAAACAAGAGGATAGACACTAAAAAAATTAAAGTATACACAACGTCATTTTGAGTTCCTTATTTTTTCAAAAATAATCACATCAGGGAAGATGCGGTAGTGGTGATAGGATCGAGCTCAAGGCAAGTGGCTAGGTGAAATCTATCAGCACATCGGAGAGGGTGGTATCGAATTAAACGAGAGGGGGTGGAGGTGTAGCATGCGTACGGGCCTCATAGCTTGCTGTGTGGTTACCTGTGAACGCAAGGGAGTTGGCTTAAGTCGAGGATACGGTGTCAGGAATGGATGGCACTTATTTGATTTTGCGTGTAGAAATGGGGAAGAAGAATGGTTCAAGAATCACGACAATGGGGAGATAAATATGCGGTTATACATTGGTCAGTGGGATGAATGCATGAAAAATGAGGGTGGCGAACATGCTTGGAAGGGAGAGTAGAAGACCGTGATATATACGTGAGCAACAGATTTCAAAAACAGAGATTAAAGCAGGCAGTTTCAAAAAGGGGATTTAGCATCGAACTGAGAAAAAATAGAAACCTGGTAAGAGACTGTCTGGTGATGGACGACGTGGCCGTAAGGGAGCTCTAGAAGTTAATTTGATATTGGTGAAGTATTTCTTGCGTGACCATGCGTGGTTGTTTGGAGTGACTTGCATGGAAAATGAAGGGAGCAATGTGAAGTATGGGGGTTCATGCAACAGTGTGTGTGTGTGTGTGTGTGTGTGTGTGTTAATAGGAGGGAGAATGGAGCAGCCGTATCTCGAGAGCAGGAGTTCGTAAATCTGCAAGGTGAAGAATATTGGTTGGAGCGAGATTTGTTTGGTAGTGGAAGTTTGAACTATCGGAAATGGCGAGATGAAAATACGGTAGCAGGAAATACAGTGGATATCCGATCTTTCAAAGGGGGTGTGCTTCGAGATGCGTGAAGTGGAGAACCAGCATGGATAATGGAGCACCATGTTTTGTTTTGGAAGATGAATGCATTCAAGTGCGAAATGGTTGGAGTGAAAACTTGACCAACAGATTTACATATTCTCAGTTCATGAGAATATAAGTTGCAACTGAAGAACATGCTACGTTGAAGCATGCAAACACAGTTGGGATAGGCGGTGCGTTTCGAGTTCGCTAGCTAGCGTGGAGTGGGCTTTTAATTAAATGGAACGCCATTTGAAGCGTTGGAATCGTACGGACACCAGCTACGCTATGAAGCTAGGTTAGAGCAATTTGAAGCACATTCGAATTTATGGCAGAATGGAATGCCGGGTATAATCAACTGACGCAAATCGTTATTTAACGGTTAACGCGCAAGGTGAGTAAATTCACTAACTCTGATCTATTTTAAAATATTATAATTATGCTTAATATAGGTTGTATGCTGTGTGATGGTCGTTTAGGTAGGTTACAATTAAATTGGTTGAATAATATATATCATTGCATATGTACACATCATTGGTTGGATACTGATTCCATTGATTATAATATTCCCTAGTATGGAATTAGTGTTAATTGTGTTGACTAACATCTGTTGATGTAGGAAACCGGTTGGAGAAATCCAACTGGATTGCTCAATATTTATACGTACTGTTTTTTTAATATTCTATATATGCGTTGTTTGAACCTAAATGACATTTAAACCCTGTGTGGATATTTATGTTGAATGGTAATTCAACATTTGTTTTGATTTAATCAATAAGCGATATCGATTAAGAAAGTGGCAACAGTCGACCATAAACCCATCTTTTAGTTAAGAAGTTGAATGGCCGTTAGGTAAATCAACTAAGTTAGTTATAAAAATTATATTTTTATAATTAAAGCGAAGTTTTAAATTATAATAGAAGTTCTATTATAAACTGGTATTTTATAGTTCATTTTATAAAGTAAATATAAACGATTATTTGACATTTAAATAAGTTATTAAGCTGTAAAATAATCCTACGAGTGAATAAATTGGGATAATTATTTTTAAACAAACATTTAAGAAATATTATTAGATTAAATATATTAATCTAATGGTAAGAAGTAATTAAAATCAGTTAACAAATTTACTAATGGAATGAAGTTGATTTAATCAACTTCTTATTTGGAAAATGATTATTAAATTAATTGGTCTTCAATTAATCTAATGAAAATAACTAGTGGTAAACTGATCAAAAACTAATAGGATTCCTTAATTATTAATTACCCTTTTTAATTAATGAAGTATTAAAAAAATTGAACTAATATAATTAGTTATTGTGAAGTAAGCAACTAATCTACTTTAGATTAATAATGAAGTAAACTGTTTACTTCAGCAATGATAAAGTAAATATTATTTAATTAATAATTAAATAATTGTTTCTTAAATGGATTTCATTTAAGAGGATATTGAGTTTATAATAAGATGTTACTCAAATTAATTATAATGATTCAAATAAAAGTAAAACGTCAGAAGACAAAGAACGTCAATGAATCTTGGTAAAGAAGTTATAAATAGAACTGTGGAATGAAGTGGAAGCGAAGAGTAAATGTTTAATATAAACAATCATAAACAACAGAGATTTCGAAGTAGGAATATGGTGTAATAAAACGATATTCCAAATAAAACAAGAAATACAGTTTTGAGAGATACTATAAGTAATAAGGAGTTTAGAGTTACGAACTTATATCTATTCTAAGATAAGAACGTTGTCGGTCAAGGTCTGAACGGTAAATAAAATACCCTAACTTGACCGATTTCACTATTATCGAAGGGTTGTATTGGTTTGTAACAGAAAGAGATGTCAAGATTAGTTATAAAGGGGAATATGGCAGCATATTGTAAGTTTTTGAAGTATAACGATAAAATAACGTTGTTGACCAGATTTAAGTGTGACTGTGATGTCGAGATCAGTTATAAAGGGGAATATTACAACGTATTGCAAGTTTTTACTATAACAATAAATTAACATTTTTAACCAAGCTTAAGCGTGATTATTATATATAAACTATTCCCTAGTAAGGGTAGAAATTCACTTATCCCAAGTAATAAGAAAATAATTATGTTTTTTTCTGAAAAAGTGTAAATGAATCATACGAAGTTGGAAGTAGAAGTAAATAATTGAGATCTAATATATATTACCCGTACTGAAGGGAACTCTTCAAAATATGGGAATTTGAATAATAAAAATGAAAAGTTAAATAAAAAGTGCCCGTGGTTGTGTGATGTTTAGTTGTACATTTGAATGAATGTTTGTTTTTACTTTGATAGTTAAATAACCGACTATCGAAGTGTTTTGACCCTCATTGCCAATACAGAGAGACCGGTTGGATTTATTATCCGAAACCACTCCGTATAGGCATAAGCGCTGCGAATTAGATTATGGTGAAGACAATTGAAGACGAAGTGAAATGAAAGGGTCATTCTGTTCCAAAATGGTGCTTTCTGTTTATTCAGTCCCAGGACAACCTGTATGGACGAGTGTCTGATAGAGTATACCTAATAAATAATGTATGATTGACCTCTTAAAGGTATTACGTCTGGTGGCGGAGGAATTCGTTCCTCTTAGCTTTCTATACCCGTGATATTTTTGGAAATCGATTAGTGAATTGACGGGTTTGACGATGTGGCATTCAAAGTGGATGGTGGGTAGATGTTCTGAAAGGATAGACATAGCCTCTAGCCTCACAGCCGGGAAATGACAGAAATCGGGCAGGCAGCATGGCTATTTGGGTCATACCCAAGCAGGGTGTATTGTCACCAATCTAGAGAAAATTCATATTTGTTCTTCTTTTCGATTCTGTGTCTTCGGATTACGGTTGGATGGCCAACAACCGTGGGTGACAATATATTTGATACACTCAAGCTAAATGAGTGGCCGGTCATGTGTGGGCCGGGTTGCAAGATGTTCTGGTTGAACCCCAGTGTATCCCCTCTAGAGTACACTGTTCAGGAGGTGGTCCCATAACTTATCATAGTTGGAATCCAATCTCCAATAAGCACCCTGCGATTTTTGATTTTACACTATATATGTGGAGCGTGAGATGCAAGCGTTCTGCTATTTGGTTATTTATTTGATTGGACATTATTACAATATCACTGGATTTTGATATCTAAATATCTTGGGTTATAGTAACGTAAAAACCGTCTATATTTATGTGTGGGCTGGTCTTACTATTATCTTTTTATTTCAAAAGGATTTTCAAAAGTTAAACAATATGGTTGGAGTTTACTCACACCAGTCCCATGAATGACCCAGAGTTTATTTTGTTTGTTTTCCCTAAACTCTTAGGTGCCTAAATTTGTATGGGCAGTCAAGTGTTTCAGGCTTTTACAGATACACATGGAGGAGCTCAAAGCAGGAGGTTTCACCACTAGTTATTTAGAGATTATTTTCGTTGTGATGTATAAGTGTTATACTCTAATATGGTATGTATATACAATATAATTTTGTATTTCAAATTTATGTTATATATTATTTTATTCGTTCCGCTGTGAGATTTGTGCTTACTCTGATACTGTTTAGATTCTGATGTTCTTCTTCTTCTATTCTATTAGTTCTATCTTATCTTTCTCACCCTCTTATTTCTTTTATTAAAGATCTGTATTTTCGTACACTTTGAGTTGAATGTATAGGATATTAGTCATCTCAAATTTGTATGGATTTACGGGCTTCTACAGTTGGTATCAAAGCTGAAGGTTAAGTGATTAACTTGTCTCTGCGGCGTGACTCAATGGAGATGAGGTTAATAACACCCTATATTGAGTTTGAGTGTGTATATATATATATATAGATGAGCGCGTATTTGTAGATATGTATTAAAACCGTTTTATATTGTGTTGATTGATCTGTTGAGTGGTATATAAATTCGAGATCGACGAGTTTAGCTGACGTGGTCGATAGGGATTTATAAATGCTTGGATAGAGGAATTCGACATAGTATTGTTTTAAAAAGCTGGGTAAATAAAATAATGTTACCCAAAATATATTTTGATATAAAAGAAGTATATATCTTGAGATTATTATAGTATATTAGACGTGTTAATCGTTATTATGATCGAATAAGATTTATAATTGAGTTAGTTATATAAATAACTAATTGAAATATTATATAAATATAATATGCGAAATCAGATGAACTAAATCTAAAATTTTAACCAGATTTAAGATTAAAATTCTGGAAACATGAAAAATGTTTGTAAATGAGATTTGAATTAAATATATAAAATCCTGGGAGATTTGAAATTTGTTTTCCAAGCGCTATGAAAGATAATTTGAAGTAAAATTCAAATGGAAGTGTTTTAAAACGAGTTTTGAAAGTAATATAGTACTGAACTCACTTTAATTTCTGGAAAATAATTCTGATGATGAATGCAGCATCATCAGTGTTCATTTTCAAGTTTGTAAGTGACGGATTACTACCAAAAGATATTGTTTTGAGAAAACAAATTATTTTGAATCCTGAAAAGAAATATTTATTCTAGAAAGACAAAGCTGTTTAAAAACTCCCGGGACGATATTGTTTTGAATTAAAACAAGTATACAAGATGGATTTGTAATGATGGAAATAAACTTTACTTAAGAAGTTAAGTAAAAATTGTCAAAGCAAATGGAGATTAACAAAAACAGTTAAGGAGAAATTAATTTTGATGGAAAATGGTGCTGAAGTAAAAATTGGAATTGAATTGAAGCCCGTTAAATGGAAATCGTATTGGAATAGAATTTAACTTGGCAAAGTAATTGAACTTGTGAAATAAGATTTTTGGAATAGAACTGAATGTGGTTATGGAATTGAATTGTTAAGTAAGAATTTGGAATTGGAGTTTGAACTGGAATTTGGCTTAAGAATAAACAAATGATTGGATTGAAGAATAAGTTGATTGGAGATCAAATGAAAATGCATCTGTATATGCTGATAGGGCAGCAAACGGAATAGAAAAGAGTTGAATTCCCGATAAAAAGGTATAAGTTTACATTATATTTGGGTATGAATTTTTGAGCTACTTTGAAAAGCCGCTTGGAGGTTTGATTTTCTGTTGAATTGTAGAAAGCCCAGAGAAGTAAGTTGTAGTATTACTGAATGAGCCGTGCAGAGGAGATGCTGGCGAAATCCTCCGAAAATTTAAGCTGTTAGAAAATTTTCAGAATTTCTGAAAGTATTCGTTAATAAGAAGGAATTAAATTTTTTAATTTGAATCAATCGGTAATGTTGAAAACTGAATATAAGAAATTAAATAAGGATTTTTAACCTAGTTATAATAAGGGATAACAACATTTTTCTTCCTTAGTAATTTCGGGGACGAAATTCTTTTAAGGGGGGAGGAATGTAACGCCCCGCATTTTTATCGGTTTGTATTTGAATATTTAAATCAGTTTAAATACTGAATTCATAATATAAGTGGATTTATATATTAATTAAAACGTAGTTGAACATATAAAAATATATACTAATTATAATCGAGCCCGTAATATCGCGGCAGTTCGTAATTCAACGTTCTGAACTTCAACTGAGTGTACAGGACCCGTCATTAGTCAGATTTCTTTGAAACAAGAAAGTTGGAATCTGTTGAACTGTATATTTCTAATGGAAGGAAAAAATCGAGATTTCGGATTTTAGATTGTAAGTTATGTCCAAATTAAATATTCAAAAAAGCAGCGACATAATCATTTTTTGCCATAACAGTTATTTAAATATATTTAAATATCGGTTTCGAATTTGGACAAGATTCTTTTGAGACATAGTTAAAATTTAATTTTTAGAATTTTACTGAAATTTTTAATTAATTAAATACGCAACTTTTTATTTGGAGTATTTTGCACCCTATATCAATATTTTGGGGTTTCACAATATGAGTTAACCTACCGATGTTATTACATTTTTGGGAACGTGACACATTGTTGAACACAACGATATTTTATTTTTGTCTATAGTTGTCCGTAAATGAGTAAAGTTTCTTATATCGTAGACCGTAAGCTTCACTTTGAAAACATCACTTTATACAATCTTAATACCTATACGACGGTACCAGAATACTTTGGCATGTTGCTGCATGTCTAACGTTATATATGCATTTATAAAAGCTAACCAATTCCTTCTCGACTAAGCTTTCCTACCCACATGCGAAAACAAAAAGTACATTTGCAGACTACGCGTAGGAAATATAAACTATGTGCCGATCCTAATACTAAATACAAACCTATATCTTCTAGTGTGTGCAACCTATGGATGACATGCAAACCTATTTCCTATCCCGTGTCTATAATTAGCAGCATGTACTCAATAGCAAAGTGTCTCCTCTTCATTAATGTGCATGCTATACCTCCTCTGAATACACCCTACTGTTAATCCTTAAGGGTGAAGTATCCAACCATATAACCATACATATATACACTGTTTCTATACTCACTAAAAGTTAAGAGTAAAGTTAAAGAACCAGCACTAAACGATGAAGACATGTTGATTGGCCATTAAACAATAAAGCTTGGTACATATATTTAACAAATGAGTTGAAATATCATTAGGGTCCTACTCTGTATCTATACCTAGCCACATATAATTTTGCTGCTGCAAAGATCCTCCTCTGCATGTGCCCAAAACTTTATATCACTGAAGTAATGGGTACCTTGTTTCCTTTGCTGTGAAGTTTGTTTGGTTGTACCCTTGCTTAGGCTTCATATACATCAGATCAAAGAATTAAACTACACGCTGTACAAAATCTATTGCTAGCACTATGTGTTGGCTAATCGAAGATTTTAAAATCTGTAAACCTACTCTAAGACTACAACACATATGGAAAAATCAAGCCTGAAAACCTAATCTACTTCCTATTGCAAGCTACTCCGTGGCACGCAAGGCATGTAAATCTTATAAATACATACGTTGTCTTTCCTTCTTCCCAGCGAGTTCATACGCTAGCCAAATTGTATTCTTCTAAAAGCAAGAGGATAAACACTAAAAAAATTAAAGTATACACAACGTCACTTTGAGTTCCTTATTTTTTCAAAAATAAGCACATCAGGGAAGATGCGGTAGTGGTGATAGGATCGAGCTCAAGGCGAGTGGCAAGGTGAAATCTATCGGCACATCGGAGAGGGTGGTATCGAATTAAATGAGAAGGGGTGGAGGTGTAGCATGCGTACAGGCCTCATAGCTTGCTGTGTGATTAACTGTGAACACGAGGGGGTTGGCTTAAGTCGAGGATATGGTATCAGGAATGGATGGCACAGTCATGGATGATGATTATTTTGTTGTATCGTCTTGTGTAGGTTATTCAACATCAAAGGAGATATCGCTGGAGTGCTTTTCTGAAATTGGTTTAGGCCTTTGGGGCTTGTGCTTAGGAGATAACGATGTTGATCAGTGATTGATATTTGGTTGTTATGAATGTATGGTTATTTATAAATGATTTTATGTAAAGGCTATCACTGTCGGATGTGGGGAATACAGATGTAGGTTCTTCTCTGTTCATGCTGGTAGATTAGTTGATTAATCTGCCTATACTCATGTACCTTACTGATGATGTTAGATAGTTGTTTTATCGCTCACTAAGACTATTGTCTGACTCAAGGTTTATGTTTCCCTCTTATTACCTTGGGTTTTTCGTCCTGTTGTGGATGGGAAGACTAAGTAGCAGGTGACACGTGATACCTTAGTGAGAACGATGATGCTGATCAGTGGCGAGCTGGAGGCTAACGTACCAGTTTACTACTATCTAGCATTTCTGCTTTCATTGTTGCTTTTGTTGATATATGTTGTGAGTGATGTAGTGAGGGATTTTGTACAGAGATATTGATATGATTCAAGGATGTATGAATATTCTGTTAGATGTTATGGAAGTTTTAAAGTTTCTGTTGTAATGACCCACATTTTTGACCATTCAGATCGACAATGATCCTCACATGTCGACTTTAACAAATCTAAAATACAAATAGTTATTGGGATTAATATAAGAAAAAGAAGAAAGAAGGATAACAATCACAGAATCTGACAACGGAAGGACAAAATATAATAAATAAATAACATTTCTTGAAGCTGTTAAAATATACATTTGATTTTATTTTACAACAATTATCATAGTTAACTATCATAAACATACCAATATTTGCAGCGGAATAATAACAATAAATACGACTGTTGAGCTCCATCTTCATCTTCATAGCGTTGTCTTCAATAACTGAAAACTCAGGCTGACCCGAGCACAAATGAAAATACAAAACACTCAGATCAGAACTATAATATTCTCATATAATTTAAATCAAATTCATGTGATAATATGAGTGCAATAACTTAAGAGATGTTACGGGAATTTCCATCTCCTAAGGATTCGTTAAACTAGATACTATGTAATACAATACGCTATTATAATAGTGTCTATGTTTAAATATAAAATATTAAAATAGCGTAAGCGGGATTGCCATTATTACCCTTACACTGTTTATAGTACTGTAGTCTATATAGATACCGTAAATTCCACTATAAACTAGTGGCTATCAGAGGGCACTCCATAGGTACGGTACAAATCAAAGTCGTAGGAAGCTCGATCAGGATAAAATGACAAGGCACACGAGGAATGCCTGAAGTAGGAATATACTAGTTGCATGCCCGGATTAGTGGTAACGCATAGCCGCACTACCGTCCACCTTGAACAACACTCCCAAATCAAGGATGCACATCAAATCAAATCAATCAAACCGAGGGACTATAGTAATAAAGGAAGAAGTGTTGCCGATGGAGGTAGCTAACCCCATTCGGTTCGGTATAGCCCTATTTTAGTCATTTTAATAATGACCCAAAGGTCAAGGACATCCATCATCGTTCTCTTACTTCATTCCAATAGCGTTCGCCAAACCAACCTACTTCATTGTGGATTCTCCACCATGTACACAGTTGTTAAAGTGGTTTTTGGTATTAGTAGAGAGTATGACAATATTCGATCCCTGTCTCTTTAACAACCAAACGTTTACATTTTTCACACCGATCAGTTCTTTTCATTTCAAAGAGGTTCATACTTCATATCAAAATATCAGATTTTCTTAAAAATCATTTCTTTATTCAAGCCAGAATATTATTCATATTAAAATCTCTACTTAAAAACCAAATTTAGAATCATGTAACGATTTCCAAATAATTTGACTATTTAAAATAGTAGAAAAGTATGTTAAAATAATATATATATATATGTATAATAGTTAGGAAATAAATAGTTATATAATAAAAGTTTAAAATAAAATAGTGTTTATCAAAATTTTGTAAAATACATATATATGTAGTAAAATATAAAGTAGTTGTAAAATAAATAATTGGTTATTAAAATAGTTTATTTAAATCGTAAATATATGTACGGTAGAAAAGTTTATAAAGATAGTACAACATAAATATATGTTAAATAGTGCAGTTTATAAAATAAATAAATATTTACTAAGATAACTTATAAAATGGTTTAAAATATTATAGTTGGAATTGGTATTGTTCCGTCTGAATAATTATGTCAAGTTCCAATTTCAAATCAATGCAGCTCAATTTTGATTCAACTTTTTTTCTTTCAAATCAATTCAGTCCAGACAATCTGATTCAAAATTTTAAAGTTTTAACCTGGAATTCTCGTTTGGAATCATTTTAGTTTATAATAAATCTGGAGTTCACAAATCAAATATTACCATAAATAAGGTTAATTTAAAGTAAATTTTAAATGGACAAGTGCTTAGATTTTTAAACAATTCAATTTCAAAAGGTTAAATACATGCTAAATTACAAATCTTTAGCTTCGATTTACCAAAAAAAAATCATTTAACTTTAAAATACAAAAATTTCAAGTTCAATTTCGAAGGAAATCAATTCATATAATCTCATTTATATTGCTTTAAAAACAATATTTCAAATTTCAAAGTTTAAACAAAATTGTTTAACCAACCAGTGTCCGTATATAATTTTCTTTCCTAAGGCCCAACAATACTTAAAATTTAATTTTAGTATTTTGGGAAAGGATATATATCATTTCAATCCAAATCAGGGTCATAGTTATTTAGTATTTCAACCTATGTTCTTAATTCATTTCGAATATTAATCCCGAGTTTATTTGATGCCCGTAACATCTAGGGTAATGGTTAGGATTAATCAACAATATCAATAAGCATATATAATCAATGTTAATAACAAGATGAATTATGTAACAACCCAAATTTCCCCGCCCTTCGAATCGACCGCAAGGCTCTATCCGGAGGTCGGAAATACTCGGATCATTAACTTTAGGCGCACGACACATCAGAACAAATAACAGACGACTTTTATAAACATCATAATAATGTTACATCAGAGTACAGAATATCATAGTACATCAAAAATTATGCAGCGGAAGATAAGTTTACAATAAATGTAATACAATGCAGTGGAAACATAAACTAATACAATGGAAGGCTATCAATGCTTTGGACATAGCTTTAAGCTTCAATCCATAATCTTATTCAATGAAATAATCTGCAAAATAAACTACTCGACTACCCATGTTGAAAATATGGGCACCCGAGTTTGCAAGAGAAAAACAAACTATGAGTCAGTCATGGCACTGGTGTGAGAAACTTTACAGTTATAATTAACTTATATAAAATAAGGCAAATCACGGGACCACGCCGTATGTCTCGGAACGGGTTTTCTCCACTAGATTGCTAGTGCATAAACAATAATCAACAATAGACATATGGATCTACCATGCATCAAATAACATGCAAATTTCTAATCTACCCATTTAGGCTTAATTCCCAAACTTAGGTTTTCCAAATCCAATTATCTTTACATAAATTGTTTTTTTAGACTTTATTCCCGATTTCTTATTTTAAATCATTTGAAATACATATCTAACTTTCGTAGCAAAGTAGATTTCACTTCGGGATCTCAAACCCAAAATCTTTGGAAATATGAATTCCAAAACAAATGCATACAAATAATATACAACCAAATATCGGGAGGTATTCAGCCCTCGTACAAGGCGACGGGTTCGCACCTTACCAACTCGATATATATACGTGCACCTCCCACGCATGGAGCAGGCTACACCGTACAATTCCCATGAACTTTTAATCGTCCAGGTTACCCAAATATTTAGCCACATATTAAATCATTTTCATATCCCGAAGTAGGGAATTTCATTTCACAACATAATAATCACAAGTACTTTCAAACTATACTTATGGTACTTCCCATCAGCAATTCACACATATGATCAGTCACTATTAATGACATTACCTTTGAGCTCGTACACCTCAAAGAAGGGTGTTAAGCAAGAGAATGAATTCTCCGCCACCAAACAGATACATCATCAGTAACAACTAATCGGTTTTGTGATGAACCACAATGTTAAACACATAATACTTTTCTAAATCATTTCAGAAACATCGGGTTTAGCCCTCGACATTCTTTATATTTTATAAAACATTTTTATAAAACATTCTCTATCCAAAATCGGGAAAATATTTCCTTTCACTTAAGACAATCACATTTCAAAATCATTCATTAAATTTGAAATGAACTCAACAACATCGCTAAACATCTCATAGTCCACTCGTGAAGTGTTTTACAAGATGTTAGCACAAATATTTCTACCCAAACCAATGCTAAATGTAAAAGCATATCTTGCTCATAAACTGGTTGAGTAGAATTCAAACAATAAATCAATCACAATCAATATCAAAAACCAAGTGTATTTTGGTTCCAACACATCTCACGTTTTGGTACATTTAATTACCATTCATTCATTCAAATCTAATTAAAGACTTATTAAAACTCTTCTTAGTTTCAATCTCTAAATTCATTACTTAATGATTATTCAACTTTTTGGAAATTAATCCTGCCTTTACTTAGGTTAAAGAAACAATGTCACTTAAAGCATAGTTCACGATAAACCCCAAAATCATCTTCCATTTAATATGGAACCTTCACGGAAACATGAACAATTCATAATAGATATAAATTTCCATATCAAACAAATACTATAAGTGGAATAGCGGCAAGGCCTTATAAATTCCATAAATAGTAGCAATCTTCCTTCATAGAAGCTCATCTCAATTATTATTAAATTGAATTCCATTCAATTCCAATTTAGTAAATTTAGTTTACTAAATTGGAAAATTTTACTTTGGAAACTTTTCTATCAAATCTTAGTTAAAAGATTATCAAATTCCAAACCATATATTGAATACATCGGATGTTTTTCTCTGCTAAAAATTGACATGAGCTCCAAATCACTCCAAATTAGTTTCATTACAAAGCTTTCATCGATATGGTTCCAACGCATCTTGATTCGCTGAATTCCGAGTTCATATGAGAAAGTTATGATCATTTCAAGTAAACTAATTATTTCACCCTTTGTTTTTCCCTGTTCGGTTATTTACATTGGATGTTTTCCTCCACCAAAAATTATCGTGAGTTCCAAATCACTCCAAATTAGTTTCGTTGGAAAGCTCTCTGCGTGGCGGTTCTAAGCACCCAATTTCGCTCAATTCTAAGTTCGTATGAAAAAATTATGACCGTTTAAATATTTAAGTTTCTTTTTTTCACTGTTCGGCCATTAATTAATGGCCGAACAGAAGGCATTTGCTCGGCCATTAATGGCCGGACGGGTGTTAAACCCCCAAAAAAATTACATTTTTGTCTACCAAACATCTCCAAAATGATACCGGCTAATTCCCGTTGGCCTATGATGTTAAATATATGCAAATGAGACGTTTATAACTCACCAAAGCAACTTATAACACCAAATTTACATGCACAAATATTCACATAAGAGATTTGCAATGATTCTTTATTATAAACTCCAAAATGATTAAATTCTCTAACCAAAGCAATCAAATGCGACACAGGTGAATTGTGAAGTTTTAGAACTTGCCAGTGCGACAACGGAGCTTCACAATATCACCAAATCAACTAGTAACTTATGAATTAGATTATGTGGACAATTCAAATCAAAAAATTTATTTCAATGAAACATGGACATATGAAACCGACTAAGCTTCACTAGCCTATCCAATTCACTAGCATATCATCAAACAACAATCATTCATCAACCCAAACTATTAGCTAACAACAATTAATTAACTAGCCCTTTCATATGTGAGTTGAGATTTCTCACATATAACGGATAAAAATCATATTTTTAACATGCTAATCATTATTTAACATCTTATTAAGCTTGTATCAGCAAGCAATATTCAACACACAATTCAACTAATTAACTTGTAAACAATAATTATAATCTAACCCTTTTATATGAGGAGTTTCTCACCTTATCTTGCTAGAAGCAAGAAATCAATCCTATGACAAGTTAGAACAACCTCTCTTCCAATATCGCATGCAAATCTCCAATCTAAGCACATATAATTGAATTTCCTAAGAATTAGGTCATTGTAAATCATAGAAATCAAAGAGAAAACAAGATGGAGAAGATGAAGAGGAGTTGGAGAAGCTTACTCAAGTTGTCTCTCCAAATTAGCACTTGATTAAAGCTTGGAATCAAGAAGCCTAGCTTAGGAATTTTAATTTCCTTTTCCTTTCCCCATTTTCTAATTTTTCTCCAAGTGTTGGAATGAATGAATGGGAGACATATGATTGGGCACTTAAAAGGAAGTGGGCTAAGTTGGCTAACCAAGCCTTAACAAAGGTGCCAAAATTCCAAAGCTCAGAATATATCAAAGTTTATACTTTTCGAACTCCTAAACGATATTTTGGACTAAATGGAATTGGTTTCGAGTACAAATTCATCCGTATGAAAAATGTGACTTTTTGGACATATACGATGATTTAAAAATAGAATTTTTATATTCTAACGCATTTTCCTATAAAATTATATTAAAAATAAATGTTAAATTTGTTCCAAAATCTCAAGGATGTGACAAATTGCATAATCAATACATTGAATATATAAATCCAAGACATCCATCAAAATCAATACATCTAAACAGCTCAATGTGATATCGGTTTACTAGTCATCAGGTATGAGGTTTTTAAACTAGTAATTAAATTCTAGATGTACAATTTATATTAACAGTTAAATTAAATTACACAGTCTATGCAGATTAACACAAATAAGCAATTTAAACAATCAACAACAAACAGAACAATCATATCATAACATGAATTTAATTTAGCTAACAATCAAATATTTTAGTTAGGTGTGAGTGGGTTTAATCGCTCACCTTGATTTTAAACGAGATTGAAATCCAAAATTTAGCCCAAAATTTAACAGTCACTTAATCAGTCCCGACAGCTCCATGTTATCGGAATTTTGATACGATCCCAATGGATCCAATCGCGTGTAAACTGTGTTCGTATAAAGAAGTCATATAAGTTTGAACGTTTGCAATTCAAATTAAATTAAAATAAAATAATATAATACTTTCCTCACCAGCTAGTTGCGCGCGACGTCAGCACATATTTCCTACCCTTTCTTCTTTGTGAATTGAGCGCTCCAGGCATCACTGAAGTTAAAAACCCAATAGTTGTTCAATTTGAAAATCACGCACCACGCCTAATACCTCCGGTCACCGATCCAACGTCATCATCAGAAGCGTCGTCGAAAGTTCCACCTGCGCCGACGATCTGACTCTGTCCGATGGCATCCCCGACCTCCAAAACCCATCAAACCATGTACACTTCCTGACCCAATTCCGGCAATTTATGAAACCATCTACAATGATCATCCGTATGGATGCAAAGATCTCATGAAGCTCTACGAGTTTGACTTTAGAAGTTCTTGAAATCGTTGATCGGATTGAAATATATTGAGGGAAGAGGAATCGTGTATTTCTGGCCATTGAAATAAAAATAGGGCGGCGGCCATGTTTTAGATTAGGGCTATGGAATTAATATTTTAATATTATATTTCTCGATTTACGTGTATTTAAGCAAAAATTGGAACTGTGTCCAAATCAGGCCTACTTACAGCCTAACAATTGGTTTTGACGCCTCCTGAACGCAATGGAATAGGTTTCAAATCCCAATTCCAAAGTCTGTAGAAGTTTCTTCTAAATCTCGATTATTTAATTAAATTACACACACAAATTTCTACACGTTTTAAATTATTACGATCAAACGATAACTCCGATGGCTACGAAATTTTAGATCTTACAATAATTTACAATTCCGGATCCAATAAAATTAATTCCATCGAATTCCGAGATCATTTGCAAAATGAAAATTTTAACCAGTTCATTAATATATTAAAATATTCATTTTTCATTTATTCACCTTAAATTAAATTCAAAGATTTATAAATTTTATTCAAATCAAAATAAAATTCATATAAACTTATAAATCAACACGCGTTTATCATGAATTTAAATTTCATTATTTACAAATTCAAATTTTATTCAATTATTACTTACACTAATCATTTTCATTAAAATATATTATTATTAAATTCCAACTTTCAATGTTAACCAATATAAACAAAATCACAAACTTATCTACAACCAATACACGTCACAATTATCAAAATAAGTCAAACTTAATTACTTAAACAATTTTATTTAAGTTCCCACATACAGTAATGCTATATCAATATTTAAAGATTAATTATAAATTTATTGTTAAACCTAAATAATTCAATATTAATTTCAATCCTCAAAATTTACAAAACAACCAAATTATAACTATCTTTATTATAATTGCATATAATTACATTTACAACATGTTGAAATTTCATTCATAAACCATTTGATTAAGTTCACACCACATATTTTTGCAATTTGAATCACTAAAGTTTAACTATAATTTATTGACTCAATTAAATTCAAATAGTTCGATATTAAATTTCAATTCTCAATAATTATATTTTTAATCAATGTAGATAATGACATTTATTACCAATTGACATTCTTTGTATAAAGAATGAATGTATATTATTGTCATGTTCAATAAATTAAAATTTTCAACATATATGAAATTCCAAAATTAGTTAATTTGTTATAATTTTTTAATCCAACATTGCTTCAAATTTCTATATAATTAAGTTATTAAACAGAAGTCATATCATATACAACCATTGGAATTCATTGCTTAACAAGTCAAATTAAGTTCATATCTTAACAATTCACGACACGAATTATTAAATTTTAATACTTAAACAAACATTGTCCAAAATCACATTAAATTTAATATTTTAATTTTTCGCAAAATCTCGGGATGTTACACTCTCCCCCACTTGAAACTTATTATCCTCGAAAAGGTGTAGTAAGAAAGTTGTCAATTTATATATTTAATAATTTAATATCTTGTTCAACTTAGAAACAATTATCTACACAAAAGTTTAATATAGGATTGAAAACTCAAAATTTCACAAAATTTTCTAAGCCATAAATTCATGGAAAATTTTGGTAGAGTCCCCTTTGTATGGTTAGGTCCGGAAAACAATAATATATATATATATATATATATATATAATCATAAATATACATCACATCTTAGTGATGAGGCATCCCAAACAATGGGGAAACAATATATACATTAAAATACGATATATAATTTGATATACGTACCTTCTGTTTGTGTTATTAACGATTTATCTTATTTTAAAGCAAGCAAAAAAAATTATTTTATGTGCAAGCAGCTTCAAAAGAAAGCAAATGCCATCAATACCTACTAAAAACACTCAACAACAAATAACGTACATATAAAAGAAATAAATCTATAAGTCATCCATAAATAAATATAAAAGAGCCAATGCGATTAAAAGATCAAATCAAATGTCAAAACGATTATATTCCTCCAAACAAGTACAATATCAAATTCCACAATGTCAATATTTTATTTTTACACTTCGTTTGTTCATTCCCTTCTTTAACAATCATAATTTCATTTGTTATCTTTCATTCCCTATTCATTTCCAATGTCAATGCTTGGTTTATTATATATTTTACCTTCTATCATTATTCAATTTATTTACATTCACTCATCGACATTCATTTTTTTCCAATAATTATATAGGTTTCCATTCAATTCATTTAACCGCTAAATTGATTCACTTCAGTTTTATTACATTTATGCTTATTCACTTACAATTATTTTAACTGATTAGTTAAGTCATTATTATCTTTTCTTTTATTAAATCACATTTACCCTTCGACCTTTTTGTTTCCCATTTAACTCAAATGTATTATATTCAGCATTAATTTTCATTTGCGCATTCCAATAACTTCATCACTTAGGCTTAAGTTAATTATAGTCCAAACTCCTACAAAATTTCAACTTACCATCAAATTCATTTTACATTTCCTAAGTAAATGTTTATTTCATCATTTCTCTTATTTATTTCATTTAAGTGGTAATATCATTTTATTTTCCATTATACTCTAATTCAATTTATATCGAAGTCCAATTTTCTTTACTTACTTAGTTGAATTCAATTTTCATAACAAACCAAGTGTATATCGTTATAGTCATAACTTGCGTCCTCTTTAATTTCATAACCCATCAATATAATTTCACCATTTATTATTCATAACTATACTTATATATTATGTAATTGTCAATTCTTATAACATTTTCACTTCTTAAATACTATGGTAAGTTATATATGTTAGAAAAAAGGTTTAATATTATACAAATTTAGTATTACCCAATTTGCTTCAATTTTTACCATATCACATTCCTAAGAGATTACCTTATCTCATATTTGTCGTAGATTCATTTCATTTGTTTCACAATTCAATGGTTTAAAATTTCAAGTTTAGTTCATTACTTCAATCATTCAAGAAGTTAAGAGTTTCAACTTCGAGTTCATTCCCAAATCAAATTTCAAAATATTATATATATTATATCTTTTATATAAACCATTTTATAAATGATTCAAACGAATTTCAATTTCTCAAAACAAGGTATAAAACTTCTAAGTGGTCTCCTCCACTCAAACTCTCGAAAATAAACGTCGAAGATGCATGCACTCATCACCGAAATCTTTTCCAAAGACAAGAGGGGAGTATACATTTATTTCAAAAATTCATTTGGAAACAATTTCTATATGAAACAACCTTTTTAAAATATAAATATATTATTTCAAAACCATTTTTAAATCAATATTACAAAACCACCCAAAATTAAATTCTCAAATTCATATTTAACTCCTTATTTCATTACCAATTAATTTTCAATATTTTATTTTTTCTATAAAAAATAATTCAATAGTCAATAATTTAGTTATATTGACTTATTTAAACAAATTTAATAGGTTTTCAAATAATTCCTTATATACAAAATATAATCCAAAACAATATTGTGTCAATCGGTTCTATTCGAGTGTTCAGAAATCCCTATCGATGTCTTGGCATCCCAAGTGTCGATCAGAATTCATAAATGCCCAACGGAATAAACCAACATGATATAAAACCATTTTTATATCAAAATTACAAGTACACTCTCTCATATACACTCAAACTCATTCTTGGGTATTACAACCCTATCTATAATGAGTTAGTCCCAAATAGAGCCAAGGTTTTCGCTAAACTAAAGCTCTGATACCAACTGTAACAACCTACATTTTTGACCATTCAAATCGATAGTGATTCTCGCATGTCGACTTAAACAAATCTAAAATACAGATAGTTATTGATATTAATATAAGAAAAAAAAGAAAGAAGAAAGCCAATCACAGAATGCCACAACGGAAGGACAAAATATAATAAATAAATAAAAGTTCATGAAGCTATTAAAACATACATTTGATTTTATTTTACAACAATTATCAAAGTTCACTATTGTGACGAAAAGGAATTTCGCTCGGTCCGAACCAGTCGCTAAACCGATCTAGACCGTTCGAAACGCCTGATCGTTTTGAGAACACGACAAAATAGAACGCAGACGGAGGAACATTTCACTGTTATTACAACAATGCGTCAGATTACAAGAATATACAGAGTATAAATGAATAAATAGTTTTAAATTCATTTCAAAAGCAATTTCAACTTCCATTTCAATTCAAATCAAAATTGAATCTTTCCTTATAAATTCGTTTTAAAATTCATTTCTATTCAATTCATGTTTCAATTCAATTTGAATTCATTTTCAATTCAATTCAATTTCAAAGTCGTTTCCTATTCGATTCAATTCAAATTGATTTTCTATTCGATTCAATTCAAATTGGTTTTCTATTCGATTCAATTCAAATTGGTTTTCTATTCGATTCAATTCGAAATCGGTTTATATTCAATTCATTTCGAAATCGTTTTTTTTATTCCATTCATTTTCGTTTTCTATTTGAATCAAATTCATTATATATTCAATTGAAATCAAATTCGTTTTATACTCAATTCGAATTCAATTCGTTATATATTCAATTCGAATTCGTTTTCTATTCAATTTGATTCAAATTTCATTTCAAAATATGCGATTTCGAAATCACTTCTCAATATTCATTTTAAAATGAATAAAATCGTTATAAATATCGTTCACGTCGAAATGGCGTCAATCTAATCAACACGGCTTCATATATTTCTATTTTCAAATATTCTATTTCAAATATTATTCTTTATTTTCTAAATTGGAATGAGGCTCAATCAATCACCATATAATGTTAATTATATGGATTTTCATACATCACACGTATATAATAGCATTGAAAAATAATCAACCATCAACCAAAGTGCACTACACTGTATAAGCATCAAATATAGATATCTAACGCTCATAACAGCCTGTCAATCAATCGATTGACTTATTTAATCAATCAGGATGAGTGAACTTCAAATTTCATCCCAACACCCGTGTGGGGTTTCAAACAATCAAACACAGATTTTTATTCGTGCAGTTGGGCGATGTGTAAAATTTATCGACCCAACCAATATCAGTCAAATCAGTGCATATAAACAAATCAGCCGATTTGTCTATAAATATCTATTTATTCACTTTCACGTTAAAAATTATATTTTTAACGATAAAATACACAATGGGATATGTATCGTGAGCTGATTCGGCTATTACGATATGTTTTCATCAAATTTAAAACATAAATCAGTATATATTCAATTTGAACGTACATTTTAAATTACCGGGGTCACATATTAACTAGAAAAATTCCCGAAAAATATTTCCTAGCTTCGTATTGACGATACGGTCCTAACAAAACTAGTTTCGTCGAATTCTGAGACCGTTTGAAAAATGGTCATTTTCCAGTCGATTAAAATCAACTGAAGCTGGTCAAACGCGTTTTCTTTTGCCACGCTCACATATTGATTCGAAAAACTATGAAATTTGAAACCTAGCAATAACTTTACATCACGGATCCAACAAAAGTGGTTTTATCGAAATCCGAGGTCGTTTGCAAAATTTCCATTTTTAAGGGCCTGAATTCCATAGCGACTATTCAGAATTTCCAACTGGACATATCTTTTTATCCTTGCTATGAAATTTCAATTTTTCGGATTCATTGGAAAGATATTCACAATTAGATTCCATTATTTTTGGTTTCACTAAAATCCAGTTTATTTTGCACCCGGTACATTCAATTGAAGTATGAAATCGAATTGTCGAACTACCGCGCCATTTTCAATTCCTTTTAAAAATATAAATAAATATTTATATTCTAACGTCGATCTATATAACTATATACGATTGAATTTTATTCAAAAGAAATTTTCTCGTCGATATTATTTAAAATAATTCATTTTAAATGTTCAAAATTCGCTAAAATTGCGACTAATAAAATTTTCAAACTGACCCAGATTTTCGGGTTGTTACAACTATCATAAACATACTAATATTTGCAGCGGAATAATAATAATAATAAATACGTCTGTTGAGTTCCATCTTCATCTTCATAACGTTGCCTTTAGTAACTGTAAATTCAAGCTGACCCAAGCATAAATGAAAAGACAAAACACTCGGATCAGAACAATAATATTCTCACATCAGTTAAATCAAATTCATGTGATAATATGAGTGCAATAACTTAAGAGATGTTACGGGAATTTCCATCTCCTAAGGATCTATTAAAATAGATGTTATATAATACAATACGCTATTATAATAGTTTCTAGGTTTAAGTATAAAAAATTAAAATAGCGTAAGCGAGATTACCATGATTACCCTTGCATCGTTTATAATAACGTAGTCTATACAGATACCGTAAAGTCCACTATAAACAAGTGGCTATCAGAGGGCACTCCATATGTACGGTACAAATCAAACTCGTAGGGGCCCGATCAGGATAAAATGACAAGGCACACGAGGAATCCCCAGGGTAGGAATATACTAGTTGCGTGCCCGGACTAGTGCTAACGCATAGCCGCGACTACCACCCACCTCGAACAACACCCCAAATCAAGGATGCTTATCAAATCAAATCAATCAAACCGAGGGACTATAGTAATAAAGGAAGAAGTGTTGTCGATGGAGGTAGCTAACCCCACTTGGTCCGGTATAGCCCTGTCTTAGTCATTTTAATTATGACCTGAAGGTTAAGGATATCCATCATCGTTCTCTTATTTCATTCCAGTAGTGTTCTCCAAACCAACCTACTTCATTCTGAATTCTCCACTACGTTGTTAAAGTGGTTTTCGGTATTGGTTGAGAGTATGACAATATCCGATCTCGGTCTCTTTAACAACCAAACGTTTACATTTTTCACGTCGACCAGTTCTTTTCATTTCAAAGAGGTTCATATTTCATATCAAAATATTAGATTTTCTTAAAAATTATTTCATTATTCAAGCTAGAATATTATTCACATTAAATTCTCCATTTAAAAACCAAATTTAGAATCTTGAAACAATTCCAATTCCAAATAATCTGACTATTTAAAATAGTAGAAAAGTATGTTAAAATAATTTAGATATATATATATAATAGTTAGGAAATAAATAGTTATATAATAAAAGTTTAAAAAAAATAGTGTTTATCAAAATTTTGTAAAATACATATATATGTAGTAAAATATAAAGTAGTGGTAAAATAGATAATTGGTTATTAAAATAGTTTATTTAAATAGTAAACATATATAAGGGAAATAGGTTATAAAGATAGTACAACATAAATATATGTTAAATAGTATAGTTTATAAAATAAAATAAATATTTAATTAAATAACTTATAAAATGGTTTAAAATATGTGAATATTAGGCACACGTCCCTAAAACCGAACTTAACTAGAGCGACCTCCCTCCCTAAGTTTCCATGCAAACCCGGTCCATATTTTTATACTTGTGTGTTTTTGCAAAAAAAAAAAAGGCACTGCCAAGTAAAAAAAAAAAATCTAAAATCTGCAAACATTCCAAGAAGTTTGCGGAAAAAAAAAAGTTGCATACATGTATGCAACTACTGCAGAAGCTGTTTTCATTGAAAATCTGGACCAAAACTTGCATACATGTGTGCAACTATTTGAAATACTTGCAAATATATATTCAAGTATTGCATGAAGAAAACTTAACTGAAATTTTTCCTGCAGACTGTTGCACACATGTGTGCAACTTTTCTGTTTTATTGCACACTTGAATGCAAATAAATATGAACTGTTTTGCATGGATGTGAATTTTTGCACACTTTTATGCAAGAATTTTACAATACTTGCACAGATGTGTGCAAAAAAACCAACACAGATGCATAACTGAAATACTTGCACAGAAATATGCAAGAAAATTTATATATGTGCATATTATTATGCATTTAACTGCAGTTTCGTTGTTTTTCTGTTTTTTTGGTTTTTAACGTGTTTTCTATGTTTTTTCAACTGAATTTTTTTATGTTTTCGTGTTTTATTTAAATATGAATTTATGTTTTTTTCGTTTTTTTATGAATTTTCGAAAAATAGGGACCTAATTTACAATAAGTTTGGGACCGGATGTGAGCCTAATTTTAAAACTTAATAAGGACCTGTGTTAAACAGACCCTTTAAATATTATAGTTGGAATTGGTATTGTTCCTTCTGAATAACTTGAAGTCATGTTTCAATTTCAAATCAATGCAGCTCAATTTTGATTCAACTTTTTTTTTTCAAATCAATTCAATTCAGACAATCTGATTCAAAATTTTGAAGTTTTAACATAGAATTCTCATTTGGAATCATTTCAGTTTATACAAATCTAGAGTTCTCAAATCAAATATTACTTTAAATAAGGTTAATTTAAAGTAAATTTTAAAAATGGACTACGGTCTGGATTATTAAATAATTCAATTTCAAAAGGTTCAGTTCATGCTAAGTTACAAATCTTTAGCTTCAGTTTACAAAAAAAAAATCCATTTAACTTTAAATTCCAAAATTTTGAAGTTCAATTTCGAAGGAAATCAATTCATAAAATGTCATTTATATTGCTTTTAAAATAATATTTCAAAGTTTAAACAAAATTGTTTAACCAATCGGTGTTTGTATATAATTTTATATCCTATGGCCAAATAATACTTCAAATTTAATTTTATTATTTTGGGAAAGGATATATATCATTTCAATCCAAATCAGGGCCATAGGTATTTATCATTTTAATCTACATTCTTAATTCATTTCAAAGATTAATCTCGGGTTTATTTGATGCCTATAACATCTAGGGTAATGGTTGAGACTAATCAACAATAATCAATAAGCATATATAAACAATGTCAATAACAAGATGAATTACATATCACTACATTAAATATATAAATCCAAGGCATCCATCAAAATCAATACATCTAAACAGTTCAATGTGATATTAGTTTACTAGTCATCACATATGAGGTTTTTAAAGTAGTAATTAAATTCTAGCTATACAATTTATATTAACAATTAAATTAAATTACACAGTCTATGCAGATAACACAAATAAGAAATTTAAACAATCAACAACGAACAATACAATCATATCATAACACGAATTTAATTTAACTAACAATATTTTAGTTAGGTGTGAGTGAGTTTAATCACTCACCCCTCTGGATCAGTCCGCGACAGCTCCGTGTTGTCTGGAATTTCAATACGATCCCAACGGATCCAACTGTGCTTCAAACTGTGTTCGTATGAAGAAGTTATATAAGTTTGAACGTTTGCAATTCAAAATAAAATAAAATAAAATAATAATTTCCTCACCCACTAGCTATGCGCCACGACAACATGCGTTTCCTCCCTTTCTTCTTCATGAATTGAATGCTCCAGGCATCACTGAAATTAAAAACCCAACAGTCGTTCAATTTGAAAATCACACACCACGCCTAACACCTCCGTTCACTGGTCCAACGTCGTCATCATAAGCGTTATCGAAAGCTCCACCTGGCCGATGATCTGACCCCGTCCGATGGCGTCCTGGGCCTCCAAAACCCGTCAAACCACGTGCACTTCCTGGTCCAATTACGGTGATTTATTATATCATCTACAACGATCATCCGTATGGATGCAAAGATCTCATGAAGCTCTACGAGTTTGACTTTTGAAGTTCTTGAAATTGTTGATCGGATTGAAGTATAATGAGGGAAAAAGAATCGTGTATTTCTGGCCATCGAAAGAAAATTAGGGCGGCTGCCATGTTTTAGATTACGGTTCTAGAATTAATATTTTAATATTATATTTCTTGATTTACGTGTATTTAAGCCAAAATTGGAGCAGTGTCCAAATCAGGCCTACTTACAGCTTAACAATAGGTTTTGACGCCTTCAAAACGCAATGTAATAGGTTTCAAAGCCTAATTCCAAAGTCTCTAGCAGTTTCTTCTAAAACTCGATTATTTAATTAAATTATACACACAAATTTTTTCACGTTTTAAATTATTACGATCAAACGACTCCGATGTCTACGAAATTTTAGATCTTACAATAATTTACAATTCCGGATCCAATAAAATTAATTTCATCGAATTCCGAGATCATTTGCAAAATGACAATTTTAACCAGTTCATTAACATATTAAAATATTCATTTTTCGTTTATTCAGCTTTAAATTTAATTCAAAGGTTTATAAATTCTATTCAAACCAAAATAAAATTCATGTAAACTTATAAATCAACAATCGTTTATCGTTGAATTCAAATTTCCTTATTTACAAATCCAAATTTTATACAATTATTAATTACACCAATCAATTTCATTAAAATATATTATTATTAAATTCCAACTTTCAATGTTAACCAATATAAACAAAATCACAAACTTATCTACAACCAATACACGTCACAATTATAAAAATAAGTCAAACTTAATTACTTAAACAATTTTATTTAAGTTCCCACCATATAATAATGCAATATCAATATTTAAAGATTAGTTATAAATTTATTGACCTAATTAAATCATAATAATTCAATACTAATTTCAATCCTCAAAATTTACAAAACAACCAAATTATAACTATCTTTACAATAAATGCATATAATAACATTTACAACAAGTTGAAATTTCATTTATAAACCATTTGATTAAGTTCACACCGTATATTTTTGCAATTTGAATCATTAAAGTTTAACTATAATTTATTGACTCAATTAAATTCAAATAATTTGATATTGAATTTCAATTCTCAATAATTACAATACAAACCAATTTATATTTTCAATCCATGTAGACAACAACATTTATTACTAGTTGACATTCTTTGTACAAACAACGAATGTATATTATTACCATATTCAATAAATTAAAATTTTCAACATATATGAAATTCCAAAATTAGTCAATCCATTATAATTTGTTAATCCAACATTGCTTCAAATTTCTATATAAATTAAAAAGAGGTCATTATCATATATAGCCATTGAAATTCAATATTTAACAAGTCAAATTAAGTTCATATCTTAACATTTGACGACACGAATTATTAAAATTTAATATTTAAACCAACATTGTCCAAAATCACATTGAATTTAAATTGTCGCAAAATCTCAGGATGTTACATCTGTGCAATGGTGTTTCACTACTATTACATGTTGTATATGTTCCATTATATTTTATCCTTGTGTTGTAAGTCATACGACTTGTTTCGTTTGTGTTATCATACCCCGATGATCGTCCACAGCTGTCTGACACACTTTTTAGCGCATTATTCTTCTTATTAGTGCATAAGTTATGGGCGATCGTCACAAACCATCTCTTGTGCCTATTACAATTGTTTTGAAAATGATCTTGTGAATCTCTGATCTAAAATTGATATTGCTGCTTTGATAAAAGGAATAATCTTGAAAATATTTTGATGACTACCTATTTTGGTAAAAATTGTGTACTGCTTTGATAGATGGAATTGATAGCTTGATTTGCTTGCTTGGGCATGGTGATTTTGTTATGAAAAATTCAGTGCTTAGTTTTCGTTGACCTCTATGATCAATTAGGAACCCCAAGTGGTATCAATTTCGAAGTGTTGAAGTTTTTTTTATTGATTTGATTCTCATTATGTATATACTTTCTAAATTCCTCTTACAATTGATTTTTTTAAAATCATTTACTGATTATTTATTCAGAAATTGAAATCAATAACCGAATTGAACTATATTTAGAATTCTTTAAAATTACTATCAGATTTTTGAAATTGTGATGAGTTGTGAGTATAGTATACTTCATAACAAGAGGAAATTTTATTTAGATTCTCATGATTTTTTGAACAGTTTCTATAATATCTTTGAATTGGGACTTATTTCATGACCATCCTCTTTTTCAATCATCATTTGACATCCATCATGATTTTATATTAATGTAGAGAGTTTAATTTTTGTAAATTCATCTTAAGTATATAGCTTCAAAATTTGTGATGGAAATGTGATTATATTTTTTTATAGAAAAAGATATAATTGAAAATTTTCAAAGATCCCGGTACAGTTAAGCATATTTAATAATATGATTTATTTAGAAATTTATTTCATAACCATTTCTGTACCTACCATATTTCTATTATTTATATTGGTTTTATATACTGAGGAGATTTTGAAGAAGAAAATGATAAATATATAATATTCTTAAGTATCTCTCTAACCTTATTTAAAAATCCAAGATCTAGTTATGCATGGTTAAGAGATTACTTATAATTTAGGTTGCAGCTGACCTCATTTAAAAACCCAAGACCTAGTTATGTGTGGTTAGTGTGCTCTTAAAATTAAAAGGAAAAAAAATAAAAAATAAAAAAAATAAAAATTTATATGAAATCCTCCTTGGTGTGTAAAAACTAGCCTATCAATCCATTTTCTAATTTGTGAAATGTGTAAATATTTTATGGTATATTATGGTTTGTTGATTGATAGTTATTGGGATTTGAGATCATTTGATTTTGTCACTCGATTTGAATTTATAATCATGGTCCAAATCCATCACTGTTTTGTGCTAATTAATTTAAAAACTTACTTGAAAATAATTGGAATCCACATTGTTTTAAAACTTTCTCCATCATTATAAAATCCATCGTAAATCCATCATTCTAAAATGTGAAATTTGTTCTAGTTCTTAGAATATTATGATTTTTGTTTGATTGAATGAGATTTATGATGGACATTCTCTCTCTTGAGCTACTTTTATATTTCTAGTCTATATTTCATCACCTTTTTTTATTTCTATATCCTTTTGATGATAACAAAAGGGGGAGAATAGGTTAAGATTTTGATCAGTGAGTGAATATGTCATAAATATTTTAATACTGAAATTTCAGTTATTGTTTTCTTTTCACTCATGCACTTATCGTGGGGTAGTTTAGTTGTGGGGGGGAGTATACATATAAGGGGTTTCAACAATTCACTGTCAAACACATTTATTATATTCACTACAACAAAAAAACTATATTACAACTGTAATTTTACAACTGTCAAAAAATAACTGTTGTAATAAATGTCTATTACAACATTTCCTGTACGCCTATTGCGAATATCCCATGAAATTTAGGCGGCATTAGTGAAAATTTGGCTACAACTGCTTGTTACGTGATATACTTTCACTTCCCACACAAGCCTCGTCGCATCCTCTTCTCCAAAATTAATCCTTTTCCATAAATCAAAATCAATCTCTTTCTCCCCTCAGATGAAATTCCCTCTCACCAAACTGGTTCTCGCTGCTAGGTATCCTTCTCTTCCACTCTTACCGATCCAAAGCCCTTCTTCTTTCCTCTCCTTTGATTTGATTTTGCCTGTGAGGGAGAGCCCTTAACCCGTTTTCAGATCTGTTTCTCAGATCTAAATCCTTTACTTCAAGCCCCTCTTTCTCATCGTTCCTGCCCCCGCGTATCTTCCTCATTCCCAAACTGCTACTTTTGTCATTTCAATGGTCAGTGTGGCGTCCTGTCATGTTTTCTCTTTACATCATGTTGTGGCTTGTTTTGTTCTCGTTCGCGTCTTCCCATTCGTCCCTGCCAACAGTGTGCTCTGCTAGGAGTCCAGGCAAGTTACAAAGGCGATGTATTGAGCTAACAGTGGTGTGGTTCGGCTTGTTGTTTTGTTGAAGATATAATACCTTCATGGAGTATTTTTTCTGCATGTTTAGCTGCATCATTGAGCAGTTTCGGGTTTGATCTGTTCTTCTATTCTGTTAAACACTCCTCTTGGCTTTCACTATTTATCAATTTTTCTTTGGGGTTGAGCAGTTTGTAGTCCCTAGCTTGGTTGGCTGATATAGGGTCTACAGTGCTTTATCAGATTGAAATATCGGTGTGGGATGAGTCTGTTTGTGAAGCAGTTTCGGCTTTGTAACTTGAATTTCTTCTTGGAGTGTGTAGTGTGGATTAATGCAAGTTGTCTTTGGTTTACTTGGTAGAAATGTGGTGCAGGCTGTGCCTTCTTGACAGTATGGAGTCTATGTTGAGCCATTGAAGATCTAGTGCCTGCTTGGTGTTAGTTCTTCCTGGTCTTGCTTGTTGATGGATTCTTTGGTGTCTTTACAGATTTCTTCTGGTTACTTGCCATCAAATGTTGGTATGGTAAACTCTTGAATGAGCTGTATTGTTCCTTAGGACCTGTTTTTATGCTATGTGCTCACAATTAGTTCCTTTTTTTTTTACTTACAATGCTACCATCTTCTGTCATGTTTATTATATACTTGACATAATTATTTCTTGTTGGTTATTTTTTTGTTAGATCTTGTAGATTTATGAAGGCATTGTATGGCTTGCTTTATGGCTCTTCCGACAACACCAAGTACGAAAATGATCGTCGTTCAATTATTGGTACGCGGTCTTATGTGCTTTTCAATTTGGAGAAATTAATCTATAGACTTGTTAGGCAGGTAAGTTTTTACTGACTATTATTTGTTAAGCAGGTATGTTTTTACTGATTATTATTTGGTTTCATTTTCTGGATCTGTTTGTCTCTTGAATCTTAATAGTGTGAGTTCTATCTTCTATGCCACTCATGGTAAATGCAGGCATATTTTTTGTAGTTATACATCTTTATGCAACCATATACATACTATTGATTTTAAATCTTACATTGGATAGAAAATATTAGTAGTCAAGCTCTGTTTTGCTTAATATACCATGTATATATATGCACAATGTGAACTGTGACCCTTTCCTTTGTCCACTAAGGTATGTCTTCGAGAAATGTTTATACTTCACATTATCATATCAGTTCATATTTATTTACAGAAATATTAACATTGAATGTTGCATAGCTTATGTTACGTTTTATAGCTTAGGTTACTTCATACTTTAATATAATTTATTCTTATTACTTAATATGTTATATACTAAATACAGTTTAATTTAAGAACACCTGCAGCATTGCAAGAAATTCTCAAATTCATTGGAAGTCAACTCAAGAATGAAGACCATTGCAAGACCTACAACATTGCGAGAAAATCTCAATTTCATTATGTTTGTATTACTCCTAGTGATGTATATTTATGAAAGATGACTTCAAGTAATTTGGATTTTGGAGTCTTGGATAATGGACTTTGTAATTTCTTTATGTACTTAAGATACTTGTATGATTTAAAAAATGATGAGAGTTTGAAAATTCTAATATATTGTTTTGGTTCATATTTTAAGTTTGTTTGATATCTTCAGTTTTGTAGATAATATGTTCTGAAATGAATTCTTTTATTAATAGTATGTATATAATTTGTTCATATATTACAACTTTAAATAATACTTTTAATAAAATATATTACAACAGTTACAAAAAGTTGTAATAAAGTTTTTTATAATGGTGGAAAACAGTTGTAAAATATACATTTCACAACGGTGCAAAAAAGTTGTAAAAGCTTTTAGTCTGCTACAACTTCTTAATAGACGACGGCGGCCCTACCGTTGTAAAAAGTCTTTTACAATTTTTTTTCCACCGTTGTAATATGGTCAATTTGTTGTAGTGATTCAAAATCTTATTATATGTTTGTCATCATCAAAAGGGGAGATTATTGTATATAACAATTGTATGATTTTTGTTTGATGATAACAAACATATATATTATTATAAATGTGTTTGCATCTGTACTATTCTACTACATCACAGACAGAAATAGATATTCATACTTAAATAGAATACTACTATACAAGAATTTAAAATATTCAAACAGTGTTTTATTTAAATATAATAATATATTTCTACATTTGAATAGTACAAATTTATAACTCCACTATTTGTACATCTCACTGTAATACATTACGTTTCACATTCAATTTCATTTGTTACATCAGCTCCTCACTACAAACCCTCCGTTTCACTTAGTTGTATATACATTGACACACATAGTCTTATATACACACTTACTCTCACTTGTCTTCTGTCTGTCTGCACAGTCAGTCCAGTCATCTCTTACCTGTCACAGAAGCATATACAGTAAACTGGAACGAAATAATTTTAAATCCTAGCAGATATAATTTTATTTTCAAATTTATTTGCCTTAGAATTTTGGTGTGTTTCTCATCATAGTTCATGACTTGATCTAATTTATATATACATCCATCTTTGTCTAGACTGCTTGTGATATTCACAGTGATTCACTGTAAATACCACAAGGTAGACAACATCTCTAGTGCTCATATATATATTTTGCACATACACAATACATGTATACACATACATGCGTATGCATATACACATATATTTTGTGCAGGGGCAATATGGTTAGCAAGGGACAAATATATCGAAAGCGTGATGTGTTCAGGTGAAGCCTGACATACATGCATGTGCATAAGTCAACTGTCCATGAACATCACAAGGATCAAGACAAGTTCAACATATACGCAAGGAACATGCCAAGCCAATTTGAAATAAAGGCAACTTTAAAGAGATATAGTCTTTTTTTTTAAAACTTGGTACACTTTCATTAATAATCAAATAAGTACATAATATGGTTAGCATACTAACCGGAGAACAACTAAATCGAACATGATAAACTATAGGAACTTAAAGCTAAATACAACATAAAAGAGAATATAAAATGAAGAAAAATAGGACCCATGTTAAGGTCGTTTACTCCCACAAGCATTAGTGCGAACTAGCCATGCACAACTTCACATACATCACGATACTCCATATGTTCTTCATGACTCAATGTTTTCAGTAGTAGCACGCTACTTCCAGTAGAAAAAGGACAGTGGATCTGCTTAAGCAAGTCAACAGTGAAAATGCCAAGTTCTTCATTGCTTCATGATTTTTGTATTTGGACATAAACACTCAATACAATAATAAGTAAATGCAAGTATAATAAGGTTCGATCAAGGAAGACTCAGCTCCAAGCATGTACGTGCGCCCCTTTCTTGCAAGCAAACTGCTCCATGTTTGTTGAACAGTTTTTGTTGTATATAACGGTGTTGTATACACAATTATATGATTTTTGTTTGATGATAACAACCAAATATATATTATTTTAAATGTGTTTGTTGTTGTACTGTTTCATATATTTATCACAGACTGGAATATAATATTTATATTTAAATAAAAATACGACTTTATAGAAATTCAAATATTCACACAGTATTTTATTTAAATATAATATTTTATTTCAATATTTAACAGTACAGATTTACAACTCCACTATTTGCTCAACATTGTAAGTCACTGAAATAAAACTCTTTCATATACAATTTCTTTTGTTACACAGCTCATCAATACATCACTCAGGCTATACATCTCATATATATACAGAAAATCACTTAGTACATTTTCATATATACATTTGTTCATGGTTATACACACTGACACTGCAATATACTTGTCTTCTGTCTTTTATCTTTTGTCTTCACAGCTTACAAGTCAGTCCAGTCTTTATACAGTCAGTCCAGTCTTCATACCTGTCATACAAATGAACACACACAGAGTACACTGCAATAGAAATAATACTGAACACGTGCAAATATAATTTTTAATTTTAAAATTTTTATTTGCCTCAGTTTTCTGGTGTGTTACTCATCATTTTTCAAGACTTGATCTGATCTGTGTCTAGCTAGTTTGTATATGAACAGGGACAGAAAATATTGTCTGATGGCTGCATATACACACGTGTATATTTATACACGTGTGCACTGCCATGCCAATCAGCGAGCAGCTTAGGAGTAGCCACGTGGACCATCTCGACTCAGTGCTCAAATGCAAATCAGTGTGCAAATGTCAGCTCAACATCAATGGTCGAACCATGGTCAAGCATGAAGACAACTCAACACATTTGGCCAAGCACAAATTAACTCAATGCAACATAAAGACAAAACAGGTTGAAGTAATGTTTTCAGAAATCCAAATATACATGAGGGACAAGGCAATACAAAAGTACAAAAAGAAAGTGCAGTTTCACATGCATGGGATCAATGTAGATAAATGGTGCAGTAGTGAACATATATATACATGAACAAGTAGCAATACAATGGAGCTAATACAAGTACTTTCAGCATGAATATCATGGGTGCAACATCAAAACAGTGAAGTAAAGCAAAAAATAGAGTGCATCAAGCATGTGTGCACTGAATGGTGACAAAGCAACACTAACACAAGAAAGACAAGTTCAAGTATGGAGTCGAGCAAATCATTTCAGCAAATGTTAAGGAATGGAGCAGCTTTAAGTACATGTAAGAATTACAAGTGTGAATGGATTTCACAGTATATCAGTTTGCATTAGCATTATGGCCGAGACTGTTTTACAGCATTGCAATGAACTCATATTAGTTTTCAAGTTGAAGCGTACACAAGCACACTTGATCAAGACAGTACAGATGAAACAATGCAAGCAAGTGCAAATGCCAAGCACACATGACAGAAGAATATCAGTGTTTGAGCAAGAGGGGTTCATATGCATACACAAGCAGATAGTGGTGCATGGTGATGAAATTGCAGGTGTGTGTGTACACTTCATATCATACACATGACAATAAGCAAGCTGGAAAAACGTATGATCAGAATAACATATGCAAATGAATGGAGCAGCAAGTGACTCAGCAATTCAAAGCATTCAAGTGAATGTAACATAGTATCAACTGCAGGGTGATGAATGGATGGTGTACCAGTTTTTTCACATGGCATGGTGCAGTAATACACATGCACAGTGTAACACACCGTAATTTTATAACATTAAAATTCACAAATTAAAGTATACTTAATTTTTAGAAAAGAATTAAGTGAAATAGGTTGCGCAGAGATATATATATATATATATATATATATATATATATATATATTGATATATATATAAATTAAAAAATTAAATAAATAAGTATGCGAAAAAGTTCAAAACAGCGAATTGGGAGGGGAAATAACCGAACCGGCCCATTTTTGAGGTCGACCTAAGCCCCACTGGGTCGATTAGGGGTTAATCCAGGGTGTTTGACTGTCAACCCGTGGGCCGATTCGCTTAAATGCAGATTTTGCATTTGATTGGTTCTCATGGTTCAGGGTTAATCTAATGGTCCTAAATAACTTCCTACACCTATAAATACATCCTAATGCTAACCCTAAACCTAATTAAAATAGAATAGTTACCGTCGCCATGGAAATCAATGGAGCCGCCGCCAACTAAGAAAGAAGAAAAGCAAATTCAATTCTAATTCTCTCAACCCTAAAGCAAAGAAAAACTCTCTCTTTTCTTCTCTAAATTGTGAGTATGATGATCTTAACAAGGTTATTATCATTTTAATTAGGTTGAGTTATGAATGGATTATGAGTAGATGATGTGAATTATCATATATGTTGTTGTAAACCCCTTTTGCTATCATGTATATTGTAAATCCAATGTTATGTGATGATGATATCTTATATGTTGTAAATCATGCTATGATGATGTTATGTATGTTGAAAGTTTCTATGCTAATTTGTGATGAATCATACATGTTAAAAAGGCCATGATGTAACCATCTATGCTAGTTAGTTCATATTAATTAAATCATCATGTTTGGGTTATGTTGATCTATATGACAAGTCACATATGCAAGTTAGATTGATTAAAAAAGTTACGAACATATGCCAAGACATCTATTATGACATCTAGAATTATGCTATGACATATGTGATATCCTATGCTAGTTCACACCATCATTATGTTGCCTAAAAACCCCATATGCAAGTTAATGTATAGATTTGGGCTATGATCATATCATGTAAATTGTGACCTTTAACAAGTTGACACCTTTAGATCCTTAACATGTGTAGTTTATGCAAGTTTCACCCCTATTATGATTAGATTTATTTTAATTGTCTATATGTTGTGATAATTTATCTTTGTGCTAGGTGTTAGACTATACAAGTCTAGCCTATATTATGCGTTGAATAAGCGAACGTATAAACGTGGGTAGGGGTAATATTAAGGATTTAATATTAAAAAGTTGGGGTGCAATTGATATGATTTTGCATGCCATAAGTGGATGGTCATAATTGAGTCAATTATGGACATCATTAAAAGTTGACTTAATTAATAATTTGAATAGGGAATTATTAAAACTGGGGTAAAAGATTTTAAGTGTTAATCAATGCTTAGGACACGAGGTTGGACTCGTTTGTGACGTAAACCTGCCCGGACCCGCCCGACAAATCCAGTGGTCACAAATGTCAGCCCAATGTGAGAGGTCCTAGGCCTAAACTAAAGCATAACAGTTGTAAAGACACGAGGTTAGACTCTTTTATGGTGTAAGACTGCCCAGAACCGCCCGGCAAATCCAGCTGCCATAAAAGCCAGTCTAATGTGAGAGGTCTTTATGAGGTTATGGCCTGAATGTATTAAGAAATACTTAACCAGATAAACATGTAAAGTGGGACACGGGGGTTAAGTAGGTGCCTTGGGTGGCATGAGGAATCTAGTGGGTGCCCTTAGCGGCATGTGAAATACGATTAGTAAGACTTAACCAAACAAACATGTAAATGAACATGACTAAGAGGGTTAAGTGGGATATACTAGTGACAAGCTTAGGTGGGTAGCTTGTGGGGGCCCATTTCGACTAGTATCCCAAATGTATCTTTGTGGGCTCGACCCAAGTCGAGGACGGGACACGCATGCTGGGTTCGACTGTAAGATGCCAAAACGGGGAGCAGTGGCAACACAAGTCCAACAGGTTTCGTATGCGTGTGTGGACCCGGGCTGGTAGGTAAGACGTTGTTGCATCGTGTAGGTATAAGCCGTGCATTCTCAAGTTGTATCGGGTTGCCACTTTAGGGGAGTGATACACCCCACTGTGGGGCCAGCACGGGTATCTACGAGTAGGGAGCCGATCGAAAGTGGGTAGTGGGGTACACCTAGTGGAGATAGGGGAAGACGACACCTATGTAGTCAGCTAGGGGTACGTAAGGCTATTTATAAAATTTCTGTGCGAAGCAAGTGGGATCAAACAATAGGGTGACTGGTGTGGTGCAGTGTAGTAATGTGCGGTGTAGTGTAGTAATCATTCGTTAGTAATTAGGTGTGCCTTTACCGTTATCTTTAACGTTATCTTAAACGCTATCTTTATCTTCCTAAGAGTTCATAGACATTTACTTGTCTTCCAGCTTATGCCTTAGTCTAGTTATTTTGACAATAGTATTGTTAGAATTATCATACTCGCCAGACTTTATGTCTGACCCCCTTTATTTCTATCCTTTTTCCCCCTCCCGGTCCTCAGGTTGGGCCCAGCTCTAGTGGAGTTTGATTGAATTGCTTCATCTCTCTTTGAAAAGCTTGGACCGTTGAAGTAAAGTCCAGCTTGTTATCTTTTTAATGGCTATTTATGTAATGGGATTATGTATTTTGTTTTTATGAAGATGGATATTGTACTTGGTTATGATCTATGGTTTTATGATGTAACAAACATGTTTAATTTCCGCTGCAATAAAATGAAGTTTTAGATTTCCAAGTACTATTTACTATCTGTCTTATTGTAATTTTTCTGTTCTATATTCACTTATAACCTCCATGGAAGTTAATGCATTCCCTTCGTGAGTGACATTAATGGACGTGGGGTGTTACACGTGGTATCAGAGCTTAAGGTTACCAGAACAGATAAAAATACTTTAGAAAAATAGTTATTTTTGGAAGAAGTGCTTTCAAAAACATGTTTTAATGAGAAATTTAAAGAGAAAAGTTTTTAAGAAAAAAAACATAATCCCCAATAGCCCATATCTTTATCTTTCGAATTCTCCATTTTGAATCTTTCCTTTTTCGTTTCAGCATGGCTGAAGATCTTAATCTACCCGACGGTGTAACGATACCAGGATGGTATAGGAGGTTATTAGAGGCTAGGGCCGCTGCAGGTCCAGCCAATGTTCCTCCACCACCAGTTGCACCCGTTCCTTCTCCTCCTCCTCGCGTAGATACTTTTGCAAAGACGTGCAAGGAATTCAAGGCTATGGGTGGAAAACCATTTCAAGGGTCAGAAACGTTTGTGGAAGCTAGAGATTGGCTTAAGAAGGTGGAAGAATTGCTAGAAATCTTTTGAAGTAGAAGAAGGGAGGAGAGTTCGATTAGCAGCTTGGTTGATGAAGGGAGAGGCCTCGTTTTGGTGGGAGGTCACTAATGGGGAGTGTCCTGTTTACTCTTGGGCGGATTTCAGACGTAGGTTCGAGGCGAAGTTTCTCTCAAGGGCGGAAGAAAATCTATATATGGAAAGGTTCTTGACATTGAAGCAAGGAAGCTCATCAATGAAAGAATATGTCAATAAATTTAATCAGTTAGCAAGGTTTGGCTTGGACTTCGTGAACACGCCGGAGAAGAAGGCGCTGAGGTTCGTGAATGGCTTGAATGAACCATTACAAGGGTTGGCTATGACCCACATCCCTATGGGGGCCACCTTTGAGAAGTTAGTAGAAATGGTGCTTATGCATGAGGAGAAAAGCGCTAAAGCTGATAAGGCACCCGAGAAGAAGGGGGATCAGAAGAAACCACAACAGCAAAACAAGAAGGGTGATAAAGACAATAACGGCAAGGGAAAGAAGAAATGTTTTAACTATGGGACACCAGGCCATCTCAGCAAGGATTGTCGAAAGAAAAAGAAGACAGGCTGTTTTCATTGTGGCGATGCGGTACATTTAGTGAAGGACTGCCCAAAGAAGGGGCAGAGGGCAGGAGCTACCTCGGGAGGACACGTGCAGGCTCTTATGGCACCAGGGCAGGCAAAGGGACAAGTTTAGGCTCTCGTGGTCCCACCGCTGCAAGAACGAGGTAGAACCATTTCTGTTGAAAGCTTAGTTTTTCTGTTTGATCATCCTGTCTGTACCTTATTCGATTCGGGCGCATCACATTCGTTTATCTCTACATCATTAGTTGAATCACTGCACTTAAACACCAGTTTAGTAGAGGATCCCTTAGTTGTTTCGAATCCAATTGGGGGCTCAGCTTATTTGTCTATGATGTGTTTGGATTTGAAAATTTCCATACTTAGCGTTGAATTTAGATGTGATGCTTATGTGTTGGGCTTCACGGGCTATGGGCTAATTTTAGGAATGGATTGGTTATCCAGAAATGGGGTCGTTCTTGATTGTGAAAGGAGAGTAGTTAGGCTCGTGACTCGCCTTGGCAACACTCTCGAAATCTTTTGTAATCCCATAAATTCGGTTATGCTAAGTTATCTAGAATCGCTTGACGCGTCTGAGGAAAATCTACGATCTGTTAGAGTGGTCCGAGAATACTCGGATGTGTTTGAGGAGGTGAAGGGCTTGCCTCCGAAACGGGAGATAGATTTTTGAATATATCTTGTGGATAATGCAAAAGCAGTATCTTTGCCAGTACGCCACATGGCTCCACGTGAAAGGAGGGAACTCGGTAAGCAAGTGAAGGAGTTGCTTGAGAAGGGGTTCATAAGACGAAGTATATCGGAGTGGGGTGCTCCAGTAGTATTTGCCACGAAGGCGGATGGGTCCCTTAGACTGTGTGTGGACTATAGAGAACTTAATAAGCTTACTAAGAAGAACAGACACCCACTACCGAGGATTGACGATCTCTTCGATCAGTTAGTTGGCGCCTCAGTGTTTTCGCAGTTGGACTTAGCCACTGGGTTCCATCAGTTAAGAGTGGCTGAGGATAGCATAGACAAGACTGCCTTTAGGACTCCGGACGGTTTCTATGAATGGCTAGTGATGCCCTTCGGTTTGACAAACGCCCCAGCATATTTTGTTGATTTGATGAGTAGGGTGTTTAGGGAGTACCTTAACAAATTTGTGGTAGTCTTTGCAGATGACATCTTGATCTTTTCTAAGGATGAAGAAGAGCATGCCCTACATCTTAGGGAAGTGTTGGAGACTCTTCGAGCGCATAAGCTTAAAGCTAAATTTTCTAAGTGTCACTTTTGGAGGAAGGAAGTACGGTTCTTAGGACATGTGGTTTCCAAAGAAGGGATAGCTGTAGATCCCGCGAAGGTGGTGGCCATCCAAGATTGGAAGGTTCCTAAAAATGCTACTGAAGTGAGAAGTTTCTTGGGGTTGGCTGGCTACTATAGGAAGTTTATCAAAGACTTCGCAAAGATATCAGCTCCATTGACACGCTTGACGAAGAAGAACCTAGTTTTCACATGGGACATAGATTGTGATGATGCGTTCCAACGTTTGAAGAGAGCTTTGACTTCAGCCCTAGTCTTAGTATTGCCAGACGGGAGTAAGCTGTTTACCGTTTATACTGACGCTTGTGGGACAGGACTAGGCGCAGTCTTAATGCATGAAGGCAGGGTAATAGCCTATGGTGGAAGGCAGTTGAGAGCGCATGAGAAGAATTACCCCACACATGACCTAGAGTTGGTTGCTATTGTTTTCGCGCTTAAGTCTTGGCGTCATTATCTTCTTGGCGAGAAATTCGAACTATTCACTGACCGCAAATCTTTAAAATACCTATTCTCTCAAAAGGACTTGAACTTAAGGCAGCAAAGGTGGATGGAGTACTTAGCGTCCTATGACTTTGAGATAGCATATACCCCTGGCAAGGGTAACGTGGTGGCCGATGCCTTAAGTAGAAAAAGATTATCCTTAAGTCCTTTGTTTGTTGAGCGGCAAAGTTTAGAATTCATTTCGATGTTTGACTTTAGACCTTCCGTTGACTTCGTACCCGGTTTGCTAGCATCCTTGGAGGTCAGACCTACGCTTTTGGGATGGATTGGCGAGGCACAACGAGACGACCCACAATTAGTTGAGTTAGTAGAAAAGCTCAAAGGAGGGGAGTCATCAAGCTATCTCCGTAGGTATACCCTAGATGATAAGGGTTGGTTACGTAGGGACGGTAGACTTTGTGTACCAAAAGACGATGACCTAAGGAAGACTATTCTTGACGAAGCACATCGTTCGAAGATGACCATTCATCCCGGCGGGGACAAGATGTACAAAGACATGAAGAGAGTTTACTTTTGGGCTGGCATGAAGAAAGACATAGCCGAGTATGTCGCTAGATGCTTGGTGTGCCAACAAGTAAAAGCGGAGCAAAAGAAACCCAGTGGGTTGCTTCACCCATTGGAGGTTCCACTATGGAAATGGGAAAGCATCTCAATGGATTTTGTGGATGGATTACCGTGATCGAGGAAGGGTAATACGGGAATTTGGGTTATAGTAGATAGACTTACTAAGAGCGCCCATTTTATTCCCGTGAAGAGTAAGAGGACTGCTCCATGGTTAGCTTCTGTATACGTTCGAGAGATAGTTCGTTTGCACGGTGTTCCTTCTAGCATAGTGAGCGACCACGATCCTATTTTCACTAGCGAATTTTGGAGAAGCTTACAAGAGGCGGTAGGGACTCAGTTATGTTTGAGCACCGCATATCATCCTCAGACGGACGGCCAGACTGAGAGGGTGAATCACATTCTAGAGGATCTGTTGAGGCTATGTATCCTAGACTTTGGGGGTACATGGCAAGAGCATCTTCCATTGGTTGAGTTCGCATATAATAATAGCTTTCAGTCCAGCATTGGTATGGCACCATTCGAAGCTCTATATGGACGACCTTGTCGTTCACCTACATGTTGGTGGGAATCTACGGATAAGATCTTACTTGGGCCCGATATGATTAGGGAGACTTCGGAGAAGATCGACTTGATTCAAAGGAGGATGAAAGCAGCACAAGATAGGCAGAAATCTTATGCGGATAAGAGGAGGACAGATCTCGAGTTTGAAGTTGGGGACATGGTCTTTGTCAAAGTGGCTCCATTACGAAACGTTGTTCGCTTTAGGTCCGTTGGGAAATTAGCACCAAGGTTTGTAGGGCCGTTTCCTATTAAGGAGAGGATTGGACGGATGGCGTATAGAGTGGAGTTGCCCGAGAGACTTAGTGGTGTACATGACGTATTCCATGTGTTACATTTGAGGAAGTGCTTGCACGAGACTGCGGAAGTGGTAGAGCTGAGCTTGCTTAGAGAGGTGGAGATAGAGCATGATGCGACAATTCGACGAGCTCCTCCGCTCATTCTTGGTTCGGAGATCAAGAGGTTGAGGAATCGAGAGGTCAGACTAGTCAAAGTGCAATGGGGAGATGATGAGAGCAACGCTACTTGGGAGACAGAAGAGAAGATGGGTTCACGATACCCTTTTCTTTTTGAGGGTATGTCCTTTAATTTCTCCTTTATCGCTTAGCTTATACTTATCTTATCTTTAGTATATCCTCTCGCTAGTATCTTTGACCTTTAGTTAGGATAATCATATGGTTGAAACATGTGTTTGAGACATGTTATGTATGGTGGATGCAAAGTGGATGCATGTGTTTGCTAGTGGTTGCTCGTGGATGCATATACACACACTATTAGGCACCAGATCGGCTCAGTCACTTCATATTGCATATTGCATATTGCATATATATGGATGTATTTAGGAAAATGGATGTATAATGGTTGTATTATCATATAGTTGCTGCATTCGGGTGGATGGTTGTGCACACATATAGAATTAATATGTATCATTAGGAATCTTTTGCATACATATTGGACGCATGGCACTATCATGAATTGCACTAAGGAGGTCGACTGAATCAGTAGACCGCCTAATTTTGCATTAGATATGGACATATACACAAACTGTGCATATAAACATTAAAGCATTAGAAGTCTTTTAAGGACAATGGATGCTGGTGTTTGATGGTTGAGTAGATGGACGATTAGATGGAAGGATATACATTCTTCTTGACTTGGAGATTTCGGGGACGAAATCCTTTAAGGAGGGGAGAATGTAACACCCCGTAATTTTATAACATTAAAATTCACAAATTAAAGTATACTTAATTTTTAGAAAAGAATTAAGTGAAATGGGTTGCGCAGAGAAATATATATATATATTGATATATATATATATATATATAAATTAAAAAATTAAATAAATAAATATGCGAAAAAGTTCAAAACAGCGAATTGGGAGGGGAAATAACTGAACCGACCCATTTTTGAGGTCGACCCGAGCCTCGCTGGGTCGACTAGGGGTTAATCCAGGGTGTTTGGCTGTCAACCCGTGGGCCGATTCACTCAAATGCAGATTTTGCATTTGATTGGTTCTCATGGTTCAGGGTCAATCTAATGGTCCTAAATAACTTCCTACACCTATAAATACATCCTAATGCTAACCCTAAACCTAATTAAAATAGAATAGTTACCGTCGCCATGGAAATCAATGGAGCCGCCGCCAACTGAGAAAGAAGAAAAGCAAATTCAATTCTAATTCTCTCAACCCTAAAGCAAAGCAAAACTCTCTCTTTTCTTCTCTAAATTGTGAGTATGATGATCTTAACAAGGTTATTACCATTTTAATTAGGTTGAGTTATGAATGGATTATGTGTAGATGATGTGACTTATCATATATGTTGTTGTAAACCCCTTTTGCTATCATGTATATTGTAAATCCAATGTTATGTGACGATGATATCTTATGTGTTGTAAATCATGCTATGATGATGTTATGTATGTTGAAAGTTTTTACGCTAAGTTGTGATGAATCATACATGTTAAAAAGGCCATGATGTTACCATCTATGCTAGTTAGTTCATATTAATTAAATCATCATGTTTGGGTTATGTTGATCTATATGACAAGTCACATATGCAAGTTAGATTGATTAGAAAAGTTATGAACATATGCCAAGACATCTATTATGACATCTAGAATTATGCTATGACATATGTGATATCCTATGCTAGTTCACACCATCATTATGTTGCCAAAAAACCCAATATGCAAGTTTATGTATAGATTTGGGCTATGATCATATCATGTAAATTGTGACCTTTAACAAGTTGACACCTTTAGATCCTTAACATGTGTAGTTTATGCAAGTTTCACCCCTATTATGATTAGATTTATTTTAATTGTCTATATGTTGTGATAATTTATCTTTGTGCAAGGTGTTAGACTATACAAGTCTAGCCTATATTATGCGTTGAATAAGCGAACGTATAAACGTGGGGTAGGGGTAATATTAAGGATTTCATATTAAAAAGTTGGGGTGCAATTGATATGATTTTGCATGCCATAAGTGGATGGCCATATTTGAGTCTATTATGGACATCATTAAAAGTTGACTTAATTAATAATTTGAATAGGGAATTATTAAAACTGGAGTAAAAGATTTTAAGTGTTAATCAATGCTTAGGACACAAGGTTGGACTCGTTTGTGACGTAAACCTGCCCGGACCCGCCCGGCAAATCCAGTGGTCACAAATGTCAGCCCAATGTGAGAGGTCCTAGGCCTAAACTAAAGCATAACATTTGTAAAGACACGAGGTTAGACTCTTTTATGGTGTAAGACTGCCCGGAACCGCCTGGCAAATCCAGCTGCCATAAAAGTCAGTCTAATGTGAGAGGTCTTTATGAGGTTATGGACTGAATGAATTAAGAAATACTTAACCAGATAAACATGTAAAGTGGAACATGGGGGTTAAGTAGGTGCCTTGGGTGGCATGATGAATCTAGTGGGTGCCCTTAGCGGCATGTGAAATACGATTAGTAAGACTTAACCAAACACACATGTAAATGAACATGACTAAGAGGGTTAAGTGAGATATACTAGTGACAAGCTTAGGTGGGTAGCTTGTGGGGGCCCATTTCGACCAGTATCCCAAACGTATCTTTATGGGCTCGACCCAAGTCGAGGACGGGACACGCATGCTGGGTTCGACTGTAAGAGGCCAAAACGGCGAGCGGTGGCAACGCAAGTCCAACGGGTTTCGTATGCGTGTGTGGACCCGGGCTGGTAGGTAAGACGTTGTTGCATCATGTAGGTATAAGCCGTGCATTCTCAAGTTGTATCGGGTTGCCACTTTAGGGGAGTGATACACCCCACTGTGGGGCCAGCACGGGTATCTACGAGTAGGGAGCCGATCGAAAGTGGGTAGTGGGGTACACCTAGTGGAGATAGGGGCAGACGGCACCTATGTAGTCAGCTAGGGGTACGTAAGGCTATTCATAAAGTTTCTGTGTGAAGCAAGTGGGATCAAAAAATAGGGTGACTGGTGTGGTGCAGTGTAGTAATGTGCGGTGCAGTGTAGCAATCATTCGTTAGTAATTAGGTGTGCCTTTACCGTTATCTTAAACGTTATCTTTATCTTCCTAAGAGTTCATAGACATTTACTTGTCTTCCAGCTTATGCCTTAGTCTAGTTATTTTGACAATAGTATTGTTAGAATTATCATACTCGCCAGACTTTATGTCTGACCCCCTCTATTTCTATCCTTTTTCCCCCTCCAGGTCCTCAGGTTAGGCCCAGCTCTAGTGGAGTTTGATTGAATTGCTTCATCTCTCTTTGGAAAGCTTGGACCGTTGAAGTAAAGTCCAACTTGTTATCTTTTTAATGGTTATTTATGTAATGAGATTATGTATTTTGTTTTTATGAAGATGGATATTGTACTTGGTTATGATATATGGTTTTATGATGTAACAAACATGTTTAATTTCCGCTGCAATAAAATGAAGTTTTAGATTTCCAAGTACTATTTACTATCTGACTTGTTATAATTTTTATGTTCTATATTCACTTATAACCTCCATGAAGTTAATGCATTCCCTTCGTGAGTGACATTAATGGAAGTGGGGTGTTACACACAGTTTTGGGTCATGGCATAAAAAGGAAGTATCAAAATCAAGTTGGCAAGTTTTCTTATTTCCAGGAATAAATCAAGTGTGCTCAGAAATACACAAGGAATTTTATTCAGTAGTTTATGTAACACCCCACATCCGTTAGTGTCACTCACAAAGGGAATGCACTAAGTTCTGTGGAGCATTTAGGGTAAAAGATGTAGATAAATTACAAGACAGACAGAAATTAAACAGCGGAAAATAAAACTTTGCTTTATTGATAAAACAGTTTGTACTATGATTTCTTTACAATATCAGAGTATCATCTGTCTTACAAAATAAAGAAACATAAAACAACATTTATATTCCCCAATTTTAGCAAGAGCCAGCCATAGCATCTGAAAAGAGAATCCAAGCGAAACTTCGACAAATCTTCAAGCTGAGAAAGAGTGGCAATCCAACTTAACCTGAGCTATACTATTCCCTCCTTTACTACCTGGGGGAGGGAACGGAAGAAAAGAAGACGAAAGAAAAACAGAGTTAGACATAAAGCCTGAGTAAGTTCAGTAACTTCTAGCATGTGAACATGGAAAAACAAAATGACATGAATTTAACTGAATACAAGATAACACCATGACGATAGGGTCAGCATGACTAGACAAGATAATCACAAGATATGCTAAGATAAGATCAACTGGATATGAACAAATACTTTCGCCGCTTCGCTATTTCCTTGTTATACTGGTTTCTATATCTCTGCACCACCTAACTAATGTCCCAATTAGTAACGATAACGTGATCCCAATCCCTGTGTTTTCCATCGCCTTCAGGCATACATTTATTATTTGTTACCTAGATTTAATCTAGGGTTTTCCACCAATGCCTTCTAGATTTAACTAGAGTTTACGTTATATGCTGAACGCTTCTCGGATTCAGGGTTTATGCCACCAAGTCCAACTAGTGCTACCTGTCGAACGATGCCCCCAAGTCTAGGACACACTACCTAGAGTGGTATATGTTCCTATACTTCCCCACGCATGTATCGCGAATCGCTATCGCTTGTCTAGATGCACATGTCCTGTAATGTGCGGCCCGAGTTCTGTGGCAGGGCAAATCAAGAAACATAGAATTCGGTCGGGAGCTTTCAGATATCTGCCGGTGCAGATGCTAAGGTCTGTTTTTGTTCCAGTGGCTATGGTCCCACTTGACCCCTACCTCAACTAATGAAAGGCACACCTTGAAAAATGAGAACTATGCGCAAGCCCCCGTGCCCCACTATCCTATGGCCATCCTCACCCATAACTAGATAGCAAGTATATGGTCTTTTGGAGTTCTCTGCCTTTCCGCTTCACGTATCTCGATTGACTGAAGATGGATGGTAGACGACGAGTTGCTATCACAAGGCTACCGTTTTCTCGCCGAATCACGCCGGTCCATCCTAGTCTTTAGGTTGCCATATATTGCAACCAAGGCATACCCCTGGTTCTTCTACGCAGACCTTAACCTCTGTGAGCCCAAGAGGATCATCTGCAGCCTCACAGAGGGATACCAAGAGTACCCTCACGTCCGCTCGAAGCCTCAGGCTTCGTAACCCAATTCGTTGGAGCCTTCTTTTTAATCAGACGGATGTTCGCTCCTTCCCGTGTCATACTAAGAATTACTACTTAGTTCTGCTAACTAAGGTTTACCACTTAGTTTCCCGAATCGTTGTTTTCTTAACTAAGGTTTACTACTTAGCTCCTTTTAACTAAGGTTTACTACTTAGTTCTCTTTCCCGTCAAATTGGATTGGTTAAGTGACATTAGTCAATTCAAACTAACTTAACCCTCTTCATTTATCCTGTTTAAACTGGTTAAGTGTCATCAGTAATCCATGTTGACTTAACCCTATCACAAACCAAACTATATTGGTTAAGTATCTCTTATTACTTAACCCTACCCGTTCATCCTGTATTGGTTAAGTGTTCCTTTTTAACTTAACCTTGCCCGTCTGTTTTAACTAACATGTTATTAATGGTTTAGTATTATCCCTTCACGTTTTAGATTTAACCCTATTCCGTTATCCCAATCTGATGGTTAAGTGTTCAAGTTTACTTAACCTTACGGTCTAGTCCAGTTAACATATCAAATCGGCTAAGTGTATTAAATTTTACTTAACCTCAACCTCTAGTCTTGTTAACATGTTAGTCTGGCTAAGTGTATTAACTTTACTTAACCCCACTTTCTAGTCTAGTTATCATGTTAATTTGGCTAAGTGTTTTCTTAGTTACTTAACCCCTACAAATCTTGTCTTGTTACCATGTTAAGTTTGGTTAAGTGTCCCTATGGACTTAGCCCTCCCATTCTAGCTTAACTGTGTTAAGTTGGTTAAGTGTTCCTATGGACTTAACCCTCCCATTCTAGTTTAACTGCGTTAAATGTCTGTATGGACCTAACCCCACCCATCGGTTTGGTTATCATGTTGAATTGGTTAAGTGTCTTAGTTAACTTAACCCTACCATTCTTGTTCTAGCTTTAACTAAATAAATTAAAGCCGCGACCACTCACATTAGATAGATATTGTTGCGAATACTGGATGTGGCGGTTGGTTCCGGGCAGGTTTACATTGCAACTCAATCTAACCTCGGGTTAGGCATATTCGTGTTTTCTAAGTTCAAAGGGGTTTTGATTAATTTTCAAATCAGGCTTTGAAAGTAACCATCCCGTCCGTCGGATCAGTTAGGGATAGCCAGGGAGAGCAGGAAACTTGTATTTTCCAAACCCAAGCCTAGACACTATCCTCTCTGTCACCCTAGAACTTTCTGGTGTATGTATTAAAAGAGATGTTGTTAATAAACCTTTAATTTTTCTAAATTTACATTTTCTCATTTAGGACAAATTCTATAAGTAAATTATTCCTAATTTACTTATTTCATAATTACTCATTTAATGTAAATTGTCAACGTTCTTTCTTATGGCCCATTTTCCCCTCTATATCATTTTTATGCTTTTTGGTATGTAAACTATACCAAATTAAGTGTCACTAACCATGATTTTGCTAAACATGACAATTATTCCCAATTATGGGCAATTTCAAATTTATGCCAATACACTTATTACGTCAAATTAGCTAATCCAATTTTGTTTTAACATTCTAGTTCATGTCAAACTAGACTTACTATTCTAGTTCACAGTTCATGTAAATGCTAGCTTTACAAGTCAATAATAGATTCAAATTACACATCCTATAATCCATGTCAAATATCCAATTTGCAATTCTATGAACATGACATAACCCATGTTCCCAATTTATGCCAATTTCCAAGTTTATAACTACGTTTTTAGTAAATTTCATATTTTGCCCAAATCGTATTCCCACCGTTCGTATAATCGTGATTCAATCTAGATTATAGATAAATCTAGATTCGTAGAAAATAGGGAATGAACCAAAAATGCTATGAAAAAGGATGGACATAATAACTGGCATAAAAAGGTTTGGATAACGATGTAGGTTCATGAACATGGGTAGACCTAACTTAATAGGTAAATTCCCAAGATCTAAAACCAAGAATAGACAGAGTAGGTTCAAGAACATCGGTAGACCTAACTTAATAGGTAAATTCCCAAGGTCTAAAACCAAAGAAAACCAAGAACAAACAGAATAGATGATCGGGTTTAGACCCAATTTCATAGTCATAAAACTTAAGCAACACTTTCCTAGTCATGAATCACAGTTGTTCTTGTTGTGTTCTAGGCAATAGTTTATGTTTCCAAATCAAAGGCATAGGCTTGTGCTCATGGTCGAGGAAATAATTCTCATAGTCACAGTCACAGTCATAGGCAATGTTCATAGTCATGGGCAATGTACATAGTCATAGGCAACGTCCATAGTCATAGGCAATGTTCATAGTCAAAGAGGCATATGGTTTTAAGGTCCATAGTTTCATAGTCATAGTCTTATCGGTCATCGAATCATAACAGTTCTTAGTTAAGTCCAAAGATATAGGCACAGATTCGAATAGAAAGATTTGGCATATTCTTTTATTCCGTTAATTCATGTCACGAACAGAGAGAAAAGTTCAAATCTAAAAAGTAACTGACTTACAGAAATTAGATTAGAATAGAAAGATGGCGTTGCTATGATTCGTGCGACGTTGCTCGAAACCGTTTGAATTAGCCTTTAATTCTTATCTTGAAGCTTTAATCTTGATTTGAATCTCTTCTTGACAAACTTGAGCAGCACTTCGTCGTCTTGATTTATTTTATACATATTATTTAATTAAGAGGAGGAGAAGAAGCCATGTTCACTAAGAATCTTTGCAGCATAAGGGTAGAGAAGAATTGTGAATAGAGAATGAGACTAGGGCTATTTATATAGTGTTAGGCGGATGAATCTGGTCAGAATGGCGTCCGGATACAGAGAAATGAACTAGGTGCAGAAAACTGGATTTCGGGACCCAGGTCGACTACCCAGTCGACCTGGTCAGGGGGGTCGACCCCCAAGTCGACACCCTAGTCGACCTGGGTACCCAGGTCGACTCCCAGGTCGACCCCCTGGTCGACCTGGGTCCTGGGCGGGAAATTTCCTGCCTAGCCCGCTTCTGGGTCTGTTTTGAAATTCGAACTTCGCTGAATCTTCCGGAGGCCATATCTTCCTTATACGGACTCCAATTTACGCAAACTCAGACTTGTTTTCATGCAGAATTCCGAGACGAACGCAATGGCTCAGCCCGTTTCCCTTGATTTTGATTTTAATATTTAATTCTGCCTTGATTTGTGAATCTTAGTGTTACAGGATTACGGGGTGTCACATTCTCCCCCACTAAAAAGGATTTCGTCCCCGAAATCTTCAAGTTAGGAAGAATGTGTCCTACCATCCCATCACTCATCTACTCAACCATTCAATCACAGGCATTCATTGTCCTTAAAAGATTTCTAATGCTTTCATGTTCATATGCATAGTGTGTGTATATGTCTTTATCTAATGCAAAATCAGGCGGTCTACTGATTCAGTCGACCTCCTTAATGCGAATCATGTCAGTGCCATGCGTCCAATCATGTATGCAAGAATCCCTAGTTACGTAAATACTACATGCGTGCACAACCATTCATCCATATGCAACATCCATATGATAACATATCAAGTTCAACTTACAAACAAATACATATCTGTAATTGCAATATGAAAGCGTCCGAACTGATCTAGCGTCTAATACGTATGCATATGCATTCACGAGCAACCATTAGCAACCACCTGCAACCACCAACCATAACATGTTTCAAATACATGTTTACATCCATTGGCTTCTACCTAAGGATCGAAGATATGACCTAGAGGATATATTTTGGAAAGAGAGAAACAATTATGCGTAAAGCTCCTACAAAAAGAAAATCAAGGATGCACCCTTAAGGAAAAGGGTATGTTGCTAGTATCTAGCCTTCTTGAGATTTACTCCACTTTATCTTAACTAAATTTTACTTCACGATTGTGAAGTTTCAAATCTCCATTTCCAAAATAAACAGATGTGAATCACAGTAGCAAGTGTACATACCAAGATGGCTTGAGGTCCATCCTCTTAGCTTATCCATCACGCCATAACTATGAGAGTCAAAAGATCACTCCGTACTTTTTAGAGTGCCTGCCACAACTATTCATCTCTCACGCAAACCATCCTAGTTGAACTCGACATTCCTCAAGTACAAGCCCCAAAGGCCTAAACGAATATCAGACAAGCACCCAAGGAATATCTCCTCTGAATTTAGACGATCTACGTGAGATGATATAAGCAAACTCGATAGCTATTCTCAAATCCCAACTAACCAAAAATAAACTGGTCGGACCACCAATAGGATATGAGACTCTAGTGGGATCTTTCTATTATACAAGTACTATGGTGTAGAGGCTCAACTATGGAAGTGGATATGAACAAATGCGAAGTGCTAAAACCAAAGGAAAGGGTATGGATAGCAAAACTGGACTCTTCCAACAGATCTTCTCCTAGGTACGCTTAGTGGTGAAAGTAGGTACTTGCCCTTCTGAAAATCTTGTTCCTCGTTCTTGCCCTTGTCCTTGATTATATGCCCTATCATACCCTAGTAAGGATACTTCCCTCTTGTCTTAGGTTTTCTAATTCCTTCCTCCTTCGTAAGCTAAACCTACATCCATGAATTCCTCATCCTCTTCCGCGTGTAGTCATGTTGACAAATCTCTCGAAAGCTGCTTCCATCGTCCGAAAAACCCTATAAGCTTGAAAGAAGACTGGCCGTAGGTGAAACAACTACGGCTATGGATGGAAGTCGGGCACTACCTCGCCCTTCGATGAGGTTACCTCCCAGAAATCCAGGAGCCCCAGAGACTCAAGAATGAAGGAGATAAGAATTCAAACAGAGGAAGGGAAAATAGTGTGTATGGCTTTGGGGAATATGCCTTTAAAACAAATCTTTTCTTTTGAAAATGCTTCTTTTAAAACCGTTTTGAAAATAATTTTTCAAATCTTTTATCTGATCCGGTAACCTTCAGCTCTGATACCACGTGTAACACCCCACATCCGTTAGTGTCACTCACAAAGGGAATGCACTAAGTTCTGTGGAGCATTTAGGGTAAAAGATGCAGATAAATTACAAGACAGACAGAAATTAAACAGCGGAAAATAAAACTTTGCTTTATTGATAAAACAGTTTGTACAATGATTTCTTTACAATATCAGAGTATCATCTGTCTTACAAAATAAAGAAGCATAAAACAACATTTATATTCCCCAATTTTAGCAAGAGCCAGCCATAGCATATGAAAAGAGAATCCAAGCGAAACTTCGACAAATCTTCAAGCTGGGAAAGAGTGGCAATCCAACTTAACCTGAGCTATACTATTCCCTCCTTTACTACCTGGGTGGGGGGAATGGAAGAAAAGAAGACGAAAGAAAAACAGAGTCAGACATAAAGCCTGAGTAAGTTCAGTAACTTCTAGCATGTGAACATGGAAAAACAAAATGACATGAATTTAACTGAATACAAGATAACACCATGATGATAGGGTCAGCAAGACTAGACAAGATAATCGCATGATATGCTAAGATAAGATCAACTAGATATGCACTAATACTTTCGCCGCTTCGCTATTTCCTTGTTATACTGGTTTCTATATCTCTGCACCACCTAACTAATGTCCCAACTAGTAACGATAACGTGATCCCAATCCCTGTGTTTTCCATCGCCTTCAGGCATACATTTATTATTTATTATCTAGATTTAATCTAGGGTTTTCCACCAAGTGCCTTCTAGATTTAACTAGAGTTTACGTTATCTGCTGAATGCTTCTCGGATTCAGGGTTTATGCCACCTAGTCCAACTAGTGCTACCTGTCGAACGATGCCCCCAAGTCTAGGACACACTACCTAGAGAGGTATATGTTCCTATATTTCCCCATGCATGTATCGCGAATCGCTATCGCTTGTCTAGATGCACATGTCCTGTAATGTGCGGCCCGAGTCCAGAACTCAATCGGGAGCTTTCAGATATCTGCTGGTGCAGATGCTAAGGTTTGTTTTTGTTCCAGTGGCCATGGTCCCACTTGACCCCTCCCTCAACTAATGAAAGGCACACCTTGAAAAATGAGAACTATGCGCAGGCCCCCGGTGCCCCACTATCCTATGGCCATCCTCACCCATAACTAGATAGAAAGTATATGGTCTTTTGGAGTTCTCCGCCTTTCCGCTTCACGTATCTCGATTGACTGAAGATGGATGGTTGACGATGAGTTGCTATCACAGGGCTACCGTTTTCTCACCGAATCACGCCGGTCCATCCTAGTCTTTAGGTTGCCATATATTGCAACCAAGGCATACCCCTGGTTCTTCTACGCAGACCTTAACCTCTGTGAGCCCAGGAGGATCATTTGCAACATCACAGAGGGAAACCAAGAGTACCCTCATGTCCCCTTCGAAGCCTCGGGCTTCGTAACCCAATTCGTTGGAGCCTTCTTTTTAATCAGACGGACGTTCGCTCCTTCCCGTGTCATACTAAGAATTACTACTTAGTTCTGCTAACTAAGGTTTACCACTTAGTTTCCCGAATCGTTGTTTTCTTAACTAAGGTTTACTACTTAGCTCCTTTTAACTAAGGTTTACTACTTAGTTCTCTTTCCCGTCAAATTGGATTGGTTAAGTGACATTAGTCAATTCAAACTAACTTAACCCTCTTCATTTATCCTGTTTAAACTGGTTAAGTGTCATCAGTAATCCATGTTGACTTAACCCTATCACAAACCAAACTATATTGGTTAAGTATCTCTTATTACTTAACCCTACCCGTTCATCCTGTATTGGTTAAGTGTTCCTTTTTAACTTAACCTTGCCCGTCTGTTTTAACTAACATGTTATTAATGGTTAAGTATTAACCCTTCACATTTTAGACTTAACACTATTCCTTTATCACAATCTGATGGTTAAGTGTTCAAGTTTACTTAACCTTACGGTCTAGTCCAGTTAACATATCAAATCGGCTAAGTGTATTAAATTTTACTTAACCCCAACCTCTAGTCTAGTTAACATGTTAGTTTGGCTAAGTGTATTAACTTTACTTAACCCCACCTTCTAGTCTAGTTATCATGTTAATTTGGCTAAGTGTTTTCTTAGTTACTTAACCCCTACAAATCTTGTCTTGTTACCATGTTAAGTTTGGTTAAGTGTCCCTATGGACTTAGCCCTCCCATTCTAGCTTAACTGTGTTAAGTTGGTTAAGAGTTCCTATGGACTTTACCCACCCATTCTAGTTTAATTGCGTTAACTGTCTATATGGACCTAACCCCACCCATCGGCTTGGTTATCATGTTGAATTGGTTAAGTGTCTTAGTTAACTTAACCCTACCATTCTTGTTCTAGCTTTAACTAAATAAATTAAAGTCGCGACCACTCACATTAGACAGATATTGTTGCGAATACTGGATGTGCCGGTTGGTTCCGGGCAGGTTTACATCGCAACTCAATCTAACCTCGGGTTAGGCATATTCGTGTTTTCTAAGTTCAAAGGGGTTTTGATTAATTTTCAAATCAGGCTTTGAAAGTAACCATCCCGTCCGTCGGATCAGTTAGGGATAGCCAGGGAGAGCAGGAAACTTGTATTTTCCAAACCCAAGCCTAGACACTATCCTCTCTGTCACCCTAGAACTTTCTGGTGTATGTATTAAAAGAGATGTCGTTAATAAACCTTTGATTTGTCTAAATTTACATTTTCTCATTTAGGACAAATTCTATAAGTAAATTATTCCTAATTTACTTATTTCATAATTACTCATTTAATGTAAATTGTCAACGTTCTTTCTTATGGCCCATTTTCCCCTCTATATCATTTTTATGCTTTTTGGTATGTAAACTATACCAAATTAAGTGTCACTAACCATGATTTTGCTAAACATGACAATTATTCCCAATTATGGCCAATTTCAAATTTATGCCAATACACTTATTACGCCAAATTAGCTAATCCAATTCTGTTTTAACATTCTAGTTCATGTCAAACTAGACTTACTATTCTAGTTCACAGTTCATGTAAATGCTAGCTTTACAAGTCAATACTAGATTCAAATTACACATCCTATAATCCATGTCAAATTTATCCAATTTGTAATTCTATGAACATGCCATAACCCATGTACCCAAATCGTATTCCCACCGTTCGTATAATCGTGATTCAATCTAGATTATAGATAAATCTAGATTCGTAGAAAATAGGGAATGAACCAAAGATGCTATGAAAAAGGATGGACATAATAACTGGCATTGTAATAACCCGGAAATTCTGAGCCAGTTTAAAATTTTTATTTTGGCAAGTTTAGCGGATTCTGAATATTTAAAATGAATTATTTTAAATAATATCGACGTAAAATTTATTTTGAATAGAAATTCGAACGTATATATTATACGCGTCGTCGATAGAATATAAAATATTTATATATAATTATAAATAGAATTGAAAATGGCGCGGTAGTTCGATAATTCGATTTCAAACTTCAATTGAATGTACCGGGTGCAAAACAATCCGGATTTTAGTGAAACCAAAAACATTAGGATCTGATTGATAATATCTTTCCAACGAATCCGAAAAATCAAGATTTCATATCGGGAATCAAAAGATATGTCCAGTTGAAAATTCTGAATAGTCGCTATGGAATTCAGGCCCTTAAAAATGGACATTTTGCAAATGACCTCGGATTTCGACGAAACCAGTTTTGTTGGGTCCGTGATGTCAAGTTATTGTTAGGTTTCAAATTTCATAATTTTTCGAATCAATATGTGAGCGTGGCAAAAGAAAACGTGTTTTGACCATTTCAGTTGATTTTAATCGACTGGAAATTGGCCATTTTTCTAACGGTCTCAGAATTCGGCGAAACTAGTTTTGTTAGGACCGTATCGTCAATACGAAGCTAGAAAATATTTTTTGGGAATTTTTAGATTCAGTATGTGGCCCAGTAAATTGAAATGCGCGTTCAAATTCAATATATAGAGTTATGTGTTGAATTTGATGAAAACTGGTCGAAACAGTATAATCAGCCTACGATACATATCCCATTGTGTTCGGAATGGGGGTAATTAGTTAGGGACGATGGGCGATGGGTTTCGTTTCGAGTTCGAATGGAAATGATACTTTATAGAGTTCAAGATTTAAAATAAATTAAAATAAAATAATTATATAATATATATAGACCTCAGACCCTTATTACCCCTCTAAACCTAATTAAATTATCGCGCCCCCAAATCACAAAATCCCGATGCTCCTTCCTTGACCCGACGTTGCCCTCTCCCCTTGCCGCCCACGCTCTACCAGACCCGCCGCCTCCGGCGAGAAGCCCTTCATCCCTTCCGATGCACCACCTCTCGCTCCTCTCCGCCCCTCTACAGCTTCAAGCCCGAGACCTGGAACCCTGAATCCGCCGCTCCCCCAACCCTAGCAGCCATCGCTGGATCTAGCTGCGCCGCCACTTGCCGATGCCGCCCCTCCCTCCTCCGAACGCTGGTGAACTCTCCCCCCCTTCAAAATAAAGGTAAAATTTATTTATTTCACTTTATTTATTTCAGTTTTGTTTTATCATTTGTTTTTTTATAAAACTGAAAATTAAAGTGACGATTTTTATTAAGGAAAATCAGTTTTTTTTTATATTATTCGTGTATACAATTATATGAAGTTAAAACTGATTTATTTTTTTTCTTAAATCCGAATTTTATTTTGTTTTAAAAACTGATTTAAAAAGGAATTTTGAAATTGATTTTTTATTTTAAAGGTTTGAAATAGAAAAAAAAGGGTTTAAACTTTAAAGTAGAAAAGGCGGAATTTTTATTGAGTAGAAGAAGTAAAAATATGATTTTTATATTTTTAAAGAATTAAAAATATAATCTTTACTATATAGGAATATTAAAAATATGATTTTTATATTTTTAAAGTATTAAAAATATAATCTTTATAGAATAGAGAATATAAAGATATCATCTTTGTGTATGTAATGAAATAAAAATCTGATTTTTATTTTATATACGTTAAAGTAAAGTGATGATTTTTTAAATATTGAACTTCGAAGTAAAAAATTCGATTTTTAAATATTGAACTTCGAAGTAAAAATTCGATTTTTAAATATTGAACTTTGAAGTAAAAATTCGATTTTTATATATTGAACTTTGAAGTAAAAATTCGATTTTTATATATTGAGTATAACGAAGGGAAAATTCTATTTTCACAATATGAAGTTAGCGATAAAAATATGATTTTTATATAATGGAGAATATAAAAATGGGATTTTTATACAGCGTATACGGGCGACGAAGATGCGATGGCGATGAAGATTTCTATCAAAGAAGTGCCGTGGAGCTAGGATAGCTATTGGTGAGAACTTCTCACCTTTCAATTTCTTTTTCTAGTTATATATATATACTAGGATGCAGACGGTGCTTAGTAGCACCCGACACCCGTCCACATACCATGGACTTGTTTGTTTGGCTATTTGGTGATTGATTGCGATATTGGTTTGAATGTGGTTTGTGGTGTGAAAAATCGAATCGATAAATTGGTTAGGATTAGACGTGCGCCGTTATAAGGCGAAGGAGTAAGGCTAGGTTAGACTCTTACTCCAAATTTTGTGGTTTGCATAACGAAAGTGAATTTGATTGATGTGTGAATGGCGTGGGCCTTCACTAGACCGGGGATAAGGCTAGGCCTCGTCCCGTTTCTAGTATCGTGCCGTTATGCCGCCGAAATTTTCTAGAATATGTTAGAAAAATAAAAATACCATTTTATTTAAAGAATAAACTGAATAGAAATTCATATGTTGAAATAAAATGTTTTATCGTTAAAAATATAATTTTTAACGTGAATGTGAATAAATAAATATTCATTTACAAACCGAACGGTTTGTTTATGTACACCTATTGGACTGATATTGATTGGGTCGATAAATTTTACACATCGCCCAACTGCACGAATAAAATCTATGTTTGATTGTTTGAAACCCTACACGGGTGTTGGGATGAAATTTAAAGTTCACTCATCCTGACTGATTAAATATGTCGATCGATAGATTGACAGGCTGTTATAAGCGTTAGATATTTATATTTGATGCTTATACAGTTTAGTGCACTTTGGTTGATGGTTGATTATTTTTCAATGCTATTATATACATGTGTTGTATGAAAATCCATATAGTTAACTTTATATGGTAATTGATTGGGCCTCATTCCAATTTGAAAAATAAAGAATATTATAAAATAAAGGTTCATGTGTTGACTATATTCATCCGTTGATATTAGTCATGTGTTGAACGAAATATTTTTATAATAAAATTTATATCTTTATCAATATAAAATAAAGGTTCATGTGTTGACTATATTCATCCGTTGATATTAGTCATGTGTTGAACGAAATATTTTTATAATAAAATTTATATCTTTATCAATATTATAAAATAAAGGTTCATGTGTTGACTATATTCATCCGTTGATATTAGTCATGTGTTGAACGAATTATTTTTATAATAAAATTTACATCTTTATCAATATAAAATAAAGGTTCATGTGTTGACTATATTCATCCGTTGATATTAGTCATGTGTTGAACGAAATATTTTTATAATAAAATTTATATCTTTATCAATATTATAAAATAAAGGTTCATGTGTTGACTATATTCATCCGTTGATATTAGTCATGTGTTGAACGAATTATTTTTATAATAAAATTTACATCTTTATCAATATAATATAAAGGTTCATGTGTTGACTATACTCATCCGTTGGGAATAGCCATGTGTTGAACGAATTATTTTTATAATAAAATTTACATCTTTATCAATATAAAATAAAGGTTCATGTGTTGACGGTACTCATTCGTTGAGATTAGTCATGTGTTGAATGAAATAATTTAACAAAAATAGTCACACATGGACGGTACTCATTCGTTGAGATTAGTCGTGTGTTGACAAAAAGAAATATTTGAAATAGAATATATAAAGCCGTGTTAAATAGTGATACGCCATTTTGACGCGAACGATATTTATATCGAATAAAACGATTTCGAAATGAATTGAATATAAAACGATTTCGAAATGAATTGAATATAAAACGATTTCGAAATGAATCGAATATAAAACGATTTCGAAATGAATCGAATATAAAACGATTTCGAAATGAATTGAATATAAAACGATTTCGAAATGAATTGAATATAAAACGATTTCGAAATGAATTGAATATAAAACGATTTCGAAATGAATTGAATATATAAAGTTTTCGAAATGAATTGAATATATAAAGATTTCGAAATGAATTGAACATATAACGATTTCGATTTGAATTGAATATAAAACGATTTCGAATTGAATGGAATAGAAAACCAATTTGATTTCAAATTGAATATATAATGAACTTGATTCAAATAGAAAACGAAACGAATTTGATTTGAATAGAAAATGAATTTGAATCGAATATAAAACCAATTTGAATTGAATTGAATTGAAAACGAAGTGAAATGAATTCAAATTGAATTGAAATTTGAAATTGAATAGAAATGAATTTTAAAACGAATTTATAAAGAAGAATTCGATTTTGATTTGAATTGAAATGGAAGTTGAATTTGCTTTTGAAACGAATTCAAAACTAATTATATAATTCGTTTTAAATAAAAATCGACGAAATATATATTATATATATTATATATATAATATAATGGCCTGAAATAGAACGCGCCGCGCCGCGGCAGTTCGTAAATTTCGACCATTTATTTCAAACGGACATTACGGGAGATCCGACCGTCGGATTCTCCTAAAACCGGAACCGTTGGGTTCGTATCGAAAAGAGCTTTCTAACGAATATTAGAAATTTGAAATCTAACGGTTGGATTTGGAGATACGTCCAAATCAAATTCGAAAAAGGTCGCTATAAGTGCAGTTCGATGGCCGTTGTTGGAAATCGACTGCACGGGCCTCGATAAAATTATTAAAAATAGTAATAATTTGTATAAAATCATAAGAAATGATTTGGGAAAATTCGGGATGAAAAACTCCACATTTGAAAAGATAAAAATGGTTTTTATCGAAATGCACTAGTTTGAACTAAATTTGAAACCCAATTGATTCTAATAAATAAATTAGATTTAAAAGGGATTTTAAATAATCGGGATTTCTAATATATTTGATTGGATTTGAAATGGGTTTATCGTGAACTGTGTTTTAAATAACACTAGTTCTTTAACCCGATAATAAATAGAATGTGATTTGGGTTTATCGTGAACTGTGTTTTAAATAACACCTAGGTCTTTAACCCAGTAAAAGGAGTTTTAATGAATCTGCAATTAGATTGAAATGTGAATTCGTAATCTAAATTTCCAAATTTAGAAAATGAACGAGAATGGAGTATTACCAGTTTTGCTCCAAAGCGATAGTTAAATCTTTAATTAGATTTGAACGTGAAATGGTAATTAATTTTACCGATAACACCACGGTGTTAGATATGGAGTATTACCAGTTTTGCTTCATGGGATGAATAGGTTGGGATTGGGAAATAAAATAAATAATTACTTCGTTACGGTTCGCTAATCTCGACTAGTTGGAAAAACCATAATTTGGTTTTAAATGACATCCAAAGGAAGATTACAGGATAAATTTTAAAGAATTTATCTTGGATAAAATTAATGGGAACATTTCCCTAAGAATGTGAAATTTAGAAACTAGTTGTAGGTTGGCTAAGAAGAATGGTTTCCTGGGTATTGATCTGATGTTGGTTTCGGCCTTCGGGGTTAATGTTTGGGAAATTGTTCTCTTGCTAATTTGCGGTTAGTGACTAATGAATTGGAATGAGGCGTATGTTGTGTTTGTGTAACATTTGTTTTAATATACGCGGGTTGTTCGGAAAGTCCGGGTTTACACCCATTCTGAATAACCGATTCGACGATATGTCGAAGATGAAGACGGTGGTTGAAGACCGGAAGTCTTCACATCGTAGGGATAATTACTGACGATCTTGATTGGGCTGTACACCCAAGAGGATGGAAATAGTTGGTGGTTGTCCAGACGTACTTGGAGATGAATGGATATGCGAGGAAAGTGCCTCCGGTTTCGTTCAGACCCAGAACGGACTTGTAAATGGATTGTGTGTCTGACATTGGATTTTATTCTGTGTTGATTGATTTCTATTAAATATACATCTGTTTGGCGGCGGAGAATTTATTCTTTTGCTTAACGCCCTTCTCTGAGACGTACGAGCTCAGAGGTTGTATATCGATGGACATCAGTCGCATGGCATGAACTGCCTGTGTGGCACGCTAAGATGCAATGATCAAGGCTTCTGTTGAAAAGCAAAGTCTTGTGGTTGATGATCAAAGCACGGCCTTTGTGGCGTAGCTTTGTGTATAGCGTGAATTCGCGAGCCTCACACCTCGGTATGAGTTAAAAACGGGATACGGACCGCTGGGAGAGCGCACGTTTCTTTCTAGCTTTGGTGGTGTCAGTGACTTACCAGCCCTGACATATATATACTTTTCACCTTTGTGGTTGTTGGATGAGGCGCCTCGATTATAGGTCTGTAAGGACCGGGAAACGTGTGTTCAGGCATAATTAATCCTCTAATGTAAGTGAGGACCGGCCCAGCCGCATCCAGGGGTTACCCAGTGTGCGTAATCCCGGGGACATTTGCTAGAGTGTCTCGAACGCGGAGAGGAGCTTGCCCCTTGCCTCGACTCATGACGGAAATCCAATTTCCAATACGTGTATCGCGGCTTTAATTGTAGAACTAGTATGGCGACATGATATATGGTACCCATGCCGTCTATGATTTATATTTATGATTGAAATTGTTTTGACACTATACACTTGTTATAGTATCAAATGATTTGTTTTAAACGTACCAAGCATGTTTGGCTATTATAAGGGAAAACCCTATCCCCCGGCTTGCGTTGCATTGTATGATAGGACCTGGGTCTTATAATAGCTTCATTTTTCGAAAAAGCATTGCGCTGTTTATTCTATGCACTGGTATTCTTGGGAGGAAACCCGTTCCGTGTTATATGGCGTGGTCCCTTGAATTACTATCTTTTAAAGTAAAGTTTTAAATAACTGTTTTAGTTCTCACACCAGTCACATGACTGACCTGGAGTTTATTGTTTTAACCTAAACTCTGGGTGCCCCTATTTTCCGCACGGGCAGCTAGTAGTTTTGGTTTTGCAGATTTATATTCACAGGATCCTGGTTTACAGCTGGAATGATATCCGGAAAGCTCTGTATCCGTATATCACCTTCAGTTGTGCTTTGTATTTTCTTCCGTTGCTATGTAATTTAAATCTTTGATATTTCTGTGTAATATTTATTCATTTATACTCTGTATATTCTTGTAATCTGATGCATTGCTGTAATATACAACGAAATGTTCTTCTGTTTGCGTTCTGATTTGTCCTGTTCTCAACGTTCAGGGGTTTCGAACGGTCTAGATCGGTTTAACGACTGATTCAGATCGAGCGAAATTCCAGGCCGTCACATTTGGTATCAGAGCTTTGGTTTACAGAGCTCGAGAACAAGGCACATTAGAACCATACGAAAGAATTCATCAGATATTGGATTAGTAATATCCAATTAGAATGACTCGTTAGAGATAGGATCAGTAGTATCCTAGAACGAGTGTGAAGAGTATATTTTTCAAATGAAAACAATTGTGTTTTGAAAATTTAAACCGTTTTAAACGTATTGGATATTTATTTATTTTGAATATGGACAATCGAGTATATAAAGATTTTGCATATACGCGTCATGAACGTATATTCGAAGTTTTAATATACTGGATAGATATAGAATCATACTCTAGTGGCCCGAAGATGATTCTGATGATTGACTAGTTGTCATTAGTATTCATGTTCGAGTAACGAAGGTGTGATTATCTATATATTTCCATTAGACTGGTGTGAGAACCAAAACTAATATAGTTAGAACACATTGTTGTGAATTGGCACCAAAAACAAGATTTTTCGTATATATATATCAAAATTATGAATTTGAAACTCTAATTCACTAATTGATTGATGTTTGTGTTGTTTGTTTATTTGATTGATAATTTTGAACCATTATGCCTAATTGTACCAAATATTGAATTGTATTGAAAATTGGTCGCATTTGCTTGCATATACCTATACTTACATTGAACAGGTCATAGCAAGGAGGCTAGAGCAGAGAATAAAATTTGTTTGCCCGACAAATAGGTACATGTTTACTACATAATTTCCTGTTTTGTTTGGGTGATGATGATTTTGTGAGCCTATTGGCTAGCCGCTTGGCTTTTTCTTTTTGAGATCTGAAGGACTGGGGAAGCTATTTGAAATTCCCCCATGCTCCCGGTGCAGGGGAGGTTATGGCGAAATTTTTCGAAAATTTAGGGTGTTAGCCAAATTTTTGAAATTTTGAAAATTCTCAGAAACTGAAAAGCTGGAGAATGGAAGCCAGATCGAATATAGAGCTTAATAATCAAACCACTTTCGACTTTGTTCCTTTTCGGGGACGAAAAGTTTTAAGTGGGGGAGATTGTAATAACCCAGAAATTCTGAGCCAGTTTAAAATTTTTATTTTGGCAAGTTTAGCGGATTCTGAATATTTAAAATGAATTATTTTAAATAATATCGACGTAAAATTTATTTTGAATAGAAATTCGAACGTATATATTATACGCGTCGTCGATAGAATATAAAATATTTATATATAATTATAAATAGAATTGAAAATGGCGCGGTAGTTCGATAATTCGATTTCAAACTTCAATTGAATGTACCGGGTGCAAAACAATCCGGATTTTAGTGAAACCAAAAACATTAGGATCTGATTGATAATATCTTTCCAACGAATCCGAAAAATCAAGATTTCATATCGGGAATCAAAAGATATGTCCAGTTGAAAATTCTGAATAGTCGCTATGGAATTCAGGCCCTTAAAAATGGACATTTTGCAAATGACCTCGGATTTCGACGAAACCAGTTTTGTTGGGTCTGTGATGTCAAGTTATTGTTAGGTTTCAAATTTCATAATTTTTCGAATCAATATGTGAGCGTGGCAAAAGAAAACGTGTTTTGACCATTTCAGTTGATTTTAATCGACTGGAAATTGGCCATTTTTCTAACGGTCTCAGAATTCGGCGAAACTAGTTTTGTTAGGACCGTATCGTCAATACGAAGCTAGAAAATATTTTTTGGGAATTTTTAGATTCAGTATGTGGCCTAGTAAATTGAAATGCGCGTTCAAATTCAATATATAGAGTTATGTGTTGAATTTGATGAAAACTGGTCGAAACAGTATAATCAGCCTACGATACATATCCCATTGTGTTCGGAATGGGGGTAATTAGTTAGGGACGATGGGCGATGGGTTTCGTTTCGAGTTCGAATGGAAATGATACTTTATAGAGTTCAAGATTTAAAATAAATTAAAATAAAATAATTATATAATATATATAGACCTCAGACCCTTATTACCCCTCTAAACCTAATTAAATTATCGCGCCCCCAAATCACAAAATCCCGATGCTCCTTCCTTGACCCGACGTTGCCCTCTCCCCTTGCCGCCCACGCTCTACCAGACCCGCCGCCTCCGGCGAGAAGCCCTTCATCCCTTCCGATGCACCACCTCTCGCTCCTCTCCGCCCCTCTACAGCTTCAAGCCCGAGACCTGGAACCCTGAATCCGCCGCTCCCCCAACCCTAGCAGCCATCGCTGGATCTAGCTGCGCCGCCACTTGCCGATGCCGCCCCTCCCTCCTCCGAACGCTGGTGAACTCTCCCCCCCTTCAAAATAAAGGTAAAATTTATTTATTTCACTTTATTTATTTCAGTTTTGTTTTATCATTTGTTTTTTTATAAAACTGAAAATTAAAGTGACGATTTTTATTAAGGAAAATCAGTTTTTTTTTATATTATTCGTGTATACAATTATATGAAGTTAAAACTGATTTATTTTTTTTCTTAAATCCGAATTTTATTTTGTTTTAAAAACTGATTTAAAAAGGAATTTTGAAATTGATTTTTTATTTTAAAGGTTTGAAATAGAAAAAAAAGGTTTAAACTTTAAAGTAGAAAAGGCGGAATTTTTATTGAGTAGAAGAAGTAAAAATATGTTTTTTATATTTTTAAAGAATTAAAAATATAATCTTTACTATATAGGAATATTAAAAATATGATTTTTATATTTTTAAAGTATTAAAAATATAATCTTTATAGAATAGAGAATATAAAGATATCATCTTTGTGTATGTAATGAAATAAAAATCTGATTTTTATTTTATATACGTTAAAGTAAAGTGATGATTTTTTAAATATTGAACTTCGAAGTAAAAAATTCGATTTTTAAATATTGAACTTCGAAGTAAAAATTCGATTTTTAAATATTGAACTTTGAAGTAAAAATTCGATTTTTATATATTGAACTTTGAAGTAAAAATTCGATTTTTATATATTGAGTATAACGAAGGGAAAATTCTATTTTCACAATATGAAGTTAGCGATAAAAATATGATTTTTATATAATGGAGAATATAAAAATGGGATTTTTATACAGCGTATACGGGCGACGAAGATGCGATGGCGATGAAGATTTCTATCAAAGAAGTGCCGTGGAGCTAGGATAGCTATTGGTGAGAACTTCTCACCTTTCAATTTCTTTTTCTAGTTATATATATATACTAGGATGCAGACGGTGCTTAGTAGCACCCGACACCCGTCCACATACCATGGACTTGTTTGTTTGGCTATTTGGTGATTGATTGCGATATTGGTTTGAATGTGGTTTGTGGTGTGAAAAATCGAATCGATAAATTGGTTAGGATTAGACGTGCGCCGTTATAAGGCGAAGGAGTAAGGCTAGGTTAGACTCTTACTCCAAATTTTGTGGTTTGCATAACGAAAGTGAATTTGATTGATGTGTGAATGGCGTGGGCCTTCACTAGACCGGGGATAAGGCTAGGCCTCGTCCCGTTTCTAGTATCGTGCCGTTATGCCGCCGAAATTTTCTAGAATATGTTAGAAAAATAAAAATACCATTTTATTTAAAGAATAAACTGAATAGAAATTCATATGTTGAAATAAAATGTTTTATCGTTAAAAATATAATTTTTAACGTGAATGTGAATAAATAAATATTCATTTACAAACCGGACGGTTTGTTTATGTACACCTATTGGACTGATATTGATTGGGTCGATAAATTTTACACATCGCCCAACTGCACGAATAAAATCTATGTTTGATTGTTTGAAACCCTACACGGGTGTTGGGATGAAATTTAAAGTTCACTCATCCTGACTGATTAAATATGTCGATCGATAGATTGACAGGCTGTTATAAGCGTTAGATATTTATATTTGATGCTTATACAGTTTAGTGCACTTTGGTTGATGGTTGATTATTTTTCAATGCTATTATATACATGTGTTGTATGAAAATCCATATAGTTAACTTTATATGGTAATTGATTGGGCCTCATTCCAATTTGAAAAATAAAGAATATTATAAAATAAAGGTTCATGTGTTGACTATATTCATCCGTTGATATTAGTCATGTGTTGAACGAAATATTTTTATAATAAAATTTATATCTTTATCAATATAAAATAAAGGTTCATGTGTTGACTATATTCATCCGTTGATATTAGTCATGTGTTGAACGAAATATTTTTATAATAAAATTTATATCTTTATCAATATTATAAAATAAAGGTTCATGTGTTGACTATATTCATCCGTTGATATTAGTCATGTGTTGAACGAATTATTTTTATAATAAAATTTACATCTTTATCAATATAAAATAAAGGTTCATGTGTTGACTATATTCATCCGTTGATATTAGTCATGTGTTGAACGAAATATTTTTATAATAAAATTTATATCTTTATCAATATTATAAAATAAAGGTTCATGTGTTGACTATATTCATCCGTTGATATTAGTCATGTGTTGAACGAATTATTTTTATAATAAAATTTACATCTTTATCAATATAATATAAAGGTTCATGTGTTGACTATACTCATCCGTTGGGAATAGCCATGTGTTGAACGAATTATTTTTATAATAAAATTTACATCTTTATCAATATAAAATAAAGGTTCATGTGTTGACGGTACTCATTCGTTGAGATTAGTCATGTGTTGAACGAAATAATTTAACAAAAATAGTCACACATGGACGGTACTCATTCGTTGAGATTAGTCGTGTGTTGACAAAAAGAAATATTTGAAATAGAATATATAAAGCCGTGTTAAATAGTGATACGCCATTTTGACGCGAACGATATTTATATCGAATAAAACGATTTCGAAATGAATTGAATATAAAACGATTTCGAAATGAATTGAATATAAAACGATTTCGAAATGAATCGAATATAAAACGATTTCGAAATGAATCGAATATAAAACGATTTCGAAATGAATCGAATATAAAACGATTTCGAAATGAATTGAATATAAAACGATTTCGAAATGAATTGAATATAAAACGATTTCGAAATGAATTGAATATAAAACGATTTCGAAATGAATTGAATATATAAAGTTTTCGAAATGAATTGAATATATAAAGATTTCGAAATGAATTGAACATATAACGATTTCGATTTGAATTGAATATAAAACGATTTCGAATTGAATGGAATAGAAAACCAATTTGATTTCAAATTGAATATATAATGAACTTGATTCAAATAGAAAACGAAACGAATTTGATTTGAATAGAAATGAATTTGAATCGAATATAAAACCAATTTGAATTGAATTGAATTGAAAACGAAGTGAAATGAATTCAAATTGAATTGAAATTTGAAATTGAATAGAAATGAATTTTAAAACGAATTTATAAAGAAGAATTCGATTTTGATTTGAATTGAAATGGAAGTTGAATTTGCTTTTGAAACGAATTCAAAACTAATTATATAATTCGTTTTAAATAAAAATCGACGAAATATATATTATATATATTATATATATAATATAATGGCCTGAAATAGAACGCGCCGCGCCGCGGCAGTTCGTAAATTTCGACCATTTATTTCAAACGGACATTACGGGAGATCCGACCGTCGGATTCTCCTAAAACTGGAACCGTTGGGTTCGTATCGAAAAGAGCTTTCTAACGAATATTAGAAATTTGAAATCTAACGGTTGGATTTGGAGATACGTCCAAATCAAATTCGAAAAAGGTCGCTATAAGTGCAGTTCGATGGCCGTTGTTGGAAATCGACTGCACGGGCCTCGATAAAATTATTAAAAATAGTAATAATTTGTATAAAATCATAAGAAATGATTTGGGAAAATTCGGGATGAAAAACTCCACATTTGAAAAGATAAAAATGGTTTTTATCGAAATGCACTAGTTTGAACTAAATTTGAAACCCAATTGATTCTAATAAATAAATTAGATTTAAAAGGGGTTTTAAATAATCGGGATTTCTAATATATTTGATTGGATTTGAAATGGGTTTATCGTGAACTGTGTTTTAAATAACACTAGTTCTTTAACCCGATAATAAATAGAATGTGATTTGGGTTTATCGTGAACTGTGTTTTAAATAACACCTAGTTCTTTAACCCAGTAAAAGGAGTTTTAATGAATCTGCAATTAGATTGAAATGTGAATTCGTAATCTAAATTTCCAAATTTAGAAAATGAACGAGAATGGAGTATTACCAGTTTTGCTCCAAAGCGATAGTTAAATCTTTAATTAGATTTGAACGTGAAATGGTAATTAATTTTACCGATAACACCACGGTGTTAGATATGGAGTATTACCAGTTTTGCTTCATGGGATGAATAGGTTGGGATTGGGAAATAAAATAAATAATTACTTCGTTACGGTTCGCTAATCTCGACTAGTTGGAAAAACCATAATTTGGTTTTAAATGACATCCAAAGGAAGATTACAGGATAAATTTTAAAGAATTTATCTTGGATAAAATTAATGGGAACATTTCCCTAAGAATGTGAAATTTAGAAACTAGTTGTAGGTTGGCTAAGAAGAATGGTTTCCTGGGTATTGATCTGATGTTGGTTTCGGCCTTCGGGGTTAATGTTTGGGAAATTGTTCTCTTGCTAATTTGCGGTTAGTGACTAATGAATTGGAATGAGGCGTATGTTGTGTTTGTGTAACATTTGTTTTAATATACGCGGGTTGTTCGGAAAGTCCGGGTTTACACCCATTCTGAATAACCGATTCGACGATATGTCGAAGATGAAGACGGTGGTTGAAGACCGGAAGTCTTCACATCGTAGGGATAATTACTGACGATCCTGATTGGGCTGTACACCCAAGAGGATGGAAATAGTTGGTGGTTGTCCAGACGTACTTGGAGATGAATGGATATGCGAGGAAAGTGCCTCCGGTTTCGTTCAGACCCAGAACGGACTTGTAAATGGATTGTGTGTCTGACATTGGATTTTATTCTGTGTTGATTGATTTCTATTAAATATACATCTTTTTGGCGGCGGAGAATTTATTCTTTTGCTTAACGCCCTTCTCTGAGACGTACGAGCTCAGAGGTTGTATATCGATGGACATCAGTCGCATGGCATGAACTGCCTGTGTGGCACGCTAAGATGCAATGATCAAGGCTTCTGTTGAAAAGCAAAGTCTTGTGGTTGATGATCAAAGCACGGCCTTTGTGGCGTAGCTTTGTGTATAGCGTGAATTCGCGAGCCTCACACCTCGGTATGAGTTAAAAACGGGATACGGACCGCTGGGAGAGCGCACGTTTCTTTCTAGCTTTGGTGGTGTCAGTGACTTACCAGCCCTGACATATATATACTTTTCACCTTTGTGGTTGTTGGATGAGGCGCCTCGATTATAGGTCTGTAAGGACCGGGAAACGTGTGTTCAGGCATAATTAATCCTCTAATGTAAGTGAGGACCGGCCCAGCCGCATCCAGGGGTTACCCAGTGTGCGTAATCCCGGGGACATTTGCTAGAGTGTCTCGAACGCGGAGAGGAGCTTGCCCCTTGCCTCGACTCATGACGGAAATCCAATTTCCAATACGTGTATCGCGGCTTTAATTGTAGAACTAGTATGGCGACATGATATATGGTACCCATGCCGTCTATGATTTATATTTATGATTGAAATTGTTTTGACACTATACACTTGTTATAGTATCAAATGATTTGTTTTAAACGTACCAAGCATGTTTGGCTATTATAAGGGAAAACCCTATCCCCCGGCTTGCGTTGCATTGTATGATAGGACCTGGGTCTTATAATAGCTTCATTTTTCGAAAAAGCATTGCGCTGTTTATTCTATGCACTGGTATTCTTGGGAGGAAACCCGTTCCGTGTTATACGGCGTGGTCCCTTGAATTACTATCTTTTAAAGTAAAGTTTTAAATAACTGTTTTAGTTCTCACACCAGTCACATGACTGACCTGGAGTTTATTGTTTTAACCTAAACTCTGGGTGCCCCTATTTTCCGCACGGGCAGCTAGTAGTTTTGGTTTTGCAGATTTATATTCACAGGATCCTGGTTTACAGCTGGAATGATATCCGGAAAGCTCTGTATCCGTATATCACCTTCAGTTGTGCTTTGTATTTTCTTCCGTTGCTGTGTAATTTAAATCTCTAATATTTCTGTGTAATATTTATTCATTTATACTCTGTATATTCTTGTAATCTGATGCATTGCTGTAATATACAACGAAATGTTCTTCTGTTTGCGTTCTGATTTGTCCTGTTCTCAACGTTCAGGGGTTTCGAACGGTCTAGATCGGTTTAACGACTGATTCAGATCGAGCGAAATTCCAGGCCGTCACAGGCATAAAAAGGTTTGGATAACGACGTAGGTTCAAGAACATGGGTAGACCTAATTTAATAGGTAAATTCCCAAGGTCTAAAACCAAGAATAGACATAGTAGGTTCAAGAACATGGGTAGACCTAACTTAATAGGTAAATTCCCAAGGTCTAAAACCAAAGAAAACCAAGAACAGACAAAATAGATGATCGGGTTTAGACCCAATTTCATAGTCACAAAACTTAAGCAACACTTTCCTAGTCATGAATCACAGTTGTTCTTGTTGTGTTCTAGGCAATAGTTTATGTTTCCAAATCAAAGGCATAGGCTTGTGTTCATGGTCGAGGAAATAATTCTCATAGTCACAGTCATGGTCATATGCAATGTCCATAGTCATAGGCAATGTCCATAGTCATAGGCAATGTCCATAGTCAAAGAGGCATATGGTTTTAAGGTCCATAGTTTCATAGTCACAGCCTTATCGGTCATCGAATAATAACAGTTCTTAGTTAAGTCCAAAGATATAGGCACAGATTCGAATAGAAAGATTTGGTGAGACGACCCAAAATCCCGTTCAGACGGAGACAAGGGTTATCTTTGGAATATAACACAGAAACAGAAAATAGCAGAACAAAATTAAATAAATACACCAGATAATGAACAACAGAATATACTGGATAAGAGTAATCATCAGAGTTACACAGTATACAGGATCTTACTTAGTACAAATACAGTTCAGCTATACATAAATGTCTACAGCAGAAATAAACAAAATATGTACAATAGGAGCTGAACAGCATAAAAAGAAATAAATGATAGAATCCATCATCAACTCCAACTATCCAGAAAGAACCAGCTAAACCTGAATACAAGGCTGTCCGTGTAGAAAAAGGGGCACCCGAGTTTGAAAGTGAAACAAACTACGAGTCAGTCATGGGACTGGTATGAGAAATCCACTCAACACATATATATAATTTGGCTAATCACAGGACCGCCACTTTCGTGGAACGGGTTTACTCCATTGGATTGCCAGTGCTTTAAAACAAATCTTTCTTTTAAACATCGCTATGCTTTTTATAAAAATGAAGCTATTATAAGACTCAGTTCCCATCACACAATGCAACGCAAACCGGAGGATAGAGTTTTACCTTATAATGGCCAAAATATGATTGATACGAATAAAACAAAGGCATTTGATATTATTGCTAGTGTTTATATGTTTTGAAAACAATTTCAAATCATAACTATCAATCATAGACGGCATGGGTACCATATATCATTTCGCCATATATATATATATATATATATATATATATATATACAATCAAAACCGCACGATGTCGTATTTGGAAATTGGATTTCCGTCATGAACCAAGGCAAAAGATAGTCCTTACCGAATTCGAGACTGCCTAGCCCGAGTCTCAGGATCAGAGCTCGAGTGACCCTTGGATCGTCAGGGCCGGTCCACACGGAGTGGATTAAAAATGCCTGAGCACTACGTTTCGCCGCCCTTTGGGGCGTAAGCGAGCCAACAAGTGACTCCATCGGACCCGGATCGTCCGATCTAACCGAGGCGCCTCGCAACAACAACAACCACATAAGTCAAACTCGTCAGGGCGTGTAAAACCACTGACGCCACTTTTAGCTAGGAGGAAACGTAGGCCCTCCCTGAGGTCCTTCTCCCGTTTTAGGTTCATATCGGGGTGTGAGGCTCGCGAATTCACGATATACACAAAGCTACGCCACATAGACGGTGCTTTGATCGTCACCACGAGACTTTGCTTTTCAACAGAAGCCCTGATCACTGCATCTTAGCATGCCACACAGAATAAATCCTATGTCAGACACACAGTCCATTTACAAGTCCGTTCTGGGTCTGAACGAAACCGGAGGCACTAAATACCTCGCAAACCCATCGATCACCACGTACGTCTGGACGATCACCACTCATTATCCATATTTCGGGATGCCTCCCAATCAGGACCTCGGTTACCATCCAAATGAGGTGAAGATCTCCGGTCTTCGACCACCGTCTTCATCTTCGACTTTCAATCGTCGGTCGATTATTTGAAATGAGAATTAACTCGGCCTTTTCAAATAATTCACGTATATTTAGAATTTCAAATCAATTTATTTTAATGGTTAAATTATTCGACAACATCAATTTGTTCTTTAATGTAATTTTCACACCAAACACATTAAACCATCAAAAGCCACATAAATCGAGCAAATTCGGTTTATTTCCATTCCATATCGCTTATGATATTTTATAACTATTTATCGCTATTTTTATTTATTTTAAAATAGCTAATTTATTCAAAACGACGCTTCGGGCCATAAAGCGGCCGTGGCGCTGTTTTTCTTCAGATTTGATTTACACATATCTGAAAATCTAACCGTTGGATCTTCACAAAATTTACATCATTAGAAAGGTCTTTTCAAAACGAATCCAACGGTTCCAGTTTCGGGAAAATCCGACGGTCGGATCTCCCGGTACAATCGTTTGAAGTTTCGATTTCAAAATACGAACTGCAGCGTCGTTATTCGATTAAATATATAATTATATTTATATTTATATAAATATAATCGCTTCTGGCGCTGTTTTTCATCAGATTTGAATTAAACATTCCAGACAATCCAACCGTTGGATTTTTACAAGGTTGATGCCGTTGGAAAGATTATTCCAAGGCGAACCCGACGGTTGAGGTTTCGGGAAAATCCAATGGTCGGATTCCCCGCATTAGTTGTTTGAAATCACGTTTTCAAAATATGAACTGCACGGCCTCGTTTCGTTTTAATTTTATTTATATTTATATATTTATATAAATAAAGTTCGTTCAATGATTTCAATATCGTTTTCACTTCAAATATTTCACTAACGCCTTAAAATTTTGGAAAATTTCGCCATAACCTCCCCTGCAATGGGAGCATCGGGAAATTGCAAATAGCTTTCCCGGACCTTCTAATCTCAAAAAGAAAAAGAAAAAGCCAAGCGGCTAGCCATCAGGCTCATAAAATCATCACCCAAACAAAACAATAAATGTGTACCTATTTGTCGGGCACAAAATTTTATCCCTCTTCTCTAGCCCCCTTGCTATAACCTGTTCAATGAATATGCATGTACATATATATACAGTTCTTATCATTTATCATTTTCTATTCAACTTCATATTTGATTCCTATTTGGTTTAAAAACACCATTCATTCTAATGTTACATACATAGGTGCAAATCATTTCATTAGCTAATTAATGAATATTTCAACTCATATATGTTTATTTTGAACAAGTGGCTATTTTTAACACTTCACATTTCAACGATTCATGCATATAATAAAAATGTGATTTTTATTGTAAAACAATTCATTTCAAAACACTATTTTTCTATATAGTTCATATAGGTGATAAAAATAGGATTTTTATCATAAAACAATTTCTTTTAAAACGAGATTATTTTACACAGTTCATATAGTCGATAAAAGGTGATTTTTATTATCAAACAATTTATTTCAAAATATGAATACCATTCAACACATGAATTTCTAATCAACGAATGAATATCAATTCAACACATGAAGGTTTTCTATAGTTTCTATATATAGATAAAAATGTGATTTTTATTATCAAACAATTTATTTCAAAATATGAATACCATTCAACACATGAATTTCTAATCAACGAATGAATATCAATTCAACACATGAATGTTTTCTATAGTTTCTATATATAGATAAAAATGTGATTTTTATTATCAAACAATTTATTTCAAAATATGAATACCATTCAACACATGAATTTCTAATCAACGCATGAATATTGATTCAACACATGAAGGTTTTCTATTCAATGAATAAATATAGTTTAAGCAAATGAAAATAATTCAAACACATGAATTTTATTCAAAATTTCGGCAGCATAACGGCAGGGTAGTTAAAACCGGGACCGTCCCTAGTACGGCTCCTCGCTCTACCTTAAAACCTCGCGGTTTTTGACAATGGGGATCATGCATCTAGTTCGCACGCAGGCGGCATGTATATATTTATTTCATTTCATTTCCACAAAACTAATCCTATGTGGTTTCAACCAAATATTTCTCAACCACAAATGGGTATTTTTCAACCACAATCAACCACAAACAATCCCAAACAACCATTCGCTATCAATCAATTTTCATACCAATTTCAATCAATAAATATCGTCCATGGTTTGTGGACGAGGGGCGTATATATATATATATATAGAAATTCACTTTTATTTCAACACATATATATATAGCTATAAAAAGAAATTGAAGAGTGAGAAATTCTCACCAATAGCTATCCAATACTACAACTCTTCCTTTAGAGAAATCTTCGCCAATCTCGCCTTTCGTCGCTTTCGTTGCCCGTATTCTCTACATATGTAAAAATCGAATTTTTACTATGTTATTCAATATATAAAAATTGCATTTCAAAAATATAGATTCCGCCTTTTCAAAAATAAAGATTATATTTTTAATATTCCTATGATGTAAAAATTATATTTTTATTACTTTAAAAATACAAAAATCATATCTTACTTCTTCTACTTAATAAAAATTCCGTCTTTTCTATTTTAAAAATATGATCTTTATTTTTCCAAGTTCAAATCTTTCTCTATTTAAAGTTCAAATCTTTTTCTATTTAAAGTTCAAATCTTTTTCTATTTATATCTTAAAATTAAAATCAGTTTTAAACTTTTTTTTTATATAAAAATCAGTTTTTAAACCCTTTAAAAATCAGTATTTAAATCCTTTAAAAATCATTATTTAAATCCTTTAAAAATCAGTATTTAAATCCTTTTAAAATCCAGTATTTACAGAATTAAAATAAAAAATAATAATAATAAAAATAAAATAACAACACTTACTGTTATCTGCAAAGAAGGGGGGGTCGTCAGGGTCGGCGGTGGGTCACGAACTGGGGGGGGCTCGCGAATTAGGCATCGCGATGCTTCAGGGGGGGCGAGGTCTTCGTCGCGCTCGTGCGATCTGGGGGGGGTCTTCGAGGGTTGCGCCGCTGGGAGGAGGAGGGAGGCTGGACGGAGGGGGGCGGTGGGTCGGTGGCGTTCGCTTTGGGGGGGCTGTCGATAGTTTTAGGGTTTTTTTTCTCCTGCCGATTTGATTTTGAAGAGGGGGGGGGCAGAATGAATAAGGAGAGGGAAGGAATATTTTTATTTTTATATTATTTTATTTCAAAAAGTTGACTTTTACATACGACCTCTAAACGAGGCCCACCGCCTGTGGTCCATAGCGTTTTACCCCCATTCCGAACACAATGGGACATGTATTGCAAGCTGATTCGATCGTTACAATCAGTTTCCGTTGAATTTACATTTAAATCACTATATTAAATTTTAAACGGACATTTCAAATTACCGGGGTCACATACTAACTCTAAAAATTCCAGAAAAATATTTTCTAGCTTCGTATTGATGATACGGTCCTAACAAAACTAGTTTCGTCGAATTCTGAGACCGTTTGAAAAATGGCCAATTTCCAGTCGATTAAAATCAACTAAAACCGGTCAAACGCGTTTTCCTTTGCCACGCTCACATATTGATTCGAAAAATTATGAAATTTGAAACCTAGCAATAACTTGACATCACGGATCCAACAAAAGTGGTTTCGACGAAATCCGAGGTCGTATGCAAAATGTCCATTTTTAAGGGCCTGAATTCCATAGCGATTATTCAGAATTTTCAACTGGACATATCTTTTGATTCCCGCTATGAAATTTCGATTTGTCAGATTCGTTGGAAAGATATCATCAATTAGATCCTAATGTTTTTGGTATCACTAAAATCCGGATTATTTTGCACCCGGTATATTCAATTGAAGTTTGAAATCGAATTATCGAACTACCGCGCCATTTTCAATTCTATATATAATTATAATTAATTATATTCGTTTTCAAATGTCGATTCAAACTTAGTTTTCATCGCTATTATTTAAAATATTTATTTTAAATATTTAAAATCCATTATTTTAACCAATTTAAAAATTTTAAATTGGTTCAGATTTTCTGGGTCGTTACAATCTCCCCCACTTAAAACTTTTCGTCCCCGAAAAGGAACAAAGTCGAAAGTGGTTTGATAAATCTACAATCACACAACACAACAACCAATCCAATTGTTTTTAACCTTCAAAAATATACTAATCAAATCCTATACCCCTTTAAAAATCATTCAGACTATATAATTAAAAGTGCACATCTATGAAAAGAAAATAACAATAGAGTAGAGAATTGAATGGTAGTGTAAAGTAGGGTAAATGTACCTGGCACCGGAGTCAATCAGAGATATCCACTCGGCATATAGGATAAGCTTTCTGAATGCTCTCCTCAGTTTCCCAAGTACAATCTCGCGGATCTCCACTCCATTGCACTTTGACTAAGCGAACCTTCTTGTTCCTCAGCTCTTTGGTTTCTTTGCCTATTATCTTTAGCGGCTCTCTTCTCACAGCTAACTCTGGAGTAATTTCAATGTCATGTTGAGCTGCTTCTTCCACGATCAAGTCTGGATCATGAACGTGCTTTCGAAGTTGAGATATGTGAAATACATCATGAATTTCAGGCAACCAATTAGGCAGTTTGACCCTGTAAGCGAGAGTTCCAATTCGTTCCAGAATAGGAAACGGACCAATGAATTTGGGTGCGAACTTTCCAGTTTTACCGAACCGGATAACTCCTCTCATCGGAGATACTTTCAAATATACATAGTCGCCAACTTCAAAGGATATATCTCTTCTTCTTCTATCGGCATAGCTCTTTTGTCAGCTTTGAGCGGCGAGTAATCGCTTCTTAATATAATCGACTTTGTCGGCAGCTTCGCGAATCATATCAGGCCCTAACACAAGTCTATTTCCAGGCTCGACCCAACAAGCAGGAGATCGGCACGGTCTACCGTACAATGCTTCGAATGGCGACATTGTCAGACTCGCTTGGTAGCTGTTGTTATAAGAGAATTCAGCCAAATGCAGATTGTCTTCCCATGATCCCCCGAAATCTAGAACACAAGCCCGCAATAGATCTTCTAAAATGCGATTCACCCTCTCAGTTTGACCATCTGTCTGAGGATGATAAGCGGTGCTTAGGTTTAACTTCGTTCCGAGCTCGACTTGAAATGCTTCCCAGAATTTACTAGTGAATATTGTATCTCTATCACTTACTATACTGAGCGGCACTCCATGTAGTCTAACTATTTCCCTGAAGTATATCTGCGCCAGACTCTGAGCAGTTCTGTTTGATCTGACAGGTATGAAATGGGCGGTCTTCGTGAAGCGATCTACGATCACCCAAATACTGTCATTTCCTTTTCTGGTTCTGGGCAGACCATCAATGAAATCCATAGAAATATGTTCCCACTTCCAGCCAGGAACTTCTAGCGGTTGTAATAATCCAGCCAATTTCTGTTGATCACTTTTGACTAGCTGGCAAGTAGGGCATCGGCTAACATATATGGAAATGTCCCTTTTCATCGACTTCCACCAGAAAGTGCGTTTGATGTCATTATACATTTTGCTTACTCCCGGATGGATACTGAGTTTTGACTTGTGGCATTCATCCAGTACTTCTTTTCGAAGTTCAGGAATGTTAGGGACACAGATTCGACCTTTGAGCCTTAAAATCCCATCATTGTCTACTTGAAAACTCGAGGGTTCGCCTTGTTGAATTATCCCTCTGATCTTCTGAATGAAGTGATCATCCTCCTGAAGAGCAGATATCTTATCTAGCAATGAAGTCGTGATAATAAAACTGGCGATCATCTCATTCATTCGGCTTAACGCATCGGCCACGACATTGGCTTGCCCTGGAGTATATATAATTTCAAAGTCATATGCTGCAAGAAACTCCAACCAACGTTGCTGTCTCAGATTCAAGTCCTTCTGAGTGAACAGATACTTTAACAACTGGTGATCAGTAAACAGTTCAAATCTCTCACCCAGAAGATAGTGTCTCCAGATTTTCAAAGAGAATATGATAGCCAATAACTCAAGATCATGAGTTACATAGTTTTTCTCGTGCGGCTTCAGTTGATGGCTAGCATAAGCAATCACTTGACCTCTTTGCATTAACACTGCGCCAAGGCCTTCTCTAGAAGCATCGGTCCATACTTTTAAATCCTGGCTGCCATCGATGATGGTTAACAGTGGAGCAGTCGTTAGTCTCAACTTTAGCTCTTCGAAAGCCTCCTCACTTTCTGGAGTCCATTTGAACTTAGAATGCTTCTTTGTAAGCTTCGTTAAGTGACCAGATATCTTCGAAAAGTCTTTAATGAACTTCCGATAATAGCTAGCCAATCCCAGAAAACTGCGGACTTCAGTGGGGATACTGGGCTGTTTCCAGTTTTGAATAGCCGTGATTTTACTTGGATCAACAGCGATTCCTTCTTTCGATACAACATGGCCCAGAAATTTCACTTCATCCTGCCAGAATATACACTTGGAAAACTTTGCTTTCAATACATTTCTCCTGAGGATTTCTAACACTTGTTCCAAATGTTTTTCATGTTCGGCTTTCGATTTAGAGAAGATTAGAATATCATCAATAAAAACCAGAACAAATTTATTCAAAACTCCTCTGAATACTCTGTTCATTAGATCGACGAAATAAGCTGGAGCGTTACATAAGTCGAACGGCATTACTAACCACTCGTAGAATAAGTCGGGACCTCTGAATGCTGTCATTGGAACACACTCTTCGGCTATTCGAAGTTGATGGAAGCCCGTAGCTAGGTCCATTCGTGAAAATACTTGTGCTCCATTTAATCGATCCAACAAATCATCTATTCGTGGCAATGGATACTTGTTCTTTATGGTCTTCTTGTTCAGATCACGATAGTCCACGCATAGACGTAGAGTACCGTCAGATTTTGGGACAAATACCACCGCTGCTCCCCAATCAGAGAAACTAGGCCTGATCAGACCTTTCCATACTAGCTGTCGTGTTTGATTGTCTAATTCATCCTTCTCTTTCAAGAACATTCTTCGAATAGCGTGAACTACCGGCCTTGCATTGGGAATCTAAGCAATCTTGAAGTCTATTTCTCTTTGCGGAGGTAAGCGAACAACTTCCTCGAACACATCCGCATAATTTTTGACGACAGGAATGTCTTTGATGAGGTCAGGAATATTCTATGTGACTTCAGGAACATTTTCAATTTGGGCTGGAGAAACATTCAAAGCTGCCCAGAAGTCTTTTCTATTAGCATTCTGACCTTCACAGGGAATGGTTATATAATCACCTGGTTTAATCTTTGCCCTTACGACTCTGTCGGCGCATTTAACTTCAGCTTCATATTTGGTCAACCAATCTAACCCTAAGATAAGATCAAACTCTTTAAAATTCATGACGACTGCGATGGTAGGAAACCGATAACGAGAGAAAGAAACCGGCACTCCACAAACCCAACTGAGATCAATGGAACCCCCAACTGGATTCTGGACAGTCATTGGTTTCTTCAGCTTTCTCAAATTCAAATCTGGCTTCTTAGCGGTATCCTTCAAAATGAAGCTTCGTGACGCGCCTGTGTCAAACAACACTTTAACTGGAATATCTTTGACAGTAAGCGTGCCTTCTAAAACATCTTTAGCCTTTGAAAGATGACAGGCCTGATGGCATTGACTGCACTTTCTATTCTCTTGGAACTGGTTATCGGGTTTAGACCCTTTCTTTCGTTTCCTCGAGGTTTTACACTTCCTGGTCAGATGCCCCTGTTTATTGCAGTTAGAACATGTGGCAGTCGTTGTCGGTTCCTTTTTAGATTTAGCCCTTTTTCTCTTGGCACTGGGCATCTTACTGACATCAGACTTTGTACTGGCCTCAGGAATATCAGATTCCAACTCTGCTTTGTCACTAGAACTGACTTCTTCCTCGTCACGCAACATTCCTTTCTTATGGAGATCTTCATACTGATAAGCCATGTATATCATTTCTGGAAAAGGAAGCTTCACATTCCTCATCACACTATTCTGATATCTCCTCTGCAGTCCATGAATAAATCTCAGATTTTTCCTCTTTGGATCTTGAATCAGATGAGGAGCAAAGTGAGCAAGTTCGTTGAATTTCTTATGATATTCTGGGATGGTCATATCACCTTGTATTAGATAAGAAAATTCATCACATAATCGCTCGGTTGCTTCGGGAGGAGTAAATCTTTCTAAGAAAATCACTTTGAATCTATCCCAGGTGATATCACCTTCTGGATTATCTTTGATGATCGTTTCCCACCAGGTTAAAGCTTCTTCTTTGAGCGCCCAAGATGCTACTAATCTTTTCTGGTCATCTCTCAGCTGGATATGCTCAAAGATTCTTTCGACAGAACTCAACCAAGCTTGGGTTTGAATAATAGATTCATTGCCCGAGAATTATGCTCCACCCAGATTTCGATATCTCTTAAATAGAGCCTCTAGATCGGTTTCTGTATTCCTTCTGTTTCTGGCACTCATTTTCTAGTTCCTCTGCAAATAGCAGATCAAGTGTCAGGTCACAGAAAAGGTAGTTTAAAATATAGAAACACATACTTCAAGTGTAAATGGGTCTATCTAGGTGTAATTTCATTCTGCTTTACTCATACTAGGATATTACTGATCCTATCTGTATTGATTTGCCCGTCCTAGAACACTACTGGTTCTATTTCTGACGAGATCGTTCAAATGTTATATTCCAGAACTAAGCTTAACCAAAGCTCTGATACCACGTTGAGACAACCCAAAATCCAGTTCAGATGGAGACAAGGGTTATCTTTGGAATATAACACAGAAACAGAAAATAGCAGAACAAAATTAAATAAATACACCAGATAATGAACAATAGAATATACTGGATAAGAGTAATCATCAGAGTTACACAGTATACAGGATCTTACTTAGTACAAATACAGTTCAGCTATACATAAATGTCTACAGCGGAAATAAACAAAATATGTACAATAGGAGCTGAACAGCATAAAAAGAAATAAATGATAGAATCCATCATCAGCTCCAGCTATCCAGAAAGAACCAGCTAAACCTGAATACAAGGCTGCCCGTATAGAAAAAGGGGCACCCGAGTTTGAAAGTGAAACAAATTATGAGTCAGTCATGGGACTGGTATGAGAAATCCACTCAACACATATATATAATTTGGCTAATCACAGGACCACGCCACTTTCGTGGAACGGGTTTACTCCATTGGATTGCCAGTGCTTTAGAACAAATCTTTCTTTTAAACATCGCTATGTTTTTTATAAAAATGAAGCCATTATAAGACTCAGTTCCCATCACACAATGCAACGCAAACCGGAGGATAGAGTTTTACCTTATAATGGCCAAAATATGATTGATACGAATAAAACAAAGGCATTTGATATTATTGCTAGTGTTTATATGTTTTGAAAACAATTTCAAATCATAACTATCAATCATAGATGGCATGGGTACCATATATCATGTCGCCATATATATATATACAATCAAAACCGCACGATGTCGTATTTGGAAATTGGATTTCCATCATGAACCAAGGCAAAAGATAGTCCTTACCGAATTCGAGACTGCCTAGCCCGAGTCTCAGGATCAGAGCTCGAGTGACCCTTGGATCGTCAGGGCCGGTCCACACGGAGTGGATTAAAAATGCCTGAGCACTACGTTTCGCCGCCCTTTGGGGCGTAAGCGAGCCAACAAGTGACTCCATCGGACTCGGATCGTCCGATCTAACCGAGGCGCCTCGCAACAGCAACAACCACATAAGTCAAACTCGTCAGGGCGTGTAAAACCACTGACGCCACTTTTAGCTAGGAGGAAACGTAGGCCCTCCCTGAGGTCCTTCTCCCGTTTTAGGTTCATACCGGGGTGTGAGGCTCGCGAATTCACGTTATACACAAAGCTACGCCACATAGACGGTGCTTTGATCATCACCACAAGACTTTGCTTTTCAACAGAAGCCCTGATCACTGCATCTTAGCATGCCACACAGAATAAATCCTATGTCAGACACACAGTCCATTTACAAGTCCGTTCTGGGTCTGAACGAAACCGGAGGCACTAAATACCTCGCAAACCCATCGATCACCACGTACGTCTGGACGATCACCACTCATTATCCATATTTCGGGATGCCTCCCAATCAGGACCTCGGTTACCATCCAAACGAGGTGAAGATCTCCGGTCTTCGACCATCGTCTTCATCTTCGACTTTCAATCGTCGGTCGATTATTTGAAATGAGAATTAACTCGGCCTTTTCAAATAATTCACGTATATTTAGAATTTCAAATCAATTTATTTTAATGGTTAAATTATTCGACAACATCAATTTTGTTCTTTAATGTAATTTTCACACCAAACACATTAAACCATCAAAAGCCACATAAATCGAGCAAATTCAGTTTATTTCCAATCCATAACGCTTATGATATTTTATAACTATTTATCGCTATTTTTATTTATTTTAAAATAGCTAATTTATTCAAAACGACGCTTCGGGCCATAAAGCGGCCGTAGCGCTGTTTTTCTTCAGATTTGATTTAAACATATCTGAAAATCTAACCGTTGGATCTTCACAAAATTTACATCATTAGAAAGGTCTTTTCAAAACGAATCCAACGGTTCCAGTTTCGGGAAAATCCGACGGTCGGATCTCCCGGTACAATCGTTTGAAGTTCCGATTTCAAAATACGAACTGCAGCGTCGTTATTCGATTAAATATATAATTATATTTATATATATATATATATAAATATAATCGCTTCTGGCGCTGTTTTTCATCAGATTTGAATTAAACATTCCAGACAATCCAACCGTTGGATTTTTACAAGGTTGGTGCCGTTGGAAAGATTATTCCAAGTCGAACCCGACGGTTGAGGTTACGGGAAAATCCAATGGTCGGATTCCCCGCATTAGTTGTTTGAAATCACGTTTTCAAAATACGAACTGCACGGCCTCGTTTCGTTTTAATTTTATTTATATTTATATATTTATATAAATATAGTTCATTCAATGATTTCAATATCGTTTTCACTTCAAATATTTCACTAACGCCTTAAAATTTTGGAAAATTTCGCCATAACCTCCCCTGCAATGGGAGCATCGGGAAATTGCAAATAGCTTTCCCGGTCCTTCTAATCTCAAAAAGAAAAAGAAAAAGCCAAGCGGCTAGCCAACAGGCTCATAAAATCATCACCCAAACAAAACAGTAAATGTGTACCTATTTGTCGGGCACAAAATTTTATCCCTCTTCTCTAGCCCCTTTGCTATAACCTGTTCAATGAATATGCATGTACATATATATACAGTTCTTATCATTTATCATTTTCTATTCAACTTCATATTTGATTCCTATTTGGTTTAAAAACACCATTCATTCTAATGTCACATACATAGGTGCAAATCATTTCATTAGCTAATTAATGAATATTTCAACTCATATATGTTTATTTTGAACAAGTGGCTATTTTTAACACTTCACATTTCAACGATTCATGCATACAATAAAAATGTGATTTTTATTGTAAAACAATTCATTTCAAAACACTATTTTTCTATATAGTTCATATAGGTGATAAAAATAGGATTTTTATCATAAAATAATTTCTTTTAAAACGAGATTATTTTACACAGTTCATATAGTCGATAAAAGGTGATTTTTATTATCAAACAATTTATTTCAAAATATGAATACCATTCAACACATGAATTTCTAATCAACGAATGAGTATCAATTCAACACATGAAGGTTTTCTATAGTTTCTATATATAGATAAAAATGTGATTTTTATTATCAAACAATTTATTTCAAAATATGAATACCATTCAACACATGAATTTCTAATCAACGAATGAATATCAATTCAACACATGAATGTTTTCTATAGTTTCTATACATAGATAAAAATGTGATTTTTATTATCAAACAATTTATTTCAAAATATGAATACCATTCAACACATGAATTTCTAATCAACGCATGAATATCGATTCAACACATGAAGGTTTTCTATTCAATGAATAAATATAGTTTAAGCAAATGAAAATAATTCAAACACATGAATTTTATTCAAAATTTCGGCAGCATAACGGCTGGGTAGTTAAAACCGGGACCGTCCCTAGTACGGCTCCTCGCTCTACCTTAAAACCTCGCGTTTTTTGACAATGGGGATCATGCATCTAGTTCGCACGCAGGCGGCATGTATATATTTATTTCATTTCATTTCCACAAAACTAATCCTATGTGGTTTCAACCAAATATTTCTCAACCACAAATGGGTATTTTTCAACAACAATCCACCACAAACAATCCCAAACAACCATTCGCTATCAATCAATTTTCACACCAATTTCAATCAATAAATATCGTCCATGGTTTGTGGACGAGGGGCGTATATATATATATTTATATATAGAAATTCACTTTTATTTCAACACATATATATATAGCTATAAAAAGAAATTGAAGAGTGAGAAATTCTCACCAATAGCTATCCAATACTACGACTCTTCCTTTAGAGAAATCTTCGCCAATCTCGCCTTTCGTCGCTTTCGTTGCCTGTATTCTCTACATATGTAAAAATCGAATTTTTACTATGTTATTCAATATATAAAAATTGCATTTCAAAAATATAGATTCCGCCTTTTCAAAAATAAAGATTATATTTTTAATACTCCTATGATGTAAAAATTATATTTTTATTACTTTAAAAATACAAAAATCATATCTTACTTCTTCTACTTAATAAAAATTCCGTCTTTTCTATTTTAAAAATATGATCTTTATTTTTCCAAGTTCAAATCTTTCTCTATTTAAAGTTCAAATCTTTTTCTATTTAAAGTTCAAATCTTTTTCTATTTATATCTTAAAATTAAAATCAGTTTTAAACTTTTTTTTTATATAAAAATCAGTTTTTAAATCCTTTAAAAATCAGTATTTAAATCCTTTAAAAATCAGCATTTAAATCCTTTAAAAATCAGTATTTAAATCCTTTTAAAAATCCAGTATTTACAGAATTAAAATTAAAAAAAATAACAACACTTACTGTTATCTGCAAAGAAGGGGTGTCGTCAGGGTCGGCGGTGGGTCTCGAACTGGGGGCGCTCGCGAATTGGGCGTCTCGATGCTTCGGGGGGGGGGGGGGGGGGGGGCGAGGTCTTCGTCGCGCTCGTGCGATCTGCGGGGGGGGGGGGGGTCTTCGGGGGTTGCGCCGCTGGGAGGAGGAGGGAGGCTGGACGGAGGGGGGCGGTGGGTCGGTGGCGTTCGCTTTAGGGGGGGCTGTCGATAGTTTTAGGTTTTTTTTCTCCTGCCGATTTGATTTTGAAGGGGGGGGGGCAGAATGAATAAGGAGAGGGAAGGAATATTTTTATTTTTATATTATTTAATTTATTTTATTTCAAAAAGTTGACTTTTACATACGACCTCTAAACGAGGCCCACCGCCTGTGGTCCATAGCGTTTTACCCCCATTCCGAACACAATGGGACATGTATCGCAAGCTGATTCGATCGTTACAATCAATTTCCGTTGAATTTACATTTAAATCACTATATTAAATTTTAAACGGACATTTCAAATTACCGGGGTCACATACTAAATCTAAAAATTCCAGAAAAATATTTTCTAGCTTCGTATTGACGATACGGTCCTAACAAAACTAGTTTCGTCGAATTCTGAGACCGTTTGAAAAATGGCCAATTTCCAGTCGATTAAAATCAACTAAAACCGGTCAAACGCGTTTTCCTTTGCCACGCTCACATATTGATTCGAAAAATTATGAAATTTGAAACCTAGCAATAACTTGACATCACGGATCCAACAAAAGTGGTTTCGTCGAAATCCGAGGTCGTATGCAAAATGTCCATTTTTAAGGGCCTGAATTCCATAGCGACTATTCAGAATTTTCAACTGGACATATCTTTTGATTCCCGCTATGAAATTTCGATTTGTCAGATTCGTTGGAAAGATATCATCAATTAGATCCTAATGTTTTTGGTTTCACTAAAATCTGGATTATTTTGCACCCGGTATATTCAATTGAAGTTTGAAATCGAATTATCGAACTACCGCGCCATTTTCAATTCTATATATAATTATAATTAATTATATTCGTTTTCAAATGTCGATTCAAACTCAGTTTTCATCGCCATTATTTAAAATATTTATTTTAAATATTTAAAATCCATTATTTTAGCCAATTAAAAATTTTTAAATTGGTTCAGATTTTCTGGGCCGTTACATTTGGCATATTCTTTTATTCCGTTAATTCATGTCACGAACAGAGAGAAACGTTCAAATCTAAAAAGTAACTGACTTACTGAAATTAGATTAGAATAGAAAGATGGCGTTGTTATGATTCGTGCGACGTTGCTCGAAACCGTTTGAATTAGCCTTTGATTCTTATCTTGAAGCTTTAATCTTGATTTGAATCTCTTCTTGACAAACTTGAGCAGCACTTCGTCGTCTTGATTTATTTTATATATATTATTTAATTAAGAGGAGGAGAAGAAGCCATGTTCACTAAGAATCTTTGCAGCATAAGGGTAGAGAAGAACTGTGAATACAGAATGAGACTAGGGCTGTTTATGTAGTGTTAGGCGGATGAATCTGGTCAGAATGGCGTCCGGATACAGAGAAACGAACTAGGTGCAGAAAACTGGATTTCGGGACCCAGGTCGACTACCCAGTCGACCTGGTCAGGGGGGTCGACCACCTGGTCGACACCCTAGTCGGCCTGGGTACCCAAGTCGACTCCCAGGTCGACCTGGGTCCTGGGCGGGAAATTTCCCGCCCAGTCCGCTTCTTGGTCTGTTTTGAAATTCGAACTTCGCTGAATCTTCCGCAGGCCATATCTTCCTCATACGGATTCCGATTTACGCAAACTCGGACTCGTTTTCATGCAGAATTCCGAGTCGAACGCAATGACGCATCCCGTTTCCCTTGATTTTGATTTTAAAATTTAATTCTGCCTTGATTTGTGAATCTTAGTGTTACAGGATTACGGGGTGTTACAGTTTATGGCATGTTTTCAAAATGGTTCCAGATTTTAATCAGCATAAACATATTTGGCAAGAAACCATTCAAAAATTCGCAGTGATTTGGATTCTTTGGCAAATGGCAACATCTCAGAAAATCAAACAAATATGAAGTCAATCAAGTCCAAATACATCTCGCATGCTTTAAGCCAAAGAGAATCAATTTGGGAAAGGTTTAAATCTCGGCAAATTCCAAAATTCAATCAAGCGAACAATATCCAAATTCATCAAGTCATTTGTACATGCAAGAAACAATTTTTATCAGAATTTCAAAAAGGGAAAACCACAATCTCAGACCATTCCACATACATGAAATCAGAGCTCAATTCAAGGATTTCTAAATCCTATTTAACACCAATATCATCATAGGCAATTGCATTGAAAATCATTCCAACAAATTCAAAGAGAAAACATAGAAAATCAGTTCGAAGAACTCACTTTGTTTTTGATTAAGAACCAGAGAGAAAAATCCCAAATCTAAGCATCACATAGCCACAAAATCTCGAACGTCGGAGAACACAGTTTCATCAGTCAAAGCATCGCAATTTGGGATTTCATAGAAACCCTAATTTCCAGAGCACCGCCATTTTTTTCTCAAAGGAAAGTGAACGAGATAACTGAAGTCGGGTGGAACCAATATACAAATGGTCGGCCAAGCTTCTAAATGAAAAAGGGGATGACCCTTCCTTTTTAAAATCCTAGGGTTTCTTGTTTATATTTAAATTTGTATCGTTTTTAATTCTATTTTTTTGTAAATCGTCAAAACCAGTTCTAGAGTCTGTAAAATCTAGGGGAAATCAGTCAGGGTGTTGACTGACAGTTGACAGAGTCTGTAAAATCTGGGTTACTAGTTACGGGGTTGCAATCAGGGGAAATCCGATCGAGGGAATATCGATCAGTCTACGGTTTTGAGCGTAGGGTTAGGACAGTAGCAGGCGCTGCGAGTGTACATTGTCTTGTATGCGGGATCTGTTTTTACCACCTAGTAGAAACCTTAGGAATGCAGCAGTAGGCAGGTTTTTGCCGAAGCTGGGTATATCTGTGTGTGATTTATTTTCTGCACTTTTATTTCTGCTTCATTCTGTGATTTGTTTGTTATTTTAATATCCTGTCAGTTTTTCAATTCAGTTTAAAAACTGTGATAAACCCTATTCACCTTCCTCTAGGGTAAATCTAAATCCAACAATTGGTATCAGAGCAGGTATTTCTTTAACTCTAGAGTCATGGGTAACCCTTGTTGTCAGTCCATAGAGAGTCAGTCCAGTTCATTTCCAACTATTTTCGATGGAATAGATTTTTCAAACTGGAAATCCAAAATGGAATTTTATTTAAAATCTGTTAATATTAAATGTTGGGATGTTGTAATCAATGGATTTGATAGTGTAGATATTACTTACAGTACTCGTGCTATGAAAATTATATTTGATTATCTTGGTACTGAACAGTTTCATCTTATCTGCCATTGTTTATCTATACAGGATATCTTGGATACTCTCAATACGAAGTATGAAAGATCTGACAAAGGTAGCTCAAAACCCCAGAATTTCAACTCAGTTTCAGAATTTTGCTTAACAGGACTTACAGATGATAATTCAGATGGATCAGCTGATGGAGACTCAACAGACAATGAAGTAGAAAATTTCTCTTATGAAGGTTTGGTTTATTTTTGTGTTGATCTAACTAAGTCTGTTGATAAACTTCAATCTAAAAATAAATCTCTGAAATCTAGGAATTCTGAGTTGATCAGCAAAATTGATGATTTAGAATCACAACTTGAATATGTTAAAAATTCTTCAAATTCTGTTTGCAAAAATTGTTTGAAATTGAAAACCAATCTTGTTCATCTCAATAAAAATTTTCAAAAGTTTGAAAATGAAATTCTGTTCTTAAATGAGAACAAGACTGAGTTGTCAAATTTGAATAATCTTATACAAAAGGAATTTGAAGATTTTAAAACAGATATAAATTCCAAATTTGAACTTGCTGAAAAGGGGAACTTGTTGAAATCAAATTTGATTTTAGAAGAACTTGAAAATGAGATTGAAAAATCCAAGAAATATGAGTCTGAAAAACAAAAAACGATTTGAATCTGAAATCATGGAATCTCAAGTCAGAATTAAAATTCTTAAAGATGAAAATTTGGTTTTAAAATCTGATTTTGAAAGATGTAAGATCACTAAAAATCATTGTTTGGATTTAATGAAAGAAAATCGTGATCTTAAAACTAAAATTCAACATCTTGAGTCAACTTTGACTAAATTTTCTAACAGTGAAAAATCTCTGAATATGCTGTTGAAAAATCAATTTTTATCTGGTAATAAAAGTGGTCTCGGCTTTGAGAAAAATAACGTTTTTGAAAATCAGAACTCAAATGATTTTAAAAATCCTTTAAACTGCTTTGGAAAGAATCGATATGAAAATTCAAACTTTGATAATCACAAAGGATTTTTGAATCATAAACCTGATATAAATTTGTTTTATAATAATCCAATTGAACAATTCTGGATCCCTAAAAGAAATAAAATAAACTTCTTTAAATTCAAATAGTTTTGGGTTCCAAAGGGTACAAAGATAAATTCGGATGGATTGTTATACAAACAAGTCTGGGTACCAAAACATTTGAATACAACTGTGGGTGGTTTTGCAAATTTTGTTAGACCACTCGATCTCTTAAATTGTTAGGTACCGAAGGAGGCTGAGGAACTGCATTGCTAAAGAAAAAAACTGGATTCAAACCGCTTCATGGCACTAAATCATTCACAGTTCCTTAAGCCACATCTGTTGAGTTAGAGATTCAGTTTTACATTGGATTCTGGTATGATCTCTAAACTCACCTTTGTATATTCTCTTTTTAGTTTCTTTGTTTATTCCTTCCTCTATCCCCTTCTGTTTTTTTTTGTTTTTGATTTGACACTGCCATATTCTTCTTTGTCTGTACTTCTTAAACTTCCAGTTGCAAAATTCATGATTTTCTGGAAATTTGCTCTATTTGTATAAAATCATCGTGTGTTAATCATTTCCATATCCTGAATTTGAACTGGTATATATCTGCAATTGTTTTGAAGTTTAGTTTTCTGTTTTCTGAATTCATAACAGTGTTGATGTATTCTTGTCATATCTTGAACACTGTTAATTAGAATTCTAAATTCTTGAAGATCTGAAAATTTGATGAAGATTCGCACATCACTGCTGTTTTGAGTTTCTTCTAATTCATTTTAGAAAGCTTGAAATATTATACTCATTACAGCACACTGCTTCTTTTCAGTCATGAGAATTTCATTAGTTTTCAGATTGGCTTGGAATTTTTGAATGTCTCGAATCACATTGTTTACATCTTGAAATTCACTATCATTCATGATCATCTAGCTTAGATTATTTGTTTGTTTGAGATCAGTTGAAACTTTTGATATTTTGAATCTCACACACCTCTCAGATCTGAAATTATTAATTCTGTGTGATTGATTCATTGTATCTCATGACTTACATTTTTTCAAGTGATTTCAAATAAATCATTATTTTGGTTCATGAATTATTACTCAATCTTGATGTAATTATTCAAAATAAATAAAAATTGTGTGATTGTCAGAAAAATTTGTGAAGAATTCTTTTGAAAAATGGTCTTTAAAACTCATTGTTATTTCATGATGATTGGACTTGAATATTTGTTTGTTTAAAATCATTTGAAATTATTGGTTTATTGGATCTCACACAAATCTTGGAATAAAAATTTATAATTTGGTGTGATTGATTCATTAAATTCTAATATTTTCATATTCCTTCAAATGATTTAAAATAAACAATATTTTTTTATCTGGGATCATGAATCATCTTTTGTGACCATCTGAAACTTCTATGAAACATTTTCTGACAAGTCTGATTCATGACTTATGTCTTATGCTACTTTGATATTGTTTTGAAAATATGTTGGAAATTTCTTGTTTATGATCCGATTGCTGCTCTGATACTGTTCTTCAAATAACTGCTTGTTCTTATCTGCCGCTCTAATAAATGTGCTAAATTTGTCTGGCTGGGTTTGTGTTTAAATTTCTTTGGTCTGAGATATCCATGATAGTCCATCAGGGTGTAACTAAATTCCTTGATAAAGGAGACTACAATTGGTATCAGTTTTTTTTCACTCATCTGTTTTTTTTTTTTTTGAATTATCACCATGTATAGATTTCATTTTTTCCCCTTGTACAAATCTGTATAAATTCCTCTTGCAATTGATTTTCAATTTTAAAATTATTTATTTATTATTCATTCAGAAATTGAAATCAATATCCAATTTGCACTGTATTTATAATTCATCAAAATTGTTATCAAATTTTGAAATTGTGATGAATTGTGACTGAATATATTTCACAACAAGAGAAGATATTATTTAGATTTTCATGATAGTTGAATATTTATTATAATATCTTTGAACTGGCAATTATTTCATGACCATCTTCATTATCAATCATCTTTCTGCAATCCATGATAATTCTATATTAATGTGGAGAGTTAATTTTTTCTTTTTGAATAAACAATGAAAATAATTGTGATGGAATTGTGATTATGTTATTATTCAGAATTAGTGACAATTGAAATTTTCAATGATCTCGGTACAGTTGATCATCTTTCATAATATAGTTAATTTAGAAATTTATTTCACAGTCCATTTCTGTACCTACCACATTTCTGTCATTCATATTGGTTGTATATACCGAGGAACTTTTCCTTTTAAAGTTAAAAATAACAAATATAATACATAAGTGTGTCTCTAATCTCATTTAAAAATCCAAGCTTTGGTCATGCATGGTTATGAGACAACTTATAATTTAAGCTGCGACTGACCTCATTCAAAAATCCAAGCTCTGGTTATGCGTGGTTAGTGTGCTCTTAAATAAATAAAAAGAAAAAGAAAAAGGTAATATTGTGCCATAAAGAAATTAATTTGAAATTCTCCTTGGTGTGTAAAAACCAGCCTATCAGTCCATCTTCTAATCTGTGAAATATGTTGATATTTTATGACGTATTATGATTTGTTGATTGATAACTACTGGGATTTGAGATTGTATGATTGAGTCACTTAAATTGAATTATTAATTATAATCCAAATCCATCACTGTTTTTGTGCTATTTTTTTTTATAAAATCTTTTGAAAATAATTGAAATTCATATCTATATAACTCTCCTCATTTTTATAAAATTCATCATAAATCTATCGTTTTACAATGTGAAATATGCCACCTGTTCTCAGAATATTATGATTTTTGTTTGACTGATTGAGATTTATGATAACCGTTCTTCCTTTTATGCTGAATTATTTTTCTTAGTCAATTTTCATTTGTATTTTAATTTCTGTATCCTTTTGATGATAACAAAAGGGGGAGAATGGGTTGAGATTTTGATTTATGAGTGAATATTTGATAAATATTTTTAATTTTGAAAATTCATTATTGTTCATTTTCATTTTCATTTCACTCATGCACAGTTATAGGGAAGTCTCTGTTGTAGGGGGAGTTTTCAAATAGGGGGAGTTCAATATTCACTGTCAAACACATTTATTGTACACAAAATCTTTTATTTGTTTGTCATCATCAAAAGGGGGAGACTGTTGTATATAACGGTGTTGTATACACAATTATATGATTTTTGTTTGATGATAACAACCAAATATATATTATTTTAAATGTGTTTGTTGCTGTACTGTTTCATATATTTATCATAGACTGGAATATAATATTTATATTTAAATAAAAATACGACTGTACAGAAATTCAAATATTCACACAGTATTTTATTTAAATATAATATTTTATTTCAATATTTAACAGTACAAATTTACAACTCCACTATTTGCTCAACATTGTAAGTCACTGAAATAAAACTCTTTCATATACAATTTCTTTTGTTACACAGCTCATCAATACATAACTCAGGCTATACATCTCATATATATACATAAAACCACTCAGTACATCTTCATATATACATTTGTTCACGGTTATACACACTGACACTGCAATATACTTGTCTTCTGTCTTTTATCTTCTGTCTTCACAGCTTACAAGTCAGTCCAGCTTTATACAGTCAGTCCAGTCTTCATACCTGCCATACAAATGAACACACACACAGTACACTACAATAGAAATAATACTGAACACGTGCAAATATAATTTTTAATTTTAAAAGTTTTATTTGCCTTAGTTTTATGGTGTGTTTCTCATCATTTTTCATGACTTAATCTGATCTGGGTCTAGCTAGTTTGTATATGAACAGGGATAGAAAAAATTGTCTGATGGCTGCATATACACACGTGTATATTTATACACATGTGCATTGCCACGCAAATCAACGAGCAGCTGAGGAGTAGCCACGTGGACCATCTCGACTCAGTGCTCAAATGCAAATCAGTGTTCAAATGTCAGCTCAACATCAATGGTCGAACCATGGTCAAGCATGAAGACAGCTCAACACATTTGGCCGAGCACGGATTAACTCAATGCAACATAAAGACAAAACAGGTTGAAGTAATGTTTTCAGAAATCCAAATATACATGAGGGACAAGGAAATACACAAGTACAAAAAGAAAGTGCAGTTTCACATGCATGGGATCAATGTAGATAAATGGTGCAGTAGTGAACATATATACACATGAACAAGTAGCAATACAATGGAGCTAATACAAGTACTTTCAGCATGAATATCATGGGTGCAACATCAAAACAGTGAAGTGAAGCAAAAAATAGAGTGCAGCAAGCATGCGTACACTGAATGGTGACAAGGCAGCACTAACACAAGAAAGACAAGTTCAAGTATGGAGTCGAGCAAATCATTTCAGCAAATGTTAAGGAATGGAGCAGCTCCAAGTACATGTAAGAATTACAAATGTGCATGGATTGCACAGTATATCAGTATTCATTAGCATTATGGCCGAGACTGTTTTACAGCATTGCAATGAACTCATATCAGTTTTCAAGTTGAAGCGTACACAAGCATACTTGATCAAGACAGTACAGATGAAACAATGCAAGAAAGTGCAAATGCCAAGCACACATGACAGAAAAGTATCAGTGTTTGAGCAAGAGGGGTTCATATGCATACACAAGCAGATAGTGGTGCATGGTGATGAAATTGCAGGTGTGTGTGTGTACACTTCATATCATACACATGACAATAAGCAAGCTGGAAAAACAAGTATGATCAGAACAACATATGCAAATGAATGGAGCAGCAAGTGACTCAACAATTCAAAGCATTCAAGTGAATGTAACATAGTATCAGCTGCAGGGTGATGAATGGATGGTGTACCAGTTTTTTCACATGACATGGTGCAGTAATACACATGCACAGTTTTGGGTCATGGCATAAAAAGGAAGTATCAAAATCAAGTTGGCAAGTTTTCTTATTTCCAGGAATAAATCAAGTGTGCTCGGAAATACACAAGAAATTTTATTCAGCAGTTTTTGGAATGTTTTCAAAATGGTTCCAGATTTTAATCAGCATAAACATATTTGGCAAGAAACCATTTAAAAATCCGCAGTGATTTGGATTCTTTGGCAAATGGCAACATCTCAGAACATCACACAAATATGATGTCAATCAAGTCCAAATACATATTGCATGCTTTAAGCCGAAGAGAATCAATTTGGGAAAGGTTTTAATGTCGGAAAATTCCAAAATTCAATCAAGGTAACAATATCCAAATTCATCAAGTCATTTGTACATGCAAGAAACAATTTTTATCAGAATTCCAAAAAGGGAAAACCGCAATCTCAGACCAAGCCACATACACGAAATCAGAGCTCAACTAAAGGATTTCTAAATCCTATTTAACACTAATATCATCATAGGAAATTGCATCGAAAATCATTCCAACAAATTCGAAGAGAAAACATAGAAAATCAGTTCGAAGAACTCACTTTGTTTTCGATCAAGAACCAGAGAGAAAAAACCCAAATCTAAGCATCACATAGCCACAAAATATCGAACGTCGGAGAACACTGTATCATCAGTCAAAGCATCACAATTTGGGATTTCATAGAAACCCTAATTTTCAGAGCGCTGCCATTTTTTTTCTCAAAGGAAAGTGAACGAGATAATTGAAGTCGGGTGGAACCAATATACAAATGGTCAGCCAAGCTTCTAAATGAAAAAGGGGATGACCCTTCCTTTTTAAAATCCTAGAGTTTCTTGTTTATATTTAAATTTGTATCGTTTTTAATTCTATTTTTTTGTAAATCGTCAAAACTAGTTCTAGAGTCTGTAAAATCTAGGGGAAATCAGTCAGGGTGTTGACTGACAGTTGACAGAGTATGTAAAATCTGGGTTACTGGTTACGGGTTGCAATCAGGGGAAATCTGATCGAGGGAATATCGATCAGTCTACGGTTTTGAGCGTAGGGTTAGGACAGGAGCAGGCGCTGCGAGTGTACATGGTCTTGTATGCGGGATCTGTTTATAACACCTAGTAGAAACCTTAGGAATGCAGCAGTAGGCAGGTTTTTGCCGAAGCTGAGTATATCTCTGTGTGATTTATTTTCTGCACTTTTATTTCTGCTGCATTCTGTGATCTGTTTATTATTTTAATATCCTGTCAGTTTTTTCAATTCAGTTTAAAAACTGTGATAAACCCTATTCAACCCCCCCCCCCTCTAGGGTTAATCTAGATCCAACATTTTTTGCTAACCATACAATTCTTGTAACACATTTTCATAACTATTCCATTTTCCAAAATTCTTGCATGTGGAGTAACTATCGTTCTCCACTTATGCCCAGATAACATACAGTTTGAACTCCATGAATCTACGATTCTTACTGACTGCTTATATGTCCAAGTACAGCTTGAATAAAACTCTGATATATGAATCCATGTGAGAGCCATAACCTTATCTGAACATTATCAAATACTGATTCTCAAACCATAACATTGGTTCACATGATTTTGATAAGCAGTATGTAAAAGCCTGAGATAGTAGGTCTGATTCTGCAGTAATCCATGAACCATCTCCTTAGTAACATCAATCAATATCTTTTGGGGTCCGAAGTAGGAAAATTGTCACAACACCTCCAAGATTAACTTGAAAGTTTAGGGATGAAATTATAGAAATTAACCCCATATTTGATGGAAATAATCGGCATATATCAGTAATAATGAAAGCAATTTCGCGAAAATGTCCAAAATTCTAGTTCCATTTAATTGGAACAAGTTTTACAGTGAAATAAAACAGGTCGAATTTTGGTAAAAATGAAATCTTCAATTTGGAACAAAATTGGCAGAAAGACCAGATCGACAATTAAAAAGAGAAGCCCAAAAAAATCAAACATTCGGAACAACTTTGGCTTTGAAACAGAATAGTATTCCCAACAGTAAAAGCTAAGACCGATACCAGAAGTCATACCCTTTATAAATCAAATCATAGGTACGGTTTCTCAGATTCGACTAATTGAAAGAATTGGATATGAGAGGCGGCAAATTTTCGGCAACAAGACGATGAAAAGTAAGAACAGTTTTGCTAAAACGCAGCCTTCTCTGGTGGCTTAATCCTTAGAAAATTAGGCAAAGTATAACACCCCGTATTTTCTGTTAACGATATAGTAACGAATTAAACAATACTTAATTTAAAATGTGAGAATTAAGGGAAACGGGTTACGCCATTGTGTTCGTCTTGGAATTATGGTTGAAATAGAGTCAGAGTTTGTGTAAATTGGACATCGTATGAAGAAGTTATGGTTGTCGGAAGTTTCCAGAAAATTCAAATAAACTCAAACAGCTCGAAAACAAATTCAAATTCAAATCAGAATTCAGAAGCGGGCTGGTCGGGAAAATTCCTGCTCAGGACCCAGGTCGACCAGGGGGTCAACCCTAGTGTCGACCTCCCCCCTACAGGTCGACCTGGGGGTCGACCTACCCCCCCCCCCCCTCGGGCAGATCTGAAAGATGACGATTTTGTGACTCAGAGCTGAGTCACTAGGGCTGAGGTGTCACCCTTTCTTCACTGGATGGCTGTGGTTAACCCTAGGATCATCTGACGGCTTAAATTGAGTTGAAATTCTATATAAACAACCCAATTCTCAAACCTAAAAATCACTCAAAAATAATCCTAGAACTATCATGCTGTCAATGGAAAACTTGGAGTAGCCGTCACCAATTCAAAGACAAGATAAGAACTTGAATCAAAAATCAAATTAAAATATTATCGAATTCAACAATCTGCATCAAAGGCGAGCTTACCAATTACAGAATTCAGATTTCAGAATGCAAGTATTCCTTTTAGTTTGTAAGTTGGTTATTACGTAGATTTAAACGTTCCTTCAAATGAAATCGTGATATGTTGTAATGTGAATATAGAATGATGCTTATGTATAAGATTTGATTTTCGTTTATCCTAAAGTATCATTGTAATTAATCATGTTTATATGCTTGTGGAGATGAACATGTTGTATATTAATCATGTCTACATGCTTGTGGTGACGAACATATTGTATATTAATCATGTCTATATGCTTATAATGATGAACATATTGTATGTCATTGGAATCTATTATGATTGGCTAATGGATTTATTTTACCAATTAAATGGTGGAACATGTCATGTTATAAATTGGCGGTTATTTGCAAGTTTATGATCTTAGACACATGCTTATATGTTAGATCAACACTCATGTATATTCATGTTAGGTTGAATCTATTTATGTTGAAAAACTTGGAATTGTAATCCTCTTATGTTTTAACACATAAGTCATCATGTTAAGTTATGATCCAAATATGCTAAGTTGTGGGTTGAAACTGTGATTATATGTTAAACCTCCATGCTAGACCCTCGTCAAATTTACATGGAAATTAGACCAAACTTAGTCACAAGTTCACCTTTACCCATTTAGTTAAAGTTAAATGATACCTCTATGCCAAGTTACACATGACAAGTTGAAATTATGCTATTTTATGTTTATTTCATGCCTCTTGTTTATTACCCTTTTTCTTGTTTATGGGTTGGGCTAATTTACTAGCCCAACATTTAATGTGATTCATGCGTACGTTCCACGGGGGTAGCGATGGAAAAAATATGAAAATTCATGGCATAGATTCAATCATAAAATGGTATATTGGATATACCATTTATGGTGAGCATAATCAAAGGATAATTATGGCATGATTAAGTTAAATTTAATTTACATAAAGAAATTAGACATATATAGAAAAATGTGAATTTAGAAAAAGACGAATATGCCTAACCCGAGGTTAGACTGAGTTGTGGTGTAAATCTGCCCAGAACCAACCGGCATATCCAGTGACCACAACAAGACCTGTCTAATGTGGGTGGTTAGTGCGTCAAGCCCAAAAAGAACCTGAGGTTAGGCTGAGTTGTGGTGTAAACCTACTCGGAACCGACTGGCACATCCAGTGACCACAACAAGACCTTTCTAATGTGAGTGGTTGGTGCTTTAACAAATTAAAGCTAAGTCAAGATTGGTAGGGTTAAGTCAATTAGGAAAACACTTAACCGATTCAACATGTTAACTGAACGAATGGGTGGGGGTTAAGTAAACTTGGACACTTAGCCAAATAAACATGTTGACTAGAAAACCCTAGTAACGGGGACCCATTTCAGCAGTAACCCACATAGATGTATCATGGTACCCTGAAACTAGGCAGGGTGGGGCACGATTACTGGGCTGAGTATAAGTGGTCAAAACGTCGACGGTTGGTGGGCCAGTGTAGGTTCCGACGGAGTATAGGCGTGCACGTACTCCGAGTGGAAAAATCAGACACTGGGCATCAGTAGTATACACTGTGCACCTTGAATCGTGTAGGGTTGCCACCAGAGGGACTAATACACCCCATGGTGGGACCAGCACAGGTATCTACTGTCAAGCGGGGCCGAATGACATAGGATATGAATGCATGCGAGTAGGAGTCGATCATTAAGGGGGTCGTTTGTTATACACATGTAGGGCTGGTGGAACCAATGGTTAAGTAGGTGAAGAGATTATAGTAATGGGTGCGATCGCATGTTCCTCTTATCTTATATTAGAGTATTATCCTATGTTCTATTATTTCTGTCATGATCCCTTTCCTTGTTTAAATACTAGTAATCACCGAACTTACCAGACTTATTGTCTGACCCGTTTTTTCGTCCCCCCCCCCCAGGTCCACAGGGAAGGAATACTGCAGCTTAGTCAGACCCTTTGCAAGCTTCAAGAAAGTAGATGTGTGATTTGGACTCTTTCTCAATCTTGTCTGTGTCTCTTGGACATTATCCTTGGGGATTTATGCAGTTTTATTTATGATTTATGCTTCTTTATTAAATAATCATGACAGAAATTATGTTGTAATGTTTTAGGAAGTTGTTTTGAGACAATTTGATGTAATGCTTTTGTATTGAACCATGTATTCAATAAATGATTTGAATTCCGCTGCTTATACTTATATGTCTTCTAAAATTTTCTGTGTCTTGTACCTATAACCCTCCACCAATGTTAAGGCATTCCCTTTGTGAGTGACCTTAACGGAGGTGGGGTGTTTCACTTGGTATCAGAGCAAAGGTTTACTAGATCAGATAAGAGTTTTTGAAAATTATTTTCAGAAAGGAATATAAAGAAGCATTTTACAAGAAAGAGTATTGTTTTAAATTTAAAAAGGCATAATCCCCAAAGCCATATGCACTATCTTTCTATCCTTCGTTTTGAATCTTTTCTTTTTCGTTTTAGCATGTCTGGGAATCTTAACCTTCCAGAGGGCGTACCGATACCTGGATGGTTCAGGAGGTACTTAGAGGCTAGGGCCAACGACGCAGGCCAGCAGATATTCCTCCTCCTCCAGCTGCAGCGGTTCCTCCTCCTCGTGCAAATGCTTTCTCAAAGATTTGTAGAGACTTTAGGGCCATGGGTGGAAAGGATTTCAAGGGAACTGAATCATTCGTAGAAGCAAGGAACTGACTCAAAGAAACTGAGGATCTGTTCGTTATCTTCGAGGTGGACGATAGGCAGAAGATACAGTTGGTTGTATGGTTGCTCAAAGACGAAGCTTCCTATTGGTGGGAATTCACTAATGCTGAAAGACCAGTTGACACATGAATGGATTTCAGAATAAGGTTTGAGATGAAATTCCTCTCACAGGCTGAACGAAGTCTACAACTGGAAAAGTTCTTATCTCTTAAGCAAGGAAGTATGACGGTCAAGAAGTACGTCAATCAATTCGATCAGCTGGCCCGATTCGGACTGGACTTAGTGAATACTCCTCATAAGAAGGCTCTCCGTTTTGTCAAAGGATTGAATGAGCCACTTCACAGCTTGGCTATGACCCATATACCTATGGGGGCTACTTACGAGAGGTTAGTGGACATGGCACACTTACATGAGGAAGACAAGGGAAAGAATGAGGCAAAAGCGGAAGTGCCTCAAGATAAGAAGGGGGAGGGTTCGCAGAACAAGAAGGCTGATTCAAAGAAAGGCGGGAAAACAACAAACCCCATGAAAAGAGAAAGTGTAATTTCTGTGGCATTCCTGGACATCTGATCAAAGACTGTAAGAAGAAGAAAAGGAATATGGGTGGTTGTTTTCACTGTGGTGAGACAGGACACATGGCTAGGGCTTGCCCAAGGAAGCAAGAGCAGGGAGATGGACCTTCTTCTGGAGGACAAGTTCACGCTCTCACGGCACCTCCGCAGGAGCGAGGTAGAAATATTTCTGTCAAAAGTTTAGTCTATCTTTTCGATCAACCTATTCATACACTATTTAACTCTGGGCATCGCACTCTTTTATATCTACTGCTTTAGTGGAATCTCTGCACCTAGACACCAGTATAATAGAGGATCCCTTGGTTGTTTCAAATCCAATTGGGGGCTCAGCTTATTTTTCAATGGTTTGTTTGGATTTGAAATTATCTATACTAAGCGTTGGGTTTAAATGTAATGCCTTTGTTTTGGGCTTCACGGGCTATGGGTTGATTCTAGGCATGGACTGGCTATCCAGTAATGGTGCCATCCTCAATTGTGAAAAGATAGTGGTTAGACTCATGACTCGCCTCGGTAACACTCTCGAAATTTCTTGTAATCCGATGAACTCCTTTATGCTTAGTTATCTAGAATCTCTTGATGCGTCCGTTGAGAACTTGCAGTCTGTAAGGGTAGTCCGTGAATACTTGGATGTGTTTGAAGAGGTAAAGGGCTTACCTCCGAAGCGGGAGATAGACTTCCGCATATACCTCATGGACAACACAAAACCCATTGCTTTACCCGTTAGACACATGGCTCCGAGGGAGAGGAAAGAACTCAGCAAGCAAGTTAAGGAATTGCTTGAGAAGGGATTTATAAGGCGGAGTATTTCTGAATGGGATGCTCCAGTAGTGTTCGCCACTAAAGCGGACGGTTCGCTTCGCCTATGCGTTGATTATAGGGAGCTAAAAAAGCTGATCAAAAGGAATAGGCACCCACTCTCGAGAATAGATGATTTGTTTGATCAACTTATAGGTGCATCGGTTTTCTCCCAATTAGATTTGGCTACCGGGTTTCATCAGCTAAGGGTGGCTGAAGACAGCATTGATAAGACCGCGTTCAGAACTCCAGATGGTTTCTTCGAGTGGCTTGTCATGCCCTTCGGCTTGACAAATGCACCCGCTTACTTCGTTGATTTAATGAGCAGTGTGTTCCGAGAATTCCTCAATAAGTTTGTGGTGGTCTTCGTAGGCGATATTTTGTTCTTCTCAAAGAATGAGGAAGAGCATGCTCAGCATCTAAAATAAATCATGGATACTCTCCGTGCACATCAGTTGAAGGCAAAATTCTCAAAATGCCATTTCTGGAGAGAAGAAGTTAGATTCCTTGGACACGTGGTATCAAAAGAGGGGATAGCTGTGGAACCCGCGAAAGTGGTTGTTGTGCAAGATTGGAAGGTTCCTCGAAATGCAACCGAAGTCCGAAGCTTTCCCGAGCTAGCAGGCTTTTATCGAAAATTTATCAAAGATTTTGCAAAAATCTCAGCACCACTGACAAGGTTGACAAAGAAGAACCTAGCTTTCAATTGGGATTTGGATTGCGATATTGCTTTCCAGCGCTTGAAAAGGGCTCTAACAACAGCCCCAGTTCTGACATTGCCTGATGGAAGCAAGATGTTTACGGTTTACACAGATGCTTGCGGAACGGGACTAGGCGCTGTTCTGATGCAAGAAGGGAAGGTAGTAGCTTATGGTGGAAGGCAGTTGAAAGTACACGAGAAAAACTACCCAACCCACGACCTAGAGTTGGCAGCCATCGTTTTTACGCTTAAATCTTGGCGCCATTATCTCCTAGGTGAGAAATTTGAACTGTATGTTGACCTTAAATCATTGAAATACCTTTTCTCGCAGAAAGAACTCAATTTGAGGCAGCAAAGATGGATGGAGTTTCTTGCCTCATTCGATTTTGAGATTTCCTACACTCCTGGCAAGGGCAATGCAGTAGCAGACGCCTTAAGTAGAAAGAAGCTGGCCTTAAGCCCTCTCTTTGTGGAAAGGCAAAGCTTGGAGTTCATAGCAAGCTTTGACTTCAAACCCTCCTCTAACTTTGTACCTGGCTTGCTAGCAACGTTGGAAGTGCGACCAACTCTATTAGACTCAATCGGAGCCGCGCAAAGAGAAGACCCTTAGCTAGCCGATGTGATGGACAAGTTAATTAGGGGTGATACTTCCAGTCACCTCAATAGATACTCCATTGATGCCAAGGGCTGGTGGAGACGAGATGGAAGACTATGCGTCCCCCAAGCAAGGGATTTGGTAAAGGCGGTTCTAAAAAAGGCACACCATTCCAAGCTGACCATACACCCAGGCGGAGACAAAATGTATAAAAATATCAAAATAGTTTTCTTTTGGAATGGCATGAAGAAAGATGTAGCTGAATTTGTTTCTAAGTGTTTAATATGCCAACAAGTCAAGGCGGAGCAGAAGAAGCCTGGTGGTCTGCTCCATCCTCTAGAGGTCCCACAGTGGAAATGGGATAGCATCTCGATGGACTTTATAGATGGGTTGCCTAGGTCAAGAAGGGGCAATACCAACATTTGGGTAATAGTGGACAGGCTCACAAAAAGCGCCCACTTTATACCCGTCAAGAGTAGAAGGAATGCCTCATCTCTAGCGTCCATATATCTCAAAGAGATAGTTCGACTCCATGGGATACCCTCCAGCCTAGTGAGTGATCGAGACCCGATCTTCACGAGTGAGTTTTGGAAGAGTTTACAAGAGGCTGTAGGCACACAGTTATGCTTAAGCACGGCCTATCACCCTCAAACCGATGGCCAGACGGAAAGAGTCAACAGAATATTAGAAGACCTCTTGAGACTATGCATTCTTGACTTCGGAGGTACATGGGAGGATCATCTACCTTTGGTTGAATTTGCTTACAACAATAGCTACCAAGACACCATAGGCATGGCGCCTTTCGAAGCTTTATATGGAAGACCGTGCAGGTCACCAACTTGCTGGTGGGATTCCACCGACAAGCTCATACTTGGACCAGATATGATTAGGGAAACTTCAGATAAAGTAGACTTGATACAAAGAAGAATGAAGACTTCCCAAGATAGACAGAAGTCCTACGCAGGCAAAAGAAGAACTGACCTTGAGTTCGAAGTTGGAGACAAGGTGTTCCTTAAAGTATCTCCTTTGAGGAACGTTGTTCGCTTTGGATCCTCAAGAAAGTTAGCACCAAGATTTGTAGGGTCGTTCCCTGTCATCGAGAAGATTGGGAAGGTGGCTTATAGGGTACAGCTTCCCGAAAGGTTGGCCGGGGTCGATGATGTCTTTCATGTCTCTCACCTGCGGAAATGCTTACACAAGTCTGCGGAAGTGGTAGAACCAAGTATGCTAGAGGAAGTTGAAGTTGAACGAGAAGCAACTGTGAGGAGAGTTCCAACTCGTATCTTGGGAACAGAATCAAAAAGCTATGCAACTGTGAAGTTAAGCTCATCAAAATTCAATGGAGCGACACCGAGGAAGACGCGACTTGGGAAACTGAGGACAGAATACATTTAGCCTACCCTTTTCTTTTTGAGGGTACATTCTTAATCTCTTTTTCCTTAAATTTATGCTCGTATCTATCTTTTATCTCCTCGATCCTATCCTTTATCCTTAGCTAGGAACCCATTTGGATGTAAACGTGTAATTGAAACATGTTGTGATTGATGGTTGCAAGTGGTTGCTAATGGATGCATATACACACACGTTAGGTATTAGATCGGCTCAGTCGCTTCCATATTGCATATGCATATATGTATTGGTGTATGGATTGAAACTTGATGTGTTATCATATGGACGTTGCATTTGAATGAATGATTGTGCACTCATATAGAAAATTTTAAGTAGGAAAAATTGCATTCATAATGGACTCATGGCACTGACATAATTTTCATTAAGGAGGTCAACTGAATCAGTAGACCACCTGATTTTGCGTTAGATAAGGACATGTACACACACAATGCATATGATCATGAAGCATTAGAAATCTTTTAAGGACAATAGATGCCTATGTTTGATGGTTGAGTAGATGGGTGATTGGATGGTAGGATATAAGTTCTTCTCGACTTGAAGGTTTCGGGGACGAAATTTTAAAAGGAGGGGACAATGTAACACCCTGTATTTTCTGTTAATGATATAGTAACGAATTAAACAATACTTAATTTGAAATGTGAGAATTAAGGGAAACGGGTTACGCCATTATGTTCTTCTTGGAATTCTGGTTGAAATAGAGTCCGAGTTTGCGTAAATTGGACTTCGTATGAAGAAGTTATGGCTGTCGGAAGTTTCCAGAAAATTCAAATAAATTCAAATAGCTCGAAAAAAAATTCAAATTCAAATCAGAAGTCAGAAGCGGGATGGGCGGGAAAATTCCCGCCTAGGACCCAGCTCGACCAGGGGGGTCGACCCTAGTGTCAACCTCCCCTCTACAGGTCGACCTGCCCCCTCCCCCCCCCCCCTCCGGGGCAGATCTGAAAGATGACGATTTTGTGACTTAGAGCTAAGTCACTAGGGTTGAGGTGTCTCCTTATCTTCACTGGATGGCTGTGGTTAACCCTAGGATCATATAAAGGCTTAAATTGAGTAGAAATTCTATATAAACAACCCAATGCTCAAACCTAAAAATCACTCAAAAATAATCCTAGAACTATCATGCTGTCAATGGAAAACTTGGAGTAGCCGTCACCAATTCAAAGACAAGATAAGAACTTGAATCAAAAATCAAATTAAAAGATTATCGAATTCAACGATCTACATCAAAGGCGAGCTTACCAATTTCAGTTCAGATTTCAGAATGCAAGAATTCCTTTTAGTTTGTAAGTTGGTTATTACGCAGATTTAAACGTTCCTTCGAATGAAATCGTGACATGTTGTAATGTGAATATAGAATGATGCTTATGTATAAGATTTGATTCTCGTTTATCCTAAAGTATCATTGTAATTAATCATGTCTATATGCTTGTGGCGATGAACATGTTGTATATTAATCATGTCTACATGCTTGTGGTGACGAACATATTGTATATTAATCATGTCTATATGCTTATAATGATGAACATATTGTATGTCATTGGAATCTATTATGATTGGCTAATGGATTTATTTTACCAATTAAATGGTGGAACATGTCATGCTATAAATTGGCGGTTATTTGCAAGTTTATGATCTTTGACACATGTTTATATGTTAGATCAACACTCATGTATATTCATGTTAGGTTGAATCTATTTATGTTGAAAAACTTGGAATTGTAATCCTCCTATGTTTTAACACATAAATCATCATGTTAAATTATGATCCAAATATGTTGATATTAGTTTTCTTATGTTTTGACATACATAAGTTAATATGCTAAGTTGTGGGTTGAAACTGTGATTATATGTTAAACCCCCATGCTAGACCCTTGTCAAATTTACATGACAATTAGACCAAACTTAATCACAAGTTCACCTTTACCCATTTAGTTAAAGTTAAATGATGCCTCTATGCCAAGTTACACACGACAAGTTGAAATAATGCTATTTTATGTTTATTTCATGCCTCTTGTTTATTACCCCTTTTCTTGTTTATGGGTTGGGCTAATTTACTAGCCCAACATTTAATGTGATTCATGCGTACGTTCCATGGGGGTAGCGATGGGAAAAATATGAAAATTCGCGGCATAAATTCGATCATAAAATGGTATATTGGATATACCATTTATGGTGAGCATAATCAAAGGATAATTATGGTACGATTAAATTAAATTAAATTTACATAAAGAAATTAGACATATATGGAAAAATTTGAATTTAGAAAAATACGAATATGCCTAACCCGAGGTTAGACTGACTTGTGGTGTAAATCTTCCCGGAACCAACCGGCATATCCAGTGACCACAACAAGACCTGTCTAATGTGGGTGGTTAGTGCATCAAGCCCAAAAAGAACCCGAGGTTAGACTGAGTTGTGGTGTAAACCTGCCCGGAACCGACCGACACATCCAGTGACCACAACAAGACATGTCTAATGTGAGTGGTTGGTGCTTTAACAAATTAAAGCTAAGTCAGGATTGGTAGGGTTAAGTCAATTAGGAAAACACTTAACCGATTCAACATGTTAACTAAACGAATGGGTGGGGGTTAAGTAAACTTGGACACTTAGCCAAATAAACATGTTGATTAGAAAACCCTAGTAACGGGACCCATTTCAGCAGTAACCCACATAGATGTATCATGGTACCCTGAAACTAGGCAGGGTGGGGCACGATTAATGGGCTGAGTATAAGTGGTCAAAACGTCGGCGGCGGGTGTGCCAGTGTAGGTTCCGACGGAGTATGGACGTGCACGTACTCCGAAGTGGAAAAATCAGGCACTGGGCATCAGTAATATACACTATGCACCTTGAATCGTGTCAGGTTGCTACCAGAGGGACTGATACACCCCATGTTGGGACCAACACAAGTATCTACAGTCAAGCGGGGCCGAATGACACAGGATATGAATGCATGCGAGTAGGAGCCGATCATTAAGGGGATCATTTGTTATAAACACGTAGGGCTGGTGGATCCAATGGTTAAGTAGGTGAAGAGATTATAGTAATGGGTGTGATCACATGTTCCTCTTATCTTATATTAGGGTATTATCCTATGTTTTGTTATTTCTATCATGATCCCTTTCCTTGTTTAAATACTAGTAATCACCGAACTTACCAGACTTATTGTCTGACCCGTTTTCTTTCGTCCTTTTTCTTTCGTTCCCCCCTCCCAGATCCACAGGGAGGGAATACTACAGCTTAGTCAGACCCTTTGCAAGCTTCAAGAAAGTAGATGTATGATTTGGACTCTCTCTCAATCTTGGCTATGGCTCTTGGACATTATCCTTGGGGATTTATGCAGTTTTATTTTTGATTTATGCTTCTTTATTAAATAATCAAGATAGATTTTATGTTGTAATGTTTTGGGAAGTTGTTTTGAGACAATTTGATGTAATGCTTTTGTATTGAACCACGTATTCAATAAATGATTTGAATTCCGCTGCTTATACTTACCTGTCTTGTACCTATAACCCTCCCCCAAAGTTAAGGCATTCCCTTTGTGAGTGACCTTAACGGAGGTGGGGTGTTTCACAAAGCGTCCTCATCCAAATCTGATGTAGTAGAGGAAGATTAGACTGATGCACTTGATCTGGGAGGATCTTAAAATCTAGAAAACTCTATTGACTTTGTCCCGTGTTTGGTGATAAAGAAATCAGATCTGACTTCACTTTATGTAATTAAAATGAAAAAAACAAAATGGCTTATCAACGAAAGGAATCGTTAAAGGTTGCAGAGTAGAAAATCGATTAGAAGGAAACGATAAAATTAGGGTAGGGGAAACGCTTATGCATGACAGAATTAGACAAGAAATCGCTTATCGCCATTAACAAGCCGATATATATATATATATATATACACACACACACATGCATACATACATTGTATGTATATACACATTGACACGACAAGACAATGCAACAGTTCAGAAAGGCACAGCAAAGTTCAAATGCAAATACACATGCAAAATGTACACTGCAACACAAGTGTACATAGAATGTGTATTCGAAACCAAAGTGAAGCAGCATGGGTAAAACAAAGGCAAGCCAAATCCAAAAAGAACCAAAGCAACAAAGCTCAAGTGAACACACCGTACAAAATCATTTGATGCCAAGTGACCAGTACAAACATATTATATATATATGGGAGCAGCTATTAAGACACAAAATTGCACACAAATTTATGTACACAAAATCTGGACCATAAGATTTATTTGTCTTTACGTGTGAGGTGTAATTCATGGGAAGATCTAATGGTTCAGATTTTGTATGTTTAATTTTATGTCCACATTTTGTGTTCATTTAGACTTTCCCTATATATATACACTTTTTTTAAGATGGGTAAATCTTTTATTAAGGCTTCACAATCCAAAAGAGATAAGGCCCAAACGTGACCCTTACAAACAACGCCGCATGTTCATGCAAGCCCAAGTCCTCATGCAAATCTAACACATAAAAAAAACCACCTTTACACCGCTACATTCTCAAAATTTCTTCGTCTACTGTAAGCTAGAGCAAATTAGGTCATGGTAGGCGAAAATTATTACCCTCGAATTGGCTTCCTACCACTTCCTCCCTCTGATCCACTACTAGAAACTCTGCTGCTATTGATGCCTGGCTTTCTGTAAGTCTTCTACCTCTACTCCTCTTCGTCGTTACTTTCACATCAACCCAATTCAAGTAGCTGACTTTGTTTGGAGATTGTGCTATACGTTTGAAAATTTTGGCATTCCGCTCGCTCCAAATTGATTTTCATTTTGTCCATGCAACTGCTCCATAGTCTCTTAGAAAAGTCGCACTCAAAAAAAAATGTTGGTGTGTTTCTATTTCTTTACTGCATAACACACATAGGTTATCTTGAATAATCCCCTATGAATTTAGCCTATCTTTGGTAGGTAAGTGATTAAGAATAGCTTTATACATAGTAGCGACCATTTTAGGGCAATTAACCCTATCCCATACAAAATCATGCCAATCCTTGATCTGATGCTTCACCCTTATTGCTTCCCACGCTGATCGATTTATAAAGTCTTTTGCATGTTTCCAGGACCATATGTCCTCCTCCCTATTGTAAAATAGAGGCATGTATTCCATTTTGGCCATAATGTCATCACTACAAGGAAAACTGTTGCAGTTCCACTTGTTTTCATTAATCATCTCCTCCACCATTTTATTTGGAGAACCAAAAGCCGAGTATGTATCCCATCCAAGAAGTCCACTAACGAGTTGCCATCAATCCATGGACCTTTCCACAAGTCGGTCTCTTTACCTTTAGCTATCTCTTTCATACAATTTCTGGCCAACTTATCCCTGATTCTCAGGATAGCCTTCCACGTGGGGGAAGCATTGTTGTCAATGTCCATTTGCCAAAAGTTGACCTTCAAATATCTACTTCTCATCCACTTAGCCCATAGCCCACACGAGTTAATTATTTTCCATTACTACTTCACTGTAAAGGCTTCTCTCATTTCTCTGAGGTTACGGAGACCAACCCCGCCTTCCTTGGTTCAGCATAAATCTGAATACCTAATGTTATGTATGCTACCCTTCCAAATAAAATTCGCATATACTTTCTCATCTTATCAATAGAGGCATCAGGCAATTGAAATGTTTGCAACCAAAAATTCACTTGAGCTTGAATGATCGTGTGTACAAGTTCCACTCTACCAGCAAACGATAGTAAATTTGAGCTCCATCCCTGCAGTTTTCCCCTTATTCTCATAATTAATTCTGCACATTCCACATCATTAATTTTGTTCGAAGATAATGGCACCCCAAGTTATTTGACTGGTAGATTTCCTTCTTGAACTTTTAACAGTTCTAAAATTTCTTCTTTCTTCATATTGAACTTATTGAAATAACATTTGGTTTAGAGTTCATTAACTTTTAAGCCAATATATTTCTCCAAAGCATAAAAATATTTGCTTATAGGTAAGGCCCCCCCTTTGGATGATCGTACGCATATAATCAAATTGTCGGCATATAAAAGATGGTTGAGATGTGGTTGAAATTCATGAATATTTGTCTTTCTTGAACAAGCAATTTCCATTTGTAATGTGAAGAATTTTGTCGCAATTGCAAATAGATAAGGGGAGAGTGGATCCCCTTGTCTGATACCCTTATTACTACTTATGTTCCCTTTAGGAATGCCATTGACGATCATGGAAAATGTAGGAGTAGTAATGCATTCTTCAATGAGAGCAGTAATTTTGGTGGGGAATCCCATACTTTGAAGCATATGAATGATAAATTTGTGGTTTATTTTATCATACGCTTTGTGTAAATCCACTTTCAAACAAATTTTGTATGCACCTTTTTTATTAAAATTTCTTACCAATTCATGAGCCAACAAAGAGTTATCTGAAATTCTTCTGCCTTTAATAAATGAATTTTGGCATTCAGCAACGAAATCTGGCAATATGAGGTTAAATCTATTGCAGATAACCTTAGAGAGATTCTTGTACACCACATTACAACATGTAGCTGGCCTATAATCTTCTATTCTTGTGAATTATCTTTCTTAGGAATAAGGAAAATGAAAGTATGGTTTATTTCTTTAAAAATTCTGCCAGTTCGAATTGCTTCTTGTATGGCACTAACCACATGTGTTTTCAGGCCTTCCCAATGCCGTCGGAATAATTCGGACCACATACCATTTGGCTCGGGGTTAGCGTCCCCATGAATACTAGCCAAAGCGATCGAAACTTCATTAGTAGTGACTGGATGACGGAGCTCCCGATTACCAGCATCGTTCAGCAGCTGCTTGCAGTGGATGTTGGGTAAGTCACTCTCTGTTTGACCGTTGTACAATTCTGAGTAATATTTGATTGCTTCCTCTTCCATCACTTGGTTATTGTTGCTAGGAGAGCCATCATGTTCAAAACATTGCATATTTGACATTAAATTTTTCCTAATGGACATTTTTGTATAAAATAATTTGGTGCATTCATCCCCTACAGTAATCCAATGTTCTTTGGCTTTTTGTTTGAGTTCAATTGCCTTGATTTTGAGAGCATCTTTTAGTTTCCCTTACAAATTGTAGTATTCTCTCCAGATGTCATCTTCTTTATTGTCTTCATCAAGTTTAGTCAAAAGTTCTTCACACCGGTTCTGAAGAGTAGTGATGTTATCTTGATCTTTGGGTCATAGCCTATTCCACTCCTTTAGGCTATGTTTAACCGATTGGAGCAAGAGTAAGTTTGAAAAAGCAAGTACCTTCCACCTGCGCCACTGTATTAAGTTGAATAACTTTGTCATAACCTTGCAACTATGGCCAAGAATTGCAATATCGAAACGGTTTACCTTTAGCAATTTCACGTTTTTCTGTTAGCAAAATATGCAGAGGACTATGATCACTTGTAAAGTTAGGAAGAATGTTAAATGATATCTCTGAAAACATGTTTATGAAATCAGCATTCGTTAGCACTGTATCCAATTTGCATGATATTTTTTTTACATTCCCAACTTCGCAATGTGTATTTCAGACCTTTGTGGACTAGCTCCAACAACCCAGATGCTACCATGTAGGCGATGAACTCCACTAGATGGGATACTCTCAGCGTGAGCCCCCCTTTTTTCATGATTTTTAAGCATAGCATTAACGTCTTCCATCACCAACCACGGTGAACACATGTTCTTGCTTATGTCATTTATTTTATTCCATGGATGAACTCTCTGGGAAGCTAAATTACTTGCATAAATTGCAGTGACCATGATAACTAAACCCCCATGATTAGGAGCCCTGATAGTAATTTTTTATTCATCTTTCTCTACTATTTGAGTAGCCCAAACACTCTTGTTCCATATTAGCATAATTCTACCTTTCTCACCCATGTCATTGTTGTTTGTCGACAACCATTCATTACCCATGGTCATATCAACGTGCTTCATCTTTTCGTCATTGAATTTGTTTTCCAAAATGCTCAATATAGAAGGAGATAAATTCATTCTTAGATTATAGAGGTCTAACTTTCGAGCATCATTGTTAAGACCTCTCACATTCCAACTGACTATAGACATTTAGGTAGTTGAGAGTTACTCCTAAATAACCTAGGAGGGTTATCCTGCATGTTGGCCACGGAGGTTGTGCCAATTTGTTTGATAAAGTGGGCATCATACTTAGCATTAGCTTTAGAGTACTTATTTGATGGAGTTTCACTGTCTGAAAGTGCCATTTCTTCTAACCCCGTATGTTTGTGTAATGTATCAGATGCTTGCTTCTCTGGTGATGTTGTGTTTGGTTGGGCTGAATCCTGCACTTATTGGGCCATATCATGGGCAAGGCCCACCTCCTCCTGGGCTTGCAACTGGGCTATAACTGGCGTACACTACTTAGTAACCGTTTGTGCATTATGGTTAGTAACTACCAGGCGATCAACATGGTGTTAACCAGTTAGTGATGTGTGGAAGCTACTTCCACCATTTTGCTTTGTATATCTTTTTGTATATAAGGCTCGCTAACTGTGGCTTTACCTTTCTCTTTCCATACTTGCTTCACTGGCTTAGCTGTCACTTCACACTGGTCATCTGAATGACCAAAGCACTCACAACTTTTACATATAGGTGGCACAAATTCATACTCAATGTCTTGCACGTGGACGTTGCCTTCGCCATCTTTAGCACGCACTTAATTTTGAAGTTCATCACTAGCTTTAATGTCAACTAACACACAAGAATATTTGAGTCTTATATATATATATATATATATACACACACTTGTTTATATATATATATATATATAGGCTAGTATGGAACAAGCCAAATCAAGACAAAGTGATACTGTCAACATGCACATATGTGCAACAACAATCATCAAGATTTCATAAATTCACGTAGCATGCTCATGAAAAACAAAAGAATGGACTAAAACACAATTGTAGGATCAAGCACTAACATGGCAACAATAGTATATAGATAGTGTGAACAGTAAATGTTGGCTCAGCACTACAATGGTCAAGCACAACAATACATACAATTGCAAGCATGACATATCAAGCTCATCAAAGCAGGTCCATGGATGTAGAAAACAAGGAAGAACAATAAACAGGTAGCAGTAACTACAAATTAGCACATGACCAATGTCAAATTCAAGTGTCACAAAGCCAAATCTGGACAAAGGTACTACTAGGCACAATATATGTACAAACTAAAGTGAAGAAGAGATGAGTGCACTGCATATACACACACACACACACAATTACGTGTGTATATATATACAAATATATATGCATAAGTATATATTGCAAAGAAGTCAAGTCTGTAGCCAAAGCTTTCAGTCAAACAAACTATAACTCAAGTGCACAGTGAAGTAACAAATGGACAAATGCAGTATCTTTTTTTTAGGAAAGAAACCAAGACCATGCAGATCAACAAAAAAGGACAGCTTCATATATATATATATATATATGTATGTATGTATGTATGTATGTATGTATGTATGTATGTATGTATATGGCAAGTATCTCAAATCTGCTTGAATAAATTTTCAGAATTCATATAGGGTCAAAAAATCGACCAAATACATCAAGCTATGTTTGGCAAGAATTTTATGCGCATTTCTTGGTAAATGACATAAATGGAAAGAATTTTATTTCTGGAATTACCAAGCAAGGATGTAATTAAAATCTTTTCAGAAAATTCAAGTGCAGATTCAATATTTGAATGATCCCACAAGAATTTTTTTTCTATATTCGACTGTTTTAAAAATGGAACAATCAACATGAAAGAGTTTCCAGAAATGATATTTGCATGAGTTAAATTTGGTAAATGTTTAATTCAGCATACAAGAAATACGCAAACATTTTTTAGGAAGAAAATCATTCCAGAAATGGCAAGATATCACGAATTGATTTTCCAGAAATCAACAGGTTATTCACGGCATGTATATCAAGAATTCAATCACAGTTTCGTGGAAACAAATCAAGAAAATTAATCACGCAAGAAATTCATTCAATGCCATGGAAACAAAAGAGGAAACACACGCAACAAATCAATCAAGCCATTGTATGAAACTAGAGAAGCGATTAGGTATTTCTATACCCTATATAAGAAACCTATATCATCAGTGGCAAGATAGATCGAAACCAAGCAACACAAGTTCAAAATCAAAAATTCAAAATACTCACAAATTCATTTTGGAGTTTGAATCAACAGCGAAAGCCCAAATCGGTGACCAAGAGCATCGAAAGAATCATCAAAAAACAAACATCCAGAATTGAAATCGCGAATTGATCTTGGAAAGGGAACACTCTAATTTTTAAATCGGGCGAACATTTTTGAAGCCAAAGTACTTCAAATGAAATAAAAGGGGCCGACCATATTTTTTGTTTAGGGGGGGGTTCTATTTTATTTTATTTTGAGTTGTTTTTATTTGCTATAAACCGGTTCAATCTACTTTCTAGTTTTTCCCCGTAAAAACTAGATTTTCTAGTTAAGATTTATAACTGGGAGTTACGGGATTGTAATTAAGGAAAAAACTGATTTTGGAATTAAAAATAAGTACAGGGTTTTGAGCGTAGAATTAGAACGGTTGTGAGCGGGTGTCGTGAGTTTATAGGGATTTTGTAAGCATAGAGATTGTTTTAATTCTAGTAGAAATCCTAGGGAATGCAGCAGTAGGCAGGGTTTGCCGAAGCTGGGTAAAATCTGTGTTATTTATTTTCTGCATTTATTTTCTCTGCTACAGTCTGTGTTGTGATATTTTTAATATTCTGTAAAAACCTAATAAACCCTATTCACCGCCTCTAGTGTAAATCTAGATCCAACAATATTGTGTTTGTTTTATCTGTATAGTTTAAACTGCCATGTTTATCCTTGATCACTGGCTTGTTTGCACCTTGTTTGTGAACTTTTCCGAACCTAATATGCTTTGAACTGTGTACCTGACATGAATTATGCACCTAACTAGAACTATGCATCTCACGTTTCTTTGTTTTTTACGCTTGAATATGCTTGATCTGTGCATCTACTTGACTTGTTTTGTGTACCTAAATGACTTTATTTGCTTGTGCAACTAACTTGATCTGATCTTCTACTTCATGTGGACCATGAATGAACCTATACTTGAACTGCATCATTATTTTTTTGGAATTGCTCCATGATTTGCTTTGTGCATGTATGTTGTTTGTTTGAACTTGCCTTCACTCCTAATTTGTTCTACTTGAACTCGATTGCACTCGTCTTATTTCGTTGACCATGTTTTGTGGTTGCACATTTGTTCTTGATTTTGATTGTTGTCGAGGTTGAACTGCATTATTTTCATGTGCACCTGATTTGAATTCATCTTGGCTTGAATTTGACCTTGTTCTCACCTGCACTGAGTTGAACAAACTAATTTAGCATCTGCAGTTGTCTGTGACGATGTTAACGTGTTTGGTCTTGTAGTATTTATAGTGGTCGTTGTAAATATTATAAGTTGTTCGAGCGCGCACACACATACATACATATACATACATACACATACATATACGCATATCCGTCTCTGTCCAAATAACATGAAGAGAAACACACCCAAATTTCGAGATAAATAAAATTTTAAATTTGTTACTTCTTTTGTTTTTTGTGTTGTTTTATTTGACAGATATAACGAACGACTGGACAAGTTCAATACCACGCAAAGAAGAATTAAAACGAGTCTGAGGGTGTGCGTGTTAAATTATATATGAGTGTTTAGTGAGAATGTGAACGTACAAATATGAGGGTTTTCGTATTGGATGTGAATTGTAAAATAGTGAGAATAGAAATGTGTATTATCCAAAAATGTAATCAAACATTTTTTTCAAATAAAATACTATTAAAATTTAAAATTTTGAGTTTAAATAATTTATTCTTGCAATATTTATTTACTATTTATGTAAAATAGAATAATACATTAACAAACACATTTATTGAATTATATATATATATATATTATCATGAAACAAAAATCATGTAAATATACTCATCATTGTCAATAGGGTTTATTGAAATGAGTGTCCCGGAGACAATATGGCGATCAGTCCATAACCGATTCATTTTAAGTGAAATCACTCGCTCTATGAAGCGTTTATCTTATATCATCATGTTGTACATCCTGTTACACTTTATTGCCCCACCTTTAAAATTTTCATATGATTCTCCAACGTGGAGTTCCTATTTGTAAAGGTTTTTCGATAAGAAAGGTGTATGGAGATAAATGATGATTTGTTTATGAGAATCTCTAGCTGTTTGAACCTTACATCTTATATCAGTATACAGAATATGCCAAACTCAACTTATTATAATATATAAAACATATCAACACACATAAGGCTGTCCATGGATACTTTCAGATACAGATAGTGCCATATCCGTATGCATATCTGAAACCATTTTCGATATTGGATACGCATACGGATAATTACCATATCCGCCAACGATCGATAAATCAAGAAATGTAAATTGAAATTTTGGGTTTAACATGACTTTTTGTCCATGACATGGCTTAAAAATATATAACATTAATAAATATAACAATAATAAATAGTTTTGAGTAGTTAATATGGATTAAGTGCATAAAATATAAACCGTCACCTTAACAAAAGAAATTTTATATTATATATTGTGCTAAATTACATACAAAGTAACCTACAATTTTGACAAAAAATCGAACGGATAATTTTCGGATACAGATTCCATTGTGTATGCATCCGCATTCTTTTTTTTTAATATTGAATATTTAACTTTTTTTGGGATACGATGCAGATAGATTCAGATTTTTCAGGTATCCATTAACAGCCCTAAGCACACACCATTGCCTTATCAAAATATTTGAAAGACTTCTCCAAGGTCGACCTAAAATTGGAAAAAATCAGAAGATCTATCCTCAAACCGTGATATGTCATCAGAGGAACTCGGGTCTAGATACATTTCTATTGACGTTCATCGATTTTTATTATGATCAGTTTCCACTGGCCTGACTCAATTCTAAATCTTTGTAAAATTTACCAGTAACACACACATGCATATGCATATACATATAATTTCACATGCAAGTACAAAAATGATTTTTTATGATTATTTGTAATCATTAATTTTGATTTTTACAATAATTTAAATTAATGTAAAATTGAAATTACAAAGAAAAAAGTTACAAAACCAAGGTTTTAGATTTTTGTTTGAGTATATCAAATTTTTATTTGACATCAACCGTCAATTCACAATTTCATCTCATTCAAACTTCAAACTTCTTATTTGTATATAAGATTTTTTTATTAAAAAGAAATTAATTTCATGGTCGAATCAACAAATTATAAGCATAATTATATTAATAAATAATTATGATGATGACAACGACGCTTATAATGATAAAGTCAGTTCCGTAGTTTTCTTTCAGCTTTTATTTGTTGTTCATGTTTTACAGTGGTATTTTCATTAACATGAATCATACATAACGATGCAAATAAATCCGAAAAAACAATTAGGATGTTATCTACATTGTAGTTTTTTTGTTTATACTTTAAAGAGAGGAGAGAGGAGAGGAAGGATATCTACATTGTAGTTAGGGCAAGGTGTAAGGAAATGGATGGTATTTTTTCCCTTTATTTGAAATACAGTATTGTATTCATGTTTTATGCATTAGAAGAGATCCTTTTCACTTTTGTATTTTGTGTGGTTTTCCTACATATGGGGTTTGAAAGTAGTGATATGTAGGGTTTTGCTACTATGACAAAAAAAAAATTGTCAACTGTTAGAATAATGTAATTTAGGAGAGTTGGAGCAATTCAAGAGGGTAATATGGTAATTTAATGTATTGTCCCTTCTAAAATCATGTCTTCAGTGAATTTGATAAAAAACTGTTTTGTCATAATAGCATTTTCGATTTATTTTCCCTACGTCCTTGTAGAAAGCTCATGACGCAAATTGATTTTACTTTGCTTCATGTCATTTCCATTTGGGACAGTCCAACTAAGCACATGAATTAAATTAAGTCCTTATTTTTCAAAAATCATCAAAAAAAAATTAAAAATCAACATAGAAAACTGTCAAACTTTAAAATTTTATTCAATTTATAATGATTTTCGTATTTATGTAAGAAAGTGAAAAAATTGCTTAAAAAAATATCACCTTGTAGCAAAACATACAAGAATAACTGTAGGTTTTCAAAATACTATAAAAATCACTGCAATTATAACAAAAAATTGCATATTTTTATGCATTTTTTGTTGGGAACAGAGAGCTCTCTCCCTTTTTCCGCCCGACTCTTTGGTCTTAAGAATGCTGGTTTTATTTTAAGAACGAGTGATTGCCCTTCTCCGACCCTTACTGCCCAACCGGAGAGCGGACAGCTAATGCGCTTTAAACTTTCAAATTCAATATGTGCAACTATTCAACATCACATTATTGTAGAAAAATCATCAAAAAATGATGTGAATTTGATACAAATAAAAAACATCTCACTTTAGTAAAAATGCAAAAAAAAAAAAAAAAAAAAAAAAAAATCTATGCAAAAAAATTGCAGACATGTCTACAATATTTTGATACACTGAGACATGTCCGTAATACAGTATGATAATAGTTGCAGGTATATCTGCACTTTCACAATAAGTGCAGACATTTCTGCAAAAAAAATATTCAATATCTGCAATACACTATGGGAATAGTTGCAGATATGTCTAGACTTTTTCACAATAAATGCAGAAATTTCTGCATTTTTTTTCCTTTTCAGTAATCTTCTTTTAAAATTTATAAAAAAAAATTAAGCAGTGGCACAAAAAAACATGAAAAAAATATTATTATAGTTTTAGAGACTCACTTTACATTCAAAGTTACAAAGAGATCTTTCATCATGTGCGATTTCGGGACCTACCTCCAATTTTCACTTTCCAATATCTAAAATGTGTTCAAAATTCAGTTTAGATACAGAAAGTAATACCTTTAATGTTTATTTTGACTCAGTTGAACCAAAAACACTTTAACTAATGTAATGAATATTATAGTCCTCCTACTGATATGCACTTCGATCCGTCAGGAGAAGATTTTTTCAAGTATGTAAGTGGGACTGAAAAAGAGACTCGTCGTCTGCATTATAATGCTGTAGAGAATGAACTTGTTCTAATTATTGATGGATTCTTAGGTGCGAAAAAACAAAGAAGTGTTAGAAGATAAAACCTGGGATAGGAAGTTCCTCTATTGTAAAGATTTCATTGGTTATGTACCTGACTTGATCACTACTTTTGCTGGATATTTGTTGGTCTGCGGACCAGCGTCCTCTGCCTCTCGAAGTAATTCCTTCCCTGAGGGTGAGGAATAGTCCATGACATTAGCTCCTATGCTGTAAACCTGTAGGGTTGAGTGAATGGAACATTTTATTTCCGGATTAGCTGATTGTTAAATACAATCACCTGGACCATCATGTATTTTATTATTAGTTATAATAAAAGGTGTTTGCAGTGACCTTAAAACCGGCCAGCCTTGCTAAAAAAATGAATATTATAGTAAATTGATTTTACAACTTGCCGTTTTCCTACGATCAAAATACATTTGGGTATTTTTTTTAACGAAAAAAAGCTTTCTCTCTACAGCCATGGTTGCCTCCAAGAAATACCAAAATCCTCTTTTTGATGACCCTGATCAGAGTAGCGGTTTCTCTTCTCCTCCCCCACCTCTCTCCACTCCTACTACCAGCCTCAATGTTGGTATTCCACAAAATTCGTCCATCTTCATCGCCGATGAAGAGGGTTTTACTGTTGTTCAAAATCAAAGGAAGGCGGTAAGATTAAACGTTGCTGCTTATATCCAGAAGGGGAAAGGTAAATGCAATGATTACCACTCTATACCCATTCTGAAACCATATCCTGCGTCTAATGGCAACAGATATCAACCCAAATTTCCAAGAAAAGATGCTCAAGATTCAAGACATTTGACAAAAATTTCATTGCCAAATGCTTCAAAACCGTCATCATGGGCTGACATGATCAAGAAAGGGCTGAACGAATTGTAGTAGTGAGCGAGGAGATTAGCAATAGAACCAAAAGGAAATGGGGGTTATAGATAGTAGCCTATGTGTTTGGTAAACGACCACCCTATCATCACTTCAGGGCTTTTGTATCTCGCACCTAGAATCCTACAGGTTCATTTGAAATCTTTACTCAAGAAAATAAGTTTTTTATTATCAGATTTACTAATACAGAAGACAATGAGAAATTATTGAATGGAGGGCCATACTTTATTAATGGGAAATTAATCATACTCAAGAAATGGTCCAAGAAGTTAGTTCTTGATCGGGATTTATTGAGCACAATGCCTGTATAGATCAGGCTTCCAGAACTAAACTTGAGACTTTGGGACAAAGAGGCATTTAGTGCCGTAGCAAGTTTAGTTGACGTGCCTCTAAAGGTTGACGAGTAAACAACGAAAGAAAATCGACTGAGTTATGCTCATATCTTACTTGAGATTAAGGCTGAAGTTGAACTACCCAATGAAGCATCCATCTATATGCACGATGGGGAAATTATAACGCAACAAATCACTTATGAATTGATCCCAGATCGTTGCAAGATATGTAAATGCTTTGGTCACTCCTTAAATGATTGTGCTCACAATATAGAAAGGAGTGATAAACCAAGGGAGGATACTGTCCCTAACTCCAACATTGTTTCAAATAATTCGGGGATCAATTCAGAAGCAATACCACAAAAATCCCCAGATCTTGATCATATTTTTCCACTTAACAATGGAGATAATATGAATTTGGACACTTCAGATATCACTACAGCAGAATTGAGTAATTCAAATACGGCTATCTTTTCTCAACAAAATCAAGTGTCTGTAGACCATTTAGTGAACATGCAGACCAACGATGCTCACAACAAAACTGATGGATCTTCATCAGAACCACCAGTCATGAATGAGCATTTCAATTCATTTTGCAGTAAAAATAAAAAACAGAGGTGGGAATTACAGAAAAGGTCATTGAACCCTCCACCCACATGAAGGATTCAAGTTACTTTACAAATTCTGTCAAATTAAATGCTCTAAAAGAAGGTATAGCTGAGTGTGCAACTCTCCTTACTACAGACCCCATTTTTACTGATAGGTCCCTTCTTCCTGATGGGTTAGCACCTTCCAAACCGTCCTCTATCTCTGATACTGATATTCAAAATGCAGTCAGTCAGACTTTATCTACTTCAAAACCTGCAATTCCATTTGAAAGAAAGAAGAAGGCCAGAACAAAAAGTTTAACAGACATTACTTCAATTGAAGAAGCAGAGGATGCAAATGACAATGATTTCAGGAAGAAGTACATAGAAAAAAACAGTAATTGGGGAAAACTGCTAAAGGCCACAGACATCACTAACTTCAAAAAAAGTGGAAAACAACTGGAGGTTAAAGTGGATAGCAGTAAGCACAGTGGTCCACTGTAGCTGCAGTGTATCCTTGGTGTTGTATCCTAATATAATTTCTTTTTTATATTGTATTATATGGATATCATTGCTTGGAATATAAGGGGGGTTAACTCCCCTGAAAGGCAACTTGACCTTTTCGATTTTTTGAACAAGTATAAAACTAGTATAATTGGTCTTTTAGAACACAAGCTAAATGACAAGAAATTATCTTATCTTCATATTAGGAGATTTTCTAACTGGAATTTGGTAAACAATAACTTAATGGGAGGCAATGGTAGGATTTTGGTTTTACATAATCCTATTATATAGTCTCTCATTAAATATTTTATAAATCTCAAGTATATTCATTGTATTTTTAGAAATAAGGGCTGTCTGATTATCAAGATCACTTTCATATATGCTTCAAACTTTAAGGTGGACAGAAATAATTTTTGGAATTGTATTGAGCAACTTAGTTTAACTATTCACAATCCTTGGATATTAATGAGGGACTTCAATACTATATTTCACAATTATGAGAAAAAAGGTGGCAACCTTATCCCATTTTAAAAATTGGAAAGGGTTGTTAAGTTTATTCTGAAATCTTGTTTGATAGAACCCATTATTCATGGTAACAAATACACTTGGAAATCAGGTGAGTACAGAAATGTTCACTGTAAACTGGATAGGGTTTTATTTAACCAAGATTTTCTCAATTTTTTCTCTAATGTGAAATGCAGCACTCTTCCCCAAAATACTAGTGATCATACACCTTAGTTTCTTTCCTCATAAATAGAAGTGGTAATTTTAGCACCCCTTTTAGATTTGTAAATGGGTGGGTGTATGAAGACAATTATAAGGAAGTTGTTAATAGCGGTTTTATTAATAATTTGTATGGCACTGTCCAATACAAATATAAAGTATACAAATGAAAGATAGGCTTCCGTGTGTATTTTTATGTTTGCCTTACATGGGCCTGGGCTAAAGCCCAAACGTCATGTTGTATTTGCAAACTATCATACCGTGTGTATAAATACACGGTATCACTATATTTTTCATTATTATGTCATTACAATAACAGTAATACAATTCAGTTCTTTATTATTACATCATTCTTGCTTCAAATCTTATATGGTATCAAAGCTAAAAAAGCTTAACAGCAATCAAGAAATCAAAAACAAATCAGAGTAGCTATAATTCTGTTTTAAAAACAGAGACCCGTCAGCTTTGATATCATCATCCGAATCCCTCCTATCAAAAACAGAATTTCTGTTTCATCATTTAGGAGTTGCTACTCAATTACAATAGTTTGTGCCTCGCCTATCATTTCAGGTAGGCTGCATCAAACCATCATATTAAGTTTTGCAAAGAAAAAAATTCTGAAGTCTTGAAATCGATCAAGAAATTCAAGAAACAAGAAATTTAAGAAAAGAGAAATTGCTGTAAAGAAGTGTCATACCAGAGTGCTTCATCAGAAAGTTACAACCCAAAGGTTTAACAATCATCATCTGAAGCTCTTCAGGTTGAAACATCTGCAGCCACATAATCTTTTCAATAATTTCTCAATTCAAAGCTTCAAGATACAGTGTTGTTTTGTCGTCATCATGGTGGATGATCACAACTCCTCAACGAGTCCTCCTGGAAATCAACCACCAATTCCTCCTGGAAATTCATCTGCAAATCAAAACCAGTCAACATCAGTGGATCAAAACATGTCCAGTGCAGAATTTCTTGTTAAAACAGGTATAAACCCACAAACTCAACTAATTACCATTCACCTTGAAGAAAACAACTACTTTCTATGGAAATTGCAAGCAGAGACAGCCATTCAAGGCTATGGTCTTGAAGGGTACATTCTTGGTACTATTGTTATCCCACCTAAGTTCATAACTGATGCTGATAATTGGGTAGTTAGCAATGATGATTATGTCAAATATCATAGGCAGGATAGACTAATCTGTGCATGGTTATTGTCATCTATAAGTGAAAAGATTTTATCTCAAGTAATTGGGTGTAAAACAGCCTATGATATTTGGACAACCATAGAAAAGTCCTTTAATACTCAATCATCAGCCAAGACAATGTTCTATAGAAACCAATTACAGACTGGCAGAAAAGATAACTTGTCAACAAAAGTTAAAGGAATATGTGATCATCTTGAGGCAGCAGGTCAAAGAATCAGTGATTCTGAGCATATTTTATCAATTCTAAATGGACTGGTGAGGAGTATGAAGCCGTTGTAGCAGTTATCACATCTCAAAAAGTGACTAGTTCTATGGAAGATGTAAACTCTATTCTTCTTGCTCATGAGGCAAGAATTGAAACAAAAAGGTCACAGTTAAATGAATTATCTGCTAATGTTGCTGAAACCAAAAACAAGAATCAAAACAGAGGGGATTCTTTTAATCAAAGAGGAGGCTCCTCTAGTAGAGGCAGAGGAAGAGGAAGATGGAGCAACAATAATAACAGACCTAAGTGTCAAATTTGTGGGAAAATAGGGTGTGAAGTGCTATTTCAGGTTTAATAACAATTATGTTGGTGGTGAAATACAAAATAGTCAAAGAAAAACAAATCCTACAGCAAATCTGGCAAATGTTGAAACTGACAGTCAAAGCAACATGTCAAGAAACAACCAAACAGATGACATTGGAGATGATAATTGGTATCCAGACTCAGGTGCTACTAATCATATCACAAATAATCTCAATAATCTCAATCTAGGCCAAAGGGAGTACAAAGGTATGAATTCTTTACTTATGGGTAATGGTGTCAGTGTAAACATTACACATATTGGCTTTGGCAGCATAAAAGGTAAAAAGCAACTATACCTCAATAATCTACTTATGGTTCCTCATATAAAAAAGAATTTACTCAGTGTATCACAGTTTGCTAAAGACAATAATGTGTACTTTGAATTTCATCCACATCATTGTTTAGTTAAAGATTTATTGACTAATGAAATCATTTTGCAGGGTAAAACATGCAATGGACTGTACAAATTCAATGATGTGAATTCTGCAAGTAATGGCCAAGAGGAAAACAGTTGCTACCTATCAGAAATTAATGATAAAATCAGTGTATTTGATCTATGGCATATAAAGCTTGGTCATGCTAATGTAAATGTTGTCAAGAAAGTTTTAGACACAAACAACATCTCATATGATAATGTCCCTATGCCATATGTCTGCACTTTTTGCCAAATGGGCAAAAGTCACAAGTTACCATTCACAAATTCTTTAACTAATTACACTAAACCACTTGAACTTGTTGCAGCAGAACTATGGGGTCCTGCCTCAACAAATTCAGATTATGGCTTTAACTATTATATTTCCTTTGTTGACTCCTATTCTAGATATACCTGGATATATTTCTTAAAATCCAAGTTTGAAACCAGCAAAATTGTTATTCATTTTATTAATCAAGCTGAAAAACAGACAGGTGAAAGTTTAAAAAATACTACAAACTGATGGAGGTACAGAATTTAAACCTTTAGGTGAATTCTTTCAAAAGAAAGGTATAATTCACAGATTAAGTTGTCCATACACCTCTGAGCAGAATGGTTTAGTTGAGATAAAGCATAGGCATATTGTGGATTGTGGTCTTACTTTATTAGCTCAGAGTAACTTAACTATGAAATTTTGGCCTGATGCTTTTAACACTTCTGTATATCTAATAAATAGGCTGCCTACCAAAACTTTGAACAACAAAAGTCCTCTAGAAATTTTATATAATGTTAAACCTGATTATGATAGGCTCAAAGTTTTTGGCTGTCTATGCTATCCATACTTAAGGCCATAAAATACTCATAAACTAAATTTTAGATCCTCAGCATGCACTTTTATAGGGTATGCAAATGATCGGAAGGGTTACAAATGTCTTGATGAAAAAGGCAAAGTCTACATTAGCAGACATGTTGCATTTAATAAAAAGGTATTTCCTTTCAAAAGTAAAGACATGGCTACTACGCAAAAAATATACAATCCAAAGAAGTCAATACCAGGAATACCTCTATATTCTGACAACAGTACTGAAGATACTGGCGATGGTAGCGCAGACTCTTCTCAACAGCATGCATCATCATCAAGCAGTGAGACATCTGAGCTTTCCAATCAACCCAGTAACAATCAGCAACAACATGAATATCTGCAGCATGACTCAAGTTCAGAAGTTAGAAATGATCAATCAAATACCAGGAATGATAATATTGAAACTCATGAACAACAGAGTGAACAAATTCAGACAGGCCATCCAATGATCACTAGATCAAAAAGGGGTATTTTCAAGCCCAAAGTCTATAATGTTATCAGTAATTCAGATGATCCAGCAAATTACAATCAAGCCATTAGCAACCAGAACTGGAAACAAGCTATGGATGATGAATATCAAGCCTTGATAAAGAACAAAACCTGGACACTTGCTAAAGCTCCAACAGATAAGAATATAATAGATAGGAAGTGGACATACAGACTAAAAAGAAATGCTGATGGGTCAATACACAAATACAAGGCAAGACTTTTCGCTAGAGGCTTCACACAACAATATGGTTTTGACTTTGAAGAGACATTTTCGCTAGTTGTTAAACCAACAACCATAAGAATAATTCTTACCATAGCCTTACATAACAACTGGACGTCAACAATGCATTTCTGAATAGTGACTTAAAGGAGGAAGTATATATGAGTCAACCTCAAGGATATCAGAAGAATGGAGAGCTTGTTTGCAAACTAAACAAAGCAATTTATGGGCTTAAACAAGCTCCCAGAGTCTGGTTTGATAAATTGAAACTTGTTTTAACAAAACTAAAGTTTCAATCTACTAAATCAGATCACTCTCTATTTGTCAAAATTACTGATAATATAACTAATTTTGTTTTGATATATGTGGATGACTTAATCATTACAGGAAATGGTGAAACTGAAATCAAAAAGCTCATTCAGATTTTGGACAAACAGTTTTCAATCAAAGACTTGGGGGAACTCAATTATTTTCTAGGCGTTGAAGTCACTAAAACATCCAAATCAGGATTATTTTTGAATCAAAGGAAATACATCAATGAAATTCTTGTTAGAGCAAAGATGGAGGCTGCTAATGCCTTGCCTACACCAATGATAACAAATCATCAATTATCTAAAGTGAAAATTAGGCTCATATCCTTTGAATTAATCCTAATTAAGCTCACATCCTCAATATAAAAAAAGTTTAAATTACATCCTTCTTTTTAAACTAACCTCCTATTTGTGACTAATTTGCCCCTTTTCAATATTTTGGCTGAACGTAAGGATCTAAATACCGATTAGGGCTTTATTTTTTGCAGAAACAAAATTTTATAATCCATGGTGGCGGCGGCTCCAGAACCAAAACCTAAATCGTGAGCCCCTATTTGCAGCAACCAGCGACCGCCGCTCCAGCACCATCGATCATCCCCCCTTCAGTCGACGCCACTCCAGCACCAGGATCCGCCGCCAAAGGAAATCACGATCAGCCCCCCTTCCAGCAACCAGCTATCCGCTCCAGCACCATCGATTGCGATTCACAAATCAACGTCAGTGATCCATGGAAAAGAAGAAGAAGGAGGAAATCGCGATCTGTAGATCAACAACAGTGATTCAAAATCGGAAATTGACCCCAACGGCGGGCGATCCAAATCACGTTCTTCAGAGTCAGAACTTGGAAGGCAGGTCGCACTTCTTCCATAAACTGTAGCTGCCATTTTTGTGGATGTAAGTTTTTAATTTTAGCCATGTTCTTAGGCTCTCTTAGCTTTTGATTTTTGCTGAATTTTTAATTTTTAATTTGAGCTATATATTTTGGTTTTTCGTTTGAAAATGGGAAGGACAACATTCATTATTTTCATTGTAGGATGTAGGAAAATACAAACAGAAAACATTCAAAATCGCGATCTTTAAGTTGTAGGAAAATATCTTTGATTTTTGCTGAACTTCTGATAAAAAGTTGTGGACAAATATGCATATATCCTTAATATATGCATATATGTATGCAATTTTTTATCAAACAAACAGAAAAACATATTATTTTACAAATATATTCATATTTCTATGCATATATCTGGAATACTTGCATATAAATATTCAGAAATTATTGTTATTTTGCTGAATTATACGCATGTATTTATATTATTCTGAAGCAGTTTTTGTAATTTAGGTTACTGCACATTAAGCTTATTAATGTTGATTTTCTTTTTTTGATAACAATGTTCCGGCGGATATTGGTGTACTGGTGTTGTTGAAGCTTGGTCGTCCATCTTTTTTCAAATGATTGAACACATTTGTTGTTTCTACAGAGACTACTACATGTGGTTTGCGCAATAAGCTGGGTCTTAACAAAATTACTTGTTCTTTAAAAGACCATCATCTCTGCTTTGTAAATGTTATGAAATTTTTGATGTAGTACATGTAAATGTGGTCTGTACTTATTTTTTGATGTAGTACAAGTAAATATTATGAAAATTTTCATGTAAATATGCACATATTTCTGTTATTTGCATATATATATATATATATATATATATATATATATATGCATCTTTTTATAATTATATGTATTTACTTTTTTGTCATTTCTTTTGTTTCAGCAATTATGCAGTACAGTTCTGTATATGTATGCAATTATTTCACTTAGTTGCATATATGTATGCAATTTTACGTAATATTTGTATCTAATTGTCTAGTTTTTCGTAAAAATCAAAAATCTTAATAAAAAATTGTAGTCCCTACATTCAAGTAATTATTTATTTTTGTATAATATTAATTTACGCACGTCTACTTCATTATTGCGCAAAACTAATAATTTTTTTCTGCATAATATTAATATATGTATGCAATTATTCCACTTAGTTGCATAAATGAATGCAATTTTACGTAATATATGTATCTAATTGTCTAGTTTTTCTTAAAAATCAAAAAAATTAATAAAAAATTCGCTGCTGGAGTGTTTGACGGTTTTCCAGAATTGTAGGATTAGGTTTATGAGCGAGATAATAGGAGCGATAAACTGAGTAAATGAGGACAAACAGTTGTTGGATAGTTTTTTATGTTTGTAAGGGTAGATCTGGATTTTTTTTAGTGGAAATTCAAAAATAGGGATGTATTCTATATTATTTTTATCACCGGGTTTTTTTTATATTTTGAAACTTAATAGGGACCTGTAAAAAACGCACCCTTATCTAAATACAGGGGAGAAAACATTGTCAATATCAGACAATACAGAAGTCTAGTTGGAGCATTACAATATGCTACCATTACTAGACCTGAAATAACATACTATGTTATCAAACTTTCACAATTTATGCAGGAACCAAAGGAGGACCATTGGAAAGCAATGAAAAGAGTGCTCAGATATCTAAAGGGAACTCTGGATTATGGTTTACACTTTACACAAGGCAATCAACTTAATAATACTGGATATAGTGATGCAGACTGGGCAACTGATCCTGATGACAGAAGATCAACTTCAGGCTACAGTATCTATTTAGGAAATAACCCTATATCATGGTGTGCTAAGAAACAATCTACAGTCTCAAGGTCCAGTACTGAATCTGAATTCAGGAGCATTGCTAATGCCACTGCTGAAATCATGTGGGTACAGCCACTTCTAAGTGAACTCAAAGTTACAGTTCCAAAGAAGCCAGTACTATGGTGTGACAATCTAAGCGCAGTGTCATTATCATCTAATCCTATATTGCATTCAAGAACCAAGCACATGGAAATTGATTTATATTTTGTTCGAGAACAAGTAATCAAGGGAAAACTTCAAATAAATCATGTTCCAGCAAATTACCAGATAGCAGATATTCTTACAAAGCCATTATCAAGTAAAAACTTTGCCAGATTGAGATCTGAACTCAAAGTAATTGAAAGATCAAACCTTGGGGAGAAAGCAAAGTTCACAAACTCAGATTCGAAACCTGTAATGTCTGACAAACTTAGATGGAGGCCAAAGCATGCTGGTAATCCAAGTATTGAAGACTCAAAGCCTGCAAAGCAAATCAGCATCTCACATCCAGAAATCGAGAGCATTCAAAGGCGAAGACCACTCAAACGAAGCAAGTACAAGCTCTCATAGGCTAAATCTTCGCCATCATCTGCAAATATTTTGAGATCGAGGCTGATTCAAGCTCACTTTTTGAAGAAATTTATCAGATTTCATCTCTTTAAGATGTGGCGGCGGACATTAGAAACCCTAGCTTTCATTTGTGGGGAGATATAAAGTATACAAATGAAAGATAGGCTTCTGTGTGTATTTTTATGTTTGCCTTACATGGGCCGGGGCTAACGCCCAAACGTCATGTTGTATTTGCAAACTATCATACCGTGTGTATAAATACACGATATCACTATATTTTTCATTATTATGTCATTACAATAACAGTAATACAATTCAGTTCTTCATTATTACAACATTCTTGCTTCAAATCTTATAACAAATTTAATAAATCTCTGCAAATTGTTAAATCTAATCTAAAAAATTAGAATAATAACAGAAATAAAAGTGATATTAAAACCATTAGGAATGAATGTGGAGACTCCAAAATGATCTAGATGATAACTGCTCAGACAAGGTTAAGGCTGAATCATTTTTTAATGCACAAGCCAAACTTGTTAATGCCCTACACGGTAACTTGATTAATCTTAAACAAAAGGCCAAGATTGATTGGTTAACCACTAAGGACGAAGCTAGCAGGTTTTTCTATACTAGAATGTCAAATAGGAGAAATAGAAATGATATTAGGAAAATTATTGACAGTAAGGGAAAAGTAGTTAATGAAGCTTCTCATATAGAGAAGGAGGCCATTAATTATTTTTGCTCATTATACAATACTTCTAACTATTTCAATAATTTTCCCAGCATTGTTTTTAAATAAACTATTAATTCTAATAGCACTGATTTATTATTAGCTTATGTTAGAATTGAAGAGGTTAAAAATATCTTTTTTAACGCTAATAATGACAAAAGCCCAGGTCCTGATGGGTTTGGAGCGAAGTTTTACAAAACCATTTGGTCTGAAATGCAAAATATCCTGTGTGTTTTCATAACAGAATTTTTTAATTATGGTAAATTGTTAAAAAATACTAATCACACTTTATAACCCTAATTCCTAAAGTGGAAACTCCTTTAGGATTAGATGACTATAGACCTATAGCTTGTTGTAATTTTATATTTAAGATTATTTCCACTATTCTCTGTAATAGGTTGAAATGTTTTCTTAAGTTTATAATTTCTGAAAATCAGAGTGCCTTCAGAGCTGGGAGATTAATTTCTGAAAACACCTTATTAGCTCATGAGCTTATAAGGGACTTTAATAAGAAAAAGAAAAATCTCATGTGCATTAAAAGTGATTTACATAAAGCTTTCGATAAGATCAATAGGAACTTCATTATATACATTATGCAACAAATGGGTTTTTGTGAGAAATTTTGTGCTTTAGTTAAAGAATGCATAAATAATGTGACTTATTCTGTAATGGTTAATGGTTCCCCTAAAGGTTTTATTCATAGAAATAGAGGCATTAGGCAAGGAGATCCCTTGTCTCCTTACTAATTCTCAATTGTCACGGAATATTTTTCCATTCAAATGGAAATGGAAATGAATAGGGGAAACATTAAACCAATTAATAGAAACAAGCCTTATATTACTCATCTACTATATGTTGATGATATGCTTCTTTTTCTGAAAGCTAACAGAATTAATGCTATTTCTATTAAGAGAATTTTGGATAACATGGACAGGTATGTTGACCTCACTGTTGACTTAAGTAAAAGTAAGATTTATTTTAGCAAAGAGGCATTACATAAAGAAGAAATTCTAAAGCTTTTGGATTATAAAGAAGGGAATCTTCCAATCAAATACTTTGGCCTTCCTTTAAGTATAAATCAGGTTAAGGATAGGGACTATGCTAGGCTTATTGATATCATTCATAGTAAACTAGAAGGCTGGTCTAGCAAACTACCGTCTCTGGCTGGCAGAATGGAGCTCACAGACACCGTCATCACAGCAGTTATCATATATTGGATTCAAACACATAACATTCCTATTAGTGTTATTCAAAAGATTGAAAAAATGTGTTCAAACTTCATTTGGAAGGGAAAACAGCATAAAATAACATGGGACAAAGTTTACAAGCTAAAATATTTTGGTGGACTTAGGCTTAGAAACATAAGAGATCTAACAGAAGTTTTCAAATTTAAAATATTCTGGAAATTCTTGGATGGTAAGTCACTATAGGCCAGATGGATGAAAGCCAAGTATATAAAGAACGAAAACTTCAGGGTTACTAGAAAAGAGAGTCATCACTCTTATGTGTGGAAAAATATCTTAGATTGCAGAAATATTAGGAAAAAGCTAATTGATAGAAAATTGAAAGATGGCAATCAAACTAGTTTATGGTTTGATCCATGGATCTATGGAAATTCTCTAATTGATTTACTTGGTTGGAATAATCTTTATCTCATTGGGGGAGGGGAGGGGAGAGGAGGTGAAAGATAGTGTTCAGAAAATAATATCAAATAATTGTTGGAGCTTACAAAATGGTACTGCTGCCACTATTTTTAAAGAAGCAATACACAGTATTCACATTGACCAAAATTGTTTCAAAGACAACTGGGAATGGAAAACTAGTTCCAAAGGAAAGTTCTCATTTAAAAAAACATGGGAATTTCTTAGAGGAGATGAAATAGAGGTGGACTGGCATAAAGTGATTTGGTGTAAAACTAATTGTCCAGAAATGGCTCACTATGCTTATTTTGCTCTACTTAATAAACTTCCCACAAGAGAAAGATGTTGCAAATGGAGTGTAGTTTCTGAAAATACTTGCTTCTTTTGTAAAATAGATATTAAAAGCTCCAAACGTTTATTTTTTGATTGTCCATATTCCCAGTACATTTGGTATAATGCCAAATACACTTTGGGATTCAATCATTCTATCCCCACACTTGATATTAGAAGTAGTATTGATTACATTCTAAATCATTTAAGCCTAAGTCTATTAGTTTCAAAAAAGCATGTGTTATGTTAACTGCTGTGATTTACTATATTTGAAAAGAGAGGAATTAGAGACTTCACACAAACAAGGAATCTAATTGTAATCAGCTTTGGAAATGCATAATAGCTGATTGCAATATTATTATGGGAAAAGCCAACAAATATAAATATGATTGCACTCGCAATCAGTCCAAATACATTAAAGATGCAAGCTATGATAAACAAGTTGAAGATTTCATACTCAATGACAAACATAGCTTCAGAGGCCATGTTTCACATAACATGGGCAGCAGGAATCAAGCTGGGTCTTCTGACTTCCTTTCCTGGAGGCAACAACTCCTAGCTCTACAACAATTCAAACTGCAAGAGAAGTAAACAGGACTTTATTATTAATAAATTTTCTGTTTATAATAAATGGAATAGTAATTTGTCTTGCTTACTTATTGCAGAGGAAAGAGGGTGTCAACCAACCAACAGTGATCCAGAAAACCTTATTGATCTAAATAGAAGATTTACTGATAAATCTCACGGTTTTCCAGACAAGAACAATGATAATAGAGACAAAGTTGAGCACCCCAACTTCCTTCCTGGTGGTCATAACCCCAATTGCGACAACAATATGACCTTAAAGGAAAGTAAACAGGACGTAGTTAAAAATGTGCGTATTTTGTTAATAAATTAGATAGTAATGTAAATTGCTTACATGTTGCAGAGACGAAGGGTTACAATCCTACCAGCAGTCATCCAGAGTACCAATCATCTCTAAAAATCAAAAAAGGGGAAAATCCGCATCAATTTCTACTCAAAGTAGGCAGCAATCATTACAAAAGCAAGCTAAACGATCATATTTGTCACTTACCTTGCTGGAGTAGTGGAGAAAGCAGTCCATAAGAAGACCGAGGATGCTCAGAGTTCAGAGAGATAAACAAACACTAGCGTCAGCTCAATAATTACTGGGAAGCTCAGATCTGAGAGCTTAAGAATGATTGAAATCAGAAATAGGGTTAGAGCCGACAAAATTAACCCTAGCTCCTCCAAAGGGGCTAATAAGAGTGAAGAATTCTTTTGGAAACCATCATGAAGCTTTGACGATGGAACTGGATTATTCTCCTTTTCGATCGCTATCTTTAGGAGAAAGTGTTCTTTTAGTGCAGCTGAATAATTGTCAGCTACGGTTTCTCTTGTTTTGTTGTTGCATTTGTTTATATCTGAACATTTGTGGTGCTGGGTCTTGGGCCTTACTTTTGTTTTTACGTACTCAAAAAAAAAAAAAAAAAAAAAAAGAAAAGAAACTTATTTGAGTAATACTTCTTGATGGAAATAAGTCATGTACACATATGCATTCATAAGTGGAAATGTATAACATTCAATACTCAAAATTTACACTTGAACACACTCAGCTACAAATTTATTATTTTATATAACGTGTAGAAGCCACACGGTTTACACGTATAAGAATAAATGAAACAATTACACAAATGTATTATTTTATATAACGTGTATAAGTCACACGATTTACACGTTTAAGAATAAATGAAACAATTACTTATATTCTGTATACATGCACAAATTGATATATACACAGTCATATGTATGTTGGAAACTTGGAATAAACGCATATTCTATAAGTTGGAAATGGAATTATCCTGCAACGGCTCCCTTTATTGCACCAAACAGAGCTAAAATGGAAGCAATAATAGCCTGTTAAATGATATATAATCAGTCAGACAAATGCAACTTTTTCTTGTGTTAAAAGGATAAAATTAGGGAAAAATAACACAGCATGACTAACTATATTATAATGCGATAGATACAATATGGAAATTTTGTCAAACGCTTTTCTGTAAGTTACACTTCCGCCCCTTTCAAAATTAGGTTTCACAAGCTTATACTAAAAAAAATATAAAAAAATAAAAATAACATGATTTGCAGTATCTTCTGCAACAAGTTGCAAATATTTATAGAAAATAATAATATAAAATTATGTGTGTTTTATAAAAAAACTACAAACAATTACACTAAAAACTGCAAAGTTTCACATAAATTACCACATTATGTTTCATGAAATTTATTTTTGGAAAGAGACGGAAATGTAATAAATTTGAAAATAATGTTTTGCGTGATTTTCAAGGATGAATGTTTGAGTTGCATACCGCAATAGTGCAAGCAACAAATCCTGATTTTTCTCTAGGATCGATTTTGGCGAACAGAAAAATGAAAGCAGCAACATACCATGGAATACCACCAAAGAAAAAGCCAAGGATAAACCTATCAATTATAATCACAAAACCTTGGGTAAGAACATCTGTGTCTCTTTTTTTGCTTTTAATATAATAAATAAATAAGGAGGTGACATTTAGGCAGATGAGAAAAACTCAGTTTATTGGTTTCATGAAGATGCTTACAGAAACCATCCTATACCAATCCCACAACAAGGTAGTTCTGGTGACCTCGTAGGCCTTGCTTCTGCAACTCCAAGACCACCTATGCAAAATAGCATCAGAAAAAATAATATGTTGCTTTCTTAAAGGAGGAGGAAAAATTAGATTGTCTTAGATCAAGCTACATATACATATGCTAACGATTATTGCATGAGGGTACAATTTATAATTATCCAGAAAATAAAATGTGCAACTGCCAATATTTCATCAAATCAACTATTCAGGTGGTACTACAGTACAAGTTGTTGCTAACACCGTCAAGAAATCAATCTACCATACATTCAATCATGTGATTAACATATCTCCAGGGGGCAAAGGAACTAGGTACAAAATATGATCTAGCGATCGTAGCCCTTTTTTAGTCAGGTCAAGTTAGTGTCGCAGTGGACGTGTCCGACACATCCTTAATGAAGTCCACAACAATGGTTCGTTGGAGAAGACTGCTGAAAGTCAATCATTTGTGTCGTCTGACAACAATGGCTTGTCCTACGTGGTAGGTTGTTGAAAGATTTCAAAGATCAAATAGCATAATTTGTGTTTATTTTACATGAATTTTTGAAAATAATTAATTTAACGTCTAAGGATATTATTAAACCAGTATACCTTCAATTTGATAGAGTTCCAAAACAAAATAGAGTATTACACCGATATTACTTATTCTTTAAAAACTGTATTGAGACCATAGATAATTGCACATGTGCCTGCTGCAGATATGCAATAATATGTTGAACGTATTAACATAAAGGCTTTGCTACATTAAATACTACGACTTCATTCACACTTGATTTAATACGGTAGTAAGGGCATGATGGGATAACTACACACGACGTTAAAGTTCTTCGTTCAGTTTTAAACAACAGAAATTTGAATTTTTCTTATCCACCACCAGGACAATATTATTTAGTTGACTCGATGCATCCACTAGTCAATGGATACTTACCTCCTTATCGCAATGATGTTTGAACAGTCCATATTTTAATGAAATACATATCAACCAAAGACTAAAAATAAATTTTCCAAGTACTATCATTCGAGTTTATGTATGACACTCAAAAGAACATTTGGAATTTAAAAGAAAAAAAATTACAATCTTACATACAAATATAAAATTCAAGTAAAGATTATTATGGCTATAATGACGAAGAAGAACTAGAATTTATGGCATACGGCGAAGATTCCGATTTAGTTTCCGAAAATTTGCTGGAAAAGCACAATAATATTCGAACGTATGGATAACGACTGTGAACCAATTGAAAATAATAATAATAATAACAATAAATTCCATGACAAGCGTTCAACGTAGCATATGAAATGAACTAGCTGCTGATGAACTATGTTTTGTTTACATGTCACTAGGAATTTGTGTTTTTGTAACTGCATGTGCATCATTATCATATCTGCAACTCAGTACTAATGTATTAGTGCAATTGTACTTGTACCATTAATGTATTTGTAATTCGTAACTGCTCTGTTGGTATAATTATACCTTTTTTATTTGAATTATCAAAATTTTGGATTAAGTTAGCAATACAAATACATTAATAATATAATTGGTAATAACGAAATTAATAATCTTCTTTCATATCTCTTCCGAGTATCATTTTCAAATATCCTTTCACAACACAAAAGGGCATACTCCTTTCGTTAAACAATATCATTTTATTCCCCCTTCGGAATGCTCCATCCATTTAACATAAGAACGCACCCAAAGTATTAATGGTAGATTCATCACATAAACTAAGCAAATCCGACCCTGATTGTCTGGAGACCCAACGCAAAAATGATTAGAAGTCAATAAAACATATTTGAAAGGTTCCTGAGAAGGTGTGGGAACTAGTTAAGTGAAATTTAAGATTATGCTCCTTCTCATATTCAGTGTATCATCCAAAGCTGCAATGTTGAAGAGTAAATTAAAAATATAGAAACGAGTTTAGGTAGAGCTGACCCTGGCATTTTGGAGGTCCAAGACAAACAAGATTTGAAATCCATTAAAAATACATTAAAGAGGACCAAACGTAGATGTGGAAATTGGTGAAGCAAAATTTATGCCAACAGAAGGCTTGAACTTTGGTCTCTCTGTAGAAAGTAGGGTAACTTTACCCGTACCATTCACATTTCTATTTAGGAAATTTTGTGGATTTAAGTCTGTTTTACAAACTTGTTGACAAACCATTTACAAATACAGACCAGTTTTGATCACATCAACGATAAGCTGGAAATTATGAACTGAGGGCATTTTAAATGTCGTCGGCATTGTTTATTAAAAAAATATGCTGGCGACTTCTGAAAAGACGCCGAATACAGTTGAGAGTATAACACCGGGTCTTCTCAAACGTCACAGGTATTGCTCAGCATTTTAATTAAATTAAGAAATGGAGCTTTTACAAAAGACGCCTTTGTATTAAATAATATGGGCGTAAACTCAAAAATCACCGATTCATAATTGTTTGGCTAGGTGCTGATGGTGCAATAACTGATTGGCTAAAAACAAGGATTTTTTTTTTTTTTTTTTTTTTTTTTTTGCTAAAAACAAGGTTTGAATTCTGGTTTTGTTTTGGTCATCTCAACATTCTGCAATTTCGATTTTGTTTTGGAAATTCCGCTTTTATTCCGGTTTCGGGCTCAAATATTTTTTGTTGTTGCTTGTTTTCTTCGTAATTACATCGAAATTGGAACAATATCATGTTTGGTCTAACAAATTGTTTATAATATACATTCTAACAAGCATTAATACATAAATTCTTTAGATTTACAAACAGTTACATAGAAAAGAGCACGGATGATGAATTATTAATTAGGTGATAGGGCCTAATTGGCATGTCTACTAATGGATAATATACTTTGGAGAAACTTCACAAATGTGCTCCCTACTGTAGAACTTTAACATTTCCACCAACCCCAAACAATTATTTTCTTAAGCATATTTGCTGAAAGCCACTGCTAGAGCTGAAATACAGAAAAGTGCTCAGAATCCGATCTTTTTCCCACGATGGCTATAGTTCGATGGTTGTTACCTAGCTAGATGCTAATTTCAACAAACGGGTTTTTTCTACTGAATTTTTTTCGTTTTATGCTTAGGTCCTTCCTCCTAACTTCTCAAATTTGGGCTTATGTAGCTTTTTTTAAAAACCTATTGATACCGGATTTTAAGTAAGATTCCATTCTGGCCAAAACCGGAACGAGCCGAGATGGACGGAATTTCTGCCCGGACCAAATCTCGAACCCTAGCCTAAGTTCACAAAATCAACAAACTATTGGCTCTTTTACACAAAAGATGCTGGTGTATTAAATAATATGGGCGCAATCTCAAAAGTTATCAGTTCATAATTGTCAGACTGACGCTGATGTTACAATAACTGACTGGTCTAAATTCATAAAATTCTCTACCACTTATTAATGGGAAACTATTGTACATATACTTCAAATAAAAAACTGAGGCCTTAGAAATCAGAGGTTCTAACACCTAAACCACTGCCTAGGTGGCCTTAGCCAATTGTCAGCCTTGACAGTAAGGACCTCAATACATTAAGTTAGCACTATTCAAAGACAAAAAACAACTATACATTCGCATTGGTAAAATTATGCATGATAAGCATATGTGGAAAAGACTAAAGAAATACACATAATATGAAAATGCTCTAAGAATATATTTTTGGTGCAAGATAGTAGACATCAGATCAGAACAGTCCCATTTATCCTGATTGTTACAAATTTGTGATGATTTGTAATTTGGTGAAGCTGTCCAATAATATCTTCTTGTAGTGAAGAGAAGTACTAAATGAAGACTAATTTTCAACCAAAAATAGAAAGAACTATTTCCGTTAAATAATTTATAAACTCCAAAGGTTGATTTCTCCAACATTGATTCAGCATTCTGGTTCAGAAGACTTAGATCATCTTTATCTAACGTCAAATGCTGCATATTCGTTTTCAGATCAAACACTAATTCTATTTTTCCACTTAACAAACTATCTTAATCGCTAACCTAAATCATCGAACCTGCAAAATCCCTAATTTTATTTCAAGGAAACGTAAAATTAAACCTTGGGGACCTGGAGGATAATAAGGAGGGGGTGCACTACTGGCTGCGCTGGTGACGGTAGGAGGAGGAACTGGCTGCGGAAAGCCCATAGCCGGTGGCTGCTGGTTTGGCGGTGGGTAGCCAGTCGGTCCACCTCCATAATTTCCATAATGCTGATGTTGATCAGGCGGTTGCTGTTGCTGATGGACGTGATTCAAATTATGCCTGTCGTGATCGTCGGACTTGGCTGCTTTATCGTCGCTCATTTTATTTTCAAATTATTCATAAATTGATTATCAATAATTATTTATTATCATAACTGTAAAGCAAAGGATTTGAGATAACGCTGTGGGGTTGCGTTGTGGTCACGGTTACAGCTTATATAGGTCCGTTAGCCGACTAAAAATTATCTTCGTTATTAAAGCATACGCTAATACGGCCGTCAATGCATACATGAAATAATTAAAATTTGTCCCCGTCCCATTTTGTATCCGAAAAGACGGATAAATAAAGCAGACACCGGTGCAGATATGAAGACCGAATTTAAAAAATATCCATTCGGTTTTTATTCATATTATATCTTAAATTATGTGTATCTTTGTATGTTAGAAGATATTTTGTAATTGTTATTAAGCATGAAATTCATATTATACGCATTAAATATACATTAACTGCTTGAAACATTTATTATAGTCATATTTGTTTATTTTTAACACTTTAATAATCAATGGAATTGGAAATAGGTTATAATAAACGAGCATTACGACACACGCTTTGATGGCATGTGCATCACATATAATTTTTTTTATGCAAATTATATATGATTAACAATTCAAATTTTTTTAAAAATATTTACTCATGTTTTTATCTTGAAATCATGAGATATTGATCTAAATTTTTATTTCTAAGTTGCAATAACTAAATTTTCGTTAGTTTGAATTTTTTTTTTATATTATTAATTAATAAACAAAGAATTTGTAAATGATGCTTTTTCGTTTAAACTGTGTTCTATTTTAAACATGTTGAGATAATTTGAATTTGTAAATTGGTTTAACTGTTATATCCTATTTTTAAGGGTGGAGCGATATTATATTATTGTAAAGAAGTTTAAGCGTAGATCTTACTTTAAGAGATATTTTGATTTGTTAATATCTATAAAGGGATACTTTTGATAGTTTAGGTTGACATAAAAAGTGATAATAAAGGTATTGCAACTATTAACAAAGATTGATTAATAAACAACGAATTAGTAATGATGTTTATTTGTTTAAATTGTGTTTATTTGTTAGATCATAATTTTAAGTATGTTGAGATATTTTAAATTTGTAAATTAGTTTAACCGTTAGATCCTATTTTTAGGCAGAGATATATTTTATAAAATTATAAACGAGTTCAAAGGTTGGATCCTACTTTTAAAGGATATTTCAATTTGTTAATATCAATATTGTTTTGTATGATTTTTTTAATCAAAAAGAGACAAATAACATATCAAAAAGGGGGGAAACACGTTTCTTCGATGGCTCATAAAAGACAGGCCTAGGTGTAACGATCTGGGGGATTCGACTCCCGAATTCTAACAATAACACCTAAACCCGTATTACTTGCTAGAACTCCAGTATCGAAAACACCGGATAGTTAATGAAAGAAAATAGAGGGTGAGATAAGGAGAAGAATAAAACAACAACATCAGAGTCTCACATCGCAGCGGAATAATACATAATAGAAACAAAACTTTATTGAGAGCATCAGAGTACAACAATACATCTGGACAGCTATAATATTCTATCCTCATATACAACACTTGCAGAATAATTACTAGATATCATATGTTTGAACTCCTCCAGCTCATCTTCTGAAGTTCGCAGCGTCCAAAACCTGAACTTGAAAAACCCGGTCTAACCCGAGCATTTACAAACGCTGGATCAGTCTGGTGAACCAGAGTGAGAAAACTCGCTAAGTTTAAAAACATCACCCAACTTGATTTTAAAGTCAAACCATTTCTTTTTGAAATAATATCTTATTCTGATATTACAATAGTGTCTAAACACAAATAAATATCAATCTAGCGGAACGTTTGCATCTCAAACTCCATATATATAGCATATAGTCATAACCGCTGGCTCTTATTGGAGATTGGATTTCCAACTATGACAAGGAATGGAACCATCTTCCGATAGTGTATCTCCAGAGACGAATACACTGGGTTCAGAACATCTTGCAACACGGCCACATATGACCGACCACTCATTTCGCTTGAGTGTATCGAATGTATATCACCAACGGTTCGGAGCTACCCTACCGTTTCCCAAAAGGGACAACATCTGTAACGACCCACATTCTACGCATCGAAGAATCGTAGGATATTTATTTCTTTCTTTCACATGCGAAGTCGTACGGTCATGTAACTATGGGAGACGACTATTGGGGCCATTTCCCCTATTCATGATTTTTGCCGATTTTTAAATGACCGTTTTACCCCTAGCTGATCTTATTTCGGCCATAACTTTTGATTGGAAAAGAGTTTTGACCTGAAACCACTTCCATTAGATCCGGATGATGGTTTACTTTCCGTAGAGTGGTCACATTAGCCAAACGGACTCACTGTTTGAGAGATATGGCTGAAACAAGCTTCAGATGGTGAAAAACAGCTTAATTGGGCTTAACCGGGTGATTAACAGCTAAGCCCACTGGGGGATTTCGGGATTAAGAGTATAAGAGGGCTGCTAGCGTTTAGAAAACGAATTTTACTTCGTTTTCCAGCCGCCTAAGACATTCCTCTCAACCTAGCAATGGCCTCCACTTGCTAAAACACCCCAAAATCACCTTCTAATCGCTAATTAAGCCAAATCTATATCAAATCAAAGCGGATTAGCACAAGAATCGAGGTAGTATTGCTGTATAGCCTTAGGAACAGCGCCAAACAGAGAATCATTTCAGATTTGGTAATTTGTTTGTGGCTAAGGTGAGTGATTTGCATAGTTCCTCACTAATTATGGTTAATTAAGGGTAACTAGTGTTAATTAGCGAATTTAAACATGATTAAATTCCGGAAAAATGTTCATAAATTTCAAAATATTGTTTTAGGCCTCTACTAGAAAATTTGGTTAATTTGGTTATGTTTTTACTAATCCTATCATTAGTTTTGCTTAAACATGCTTAAGGGAAAAATATGGGATTTTGGCTATGTTTGATCTGTTTTAACCTATCAAATTATTGTTTTGGTGTTTGTGGTTGATTATACATGTTGCTATGACTGTATGGTATGTTTTGTGATTGATTAGAAAAGTTAGATTGGTCGAAAATGCCGTCGAATGGCATAAAACAGTCGCTGGAAAGAAGTGCAGGAAACTAGCCGAACCGGATCGGATCGGATATAGGGCTCGGATGGGCAAGAGGATCCGACCCGGATCGGGACTTTGCACGAAAGGAAGCTTGGCAAAAAGGAAGGCCGTTCCTATAAGAGTTGGAGTTGGACCAAAGCTGGACATAGGATCGGATCGGATTGACTGGATATGAAGGACCACCGAGCCGAACTGGAGTATAGTGCTTCGAACCAGGACTTAAGTGCCATCACCGAACCGGCGTCTGAAGGAGGAGAACCACTGAACCGAACCGCTACGTGGAGGCTCCGATTACCATCACGAACCGATCCGGGGTCCACGAGCTTCTCGCACCTGAAGCTCCGATCCGATGCACCCGACCCGATCCGAAGTCACGACCCGACCCGGAGCTCCATCACGAACCGATCCGACCAGGGAGCCTTCCACGAGCTTACATAATGACCATGAGTTGGAGGAAGATCACGAGCCGAACCACCTCAAGGAGCACGATACGAAGCGAAGCGAAGTAAAGAGCCGAACCGATCCGGAGAAGACCAAAATCCGAGATGCAAAGGTGTCCAAATGGGAAGTTGGTACTCAAGATCCAGTTGGGAACTAATGGGTCAACTTCATTAGTTGGGCTTTGCTGCGGGACGTGTGCTAAGTGGTTATCGACGTCTATAGCTTTGATTCACCACCAAGACGAATGTTAGGCTACGTATCAGTGCAGTTGGGGTAGTTATTACTCCATGGGGCAGAGTGATCGTAGCATGGCTATGAGCCAGTGCAGTGGAGTTGTTACGACTTCATGGGGCAGATTGGACATAGCAAGGACTAATGGCTATGGATCAGTGCAGTGGTATCATTACGACTCCATGGGGCAAAGTGATCATAGCAAGGGATAGGGTGATCAAAGTGTTGGATGTCGCATACTTTACGCACTGAGTGAGAGATGTGAGGATGGTTGTTATGCTTGATTGTTTGTTATCACTAGGACATGCACACCCCACCCCCGTATTCTTTACACCATATGTTAGTGGCACCTTAGAGTATTAAGCGGTATGTTGTGCTAACTCTTTGGTTGCAGGTCCAGGTTCAGGTATGGTTTAGTATACCTGTTATTGCTCTGTTTTGATGCTTATCGCTCATACCAGACTTTTGTCTGACCCAGAGTTTTATGTAACGACCCGTATTCTACGCATCATGGGATCGTAGAATATTTATTTCTTTTACATATGAAGTCGTATGGTCATGTAACTTTGGGAGACGACTATTGGGGTCATTTCCCATGTTCATGATTTTTGTCGATTTTTAAATGACCGTTTTGCCCCTAGTTGGTACTGTTTTGGCCATAACTTTTGACTGGAAAGGAGTTTTGACCTGAAACCACTTCCATTGGATTCGAATGATGGTTTCTCTTTCTGTATAGTGGTTACATTAGTCAAACGGACTTAGCGTTTGGGAGATATGGCTGAATTAAGGTTTAAAGGGTTATTTTCAGCTAATTGGGCTTAACCGGGTAGTTAGTAATTAGGCCCATTGGGGATTTCGGGATTAGTGGTAATTAAGGGCTACTAGGGTTAGGATTTCGGTTTTTACTTCATTTGTCCAGCCGCCACTTATTTTCTTCAACCCTAGTCATGGCCTCCAACATCTAGAATCATTCCAAATCACCTCTAATCACTTTCTAATCAAAGATTAAGCAAAACTACATCAAACCAAAGGGGATTAGCACCAAATCAGAGAGAGAGAGAGTTGCTGGAATACATAGAGATTGGATCTATATCAGAGGAGTTTCAGTTCTGAAAGTTTAATTGTGCCAAAGGTGAGTGATTTGCTTTGTTTTACACTAATTACGGCTAATTAGGGTAATTAGCGAAACTATAACTCAGAAAAATCTAGAAAAATTCCTAAAATTCTAAAACATCATTTTATGCCTCTGATATGAATTTGGGTTAATTTCGACTAATTTTGCAAATCCCGGAATTTGGGGGATTAAGGGGTGATTAGTGGAAATTAGCGAATTTATGCATGTTAAAAATCTGGAAAAATATTTATAAATTCTAAAATATTATTTTAGACCTCTGTTAGAAAAATTGGCTAATTCGGTTAAATTTTGTTAATCCTATCATTAAGTTTGCTTGAACATGCTTAAGGGAAAAATATGGTTTTTTGGGTATGTTTGATCTATTTCACTTGCTATGATTTATATTTTGGTGTTTGTGATCGATACTATATGTTGCTATGACTGTATGGTATGCTTTATGATTGTTTAGAAGTGTTAGTTTGGTCAAAAACGCCGTCGAATGGCGTAAACAGTCGCTGGAAAAAGTTGCAAAAAGTTGTGCAGGGTTTTGGATCGGATCGGGTATGGGCTCGGATCGGATAGGGAGCTGGGCAAGGAATCCGACCCAAACTGGAATCTGGCACAAAGAAGGTTGGCAAGAAGGAAGGCCATTGCTTTGAGTTGGAGTTGGACAGAGGATCGGATCGGAGCCATGGAGCAGGATCGGATCGGAGTGGGCTAGGGAGCGAAATCGGATCGGAGGAGGCAAGCGAGGGGGATCGGATCGGAGCTATGGAGCAGGACCGGATCGGAGTAGGCCAGGGAACGAGATCGGATCGGAGCAGGCAAGCTAGAGAAGGAGGGACGAACCGAACCGACTGGAGCGTGAAATCCGAACCGAACCGACGTCTAAAGGGGAAGGATCACCGAACCGAACCGCAAGCAGGAATACACCATGGAGCATTGCACCGAACCGAACCGTGTTATACGTATATATCCGAACCGAATCGAATTCAGGACCACTTCTATGCGACGACTCTTTTGAAGACCAACTCCAATTCGATCAAAACCCGAGATGCAAAGGTAGTCCAAATGGAAGTTAGAGCTCAGGATCCCGGACCCAGTTGGGAACCAATGAGTTCACTTCATGATTGGGCTTTGCTGCGGGACGTGTGCTAAGGAGTTGTCGATGTCTGTATCTTTGGATCACTATGTATGGGAAGTACGTGAACGGATTCAGGGTCACGGTATGTAGTGACCTAGGTACGACTAAAAGTAGCTATAGACCAATGAAGTGGGATCATTGAAAAGGTTTGGTCATGATTCCATGTGGTAAGCTTGGTAGTAGCAGTAGTTGTACAAGTCGAACTCCGTCAATACCTCAATGGGTCTAGTGATTGACAGTGGTGGACATCGTATGCTTTACGCACTGAGTGAGAGATGTGAGGATGGTTGCTATGATTGATTTGTTTGCTATCATTATGACATGCACACCCCCACCCCCGTATTCTTACACTATTTATTATGGCACCTTAGAGTATTGTACGGTATGTGGTACTAACTCTTTGGTTGCAGGTCCAGGTTCAGGTATGGTTTAGTATACCTGTTATTGTTCTGTTTAGTTGCTTATCGCTCATACCAGACTTTTGTCTGACCCGGAGTTTTATGTCTCTTCTTATTACTCTGGGTGCTCACACGAGCAGACTAGAGACAGGTTAGGTGGTATGCACGAGTAGCTGATCCGGAGACGAGCAGGAGGCTTCTACGTGTGATATATAGATATTCTCCCTGTGTCGCAGCTGGTCACTACTTTGGGCATTAGTAGTGTACCTTTCTTTTTTTTTGCTTTAGAGACAGTATTTTTAAGTTGTAATAAGCTGTATTTTGGATTTCCGCTGCTATAGTGGTTCTGATTTAGTTTTCAGCTTATGCACTGTCTCGCATGTTTATGTCAAGTATATTATTATTATATTTTATTCCATGCGCTGTGAGATATGTTACAGGTTCTGTGCTAATTAAATTCTTCAAATCCCTTTCCTTTTCCTTTCTTTTGGTGACCGTTCCGTGCTGGTTGGACATCAGTACAACGCATTTCAGTGAAATGTCGACTGGTGCGGGGCGGGCCGTCACACTTGGTATCAGAGCTCTAGGTTGCGTAGTTCACCTAGGGAAAGACACTAGGGAGAGATAGTACACGTATATGAGAGCGCGTATTTGTGATTATTTTGGTTTTCAGAAAGCTATATATATATACTACTAGTATAGATAAAGATAAGGTTGCACTGCACTGACACCACAAAGAAGAGGGTTAATCGTTTTCTCTGTACAGATTGAACGATGAGCCGATATACGAGGGGTACTGGTAGAGGAGCGAATAATGGGGATGTTGCTGAGATGAGGACGATGTTTACTAACCTCATGAGAGAGATGCTTAGGGAAGTGCAAGGAGCAGTCCCTAATGCTGTTAATGGTGGTGGTGCAGCGGTGCAGGCGCCTAGGGCCGATTTCGCCAAGCTTAACAAGGATTATACTAGTCTTGGTGGGAAGCCGTTCCACGGAACGGAGTCGGCTACAGAAGTTCAAGATTGGCTTGATAGTTGTGAGTGCATCTTTGAAGATTTGGGAATCGAGGATGAGATGAAGAGAATGCTAGCATCCCGTCAATTGCAAGGACGAGCTATGAATTGGTGGAACGCTATTAAGGCAGCTACTCCAGGGAATCAAGTTACTTGGAATCAGTTTATGACTCGTTCCAGCGAAAAATTCATTCCAGCTTCCCATAGATCAGAATTGTTCAGGAGGTTCTTAGAGCTTAAGCAGAATGGCAGGGCAGTCTCGGAGTATATTGCTGAATTCAACACTTTATCGAAATATGGATTGTCCCTTATCGATACAGTCGAGAAGAAGAACAAGAAGTTTATAATTGGCTTGGATGGGTACTTGGGGGAAAGACTTGTAAACCATATCGACGAGACGTTTGAGTCTATTGTAAGAAAAGCATTAAGGTCTGAGAGCCTTTTCCCTAAGTCGAAGACTGAGGTTGCTATTGCATCTACAGAGGAGCCAAAGCCGCAAGCAAGTGGTGAAGGCAAGAAGAATTCTCAGAGCAAGAGGAAACAAGACCAGGTTAAGGATGGTCAGAAAAAGAAAAATAAGAAAGATGGCGAGTGCTTTAGCTGTGGTAAGAAGGGCCATTATGCTAGTAATTGTCGGGCCAAGCCAGCGGATAGGAAGTGCTTCAATTGTGGCCAAATGGAACATCACAAGGACAAGTGTCCGCAACCCCCTAAAGAAAAGCAAATGGTGAAAGCATACGCCCTTAATGCTATTCCTTCTTCATCGAATGCCCCAACTGCGGCGGAGAAGGGAAAGAATGTCGTCATTGAAGGTATGTTTTCTGTTTATGATGTTCCTATTAGAGTTTTGTTTGATACCGGAGCTTCCAGTTCTTTCATATCTAGTGACCTGGTAGATAGGTTGGGATTGGAGCCCGAGATTGTCGATAGACCTTTAGTAGTGACGAACCTGATTGGTGGTTCGACTAGCCTTAGCATGATTTGTCGTAATGTGGTCTTATCGAGTCATGGATGCATGTTTGTTGTGATTGCTTTGTTTTGGGCTTTACTGGGTTTGGCATTATTTTGGGAGTAGATTGGCTCCAAAGATACGGGGTGGTGGTAGACTGTGAGGGCTTTTTAGTGACAGCTAGAGCGGATGATGGGCGGAGGATAGTGTTTGGTGGTCTACCCAGTAAGGGGGTATTGGCTAGTTTTCTAAACTCCCTTGACATTCCGCATAGTGAGTTGTCAGGTTTGCCCGTGGTTGGCCAGTATCCGGATGTTTTCGAAGAAGTGACCGAACTTCCACCACACCGAGAGATTGAGTTCCATATTGATTTGGTAAAAGATGCCAGGCCTATAGTGATGCCACTTCGTCGTATGGCACCAAGGGAGCAGCGAGAGCTCGGGGTGCAAGTCAGCGATCTTTTGAAGAAGGGATTTATCAGAAGGAGTGTTCCTGAATGGGGAGCACCAGTTGTGTTTGCTACCAAGGCGGATGGTTCCCTTCGTTTGTGTGTAGACTACCGCGAGTTGAATAAAGTGACGAGGAAGAATAAGTATCCTCTACCACGGATAGATGATTTGTTCGATCAGTTGAGTGGCGCGAGAATATTTTCTCAGTTGGATCTCGCGACAGGTTTTCATCAGCTTAGAGTGGAAGATGAGAGTATAGCTAAAACGGCATTTCGGACGCCGTATGGATTTTATGAGTGGTTGGTCATGCCATTCAGGCTGACCAATGCACTAGCATATTTTGTGGATCCTATGAATAGAGTATTCAGAGATTAGTTGAATAAGTTTGTTCTTGTGTTCGTGGACGATATCTTGGTTTACTCGAGGAAAGAGGAAGAACACAAGGAACACTTGGAGGTAGTGATGGAGGTGTTAAGAAAACACCAACTGAAGGCGAAGTTTTCTAAGTGTCACTTCTAGAGAAGAGAAGCGAGATTCTTGGGCCATGTCGTTTCAGAGAATGGTATTGCCGTTGATCCTTCAAAAGTGGCTACGGCGAAAGATTGGTTTACGCCCAAGAATGTAACAGACATAAGAAGTTTCTTGGGATTAGTTGGACATTATCGTAAGTTCATCCAAGATTTTTCCAAGATAGCAGCACCGTTGACTCAGTTGACAAAGAAGAATCAAGCTTTTGTTTGGTTGTTTTGCTAGTATCATATCACGTAGACTTTCTGAATTCGGAGGAGATATTCCTTGGGTGCTTGTCTGATATTGGTTTAGGCCTTTGGGGCTTGTGCTTTGGGAATGTCGAGTCCGACAAGGATGGTTTACGTGAGAGATAAATAGTTGTGGCGATTTTTCATCGAGTGCATTGAGTTAGAGACATGTCAGTCTAAGGGTTATGTTTCTAGGTTGGAAGCAACTAGAGTATATCACGGAATATGATTTTAGACCTAAGAGCGAATTGGATTCAGAAACGCTAGTAAGCTTGACGATTAGATCGATTTTGATTGAGTGGATTGGTTCCAGTCAGAGGAACGATCCTAACCTATTGGAAATCATCTCTAGGAGGGAGGTGGGTATCGACGGTCAAACAGATAGGGTGAATCGAGTATTAGAAGACCACTCAAGATAGGTAGAGGAGTTATACTGATAAGAGACGAAGAGATTTAAGTTCTCCGTGGGTGACATGGTACTCGTCAAGATTTCTCCGTTGAAGAGTGTGATTCGTTTTGGTAAAAGAGGAAAGTTGGCACTAAGATTTGTTGGTCCATTCCCGGTTATTGAGCAAGTCGGAAATTTGGCATATAAGGTAGAGTTACCAGACAAGATGGCAGGAGTTCACAATGTATTTCATGTCTCCTCGTTAAGGAATTTTGTGCACGACCCCGATATGACTATTTCACTTGGTCAGTTGGACGATGCCGAAGTAGGACCTGAGGAGGTAAGGAACCGCAAGCCGATGCGTATTGTCGAGTACGATACGAAGCTACTTCGAAGGAAAGCGCTGAAACTAGTAAAGCTTCAGTGGGGAGAGAATGAAAAAGGCTATACTTGGGAAACAAAGGAGGATATAAGGAAGAAGTATACAGAACTCTTTGCCTAGTAAGGTTTTGGTAGTGATAGTTCCTTCCCTTGTTAGTAAACCGCATGCTAGGATAGACTTGTTTTGCATGTTGATTGTTGTTTATGGTTGATAGGCATGCGTGAACCATTATGTGTGTTTTGATTAGGGAATTTCGGGGGCGAAATTTCTTAAGGGGGGGAGAGTGTAACGACCCGTATTCTACGCATCATGGGATCGTAGAATATTTATTTCTTTCACATATGAAGTCGTATGGTCATGTAACTTTGGGAGACGACTATTGGGGTCATTTCCCATGTTCATGATTTTTGTCGATTTTTAAATGACCGTTTTGCCCCTAGTTGGTACTGTTTTGGCCATAACTTTTGACTGGAAAGGAGTTTTGACCTAAAACCACTTCTATTGGATTCGAATGATGGTTTCTCTTTCTGTAGAGTGGTTACATTAGTCAAACGGACTTACCGTTTGGGAGATATGGCTGAATTAAGGTTTAAAGGGTTATTTTCAGCTAATTGGGCTTAACCGGGTAGTTAGTAATTAGGCCCATTGGGGTATTTCGGGATTAGTGGTAATTAAGGGCTACTAGGGTTAGGATTTCGGTTTTTACTTCATTTGTCCAGCCGCCACTTATTTTCTTCAACCCTAGTCATGGCCTCCAACATCTAGAATCATTCGAAATCACCTCTAATCACTTTCTAATCAAAGATTAAGCAAAACTACATTAAACCAAAGGGGATTAGCACCAAATCAGAGAGAGAGAGTTGCTGGAATACATAGAGATTGGATCTATATCAGAGGAGTTTCAGTTCTGAAAGTTTAATTGTGCCAAAGGTGAGTGATTTGCTTTGTTTTACACTAATTACGGCTAATTAGGGTAATTAGCGAAACTATAACTCAGAAAAATCTAGAAAAATTCCTAAAATTCTAAAACATCATTTTATGCCTCTGATATGAATTTGGGTTAATTTTGACTAATTTTGCAAATCCCGGAATTTGGGGGATTAAGGGGTGATTAGTGGAAATTAGCGAATTTATGCATGTTAAAAATCTGGAAAAATATTTATAAATTCTAAAATATTATTTTAGACCTCTGTTAGAAAAATTGGCTAATTCGGTTAAATTTTGTTAATCCTATCATTAAGTTTGCTTGAACATGCTTAAGGGAAAAATATGGTTTTATGGGTATGTTTGATCTATTTCACTTGCTATGATTTATATTTTGGTGTTTGTGATCGATACTATATGTTGATATGACTGTATGGTATGCTTTATGATTGTTTAGAAGTGTTAGTTTGGTCAAAAACGCCGTCGAATGGCGTAAACAGTCGCTGGAAAAAGTTGCAGAAAGTTGTGCAGGGTTTCGGATCGGATCGGGTATGGGCTCGGATCGGATAGGGAGCTGGGCAAGGAATCCGACCCGAACTGGAATCTGGCACAAAGAAGGTTGGCAAGAAGGAAGGCCACTGCTTTGAGTTGGAGTTGGACAGAGGATCGGATCGGAGCCATGGAGCAGGATCGGATCGGAGTGGGCTAGGGAGCGAAATCGGATCGGAGGAGGCAAGCGAGGGGGATCGGATCGGAGCTATGGAGCAGGACCGGATCGGAGTAGGCCAGGGAATGAGATCGGATCAGAGCAGGCAAGCTAGAGAAGGAGGGACGAACCGAACCGACTGGAGCGTGACATCCGAACCGAACCGACGTCTAAAGGGGAAGGATCACCGAACCGAACCGCAAGCAGGAATACACCATGGAGCATTGCACCGAACCGAACCGTGTTATACGTATATATCCGAACCGAATCGAATTCAGGACCACTTCTATGCGATGACTCTTTTGAAGACCAACTCCAATTCGATCAAAACCCGAGATGCAAAGGTAGTCCAAATGGAAGTTAGAGCTCAGGATCCCGGACCCAGTTGGGAACCAATGAGTTCACTTCATGATTGGGCTTTGCTGCGGGACGTGTGCTAAGGAGTTGTCGATGTCTGTATCTTTGGATCACTATGTATGGGAAGTACGTGAACGGATTCAGGGTCACAGTATGTAGTGACCTAGGTACGACTAAAAGTAGCTATAGACCAATGAAGTGGGATCATTGAAAAGGTTTGGTCATGATTCCATGTGGTGATCTTGGTAGTAGCAGTAGTTGTACAAGTCGAACTCCGTCACTACCTCAATGGGTCTAGTGATTGACAGTGGTGGACATCGTATGCTTTACGCACTGAGTGAGAGATGTGAGGATGGTTGCTATGATTGATTTGTTTGCTATCATTATGACATGCACACCCCCACCCCCGTATTCTTACACTATTTATTATGGCACCTTAGAGTATTGTACGGTATGTGGTACTAACTCTTTGGTTGCAGGTCCAGGTTCAGGTATGGTTTAGTATACCTGTTATTGTTCTGTTTAGTTGCTTATCGCTCATACCAGACTTTTGTCTGACCCAGAGTTTTATGTCTCTTCTTATTACTCTGGGTGCTCACACGAGCAGACCAGAGACAGGTTAGGTGGTATGCACGAGTAGCTGATCCGGAGACGAGCAGGAGGCTTCTACGTATGATATATAGATATTCTCCCTTTGTCGCAGCTGGTCACTACTTTGGGCATTAGTAGTGTACCTTTCTTTTTTTTTGCTTTAGAGACAGTATTTTTAAGTTGTAATAAGCTGTATTTTGGATTTCCGCTGCTATAGTGGTTCTGATTTAGTTTTCAGCTTATGCATTGTCTCGCATGTTTATGTCAAGTATATTATTATTATATTTTATTCCATGCGCTGTGAGATATGTTACAGGTTCTGTGCTAATTAAATTCTTCAAATCCCTTTCCTTTTCCTTTCTTTTGGCGACCGTTCTGTGCTGGTTGGACATCAGTACAACGCATTTCAGTGAAATGTCGACTGGTGCGGGGCGGGCCGTCACATTTTATGTCTCTTCTTATTACTCTGGGTGCTCTTAAACGGGCAAACTACAGATAGGTTAGCTGGTCGTGTACGAGTAGCTGTCCGGAGACGAGCAGGAGGCTTACACGTACTATTTGCTATATATTCTCCCTGTGTCACTGCGGGTCACTACTTCGGGCATTAGTAGTGTACCTTCCTTATTTGCATTAGAGACAGTTTTCAAAAGTTGTAATAATAATGATGTGGAACATAAGCTGTATTTGGACTTTCCGCTGCTATGATCTTTAGTTTTCAGCTTATGCACCGTCTCACCTGTTTTCTGCCAAGTATGTTATCATTATATTTTATTCCTTGCGCTGTGAGACATTCTACAGGTTCCTTGTTAAATACCCTTCAATTCCTTTCTTTGGCGACCGTCCCGTGCTGGTTGGACATCGACACAGCGCATTTTCATTGGAAATGTCGGCTGGTGCGGGGCGGGACGTCACACTTGGTATCAGACTAGGTTGCGTAGTTAACCTAAGGAAAGACTCCAGGGAGAGATAATACGTATATGAGAGTGCGTATTTGTGATTATTTTGGTTTTCTAAAGCTATATATATATATATATATATATACTATTAGTACAGCTAAGGATGAAGTCGCACTGCACTGACACCACAAAGAGGATGGTTAATCATTTCTCTTCACAGATTGAACGATGACCCAATATACGAGGGGTGCTGGTAGAGGATCCAACAATGGGAATTCTCCTGACATGAGGGCTATGTTTACTGACATCATGAGGGAGATGCTTAGAAATGTGCAAGGAGCAGCACCCAATGCTGCAAATGGTGGTGGTGCAGCGGTGCAGGCGCCTAGAGCCGATTTCTCCAAGCTTTGCAAGGATTACACTAATTTTGCAGCCGAAAGCCGTTCCACGGAATGGAATCGGCTACAAAAGTTCAGGATTGGTTGGATAGCCGTGAGCGTATCTTCGAAGACTTAGGTATCGAGGATGCAATGAAGAGAAAGCTAGCATCCCATCAGCTACAAGGAGGGGCAATGAATTGGTGGAACGCTATTAAGGACGATACTCCAGAGGATCAAGTTACATAGGATCAGTTTAAGGCCTGATTCGGTTAAAAATTTATCCCAGCTGCCCAGAAGTCAGAGTTGTTTAGGAAATTTCTGGAGCTTAAGAAAAATGGTAGGGCAGTCTCAGAGTACATTGCAGAATTCGATACTTTATCGAAGTATGGGTTATCCCTCATCGACACTCCCGAGAAGAAGAACGAGAAGTTTATAACAGGCTTATATCAGTACTTGGGGGAAAGGCTTATTAACCACATCGATGAGACGTTTGAATCAATCGTGGGGAAAGCATTGAGATCAGAGAGTCTTTACCCTAAATCGAAGACTGAGGTTACATCTATAGAGGAGCCAAAGCCGCAAGCAAGCAGTGGAGGCAAGATTGTTTCTCAAAATACGAGAATGCAGAATCAGACCAAGGATGGCCAGAAGAAAAAGAATAAGAATAAGAAAGATGTTGAGCGCTTCAGCTGTGGTAAGAAGGGCCACTATGCCAAAGAATGTCGGGCCAAGCCAGCGGATAAGAAGTGCTTCAACTGTGGCCAAGTGGGACATCATAAGGATAAGTGTCTGCAACCCCCTAAAGAAAAGCAGATTGTAAAAGCATATGCTATCGATGTTGTTCCTTCTTCGTCGAATGCCCCAACCGCGGCGGAGAAAGGAAAGAATGTTGTTATTCAAGGTATGCTTTCTGTTTATGATGTTCCTATTCGAGTATTGTTTGGTACCGGAGCTTCCAGTTCCTTCATATCTTGTGACCTGGTAGATAGGTTAGGATTGGAGCCCGAGATTGTCGATAGACCTTTATTAGTGACGAACCCGATTGGTGGTTCAACTAGCCTTAGCATGATTTGTTGTAATGTGGTCTTGTCGAGTCATGGATGCATGTTTGTTTTTGATTGCTTTGTTTTGGGCTTTACTGGGTTTGGCATTATTTTGGGGGTCGATTTGCTCCAAAGATACGGGGTGGTGGTAGACTGTGAGGGCTTTTTGGTTACAGTTAGAGCGGATGATGGGCGGAGGGGAGTGTTTGGTGGTTTACCTAATAATGGGGTAATGGCTAGTTTTCTAAATTCCCTCGACATCCCGCATGATGAGTTGTCAGATGTGCCCGTGGCTGGCTAGTATCCGGACGTCTTCGAGGAAGTGACCGGACTTCCACCACACCGAGAGATTGCGTTCCGTATTGATTTAATGAAAGATGCCAGACCTATAGTGATACGAAGGGAGCAGTGAGAGATCGGGGTGCAAGTGAGTGATTTTTTGAAGAAGGGGTTTATCAGAAGAAGCATTTCTGAGTGGGGAGCACCAGTTGTGGACTACCGCGAGTTGAATAAGGTGACGAGGAAGAATAAGTATCCTCTACTGTGGATAGATGATTTGTTTTATCAGTTGAGTGGCGCGAGAGTATTATCCCAGCTGGATCTCGCAACAGCTTTTCATCAGCTTAGAGTGGAAGCTGAGAGTGTAGCTAAAACGTCCTTCCGGTCACCGTCTGGATTTTATGAGTGGTTGGTCATGCCATTCGGGTTGACCAATGCACCAGCATATTTTGTGGATCTTATGAATAGAGTATTCAAAGATCAGTTGAATAAGTTTTTTCTTGTGTTCGTGGACGACATACTTGTTTATTCGAGGAGAGAGGAAGAACACAAGGAACACTTGAGGATAGTGATGGAGGTGTTGAGAAACACCAATTGAAAGCAAAGTTTTCTAAGTGTCACTTCTGGAGGAGGGAAGTGAGATTCTTGGGCCATGTCGTTTCAGAGAATAGTATTGTCGTGGATCCTACGAAGGTGGCTACGGTACAAGATTGGTCTACGCCCAAGAATGCAACGGACATAAGAAGTTTCTTAGGATTAATTGGATATTATCGCAAGTTTACCCAAGACTTCTCCAAGATAGCAGCACCGTTTACTCAGTTGACTAAGAAAAATCAAGCTTACGTCTGGGACGAAAAGTGCGAGAATGCATTCAAGAGTCTAAAGGAAAAGCTGACATGTGCACCGGTGTTAGTCATTCCTAAGGGGAATGAAGAGATGACAGTATATACAGATGCATGTGGTATCGGACTAGGTGTTGTACTGATGCAAGAAGGTAGGCTTGTAGCTTATGCAAGTCGGCAATTGAAACCGCACGAAAGAACATACCCTACCCATGATTTGAAATTAGCAGCGATCGTGTTCGCGTTGAAGATGTGGAGACATTATCTCTTGGGAGAAAGATTCGAGCTGTTTATCGATCATAAATCATTAAAGTATCTTTTATCTCAGAAAGATCTAAATCTCCGACATCAAAGGTGGTTAGAGTTCTTGGCTTCCTATGATTTCGATATCGCATACACACCAGGAAAGGGCAATGCAGTGGCTGATGCATTGAGTAAAAGACATGCCAATTTAGGGGCTATGTTTCTAGAATGGAAGCAACTGGAGTACATCGCTGGGTATGATTTCAGACCAAAGTGTAAATTGGATCCATAAATGTTAGTAAGTTTGACGATCAGACCCACTTTGATTGAGCGGATTGGTTCCAGTCAAAGGGACGATCCTAACCTATTGGAAATCATCTCCAAACTAGAAATGGGTAGCGAGGAGGAGATGAACAAGTATGGGCTTGGTCGAGATGGATGGCCTAGAAAGAATGGAAGACTTTTTGTGCCCAATGTCAATGGATTGATAGATGAAGTGCTTAGAGAATGTCATCACTCAAAACTGACTATACATCCCGGTGGTAACAAGATGTATCGAGACATGAAGCAGACCTACTATAGGGAAGGGATAAAAAGGGACGTTGGGAAGTTTATATCCAAATGCATGAATTGCCAGCTAGTTAAAGCTGAGCAAAAGAAGCTTAGTGGGTTGTTGCAACCATTAGAAATTACAGAATGGAAATGGGAACAAGTCTCAATGGATTTCATCGATGGGTTACCAAGGACTAGATCGGATCATGATAGCATTTGGGTGATTGTGGACCGATTGACCAAGAGTGTAAGATTTATACCCGTCAAGTCGAATAGAACGGCAGTTAAGTTGGCGGAACTATATGTGAAGTGGGTAGTGAGATTTCATGGAATACCCAAAGGCATTGTGAGTGACCGAGATCCGTTGTTTACTAGTGGATTTTGGAAAAGCTTACAAGAGGCGTTAGGATCAGAATTACATCTCAATACCACGTATCATCCTCAAACCGACGGACAAACAGAGAGGGTAAATCGAGTGTTAGAAGATCTTTTGCGAGCTTGTGTATTGGACTTTGGTGGATCATGGGATGACCGTTTACATCTAGTGGAGTTCGCAAATAATAACAGTTATCAATCCAAGATCGGTATGGCTCCATTTGAAGCTTTGTATGGAAGATCGTGCAACTCACCGTCATATTGGATAGAAACTAGTGAGAAGTTTATGCTTGGACTAGATGTAATAAGGGAAACTTCAGACAAGATCAAGATTATTCAACAGCGAATGAAGGCTGCCCAAGATAAGCAGAAGAGTTATGCTGATAAGAGGAGAAGAAATTTAAAGTTCTCCATTGACGACTTGGTGTTTGTTAAGATTTCTACGTTGAAGAGCATGATACGATTTGGCAGGAGAGGAAAGTTAGCACCAAGATTTGTTGGTCCATTCCCAGTTCTTGAGCAAATTGGGAATTTGGCATATAAAGTTGAATTACCGGAGAAGATGGCAGGAGTTCACAACGTATTTCATGTTTCCCAGTTAAGCAAGTTCGTACACATCCCCGATGTGACTATTTCACCTGATCAGTTGAATGATATCGAGGTTGAACTTGAGGCGGTTAGGAACTGCAAGTCTATGCGTATTGTTGGGAACGATACGAAGCGACTTCGAAGGAAAGCGGTGAATCTAGTCAAAGTTCAGTGGGGCAAGAATGAGAATGATTGTACTTGGGAGACAGAGGAGAGCATTAGGAAGACGTATCTAGAACTCTTTGCTTGGTAAGATTTTAACTGCTATTTAGTCTTTCCGCATGCTAGGATAAGTTTGTTTTGTTTGTTTTGCATGTTTGATTGTTGTATATGGCTGGTAGGCATGCGGGATCCTTTGTATGTTTTGGGTTAAGGAATTTCGGGGACGAAATTTCTTAAGAGGGGGAGAATGTAACGACCCGCATTCTACGCATCGAAGGATCGTAGGATATTTATTTCTTTCTTTCACATGCGAAGTCGTATGGTCATGTAACTATGGGAGACGACTATTGGGGCCATTTCCCCTATTCATGATTTTTGCCGATTTTTTAATGATCGTTTTGCCCCTAGCTGATATTATTTCAGCCATAACTTTTGATTGGAAAGGAGTTTGACCTGAAACCACTTCCATTAGATCTGGATGATGGTTTGCATTTCCGTAGAGTGGTCACATTAGCCAAACGGACTCACCGTTTGAGAGATATGTGTAACACCCGTATGTTGAATAACTTGTTATAATATAAATCAGGGCAGAATTAATTTTTAAGATCTGAATCAGGGGAAACGGGCTATGCCATTGCGTTCTTCTCGGAAAAATACGCGAAATAGAGTCCGAGTTTTCGAAAATCGGAGTCCGTATGACCCAGTTAAGGCCCGAAGAAGTTTTCAGAAAATTCAAAACAGATTTAAAATATTCAGAATTCAAGTTTCAGAAGAGGCGGGAAAATTCCCGCCAGACAGTGGGTGTCGACCCTAGGGTCGACATGGGTGTCGACCCCCCTAGGGGTCGACCCATGGGTCGACCCAGGGGTCGACCCCCCCCCCCCCCTGTCGGTCTGTGTGACCTGGGTGCACTGATTTGGGATTTGGGCTATGCTTGGTGGCTAGTGACGAGATCTGACGGCTCTAATCTGATTTAGGGTTAATCTAATGGCCAAAAACACTTAACTAATCTATAAATACACCCTAAGACCACCCTAATTCATACTAAAATTGGAGACAACGTCGTTATGCCGTCAAAATGCAACTAGAAGGAGCCACCAACAAATTAAAGAGGGAGATAGCTTCTCAAATCAACTTCTAATCAACTCTAGCAACTTAATCTTCTTCATAGGAGTGCTAATCAACAAGTTGTGAGTACTATAGCCTTAATGACCAATTGTTGAAATGATTATGATAGGATATAATGAGGTTATGGCTATAAATTTGGATCAATGCAAGTTATGTTATCATATGCTATGTGTTCATGATGTTAGTTATGCAAGTTTGATGTTATGTGTTCATGATATTGTGCAAGTTATGCAAGTCATATGCTATGTGTTCATGATGTTATGCAAGTTATGCAAGTCATATGCTATGTGTTCATGATGTTATGCAAGTTATGCAAGTCATATGCTATGTGTTCATGATGTTATGCAAGTTATGCAAGTCATATGATATGTGTTCATGATGTTATGCAAGTTATGCAAGTCATATGCTATGAGTTCATGATGCTAGTTATGCAAATCACTATGATAAACATTGATCCATTATGACACCATGTTATGCAAGTTTGGTGTTTGATTATATGCAAGTAACATGTGCAAGTTTACACCTTTGTATGATATGCATACATATGCAAGTTAACCCCTTTGTATGTCATACATACATATGCAAGTTTACCCCTTTGTATGACATAAGTAGCTTATGCAAGTTACCCTCTTTATGACATAAGTGATTCATGCAAGTTTGGGTTGATTATTTATGCTAGTTGGGTTTGATGCTATATGCATGTTGACATCTTTAAAACCCATGTTGATGCTAATGTTATGCAAGTTGAACCCATTGTATTTGTGATGAATCTTCCCTTTTAAGTATGTCATGTTAGCGAATTACATGGGGAACGATGGGGTTAATATTCATGTTAATGAAATGGTGTGAAGTTGGTATGATTATGCATACCATAAAGTGGACGGACATAATTGAGTCAATTATGTACATCGTTAAATTTGTAATTAATTAGGGATAATTAATACAAATTATGGGGGTGATTAATTAGGTGTAATTAATCGACTAAGACACGAGGTTGGACCCTTTTGTAGCATAAGACTGCTCGGAACCGACCGGAAAATCCAGCGGCTACAAATGATTGTCCCAATGTGAGAGGTCTTAGGCACAAACTAAATACGTGACAAGTGTAAAGACATGAGGTTAGACTCAGTTATAGCGTAAGGTTGCCCGGACCCAACCGGCAAATCCAGCTGCCATAAAAGATAGTCTAATGTGAGAGGTCTTTGCAAAGGTTACGTTCTTAATCAATTAAGAAACACTTAACCAGATAAGCATGTAGTGGGGCATGAGGGGATAAGTGGGTGCCTTGGGTGGCATGTGGAAATCAAGTAAGTGCCTTGGGTGGCATGTGGAAATCTAGTGGGTTGCCTTGGGTGGCAATAGAAAATACGATTAGAATACTTAACCAAGTGGAAACATGTAATTAAACATGATAAAAGGGTTAAGTGGGATGCACTAGAAAAAGGGACAAGCTTAGGTGGGTAGCTTGTGGGGGCCCATTTCAACCAGTAACCCATATGTATCTTATTGGGCTTGACCCATGTCGAGGACGGGACACGCGTACTGGGCTTGACTATAAGAGGCCAAAACGGGTTAGCGGTGGCAACGCAAGTCCAACGGGTTTCATATGCGTGTGTGGACCCAGGCTGGTAGGTAAGACGTTGTTGCATCGTGTAGGTATAAGCCGTGCACCATTGGTTGTATTGGGTTGCCACTTTGGGGAGTGATACACCCCATTGTGGGGCCAGCACGGGTATCTACGGTAGGGAGTCGATCGTATGGGGAGTAGTGGGTACACCTAGTGGAGATAGGGGCAGACGGCACCTATGTAGTCAACTAGGGGTACACGAAACTACTAGCTAAATTTTCTAAGTCCTTGGGTGGGATCAACCTTTAAGTAGGAATGACTGGTGTGGTGCAGTGTAGTAATTACCCTTGGGTGGGTAGATGCGTCTTTACCGTTATCTTAGTTCATCCTATGTCTAGTTGGCTACTTAGTGTAGTCATTTATCCCCAGTCATTACCGTACCAAGTTTATATCATACCCTAATTACTTTAATGATTGTATTGTTAAAGTTATAGGGCTCACTCAGACTTATGTCTGACCCCGTTGTTTTTATCTTTTTCCCCCTCAGGTCCTCAGGTTGGGCCTAGCACTAGTGGGCTTTGATCAGATTTCTTTATCTATCTTTTGGAGCTTGGACCGTGATGTAAAGCCCAGCTTATCTTTTTCTATTATGGCTATTTGTTATGTAGTGGGATTATGTACTTATGTTTTATCAGGATGGATATTTGGTACTTGACTCTTGTTTAGTTGGTTTTGATATGTAACCAAACATGTTTATCTTCTGCTGCAATGAAATGATGTTTTAGATTTCAAGTATTATTTATATCTATCTTGTTGTAATTTTTCTGTTCTATATTCACTTAAATACTCCACCGAAGTTAAGGCATTCCCTTAGTGAGTGACCTTAGCGGGTGTGGGGTGTTACAATATGGATGAAACAAGCTTCAGATAGTGAAAAACAGCTTAATTGGGCTTAACTGGGTGATTAACAGCTAAGCCCACTGGCGGATTTTGGGATTAAGAGTATAAGAGGGCTGCTAGGGTTTTGAAAATGAATTTCACTTCATCTTCCAGCCGCCTAAGACATTCCTCTCAACCTAGCAATGGCCTCCACTTGCTAAAACACCCCAAATCACCTTCTAATCGCTAATTAAGCCAAATCTACATCAAATCAAAGCGGACTAACATAAGAATCGAGGTAGAACTGCTGTATAGCCTTGGGAATAGCGCCAAACAGAGAATCATTTCAGATTTGGTAATTTGTTTGTGGCTAAGGTGGGTGATTTGCATAGTTACTCACTAATTATGGTTAATTAAGGGTAATTAGTGTTAATTAGCGAATTTAAACATGATTAAATTTAGGAAAAATGTTCATAAATTTCAAAATATTGTTTTAGGCCTTTGTTAGAAAATTTGGTTAATTTGGTTAAGTTTTACTAATCATATCATTAGTTTTGCTTAAACATGCTTAAGGGAAAATATGGGATTTTGGCTATGTTTGATCCGTTTTAACTTATCAAATTATTGTTTTGGTGTTTGTGGTTGATTATACATGTTGCTATGACTGTATGGTATGTTTTGTGATTGATTAGAAAAGTTATATTGGTCGAAAACGTCGTCGAATGGCATAAAAATGTCGCTGGAAAGAAGTGCAGGAAACTAGCCGAATCTGATCGGATAGGATATAGGGCTCGGATCGGTGGGCAAGAGGATCCGACCCGGATCGGGACTTTGCACTAAAGGAAGCTTGGAAAAAAGGAAGGCCGTTCGTATAAGAGTTGGAGTTGGAATTTGACCAAAGCTGGACATGGGATTGGATCGGATTGACTGGAGATGAAGGACCACTGAGCCGAACCGGAGTATAGTTCTTCGAACCAGGACTTAAGTGCCATCACCGAACCGAACCGACGTCTGAAGGAGGAGAACCACCGAACCGAACCGCCACGTGGAGGCTCTGATTACCATCACGAACCGATCCGGGGTCCACGAGCTGCTCGCACCTGAAGCTCCGGTCCGATGCACCCGACTCAATCCGAAGTCACGACCCGACCCGGAGCTCCATCACGAACCGACCCGACTAGGGAGCCTTCCATGAGCTGACATAATGACCATGAGTTGGAGGAAGATCACGAGCCGAACCACCTCAAGGAGCACGATCCAAAGCGAAGTGAAGTAAAGAGCCGAACCGATATGGAGAAGACCAAAACCCGAGATGCAAAGGTAGTCCAAATGGGAAGTTGGTACTCAGGATCCAGTTGGGAACCAATGGGTCAACTTCATTAGTTGGGCTTTGCTGCGGGACGTGTGCTAAGGGGTTATCGACGTCTATAGCCTTGATTCACCACCAAGACGAATGTTAGGCTACGTATCAGTGCAGTGGGGTAGTTATTACTCCATGGGGCAGAGTGATCGTAGCATGACTATGAGCCAGTGCAGTGGAGTTGTTACGACTTCATGGGGGCAAAGTGGACATAACAAGGACTAGTGGCTATGGATCAGTGCAGTGGTTTCATTACGACTCCATGGGGCAGAGTGATCATAGCAAGGGATAGGGTGATCAAAGTGGTGGATGTCCTATGCTTTACGCACTGAGTGAGAGATGTGAGGATGGTTGCTATGATTGATTGTTTGTTATCACTATGACATGCACACCCCACCCCCGTATTGTTTACACCATATGTTAGTGGCACCTTAGAGTATTGAGCGGTATGTTGTGCTAAATCTTTGGTTGCAGGTTCAGGTATGGTTTAGTATAGCTTTTATTGTTCTGTTTTGATGCTTATCGCTCATACCAGACTTTTGTCTGACGCAGAGTTTTATGTCTCTTCATATTACTCTGGGTGCTCTTAAACAGGCAGACTAGAGATAGGTTAGCTGGTTGTGTACGAGTAGCTGTCCAAAGACGAGCAGGAGGCTTACGCATACTACTTGCTATATATTCTCCCTGTGTCGCTGCTGATCACTACTTTGGGCATTAGTAGTGTACCTTCCTTATTTGCTTTAGAGACAATTTTCAAAAGTTGTAATAATAATGATGTGGAACATAAGCTGTATTTGGACTTTCTGCTGCTATGATGTTTAGTTTTCAGCTTATGCACTGTCTCATCTGTTTTATGTCATGTATGTTATTATTATATTTTATTCCTTGCGCTGTGGGACATTCTACAGGTTCCTTGTTAGTTCAAATACCCTTCAATTCCTTTCTTTGGCGACCGTCCCGTGCTGGTTGGACATCGACACATCCCACTTTCATTGGAAATGTCGGCTGGTGCGGGGCGGGACATCACTACATCAAAATAGATTAAAGAAGGAAATGAATTATCTCTAGATAGGTGATTATACACCCTACTTAGGAGCGACCCATTTTGCTATGTTGCCTACCCTATTTTTGTCATTTCCCAGTTGAAGAGGCTTGAGGTTTAACATAATCTTTAGAACATCATATCACCATTCACTTTGAATGTCATATTGTTAAGTCCACCAAACCACTAATTAACGTTCCAAAAAATACTCTGGCCATTAAGCTAAGAGAGGGGCCATTCTCCGCCACTAACAGAAATACGTTTGTAAAAATCAATGTACGTGATTCTTAAGAAACATTTTGTCAGGCATTCATTCATACAAGTCATCTAGGAACATGATGAATCGAAGGTACCCTCCTTGTACATCCTAAGTATCACGCTAGAGATCAATAGCAAGTAGTCCTTGCAAGTCCATAGATTTCAACCATGACAGAAACCCAGTACCTCCGGGTCGAATCAGAGATTTTAAGTGGTTCTTCCATTTTTGGAAGATCTACAGTCTTCAATTTCTTCGTCTCGATCAGCATCTGATATCTTCCACATTTTCGTATTAGCTGGTCAGAATGGTATTCGAATATAAATTTGATCCCGGTCTTTCCGTACTAACAATTGTATTGGCCAGAATTGATAGTCGGTTATTTAACTATCAAATAAACAATCATTCAATCATAAACATGAAATAATTTACTGGCTCAGTACTCAGCATCCCTTGGCTTCTTTAATTAAAAGTATTTATTTAATAAATCTCAAAATCTTTTTATAATTCGAATATAGCTTTTCACTTCTTATTTTAATATAAGTATATCCTCGAAATAATTTTCTCTTAACACTTAGCAATCTCCAATTTCTCCATTTATTATCATTTTCATCACATTATTCATTATCTAAAACTGGAAAACTAGTTTAACTTATTATTCGTAAAATAATTATTTCGAAAATATCTTTTGTTCTCTTTGCTTGAAAACAATAATCGTCACTTATTTATTTAGAATAAACTCATTCTAAAACTTATCTCCTTACTTCGAAGATATCATTATATTTTCACCAATCTCCTTTTATTTCCTTTACCTTGGAATTATTGTTTTATATTCTCAAATCTATTCCTTTTTGTTACTTTGGAAATCCCATTATACTTCAACCTTCTATTTCATTTTTACCTTAGAAATATCTTTTTATTTCTAATCCATGTTTTTCTGTACTTTAACACTCATTAGTTCATGACCATAAATCGGTAAGAGAATAATTTCCTAAGTATCAACCCCGAAGACCGAAATCAACATCATATTAACACTCTGAAAATCACTCAACTCAACCAATCTCCTGTAAGGTTCCAATTCTTTAAATTCTTATCTTAACTCCTTATTAACCCATTTTATTTCACTTATAATCCATTCAACTGTTTTCCATTTCGAAAATCTCATTTTAATTTTATTTGTTCCACTTAATCTCATTATTAAGTATTGTCCAATTAAAAATCGACATTTTTAACTCCACATCTCTTTTATAATCTTATTTATGATTTTAATATAAATCCTTTTTATATCCTGATTTCCTTTTTACTTAATCCAAATGTTAAGTAAACATTTCATTCAAGCCATCGTTTCCGCTTAAATCTCTTTATAACTTCATTCCCAAAACTCGGGTTTAGATATATACCCGATTATAAACTCTTTTTAACATTTTAACTATATTTCATTATACTCTCAATTACTTAAATCATTTTCCTTTAAAAACTAATCTCTTAAGTTAAAAGAACAAATTTTCTTTAGCATTAACTACTGTAAATTTAGTTAACTGCTTTATTAACTAAAATAAATAATAAATTTACTTTAAAAGTCTTATAAAAATCAAACAAGTCTTAATTACCATTCCATTTGATTAATTAAAAGTAAAATCATCACACAACCAATTCCAAATAAAATATTTGGATTAGTCAAACTCAACCTATGACGGCCCGTCCCGGACCAGCTGATATTTTCCTCGAAATGTGTTGTGCTGATGTCCAACTAGCACGGGACGATCAACAGAAGAAAGGAAACTTAATGGTGAACTAAGAAGAAACCTGTAGAATGTCTCACAGCACATGGAATAAAATATGATAATAACATACTTGACATAAAATAGACGAGACAGTGCATGAGCTGAAAACTAAACCATTATCATCATAGCAGCGGAAATTCAAAATACAGCTTATTATAACTCCAACATACTGTCTCTAAAGCAAAGAAAAAAAAAGGTGCGCTACTAATGCCCAAAGTAGTGACCAGCAACAACACAGGCAGAATATCTATATATATCATACGTGGAAGCTCCTGCTCGTCTCCGGTATAGCTACTCGTGAATACCACCTAACCTGTCTCTAGTCTTCCTGTTTAAGAGCACCCAGAGTAATAAGAAGAGACATAAAACTCTGGGTCAGACAAAAGTCTGGTATGAGCGATAAGCAACAAAACAGAACAATAACAGGTACACATAACCATACCTGTACCTGGACCTGCAACCAAAGAGTTAGCACAATAGGATGTACAATACTCTAAGGTGACACTAACATATTGTGTAAAGATACGGGGGAGGGGGTGTGCATGTCATGGTGATAGCAAACATCGAACATAGCAACCATCCTCACATCTCTCACTCAGTGTATAAAGCATACGATATCCACTGCTTTGACCACCCTAATCCTTTGCTATGATCACTCTGCCCTATGGAGTCATGATGGCTCCACTGCACTGATCCATAGCCATTAATCCCTTGCTATGTCCTCTCTGCCCCATGAAGTCATGACGACTCCATTGCACTAGCTCATAGCCATACTACGATCACTCTGCCCTATGGAGTAATATCTACCACACTACACTAATTCGTAGCCTAACAACCGTCTTGGTGGTGAATCAAAGTTATGGACGTCGATAACCCCTTAGCACACGTCCCGTAGCAAAGCCCAACTCATGAAGTTAACTCGTTGGTTCCCAACTAGATCCTGAGTTACAACTTCCAGTTGGACTACCTTTGCATCTCTGGTTTTGGTCTCCTCCGGATTGGTTCAGAAATGAGCTTCCATTCAGTTCGATTCGGTCCTTCTGAGGTAGTTCATCAGGTTGGTTCGTGGTGCCTCGTCCGGGTCGAGTCGTGGTGGAGAAACCGGTTCGGAGCTTCTGGCTCATGTAAATCGAGTCAAGACGGCTCGTGGTGCTCCTGGTCGAATCAGTTCGGTTATGATACCTCCTACTGGTCATCAGTTCACGGTTCGGGCTATGCCCCTCAGTTTAGTTCGTAAGCCTTCATCTTGGATGTTCGTGGTGCACGGCTCGGGTGCTTCTCCAATGCATCAGATCGCGGCTCGGGGTCGGTTTGGGATCATGAGCGGGTCGGTTCGGAAGGGGGCGATCCGATTCGGTTTCTTCACAATATTCTGCAACTTTCCCAGCGACCGTTTTACGCCATACGACGGCGTTTTCGACCATTCTAACTGTTTTAAGCAATCATAAATCGTACCAAACAGTCATAGAAACATGTAACATCAACCATAAACACCAAAATGATAAATAACTATGTCAAAATGGATCAAACATACCCAAAACCAATATCTTCCCTTTAATCATGTTTTACCAGAACTAATGATAGGATTAGCAAAACATATCCAAATTAACCCAAATTCTTAACAGAGGCTTAAAATAATATTTAAGAATTTCTAAACATTTTTCCAGAATTTAATCATGTATAATTTTGTTAAATAACACTAATCACCCCTAATTAGCCGTAATTAGTGAAAAACAATGCAAATCACTTACCTTAGCCAGATCTGAAGTGACTCTTTAAATGGCATGAATTCCAATGCACATAGCAGCCTTTGCCTTTAATTTGATGTTGATTAGACTTGGTTTGATGCTAATTAGCTTAATCTTCAATTAGAAAGTGATTTGGAATGAAATTAGAAGGTGGAGGCCATTGTTAGGGTTTCTAAGACGTAAATGGCGACTAGAAAACTGAAATAAATGAAAATCTAACTCATTTCAGCCTCCCCATAACCCTAATCCCGAAATGGGTTATGCGCCCATTTGCTAATTACCCTAATCATCCCACTTAAGCAGTTTTTCACCTTCTAAACCTTGTTTTAGCCATATCTCCTAAACGGTAGTCCGTTTGGGAAATGTGACCACTTTACGGAAATGTAAACCATCATCCGAATCCAATGGAAATGGTTTCAGGTCAAAACTCCTTACCAATCAAAAGTTATGGCCGAAACAAGATCAGCTAGGGGCAAAACGGTCATTTAAAAATCGGCAAAAATCATGAACATGGGAAATGACCCCAATAGTCGTTCCCCAAAGTTACACGACTATTCGACCTCATATGAAAAAGAAATAAGTATTCTACGATCCTTCGATATGTAGAATGTGGATCGTTACACTCTCCACCCCTTAAGAAATTTCGCCATCGAAATTCCTCAACTAAGAAACAGCCAATGGGTCCTGCATGCCTTCTAGCCATATCTCGCAATCAAACATACAAAACAAACAAAACAAACCTATACTAGCATGCAGAAAGACTAAATCGAAATGAAAACCTTACCAGGCAAAGAGTTCTGGATACGTCTCCTTAATGCTCTCCTCTGTCTCTAAGTACAGTCATTCTCATCCCCGCCCCCATTGAATCTTGACTAGATTCACCGCTTTCCTTCGAGGTTTCTTTGTACCGTGCTTGACAATATGAATTAGCTTGCGGTTCCCAACCGCCTCGGGTTCTACTTCGATATTATCCAACTGATCAGGTGAAATAGCCGCATCGGGGTCATGCACAATTTCTTTAACTGGGAAACATGAAATACGTTATGAACTCCCACAATTTTGTCTGGCAACTCAACTTTATATGCTAAATTCCCAACATTTTTGAGAAATGGGAATGGATCAACAAATCTTGGTGTTAACTTTCCTCTCCTACCAAATCGTATCACGCTCTTTAACGGAGAAATCTTGACAAACACCAAGTCGCCAATGGAGAATTTTAAATCTCTTCTCCTCTTATCAGCATAACTCTTCTGTCTATCTTGGGCAGCCTTCATTCATTGTTGGATAACCTTGATCTTATCTGAGGTTTCCCCTATCACATTTGGCCCAAGCACAAATTTCTTATCGGTTTCAAACCAACATGATGATGAGTTGCACGGTCTTCCATACAAAGCTTCATATGGAGCCATACCAATGCTGGACTGATAACTATTATTATATGCGAACTCCACTAGATGCAAATGTTCATCCCATGATCCACCAAAATCTAATATGTAAGCTCTCAAGAGATCTTCTAATGATCCACCCTCTCTGTCTGACCATCAGTTTGAGGATGGTACGCGGTAACGAGATGTAATTCTGATCCTAACGCCTCTTGTAAGCACTTCCAAAATCCACTAGTAAACAACGGATCTTGGTCATTCACAATGCCCTTGGGTACTCCATGAAATCTCAGTACCCACTTCATATACAGTTCTGCTAACTTAGCTGCTGTTCTTTTCGACTTGACGGGTATAAACCTTGCACTGTTGGTCAATCGGTCCACAATCACCCAAATGCTATCATGGCCCGATCTATTCCTTGGTAACTCATCAATGAAATCCATTGAGACTTGTTCCCATTTCCATTCTGGAATTTCTAATAGTAGTAACAAACCACTAGGCTTCTTTTGCTCGGCTTTAACTAGCTGGAAATTCATGCATTTGGATATAAACTTCCCAACGTCTCTTTTCTTCCCTTCCCATTAGTAGGTCTTCTTCATGTCTCGATACATTTTATTACCACCGGGATGTATAGTCAGTTTCGAGTGATGACATTCTCTCAGTACTTCATCTCTCAATCCATTGACATTGGGTACAACTAGTCTCCCATTCTTTCTAAGCATCCATCTCGATCAAGCCCATACTTGTTCATCTCCTCATCGATACCCATCTCTAACTTGGAGATGATTTCCAATAAGTTAGGATCGTCCTTCTGACTGGAACCAATCCGCTTAATCAAAGTGGGACTGATCGTCAAACTTGCTGACATTTCTGGATCCAATTCGCACTTTGGTCTGAAATCATACCATGTGATATGCTCTAGTTGTTTCCATTCAAAAAACATAGCCCCTAAATTAGCATGTCTCCTACTCAATGCATCAGCTACCACATTGCTCTTTCCTGGTGTATATGTGATATCGAAATCATAGGAAGCCAAGAATTCTAACCATCTTTGCTGTCAGAGATTTAGATCCTTCTGGGAGAAAAGGTATTTTAATGACTTATGATCGGTAAACAACTCGAATCTTTCTCCTAAGAGATAATGTCTCCACATCTTCAACGCGAATACGATCGCTGTCAATTCCAAATCATGGGTAGGATATCTTTTCTCATGCGGTTTCAGCTGTCGACTGGCATAAGCTACTACCCTACCTCCTTGCATCAATACAAAACCTAGTCCGGTACCACATGCATCCGTGTATGCTGTCATCTCTTCATTCCCTTTAGGAATGACTAACACTGGAGCATACGTCAACTTTTCCTTTAGGCTCTTGAATGCATTTTCACACCTTTCATCCCAAATGAAAGCTTAATTCTTCTTGGTCAACTGAGTTAACGGTGGCGCTATCTTGGAGAAGTCTATGATGAACTTACGATAATATTAAGTTAATCCTAAGAAACTTCTTACGTCTATTGCATTCATGGGCGTAGACCATTCTTGTACCATAACCACCTTCGCAGGATCCACGGCAATACCATTCTCTGAAACAACATGGCCCAAGAATCTCACTTCCCTCCTCCAGAAGTGACACTTAGAAAACTTCGCTTTCAATTGGTGTTTTCTCAGCACTTCCATCGCTACTCTCAAATGTTCCTTGTGTTCTTCCTCTGTCCTCGAATAAACAAGTATATCATCCACGAACACAAGAACAAACTTATTCAATTGATCCCTGAATACCCTATTCATAAGATCCACAAAATATGCTGGTGCATTGGTCAACCCGAATGGCATGACCAACCACTGATGGAATCCAGACGGCGTCCGAAATGACGTTTTAGGAATACTCTCAGCTGCTACTCGGAGCTGATGGAATCCTGTCGCGAGGTCCAAATGGGAGAACACTCTTGCTCCCTCGAGTTGATCAAACAAATCATCTATCCACGGAAGAGGATACTTATTCTTCCTAGTCACTTTATTCAACTCGCGATAATCCACACATAAACGAAGGGAACCATCTGGCTTGGTGGCAAATACAACTGGTGCTCCATACTCGGAGACACTTCTTCGGATAAATCCCTTCTTCAAAAGATCACTTACTTGCACCTCGAGCTCTCGATGCTCCCTTGGTGCCATACGACGAAGTGGCATCACTATAGGTCTGGCATCTTTCACTAAATCAATACGGAACTCAATCTCTCGGTGTGGTGGAAGTCCGGTCACTTCCTCGAAGATATCCGGATACTGGCCAACAATGAGAATTCCTGCTAACTCGTCCTACGGGATGTCGAGGGAATTTAGAAAACTAGCCATCACCTCATCACTAGGTAGGCCACCAAACACTACCCTTCGCCCATCATCCGCCCTGATAGTCACCGAAAATCCCCCAAGTCTACCACCACCCCGTGTCTTTGGAGCCAATCGACTCCCAAAATAATGCCAAACCCAGTAAAGCCCAAAATAAAGCAATCACAAGCAAAAATACATCCATGACTCGATAAGACCACATTACGACAGATCATACTAAAGGTCTATCGACTATCTCGGGTTCGTCACCGCTAAAGGTCTATCGACTATCTCGGGTTCCAATCCCAACCTATCTACCAGGTCTTTAGATATGAAGGAACGGGAAGCCCCGGTATCAAACAGTACTTGAACAAGAACATCATAAACAGAAAGCATACCTTGAATGACGACATTCTTTCCTTTCTCCGCCGCAGTTGGGGCATTCAACGAAGAAGGAACAACATTAATAGCATATGCTTTCACAATCTGCTTCTCTTTAGGGGGTTGCGGACATTTATCATTGTGATGTCCCACTTGGCCACAGTTAAAGCACTTTCTGTCCGCTGTCTTTGCTCGAGATTCTTTGGCATAGTGGCCCTTCTTGCCACAGCTAAAGCACTCAACATCTTTCTTACTCTTCTTCTGATTATCCTTAGTCTGATTCTGTTTCCTTTTGTTCTGAGAATTATTTTTGCATCCACCGCTTGCTTGCGGCTTTGGCCCCTCTGCAGATGCAACAGCGACTTCAGTCTTGGGCTTAGGATAAAGGCTCTCTGACCTCAATGCTTTCCTAACAATCGATTCAAAAGTCTCATCAATATGGTTGATAAGCTTTTCCCCCAAGTATTGATCTAAGCCTGTTATGAACTTCTCATCTTTCTTCTCGGGAGTGTCAATAAGGGATAATCCATACTTCGATAAACTATCGAACCCAGCAATATACTCCGAGACTGCCTTACCATTTTGCTTAAGCTCCAAGAACTTCCTAAACAACTCTAATTTCTGAGAAGTTGGGATAAACTTATCACTTGATCGAGCCTTGAATTGATCCCAAGTAACTTAATCCTCAGGGGTAGCTGCCTTAATAGCATTCCACCAATTCATAGCCCGTCTGTGCAGCTGGCGGGATGCTAGCTTCCTCTTCATCGCATCATCGATCCCTAAGTACTCGAAGATGCACTCATGACTATCGAGCCAATCCTAAACTTCTGTAGCCGTTTCTGTTCCATGGAACGGCTTCCCACTAAGACTAGTGTAATCCTTGCAAAGCTTGACGAAATCGGCCCTAGGCGCCTGCACCGCTACACCACCACCATTTGTAGCATTAAGAGATGCCGTATGAACATCCCTAAGCATCTCTCTCATGAAGTCAGTGAACATTGTCCTCATATCAGGAGCATTCCTATTATTAGCTCCTCTACCAGTACCCCTCGTATGTCAGCTCATCATTCAATCTGTAAGGAGAAAACGATTAACCATCTCTCCAGTGATGTTAGTGCAGTGCGACTCCATCCTTAGATACACTAATAGTATATATATATATATATATATATATATATATATACACACATATCTTTTGAAAACCAAAATACCACAAATACGTGCTCTCATATGCGTACCATCTCTCCATGGTGTCTTTCCCTAGGTTAACTATGCAACCTAGAGCTATGATACCAAGTGTGACTGCCCATCCCGGACCAGCTGACATTTCCCTCGAAATGCGTTGTGCTAACGTCCAGTTAGCACGGGACGGTCGTCAGAAGAAAGGAAACTTAACGGTGAATAGACAAGAAACCTGTAGAATGTCTCACAGCGCATGGAATAAAATATGATAAAAACATATTCGACATAAAACAAGCGAGACGGTGCATGAGATGAAAACTAAACCATAATCATCATAGCAGCGAAAATTCAAAATATAGCTTATTATAACTCCAACATACTGTCTCTAAAGCAAAGAAAAAAAGGTTCACTACTAATGCCCAAAGTAGTGACCAGCAATAACACAGGGAGAATATATATATATATATATCATACATGGAAGCCTCATGCTCGTCTCTGGTACAGCTACTCGTGCATGCCACCTAACCTATCTCTAGTCCGCCCATTTAAGAGCACCTAGAGTAATAAGAAGAGACATAAAACTCTAGGTCAGACAAAAGTCTGGTATGAGCGATAAGCGGGAAAACAGAACAATAACAGGTATACATAACCATACCTGAACCTGGACCTGCAACCAAAGAGTTAGCACAACAGGATGTACAATACTCTAAGGTGACACTAACATATTGTGTAAAGATACGGGGGAGGGGGTGTGCATGTCATGGTGATAGCAAACATCAAACGTAGCAACCATCCTCACATCTCTCACTCTGTGCGTAAAGCATACGATATCCACTGCTTTGACCACCCAAATCCTTTGCTATGATCACTCTACCCCATAGAGTCGTGATGGCTCCACTACACTGATCCATAGCCATTAATCCCTTGCTATGTCCACTCTGCCCCATGAAGTCATGATGACTCCACTGCACTGGCTCATAGCCATACTATGATCACTCTGCCGTATGGAGTAATATCTGCCCCACTACACTGATCCGTAGCCTAACAACCGTCTTGATGGTGAATCAAAGTTATGGACGTCGATAACCCCTTAGCACACGTCCCGCAGCAAAGCCCAACTCGTGAAGTTAACTCATTGGTTCCCAACTGGATCCTAAGTTACAACCTCCCATTTGGACAACCTTTGCATCTCGGGTTTTGGTCTCCTTCGGATTGGTTCAGAAATGAGCTTCCATTCAGTTCGGTTTGGTCCTTCTAAGGTGGTTCATCGGGTTGGTTCGTGGTGCCTCGTCTGGGTCAGGCTGTGGTGGAGCAACCGGTTCGGAGCTTCTGGCTCGTGGAAATCAAGTCAAGATGGCTCGTGGTGCTCCTGGTTGGATCGGTTCGGTCGTGATACCTCCTACTGGTCATCAGTTCGCGGTTCAGGCTATGCCCCTCAGTTCAGTTCGTGAACCTTCATCTTGGACTGTTAGTGGTGCACGGCTTGGGTACTTCGCTAATGCATCAGCTCGCGGCTCGGGGTCGGTTTGGGATCATGAGCGGGTCGGTTCGAAAGGGGGCGATCCGATCCCGTTGTTGCACAATATTCTGCAACTTTTCCGGCGACCGTTTTACGCCACATGACGGCATTTTCGACCATTCTAACTGTTCTAAGCAATCGTAAATCATACCAAACGATCATAGCAACATGTAACATCAACCATAAACACCAAAATGATAAATAACTATGTCAAAATGGATCAAACATACCCAAAACCAATATTTTCCCCTTAATCATGCATTACCATAACTAATGATAGGATTAGCAAAACATATCCAAATTAGCCCAAATTCCTAACAGAAGCTTAATATAATATTTAAGAATTTCTAAACATTTTTCCAGAATTTAATCATGTATAATTTTTTAATTAACACTAATCACCCCTAATTACCGTAATTAGTGAAAAACAATGCAAATCACTCACCTTAGCCAAAATATAAACTCAGATCTGAAGTGACTCTTTAAATGGCATGAATTCCAATGCACACAGCAGCCTTTGCCTCTAATTTGATGTTAACTAGACTTGGTTTGATGCTAATTAGCTTAATCTTCAATTAGAAAGTGATTTGAATGAAATTAGAAGGTGAAGCCATTGTTAGGGTTTCTAAGAGGTAAATGGCGACTTGAAAAGTGAAATAGAATGAAAATCTAACTCATTTCAGCCTCCCCATAACCCTAATCCCGAAATGGGTTATGGGCCCATTTGCTAATTACCCTAATCAACCCACTTAAGCAGTTTTTCACCTTCTAAACCTTGTTTCAGCCATATCTCCCAAACGGTGAGTCTGTTTGGCAAATGTGACCACTCTACAGAAATCTAAACCATCATCCAAATCCAGTGGATGTGGTTTCAGGTCAAAACTCCTTACCAATCAAAAGTTATGGCCGAAACAAGATCAGTTTGAGGCAAAACGGTCCTTTAAAAATCGGCAAAAATCGTGAACATGGGAAATGACCCCAATAGTCTTTCCCTAAAGTTACACGACTATACGACCTCATATGAAAAAGAAATAAGTATTCTACAATCCTTCGATATGTAGAATGCGGTTCGTTACACAACCCATGATTTTCTCGTTAATCAATTCCAATTAATACTTCACTTAAATCAATTAATAATATAATTAATTTAAATATCCCCATTTAGTTATTTCTTAGAACAATTAATCCAACCCATAATCGTTCGGTTAATTTTTAATTATTTGCTTATAAAATCTTATTAACATAATAATTTGCGTTATAAAACCATTTAATAATTACCCATACTTAAATAATAAATATTTATTTCCTTTTTAATAAATTTCCATTCCAAAATAATACATTAAAAAATCTATTTTCAGTTATAAAATAAATTTTATAACTTCATTCCAGTCAATTTACCCGATGGTAAATCCATATCTATAAAACGATTGATTTTAAGCCACCTGATGCCAATTACCCAACCAATATTGTCCATTGGTTAAAAGCAAACAACTGTTGAGTTTTAGTTCAACAGTCAACAACTCAATCAATTGTCCAATCCATATTGGTGAAACAGTTCATATACTTGTAATATGAAAATAGCAAAAAAATTTGAGGAATCCAGTTGGATCCTTCCAACCTGTTTTCCCTGCATCCAAATATGTTATCTCCAAAAATATTATTCAACAGATTTAATATTCAATAATAAATAAATAACAATAATCCAAACATTTTATATTTTAATTTAATACGTTTATATTATTATAAACAAAACCAACAAGGTAAGCTACCTCGTTAGGATATAAATCATTAAAATAACAATTTGATTTCATTTGAAATAAGCGAACATTTAATTCAATCAATTCATTCAATCTATAAATATTTTTCAGCACAAAACAAACAATTATCAAGCATAGCACACAAAACAATCCTGACTTATATAAAATATATGTGGGATAAAAACTGAGTGAGTTAAACTCACTTTGATTCCGTTCGTTGTTGAAATAGTTCGGTTGTGGTTAAATTAAACCAACGTTTAATTTAACTAATAATTCCACATTTGTCCATTTCTATTCCAGAATGTTGTGCTTGCCACCACGATTTCATTGTAATTTTTTTCGCTCTGTTTGGGCCTTGTAAGAAGAAGTTATTAACAATTTTAGTTTAATGATTTTTAAATAAATTAATTTAATCCTTAACCTTATAGTTATATAATATTTAACTAATTACTTTGTTTCCTTCATACAGGCCATTCCCTTATACTTCGCTTCCTAGTTCACAACAGAAATGTTAAGACTTAATGTTTGGACAAGAACCAGGCTCGACTCAATACGCTTTCCTCCCGCATTGTCGTCGATTTATTCACTTCGTTCCCTGTTGAATCCTTGTTCAAAACAAGAACTGTTCCCTGTTTGTTTAGCCTGTCAGATTTAACGTTTCTATTAGTTTAATTATTTGTAATTAAATCAAGTAATTAAATCACTTTGTTTAATTACCCGATTACGATTCATACATCTGCTCTGTTATTTTCCATGTTGTGAAGCCATGCCCTTTAATAAAAGTGCAATTTCACTTGCACTGTCACCTTCAAAACATCATTATAGCTCGTACATGATCGTCCCCAGTCTCCTACTTCACACATTCCAAAACTCCACCCCGGTTTTAAAACTTCTGCTCCAAACAAAACGAACCATCTTTCCATGCCGATCATTTCTCCACATACAAGCTGCTTCTCACTTCCTGCTTCATACAAATGAAATGCGGTGCATAGTGCTTCACCCTTTTATTTATCATCTGCCAACTTCGGTTTTTGGTCCGCGTTCTGAAGCTTTGAAGACATGCATGCTTCACGTTGCAACTACCCCTTCCTTGGTATGCCGCAACCTTTGTTTATTCCTCCCAAATGTACTGTTCTTCACACGATGCAATAAAGATGCCAAGCCCTTTATACTACCCACTGTCTTCATTGTTTAAAACCGTTCCAGTTACACATGTCACCTCCTCAATACGCCTGCTGCCTTCGAAAATCAGACCAACATTTTGCCACCACCCATCTTTTGTTCACCAATCCCTTCTTCACTGTCCCTAACTGAGCACCATCGCCATATGTCTGAAGCCAACACCGGAGTCTCCTTGTTGTTCGCCCCAGGTGACTCCGCCTTCTGCCCGTAACTATCCCTCGAACATTGGTGCTTTCGGGGCCATTTCCGGACACCCCATTGTACAAGATCCGATCACAACTGACTAGTCATAGCATCTCAGTGAATGGAACAACATTGATCTTGATGATATTGTATACAGATGATCTGTAGAGAAGAAAATTGAAGAGTAATACTCGAGTTTTACTGATCGTCCATTTTTAGATAGAGAATGGTTTCGTTTTAGGAAAATGAACGAAGAATGACATATATATAGAGGAGATGCAAACATCATTTTCAATAGGGTACAGACGTAGAGTTACAAGCACGTGCGATTTTAATTCCTTCGTGCTGAAGGAAACAAGGTACGTTGAGTGGTCATGCTCAGTACTTTATTATTTGATCAAGACCACACACTGTGTATACGGTACATAGGAGTTTTTCAACCGTAGTGTACTTCATTTCGGTAGGCTGTACTATTAATTTCCTTAGGACTTAAGTTTGTATATTATCTTATATTTTGATTTCCATGTTTTATTTATATATGGTTACTTTCTTCTACCATTAATTATCTTTTGTTTACTGTTTAACCGTTATTTACATGGTATGCTATACCTATGCACCGTCACATATGAATTCTAAACACTACGAAAGTACATACACCACTATGTCTCGACATTCTAGTCCCAACCATACTGATTTTGTTGAAAATGGACTCTGTTTGCAATAACGGTCTTGATTCAATTTATCGGTACACCATTAAATTTTGTCTACCGACAAAACAACTCCGTTTGGCTCCAAACTAGAAATCTAGTAATAACTAGCCATACGCATTTCAATAAATTTTGTTTCATAGCTTAATTCGATTGTTATCTCGAGTTATGATCAAAAACCCTTTTTAAATCGAATTAAATTATTAAGTTAATCGCTATAATTTATAAATAATTCCATAGCGACTATTTGAAAATTTGAATTGGACATAACTAACAAACTATAATACGAAATCTCCATATTTCTCTTTCACTAGAAAATTATAATCAAATCGATCGGGACGATTCTTGTTTCACAGAAATCAGACTTATATTGGATCCTGTATATTCAATTGAAGTTCAATAATCAATATTACGAAATACAGCGCCATTTCGAGCTTGATTGATATTTATATATAAATTTAAAGTTCAAACTTCGTTATATAAAATCAAAATATATATTTTAAACCCATTTAAGATTCCAAATCGATATTTAATATAATAACATAAATTAAATATTTGACTACTGAAAATACGGGACATTACACTAGGGAATGCAAATGGAACACCCAATTAAGCCGCACCCAATTAAGCCGCAAAAAATGTACAAGATCCAACAGACAAACACACGAGAATAAAGAAGCAAAAACGCAAATGGGACCCCACCCCACAAAACAAGAGGCATAAGCCAAGGCACTAGAAGCATCAGACAAACACATAAGAGAAAACCACACCCACAACTCGCCAAACTGGACCCAGGAAATTGAGCACACGACCCAACCGCTCCCGCATCCACATCCTCTCCAACTAGAACACCATAAACACTGAGAAGCCACAAATCCCATGCCACAACCTTCAACAAAATATAGCTTCAGTTTTGAAATGACAAGGCAGAAGCCAAACTCCAGACTCATGGTCTAGAACTTCCTATGAAAGTTAGCTCTAGCACCCACCAATATCTAAGGCAGAAGCATAAACCAGTCTCCAAGTCCAGACCAGAGAAAAACTAAACTCACTCCTGCTTGGGGTCGCGATCACCAAGTAATAGAGAAAACACTAGCCAAACCAACGACGTAGGATTGAAGGTCTACCGTAGAAAGAGAAAAGTACATCGTCGAACACACGACGAATGACCGGACTCGAAGCCATGAGGGAGCTGTCAAAAATCACCTTGTTCCGAGAGCACCATAAATGTCGGATAATGAGACAAGGAATAAGCCTGAAGAGGATAGACCTGGGATTCTTTCCTAAGTCCCCTTTCTCATCAGGATTGAAGAAGAGCGATAAGATCAGCAGATTGACTAAGAGAACCAACCAGGTTACTGAAGTGAGACCAAACCGCGATAGCATACTCACTATCCCGAAATAAGTGCTCGCCCAATTCCAAGGATCCAGACCGACAACAACTGCAGTGAGACACCTGGGGGATGCCAATTCTCATAAGGTGAATATCCAAAGGAAGGCCCTCGTGGAGAACCTTCCATACAAGGATGGTAACATTGAGAGGAATGCATCAGTCCTAAATAGAAGAGAAATCCGGATTTTTATCCATCGGTATTCTAGCAGAATTCCAGGCCGCTCTTAGGGAGAAAGGGCCACTGTTCCAGCTAAAACCATGACTATGTATATCCGAAAAAACCTTGACACACTACATCTGCTTCCAAGTCTCACTAGAGTAAGATGGGGTACTAGAGAAGTCGAAAGGCAAAAGACATATGTACTTGACATAAAGAAACAACACCGATAGAGAGTTGTTAGCTCTAAAATGAATCCAAAGCTTACAAGCGTAGTCTTTGCACACATCCTTAGGATTACGCATGTGACGACCGCCCACAACCCCTGCACTTAACAAGAGAAATAATGCGCTGAAAGGTGTGCACAACCGCTATGGACGATCATCAGAGTAGATAAACACAAGTGGAACCTGTCTAAATCTCACAACGCAAAAATAAAATATAATAGAACATATACAACAGGTAACATTAGTGAAGCATATTTGTGCAGAAATCTCAAATATCTAAAAACAACTAGGAAGTATATCCGTACACCAGGATTGCAACATATGTCTGTACAAATTTGTATCACTACAACACTCAGAGTAGAATAACCAACAGCGGAAACCCAAATACTATATAGTAAGAGAGATAGTATGACAACCTCCTACTCGCCTCCGAACTGCTACATCGTCTTTACTAAGCTATCACCTGTCACCTAGTCTACCAATCCAAAATTGAATGAACAGCCTAAGGTAATGAGAGGGAAACATAAAACCTTGTGTCAGACAACAGTCTTAGTGAGCGATAAAACAGCTAACTTACTTCATCAATAAAGTATATAAGAATGGGTAAATAAACTAACTAATTTACCCACAACATCAGAGAAGAACACAACTCTCATCCTCCCCACATCGGACAGTGATAACCTTTACAATCCATTCAACCAAAGGAACAACAATCCATGCAGGGTAATCAGAACGATCATTCAATCATGGCAAACAGAAGCAACCAATCAATAACACTCATAGCATCTAGATTATAGATCTCACGTAAGCCATCTTAATCTAATTCAAAATCCCTTAAGTACAAGTCTCAAAGGCCCAGACCAATATCAGACAAGCACCCAAGAAATATCTCCTTTGACGTTGGACAATCTACATGAGACGGTACAAACAAAGAAACCAATCATCCATGATAGACTCTGGCTATCACCGCTAATCCTGCTTTGAAACCGTAGTAATCGTATGACTGGCCCATACCGCCATCTGTCAAGGGCTAATGGTAACTTCGGTTCTAGCAAAAACCTCATACGCCTTTCAATGATACATACCTAGGCCTTTCAACGATACCCAAGGTACTCGACCTACATGTGGTCTTTTAGATATGCCCCTATTATACCCCTGCTTTGGGCCCGCTAGAACCTATGATAACGATAATTCCACGGCCTTCAATATCCCTAGTCGTCATCAACAACTATTATTACCCCACTCAGGACACCTTTGAGTTGTCATACCATTTGTTGTTCTACACTGATCAACGAATACCTTCAACACTTCGAACCTTTCAACTTGAATCCACTTCGAAGTCACAACATCATCGAACTGAATAACATCAATATATGGTTCAACACAATTCATAGCATTTCATCCACTTGCTATGAAATATAATATAGCATTTGTACCACCAATCACAACATCTAGGGCCCACTTCGCTACGGCATGGGTTCGTGGGCATCGCCCCCAAAAAATATATTTTTTCAAACCTTTTTGTTCAAATTTGAGTCGTACCTGAAAAATATAATTTTTCTAGAAACGACCCTATGCGACAGACCCCCTGAACATGCTCAGCCCCATTCTCCAAAACATGACCGACCATCATTTCCAGGACCCGATCGACCAGACCCACTCGACAGACCAGCTCCACACGACTGACCAGCATCCACCTCAATCCCCAACTTCACATTTGTTGTACTAGCCCGACCGACCCAACTCGATCGACCCAGTTCCTCTATCATGACCGACTCGATTGCTTGCTCGACCCAACCCTGAGCTTGACCCGACCCTAAGTTCGACCAAACCCTAAGTTCGACCAGAACCCTGCTCAACCAACGCTCTGCTCGATCCAACCAGAAAGAACCCCTCTACTCGAGCCCATGCTCGACTCCTCCTTGCACGACCCTGGTTTACTCGATCCAAAACTTCGTGCCTGATTCAACGTCAACCCAGATCGACCAGGACCAAGCTGCTCGACCGACCCGGTTTGACGTTGCACCTCCACCGACTGATCCACCTGGCTTGTTCTCTAAGGCACGACTTTGGCTCGACCGACCCACTCATAACCGAACGACCCAAAACCTGCATTCCTCCATTTCCACTCTGATTTTAACCAAAACTTATCCAATCGACACAATCGACGAAACCAACTCAACCAATCCATTTAACGCAATCATGAACATGATATGAAACAACTAATATCACCAATTTGGCCATCTCATCAATAATTATGTAAAATCTACCAAAATCATCATAAATGTAAATATGAACAAAACTATATATCTAACTTGGCATTGAAATCATCAAATTAAACTTGTAAAACAGATTATAGGGTGATTCATGTGAGAATGGACTTATAGAGGTATAGATCTATGATAAAACACTTAAATATGATGAAAAACATGATCAAACATTCGTATACTTCATTGCATCCATGTGAGAGACGTAAATCACTCACTGATTCTCCCAAACAAGAAAAAATCAATATAGAAAGATTCCGAACATCAAGCAATTGAATCCGAACTCTGATGATCTCGCCCTTTAATTGATGTAGATCTAGCCTCCAGTGGTATAGATCTTCAATTTGCCTCCTTGAATTATGATTTCTAATGGTGGAAAGTATTAGAGAAAGGAGAAGCCCAGGGCACCAAATGAGAGAATAGAAAACTAAAACCATTTCCCATATTCCTTACCCCCTATTTATACCCTTCCTATAGCCCACTAATGGGCCTTCCCAAATCAACCCATTATGGCTCTCCAAACCTGAACAACCAACCGAAAAACCTTAAAACAGTGATTCCTCCCAAACCTCTGAGCCAGATCTTTAATGTAACCACTCTACGGAAAGGAAATCATCAATTCCTTTCCAATAGCATAGGTCTCACTCTCTAATTCAACCTTAGTCAAAAGTTATGCTCAGTACAAGACTGACAAGGGCAAAATGGTCACAAATAAAATCGGTAAAAATTATGGACATGTCTCATATCTCCATAAGAAACATATTAAAAGATGAGAATGATCCAACCCTCATGGAATAAAATAAAATTATTTTACGATCTTCTGATACGTAAAATGCGGGTTGTTACAATGTAGACCTAAGCCCTCCCTCACAACTGGGGCGGCAGACAACATCCTAGGAAACCCTGTGACGTCTCCATGAATTATCCTTACTACCCCAGAAAAAAGACGAAGCCAAAGGGAGGAAGGTACGAAAGAACGACAAAGTGGGTGTGATGGCTGCAAAGACATACGACCCAATAGAATCAAGCACCGACTTGGCAAGGACCAACCTACCAACTTGAGATAAGAGGGTCAAGTTTCATCTCAAAATCTTTCCTCTTGCTTTATCAGCGAGGAAATCGAAAAGCACATTGTGTTTACCGCCAAATAAAGGAAAACCCCAGGATATTAAGAAGAACAGAGGTAAAACTAAAACCCGAGAAGGCCTCGATCCAAAGACCTTCCTAAGATCCATGGAACTAGGGGGAACGAAATAGCTCTTCAAACCATTGACCAACTGGCCCGAGTATTGGTTGGAATAGTAGGTGAAAGAAAAGAGCAGGCGAATGGAGAGACGGTGACCATTAGAAAATATAATGATGTCAACTGCGAAGGATAGAGAAGAAATCCCAGGACAACCACTGTAATCTGACCAACGATCGTAAGAGTGCGAACCCCACGAACCAACGTCTCAACAGCAATAACAAAGAGAGAAGGGGAAAGGGGACCACCTTGCCTCAGCACTTTTTGAGAAAGAAAAAGCCTTTGGTCGCTCCATTGATACGAATAGAGAACAAGCAATACGAGATAAATTTCCGAACAAAATCGTTGAACGGATTAGGAAAACCAAACGATCGGAGAACCCGAATGATGAAAAAACACGATATACGGTCATAAGCTTTTACCATGTCAAGATTAATGACAACATTGGAGCCACGAATATTGCGATAGATATGGGAAATCAACTCTTGGTCAAGGAGGACATTATCAGTGATCAGATGGCCTTTGATAAAGAAGGCTTGAAAAGAAGATATGATATGACCTAGAATAGGTGCGAATCTGATTAGATAAGATCTTAAATATGACTTTGTTCAACAAGTTACAAAGACTATTAGGAAATCCATTCTACGGTTTCAATGACAACAACTATAAATTGGAAATCGTACATATATATATATATATATATATATATATATATATATATATATATATATATATATATGTTTATGCAGGTTACCTACAAGATCAACTCAAATAAGCAATGATAATAATGCTCAAGAACAAGCAAAGGCTATACAAGAGATTACAAATCGATCGAAGAAACAACAAATATGCACAAGAAGGCCAACAATAAAAGATACATGGTATCAGATGTTTGGAAACTTCAACCAGATGTCCGGTATCATATTCGGAAAATTCTGAAACAAACATAATACGTCTGACATAAAGTTCCAAATGTCTGACCTGGAGTTCAGGCTGCAAATTTGAACTGCAACTGTCACATTCGAATGGCCATCTTTGTTTCTCTTCGCTGCAACTCTTCATTACCAACAGGAAAAACCTTATAATAATCATACATGGCCATAAATTTTCAGGATAACTCTCTACAACTATGTATAGTATCAAGAATTAAGAAAACAAGCACTGACCTTACTTACCGTGCGATCTCTATACTTAGTACTCTAAGAATCTATTCTCTTGCGCTCTAGCAATCTAAATCCACAAGTATTCTTTTACATACTCTTGCTCTTCACTGTAAATTATATTTGAAGATATATTGGAAGCTATTGTACTCATTTGTCACTATCTGTGTTGTATTAGACCATACATTTGACAAAAATAGCTTATTGTAACTAAGCTTATTCCTCCGGACGAAGCGAGGGTTTTGTTGAGAGTAGAATTCCAAAGGGAAACTTGGGGACTGGACATAGGGAGGGAGGTTTGAACCAGTATAAAATCCTGGTATGCATTTTCCATATTTCTTTATTCTCTACTAATTTAATTATATCATACTTATTAGCGCACACACACAAAATTATATATATACACACGCGCGCGCATACACACACACACACACACATATGCTTATACGCTACACAATCCACCCCATAGATTTTTTCCAATTGGCATCAGAGCATGTTTTTGATCAAACTACAATAACACGTATTTGTATCACACTAACATGGCATGTACATTTCAAAAAGGTCAATTTACAGCACGTCCCTCACTTTTTAATAACTTCAATTATGCATATTGGACAACTCGTATGCAAATTTTTATGGAAGCTAACAGTTTAGACATTTTTCCTACTACTTAAAATAAATACGGAGCACCTACCATAGATATGAGTACGTAGATCGATGTTAAAAAAATTGCAATCTCAAATAATGCAAAAGTTTTGAATGTTTTATTTTGCTCTTTAGATAAAAATGAAGTCATGTTATGTAACACTGCATATGATATTTGGCGTACCTTACAAGTAACAAAAGAAGGTACAAACAAAGTCAAGAAGACTAAGATTTCAATTTTACAAAATCAATTCTCATCATTCAAAATGAAACAAAATGAATCTATTGTTGATATGTATTCTAGATTCCAAACTATTCAACATAATCAAATGGCACAATGAGTTAAATTTACTGATTTGGATTTAGTATCTCAAATACTCAATTCTTTAACTTTTGAGTGGGAAAGAAAAATTTTAGCTATAGAAGAGGATAACGACCCTTCAACACTCAAAGTTGAAGAATTGTTAGGAAACTTAATATCCTATGAAGCTAATTTGCAGGCTAGAAAAGAACAAAATACAGAGAAGAAAAACATAGCGTTTCAAGCTAACAACGAAGATTCAGATTTAGATGAAGAAGAAATAATATTCATCACAAAAAATTATAACAAATTCAAGAAATTTCGAAAAATGACCAAGTTTCAAAAAGGAGGAAAACCTAATTCATCAAATCAAACATCTATGAAATGCTTTGAGTGCGATCAGTTTGGGCATATGAAGAAAGACTGTAATGTCCCGTATTTTCAACGATATAATAATTAGTTTATTTAATTATTTGAATATTGGTTTGGTAATTCAAAACGAGTAGAATTTAAATATTTAGATTTTATTTAATTAATATAATAATTAAATAACATATTTAAGTCTGAAATAATTAGAATTAGCTGAAATAGCAATATTGTGTGAAATGGGAAAATTCAAATATATAATTCAGTTTAGAATTGAATTAGAATAACGAATATATTTAAATAACGACAGTTTGAGCGTATGAATTATAATATAATTATAATCGAGCTCGAAATGGAGCGGCAGCTCGCTATTTGGCGATTTGAACTTCAACTGAATATACAGGGTCCATTTTAAATCGGATTTCAGTGAAACAAGAAACGTTAAGAGCTGGTGAAGTATATTTTTCTAATGGAAGAGAAAAATCGGGATTTCATTGTGTAGATTTTGATTTATGTCCAAATAAAATTTAGAAAAGTCGCCATAGAATCCCTTTATAATGCATAACTATTTATAAAGGGATTTAAATATAAATTGAATATCGATTTGACCCGGATTTGAAATATCGAGTTAGAAATTCATATAGGAATACTCTGGAGCTATATGATATTCTATTGTGAATATATATGATAATATTTATTTTTAAATATTTAATTTAATTATTTTGAAATATGTTTATATATTTAAATGGGTTATTTAGAGCTTTAAAAATAGCCAGTTCTGCAAACGACCTCCGTTTTCGACGAAACTAATTTTGTTGGATCCATAATATTAAATTATTGTTAGATTTCAATTTCCAAGATTTTTAGAGTCAGTATGTGGCCGTACCAGATTTTAATGTGAAAAACAGTCAATATTTTGATGGTTAAAAATACGCTGTGTGAGCAAACGGAGTCGGAATTCGATGAAACCAGTTTCGTTGGGTCCGTAATATCGGACCGTAGCTGCATGCCCATTTTCATGATTTTTGGATATCGTTTGTGATCGTGAGGATTTTCAAATGATAATTACAACAACGATTGCTTAAAAATCAATATCAAAATGGAGTAAAAAAATAATAAAACTATACTATATAATACCCTTAAACTTTCTAAACCTAGCCTCACTTTGTTTCTATAGTCAAACAATTTTCCCGTCGACAATTTCTCTTTTCCAAAACATGAAGGAATGGAACTTTTAAAAATCCAAAGAAATTCATACTAAAATCAATAGATCATATTATCTATATATTTCTATTCCTGGTGTTATGCTCTTCGACCTTGTATAGATTATACGGGATGCGATTTAGATTTTTGGGGCGCGATGTTTTACAGCAGTAGCTGTTTGGTTCTAGGGTTCCAAATTTTAGGGTAATCCAAGTGCTTATTCGCGAAATAGAGTACGAATTTGGATTCAGCGTGTATGTGAGCTCCTTGATGAAAAGTTAAAAGAGGTGCGGTACAAAAAAGGGTCGCGGTCTCGTTCTGGCCATGGAGTCGCGGCAGAAAACGCGAGTTGCTGGGGTGTCTCGAGCTTGACGGAAATGGTATGGACTGGTGCAGATTCTTGAAGTGAGGAGTTTGGGATGATTTTTTTGGATTTTTAATGAAGAATGGATGGAGCGAATGTTTGGAAATGGTCATTGAATAAGAGGACCGGTCCTGTACCGAGCGTGAAGAAGAAGGAATGATCAGCGTCGAATTAGAATTAATTATGTGATTAGTGAATAATATAGTACTTATGTAATTAGTTCATGATTTAGTGGAAGCATGGATGATCGAAGATGGGAAATGGCGCAATGGCCTTCAAATGGGAGCAGCGTGATTTTCACGGATTGGGGAAGAAGAGAGCGGGTCAATGGAGTGCGTATTGGGTCGGGTGTGGAAAAAGGGTAAAGCCCATTTAATTAAGTTTATCCATGTTTTAATAATTTAAAAATATGTACACTAACTGGTAAACCTCATATCTTATCTATACGTGATCGAAATTCAGTGAAACAAGATCCGTTGGGATCATATGGATGGTGGCTACGAAATGGAACTGACGGGGAGTGAATCGAAGCTCGTTACAATTTATAGCGAAATAAATTGTCTGTCTGAATCAAGCGATGGTTATCGTAATTAACAATGATCATCCAATGTGAGTAAATATCAATATTCTGATCAATTTATATTTTTATAACGTATTTTTAGAACTGATAAATGTTGGTTGAATTCTATGTGTTGACTGTTTGATTGAACTGCTAGTTGATTGGTTGAAATTAAAGATAACGATATATATATATATATATATATATATATATATATATATATATTTCGTTAATCAAATATTGATTCTGGTTATCAGAATATTTCGTATTGAAATGAAGTTGATGTCAATTATATTGTTTAACATCTGTGATGCAGGGAAACAGGTTAGAGGGATCCAACTGGATTCCTCAATATTTATAATATTGTTCTTTTCTTATATTGTAATATATGATGTGATACATAATCTGTTGTTGATCATGTGTGTTGACTGATATTGATCATTGTGAATTGGTATTTTAAATACCGTAAGGAATACTGGGATATAGAAAAGGTGATTTTCAAAGTGTATTTTGAAAATAAAGTATTTATATAAAATCAATGGATTTTATATATAAAAGGAAAAGGATTTTATAAAGTGTATATTTTTATAAAATCAAAGAACAACCATAAAAGGAAAATATTTGTGAAAACAAATATAAAAGGGAAATATTTGTGAAACAAATAGAAAAGGGAATATTTGTAAAGCATTTACAAATAAAATTGAAAAGGAAATATTTGTAAAACATTTACAAATAGAATTGAAAATGAAATATTTGTAAAACATTTACAAACAGAATTGAAAATGAAATATTTGTAAAACATTTACAAATAGAATTGAAAAGGGAATATTTGTAAAACATTTACAAATAGATTTGGAAAGGGAATATTTGTAAAACATTTACAAATAGAATTAAAAAGAAAATATTTATTTGTTAAATAAATAGGATTGGAAAAGAATACTTATTTGTTAAATAAATAGAATTGAAAAGGAAATATTTATTTGTTAGACAAATAAAATTATAAAAGAAATATTTATTTGGAAAATAAATAGGATTAGAAAAGGGAATTAACGAGATATAAAAGAGTTATGAGAAGATTGTTTAAAGTGGATATCATAATAGAGTTGATTGAATATTAGTTATTCGAGTAGAGTTAATTGAAAGGAGGAATTAATCGAATATTAGTTATTCAAAGTGAGTTATCGAATATTAGTTATTCGAAGTGAGCTATCGAATATTAGTTATTCGAAGTGAGTTATCGATTATTATTTATTCGAAGTGAGTTATCGAATATTAGTTATTCGAAGTGAGTTATCGAATATTAGTTATTCAAAATGAGTTATCGAATATTAGTTATTCGAACAGATTTATCGGATATTAGTTATTCGAAAGGAGTTAATCGAATAGAGGTATTCGAAAAGGAGTTGATCAAATATTACTTATTTGAAAAGGAGTTAAATCAAAAGGAGTTAATCAGTTTGAGTAAATCAATTAGAGTTGATCGATTAGAGTTACCAGTTAAAGTTGATCGATTAGAGTTGATCGATTAGAGTTAACCGAATATTAGTTATTCGAATAGAGTTAAATGGAGTTAATACGAAAATTAGTTATTCGAATAGAGTTAAATGGAGTTAATCGAATATTAGTTATTCGAAAGGAGTTAATCTAATATAGTTTATTCGAAAGAAGATCATCGAATATAGTTTATTCGAAGAAAGGAGTTAATCGAATAGAGTTTATTTGAAAGGAGTTAGTCGAATATAGTTATTCGGAAGAGAGATTATCGAATATAGTTTATTCGAAAAAGAGATTATCGAATATTAGTTATTCCAAGTGAGTTAACTGAATAGAGTCTATTCGAAAAGGAGTTATCGAATAGAGATTTTTCGAAAGAGAGTTATACTTTGAAATTCGATTATATTGAATGTAGGAAAGTACTATTCACTTTCCGGTTTTTAAATCAAGATTTATATATAAATAAATTAGTTGTTTGTTTATTTATTAGAATTAAGATTAGATATTTTAGAAGTAGAATTTATAACGTTTTCGTTATAAACAAATGTTTTTCATACAAAGTGGTTTCGTAAACTGAAACCCAAGAACTTGATAAGTAGTGATTGTTAAAAGTTAAGTGATGACCTTTATCTATTTCAAGGATGAAAGCGTCGTTCAGTTAAGGTCTAAGAGGTAGTCATACCCCAACTTGATTGGCTTCGTTTTTAACTAAGGAATGGTTAAGGTTCGATAGTGAAGGTTGGTTAAGTGAAATTAGTTAATCAGTGTAATATTTGAGTGGCATAGCGATGTTCTATCTAAACATCTGTTTAAATCCAATGAATGAGTTTGGAAACATCTTCCCAATATAATCAGAGATATTTTCCAATCATAGAGACAGAAATGTTTGATGATAAAGAATACTGGAATGACAGTGATATGTGCAAAAGAGATGGAAATGTTTTCCAATGATTAATAACGTATATTTTCTAAATTTAGAAAATAAGGAATGTTGAATATATGGAAACATGAAATAAACAAATTAATGGACTAAAGATATAAATGTTAAATGATGATTTGATCGATATAGTTTCCATTTGGAAATAATATCATTGTTTGCACATGTGTTTTTCTTTGATAGTTAACTCACCAACTATCAAAGTTTTTGACCATTTTTCCGTCGTTAATACGGAGAGACCGGAATCAAAGATGTTATCTGAAAACCACACCATATGGGCGTTAACATTGCGATCAAATATGATGAAGATAATTGAAGACGAATTTATGCAAGGGTTTGTCCAGTCCCAGGACGACCTATATGGAAGAATGTGTTGTATATAACGGTGTTGTATACCAACAATTATATGATTTTTGTTTGATGATAACAACCAAATATATATTAATATAAATGTGTTTGTTACTGTACTGTTTTATATATACATCACAGACAAGAATATAATATTTATATTTAAATGGAATACGACTGTACAGACATAGGTATAATTTTACAGTATTCTATTTAAATTGAATATTCTATTTCAATAACTAAACAGTACATCTTTTTATAACTCCACTATTTAAACACTTAACTTGAAATTGTACTTGTATATAAACTGAATACAATAAATAACTTTGTTTGAACACAAGTTTGAACACAATAAAATAATATTTTATTTCAAACAATTTTGTTTTTTACAAATATCAGTACAATATTCTTTTTCATTCACAGCTCCTACAACACCCATTCGATTATACATTTTCATAGAATCAAATACGGACACTTTCACTGTTACACACACTGTTCTTGTTTTCTGCCTTCTGCCTTCTGCCTTCGGTCTTCACAGCTTTCAGTCCAGTCACGTTAGTCCAGTCATCATCTTCTGCTTACCTGTCAAGTAAAGCAGAAACACACACAATAATCTTGAACAGAAATAATTTCATACTCTAGCAAATATTATTTTTAAAAAAAAATTGCCTCAGTTTTCTGGTGTGTTTCTCATCATTTTTCATGACTTGATCTGATTCATCTGTGTCTAGTCAGTTTGTATATGTATAGTACAGGGACAGGAAATCTTGTCTGATGGTTGCATATACACACGTGTATAGATATACACGTGTGCACTGCCTCGCCAATCAATGTACAATTGTGGAGCTGTCACATGGACCAAGCTCGACACAGAGAAATGGACAAGTGAATACAACAACCAAGGTGTCGAGTCAAGGATGTTAAATCAAGTACAAAGCAACTCAACACAAAGGGCCGAGGCAACACAAAATCATGAACAAGTCAAAATGGCAAGAGACAAAGTGCAGCATGCTCAAGTCAGCAAGCAAAAGTGGTACATGGACGAAGACAAATATACAAGTGCATGGTGCAGTGCAAAACAGTAGGGTGATGCTAGCAATTGGTCGAGAAGTTCAGAATACATAAGAATGCAAGAGCATCAAGGAAGCATGGTTTACATGGCTACTGAAATGCAACTCAGTAGACAAGGAGCACAAGCAGCATATAACAGAGTTCACATTTCAAGTGAAACAGCAAATGGCATGTCAGGGTGATAACTCAAAGTGGTAATAACATGTACTGGTGCAACAACATGGGTCTTTCATGGACACAAGTGTATGTGCACAAATTCAGGTTCACAGCAACAAGCATGGAATGAATCAGCAAATCATTGAGTAAGTACAGTAAGTGTTAAATGTGTCGAGGGTGTTAACATGCCACAAACAAGACATGGCAGCAAAGAAGAAATGTAGCATCTACTTAGCAGTGTATATAAACAAACAGTTTTTTTAACTAAACATGGCAGCAAAGTTTTTTTTATAAATCAACTCGATCATGGCTCAGCAAAGATTCACAATGGCAATGCCAGCAGTACAACATAGCAATACCGTGGAGCTTTGTACATGAATGGTGCAAGTAAGTCATGAAAGCAAAACACACTTCATCATGACTGCATGTATAATGAGGCAACAAGGTACAACCATCAAAACAGTGTATTAATTTCAAGTGCAAGTGCAAGTAAATATCAGTATGGAAAACTGGTCGAGCACAAGCAAGTAAAAGTGCATTTTCAGATCATATTCAAAACAGTGAGCATACATGGCAGAAGCAACAACATAACAGATACAAACCAGCATGGATGAATGATGCAGACAATTTGAGTCGAGCACATCACAGTCCACACAGGCAAGGCACAAACCAGCAACATGAATATATGAAGATAGCTTGAAGGTGCACATTTATATAGAGATTGTTTTTCATGTACAACTAAGACACAGGGCAATACTCATCACACAGGAAAATGGATGCAAACAAATGCAAGCATGTTTTTTAAAAAGGATTTGCATATGGGATGATATCAATGCAAAGTTTCCTGAAATTGTATATTGAATGCAGTAATTCAGTGTTAATTTTTTTTTGGCAAGAAAAGAAGTTAATTGATCTCCAGAAAATTACAAAATCACATGCAAGATTTCAGGAATGCAGAATTCCATCAAGGGACCACAACATCTAATTCGAATTCATTCCCAGAAAACAAATCAGTAAATAATATTTGGCAAGTTTTGTATTTCAGAAATGGACAGAAGCATCTTTGACACAAAAATTTATTCAGGGACAAAATCACAGTTTTATGTTTGGCAAGATCAAAGAATCATTCACGCAAGGATTTATTTATGGCAACATAAATTCAATCATATTCAAAGGGGACCACAGTTTTTAATTCTCAAAATGTTTCCAGTTTTTGATCGATATACTTTTCAGAAATCCATTCAGATATCTCGCAAGGGTAAAAAGGGGTGCAATTCACTTTCCTGAATTAATTCAATCGAGAATTTCAAAAAGGGGAAACCACAAATTATCAGATCGAGACATATACGAAATCAGAGTTAAATCGTAGGTTTTTTTACCCTATATAACTACACCAATTCATCACTGGCGTTTAGTATCGAAAAACCACAATCCACTCAAGAACAAAAAGGATTCAAATCAAAATTATTTTACCAGAGTTTTCGATCGCAAGAAGGACCAAATCAATTGAGAGAACACGAGCCAAATCGTCGATCAGAGATAGCGTCGAAGCAATCAAAGAAACCACAACAACATCACATTAATCATCGTGATTTGGGGGACAACAGAGAAAACCCTAGCTTTTGGGAACGAGGCCGCCATTTTTGTTTTCCAGAGAGATCGGGCTAAAAGAAAAAGGGGGTGCAACACAAAAAAAGGGGGGGCATCTTTGTTTTGAAAGGGGATGACCCTTTAATTTATCTCCTAGGGTTCTATTTTATTTATTTTGTATTTTGTTTTTTTTGTGTCATCATCATTTGTTTCTTTTTTTATTTCAACTAAAACTAGGGTTTATAGATTACTGGTCTGTAGTCTGGGAAAATCTGGTCTAGGGTACACAGACCAGTCTAGGGTTTTGAGCGTAGGGTTAGAATAGGAGCAGGGTTTGCGAGTGTACATGGTCTTGTATGCGGGATCTGTTCTATCATCTAGTAGGAACCTTAGAAATGCAGCAGTAGGCAGGGTTTTGCCGAAGCTGGGTATATCTGTGTGTGATTTATTTTCTGCATTTCTGTTTCTGCTATATTCTGTGATCTGTTTATTATTATATATCTTGTTATATTTTTAATTCAGTTAAAAACTGTGATAAACCCTATTCACCCCCCTCTAGGGTTAATCTAGATCCAACAAGTGGTATCATAGCAGGTACTTTTGTTTAACTCTAGAGTAATGGGTCATCTTAGCTGTCAGTCGATTGAGAGTCAGTCCATTTCATCTCCAACTATTTTCAATGGAACAGATTTTTTAAACTGGATATTTAAAATCTGTTAATATTAAATATTGGGATGTTGTTATCAATGGATTTGATAGTGTAGATATTACTTTCAATACCCGTGCTATGAAAATTATATTTGATTATCTTAGTACTGAACAGTTTAATCTTATCTGCCATTGTTTATCTGCACAGGAAATCTGGGATACTCTCAATACGAAGTATAGAAGATCTGACAATGGTAGCTCAAAACCCGAGAAAGTCAACTCAGATTCAGAGTTCTGTTTAACCGAGTTTACAAATGAAAATTCAGAAGGATCAGATGATGGAGAATCAACAGATGCTAAAACAGAAAATTTCTCTTACGAAGATTTAGTTTATATGTGCATTGATTTGACTAAATCTGTTGATAAACTCCAATCTAACAACAAATCTCTGAAATTTAAGAATTCTGAGTTGACCAGCAAAGTGGACGATTTGGAATTACAACTAGAACGTTTTAAAAATTCTTCAAATTCAGATTGCAAAAATTGTTTGAAATTGAAAACCAATCTTGATCATCTCAATAAAAATATTCAAAAGTTTGAAAAAGAAATTTTGATCTTAAAAGAGAACAAGATTGAGTTATCAAGTTTGAATAATTTTTTACAAAAGGAATTTGAAATTTTTAAGACTGATATATATTCCAAATTTGAAATTGCTGAAAAGGAAATTTTTTTGAAATCCGATTTGATTTTGAAAGAACTAGAAAACGAGATTGAAAAATCCAAGAAATTTGAGTTTGAAAAATAAAAACTTTTTGAATCTGAGATTGTCGAGTCCCAAGCCAAAATTAAATTGCTTGAAAATGAGAATTTGGTTTTGAAACAGTCCAATGCTGAACAGAAGATCGCTATAAATAATTGCTCAAATTTACTAAAAGAAAATAGCGATCTAAAATCCAAAATTCAACGATTAGAATACTCTTTGGATAAATTTTCTAATGGGGAAAAATCGTTGAATATGCTGTTACAAAACCAAGTTTCTATTGGAAATAAATCTGGTCTTGGCTTCGGGAAAAATGATGTTTTTGGAAAACAAAATTCAAATGATTTGAAAAATCCCTCAAACTGTTTTGGAAAGAACTGCTTAGAAAATTTGAACACTGAAAATTTCAAAGGACTTTTGAGTCAAAATTGTGATAAGAAATCGTTTTATAATAAACCATTTAAACATTCTTGGATTGTAACACCCCGAATTTCACTTAATATTAATGTTTAGTAATTAAAGAATAATTAATCTCAGACGTGAGAATTAAGGGAAAGGGGTTGCACCATTGTGTTCGTCTCGGAATTCTGGTTGAGATAGAGTCCGAGTTTGCGTGATTTGGACTTCGTATGAAGAAGTTATGGCCATCCGAAGTTTCAGAAAATTCAAAACAGATTTATAATATTCAAATTTCAAATTTCAGAAGAGGCGGGAAAATTCCCGCCAGACAGAGGGTGTCGACACTAGGGTCGACATGGGTGTCGACCCCCCCCCCCAGGGGTCGACCCCCCCTGTCGGTCAGTTTGGCCTGGGTGCACTGATTTGAGCTTTGGGCTGTGTTTTGGTGGTTTGTGACGAAATCTGACGGCTCTAAACTAAATTACGGTTAATCTAAGGGCCTAAACTACATCCTAATTCTATAAATACACCCTAAGACTACCCTAATTCATACTAAAAATAGATACAACATCGTTATGCCGTCAAAATGCAACTTGAAGGAGCCTCCATCAAATTGTAGAAGAAGATAGCTTCTCAAATCAACTTTTAATCAACTCTAGCAACTTAATCTTCTTCATTGGAGTGTTAATCAACAAGTTGTGAGTTTCTATGCCTTTAGCAAGCAATTGCTAAACTAATTATGATAGGATATAATGAGGTTATGGTTATGTATGTGGATCAATGCAAGTTATGCAAGTCATATGCTATGTGTTCATGATGTTATGCAAGTTATGCAAGTCATAAGCTATGTGTTCATGATGTTATGCAAGTTATGCAAGTCATATGCTATGTGTTCATGATGTTGTGCAAGTTATGCAAGTCATATGCTATATGTTCATGATGCTAGTTATGTAAGTTTTATGCTATGTGTTCATGATGCTAGTTATGCAAATCACTATGATAAACATTGATCCATTATGACACCATGTTATGCAAATTTGGTGTTTGATTATATGCAAGTTCATATATGACGTGTTATGCATGTTTGGTGTTTGATTATATGCAAGTTCATATATGACATGTTATGCAAGTTTGGTGTTTGATTATATGCAAGTTCATATATGACATGTTATGCAAGTTTGGTGTTTGATTATATGCAAGTAACATGTGCAAGTTTACACCTTTGTATGATATGCATACATATGCAAGTTAACCCCTTTGTATGTCATACATACATATGCAAGTTTACCCCTTTGTATGACATAAGTAACTTATGCAAGTTACCCTCTTTATGACATAAGTGATTCATGCAAGTTTGGGTTGATTATTTATGCTAGTTGGGTTTGATGCTATATGCATGTTGACACCTTTAAAACCCATGTTGACACCCTAATACCACCCTAATTCATACTAAAATTGGAGACAACGTCGTTATGCCGTCAAAATGCAACTAGAAGGAGCCACCAATAAATTAAAGAGGGAGATAGCTTCTCAAATCAACTTCTAATCAACTCTAGCAACTTAATCTTCTTCATAGGAGTGCTAATCAACAAGTTGTGAGTACTATAGCCCTAATGACCAATTGTTGAAATGATTATGATAGGATATAATGAGGTTATGGCTATGAATGTAGATCAATGCAAGTTATGTTATCATATGCTATGTGTTCATGATGTTAGTTATGCAAGTTTGATGTTATATGTTCATGATGTTATGCAAGTTATGCAAGTCATATGCTATGTGTTCATGATGTTGTGCAAGTTATGCAAGTCATATGCTATGTGTTCATGATGTTATGCAAGTTATGCAAGTCATATGCTATGTGTTGATGATGTTATGCAAGTTATGCAAGTCATATGCTATGTGTTGATGATGTTATGCAAGTTATGCAAGTCATATGATATGTGTTCATGATGTTATGCAAGTTATGCAAGTCATATGCTATGAGTTCATGATGCTAGTTATGCAAATCACTATGATAAACATTGATCCATTATGACACCATGTTATGCAAGTTTGGTGTTTGATTATATGCAAGTAACATGTGCAAGTTTACACCTTTGTATGATATGCATACATATGCAAGTTAACTCCTTTGTATGTCATACATACATATGCAAGTTTACCCCTTTGTATGACATAAGTAGCTTATGCAAGTTACCCTTTTTATGACATAAGTGATTCATGCAAGTTTGGGTTGATTATTTATGCTAGTTGGGTTTGATGCTATATGCATGTTGACACCTTTAAAACCCATGTTGATGCTAATGTTATGCAAGTTGAACCCATTGTATTTGTGATGAATCTTCCCTTTTAAGTATGTCATGTTAGCGAATTACGTGGGGAACGATGGGGTTAATATTCATGTTAATAAAATGGTGTGAAGTTGGTATGATTATGCATACCATAAAGTGGATGGACATAATTGAGTTAATTATGTACATCGTTAAATTTGTAATTAATTAGGGATAATTAATACAAATTATGGGGGTGATTAATTAGGTGTAATTAATCGACTAAGACACGAGGTTGGACCCTTTTGTAGCATAAGACTGCTCGGAACCGACCGGCAAATCCAGCGGCTACAAATGATTGGCCCAATGTGAGAGGTCTTAGGCATAAACTAAATACGTGACAAGTGTAAAGACACGAGGTTAGACTCTGTTATGGCGTAAGGCTGCTCGGAACTGACCGACAAATCCAGCTGCCATAAAAGACAGTCTAATGTGAGAAGTCTATACAAAGGTTACGTTCTTAATCAATTAAGAAACACTTAACCAGATAAGCATGTAGTGGGGCATGAGGGGTTAAGTGGGTGCCTTGGGTGGCATGTGGAAATCAAGTAAGTGCCTTGGGTGGCATGTGGAAATCTAGTGGGTTGCCTTGGGTGGCAATAGAAAATACGATTAGAATATTTAACCAAGTGGAAACATGTAAATAAACATGATTAAAGGGTTAAGTGGGATGCACTAGAAAAAGGGACAAGCTTAGGTGGGTAGCTTGTGGGGGCCCATTTCAACCAGTAACCCATATGTATCTTATTGGGCTCGACCCATGTCGAGGACGGGACACGCGTACTGGGCTTGACTATAAGAGGCCAAAACGGGTTAGCGGTGGCAACGCAAGTCCAACGGGTTTCATATGCGTATGTGGGCCCGGGCTGGTAGGTAAGACGTTGTTGCATCATGTAGGTATAAGCCGTGCACCGTTGGTTGTATCGGGTTGCCACTTTGGGAAGTGATACACCCCACTGTGGGGCCAGCACGGGTATCTACGTTAGGGAGCCGATCGCTTGGGGAGTAGTGGGTACACCTAGTGGAGATAGGGGCAGACGACACCTATGTGGTCAGCAAGGGGTACACGAAACTACTAGTTATATTTTCTAAGTCCTTGGGTGGGATCAACCTTTAAATAGGAATGACAGGTGTGGTGCAGTGTAGTAATTACCCTTGGATGGGTAGATGCGTCTTTACTGTTATCTTAGTTCATCCTATGTCTAGTTGGCTGCTTAGTGTAGTCATTTATCCCCAGTCATCACCGTACCAAGTTTATATCATACCCTAATTACTTTAATGATTGTATTGTTAAAGTTATAGGGCTCACTCAGACTTATGTCTGACCCCGTTGTTTTTATCTTTTTCCCAACCCACAGGTTCTCAGAGTGAGCCTAGCACTTGTGGGCTTTGATCAGATTGCTTTATCTATCTTTTGGAGCTTGGACCGTGATGTAAAGCCCAGCTTATCTTTTTCTATTATGGCTATTAGTTATGTAGTGGGATTATGTACTTATGTTTTATCAGGATGGATATTTAGTACTTGACTCTTGTTTTAGTTGGTTTTGATATGTAACCAAACATGTTTATCTTCTGCTGCAATGAAATGATGTTTTAGATTTCAAGTATTATTTATATCTGTCTTGTTGTAATTTCTCTGTTCTATATTCACTTAAAATACTCCACCAAAGTTAAGGCATTCCCTTAGTGAGTGTCCTTAGCGGGTGTGGGGTGTTACATGGATCCTAAAAAATAAAACGGGCTTCGTCAAGTTCAAACAGATTTGGGTTCCTAAGGGTACGAAAGTTAATTCTAATGGTTTGTTATATAATCATGTCTGGGTACCAAAACATATGAATACAGCTGTGAGTGGTTTTACAAACTTTGTTAGACCACTCGATCCCCTGAATTGTTAGGTACCGAAGGAGGCTGAGGAACTGCTTTGCAAAAGAGAATTGAATTCGAGCTGCTCAATATTCCTGTATCATCCATAGTTCCTTAGCCAAGCTTGTTGAGTTAGAGATTCTGCTTTACATTGGATTCTGGTATGATCTCTAAACCCACCTTTGTATATTCTCTTTGTTTTCTTATTTTCTATGATTATTCCTTCCTCTACCCCCTTCTGTTTTTTTGATTTGACACTGCCATATTCTTCTTTGTCTGTACTTCTTAAACTTCCAATTGTAGAATTCATGATTTTCTGGAAATATGCTTTATTTGTATAAAATCATCGTGTGTTAATCATTTCCATATCCTGAATTTGAACTTGTATATATCTGCAATTGTTTTGAAGTTTAGTTTTCTGATTTCTGAATTCATAATAGTGTTGATGTATTCTTGTCATATCTTGAACACTATTAATTAGAATTCTAAATTCTTGAAGATCTGAAAATTTGATGAAGATTCACACACCACCGCTGTTTTGAGTTTCCTCTAATTCATTTTAGAAAAGTTTGAAATATTATACTCATTACAGCACACTGTTATTTATCAGTTGTGACAATTCTAGTAATTTTCAGATTGGCTTGAATATTATTTTTGAAATATCTTGTCTCAGTGATACATCTTAAAATTCATTTTTATTCATGATTAGTACAGTTGAAATTAGTTTGTTTGAAATCATCTAAAATTCTTGATATTTTGAATCTCACACACCTCCTAAATTTGAAATTATCAACCTTGTGTGACTGATTCATTATATCCCAGAACTTGACATTGATTCAAGTGATTTCAAATAAATTACTTTAATTTTCTAGTTCATGAATACCTCTCAAATTTGATGTGAATGATCTGAATTTAATCTCACACTTGTCAGAGATACTTGTGAAAATTTCTTTTGTAAAACTGGTCTTAAAATCCTCTGTTATTCCATGATTATTTGGTTAGAATATCTGTTTGTTTAAAATCATTTGAAATTATTGATTTATTGAATCTCACACATATCTTGAATTAAAAAAAAATTACAATCTAGTGTGATCGATTCATTGAATCCTGATATCTTCATCTTCCATCAAATGGTTTAAAATAGACAATATTTTTAAATCTGGGATCATGAATCAGCTTTTGTGACCATCTGAAACTTATGTGAAACGTTTTATGACAAGTCTGATTCATGACTGATGTCTTGTGCTACTTTGATATTGTTTTTGAAAATATGTTGAAAATTGCTTGTTTATGATTTGATTGCTGCTCTGATATTGTTCTTCAAATAACTACTTGTTCTTATCTGCTACTCTAATAAATGTACTAAATTTGTCTGGCTGGGTTTGTGTTTAAATTTCTTTGGTCTGAGATATCCATGATAGTCCATCAGGGTGTAATTAAATTCCTCGATAAAGGAGACTACAATTGGTATCAGCTTTTCCACTCTTCTGTTTTTTGAATTATCATCCTGTACAGATTCAATTTTTTTTGTATAAATCTGTTTAATTTCCTCTTGTAATTGATTTTCAATTTTAAAATTATTTATTGATTATTCATTCAGAAATTGAAATCAATATCCAAATTGAACTGTATTTATAATTCATCAAAAAATATTATCAGAATTTAAAATTGTGATGAATTGTGACTGCAATATATTTCACAACAAGAGGAGATTCGATTTAAATTTTTTCATGATGGTTGAACGTTTATTATAATATCTTTGAACTGGCAATTATTTCACGACCATCTTCATTATCTATCATCATTCTGCCATCCATCATGTTTTTTATATTAATGTGAAGAGTTTAATATTTTTTAAAAATCATCTTGAATAAACAGTGAAAATATCTGTGATGGAATTGTGGTTATACTATTATTCAGAATTAGTGATAATTGAAAATTTTCAACGATCTCGTACAGTTGATCATATTTCATAATATAATTAATTTAGAATTTTATTTCACAGTCCATTTCAGTACCTACCACATTTCTATCATTCATATTGGTTACATATATCGAGGAGTTTTTTTTTCTTTTATAAAGCTGAAAATGATAAAAATATAATTAATATATAAGAGTGTCTCTAATCTCATTTAAAAATCCAAGCTCTGGTTATGCATGGTTATGAGACGTCTTATAATTTAAGCTGCGACTGATCCCATTTAAAAATCCAAGCTCTGGTTATGCGTGGTCAGTGTGCTCTTAAATAAAAAAGAAAAAGAAAAAGGAAAAATGTGCTATAAATATATATTAATCTGAAATTCTCCTCAGAGTATAAAAACCAGCCTATCAATCCATCTTTCTAATCTGTGAAATATGTTGAAATCTTATGATGTATTATGATTTGTTGATTGATAGGTATTGAGATTTGAGATTATTCAATTTTGTCACTTAATTTGAATTATTAATTATAGTCCAAATCCATCACTATTTTTGAACTCCATTTTTATAAAATTCTTTGGAAAATAATCAGAACTCGTTTTTTTTTAACTCTCCTCATTTTATATAAAATTCATCGTAAATCTGTTGTTCTCTACAATGTGAAATATACCACCTGTTCTCATAATATTATGATTTTTGTTTGACTAATTACGATTTATGATGGCTGGTCTTCCTCTTAAGCTGAAATTATATTTTTAGTCATTTTTCATCTATATTTTAAATTCTGTATCCTTTTGATGATAACAAAAGGGGGAGAATGAGTTGAGATTTTGATTTATGAGTGAATACTTTATAAATATTTTTAATTTTGAAAATTTATTATTATTCAATCTTCACTTTTCACTCATGCACAGTTATAGGGGGAGTTCTCTGTTGTAGGGGGAGCTAATAAATAGGGGGAGTTCAATATTCACTGTCAAACACATTTGTTGCGATAAAAATCTTTTACTTGTTTGTCATCATCAAAATGGGGAGATTGTTGTATATAACGGTGTTGTATACCAACAATTATATGATTTTTGTTTGATGATAACAACCAAACATATATTAATATAAATGTGTTTGTTACTGTACTGTTTTATATATACATCACAGACAAGAATATAGTATTTATATTTAAATGGAATACGACTGTACAGACATAGGTATATTTTTACAGTATTCTATTTAAATTGAATATTCTATTTCAATAACTAAACAGTACATCTTTTTATAACTCCACTATTTAAACACTTAACTTGAAATTGTACTTGTATATAAACTGAATACAATAAACAACTTTGTTTGAACACAATAAAATAATATTTTATTTCAAACAATTTTGTTTATTACAAATATCAGTACAATATTCTTTTTCATTCACAGCTCCTACAACACCCATTCGATTATGCATTTTCACAGACTCAAATACAGACACTTTCATTGTTACACACACTGTTCTTGTTTTCTGCCTTCTGCCTTCTGCCTTCGGTCTTCACAGCTTTCAGTCCAGTCACGTCAGTCCAGCCATCATCTTCTGCTTACCTGTCAAGTAAAGCACAAACACACACAGTAATCTTGAACAGAAATAATTTCATACTCTAGCAAATATTATTTTAAAAAAAAAATTGCCTCAGTTTTCTGGTGTGTTTCTCATCATTTTTCATGACTTGATCTGATTCATCTGTGTCTAGTCAGTTTGTATATGTATAGTACAGGGACAGGAAATCTTGTCTGATGGTTGCATATACACACGTGTATAGATATACACGTGTGCACTGCCTCGCCAATCAATGTACAATTGTGGAGCTGTCACATGGACCAAGCTCGACACAGAGAAATGGACAAGTGAATACAACAACCAAGGTGTCGAGTCAAGGATGTTAAATCAAGTACAAAGCAACTCAACACAAAGGGCCGAGGCAACACAAAATCATGAACAAGTCAAAATGGCAAGAGACAAAGTGCAGCATGCTCAAGTCAGCAAGCAAAAGTGGTACATGGACGAAGACAAATATACAAGTGCATGGTGCAGTGCAAAACAGTAGGGTGATGCTAGCAATTGGTCGAGAAGTTCAGAATACATAAGAATGCAAGAGCATCAAGGAAGCATGGTTTACATGGCTACTGAAATGCAACTCAGTAGACAAGGAGCACAAGCAGCATATAACAGAGTTCACATTTCAAGTGAAACAGCAAATGTCATGTCAGGGTGATAACTCAAAGTGGTAATAACATGTACTGGTGCAACAGCATGGGTCTTTCATGGACACAAGTGTATATGCACAAATTCCGGTTCACAGCAACAAGCATGGAATGAATCAGCAAATCATTGAGTAAGTACAGCAAGTGTTAAATGTGTCGAGGGTGTTAACATGCCACAAACAAGACATGGCAGCAAAGACGAAATGTAGCATCTACTTAGCAGTGTATATATACAAACAATTTTTTAACTAAACATGACAACAATGTTTTTTTTATAAATCAACTCGATCATGGCTCAGCAAAGATTCACAATGGCAGTGCCAGCAGTACAACATAGCAATACAGTGGAGCTTTGTACATGAATGGTGCAAGTAAGTCATGAAAGCAAAACACACTTCATCATGACTGCATGTATAATGAGGCAACAAGGTACAGCCATCAAAACAGTGTATAAATTTCAAGTGCAAGTGCAAGTAAATATCTAGTACGGAAAACTGGTCGAGCACAAGCAAGTAAAACATTTACAAATAGAATTGAAAAGGGAATATTTGTAAAACATTTGCAAATAGAATTGAAAAGGAAATATTTGTAAAACATTTACAAATAGAATTGAAGAGGAATTAATTGTAAAACATTTACAAATAGAATTGAAAAGGAAATATTTGTAAAACATTTACAAATAGAATTGAAAAGGGAATATTTGTAAATCATTACAAATAGATTCGAAAAGGGAATATTTGTAAAACATTTACAAATAGAATTGAAAAGAAAATATTTATTTGTTAAATAAATAGGATTGGAAAAGAATATTTATTTGTTAAATAAATAGAATTGAAAAGGAAATATTTATTTGTTAAACAAATAAAATTATAAAATAAATATTTATTTGGAAAATAAATAGGATTAGAAAAAGAAATTAATGAGATATAAAAGAGTTATGAGAAGATTGTTTAAACTGGATATCGTAAAAGAGTAAATCGAATTAGAGTTAATCGAATATTAGTTATTCGAGTATAGTTAATTTAAAGGAGGAATTAATCTAATATTAGTTATTCGAAGTGCGTTATCGAATATTAGTTATTCGAAGTGAGTTATCGAATATTAGTTATTCGAAGTGAATTATCGAATATTAGTTATTCGAAGTGAGTTATCGAATATTAGTTATTCGATGTGAGTTATCGAATATTAGTTATTCGAAGAGATTTATCGAATATAGTTTGTTCGAAAGGAGTTAATCGAATAGAGGTATTCAAAAAGCTATTGATCGAATATTACTTATTTGAAAAGGATTTAAAACAAAAGGAGTTAATCGATAGAGTTAATCAGTTAGAGTAAATCAATTAGAGTTAATCAATTAGAGTTAACCAGTTAGAGTTGATCGATTAGAGTTAATCGATTAAAGTTAATCGAATTAGAGTTAATTGAATAATAGTTGTTCGAATAGAGTTAAATGGATTTAATCGAATATTAGTTACTCGAATTGAGTTAAATGGAGTTAATCGAATATTAGTTATTCGAATAGAGTTTATTCGAAAGGAGTTAATCGAATATAGTTTATTCGAAAGAAGATTATCTAATATACTTTATTCGAAGAAAGGAGTTAATCGAATAGAGTTTATTCAAAAGAAATTAGTCGAATATAGTTATTCAGAAGAGAGATTATTTAATATAGTTTATTCGAAAAAGAGATTATCGAATATTAGTTATTCGAAGAGAGTTAATCGAATAGAGTCTATTCGAAAAGGAGTTATCGAATAGAGATTTTTCAAAAGAGAGTTATACTTTGAAATTCGATTATATCGAATGTAGGAAAGTACTATTCACTTTCCAGTTTTTAAATCAAGATTTATATATAATTAAATTAGTTGTTTTTTTATTTTTTCGAATTAAGAATAAAAGTTATATTTTAAGTTAGATATTTTAGAAGTAGAATTTATAATGTTATCATTATAAACAAATGTTTTTCATACAAAGTGGTTTTGTCAACTAAAACACGAGAATTTGATAAGCAGTGATTGTTAAAAGTTGAGTGATGAGCTTTATCTATTGCAAGGTTGAAAGCGTCATTCAGTTAAGGTCTGAGAGGTAGTCATATCGCAACTTGATTGGCTTCGTTTTTAACTAAGGAATGGCTAAGGTTCGATAGTGAAGGTTGGTTAAGTGAAATTAGTTAATCAGTGTAATATTTGAGTGGCATAGCGATGTTTTATCTAAACATCTGTTTAAATCCAATGAATGAGTTTGGAAACATCTTCCAAATATAATCAGAGATATTTTATAATCATAAAAAATGAAATGTTTGATGATAAAGAATACCGGAATGACAGTGATATGTGTAAAAGAGATGGAAATGTTTCCCAATGATTAATAACGTATATTTTCTAAATTTAGAAAATAAGGAATGTTGAATATGTGAAATAGGAAATAAACAAATTAATGAACTAAAGATATAAATGTTAAATGATGATTTGATCGATATAGTTTCCATCTGTAAATAATATCGTTGTTTGCACACGTGTTTTTCTTTGATAGTTAACTCACCAACTATTGAAGTTTTTGACCATTTTTCCGTCGTCAATACGGAGAGACCGGAATGAGAGATGTTATCTGAAAACCACTCCGTATGGGCATTAACGTTGCGATCAAATATGATGAAGATAATTGAAGCCGGAGTTATGCAAGGGCTGTCCTATTTATAGGATATTGCCTTCAGTTTTTCCAGTCCCAGGACGACCTGTATGGAAGAATGTCTGACAGAATATATTTAATAGATCGCGTAAGTTGATCTCTTCAAACATATATACGTTTGTTGGCGGAGGAATTCGTTTCTCTTAGCTGTATACCCGTTGTATGTTTGGGGAAATCAATTTGTGATTTGGCGAGTATGATGATGTGACATTCAAAGTGAATAATTGTGTGATCTGTCAGAGATAAGCGTGGCCTCTAGCCTCACAACCGGGAAATGACAAAAATCGGGCAGGCAGAATGGCTAAGTGGTTGGCTGCCAAGTAGGATGTATCATCACCTTTCTAGATATATTCATTTCATTCTTTAATCTATTCGATGCTGTCCCATTCGGGAAACGGTTGCTGATCCTAACCGCTGGTGATATACATTCGATACACTAAAGAGAAATGAGTGGTTGGTCATGTGTGGTCGGGTTGCAAGATGTTCTTGTTGAACCCAGTGTATTACTCTCTAGAGGTACACTATCGGAAGGTGGTTCCACACGTTGTCATAGTTGGAAATCCATTACCCAATAAGTTCTCGCGGTTTTGATTGTATACTATATATGTAGAACGTGAGATGAAAGCGTTTCTGCTAGATGATTATTTAGTTGTGATTGATAGACATTATTATAATATCAAAAGAGTTTTGATATAAAGTTTATCGTTTTTTTCAAAAGGATTTTGAAAGTTAAATCAAGTTGATTTGGATTCTCATAAGGGAAAAACCCGTTCTGTTATACGGAGTGGTCTTATGAGATATCTTTATTTTTCCAAACTATTTTAAATTGTTTACTCATACCAGTCACATGACTTACCCAGATTTTATTTTGTTTTGTTTTCCCTAAACTCTTGGGTGCCCAATTTTGTACGGGCAATCAAGTAGTCAGGATTTTACAGATATACTTGGAGAGCTTGGAGCAGGAGGCTTCAGGATTATATAGTTATTGTTATTTCCGTTGTGTTATAAGTGTTGTACTCTGATAATGTTACTATATACATATACTGATTTTATTTCAAAGACATGTTATCTATTATATGTTGTTCGTTCCACTGTGAGATTCGTGTTACTCTGATGTTGTATGTTCTTCTTCTTCTTCTATTCTAAGTTTCTATCTTATCTATCCTCACCCTCTGTTTTCTTTCTATTAGTTTTCTGGTTTCCGGTGAAATTGGGGTTGGACTTGTGTTATTTGGTCAGTTCAAATTATACCGGAATTTAGGGACACTACAAAGACTTTCCCAAGATCAACAATGATAAAAAGAAGAAATTTGAAAAAGTCAAGAAGATGAAAACATTTAAAGTAACACGGGATGATTCAGACTCTTCATATTCTTCAGAAAGTGAGGGCGACAATGATGAAGAATAGGCAATGTATGCTTTATGGCAGATACAGATGAGGCATGTCCCGACCTTAGCTATGATGGATTATTAGAACTTAGTATGGAACTACATGATAAATTCAGACAAGTTAAAAAATTAAATAAGGATTTCATAGCTAAAAATAAATTGACTAGAACTTGAAATTAGTATGTTAAAAGATGAAAAAGCGATTTTAGAGGAAGAACTAGAATTATTTCAAGAAAAATTTAAAAATAATCAAATTGAAAATGAGTTCATATCTAGTTTATTAAAAAATAAACTAAAAAAATAATGTTTTGATAGAAGAAAACATTGATTTAAAGAATAATATTATACAAAGTTTGAAAACTAAGAGTTGTGAATTAAAAGAAATTATAGATAAAATGTCTAACAAAATTTCCAAATTTAATAAAGGAAAACAAGATTTGGAAAATCTAGTCAAAATTATGGAACCGTCAAGTAATCGAGATGGATTAGGATTTAAAAATGTTTCTAAACAAAAAGAAAACAATCCTAAAAAGTATGCTTTTACTTAACAAAAGACTAAAAAAAACCACCAACGAGGCTTTGCCAAAAAAAAGCCCACCAACATTTAATATGCTTTTGCAAAAAATATAAAATTTGGATTCCTAAAACAAACAACAATTTAATTAGGCAAAAACATATTGATAATTTTCTAAATAAAGTGGTATATAATAAAAATTGTGCTTTAAAAGGTCCCAAACCCACTTGGGTATGGCTACCTTCCCTACCAACATTTAGGACTCTAACAGAGGAAGTTGGTATCATTTAAATTATTTTATCTTGCAGGTATCCAAAAGAAAAAAGAAAAAGAAATGGATACTTGATAGTGGATTCTCCAAACACATGATCAGAAATGCAATAATGTTATTAAATGTAACATATATCGATGGAGGCACGGTGACCTTTGGAGATAACTAAAAGGATACACCATCTGCATCAGAGAAGTCATCAATTTTGATATTTCTAACTCACCTATTATTACAAGTGTTTTGTTAGTTGAAAAATTGAAACATAATTTTCTTAGTATAAGTCAATTATGTGATAAAGGTTTTTAAATAAAATTCGAAAAAGATAGATGTAATATTATTGATTAGTATTTGTAGGTTTAGAAAAAAAAAATATGTCCTAGGTATGAATATAAAACAAATTTCAGATTTATGTTAAAGGGCCAAACATGATGATCCATGGTTATGGCATAAGCAGTTTTGTCATATTAATTTCAAGTACATTAATAAATTATCATAATATGAGTTAGTAATAGGTTTAACAAAGATAAATTATAAAGTAGAAAAATTATGTGATGCTTGTCAAATCGGCAAATTGAAACGAAGCTTGTTTAAATCTAAAAATAGTATTTCTACCAAACAACCCTTGGAACTTTTACATGTAGATCTATTTAGTCCAACTCAAGTATGATCTATAAACCACAACAAATATGTTTTTGTAATAGTTGATGATTTTTAATATATACTTGGACTTTTTTCTTAAAACATAACAGTGATACTTTCAGTATGTTTAAATAGTTTGCTAAAAGAATTAAAAATCAATTGGATTTAAAAATTAAAAATATCGAAGTGATCATGACGTAGAATTTGAAATGTTCTTTTTACAAATTTTTGTAACAAAAAAGGAACCAATCACAAATTTTCATTTCCACGCACACCACAACATAATGGTGTAGTAGCAAGAAAAAAAATCATACTTTACAACATGGTGCACGAACATTATTAAATAGTAGCAACTTACCAAAATATTTTTAGGATGAGACTATTGCTATAGCTTGTTATGTTTTGAATAAAGTGACACTGCGTCCAAAAACAAAACGTACATGCTACGAAATGTTTCTTGGAAAGAAACCTAAAATTTCATATTTCAAAACTTTTGGATCAAAATGTTTTACATTAAATACAAATGGCAACCTAGGTAAATTTGATCCTAAAGCCAACGAAGGAATCTTTGTTGGGTATTCTAATCATAGCAAAGTGTATAGGATTTTTAATAAGCGAACTAATATCATTGAAGAAAGTTAGCAAGTTTCATTCGATGATTTTTTTTTTCTTAATAATCGAAGTAATGATGATGAAGAAGTTATATCTATAACAAAAAATAATTCAATAAATCTTTCTACCAATGAGACAAATGCACAAAAAAACGTTTTAATATCACCACCTAGAATTCTTAAAAAATCATCCAAAAGATAATATCATCGGGGATATTAATTCTAGAGTTATTAGAAATTGACTTAACCAAGTAAGTCATGTTGCATTATCAAATTTTAAACCTAAAAATTATAAAAAAGCCTCTAATGATGATTTTTTGTATTTTAGCAATGCAAGAAGAATTAAATCAATTCAAACGTAACAAATGAGAATCAGTTCCAAGACCAGAAAATCATTTTGTTATTGGAACAAAATAGGTATATAAAAACAAAGCTGATTAAACCAGTAACATAGTAAGAAACAAAGCACAATTAGTGGCTTAGGGTTTCAACTAAGAAAAGGGTATAGACTATGACAAAACATTTGCCCGTGTAGCTAGACTAGAAGCTATACGTACGTTATTAGTTTTTGCTTGTCATCATGATTTTAAATTATATCAAATGGATGTCAAAAGTGCCTTTTTAAATGGTTTTATTAAAGAAAACGTATATGTAGAACAATCACCACTTTTTGTTCACGAAAAATATCTCGGCCATGTTTTTAGGTTAAATAAACTTTTAAATGGTTTAAAGCAATCTTCTCGAGCATGGTATGAGTGGCTTAGAAATCACTCAATCTCATCTGGTTTTCAAATAGGAAAAAAGACACCACTTTATTTATTAAACGAGAAAAAAATGATATTTGGTTGTATAAATCTATGTTGACGATATTATTTTTTGGTTCAAAGAAAGAAAACTTATGTGTTGACTTTTCAGATATTATGAAAAATGAATTTGAAATGTCACACATAGAAGAATCAGTTTTTTCTTAGGCTTACAAATAAAACAACTTAAAAAAGGTATATCTATACACCAAAAAATATATATTATAATGGTTTACTATGATGTTTTGGTACGGATAAAATATCAAGCAAATATACTAGTGTTCATTTAGATAAAGATGATAACAGAAAGGATTTTGACGAAAAAATATATCGTAGCATGGTAGGTTCCTTATTATACTTAACTACTAGTCGATTTGACATTACGATGAGTGTATGTCTATGCTCAAGGTTTCAAGCAAAACCAAAAGAATCTCGTCAATGAGATGCTAAATGAATTTCACGATATCTCTCAAGTACTAAAGACTATTGTCTGTTTACCCTTAGGGGTCATTATTTGAACTTGTTTCCTATAGTGATGCAGATTTCGAAGGATGTAAAACAGATCGTAAAAGCACCAGTGGAACTTGTCATTTTATTGAACAATCATTAATCTCATGGTTTAGCAAAAAAAACTATCTTTTTATCAACTTGCGAAGCTAAATATATCTCAGCAACTCTAGCATGTACAAGTAACGTAAATGCAGCAGACACTTAGAAATTATGGAAAAAGTATTGGAAAATCTCTAATTTATTGTGATAATAATAGCGCTATAAATTTGTCAAAAAATCTAGTTAATCACTCTAGAGTAAAACATATAGGTATACGACATCATTTTTTGCATGATAATGTAGATAAATGAACTATTACTCTAGAATATGTAAACATTGAAAATCAGATAGCAAATATTTTCACCAAACCATTAAATGAACAAACATTTATTAAATTAGGACATGGTTTAGGAATATGTTCTCTAACGGAACTTACATAATGAAACATGTTAACTAAAAGTAAGATAGAATTATTATCCACAAATAAGACTTGTCAACTATTATCCATTCAACTTTTACAAACTAGTTTTTCAAATGCTATTTATAACAACTTTCTTTCTACAAATAAAAGAATAGTCAAAATAAAAACAAGAAAAACAAATTGTCTTTTCATATACATTATGTCCTCCCAAGAAATCACTTCGTTTGATTCAAGCCCAATCAAAACATCCACATCCCCAAATACTCTTCCATCACCAGATTTTCCGAAAAAGAAACGGGTGCTACCTCCACTGCTCAAACGAGTCAAAAGAGACAACACACAAACGATTGACGAGAAATTAGATGAAACATCCCACTATCAACATGAGATGACGAATGTGAAATATACTACAAATAAGAAGGCACCATTCAATATCTGAATTTTCTTAAAAAGACGCTTTATGCAATATGTAGACATACCTCGAAAAAAAGAGGTGTACATAAAAATCTCCTCGTTTCTACAAAACTCCGAAAAATAAACTTACACCCAAAAAATTATGGGATGAAGGACCATCATCGTCATCTCTGAAACAATCACCTTGGTCACCAATCAACTAAAACAATTAATATAAATCATAAGCTTATCGAATTGATCAAGAAAAATAAAGCATTAAGGTTATGTATTTGTATTTTATTTACTTTTAAAAATAAAATGTTTCCATTTGTTTATATATAGTAATTGAAATATCGAAATATTAGTTCAATCATCCAAAAATATATAAATATGGTATTTTCGGACATCTGCCTCAAGTTTCAAACGTCTGACATACAATTCAGATACATTGTTTTTCTCACTCCAGACGTCTGAAATAACTTGTTGTTTCATTAACACTTCGTCTCTGTAGTAAATTAGCTGTCTGAAACTCATATCAAGACGTCTAAAATAAATCTCGGATTATATTACACAAGAAAACTCATCTTCCAGACGTTTACCTGTCAATTCCAAATGTCTGCAAAAGTTCTCGGGTATTATATATAGCAAAATAACCTGCCAGACGTCTGCTCTTAACTCCTGGACGTCTGAAATATCTTTCAGATTCCTCTCAGACCTTAAAACAGACGTCTGAAACCAATACCAGACTTCTAAAATACAAATTGATAGTTTTTAATAACTCTAAAATGGTCTATTCCCATTTCTTCTTCATTATTCGGTTTCAAATTACAAATTATTAACCCAAAAATTCCTCAAACCCACCAAATCTATACAAAATGATGCCACCAAAAATCCTACAACTACAAAAAGGAAGAGAGATGAAGGTTCCTCATCCAATACCGAAGTTTGTTCAAAAGCCAAAATCGATAAATGGTTGAATGATTCCCCATTTTCTAACGATCGATATAAAGAAATTCGGAAGAAAAAGCTACATGCAGGTCCATTCTATTGTCTCCTAGATTTTCCTTTATATGAATTGAATGGATTATGTCAAGATTATGGTCTTGATACTCTCATTTCTTATTCTCATAATAATGTTAAATCCGATCAACTTTCGATATTTCTATTCTATGCTAACTTAGATAGTACCACTGGTGGGAATACCGAGGAGGATAATAAATTCCTACGGTCAAGTGGTTATGGCAATACGATCTGATACACCCCTGAAAGTATTAGACGTATTTTAAAACATATATGACATTCCCGATATGCGCTATAAACCAATATATAATGTGACATATCAACTTTGGGAAGATCATATGCCACATTTTACTACAAAGTCTTTACGCCTCAATGCTAGGCTTCTTACACGAATTCTTATCAATACCATCATTTTCCGTCTAGGAAGCCATGAACAAATACACGACCTTGAACACAAAGCGTTATATGCTATCTTTAGTGAAACAAAAATTAGTTGGGCATAATCTATAGTTGATGAGTTTAAGAACTTTTGTAATCGATCGCGCTAGTCCATCTTCTATGCTCCTTATATTATGAGGTTGTTGCAATCAGATAAAGTTCCTTCTTATTTGTCTACATTTGAAGAGGTTCTAGTCAAAGAAGCATCGAAAAAGTTCTTTCATCTTAAGCAGTTACCAGAAGAACCATCTACATTTTCTACACTTGAAGAATGGAAGGAAACACACCAAGCTCGGCAGGAGGTCAACAACAACAACAACAACAAGAACCTCCTCCTTCTCGTTCTTTTGAGTATCAATCTAATGAAGGATTAGTTCAACCTAAAACTCAATTACTTTCGAATGAATCACTACGAGATGTAACGCTTCAAAATTAACATATTCCTTATAAAAATCAAGTGGCTATAGGAAATCATATTGCTAATATAGAACTAACTCTTGCCACATGAATAGCAACGGTCGAAAAGTCTATGAGTAATGTTGTGCTTTCACTTAAGAAACTTCCACGTCTTACACGTCCATGCACATTATCTCCACAATCTCCTCTCTCTTCACCAAACACATATAAACACCAAGGAGAAACATCTAAAACTGGTGAGAAAGGAAAAGACGTGGAGAACAAAACCCAAGATGACAACGCTTAAAAACCTTTTAAATTTGTTATTTGTGTTATGTAAGTATTGTTAAAACTTAAAGCTATGTTTGTGAATGTTTTGGAAACTTTGTGAATATTTTGGAAACTTTGTGAATATTTTGTGGGAATGATAATATTTTGATAGTCTCATACAATGCTCGTACATATCATGCTCTGCTCAGTTATATATGTTTGGATTTTGGTGTGTACATGCAATTTAAAGTTTAAAATGTTTATGCTTTATATCAGTGAACATTGTATGCTTATTTATATATCTTTGATTTTGGATATGTACCACTAAATATATATCTCTTTTTGATAATGACAAGGGGGAGAAATTTGTATGCATATATTCAGGGGGAGTTTCTACATTCAAGCGGAGTTTCATAAATTATATATCTAAGTACATCGTATAGTTGTCATCATCAAAAAATGGGTGAATATTAGGAAATCCATTCTACAGTTTCAATGACAACAACTATACAATAGAAATCGTATACATATATATATATATATATATATATATATGTGTGTGTGTGTGTGTGTGTGTGTGTGTGTGTGTGTGTGTTTGTGTGTGTGTTTATGCAGGTTACCTACAAGATCAAGTCAAATTAGCAATGATAATAATGCTCAAGAATAAGCAAAGGCAATATAAAATATTACAAATTGAACGAAGCAATAACAGACATGGACAAGAAGGCCACCAATAATAGATACACAATATCAAATATTTGGAAATTCTAACCAGACATCCGGTATCACACTCGGAATTTTTTTGAAATAGACATCAGACGTCTGACATAAATTCCAGATGTCTGATCTGAATTTCGACCAACAAATTTGATCTGTAGTTGTCACATTCAAATGGCCACCTTTGTTTCTCTTCATTGAAACTCTTCATCACCATTAGGAGAAACCCTAGAATAATCATCTATGGTCACAACTGTTCAAGATAACTCTCTGCAACTATATATAACGTCAAGATTCATGAGAACAAGCACTAAACTTACTTACTCTGCGATCTCTATACTTAATACTCTATGAATCTGTTCACTTGTGCTCTAGCTAGCAATCTAAATCCACAATTATTCTTCCATATACTCCTTCTCTAGCTAGCAATCTAAATCCACAATTATTCTTCCATATACTCCTGCTCTTCGCTGTAAATTATATTTGAAGATATATTAAAAGCTATTGTACTCATCCGTCAATATCCGTGTTGCATTAGAACACACATTTGACAAGAATACCTTATTGTAACAAAGCCTATTCCTCAGGGCGAAGCGAAGATTTTGTTGAGAGTATAATTTCGAAGGGGAGCTTGGGGATTGGACGTAAGATGGGAGTTTTGAGCCAATATAAAATCTTGGCGTGCATTTTTCTTATTTCTTTATTCTCTACTAATCTAGTTATATCATACTTGGTAGCATGTGCATATATGTATATATATATACATATATATATATAGAGAGAGAGAGAGACACACGCACGCACTTTCTTATACACTACACAATACACCTCATAGATTTTTCAGAGACTAATCAGCCTAAAGTCACAACAAGGGTTCTCAGACTTAGGAATGAGCACAAGATTGGTGGGCATCCAATACTCGGGAAATATTCTACGAGAAAAAAAAATTGGATAGCAAGAGAGAAGTCAGGACGAATGATCTCCCAAGCACAATGATAAAAGCCCTGCTGAACCCCTCTGGCGCACTAGCATTGTCCTTGCTTAGAGAGAAAACGCATGATTGAATCTCTTCCAGATTCGGGGGACTGCTGAGATCAGCAACCTTCGAACGAAGGACAATGAAAGGGATGTAGGAAATGAAAAAAGGTTCAGAATAGTATGTGGATGGATACTGGAGGAAAGAGAGAAAGTGGGAAATGATGGTCTTTTCGACCTCAGTGGGAGTCGAAGCCATAGAAAGAATGGGATGAAGGATCTTCTAGGAAAAAAGAATATTATTCTTTTCCCTAATAGTGGAATGAAAGAATCTCGAGTCAAATTCCCCATCGATGACCCGTTTGATTCTAGATTTCTACCAAGAATGTCAATCCCAAGCTTTAGCTCGGTATTAAAAGCAATTTGAATAGTACCCAAACCTATTTATTGGAAGCCAAGGGATCAGCATCGAAATAAGCATCTACAGGGATTAGGGCTTCCTCCCTAGTTCTGACTCTGTCAAATACATTCTTAAACCCTTGAACATTCCAGGTCTTAAGACAAGATTTGAGGCATTTGAGTTTAGAGAAAAAAGCCGCAATAGGGTTACCTAATGCATGGGATGCCAAAGACTCCTTAACCTAGACAAGAAAGAGTAGTAAGAAGACCACATCGATTGAAAGCAGAAGGAAGTAGGATCAGAAGAAGAATATGGGATGCACATGAGAATCATCAGCGCATGATCTGAGTTAGTGTGATGAAGATGTTCAACCGAGAAAGAGAAAGATAATCCGAACCTCCCCACTGACCCGAACAACTGTCAAGACGAGATAGAACCAAGTTGAGATCCTCTTGGTTATTATACCAAGTGAATGCAGAGCTAGTAAAAGAGACATTCGACAAAAAATCCTCCACCAAAGCAAGATTGATAGACGAGCCGCCACATTTCTCGGCTTGAGAAGAGACAATATTAAATCCCTCCAATAACAGAACCAACAAAGTTGTGCACAAAAAGAGAGAGGATATCCAACCACAGGCCTAGAAGCTCCGCATGCTCACACCTCTTGTAGACTGTTTAGAAAAGAAAAGAGGAATAGATAGAGCTAAAAGAACACTCAGCCGAAAGAATTTGAGTCGAGTAAAAAATATGGAGCATATACACATCTTTGACCCAAGGAATCTAAATCTTATTGGAGTTGTGGTGAATGCATCCTATAAAACTGAGAAGGACAATGTCAGCGAGCACCTCCATCCTCGTAAAAGGTTCCTGAAGTGCTACCACTAGAATATAATGTTTCTTAGCGATGCGCTTGAGGCACTATAAAGGAGCATCCTTCCTAATACCCTGAATATTCCAGAATAAGAAATTCGTCATCACTCCAAAAAATAAGACGAAAAGAAAGACTAAGAAGGAAAACAGAAACTCTTTAAGGTCAAATCATATAGAGAGTACGATGAGTGATCCTAATTATCTGCTCTTTTGCTGCAAGGGAACGAGTGCGAATGGTATGGGGAGTACGAGGAAGAGGCTGAGATCTTCCATGAGATGATCGAAAAGAAGAACAGACGCGACGAGAAGACACAGGTCTGGAAGGGGATGCGAAGAAAGACTTTCTTCCAGAAGCATAAGAAAGGCCTATGCGCCTGGACGAGTCGAGATTATCTAAAAGATAGGAATAGAAGTTACGAGTAAGCTGAGTCAAATGGTCATTAATGGCCCTAATCACTTCCCCGGGAAGAAGGGGCAATGAGTGAGGAAAAACGAGATGGAGAATTAGTAGATGTCCAAACATCAAAAAACGATGTTTCACCTTGTTATTGGACTCCACTTCTGCAGAACTGTCATCAGTTTGACAACACTGCTCAGAAATGGACGTCCAAAAACCAGATGGACACAGAGGTCGTGGAAGGTGAATCTCCCCAAAAACCTCCACAAACAACAAAAACACTCCCGGAAAGACCAGAGCATGGGACAATATAGGAACCAGAAGATGTGAATGTTATATGCCCCTTATCAACACCTGAAATCGGTAACAACCACGAAAAACGAGGCAACCCAAAGAAAATTGGAACGCGCACCAAAAACAAATCACTACCAAGTCATTGGTTGGATTGAAGAGATCCGAAGGGATCCACTTAGCGATTAAATGCCAAGAACCCAGATAACTACTGAAACCACATAGAAACAAGCCACAAAAGAAAGAAGTGAAAGTGCGCTCACCTAAAAGCAAATAGGTGAAAGGCCATCCACAGCCAAAACCCAACAGACACCCACACAAAGTGCAGGCAATCCTAGCAATCCAGCAAAGTAGACAAAGCAAGGGACAAGGGCCACCTCGCCAAATAATTGAACCAAACAGTGTAGAACGGAGCAAAAGAGAAGACCGCTTTATCGTTGCACGGTCCACCATCAAATAAGGGACAAAAACACCCTCCGTTGTAAAAGAAGCCAAAGAAAAACACCCAATACAAACACCAACAAAAACCTTCTCAACGGCATGCAAACCTGGAAAAATGCCAAGCCCAAAACCATGAGCATTAAAAGAAAAACCTACCAACAGATGCACACTAAGGAAAACAGAAATACAACAAACAAAAGAAGATAAAGGGCGAACCTGACAATGGGACAAGGTCGGGACAACGAGGCGATAGTTTCCCGGGACAGAGCACACTTCCTCATCCTCATAATGGTCCACGATTGTCTCGTCGGCCGTAGAAACAACTGTCTACATCCGTTGATTAGAGACATTCCACTTCATAGCGTCACTCTTCCGTCTAGAGGCCAACCATTTCCTGAATGAACCACCCCTAAGACAACCACAATCAAGCCAAGGCAAAGGAGATATGTCACTACAGACGCAAAGCAAGAACTCGCATCCCTTTCCTCTTCCAATTCAAGCGGAGCAAAACAGTTGCTCGTGACTAGGGGCAGTGCACGGGAATGTGAACCACCATTTGCGGTCGTCGTTGCAACTACCTTGCATGAACAAGGAAAGAAAGGTCCCGTACGAAGAGGAACATGCTTCTGCAAATAAACAACATTATTAATAGCCAGCCACTCAACTAGTGAAGCCGAGTAGCAAGAAGTCGATTTGGAACAAATCAAATAGAAGCAACCAGATAATCACAATTAGAACCACTTGAGGATGAAGCTGTTAGAACTTTTGTAATTACACAATTGTATTACAAACAGACAGCAACAAAATGAACGTTAATCAATTATGCCACAATTGTCACGTCAAACTGTGTTTACAATAACCACAGAAAGCATAACCGATTTGTGCGCAAGGTAGAAGATAAACAGAAAGTATTCTGTTTCACTAATGTCCGAGTCCAGATATTTTCTGTTTCCTTGAAACAATATTGCCATCGTATGCACCAATCGACGTAGTTGCAATTTGTTTCCCAGGATAAAACGGACCAACTCCGTTGCGTAGTGCCAGCAAACGAAGCTCTGATGAACTGAAGTTGATCACAGAAACTAGATCAGAGAATTACTTTGAAGAAGAAGAAGCAATGCAAGCAGAAAAGTGAATTCTATCTTGTTTTGGGCAGTGCATATATAGGCAAGGAGGAGTTCCTGTTCGCATGCATCAGTAACCGTCAGAATAGGAAAGGTTGCGACCCTTTAACCGTTCAGTTATCAATATGCATACGCTGAGAATCCAAATGGTTGTACTCGTTCAGTTAACAGACATTCCTTTCGAATTCTGGACTGAACAGACAAACCTTTTAAAATTCTGAGAAAAAATATTCTCATGTCAGTGCACTAGCCCAATCAGCAACGTCGGCCATATCCAATCAGGAGACCCCAAGAGGCCCAAGGCCCTTATCTTTGACTTTTTTTAATGTATTTAATATGGCCAAGTCCATATCCTTTTATCATCCCTCTCTTTTTTATTTTACATAAGCCTATTTGGCTTCTAATATATAAGGAGAGATTGTGCTAATATTTCTATGATGTGGGACTTTAAATGTTGCTATCCCTTCTTCTTCCCTATCTCTTCTTCTTCCCACTTTCCTCTTTCTTTGCTCATTCATTTTCCAACAATCCCCCACATGAATGAGCAATCGATCTTAGTTTCACGAACCATTTATCGCATCGGTTAAAGTAGCACAAGGGCTTTGAACTTTCCTAGTGATTACCTATTTGAATCACAGGCGAATCAGTAGACATAGACTGTCCTTGAACTGTAAGCCTTTTGTGTAATTCCAAAGTAGACAACACACGATAAATGTTTCTTATAACCCTTCATTCTCTGTATGTGTTCGTTTTCGCCTTGAATACCTGCCTGGTCTCATAAGTGCTTAGAGAATTTGGCCTCATAATTCTCTTTGAAGCGGCGCCTTCGTACTTACGTAGGTGATTCTGTAAAGGGTATTCTCTAATTCCTCAAATACAGACATCATTAAATGTACTAATACTTATCCTTATTCAACATATAATGCACTGACTTATCATAGGAATGGTTTGTGTATAACAGTGCCATCAAGTTTCTCTAAAACTTCGTTGTCCCTTTGAACCTAGATCTTGGGATCTCCAGTCAACTAGGTGGGGTTTCCATTTTAGAAAAACCTTTTGTTTATAGGCCTTAGCCCCATTCCCTTCGATAAGATTTGAACTTTCTCTCTTGGCAAGCCTTTTGTAAGTGGATCCGCTAAGTTATCTTTAGATCGAATGTAATCTATTGTGATAACCCCATTAGAGAGAAGTTGTCTTATCGTTTTATGTCTACGACGAATATGCCTAGATTTACCATTGTATAGTGTACTATTAGCTCTTCCAATAGCTGATTGACTATCACAATGTATACATATTGGAGGCATAGGTTTGCTCCAATTAGGAATGTCTTCCAAGAAGCTTCGAATCCATTCTGCTTCTTCTACAGTCTTATCTAGTGCAATAAACTCTGATTCCATCGTAGATCTAGCGATACAAGTCTGTTTGGATGATTTCCATGAAATTGCTCCATTTCCTAATGTGAACACGTATCCACTTGTAGACTTTGTATCATTTGATCCAGTGATCCAATTTGCATCACTGTATCCTTCCACTATTGAAGGATAGTTTGTATAGTATAGACCATAACTCTGTGTATACTTTAGATATCCTAGAACTCTGATTATCGCTTTCCAATGATGTTTACCAGGATTGCTGGTAAATCTACTTAGTTTGCTTACAGCATATGCGATATCAGGCCTAGTAAAGTTCATAACATACATGATACTTCCTAGTATACGAGAGTATTCCAATTGGTAAATACCATCACCAGTGTTCTTTACCCAATTTTGGTTCATATCTACTGGTGATTTTGCAATAGTTACCTTATATTGCTTGAATTTCTCAAGTATTTTGGTGATGTAATGCGATTGGGATAATGCATATCCCTGTGGTGTTCTCATAATTTTTACACCCAATATCACATCAGCCAGTCCTAGGTCTTTCATATCGAATCTAGAGGATAACATATCCTTTGTAGATGTTATTATGGCCTTGTTGTTGCCTAGGATCAATAGGTCATCAACATAAAGACAAACAATGACATATCCAATGTGTGTATGTTTTATGTACACACATTTATCTGATTCATTTATCGTGAATCCATTTGATAACATAGTATTATCAAACTTCTCATGCCACTGTTTTGGAGCTTGCTTAAGGCCATAAAGTGATTTTACCAGTTTGCAAACTTTATGCTCATTTTCTGAGCTTAGAAATCCTTCAGGTTGTTTCATATAGATTTCCTCCTCTAGTTCACCATTCAAGAATGCAGTTTAACATCCATTTGATGTATTTCCAAGTCATGTACGGATGCAATTGCAATGAGCATTCTAATTGACGTTATCCTCGTTACAGGTGAATATGTATCAAAATAGTCCAAGTCTTCCTTTTGTCTAAATCCTTGGACTACCAGATGAGCTTTGTACTTGTCTATTGAACCATCAGGTTTCAATTTCTTTTTAAATATCCATTTATTACCTAAGGCCTTACATCCGTGAGGTAAATCAACCAATTCCCATGTATGATTCGACATAATGGATTCAATTTCATTGTTAATTGCCTCCTTCCAATAAGGGGCATCGCTGGAAGACATAGCCTGTTTGTATGTCAATGGATCATCTTCTAACATAAATGTATAGAAGTCCGGTCCAAAGGTTTCAAAGTCCTTGACCTTTTACTTTTTCTTGGTTCCTCCACTTGCTGCTCAACACTACTTTGCTGAGTGTTATTTTGTTCAGCATCCTCAATAGAGTAAGGAACTTCATTTTCCCTTGGTCTCTTAGGTGCATGATTTTCAGTACCATGTTTCAAGGGAAATACATGTTCGAAAAATCTAGCATTTCTCGACTCAATGATGGTATTTTCATGAATATCATCAATTTCAGATTTGTGTACCAAAAATCGATATGCAGCAATGTTTTGTGCATATCCAATGAATACACAATCAATTGTTTTTGGTCCAATTTTGACCTTCTTTGGTTTTGGTACCTCTACTTTGGCAAGACACCCCCACACTTTTAGGTATTTGTAAGATGGTGGTCTGTTTTTCCAAAGTTCATGAGGAGATTTAGATATTTTCTTTCGGGGTATTTTATTTAAAATATGATTTGCCGAAAGAACAGCTTCTCCCCAATAGTTATCTGGCAAGCCAGAGCTAATTAGTAAGGCATTCATCATTTCTTTAAGAGTTCTATTTTTCCGTTCGGCTATACCGTTGGATTGAGGTGAATACGGGGCTGTAGTTTGATGTATAATTCCATGTTCAACACAGAATTCCTCAAATGGAGACTCGTATTCTCCTCCTCTATCACTTCTTAAAGATTTTATTTTTTTGTTGAGTTGATTCTCAACTTCTGCCTTATACTGTTTAAACATTTCGAATGCTTCGTCCTTACTTCTAAGGAGATATACATGACAGTATCTGGTACAATCATCAATGAATGTAATAAAGTACCTTTTTCCACCTCTAGTTTGACACATTTTCAAATCGCATATATCAGTATGTATTAAGTCTAGAGGTTTTGTCACTCGTTCAACATGATGAAACGAGGTTCTTGTCAATTTTGCTTCTGCACAAACTTGACATTTATAGTTGGAATCTATATTGCATTTTGGTATAAATTCTAGACTAATCAATTTTCGCAATGTATCAAAGTTTACATGCCCTAATCTAGAATGCCTTATGTTAGAAGATTCAACAATATAAGCAGAAGATTCACTTTCATTCATTTCAGTGCGTGGTACAATAGTGGTTACATTTGCTTTAAATAAACCATCACACACATATCCTCTTCCAACATACACCCCATTCTTGGAAAGAACAAATTTGTCAGCTTCAAAGATCAATTTGAAGCCATGCTTGCTCAGCAACGATCCTGAAATCAGGTTCTTGCGAATTTATGGAACATGGAGAACATCATTTAAAGTTAGTTCCTTTCCAGAAGTCAGTTTCAGCACAACTTTTCCTTTGCCTTCGACCTTTGAAGTGGAAGAATTGCCCATAAAAAGTTGTTCAGCATCAGTTGCAGTTTTATAGGTTGTGAACATCCACTTGTTAGCACATATGTGTCGAGTGGCTCCAGTGTCTACAAACCATTCCTTTGAGTTACCAATAAGGTTGCATTCTGATATTACTGCACATAAATCAAGATCAGAAATGGCTTTCGAAACATCAGCCGTATTTGCTTCCAACTTCTTCTTTTTAGGCGCACGACATTCGGCTGCTTTGTGCCCCTTCTTTCCACAGTTGTGGCAAGAACCCAGAAATTTCTTTGACTTCTTAGGAGCATTCTCCCTTTTTCTTTTGTTAGTTTTGTCTGACTCAACAACATTTTCTTTGGCAGCAATATTCTGAGAAATCTTTTTCTCAGAATTTCTGTTATCTTCCTCAATGCGTATCCGAACTATAAGATCTTCCATTGTCATTTCCTTACGCTTGTGCTTAAGGTAATTTTTAAAGTCCTTCCAAGAAGGAGGCAATTTCTCAATAGTTGCAGCAACTTGAAAAGTCTCGCTAAGAGTCATCTTTTCATCTTCTAATTGACGGATGCTAAGTTGCAGTTCTTGATCTTGACTTATCACCGTCTTTGAGTCAACCATTTTGAAGTCTAGAAATTTTCCAGCAATGAATTTCTTCATGCCTGCATCTTCAGTTTTGTACTTCTTTTCCAAAGCAAACCAGAATTTTTTGGACGTTGCAAAAGTACAATAGACATTGTAGAGGCTATCATCCAGACCATTCAGAATATAGTTTTTGCACATGAAATCTGAATTTGTCCAGATATTAAGTGCGTCTACTTTAGTAGCGTCAGGTTCGAGTTCGTCTACCACAGGAGCCTCTTCAGTCAGAAACTTTGCAAGGCTTAATGTTGTTAGATAAAATAACATTTTCTGTTGCCAGCGCTTGAAATTGATTCCATTGAATTTCTCTGGCCTTTCGCCATGAGACAGAGCCATTGTTGGAAGCACAGGCGCTGACTGAGCAGTTTTCACCGTCTGAATCGGTGCAGAATCAGTGCTGCTGGTTTTCATCATCTGCAACAAAATATTGTTTCAAGATGTTAGAACTTTTGTAATTACACAATTGTATTACAAACAGACAGCAACAAAATGAACGTTAATCAATTATGCCACAATTGTCACGTCAAACTGTGTTTACAATAACCACAGAAAGCGTAACCGATTTGTGCGCAAGGTAGAAGATAAACAGAAAGTATTCTGTTTCACTAATGTCCGAGTCCAGATATTTTCTGTTTCCTTGAAACAATATTGCCGTCGTATGCACCAATCGACGTAGTTGCAATTTGTTTCCCAGGATAAAACGGACCAACTCCGTTGCGTAGTGCCAGCAAACGGAGCTCTGATGAACTGAAGTTGATCACAGAAACTAGATCATAGAATTACTTTGAAGAAGAAGAAGCAATGCAAGCTGAAAAGTGAATTCTGTCTTGTTTTGGGCAGTGCATATATAGGCAAGGAGGAGTGCCTGTTCGCATGCATCAGTAACCGTCAGAATAGGAAAGGTTGCGACCCTTTAACCGCTCAGTTATCAATATGCATACGGTGAGAATCCAAATGGTTGTACTCGTTCAGTTAACAGACATTCCTTTCGAATTCTGGACTGAACAGATACACCTTTTAAAATTCTGAGAAAAAATATTCTCATGTCAGTGCACTAGCCCAATCAGCAAAGCCCCAAGAGGCCCAAGGCCCTTATCTTTGACTTTTTTTAATGTATTTAATATGGCCAAGTCCACATCCTTTTATCATCCCTCTCTTTTTTATTTTACATAAGCCTATTTGGCTTCTAATATATAAGGAGAGATTGTGCTAATATTTCTATGATGTGGGACTTTAAATGTTGTTATCCCTTCTTCTTCCCTATCTCTTCTTCTTCCCACTTTCCTCTTTCTTTGCTCATTCATTTTCCAACAGAAGCAACACTGCAAATCAGGGAAGCACCCGAACAATCGAAATTTCAGTGCACAACAGGTCTTATAGTCCAAGCATGGAAGTTAGTCTCCATCGAGAAAAACTTGCAAGGCCATAGATCCATGAAAAACCACCCCAAAACAACAAAATGGTGTCGGACAAAAGCCAAATAATCCAGTAAAGGCATACTCCCTAACCAACACCATATTGGAACCGATTTGAGCAACAAAAACCTCAATACCAGAAACCGACAACGAAGTCTCTAGAATCTGGTCAACAGCGGGACACAAGCCCACAAACGAGCCAATAGCACAAAATAAAAAATCGGGAAAGCCTCATACATAAGACCCTAATTGACCCAAAATACCAGCGAGGCTCAAATCGACAAGCTGAAAGGGAACAACATGGGTTGCGAGGCAGAGCAGAGCACAACAAAGTGAAAAACGCAGTAAACAGAATGAGAGAGGAAGTAAAAACAGCAGGAAAAGAAGAAGTAAAAGAATCACTAATTGGGGGAGGAAGGCTGTTATGAAGTTTTTGTATGATTTAGTGCTCTTCTTACGCTAACTTTGCACAGAACTAGTGTTTATTAACAAAACCTTGCTTATTTATAGTTTGTTTCTAAAGACATACATGCCAGAACTCGATTAATAGCATCAGGAAGAAGTAGACAAGTGGAACTGAGAAGACAAAGTCATAAAAAACACATCTGGGAGCAAAACGCTAACACAATCAATGTTGATCAATGAAAATGGAAGGACAAACATGAAGCAAAATATAAAATATCAAAATATTAAAGAGCATAATATTGAAGAACAATAAATTCATTATGCCATCAATACTTCTTTAGCAAGACCCGCACAAAACAACTTAAGGTGGACCAAAATTTACTAACATCCTTGGTAGTTATGACATACATACGTATTTCTTCATTGATAATGTAATTGCAAGGCACACATCTTACTAGTAGTTAATTGTTTTTTAATGTCAATTTAATTCAATATAATCTTTTAGGAACCTGATGTTGGAGATTTTGTGGTTTGAGGCTATATGATGATGAATATTGCCGTACTTCAGACTTTAAGGATTTGCGGAGCAAACTCTTTCAAACAATAGTTCAATCCACTAGGTACAAACTGATTATCGAACTATTGACTTTCAGGATTCAATAAAGCCTTGGAACAATGAAATCAGATTCAATGTTTGTACGGCTTTGATCCGATCAAGAACACTTTGAAATATGATTACTGATTATGTAATTTAGAATATAGAATTGAAGAGTAAGAAGAAGATTGCAATTCAGCAACACTTTCAAAATCGAAACACTATAGAAGTGTTTCGGATAGAACCGTTTTGCAACAGTTTAATAGTGTTGCAGAATTCTAAATGAAGAAGAAGCAAAATTCGGTTTAATTCCTCACGGTTCTGACCGTGCTTATTTATATATGCAGTGGGAGGCGACCATTCATTCAAGCGTTGCAACTGTTATTTGCAACAGTCGTTTCTGTTTGAATTCGAACAGATGCATCCTTTCAGTCTTGCAACGTTTCAAAGCATTGTAATTTTTTGAATGAAGAGACGCGCTAGTTCATTTGCAACGATCCTGAAGCGTTACAAACCTATGCACCTAATTCAAAAATTACAACGGTCCGCACCACAAGCCCATTGGTATTCTCGATCTAACTGATCATGAAACCCCAAGAGCCCTAAGACCCAAGGCCCATCTTTTGACCATTAAATATTTAATATGTATGTCATGGTCATGCTAATGCATTATCTCTCCCTTCTCTTATTTCTTTTGATATCATATATCATTTCATTATATATATAGAGATAAACCTATAAGTATTTCATGATGTGGGACAAAACCTTTCCCCCTTTTTCTTCTTCCTTCTTTCTTCCCTCTTCATAAACCCAAGCCCAAAACATTGATTTGAAAATTTTCAACAATTTCCCCCAATTTTCAAAATAAAGAAAATAAATAAAGTGGACGGCTGAATCACTAATGTGATTTCCTACATACCCAACTGGGATCAAGCTTATGTAGTTCTAAGATCAAGTTTTGCATCATCGTGGAAACAACACATAAATAAAAGGTATCTTTTGGATTTGAGACTTTACTTAGTGTAAACCATTCAAAGCTCTATCGAGATTCTATGGTGAACAAATCTTGAACCAAGTATCCCTTAACGATCAAACCCGAACAATCACACATGTTGTATTCCTTAGTTAGAGTGTTATGTATTGCTCAGCACGTTTATGGCCATGTGCTTTAATCCTGGTTCAAGAGCCTACTTTAGAAAGCGGTCTTACTTTCCTAGGAAACAACCTGATTTCCATACTCATATAGGTAAGTCCCTTAAGGTGTTTCTACGATACACTTTTTAGGGTTTCTAGACTTATTAAGGATATTATCCATCCTTTATTCATGAAGAATCCTACACTAAGTATTATGGGATAATTGATTTAGTGTTCCATAATCATACTCTTAACTTGTTGGTACCCATTGAACTTTGTCTATCTTTTTCAAGACACAAGTTGGGTTTCTGTTAAGGATGATCAATCTTCATTCACAGACCTTAGTCCCATTTCTTTTAACTTTATAGAAACCATAGCCATTGGAAGACCTTTAGTAAGTGGGTCAGCCAAGTTTTTCCTCGTTTATATGTAGTCAACAGTTATAACTCCACTTTTGACTAACTATCTTACCATCTGATGTATTAGACTCACATGTCTAGACTTCCCATTATATGTTTTATTAGAGACATTATAAATTATTGGTTGATTATCATAGTTAATCAAGACTGCTGGAGATGGCTTCTTCCATAATGGGATTTCCATTAACAAATTCTTAAGCCATTCCGCTTCTTTACATGCATCTGCTATTGCAATCAATTCTGACAACATAGTTGAATCAGATATACAAGTCTGCTTCTTGGAAGCCCAAGATACAGCAGCGCCTCCTAATGTAAATATTCATCCAGTCGTAGACTTGGATTTTGATTCTACATTGTTCCAGGTTGCACCACTATATCCTTCTATTATAGCAAGGTATCCTTTACAAGATAAACCATAATTGATGGTTCCTTTCAAATTAGCTAAAATTCTGAAAATGGCTTTCCAGTGTTCGAAAACCGGGTTACTCGTAAATCAACACAATACACTTATAGCATGTGCGATGTCGGGTCTAGTGCAATGCATAGCATACATAAGACTCCCTATAATACTAGAATACTCAAGTTGAGAAATGGTACGTCCAGTGTTCTTTTCTAATTTTATACTTGGATCTAAAGGAGTTGGTGCTTGTTTGTCATCATAATGACCATACGTCTTTAGGAATTTCTCAATATAGTGAGATAGGGTTAGTAATAACTCCCCAGCTTTCCTAATGATTTTAATTCCTAAAATTACATCAGCCTCTCCTAGATCTTTCATATCAAATTTAGAAGATAGAAACTTCTTTTTTTTCATTCACACATGATATATTGGAACCAAATATTAGCATATCATCAACGTATAAACATATTATAACATAACCGTTGTTATCCGATTTTCTATAAGTACATTTATATGCATCATTAAGAATGAATCCAAACATGCAACTTTATCAAACTTCTCATGCCATTGCATGGGAGCTTGCTTCAGGCCATAAAGAGATTTAACTAATTTACAAACTTTCTTTTCTTTACCTGGGGTTACAAAACCTTCAGGTTGTTCCATGTATATCTCTTCTTCTAAATCTCCATTTAGAAAAACTGTCTTTACATCCATTTGATGTGTGACCAAGTTATAAATTGATGCAAGTGCTATTAAACGGCGTGTGGAAGATATGCGAGCAACTGGAGCATATTTATCAAAATAATCTACTCCTTGTCTTTGTTTATATCCCTTAGCAACTAGTCTAGCTTTAAACTTATCAATGGATCCATTTGTATTCAACTTTTTCTTGAATATCAATTTACATCCTATAGGTTTAGCACTAGGAGGTAAATCAGATAAAACCCAAGTTTGGTTTAACATTATGGAATTCATTTCATCATTGATAGCTTCTTTCCAAAAATTAGAATCTCCGGAACTCATATCCTCAGAATAAGTTTTGGGATCATCATCGACGTTCATTACATATCTTGTCACATTAAGGACTTCATCCTTATTGCCTTCTACGAGATATGTTATGAAGTCAGGACCACGGTCCTCCTCTATTCTCGCTCTTTTACTTCTTCTGTGTTCAGTAATATTATCTGGTACTGATACTTCCTTGCTGTTTTGAGCAAGAGCATATTCATCGTCATAGATATCATTAGTCTCAGTTGGTTCCGGACTAGATGATCTCAATGGATTCTCAATAGTTTGATTTTCAAAGAATTCTACATCTACAGATTCTATAACTTCTAAGATGTCAAGAATATGGAACCTATAAGTTATACTATTAAGAGAATATCCTATGAAATCACACTTAAATGCCCTATTTCTTAACTTGGGTCATTTAGGGTTAGGTTTTCTATTAAACCATAATTCATAAGGGGAAATATTATTATTTTTAAGTGGTACTCTATTTAAAATGTAAAATGCAGATAACATAGCATCACCCCATAGGTCATAAGGTAAATTAGAACTTATGAGTATGGCATTAACCATTTCTTCTAAATTTCTATTTTTCCTCTCAGCAACACCATTTTGTTATGGTGTATATGGAGCGGTACATTGGTGAACTATACCATTATTTTTGCAAAACAAAGTAAATTCATTCGAAAAATATTCACCACCACGATCTGAATGTAACACTTTAATTTTAACTCCTAATTGTGTTTCGACTTCTGCTTTGTAAATTTTGAATTTATCAAAAGTCTCATCATTCGATTTCATTAGATATACGTATGCATATCTGGTATAATCATCAATAAATGTTATATAGTATTGGTTACCACCATAGGTGATATGACTTTTTAAGTCACCCACATCACTATATATTAAATCAAGCAGATCAGATTTCGTTTCTACAGATTTAAAGGATTTTCGGTGTATTTTTGCTTGAACACAAATTTTACATTTAGAGATGGAATCGAAATCACAATCAGAAATTAATTAATCCTAATTTATGCATATTTCTAAGAGAGTTATAATTAACATGTCCTAATCTACTATGCCATAAATTTACAGAATCAACAATATAAGCAGAAGATTCTTCATTAGATTCAACTTAATCATGCCGTTACAAGAATATCCCTATCCAATAAATTAGTTGTTCTTGGACAACACTAACTTATCAGGCTCATACACCATCTTGAATCCTCCTTTGTTAAGAAGGTATCCAGAAATCAAATTCTTACGTATATCAGGTACATAAAATACATTGACTAATGTAAGAACTTTCCCAAGGTGAATGTAAGTTCAATTGTGCCTTTTCCCAGAACTTTGCTTGCAACTTTGTTTGCGCCAATAACTTCGCTGGATTCTCCATTATTCTATTCGTAAGTCTTAAACAGATTACGGTCTTTGTAAACATGAATGGTTGCTCCAGTATTGAACCACCAATCATTATCAATGCCACTAACGGAGTTCGCCTCTTGTACAACAGCCACAAGCTTTTCTTTGACCACATTCGTTTTTTGTTGTTTCTTCCGAAGATGACAGTCTCGGGCATAGTGGCCGGGTTTATTACAATAGTAACAAACACCCTTCTTTTTGTTCTTGGAATTATTATTCTTCTTAAACCGTGTCTCATTCTTAGGCTTTAATTTATCAGTAATTTCAACATTATTTGCCTTAGCCTGAGACTTAGTTTGCGGATTATCATTTAGTTCGCGTTTACGAGAATCCTTTTCAATACAAAGATGACGCTGTAAACCGTCTAAATTATAGCTTGTTTCCGCATGTTTCAATTTTTTCTTATAATCATTCCAAGAATTTGGGAGTCTCAAAATAATAACTCCAACAACAAAAGATTCAGTGAGATCAATACATCTTTATGTTGATTCACCGACAGTAAGATTTCACTCACTTGTCCAATTATGGACTTTTTGGCGACCATTTTGAAACCCATAAAATTACAAATAAGAAATTTTTTATTACTTGCCTCGGATATGAGATACTTTCTCTCCAAAGCAGTCCAGAGTTCCTTTGCAGTTTCCAAGGTCCTATGAGCGTTGCAGATTGGAGTAGACAATGCATTCAGAATATGCCCTCTGCATAGAAAATCATATTCTTTGCGCTTTGCTCGTTTCCCTTTCAGAGCGGTATCCTCGTCAGTGGTTTCCCATGGTATAATTTCCAAATCGTCTTCTAAGATATAGAACAATTTCATAGTGATTAGGGAGAACTTCATTGTCTCTAGCCAACGAGTGAAGTTTTCACCATCAAAACGCTCCAATTTCATCACATGCTGATTCATAACTTGCAATGCGCTCAAACCTTCCATGATTGAAAATATTGTCTGAAAATTTGTTGGGGGTTTTGTGGTTTGAGGCTATATGATGATGAATATTGCCGTACTTCAGACTTCAAGGATTTGTAGAGCAAATTCTTTCAGATAATAGTTCAATCCATCAGGTACAAGCAGATTATTGAACTATTGACTTTCAGGATTCAATAAAGCCTTGGAACACCGAAATTGGATTCAAAGTTTGTACGGCTTTGATCCGATCAAGAACACTCTGAAATATGATCACTGATTATGCAATTTAGAATATAAAATTGAAGAGTAAGAAGAAGATAGAAATTCTGCAATACTTTCAGAATCGAAACACTATAGAAGTGTTTTGGACAGAACTATTCTGCAACAGTTTAATGGTGTTGTAGAATTCTCAATGAAGAAGAAGAAGAATTCAGATTAATTCCTCACGGTTCTGACCATGCCTATTTATATATGTAGAGGGATGCGACCATTCGTTCAAGCATCGCAACTGTTAATTGCAACTGTCGTTTCTATATCATTAAATATTTAATATGTATGCCATGGTCATGCTAATGCCTTATCTCTCCCTTCTCTTCTTTCTTTTGATATCATATATCATGTCATTACATATATAGAGATAAACCTATTAATATTTCATGATGTGGGACAAAACATTTCCCCTTTTTTCTTCTTCCTTCTTTCTTCCCTCTTCACAAACCCAAGCCCAAAATATTGATTTGAAAATTTTCAACACCTGATACGTTTATGCGGATAAACCATGGAGCAATGCTTTTAATCGGAAAATTCTTGGTAATGAAATGATTTTTAGAGGATATTTGGAATCTTCAAGATTGTGTTTTTTAAACTTGTTTATAATACAGTTAATAAATACCTTATCTCTGCATTTGTTGAGCGTTGGCACCTCGAATCAAATACTTTTCGTACGATTTAGTGGGATGAGTATAACCTTAGATGATATCACTCGCTTCTTTGCTGCATATTCTATTATTGGGATTACCATTGTGAATTTTGACATCGAAAAAATGAACGATAGATTTGTAGTCAATAACTTAGGAATTAGTAGAGAATAAGTTCAACAAAAAGGAAGGAAAGTGTTCGATATAAACAACATTTACTAAGTTATATGAAAATTTTGACGGCAGTTGTGATGAATGAGAAGCTGAAAAAAATCAAACAAGATATACTCGTGCATATCTTTTACATCCAGTTGGCTACAAATTGTTTTTAAATAGAGTAGTATTATATATATATATTAGTATAATACTTAAAACATCTTTCTAATTTTCATTAAATACATAATTATTCTTACTCTGTGTTAGTTATATAGAGAAATTACGTTAGCAAGTAATGTGGACGTAAACAGATAAGTGGATAACGAGAATTATTGGAATCTTAGATATATGAGCATTTTCTACCATTGCAACCAAGTTTTATAAAATGGAAGTTCATCATTAGTAACTAGTTCGGATTGAAAATGACTATTGTTATCTAATTGAGCTTCTTAGAATATATCTCTATAATATTAAAAAAAACATAAGGTATTTTCTAAATCAAAGATCTATAACATATTTTCATTATATTATATATTTATAAGAAGATGCTTTTTTATGAGACTGAGTTTGTTGACACCACTTTATGTGGTGTCAACGTGACCTCGGCTCCCTATTGGTGGAAATCAGGGGGGGCCCATATGGGTCCTCCTCATTTCCACCAATAGGTAGGTGGTGTCATGTTGACACCACATAAAGTGGTGTCAACAAAATAGTATTCCTTTTTTATGATTCAGGTAATATTTGACCAGTACATGTACGGACGAGAATTTCATCATTTCCCATTGATACTCCAGTTGTTTGTCTTGCTTAATTGTTACTGAACCTTGTTCCGAGACAATTTAGTAAGGCTCAGTATGATTCATGATTTATTATTAGTCCAAAAAAAGGTGCTACTTTGATAACCTGTTATGGAGAATAGAATGAATGGAAAAATCAATACATGACTAGGCAATATCATTATATTCCAATTTTGGGTCGGATTTGACTGGCTAATGATTACTTTTATCGATATTTTCCTCCTTATGTATTAAAAGTAGGGATGGATATGGGGCGGATAATATGCGGGGAATACATCCTCCGCCTCCATCCCCACTACCCATTTATGTCCTCCGCACCCATCACATCCCTGCTTGATACCCAACGGGTTCGGATAAGGGAATACCCAAAGGTTATGGAGGACCCGTCGGGTAACCAATAACCATTAACTCAAGTGTATAACAGTACACTTAAATACTAAAGAAATGGTCTAGACAATGCCACTGTCACGTCAACAACTTAGAAAAAATGGTAAAAAGATGTATATTTATGTCATGCATGCATGTATGTTTATCCCTGTTCGTGTGTTATAAAAAATAAAAAGTAGTGTTTTATTACTTTTGTTACTGTGTACGTTTCCAGGCATGTATAATTATGCCATGAATGCATGTATATTTGTCCATATTCCTATGTTTATAAAAAAATAAAAAGAAGAAAAAGTATAGTGTTTTTTACATGTGCATGTTTTCAGGCATGTATATTTATGCCTACATATTTGAAATGAATGGTTTACAACTTAATGTATATATGCCTAATGTTCATGTTTTTTAACAGGAAATATATATCGGGTTGGATATAGGGCGAATAGTATTACCTCCGTACCCGCCTCGTACCCACTTCGGGTATTGAAATCATCCTTCGCCCCTGCCCCATTACCCGCTAAATCAGGGAATCCCCACCCGATTATGCGCGGATCTCCATCCCCACGGATTAAATTTCCATGTATAATTAAAAGATCACCCAAGCAATGGACAACCACATCAACAAAATACATTTCCATCTTATGATTGCTTGTATACGTTGAGAATACAGTTCAACATTTAACTTGTTCATTTAATATTCTTCATTATGTTTGTAATATATTTTCATTTTAAATTCTAAAACTAGAAGGAACTTCATAATGTGTTTGATGAATAAAATCATTTTTGCTTCATCGTAACCGATCTTGTCTCATCTTGGCAGGATTCGCAAAGCTCTAACTAAAGCATGAAAGATATATGTTCAATTTATTGAAAAGATTCTTAGTTTGCTTCATTACAGCTGGATTCTTGAGATTTTTTGTATTGAATTTATCTTGTTGTAATTGGATTGAAAAACATGTTAGTTTATTACGGTATAAATGTTGTTGATTTAAAGTTTTAATCAAAGTTGATATACACTTGTCTAGTTTTGATTGTCTTCGGTGTCTATTTTTTGTTGTGCTGTATAATGTTAGTTCTTTTGATATTACGTGTTATGGGTGCAGCAGGTAGATAATATGGAAAAACAAACATGAATCACTGAAAATCAATGCTAAGATTAGCGATAGAAAAACATAGTGCTACACTCAAGCATTGTTGTTATTTTTCCTATGCCAGTAAACAGTATGATTGTTAAGAGAAATGAATCGTTGTATTGTATAATATGTCGGTTTTGCATTCTTAGGGTCCGTTCGTTGGTTCAAAACAGACCGTTGGATCAATGAATTGGAGGTTGCCCACGTTGGCACCCTCCTATGAACCCCTCCCCCCTTCTCTTCTTACTCACTTCTCCTACGTTGCTTCCTTCTCCTACTTCACTTCCAAGTTCCAGTAATTTTTTTCTTATATTTAGTTTATTTACGTTTTCCAATTTTTTGTTATTTTTTTTCCAGCCAAATGACACATTTTTCTGCCTCTGGTTCAGGGTCCTCCAACGCCCCCATTTCTTCATGACCTCAGGATCGAACTGAGGCTTTCATATACATTTGTCTCAACAATATTCATCTTCGAGGAACCAGTAGATTCCTAACCGCTATGTAGAATGAATTCAATGAGATGTTCGAAGACGATTTGACTCAGACCCAAATAAAAAACAAGTGGAATAATCTGAAGAGAGTCTAGACTTCTTGGAATGTTCTGTTATAGATTTCTGGTGGTTTTTGGGATGCATCGCAGGACCGCTTGAACGGATCAGACGATTGGTGGCATGGGCCTGCATGCTTAAACCAAAGGATAAGGAGACAAGCCACCTCTGAAGTTCTGGGAGAAAGACCAGCTTTTTGGGGGCAGCATAAGTTTGTGGCGACTGTCGACAAGTAGGAGGTCATTGAGATATTTCACCTCGACCGTTCAATTTTGGAGGTGGCAGAGACATTTCCTGATCGAGAGTTGTTGGGGTACATGGGATATCATCTTACATGATTCCGCGGATGTAATGTCCCAGATTTCGCGATCAACTTTATAATCTAAGTCTTAGATTATGTCGCCATTGATTAAATTCAGTTAAATCATATTGAATTTGAATATTTTAGATAATTTTGAATAATCATTAGTTTATAATCGCGTGTATACTTTTAACTTGTGTTTTATATGTATACGCAGGTAAATGTTATTTGAACATTTTCACTTGCAAATAAAACTTATTTTTATTTATGTAAAAACATAGATGTTTAAGTAGACTTAGAGTTTTAATATTTAAGAGAATTTACTTTTTTAAATTTATTTTATGGCGACTAGCATCTGGCACTCTCTATAACAGGAAGATTCCTCAGAAGTTTAAAGGAAAATTCTATACGACAGCAATCAGGCCTGCAATGTCATATGGTGCAGAATGTTGGCCTACTAAGAGGCAACACATTCAGAAGATAAGTGTAGCAGAGATGCGGATGCTGCGGTGGAGCTATGGGCATACCAGACGAGATTGGATTAGAAATGAGGATATTCGGGAAAAAGTTGGAGTTGCGCCTATTGAGGAGAAGTTAGTCCAATATCGCTTGAGATGGTTTGGACATATCCAACGTAGACCACACGATGCTCCTGTGCGTGTTGGAATTATAGGCCGCGCCAAAGGCCCAAAGAGAGGTAGAGGTCGACCTAAAATGACATGGGAGGAGATAATAAAGAGGGATTTAAGTAATTGGAGTACATCTGAGGAACTGGTAGTGGATAGGAGTGCATGGAAGTTGGCAATCCATGTACCAGAACCTTAGTTTTTTTTTAAATCTGTTTGATTATTTTAGACTTTATTTCACTTTTGTTGAACCTTTTTACTTTTTTATTACTATTTTAGACTTTATTTCAATTTTATTGAACCTTTTTACTTTTTTTTAAAAAAACCCTTTTCAGACGTCTTTTTATCTGTTTGGTTATTTTAAACCCATATATATATTATTATCAGTATTATTTCTTTTATTTTTATTTTTATTTTGGGTTCCATATCTAGCCAACCCCAACTTGTTTGGGATATATGGCTTTGTTGTTGTTGTATTTAAATCTTATGAAATATATATATATGTGTGTGTGTGTGTGATCTTTGTTATATATATATATATATATATATATATATATGTATGTATGTATGTATGTATGTATGTATGTATGTATGTATATATGGGAAAGTCTATTGGAACACAAGATTTAGACACAATTGGTGACATAATGAATTTACACCATTGGATCACCCCATGAATTACACCTCACCACATAAAGACAAAAAGATCCAATGACTGAGGCATTGTGTTTCTAAGTTTGTGTCTAATTTTGTGTCCAAATAGTCGTCCCTTGTACATACATACATACATACATACATACATATATATATATATGTATGTATGTATGTATGTATGTATGTATGTATGTATGTATGTATGTATGTATGTAGGGAGCGACTATAGGGACACAAAATTATGTGCAAAAAATCTGAACCATAAGATTTGTTTGTCTTTATGTGTGAGGTGGAATTCAGGGGAAGAACTAATAGCTTAGATTTTCTGTTAACATTTTGTGTCCATTTAGACTTTCCCATATATATATGTATATATATATATATATATATATATATATATATATAAAGCATGGTGCTAAGTTTGTTTATACTTATGTACATATTGTATTTCTTCACATATATACATATAGTATAGTGTGACAATTGATAGATTTAAACATGTAATATAATTAAATGAAAGCAAATCAAATTTTTATGAGTATTTGATTTTGTACATTGATTTGCAACTTAGAATTCAGGCTAGAACACCAGTGCACTGTATGATAAAAATCAGATCTTATAATGGATTATTTGCTTAAAAATACAGAATGGCCATCAGAGCATAGGATAGTATAACCATAAGAAGTAGCTTGGAACCTATAATCAAAACATTAAGGGAAAAGATGAGTTGTGTGCCTTGAAGTGAAGTGAAAAATAGTGAATATATGAGAGCACTTAATGGTCTGAATTACTTAACACGTAGAGCTGTATATTGGACAGGATGGTCCGTTGTCCGGCTCGGTCCAAGGCTATCTGGTGTCCGGTCCGTGTCCGTACGATGCACTTTTAGGAATGAGCTTGGACACACCAGTGTTCGGTTCGGTCCGATCCAAAATGTTCGATGTTTTTCTATTATTCAAGGCTATATCGGACATAACAGTCCGTTGTCCGGCTCAGTCCGAGGCTGTATGGTGTTCGGTCTGTGTCCGTCCGAAGCTGTTATAGGACAGAGCTTGAATACACCTTCGTTTGGTCCGATCCGACCCGTTTACACCCCTATTAACAGGCAAGTTTGTCTTGAAATGCAGACCTGTACATGTTTGTACCCCAAGAATCTAGTCAGCCGTGCTTTCTTCTCTTGTGTGAAGCTTTGTCAAAACAACAAATCATGTTCAATCAAAAACCAAATACACCACAACTATAAATACCTAGTGTTGTCCTTTTCACTCAGCTAACAAAACAAGCTATGAACTTACCTGTGCTCCCACATCAACAAGGCAACTTAATGCCTTATTTCAACCAGTCATAGCTGAACCTAGCATATCCAATCCATCAAAGCAAGACAGCCTGTAGACTACCCTAGCAAAGCCTTTAAACCTTGCACCATCTCACCTATAAATACCCTGTTATATTAGTATAAAATCCATACCTTAATTAGAAGCAAACCTGACTACTTGTATTGGAAAAGGAAATGGCCGAGAGCGGCACACATAAAACAGAGATGAGGAAAAAACTGGAATAGCATGAATATAGGTGAGCAAATATTTGTTTTTGTTTCCGGTTTCCAAGTATTTGTTCTGATTAACTTAATACAACACATGAGACACTTTATACATGAGTTTGTGTTGATGAAACATGGGTAATAGTGAAGATTAATAACTGGAAATTTTTGATATGTATGGATTTATGTATATTGCTTGAAACTTGAAAAAAAAATAGTGGACAGTTTTTAAGAGTAAACTTCACTAGAAATTATATTTTTGAACCATGATCTGATTAATGATCAGTAAATACACATATTCTTATATAATTATATTAGCATTTACTTGGTTGTGGGTAATTAGTTAATTAAAATACAGGAAAAATCTGGAAGTATGTGTGTGTGTGTGTGTGTGTATAAAGGTTGCAAGCAAATATAGGAAAAACCAAGAAAACAGTGATCAATTTGTGGATGAACTTGCCCTCATCTTCTGATTTTTATGTGATCCTCACATATATACACGTAGACACTTATGTAGGTGTGGTGTGTATTCAATCTACCTTTCCTTTTATATCAAATAACACAAGGCAAAAGTCAATGAGCAATAACTTGAAACCTGGAACCAGTAAGAAGAAAAGTGAGGAGACTTCCTTTTTATTTATTCTTGGTTTAATAAATATTATGATGTATATGTATATGCTTTTTGGATGTATTGTTTCACATGAATGTAACCTTCATGTTAACCCTGAAACTATAGTCATATAGGATAAATGGAAATCTGGAATAGAATATACAAACCAGAAATGAAGACATAAAAACAGTGTAGTTCTGAGTAACACTATTGATTAAAAAAAAAATTATCTCAAATATTAGGGACAAAGTATAAATGTATGACTTATGCTGATGTCTGGAATACAGTTTAAGATGTTAAGGATAACTTTATCTCTAGTTTAACAGAAATATGTTCCTCTGCTTCAAAAACTAATAACTTGAATTTTAGATTGAAATAGGAATTGATTTCATTACCAAAATTGATTGTTTAAGTCTCTATATATGTTAAAAATTGGTTTGAACTTAATTGGCAACACATAGCTCCATAAATAATTTAATTACAGTAAGGGAAATATTTTCTTGCAACTTAAAATGACACTATAATGTAATGCAGGCATATGGTCGAGATTGTTATTGGATAACATGAATCTTAATATCAATTTCATGATTTCTAGTATTAAGGGTAAGGGGATTTCTTGGATTAATCAGAAATTGGGTTTTACCAAGTTCTGGCGAAACCAAAGGCAGTGGAGTCTTGAGTTTGGTGCTAGTAATGCTCGGTGAAGTGAAGATCATAGGAATATTATTAACTAAAATTCTAGCAAGCTTGATTTTGTAAACAAGATCGAATTAGGTTTTTGTTTGGGGCCTGAACAGTTAGTGCATGGCAAGGGAAAACGCCAACATAGCTGCATCGAGTGTGACGCCACCTTTTGGGAAAGATCAGGTCGGAGATCGACATTTTGTTGATGAAGTTTGAGAAAGATCAGAAGCAAAGGGGGATGATGTGAGGCGGTTTCTTGTAGGGCTGTTACGGTAACGGTAAGTTTACCATTACCATACCATTACCAGTCGATCGGTAAACATTTTTGATTAAAATCGGTATACCAGTTAAAACGGTATGGTAACGGTAAATTTACCATTTTTAACGGTAAATTATCGGTAACGTTTCTTGAATACAAGTGGTAACGGTAAATTTACCAGTTAATTCAAAACATAGGTATACTTATCTGATATGCTTTATTACAAGCACGTATAACCAAATGAATGATTATATTTGGTTCAATCATCAGATGAAATAATTCCAGATACACTTATTTTCTTTTTCATTTATGTTTTTTATAAACTAACACTACATATAGTATAATAAAGACGCACTGTGTACAAAAAATATGTTAAGATAAAAACTTTAATGGACAAACGGTAATTTACCATTACCAGTGTAACGGTTACCAGATTATCGGTATACCAGTCATTGGTATACCAGTCGATCGGTAACGGTAACGGTAAGCAATTCTGGCTTACCAGTAAAAACGGTACGGTAACGGTATTTGCCAAACGGTAACGGTAACCATTACCATAACAGCCCTAGTTTCTTGGATCTAAGTTCAAGTGAAGAACTTGGATAGTACTATGATTTTTGATTCAGAGAATATTTGGGTCTGTAAGTGTGAGGGATGGCTTCAGATGATGGAACGATATTGGTGGTGATTGGGTTGGTGGTGCGGCAGTCATCGACGCAGGTATGTATATTTACGAGTGCACAGCATGCACTAGTAAGGAGAAAAGCAGAAGGTAGGAGAAGAAGTTGGAATGGGTTCAGGAAACTAAAGAAACGGGAAAGCAAAATTGGGAAAATGAATTGCGTGAGCCTAGCGCCTGATGGGCTTTTGGGCCGGAATATTATATAGAAAAAAATGAAATTGGGCCTATAAGCTTTTGGGCTTCTACTGAATAAAAGAAAAGAGAAGAAGTAAATAAAGAGAAGGTAATATAAGAAATAAAAGGAAGGTTAAAAATTAAAAGAGATAGAGATTTTAAATAAGATTTTTTTTTTTAAATTTAAATTCAAAATAAAGAAATACTTTCAGATAAGAAATAAAAAGGAAGTAGTGTTGTGATGGAAAATGAAATAAAAAAGGGCAGATAGAAGCCAATCGGACTATGAACGTAATAAACCGAGTGTACTTTGTCACCTATTAACTGAGTCATTTATTTAATTAAATAAATGGAATTAATTTATTAATTCAAATAAATAAAACATAGATTTCAATTAGATGTAAAATCCAATAATTAGTTCAACTTAAAGTAGTTGAACAGAAATCGACGAGATGTAGTGATACATAGAAGATGACTGATCGTCAATAACATTGTGTTATGATGAACTCCGTTGTTTTGAATGGAAATGATATTTTAAATTATAATCGATTTAGGTCAATAAATATATTTTAAATCGAGAAATGATTTAAAAATTGAATTAACGGTCATCAAACGGAAGAGGGAAATTCGTGTAAATGTATACATGAACTAGATAAACAGAAATTGAATCCCGTACCAATATTTATGAATGACATTGAGTTGATAGGATAAACGAGCCCAAAAGGAAGGATATTCACAATCCAATGTGAATAACGTAAGAAGCAAATGTTTGGCCGATAAGAATGGTTTTAAGGAATATAGGTAAGATATATATTTATTAACCGATAACAATGAGTTTATTCTGAAGTTCAGAAATTAAATGGGATAGAGACAGTTCGAAAGAGATGTCGTATTGGAAATCGGTTAAGTTGAACTTAAGGAAAGTATTGTTTACTTTCCATTTTTAATATATGCTTAAAACTAGTTATATATAGTGAATTAATTATTTATCTAAGGAAATAAAATAGTAATTATATTTATAAGTCTGTATATATTGAAGTAAGGATTATAACTATATTATAATCAATAAAAATAAATGGGATTCTTAAACGAATTTAAATCTTAGATAAATGTGAATTGGAAATAATTATTCTCCAAGATCGAATAAATTGTTGAACGAATTTATTTGAACTATCAAATTATGATAGACATATTTGATTGTGATAATTGATTTGTTGTTTAAATGATGGAAATGCTGTGACAAGACCCAAATAACTTATTTAATCACATCTCGTTAATATTGACTTATCAAACTACTGTTGAAAGCTGGGATGTTATTTGTTAAATATTTTCAGTAGATAAGTCTTAATGATCAACTAAGGATGTAGAAACTCATATGAAATATATTGATCTGATTACTTTAAGTATCACTTGGCCCTAAAAGATATTAACGTTCATCGATTCATGAGTCCGGGATTGGTTTTCTAAACAAAATCCAAATACCACTTTGTTTCAACCTAGGCGTTGAATAATTTGAAGTCAAGTTGAAGGCCATTAAAGACGATGTTTATGCAAGGGTTGTTCTATCAATCCTAGGTAGAAATTGCCTAAGATGGAATTACAAGATAGTGCCTTCAGTTGATCCAGACCTAGGACAACTTGTACGGACCAATGTCTGACAGAGTATACCTAACAAATCGCGTAAGTTGATCTCTTCAAAACTATGTTTGGTGGCACAAAAATTCATTTTTCTTAGCTTTTTACCCGTGATTTTGGGGAAGTCAATTTGTGATTTGACAGGTTTGACGATGTGGCATTCAAAGTAAATGAAAATGTGTTGTTCTAAAGGGTAAGTTATGACCTCAAGCTTCACAACCAGAAAATGACAAAAATCAGACGGCAGCATGGCTAAGTGGGTCGCTCCCAATTAAGGTATATTATCATCATCAAGAGAATATTCATTTTGTTACTTCTTTCGCTTCTGTATCTCTTGGGAATGGTTAAGTAGGCGCCAACCGTGGGTGATAATATATTAGGTAAACTCAGAGCAAATGAGTGACCGGTCATGTGTGATTGGGTTACAAGATGTTCTTGTTGAACGCAGTGTATTCCTTTCTAGAGATACACTATCAGAAGATGGTTTCATACCTTGTCATAGTTGAAAATCCATTATCCCTAAGGGCCAAGCGATTTTGTTTGTATACTATATATGTGGAGCGTGAGATGCAAGCATTCCGCTAGATTCTAATTTATTTGTGGAAACCGTAGACATTATTATAATATCAGAATAGTAATGATTTCAAAATATTTTTGGTTATTGTAAGGTAAAAATCATCCGTGTTTATGTGTGGATCAGTCTTACGATTATCTTTTCTTTCAAAAGAATTTTTCCAAGTTAAACAAGTTGTTTAATATCGTTTACTCACACCAGTCCCATGACAGACCAAGAGTTTATTTTTCTATGTTTTCCCTAAACTCTTGGGTGCCCAAATTTGTACGGGCATTCAAGTAGTTCAGGATTTTAAAGATGATCTGGAAGGAGCTGGAGTAGGAGGCTTCAGCATTAGATATATAGAGTTTATTTCCATTGTGATGTATATACGATATACTCTGATGATGTATGTAAGTAAAGATATAGTTTGTATTTTTCCCAAAAGCTTATAAATGTTATATTTTGTTCTGCTACGATTGTGAGATTCTATGTTGTTCAGTTTTTTCTTCTATCTTATTTCTTCTGTTCTAATTTTTTATCATTTCTATTTCTCACCCTCTAACTTCTTTTTATTAATGGTTTGTATTTTCGTGCAATTTGAGTTGGACTTGTATTGTATTTGGTCAACTCAAAGGATTCGAATTTACGGGTCGTTACACTTGGTATTAAAGCTGAAGATTGAGAATAAACTTGGCTCTGTGGCGTGACTCGATAGAGATGGGGTTAGTAATACCCTAGATTGAGTTTGAGTGTATATACGAGCGCGTATTTGTTAATTAATTTAAAGACTGTTTTATATTGTGTTGATTGGTTTGTTGAGTGGTTTATGAATTCTGGCCGATACAGCCTTGCAAGCTGTATCGATAAGTGTTTCTAAACACTTGAGTAGAGTAATTCGACATAGTATTGTTTTAAAAACTGGGTAAATGGAATAATTTTGCCTAAAATTATAATTTGTTATAAGAAGGATAATTTTCTGAAATTATTATAAATAGCTGTGTTGATTGCTATTATAATATGATAATCATATCATAATTTTTAGATGATTATATAAAACCAATATTTGAATTCGTATTATTGAATTAATATACAGATAAGACAAACCAGAATTGAATTTGAAATTTTGGGAGGAATTTTGAATGAATAATATTAGGAATTTCACCAAATATATTCAGACTTAAAGGATTATTCAGATATGAACTCGTTGATTTTTAGAATTGTAACTGATTGGAACCTAACTGGAGATTGGTTGAGTTAGATGATTTTCATAGTGTTGATCTGATGTTGATTTCGGTCTTTGGGGTTGATACTTAGAGGATTATTTTCTTACCGATTTACGGTTAGGGACTGATGAATGTTGAAGAATAGTAATGAGTGAACAAGAATAGAAATGTTTTCCAATTTTAATAACAGATAATGTTAGTTATACAAATAATTATGTTTGGATTGATGGAAGTTTATGAATGAATGTACAAGAAGATAAAAGTTGAATGCCGACAGAAGATACAAGTTAATATTTTAATTTTATTTGTTGAGTTTATCTGGAAAACCAATTGGTTTTATCGATTCTCTAATGATTAGAGAAGGTACAGGGAGACGAATTTTGGAGTTATACGATGGAGCCATACAAGAGGGACGCTATCGAATATTTTGAAAAATTTAAGAATTTAATTCCTTAGAGAATCTTGATAACTAAGAATTGATTTACTGAGAACCAACTAATTAAAAAGAGCAATAAATTGATTTAAAACCAGTTTGGATAAATACATATTTCATTAATGATTTTTCCAGAGAAAAGGAAACGAAGAAGTTTAAGATGAGAGGCTGAAGACAGTATATAAGGAGTCCATCCGGAGTTTTGTTGATAGTTGATCGCTGATGTGTATTGAATGCTTTGACTATTGTGAAATGTTTGATAATTAACCGGTGTGTTTTGGATGCCTTCTTTATTGTAACTGCTAGGGGATGACCCATGTATGTGTTTTGATATAAGTCTATAGTTTTAATTATGACTGGAATTTTTCCCATTACTCTTTAATTTCGGGGACGAAATTCTTTTAAAGGGGGTAGATTGTAATGTCCCGGATTTTTTGACCAACTTTATAATCTAAGTCTTAGATTATGCCGTTGATTAAATTTAGTTAAATCATATTGAATTTGAAGATTTTAGATAATTGTAAATAATCATTAGTTTATAATCCTGTGTATACTTTTAACTTGTGTTTTATATATATACGTAGGTAAATGTTATTTGAACATTTTCATTTGCAAATAAAACTTATTTTTATTTATGTAAAAATATAGATGCTTAAGTAAACTTAGAGTTTTAATATTTAAGAGAAGTTAAAATTTTCTTTTTATTTAAATCTAATTATATATATATATATATATATATATATATATATATATATGTGTGTGTGTGTGTGTGTGTGTATGTATATGATCTTTGTTATATATATATATATATATATATATATATATATATATAAAGCAAGGTACTAAGTTTGTTTATACTTATGTACATATTTAATTTCTTCCCATATATACATATAGTATAATGTGACAATTGATAGATTTGAACATGTCATATAATAAAATGAAAGCAAATCAGATTTTTATGAGAGTATTTGATTTTGTACATTGATTTGCAACTTTGAATTCAGGCTAGAACACTAGTGCACTGTATGATCAAAATCAGACCTTATAAAGGATTGTTCGCTTAAGAATAAAGAATGGCCATCAGAGCTTAGGACTGTATAGCCATAGGAAGTAGCCTGGAACCTATAATCAAAACAATAAGGGAAAAGATGAGCTATGTACCTTGAAGCGAAGTGCAAAATAGTGAATATATGGGAGCATTAGTCTGAATTACTTAACAGGCAAGTATGATGTGAAATGCAGACATGCACATGTTTGTACCCTAAGAATCTAGTCAACCGTGCTTTCTTCTCTTGTGTGAAGCTTTATCAAAACAAAAAATCATTTTCAATCAAAAACCAAATACACCACAACTATAAATACCTTGTGTTGTCCCTTTCACTCAGCTAATAAAACAAGCTATAAACTTAGTGTGCTCCCACATCAACAAGGCAACTTCATGCCTTCTTTCAACCAGTCATAGCTGAGCCTAACACATCAAATCCATCAAGGGAAGACAACCTGTAGACTACCCTAGCAAAGCCTTTTACCTTGCACCATCTCACCTATAAATACCCTGTTATTTTAGTATAAAATCCATACCTTAATTAGAAGCAAACCTGAATACTTGTATTGGAAAAGGAAATGGCCGAGAGCGGCATACATAAAACAGAGATGAGGAAAAAACTGGAATAACATGGATATAGGTGAGTAAACATTTGTTTTTGTTTCCTGTTTCCAAGTATTTGTTCTGGGTAACTTAATAAAACACATGAGACACTTTATACATGAGTTTGTGTTAATGAAACATGGGTAATAGTGAAGATTAATAACTGGAAATTTTTTATATGTATGGATTTATGTATATTGCTTGAAACTGAAAAAAACAGTAGACAGTTTTTAAGAGTAAACTTCACTCGAAATTATATTTTTGAACCGTGATCTGATTAATGATCAGTAAATACACATATGCTTATATAATTATATTAGCATTTAATTGGTTGTGGGTAATTAATTAATCAAACAAACAGGAAAAATCTGGAAGTATGTATATATATATATATATATATATATATATATATATATATATATATATATATATATATATAAAGGTTGTAAGCAAACATAGGAAAAACCAAGAAAACAGTGATCAATTTGTGGACGAACTTGCCCTCATCTTCTGATTTTTATGTGATTCTCACATATATACATGTAGACACTTGTGTGGGTGTGGTGTGTATTCAATCTACCTTTCCTTTTAAATAAAATAACACAAGGCAAAAACCAGTGAGCAATAACTTGAAACCTGGAACCAGTAAGAAGAAAAGTAAGGAGACTTCCTTTTTATTTATTCTTGGTTTAATATATATTATGATGTATATGTATATGCTTTTTGGATGTATTGTTTCACATGAATGCAACCTTCATGTTAACCCTGAAACTATAGTCATATAGGATAAATGGAAATCTGGAATAGAATATATAAACCAGAAATGAAGACATAAAAACAGTGTAGTTCTGAGTGACACTGATGATTAAACTTTTTATTTATCTCAAATACTAGGGTCAAAGTATAAATTTATGTTTTCTGCTGATGTCTGAAATACAGTTTAAGATGTTAAGGATAACTCTGTCTCTAGTTTAACAGGAATAGGTTCCCTTGCTTCAAAAACTAATAACTTGAATTTTAGATTGAAATAGGAATTGATTTCTTCACCAGAATTGATTGTTTAATTCTCTAGTATATGTTAAAAATTGGTTTGAACTTAATTGGCAACACATAGCTCCATAAATAATTTAATTACAGTAAGGGATATATTTTCTCGCAACTTAAAATGACACTATAATGTAGTGCAGGCATATGGTCGAGATTGTTATTGGATAACATGAATCTTAATATCAATTTCATGATTTCTAGTATTAAGGGTAAGGGGATTTCTTGGATTAATCAGAAATTGGGTTTTGCCAAGTTCAGGCGAAACCAAAGGCAGTGGAGTCTCAAGTCTGGTGCTGGTAATGCTCGGTGAAGTGAAGATCATAGGAATATTATTAACTAAAATTCTAGCAAGCTTGATTTTGTAAACAAGATCGAATTAGGTTTTTTTTTTTTTGGGGCTGAACAGTTAGTGCATGACAAGGGAAAAGCCACCGTAGCTGCATCGAGTGTGACGCCACCTGTTGGGAAAGATCAGGTCGGAGATCGACATTTTGTTGACGAAGTTTGGGATTGATCAGAAGCAAAGGAGGATGATGTGAGGTGGTTTCTTAGATCCAGGTTCACGTGAAGAACTTGGATGGTACTATGATTTTTGATTCAGGGAATATTGGGGTCTGTAAGTGTGGGGGATGGCTTCAGATGATTGAACGATATTGGTGGTGATAGGGTTAGAGGTGTGGTAGTCATCGACGTAGGTGTGTATATGTACGAGTGCACAGCGTGCTCTAGTAAGGAGAAAAGTAGAAGGTAGGAGAAGAAGTTGGAATGGGTTCAGGAAACCAAAGAAACGAGAAAGAAAAATTGAGAAAAAGAATTGTGTGAGCCTAGCGCCTGATGGGCTTTTGGGCCGAAATATTAAATAGCAAAAAAAATGAAGTTGGGCCTACAAGTTTTTGGGCTTTTGCTGAATAAAAGAAAAGAGAAGAAGTAAATAAAAAGAAGAAGGTAATATAAGAAATAAAAGGAAGGTTAAAAACTAAAAGGGATAGAGATTTTAAATAAGATTTCTTTCTAAATGTAAATTCAAAATAAAGAAATACTTTCAGATAAGAAATAAAAAGGAAGTAGTTTTGTGATGGAAAATGAAATAAAAAAGGGCAGATAGTAGCCAATCAGACTATGAACATAATAAACCAAGTGTACTTTGTAACCTATTAACTGAGTCATTTATTTAATTAATTAAATGGAATTAATTTATTAATTCAAATAAATAAAACACAGATTTCACTTAGATATATAATCCAATAATTAGTTCAAGTCAAAATAGTTGAATAGAAATCGACTAGATGTAGTGATACATAGGATCGTTAATAACATTGTGTTATAATGAACTCTGTTGTTTTAAATGGAAATGATATCTTAAATTATAATTGATTTAGGTCAATAAATATATTTTAAATCGAGAAATGATTTAAAAATTGAATTAACGGTGATCAAACGGAAGAGGGAAATTCGTGTAAATTTATATAGTAACTAGATAAACATAAATTGAATCCCGTACCAATATTTATTAATGAGATCGAGTTGATAGGATAAAGGAAGGATATTCACAGTCTAATTTGAATAACGAAAGAAGCAAATGTTTGGCAGATAAGAATGGTTGTAAGGAATATCGGTAAGATATATTGATTAACCGATAACAATGAGTTTATTCTAAAGTTCAGAAATTAAATGGGATGGAGATAGTCCGAAAGAGATGTTGTATTGGAAATCGATTAAGTTGAATTTAAGGAAAGTATCGTTTACTTTCCGTTTTAAATAAATACTTATAAAATTAATTATATATATAGTGAACTAATTATTTATCTAAGGAAATAAAATAGTAATTATATTTATAAATCGTGTATATATTGAAGTACGGATTATAACAATATTATAATCAATAAAAATAAATGGGATTCTTAAATGAATTTAAATCTTAGATAAATGTGAATTGGAAATAATTATTCTCCATGATCAAATAAATTGTTGATCAAATTTATTTGAATTATTGAATTATGATAGACAGATTTGATTGTGATAATTTATTTGTTGTTCAAAAGATGGAAATGCTGTGACATAACCCAAATAACTTATTTAATCACATCTCGTTAATAATGACTTATCAAACTACTGCCGAAATCTGGGATCTTATTTGTTAAATATTTTCAGTAGATAAGTCTTAATAATCAATTAAGGATGTACAAACTCGTATGAAATATATTGATCTGATTGCTTTAAGTATCACTTGGTCTTGAAAGATATTAACTTTCATCGATTCAAAAGTCCGTGATTGGTTTTCTAAATAAAATCCAGATACCACTTTGTTTCGACCTAGGCGTTGATTAATTTGAAGACCATTGAAGACGATGTTTATGCAAGGGTTGTTCTGTCAATCCGAGGTAGAAATTACCAAAGATGGATTTATAGGATAGTGCCTTCGGTCTATCCAGGCCTAGGACAACTTGTACGGAAGAATGTCTGACAGGGTATACCTAACAGATTGCGTAAGTTGATCTCTTCAAAACTATGTTTGGTGGCAGAAAAAAATCGTTTCTCTTAGCTTTTTACCATTGATTTTGGGGAAGTTGATTTGTGATTTGATAGTTTTGACGATGTAACATTCAAAGTAAATGAAAATGTACTGTTCTAAAGGGTAAGTTATGACCTCAAGCTTCACAACCGGAAAATGACAAAAATCAGGCAGGCAGCATGGCTAAGTGAGTCGCTCCCCATTAAGGTATATTATCACCATCAAGAGAATATTCATTTTGTTACTTCTTTTGCTTCTGCATCTCCCGAGAATGGTTATGTTGGCGCCAACCGTGGGTGATAATATATTCGATACACTCGGAGCAAATGAGTGACAGGTCATGTGTGGTCGGGTTGTAAGATGTTCTTGTTGAACGCAGTGTATTCCTCTCTAGAGATACACTATTGGAAGATGGTTTCATACCTTGTCATAGTTGGAAATCCATTATCCCTAGACGCCAAGTGGTTTTGTTTGTATACTATATATGTGGAGAGTGAGATGCAAGCGTTTCGCTAGATTATAATTTATTTATGGAAACCATAGACATTATTATAATATCAGAATAGTTATGATCGTTTTGGGTTATCATAAGGTAAAAATCATCCGTGTTTATGTGCGAATCAGTCTTACGATTATCTTTTTTTTTTAGAAAGATTTTTTCCAAGTTAAACAAGTTGTTTAAAATCGCTTACTCACACCAGTCCCATGACTGACCAAGAGTTTATTTTTCTATATATTTCCTAAACTCTTGGGTGCTTAAATTTGTACGGGCAGTCAAGTAGTTCAGGATTTTATAGATGATCGGAAAGGAGCTGGAGTAGGAGGCTTCAGCATTAGATATATAGAGTTTATTTCCGTTGTGATGTATATACGATATACTCTGATGATGTATGTAAGTAAAGATATAGTTTGTATTTTCCCAAAAGCTTATATATATATGTTATATTTTGTTCTGCTACGATTGTGAGATTCTGTGTTGTTCAGTTCTTTCTTCTATCTTATTTCACCTATTCTAATTTTCTATCGTTTCTATTTCTCACCCTCTAACTTCTTTTTATTAATGGTTTGTATTTTCATGCAATTTGAGTTGGACTTGTATTGTATTTGGTCTACTCAAAGGATTCGAATTTATGGGTCGTTACACTTGGTATCAGAGCTGAAGATTGAGAATAACCTTGGCCCTGTGGTGTGACTCGATAGAGATGAGGTTAGTAATACCCTAGATTGAGTTTGAGCGTATATATTCAAGCGCTTATTTTTTAATTAATATAAAGACTGTTTTATATTGTGTTGAGTGGTTTGTTGAGTGGTTTATGAATTCTAGCCGATACAGCCCTGCAAGTTGTACCGATAAGTGTTTCTAAACACTCGAGTAGAGTAATTCAACATAGTATTGTTTTAAAAACTGGGTAAATGGAATAATTTTTCCCAAAATTATTTTTTGTTATAAGAAGGATAATTTCCTGAAATTATTATAAATAGCTTTGTTGATTGCTATTATAATATGATAATCAGATCATAACTTTTATATATAAAACCAAAATTGAATTTGTATTATTGAAATATACAGATATGATAAACCAGAATTGAATTTGAAATTTTGGGAGGAATTTTGAATGAATAAAATTAGGAATTTCACCAAATAAATTCAGACTTAAAGGATTATTCGGATATGAAATCGTTGATTTTTAGAATTGCAACTGATTGGAACCTAATTAGAGATTGCTTGAGTTAAATGATTTTTTGAGTGTTGATCTGATGTAGATTTCGGTCTTTGGGGTTGATACTTAGAGGATTATTTTCTTACCGATTTACGGTTAGGGACTGATGAATGTTAAAAAATAGTAATAGGTGAACAGGAATAGAAATGTTTTCCAATTTTAATAACATATAATGCTAGTTAAACAAATAAATATGTATGGATTGATGGAAGTTTATGAATGAATGTACAAGAAGATAAAAGTTGAATGCCAACAGAAGATACAAGTTATTATTTTAATTTTATTTTATGAGTTTATTTGGAAAACCAGTTGGTTTTGTCGATTCTCTAATGATTAGAGAAGGTACACGGAGATGAATTTTGGAGTTATACAATGGATCCATACAAGAGGGACACTATCGAATATTTTGATAAATTTAAGAATTTAATTCCTTAGAGAATCTTAATAACTAAGAATTGATTTACTGAGAACCAGAAAATTAAAAAGAGCAATAAATTGATATAAAATCAATTTGGATAAATACAGATTTCATTAACGATTTGTCTAGAACAAAGGAAAGAAAGAAGTTTAAGACGAAAGGTTGAAGACAATATATGAGGAGTCTATCCGGAGTTTTGTTGATAGTTGATCACTGATGTGTATTGAATGCTTTGACTATTGTGAAATGTTTGATAATTAACCGTGTGTTTTGCATGCCTTGTTTATTGAAACTCCTAGGGGATGACCCATGTATGTGTTTTGATATAAGTCTATAGTTTTAATTGTGACTGGAATTTTTCCCGTTACTTTTTAATTTCGGGGACGAAATTCTTTTAAAGGGGGTAGATTGTAATGTCCTGGATTTCTTGACCAACTTTATAATCTAAGTCTTAGATTATGCCGTTGATTAAATTTAGTTAAATCATATTGAATTTGAAGATTTTAGATAATTTTGAATAATCATTAGTTTATAATCCTGTGTATACTTTTAACTTGTGTTTTATATGTATACTCAGGTAAATGTTATTTGAACATTTTCATTTGCAAATAAAACTTATTTTTATTTGTGTAAAAATATAGATGATTAAGTAAACTTAGAGTTTTAATATTTAAGAGAATTTAAAATTTTCTTTTTATTTGAATCTTATGATATATTTGTGTGTATGCGATCTTTGTTATATATATATATATATATATATATATATATATATATATAAAGCAAGGTACTAAGTTTGTTTATACTTATGTACATATTTTATTTCTTCCCACATATACGTATAGTATAATGTGACAACTGAAAGATTTGAACATGTCATATAATAAAATGAAAGCAATTAGATTTTATGAGTGTTTAATTTTGTACATTGATTTGCAACTTTGAATTCAGGCTAGAACACTATTGCACTGTATGATCAAAATCAAACCTTATAATGGATTGTTTGCTTAAAATAAAGAATGGCCATCAGAGCATAGGATTGTATAGCCATAGGAAGTAGCCTGGAACCTATAATCAAAACATTAAGGGAAAAGATGAGCTATGTACCTTGAAGTGAAGTGCAAAATAGTGAATATATGGGAGCATTTAATGGTCTGAATTACTTAACAGGCAAGTGATAACTTGAAATGCAGACCTGCACATGTTTGTACCCCAAGAATCTAGTCAATCGTGCTTTCTTCTCTTGTGTGAAGCTTTGTCAAAAAAAAAAAATCATTTTCAATCAAAAACCAAATACACCACAACTATAAATACCTTGTGTTATCCCTTTCACTCAGCTAATAAAACAAGCTATAAACTTAGCTGTGCTCCCATATCAACAAGGCAACTTCATGCCTTCTTTCAACCAGTCATAGCTGAGCCTAACACATACAATCCATCAAGGGAAGACAACCTGTAGACTACCCTAGCAAAGCCTTTCACCTTGCACTATCTCACCTATAAATACCCTGCTATTTTAGTATAAAATCCATACCTTAATTAGAAGCAAACCTGAATACTTTTATTGGAAAAGGAAATGGCCGAGAGCGGCACACTTAAAACAGAGATGAGGAAAAAACTGGAATAGCATGGATATAGGTGAGTAAACATTTGTTTTTGTTTCCTATTTCCAAGTATTTGTTCTAGGTAACTTAGTAAAACACATGAGACACTTTATACATGAGTTTGTGTTAATGAAACATGGGTAATAGTGAAGATTAAAAACTGGAAATTTTTGATATGTATGGATTTATGTATATTGCTTGAAACTAGAAAAAAAAAACAGTGGACAATTTTTAAGAGTAAACTTCACTCGAAATTATATTTTTGAACCATGATCTGATTAATGATCAGTAAATACACATATGCTTATATAATTATATTAGCATTTACTTGGTTGTGGGTCATTAATTAATCAAACATATAGGAAAAATATGGAAGTATGTATATATATATATATATATATATATATATATAAAGGTTGTAAGCAAACATAGGAAAAACCAAGAAAACAGTGATCAATTTGTGGACGAACTTGCCCTCATCTTCTGATTTTTATGTGATGCTCACATATATACATGTAGACACTTGTGTGGGTGTGGTGTGTATTCAATCTACCTTTCCTTTTATATAAAATAACACAATGCAAAAATCAGTGAGCAATAGCTTGAAACCAGGAACTAGTAAGAAGAAAAGTGAGGAGACTTCCTTTTTATTTATTCTCGGTTTAATATATATTATGATGTATATTATATGCTTTTTGGATGTCTTGTTTCAAATGAATGCAACCTTCATGTTAACCCTGAAACTATAGTCGTATAGGATAAATGGAAATGTAGAACAGAATATATAAACCAGAAATGAAGACATAAAAACAATGTAGTTCTGAGTAACACTGATGATTAAACTTTTTCTTTATCTCAAATACTAGGGACAAAGTATAAATGTATGTTTTTTGCTGATGTCTGGAATACAGTTTAAGATGTTAAGGATAACTCTGTCTCTAGTGTAACACGAATAGGTTCCTCTGCTTCAAAAACTAATAACTTGAATTTTAGATTGAAATAGGAATTGATTTCATCACCAGAATTGATTGTTTATGTCTCTAGTATATGTTAAAATTGGTTTGAACTTAAATGACACTATACTGTAATGCAGGCATATGGCCGAGATTGTTATTGGATAACATGAATCTTAATATCAATTTCATGATTTCTAGTATTAAGGGTAAGGGGATTTCTTGGGTTAATCGGAAATTGGGTTGCATCAAGTTCAGGCGAAACCAAAGGCAGTGGAGTCTCGAGTCTGGTGCTGGTAATGCTCGGTGAAGTGAAGATCATAGGAATATTATTAACTAAAATTCTTACAAGCTTGATTTTGTAAACAAGATCGAATTAGGTTTTTGTTTAGGGCCTGAACAGTTAGTGTGTGACAAGGGAAAACGCCACCATAGCTGCATCGAGTGTGACACCACCTGGTGGGAAAGATCAGGTCGGAGGTCGACATTTTGTTAATGAATTTTGAGAATGATCAGTAGCAAAGGGGGATGATGCTATGTAGTTAAAGCACCGCTAAATCCCCGTAAAATCACCGCTATAGCCCATAGTATTCTCCGGCCGCTACGCTATTTCAATTTAGCGCTGATGAACAGTACCTCCACTTTAACCCCCGCTGTACCCGCTAAATCAACACTATTTAGCACTCGCTTTAGCAATATTAATACATAGAGGATGATTTGACTAGTTCTCTTTTAAAATAAATCAAAAAAGTTAATGTAAAGAGCTAATTTTAAGTCATAAATGATTTATATAAGACAGAAATCTATAGAAATCCTCAAATCTAGTGTGCATAACCTTGATATTCTTTGACTTTGTTATGAAAATTTAATTAATATTCATTTCTTCCACATAAATGATGCAAGAATGATAATTAATTAATTTTAAATATATAGCTTTACATCTAATTAACATTTTTGCACATCCATTACAACCCCGCTATTTCCCCACTATAGCATTTTACACCTTTACCGCTATAGAACCGCTAAGCGCTTTAACTGCACAAGGATGATGTGAGGCGGTTTCTTGGATCCAGGTTCGCATGAAGAACTTGGATGGTACTATGATTTTTTATTCAAGGAATATAGGGGTCTGTAAGTGTGGGTGATGGCTTCAGATGATGGAACGAATTGGTGGCGATAGGGTTGGAGGTGCGGCAGTCATCGATGCAGGTGTGTAATGTACGAGTGCACATCGTGCACTAGTAAGACGAAAAGCAGAAGGTAGGAGAAGAAGTTGGAATGGGTTCAGGAAACTAAAGAAATGGGAAAGAAAAATGGGAAAAAGAATTGCGTGAGCCTAGCGCCTGGGCTTTTTGGCCAGAATATTAAATAGAAAAAAAATGAAGTTGGGCCTACAAGCTTTTGGGCTTCGGCTGAATAAAAGAAAAGAGAAGAAGGTAAATAAAGAGAAGAAGGTAATATAAGAAATAAAAGGAAGGTTAAAAATTCAAAGGGATAGAGATTTTAAATAAGATTTCTTTTTAAATGTAAATTCAAAATAAAGAAATACTTTCAAATAAGAAATGAAAAGGAAGTAGTGTTGTGATGGAAAATGAAATCAAAAAGGGCAGATAGTAGCCAATCTGACTATAAACATAATAAACCAAGCGTACTTTGTCACCTATTAACTGAGTCATTTATTTAATTAAGTAAATGGAATTAATTTATTAATTCAAATAAATATAACACGGATTTCACTTGGATATAAAATCCAATAATCAGTTCAAGTCAAAGTAGTTGAACAGAAATCGACTAGATGTAGTGATACATAGAAGATGATTGATCGTCACTAATTGTGTTATAATGAACTCCGTTGTTTTGAATGGAAATGTTATTTTAAATTATAATCGATTTAGGTGAATAAATATATTTTAAATCGAGAAATGATTTAAAAGTTGAATTAACGGTGATCAAACGAAAGAGGGAAATTCGTGTAAATTTATACAGGAACTAGATAAACAAAAATTGAATCCCATACCAATATCTATTAATGAGATCGAGTTGATAGGATAAACGAGTCCAAAAGGAAGGATATTCACAATCCAATGTGAATAACGTAAGAAGCAAATATTTGGCAGATAAGAATGGTTGTAAGGAATATCGGTAAGATATTTTGATTAACCGATAACATTGAGTTTATTCTGAAGTTCAGAAATTAAATAGGATGGAGATAGTTCGAAAGAGATGTCGTATTGGAAATCGGTTAAGTTGAGTTTAAGTATCTTTTTACTTTCCCTTTTAAATAAAATACTTAAAACTAATTATATATATAGTGAATTAATTACTTATCTAAGGAAATAAAATAGTAATTATATTTATAAGTCGTGCATGTATTGAAGTACGGATTATAACAATATTATAATTAATAAAAATAAATGGGATTCTTAAACGAATTTAAATCTTAGATAAATGTGAATTGGAAATAATTATTTTCCAAGATCAAATAAATTGTTGATCAAATTTATTTAAATTATCGAATTATGATAGACAGATTTGTTGTGATAATTGATTTGTTGTTTGAATGATGGAAATGCTGTGACATGACCCAAATAACTTATTTAATCACATCTCGTTAATATTGACTTATCAAACTACTGTTGAAATCTGGGATCTTATTGGTTAAATATTTTCAATAATAAGTCTTAATAATCAATTAAGGATGTAGAAACTCATATGAAATATATTGATCTAATTACTTTAAGTATCACTTGATCCTAAAAGATATTTACATTCATCGATTCAAGAGTCCGGGATTGGTTTTCTAAACAAAATCCAAATACCACTTTGTTTCAACCTACGCGTTGATTACTTTGAAGTCAAGTTGAAGACCATTGAAGATGATGTTTAAGCAAGGGCTTTTCTATCAATCCTTGGTAGAAATTGTCTAAGATGGATTTATAGGATAGTGCCTTCGGTTTGTGCAGAACTAAGACGACTTGTACGAACGAATGTCTGACAGAGTATACCTAACAGATCGCCTAAGTTGATCTCTTCAAAATTATGTTTGGTGGTGGAGAAATTCGTTTCTCTTAGCTTTTTACCCGTGGTTTTAGGGAAGTCAATTGGTGATTTGATGGGTTTGACGATGTGGCATTCAAAGTAAATGAAAATGTGATGTTCTAAAGGGTAAGTTATGACCTCAAGCTTCACAACCGGAAAATAACAAAAATCGGGCAGGTAGCATGGCTAATGGGTCGCTCCCAATTAGGGTATATTATCACCATCAAGAGAATATTCATTTTGTTACTTCTTTCGCTTCTGTATCTCCCGGGAACGGTTATGTTGGCGCCAACCGTAGGTGATAATATATTAGGTACACTTAGAGAAAATGAGTGTCCGGTCATGTGTGGCCTTGAACCCAGTGTATTCCTCTCTAGAGTTACACTATCGGAAGCTGGTTTCATACCTTGTCATAGTTGGGAATCCATTATCCTTAACCGCCAAGCGGTTTTGTTTGTATACTATATACGTGGAGCGTTAGATGCAAGTGTTCCGCTAGATTCTAATTTATTTATGGAAACCCTAGACATTGTTATAATATCAGAATAGTTATGATTTCAAAATGTTTTGGGTTATTGTAAGGTAAAAATCATCGGTGTTTATGTGTGGATCGGTCTTACGACTATCTTTTCTTTCAAAAAAAAAATTCCAAGTTAAATAAGTTGTTTAAAATCGTTTACTCGCACCAGTCCCATGACCGACTCAGAATTTATTTTTTTATGTTTTCCCTGAACTCTTGGGTGCCAAAATTTGTACGGGCAGTCAAGTAGGTTGGGATTTTACATATGATCTGGAAGGAGCTAGAGTAGGTGGCTTTAGCATTAGATATATAGAGTTTATTTCCGGTGTGATGTATATACGATATATTCTGATGTTGTATGTAAGTAAAGATATAGTTTGTATTTTCCCAAAAGCTTATATATATGTTATATTTTGTTTCGCTATGATTGTGAGATTCTATGTTGTTCGGTTCTTTCTTCTATTTTATTTCTCCTATTCTAATTTTCTATCCTTTCTATTTCTCACCCTTTAACTTCTTTCTACTAATGGTTCGTATTTTCGTGCAATTTGAGTTGGACTTGTATTGTATTTGGTCAACTCAAAGGAATTGAATTTACAGGTCGTTACAGCGGATGTTAGTAGTTTGTTGTATTTCTTCGTTTTATTATTATGTAGTGAGCTGTTACGTAATATTTCTATGTACCAAACTGTTACGTTTTGTTAATTGTATTATTCTGCATTAATTATATTGTTATGTTTTAGTCAGTAATTAATTAAATTACAAAACAAAAATAAAATACTCCGCTCAAATTCTCCGCTTAACACGCCAAACACATTATCTGCTATAATACTCCGCTCAAATTCTTCGCTTACGCCAAACGCACCCTTATTGTAAGTGTGAATGCTTGGGCCTTGGTCGTGTGACCCATGTCCATTTACATTTACTATTTAAACAGATGTAAACAATCTGTTTACAATGTTAATATCATTTTGAGAATTATTACAACAATTCATCAAATTCATTTCTCTCTTCTCCAATTCAATATTTGTTTCTTTATTTTTCAATCATCATAATCATACATTTTTAGAGATATTTCAACATGGTATCAGAGCTCATTGTCTTAACAGCATTTTGATCCTCATATTCTTCTGCATTTCATGTTTGTTTCTGATTCAAGAATCAAATAATACTGGTGTTAATTAATCAGATTAGTTTTTCATCATTTGGGTCATGAAAAACAAATCTTTGTCTTGAAGTTTTATGCCTCACCATTAAATTCTTTATGAATTCAAGGATGCAATCACTTTAAAATCAAAACTTGCTTTCAAAAAATCAAGAAAGGCAGTTCAGTTACAAGATTTTATTCAAAAATCAGAATTTATTTTATTGTGCCATCCTAAATTTCAATTTTAACTTTGTTTCAGTTGCATAAGCAAGATTCAACAATTCATTATATTTCTACTGAAGTTTTATCTCATACCTGAAGTCTTAGATTGATTTTCTTACCTTTATCCCTCAGTTTTCATTATGGCCAATGAAAGTACATCTACAACCTCTGGAAATTGTGCTTTTATTCATTCCGAACACTCGAATCCATAATCAGATGCTGAAAAATTGATAAAACCAGTAATCAGTCCGCAGAGTCAATTGATCACTGTGCATTTAGATGAAGAGAAATATCTTCTATGGAAATTGCAGATTGAAACTACAGTTCAAGGTTATGGGCCTGAAGGTTTTGTGTATGGCACCCTAGCAATTCCTCCAAGATTCAAAACTGATAATGAAAACAGAATGCTGGTTAATGAAAATCACACAAAATACTATAGACAAGATAGGCTAATAAGTTCTTAGATGTTATCTTCAATCAGCCCCAACTTACTAAGTAATCGAGTGTAAGTCTGCCAATGAGATCCGGTCAACAATTGAAAGAGTGTTTAACACTCAGTCAACATCAAAGGTTATGCATTATAAGAGACAGCTCCAGAATATCGAAAAGGGAAGTGAACAAATGAGAGATTATTAGCAAAGATCAAGAAACTCTATTACTTACTTGAATATGCAGGGTTGAAGGTACATGAGAATGAACAAGTGCTTACTATCTTGAATGGATTGGAAGAAGAGCATGAAGCTGCAGTTGCAATTTTTTCCTCTAAGAGAAGTGTCCCTGACATGCAGTTTGTACACTCCACCTTGCTTGCTCCTGAAGCTAGAATAAAGCATAAGAAGCCTCAAGAGTCAGATCTGTCTATCAACCATACAACAAATGTCAGAAACAAGAATACAAGTCAACAAAGATCTGATCAAACCAACCAAAGAGGTGGTTATTCTAATAGAGCTAGAGGTCGGTGGAATAACAACACCAGACCCAAATGTCAAATCTATGAAAAAAATGGGCATACAGCTGCAAAATGCTACTTCAGATTCAATCACAGTCCAGGTAAAATTTTTGGAAATCAAAGGAATTCTATTAATATAATTCAAGTGCAAAACAATGCTGATAATCAAAGTGCCATCAACAATAATCAGCTAGTGAAACTACCAAAATAAATTACATCAGTGATGATGCTTGGTATCTAGATTCAAGTGATACTAATCATATTATTAGCAATATTGACAACCTAAATCTTGGAAATAGAGAGTACGAAGGTAAACAACTTGTATGCTTAGGTAATCGTAAATGTATAAATATTACACATACTAGTTATGCACAAGTCAAAGGAAAAATATTATTATACTTGAATAATCTTCTAAGGGTTCCCAAAATTAAAAAGAACCTTATTAGTGTTTCACAATTTGTCAGTTACAATAATGTTTATTTTGAGTTTTACTTCAAATACCATCTAGTAAAAGATATACTGACTAAAGAAACTCTTTTGCAGGGTGATGTTGTTAAAGGACTTTATAAGTTTAATTCTGTCATAAATATGCATGTTGTAAATGAAAACGAGTATTGTAATAATTCTGAACTGAAAGAGAAGTGTAAAACTAGCAGTATTTTTTATCAATGGTATAATAAACTGGGTCATCCTAATACGAAAATTATTAGAAAAATATTATTAGAAAATAATATTTCCTTTGATGAATGTGCATCACCATATGTGTGTATTTATTGTCAGTTGGGAAAAAGTTATAAACTATCATTCACCCTTCTCAAACTGTTTATACTAAGTTACTTGAATTAGTTGCATCTGATCTCTAGGGGCCTGCACCCATAACGTCTGATTATGGGTATATTAGATACACTTTAATTTATTTTCTTAAAAATAAATTTGATACTTACAATATAGATATTTAGTTCATAAATATGGAAAAAAATCAGACTAGCTGCAAAGTTAAACTTATGCAAACTAGTGAAGGTAATGAGTATAAAACTACTAATAATTTCTTCTATAAAAAGGTAATATTCATAAAACTAGTTGCCTTTATACATCTGAGCATAATGGTTTAGTGGAAAGAAAAGATGGGCATATTGTTGAATGTGGCTTGTCCTTACTTGCTCATGCATCTATGCCATTAAAATTTTGGTCTGATTCTCTTAACAGTGTCGTTTATTTGATAAATAAATTACCAACAAAAGTTTTAACTGAAATAGTCCTCATGAAAAAATGTTTGAAAACAAGCCAGATTATAAAATGTTAAAAACATTTGGCTGCTTATGTTTTCCTTGTATTAGACATCCAATAAAAACAAACTGAATTTTAGATCAAATCTTGTACTTTTATTGGTTACGCAACTAATCAAAAGGGATACAAGTGCTTAAATGATTTTGGTAAAATTATTATCAGTTGAAATGTTGTGTTCAATATGTCAGCAAACCCAATTTTGCACTCTCGAACAAAATATATCGAAATTGAATTATATTTGGTTCGAGAGAAAGTTATGAAAGGAAATTTACAAGTTAACCACGTTCCTGCATACTTTCAAAGAGCCGGCATTTTTACAAAGGCACTATCTTTTTCATAAACTTTCAAAGACTTAGATCAGATCTGAAAGTTGAGACAATACCAAATTTTAAGCAAGACAAAAGCATACCGAGCATGGATTCAACAAAAGTCTCAATCAAACAACCACCTAGCAAGATAAAAACATACCAAGCTTGGATTTAACAAAGGATTCAATTAACTCAACCGAATCTACTACAATTAAAGCCTACACTGCAAGCATGGCTTAATCGATCCCCAATCTCGATCGAAGGTTCTCGACAACTCAAGGATGTTCATATCTGGAAGTACCGGAGACTTTCCGAAGTTGTCTCATCAAATATTATCAAAATCAAAGCCAGATCTGAAAACTTAGAATTGAAAATCACTAACCCTAGTATCAAATTGAGAAGGGGTGTTAAGAGAAATGAATCGATGTATTGTGTAATATGTCGGTCTTGCATTCTTATTGTAAGTGTGAGTGTTTGGGCCTTGGCCGTGTAGCCCATTTCCATTTACGTTTGCCATTTAAACAGATGCAAACGGTCTGTTTAAAATGTTAACATCATTCTGAGAATTATTACATCAATTCATCAAAATTTATTTCTCTCTTCTCCAATTCAATACTTTGTTTCTTTATTTTTCAATCATCATAATCATACATTTTCAAAGACATTTCAACAATGATCCATGTTTGTCCCCTCCACCTTCGTATTGATTCTCCCATAAACTAGAGTTTCTATTTCAAATACTCTCGAAAAATCACAATGGCGAGATATTTGTTACGTCAACATGAGACATCATTAATATATGTTTCAGACTAAATCTTAACATGATTTCCTTATTTTCAACATGGCATAAGTTTTGGTTTTCCTGCACGCATACCTAACATTGATTTATATTCATTCCTTGTTGATTTACAATCCCCTTCCTTTGTTTCACATTCTTTCCTAACAACTACGAGGGTTGCTTAAATATAATGGTCGTATGAAATGAGGTTATGGTGCTAACGATGCTCTATTCTAATGTCGATTTTGTTTAAACTATGATTCCTGGTTTTTGCATTGTTATTATGTATAGTGTACAACCCAAATTAATTCACAATGTTAGAAGATTAGCTAAATATAGATTATATAGAATGACATGACTTATCAGTGCTTCAAATTCAACAAATACAAGCAAGATTAGCACAAACTTAACAATACTTAAATTTAAACTAGTTTGATAACAATTTAGTTTAACTAACACCCAAAAAAAGAAAACAACCACATAATTCTCTACTAATCCCATCAAACCATATCGTGGAAAATTTCCAAGTCTTCACATTATTGTTTTCTATCTCATAACATGTGCTCATTGTTCAACTTCAATATAACAATTAGCAAACCGCTTGGAATAGAATGGTGGACCCAGATGTTTAACTTATAAGATGGCCTATACAACTGCACATTATAAGTAAAAATCTTCCATTTATTAATTAAAATAAGGTTCATAATATATAACATTTGGACAAATGATCATTATTTACATAAAGAATTCCTAATTCATAATGTTTCCATGGAGATGGAATATATCTCTTAATGGTTGCATAGTTAAACTCAAAATCACGCTGATAATAAAATGACAACATTATAATTAATTATTATTATATTTATAATTTTGGGCATAATCATCCATTTACTTAGTTTGACACTGCTATTTTGATGATTAAAGGCCCGTTTGAATGGGCTGAAATAAGCAACTTTTTAGCTTTTAAAAATTAGAATCATGAAAGCCCGTATGGATTCATAAAAGAGCTGGGCTTTCAATAGCTGCTTTTCAGCTTATTCCAGAAGCCCAAAAAAAATTGCTTTCCGCTTTCCTAATCCAAAACGAAACGTAAAATTTTTAGCTGCATATCTTCCCAATAGGGTTTTGGGCGATTTTTCAATTTTCTGCAGCGGCTAGTTTTCTATGAATTCTTGACAAAGGTGATGTTTTTTCCTCTTATTTGTTTTTAACGCTGCTGATCTATTCTCATTGCTCTCAGTCTAGCCTTTTTTCATTTTTTTTTTGTGTTTGTTTGATCGATCACACAGTTGTTCGATAGTTTTCTGATTTTATTGTTGTAATTATATAGAAACGATCCTAATTTGATCGTTCTTCGGATATTTTTATTGTTTGAAAACTGTATTTTCTTTAGATGTTTTTATTTTTTTATTATTAATGTTGCTCAGTTGATTTATTTGATCTTTCATGGATGGACTCTTTAATTCTACAGAACATGTTGTTAGTGACATCTTAGGAGAACAACAATTATTATTACGAGTGTGTAACCCGTGCGTTGCACACGATAATATTATAAAATATAGTATTTAGAATTTTATTGTTAAAATTGGAACTTTATTATATAACATATGATGAATCGGACAAAATAAATAAACTATAAATTATTATTATTGTTGTTGTTGTTGTTGTTGTTTATATATGGTATGTATTACGTAACTTTTATTTGTTTGAAATAAAAAAATAATTTTGTTGTTCTTATTACTTTGAGCAAGTGTTTATGCTGAAACTAACATATTTTAATTATTTAGATATAATAATAAAAACTATTTATTTCTTTTAAAAATAGGTTAACTTTGAAATGATGTAATTGGTTAAAACATATTATCTTAAGAGTAAATAATCTGAATAAATTGAGAAGGATTATATAACAAAAATATATAGGCCTTATGGTAGAGTTATTTGAAGTTAAAAATAGTATAATTTTTTAATGTAGTGTGCGATAAATTTATTGTTTATGTACATAAATGATATGTTTATTTACAAAATAGCTTTATTATTGTTTTTTATGTACATAAATGTATGCATGTGATCTATACATCTACATAGTTAAACATGAAAATTTTATTATGATTTTTATTAGTACGTAAATCTACATATATGTGACTAATACATATATTATTAAAATACTTTAAATTCGAGATTTTGTAAGCAATTTAAATACATAGGATCTAAATATAAAAAATTAGTAAATAACCAATGAAGTGCACATAATTATAGAAATGTCAAAATAGAATATTTAAAATTAAAATTAGAATTCTACAATACAGATAAATTTATTAAGATAAATGAATAATAAATTATCTTTGTTGATGTTACTCATGTATACTATTTATGATATCTGAATTATATATTTTTATATTTAAATGAAAAATTCACTTGATTAATTTTTTAAGAGAGCGACTATTTAAACACAAAATTAGGCATAGTTGGCGACACAAAATCTGAGCCACTTGATCTTTTTATCTTTATATGGAGTGGTCAAATTTAGAGGGTGCTCTAATGGTGGAGATTAACTACGTCGCCAATTATACAAAAAAATTGTGTCTATATTGACTTTTCATTATTTTAATATGAATATGATGTACATATTGAAATCATAACATTTAAGGATTTATTAGATAAATTAGTGAATAATTATTAATCAAATTTATTCAAATAATTTAAAACCAACATTTACGTGATTAATTGAAATCATTGATGTAAATGTACAAAATTATGTGATATTGAGATGGTTTTCTGGGCAATTTTAAAATGTCCATAAGGTATGCACTTTAGTTTTTTTGAAAACAAAGATATGTGATCCTCTAGAAAGAAGAAAGCACACATATACATATAAAGCAAATAACATTCATTAGCTGTCGTGATTCAGATGCAGATACAAACATAAGAGAAAATAGCCTGAAATAACATATTCAACATCAATGCAAATATCAATAACTTTAATTAAAGAAACATCAAAGTGCATTCCTACTACATCATCTAATCTGAAAATTTGTATGAACGACTTTAATATTTGTAAATCGTTTACTGAGCGCACTGTTTAAATTTATTGGTATAAAGTAATCAATCTTAAGTTTAAGGTCAGTTAAACAAAAAAGTTGACTGTTATATACGTTATCATGATAAATACGGACAATCGTATATGTCTAGTAAATCCATGATTACTACTCCCGAAAATCAAGCTGCAAAAGCTGCACTTAGCCAAATCCGCTATTAATATGCTAGTAGCAAAAGCATACCGTTCAATAACATCCGAACTGGTGTCCTATTTAGTTAATTTTGAATCTTGATATCATTTTTGCAGTTTATTTTATTTTATAATATTTTTTTATTATCAGGAAAAATGTACTGAAGGGCAAAATGAACAAAAAATTATTACATAAAGACAAAAGACTAAAAATTTGTCTATAAGAACAAATTTTAGTCTAAAGGGATAAATTGTAGTGGTCCTTGAATTCCTCTTTTTACACTAAAACTTGTCCTTATGAATAATATTTTATCTACTTGCTTTTATGGAACATTTTTTATTTATTTTGTCCTTGAGACTAAAAACCCTATTGTTATTATCATTATACTTCTCTTTAATGTTTTACTGTCTTTAGCATGGTCAAAAATGGTGGATACAAAAGTTCGAAAAAAAAAAAGAAAAAAAAGGAGATGTGAAGAAGAAAAATATATGGAACTTTTACCCATAATAACGTGCAAAATTTCAAATTTGGGTGCAGCTAACCCGGTGGAGCTAACCTTAGCTTTTGAAACCTCTTTCATGTTGTGCTGAATTGTAAAGAATATGGACATGTTCATATTACAGTTTACATGGATCAAATTTCAAGAATTTTTTTTAGCACAAGTTCATCATAAACAACCTTATAATACTCATACATCATAAGAATTAACATTTCAGGATACAATATACCCTTTCACTAAAAAGCCCAAACTTCCATAAAATATCATTAGTTTCATTGTTACAAAACACATAGCCTGAATGCATTTAATATTTCACGTCATGTCATTTTTTGATTAAAAAAAATATGCAGTAAGCACAAAAATAAAAAAGACTGTATCAATTGAATGCGTAGTATACAAATCATGCACACCTATTTCTGACCAGAAGCGACCATCCAAGCAGGTTAGACTTTGTTATTTTGTCCACTTATCTGACTATAGACTAAAATTTACCAACCGAAAATACTATCAGTATTCTGTATAACTTACATAGCATATGATAATTAAATATATCGTTAAAACTCAACATCATGCAACATTTTGATGTAACAGAAAAAATCAGTCAAACTTAGATCCAATATTATTTTAGTATCTTTGTCGTCAAGCTCGTGTAATTCATTTCAAACAAACCAGGAATAGTTCCAAACAAATTGCATTTGGTTTATAGGCTTATTTGTACCAATATCTTTAGTAATTTGGCTTGTAATTAACCCGTATGTGGCCATATGTAGGATATGAACCCAGCTTCGCAATACGGCTTAATCATAAAAATGTTGACTAATATATACCACGGTACAAAGATCCATGTATCATAAGAAATTATATTTGTATAAATACAAAGTGGTTCTGTAAAAGTATAAAAGACCTAAGTATAGATTTATTTAGATGATAAAACATAACAGTGACATCAGAACATTTTTGTAGAAAAAATCTTTGTGCTATTGTGTGCTATTAGAGTTCAAGGTCTCTGACCACACTATGAAGTTCATGAAAGTGCATATGCAGAGTATAAAGATAAGCTACAAATTAAATAAGATTCAAATGCAGAAAGATATATATGACCCTAACCTTTTGACCTCTAGTTGATCATGGAAATAACTCCTTCCATAGCACAAAATTCGAATCAAATGCAAGGAAAAATCACAACCACGGTTAGCAAGTTTCGACTCAATAACGAAAAGAGAATAGAAAAATAAAATTCTAGCGCTTATTTCATTTGCTAACTTGCTAGAGACTCAAAATTTATAAATAAGATCTAATTTGGTGTGGAAAATGTGCACCAAGCATTGATACTACTATCTATCATATGCTCGTCATGGTTTCAAATTAAGATGTCATTCTATAAGGAAGGAGAGCTCCCCAATATGGATAGATCTGTTAATTGGTTAACATGTACTTCATTTGTTAGCGAATATCTCCAGAGCTTAATCCTTTCTCCTAGAAAAAATTGATATTGTTTGGAAGTTGTAGAAACCATTGTGCAAATCAACAACGTCCTCATATGTTCTCAATTTAAGGTCAATATTCATAATATTTTGATGTTTTTGCAGCAAGTGCAAGCAGTCCTATGATATAAAACAAAAAATTAATGTATATTATTTGATTATTATTTTTCCTGTGATGTAAAGCAAAAAATGGAAGACATCAAAACATGAAGAATATAAGGGTGGGGAAAATGGAAAATTTCAATATTTGAAAAAAGGAAAATTGGTTGAAATGAATCAACTGACAGTACCAGTAAAAACTTTTGTTTTAATTGTGCCGTTCACATAATTTAGAATACGATAAGACTAAAAATAACCATAGTTCTATCCATGATTTGAGAAAGCTAAGACCCGCCAAGTGAAAAACCTGGACAATACATGTGTTAAATTTTATTAATAATCTGGAGGTGCAAAAAATGACATTACGTACAATAAACAGTATGTTCAAACTTTATAACACTGACGAACTAAGAATCCAGATATAAATACCTTCATGTTTCATGTTATCCTCCAAATAGCATAAATAAGTGAATAGTTGTAGGATAGGTTGGTAGCAAATCTTACATTTGTTCATCAATTTCACATAAGAATGCATTAAAAAATTGGTGCAATCAACCTAATTAAATAAAAAGATCAATAAAAAACCTACATATACATATATATATATATATATATATATATATATCAAATTCATCATTTTCTATAGATTGTATTATAGAAATGAATTTTGAATTCGCTATATAATAGCAGTGTCGCTGCTACCTGAAATAAAGTTTTATTTCTGAGACAACTTGTTGGATTCAAAAGCACAAATTTCCATAAAACATCATTAGTTTCATTATTACAAAATACATAGTCCTAAATGCATTTAATATTTCATGTAATGTCATTTTTTTTATTAAAAAAATATGCAGTAAGCACAAAAATAAAAAAGACTTTGGTATCAATTGAATGCTTAGTATAAAAACCATGCATACCTATTTTTGACTAAAAGCGACCATGCAAGCAGGTCAAATTTTGTTCGCTTGTCCACTTATCTGACTATAGACTCAGATTTACCAACTGAAACATACTATTAGTATTCCATAATCCGTATAACTTACATAGAATATGCTAGTTAAATATATCATTGGAAACTCAACATCATCTAACATTTTGATGTAACAGAAAAATCAATCAAACTCAGATCCAATATCATTTTAGTATATTTGTCGTTAAACTCATTAAGCTCGTGTAATTCATTTCAAACAAACGGAAGAGTTCCAAACAAAGTGCATTTAGTTCACAGACTGTATATCGGATATGAAACCATCATGGTTGCAAATCAACGACTTCCTCATATGCTCTGTCAATTTGAGGTCAATATTCATTATATTTTGATGTTTTTGCAGCAAGTGCAAGCAGTCTTATGATGTAAAACAAAAAATTAATGTATATTATTCGATTATTATTTTTCCTATGATGGAAAAAAAAAATAGGAAGACATGAAAACATGAAGAACATAAGGGTGGGGAAAATGGAAAAATTATCCATATTTGAAAGAAGAAGAAAAACCGGTTGAAATGAACCAGGAGACCATAACAGTAAAATCATTTGTTTTGACCGTGTGGTTAGCATAATTTAGAATACGATAAGATTAAAAAACAACTATAGTTCTATCTATAATTTGAGAAAGCTTAGACCCACTTAGTCAAAAACCTGGGCAATACATGTGTTGAATTTTATTAATAACCTGGAGGTGCAACAAATGACATTATGTGCAATAAGCAGTATAGTCAAACTTTGTAACATTGACGAACTAAGATCCAAATATCAAATACCTTCATGTTTCAAGTTATCCTTCAAATAGCATAATTAAGTGAAGAGTTATAAGGTTGGTTGGTCGCAAATCTTACAATTGTTCATCAACTTCACATAAGAATGCATTAAAAAATTGGTGCAATCAACCTAGTTAAATAAAAAGATCAAATAAAAACCTATATATCAAATTCATCATTTTCTATAGATTGTATTATACAAATGAATTTTGATGGCATAGATTGTATCATATAAGGCCATAGATAGTTGACGGTAATAAGGAGAAAAATAACTGGAAAAAAAATTTGATTCACTGTCAGTTCATCTGACGCGCAGATTCACTGATATAGCAAGTATCAAACCAGATTAAACTAAATTTAAAGTTAACGAAAATTAGATGATCATGGTTGAGTACAGAAATAAAAAACCGTACCTAGAGAGATGAAATCGTCGAAATACTCAACTTTGGGAAGACGTACGGCTAAAGGAGAAGGGTGCTACCTGGTAGGAGAAAGCTATGGATGAGGCATAAATCATAATTGCATATGGCGAAGGTTTTGAGAAGACCGCTCAATTGGTTTGGGAAAAAAAGGGCATCAGGGCGACAACGGGAGCACAACCATTCGATTTAGGGCTAAGCTGATGATGGAAAAGGGCAGAGTTAAAAGTGAGACACTTGAGATTGCAAATACGCGTGGAGTGGTGGAGAGGAGAGCTAAGAATTCCTGGCTCACTTAGTATAGATAATAATATAGATTTATTTATATTGTTTTATTATTTTGATTTAAAAAAGTATCTTTAGAGTTTTAAGGAGAATATAGAGAAATAAGGGGAGTGTAGAGAATTGAGAGAATTAAGGAGAGTGGAGAGAATTGAGACAATTTAGGAGAGTTAAGAGAATTGAGAGAATTAAAGAGAAAGCTAGAAATTCTTCTGCTTTACTATTATTTAATAGATTCGCAGCAGGTTCCGAGTGAAAGAAATCTTTACTATAACAGTTAGCATTCGATTTTTTATTTTTTTTATTATTTGTGTACCTGGTCTGCATCTAATTTTCCCATAATGTGTTTTACAGCAAATATAAATAGCTTAGGCAAATGGCATATGCCTTCTCCTGCTCGTTTAACTTCCTTAGTACAAGTCCTTTTTCTGCATTGGTTTTGCATATCATGTGCCAATTGATTTTGTGATGTTTCCTTGACACAGAAAATTATCACTAATGTGTTGTATTTTATGCATGACAGCCTTAGGTATTTGACGAATTTGAACCTAGAATTGAATAATTAGATAAATCACAGTCTTGATAAGCTACCTTCTTGTTTTCAAATTGATTTTCCACATCAAAGATGTTTTATTGTTTGAAAAATGTATGTTAGAATAAAAACTTATGTTTAACGAGAAGGTAATTTCATCGTTCTTAGGAAAATTAGTTTTGATTAGTAAGGCATATGATTGATGTTCGGATTTATTTTTCAACCAAAAAAAAGACCCAAAACTAAAAGAAGCTTTTGTTAAACAACCAACGTAGGTTGTTAAATTGAGAGTGAAACAAAAAATAAAAATAACCAACATGTTTGATTTGACATTCCTCTGCTTCTAATCTTAAATCAAAATGTCATTGTTATTTCTTAAACTGAAATGGGGTTTTCATGCATATAATAGGACTTGCAATATTGCCTCAGTACAATTATTGCTGCTCTCGTGTTATTTTCATGATTTGCTTTTTGAATACCTTACATTCTTTATGTAATGTTTACGATAGTTTAATTATTATATTCTTCTGCACACCCGGGTTTTTTGAGTTCTCGTTTGTCTTGTGTTCTGTCATTATAACCCAACATACACTTCACTTTCTATATAAAGACAATTAGTTGTGTTGGTTTTAACTTAAAATATAGTTAATTAACAGCACCGCCGCTACCAGTTGTTGCCCCTGGAGGCCTGGTTGCCCAAGGCGGTCGCCTTGCTCGCATCCTCCAAGGGTCGTGCCTGGTTTTACTTCATCTTGTGCATTTCATTTGTGCTCTTTAGTGTCCTCCTCCTTTTCTCTTGAAAAAAACACAACACACACTTTTTCATTTAAAAAAATCACATTGCAATTGCTGTTCATTATTCCATATTATTACTGTTTTGTGCAAACCACAAACCATCTTGTGCATTTTTAGTTAAAATAAAAATTCACCACACTGCTCTTACTGTGTTTACCATTTCTGTGAAGGTTGTCGTATGGGTAGGAGTTTGGTGTGAAGTGGTTGCTGTTGAACTTGGTATTGAAAAGTAAAGTTAGAGGCGAGGTTGTTTGACTTGTATGGTGGTGGTTTTGAGTTAGTCGGTGAAGGAGATGCTGCACTTACTGTGATGGAGGATGTGCAGTGGGTTTAGACGAAGAGATGGAGCAGGTTGGAGGCAGGTTGTTGTAAGTGTTTGATTTGAAATGGAATTAGGTGACTTTGAGAAGAGACTGTGGTGCATTAGCAAGAGAGAGTGATGTTGTTGTAAGCAGAAGTTTGGAAATGGAACATCTTGAAGAGGAAACTTGAATGTAATAGAACTGAGCATGGAAATGAATAGAAAACATATTTGCATTGCTTAAATGAAATGCACATTTGTTTCAGTTAAAACGCAGTCTTTTTTATTTTTTTTGAAAGAACCGAAACTCTTCTTTTATGTGTGATTTATATTTTTCTGAATGTAATAGAAATGGATACGGGAACTCTCTTATTTTTTATGCACGTTTGTTTGATTTGAAAAAACAGTTTGATTTTGGAAGTTAAAATGAACTTAGCTATTTGGATTATGTATGAATAACATGCAAGTATTTATGTCATGTTTCAATTCAATGTTGTGTGATTTATATTTCGGAATACTAATTGTTTTGATTTTTTGTTAACTAGCCGTAAATATACTTCTAAAATTTAAATTATCTTACATTTTATTTCAATATTTTAGAGCAAAAACCAAATAGCTATTGTGAAAATTTGTTTCAATTTATATTGGTTTTTTATCTTTTTGATTTATAAGTCGATACTACACCAAACTTTCTGTTTTTTAACTTTTTAAAAGTAGAAGCACTTATTGTATAAGCATAAGAACTTTTGCTTTGGGTTGTCAAGCGGACCCAAAGCACATTTAGAAAATTGTTGCTTCTACTTTTTCACAAGGCAATGTTGTAAAGCTCTTGATGTTAAGTTCTTTATGAACTTACCACTGAGGATTCCTATGTAAGAAAAAACACACTTAAGTTTAATATTACCATACATACCAGCGAGTAGGTTTCTCCAAATCCAGTTCAATTCTGAGGAATACTCATGTACTAGAAGCTGTTGTTTGCTAACGAGTCTGACAGACCAAGACACCCAAAGATTGTTTTTTTTTTCTGGAAATAAGATCATCCAAATGTTTTACAAAAGCAGATTTATTCCGAGTTGAGAGATTATAAATACCCAATCTAACTAAACTTCTAAGCAGCTCAAGTTTTGAAGGAAAACATGACAAGTTTGTTTGAATGAACAGTGTCATGGAAAAATAAATTCATCATTGCACTACCAATTATTTTTACTAACTTGATAGGAAGAATGAAGGTCCAAAACTAATAAAAAATCACGGAGAAGATAACGGAGTTAATGAGCGCCAGTCTACCAGCCTAAATAAGCATTATATTAGGCTGGTTCTCTATTAGAGTTGGAATTCGTTTATAACGGGAAAGGCAATGAAATTTTGTTATTTCGGAGGTTGCAAGATGAATGCCTAATTAGCTAGTAGTATCATATTCATTCCTAGGTCATAGGGAAGTTGCATAGGGAATATCACAATATTGTATTTGAGGGACGCCAATAACAAGAATGATGACATAAAAGATCATTAACAAACCTTAAATAAGTCACTTGGCGGTCTTAACACTTAGGGTGAAGTAGGGGTGTAAACGGATCAGACCGAACGAAGGTGTGTCCAAACTATGTCATATAAGAGATTCGGTCGGACACGGACCAGACAAGTATTAAGTTCGAACACCATTCGTACGAGCTAGACAACGGACGAGCAACGTTCGGACAATAGAAAAACATCGAAATTTTGGATCGGACTAAAACATAGTGTGTCAAAGCTCTATCCTATAAGAGAATCGTACAGACACTAACTGGACACCTTATAGCCTCGGACCGAGCCGGACAACGGATTGTCCTGTCCAATGTTTTCAGAACCGGACCGTGAGTCAAACCGTGAGGAGTCACGGTCCAAGGTTTTGAAGGTCTATCCGGTCGAACTATCAAGAACCGCACATGTTTGTTAATAGTGGAAATATGAATAATCAAGTTTTATGTGTACTCAAACAGATAATAATAAAGTTTGAAAGTCATATATTTGTTCACTAACATTAATAGATTGCATGATATAATTAAATAGCAAAGACACAAACAAACGCACATGTTTTTTAGAATGAATTGGTAAAGTTTACGGTTTAGAAGTTGGAACAGTTACGATTTTTTGAAATATTTTAGTTTTTATTTTTAAAACAATACAAAAGATGAAATAATTAGAGAGAAATACATAACAAGAAGTACGAAAAAACATAAAACTGTGGCTTAACCTTGTAACATTGAAGGTTGGACTGCTGGCTTGAAGGTCCGACCAAAGTTCATGCATGAATGATGTTTGATTGAGTTTCACGTCGTGATGGTCTAACGTTCAGCGATATTCGAGATCGAACCGTGGTAGGGTCAAGTTATGAAAACACTAGTCCTGTCTGATGTACAGCCCTAGGGTGAAGCAGGAACTGACCACTCTAGACAAGTGCATTCAAAATCTGAGTGAACACTTCCACCGTAATGATAAAAGATAGGCATACATGGAGTCAACCTGCCTAATCTCTTGTGTGCTAAGAAACAAACCACTAGGAAATCCATTAATGATTAAGTAAAATCTTGCATTAGAAACACATGCATAAATCCATGTTACAAAGTCCCTTGGTACACAACTTTCATGCGTCACTAAGTTCTATTTTTAGGTCTTCGAACATTCAACTTTTCTTTTTCAACAAAATATATGAGATCTTCCACAAGTTGTCTTTACTAATCGAAGATATAAAATTTAATATTTGTAACAACTTCTGTTATTTTCTCATAAACATGCATTTGATGTAGTTATTCCAATCTCATTACTCCATTCAACATTCCTTAAAATTTTCATCAAATTAAGATCCTTTTTCTCTTTGATTTTAACAATGTGCAACCTTCTCTAATAAACATGAATCAAATCCAAAGGTATTTCTATAATTTTTTGGGTTTCGCTAATTCATGTAAGCATGGAAGTCCTTATGTCTTGTAGATAACACATCTGCATTAGTCATCTTCTTTGATTCCATAAGAATTAATTTTTATGAGTTCAAAACGAGTAAGTTCAATGTCACAACTGAAACAAAATCATGTAAAATTTTAAATTCTTTTTTATGATAAAAAAAGAGCCATTAGATGAACTAATTTCAAATGGAACATTTAGTTCCCAAAAATATAACTCGTAGTAGTGGCCATAAGATCGGTGAGGTTGGTGTTAGGCTAACTCGTCGCTTGGATTTATGCTAACTCTAGAAATACCTCGCATGTTTATATGGGTATCAGTTCTTGCTCTAGTTTCTACCTACCTATGTTGTTTGAATTGTACTATGTTCAGATTTTTTAGACCAATTACTCAATTTATGCTAACTATAAAAAAGGCATTCATCGATCGCACCTCAATTGATAGTAAACAAAACTCGATAATAAAAGCTATATGTACGTCTACATGAATTCCATATAGTGTTTAATAATTAAGTACACTCTCTCATTACTCCCTAATCATTATAATAAGGCTATGTTTTGCTTTGATATCAAATTTAACAAACGATTTTTTTGACCTTTTAATGCCTAAAACGATTTAAACACCTCGAAAGCCGCAAAAGACTGTGGGGTGCTAAAGTATGGGTCTTAAGACTAAACTAACACTAACGAATAAGTGAATAGATTTTGTTGAATATTATGAATTTTTTTATATCTTTTCAAATTTATACTCAACAATTCAAACTTAACGATCATAAATGCAAACAAAGATCAATGAAAATGTGAAAAATAAAAACTAAAGAGTTTAAGTGAGAATACCATGCATTTTATACTAGCTCAAAGTAATCCTACATCAAATCATATACAGTTTCTTATACATATTTCATTTTATAATATAATCTCGGTTTCAAGACTATGGGACATGCCATTTAGATTTTCCGAGCTTTAGGTATACCCAGTGGATTCAGATAAAATGTCACCATAATCATTCAGATTCAAATGGGACACCAAGAACAACCAATTGGTTCGGATAGACATCATCACACCCACTTGGATTTCAAGGACACCACCCACACAGTTTGTAAGAGTATTAAATTGATAGATTGCAACACAAATACTTGATTTTAAGTATAATTGATCTTATAGCCTCTTAAATAGCACTTTGATCTTGATTTGAGTGATAAAGTAGAGAGAGATTGATGAAAAATCAAATTGATATAATTTCAATTTGATTATATTTGAAATTGTGTGAAATATGAGTAGAAATTGACTAGAATACTTAAGAGAATAGTGGAGGTGGAAAGAATGAGATAAAATGAAGAAGTTAATTATCAAATTCATTTAGAAAACCCTTATATTGAGGAATAACAGTCATTATGACACTTCATTTCAAAATATAAATTTTATGGCTAGTATATCGACAAAGTTATTTGGATATATCAACATATCCTTTACAAATTCTAGAGATTTATTTATATAAAACATTTAAAAATGTTAGGCTTTGTAAAATATTTAGAACTATGTATGCTTATTTTAACATAGTATATCCACATAACAAAGTTATTTGGATATATCAACATATCCTTTACAAATTCTAGAGATTTATTTATATAAAACATTTAAAAATGTTAGACTTTGTAAAATATTTTAGAACTACGTATGCTTATTTTAACATAGTATATCCACATATTAACTTAAGCTAAACTTAGATAAAACATTTATAAAATAGACTTTTAAAATGTTTAATATATAATAATAAATTTAGTAATAATTACTGTTAATAACAAAAATGCTGGATGTGCATGCTTATAACCGTCCACTATCTCCATAACCGAAACCGTTAGAACCACCACCCCTATCCAACACAACTGCTTCGTCGACGGTGGCTCCTCCGACTTCATCATCAGCAAGGTCGTAAGCTGATGTAGTCAAGAAATCCACTAACCAAAAGCCAACCCCGTCATATCGTCATCTCTAGTTCGTTAAACAACCACAAGCATACATTTTCATGTCAAAAATACTTGTAGTCAATCAAAAGATGCATGGAATAACACTATTGTGCTACATCCAGTCGATTTCAGATTATCAGTTTACAAATTAGAGTATGTACAAAAAGTCTGGAAGCTTATAGGGTTGTTCCACATTCATATTGGGCCAGAATATCACTTCACTGTCCAATTTATTGAGCATGCCGATTTTGCCAAGTTACTGGAATTTGACACAACTCATATTACGGCAAACTCCTCATGACTGATGTTTGGCATCCGGACTGTGATTTCAACAAGTTTAATGCATCATCAGTCCAAATTTGGGTGAGGCTTCATAATCTCAACATGGAACTTTGGACCACTAAGTCACTTTATATGATAACAAGCTATATTGGAGAACCACTGCAACTTGATGAAAGAACTGCTGAAAAATAATACATTAAATATGCTAGACTTCTACTTGCCATTACTACACAGACAAACTTGGTTTCTAAAGTGCCTTTCTGTTGTATACTGGGGTATCAAAAGAGGTTATAACTGAATATAAATATGTCCCCTCCAAATGTGATAAATGCAGAATGGTTAGCCTTAAAATTTCGATTCACGAACGAACTTTTGCACCCCCAATGGGCCCTTAAAAAACATCAGATACAAATACTGAAATTAAACCAGAATCAGAACCTGATGAACGTGATCATGTTACCAACCAGGAAGACTCCAAGCAAACTGCAGATCATTTTAGACCTTTTGAATCAAGATCTTCTTTCAAAAATTTTGAACGATGACCTACAACATTTTGCAGATGCATTAAAAGAGTACCCACCTATGCACAACCCAGTAAATGTACCAGGCTTTGTTAAAAAAATGACGACTACTTGAAGGATTCTAAAGGTAAAATAATTGCAATTGCCTCTGCTCCGCTAAAAGAAACTTGAGGAGCAATTCCTCAATCGAATGACATTGTTAACTTAGAACATTAGGGTACGAATTCACCGCAACGTTCAAGTGATGTTTTTCACACTCCTTGCAAAATTCAACTAACGTAAGTTGGTTTGACAGAAAATAAGCTAAATGCGTCTTATTTAGTGTTGTTTAAAAATAAAATCCTAACAATTTTTATTAACAATTCAAATGAGCATTTAAGGAGGATTCTAATGATTTTGGATACTGTTGTATGGTCTATAAACATCTTGTTACTCTCATCACAACATATTACATTAGCAACTAACAATTTTGGGGATACTGCATTTGGTTTTCACTGTGAAAGAAATTGTTTTACTGAAAGGCAGACACCTTGGCATCATCTAATACAAGAGGCTGCTATTATTACTGACCCAGGGATCCTTATAGAGGACTTCAATAATGCCTCTTTATTTTTGGACACGAAAGTGGGTTACCAATCTCTTATCAGCATTTATGAGCTTTTAAAAACTGCCTCCAATAATCTGGATTAAATGAAATAAAGCCTCTCGATTATAATTATACTTGGAGAAGAATAGGCTTAGCTGCTTATATTGATAAAATATTGGTAAACAACAGTTGTTTGTAGAAATGTCTAAACGTGAAAGCTCTATCACTATCTTAAATGTCCAGTAACCATGATCCTCCTTTGTTACATTTAATACCCACTTCTCAAGTCAAGGGCTTTCTGTTTTGATATAATAATGTTTGGCACTTCACATATGGGTATTTTGGTTATGTGCAAAGAGGATTACATGCTCAAACTTGGAGTTTTTCTAGTTACGTCTTCCTAAACAAATTATCTGCATGTAAGTAATGCTAAAAAACTGGAATAAATTCGATCCAAAATGATCATCTTTTGCAGGAAGCAGAAAAAATTCTGAAGGAGTTAGAACTCGCAGTGGATCAAGATCCGCAGAATTTGTCACTTTATGATGAAATGTTCCAAGCAAAACACCTTCTACAAACTCTCAAAAAATTTAAATTTTGGAGTTTAAAGCAAAAAATCTAAGTTGTCGTGGTTGCAATAGGAGGACATGAACTCAAGATTCTTCTATTCGAAGATGACAAGCCATAGATTTGTCAATAATATTGCTGGATTTAATACACATAGTGGTGATTTGTTATACAAGCCAGAGGACATGGAAATCGAAGCTTTAAATCACTCATATATTTAATGTGCTGCTAAAGGCATCCGAATTTCTGCTAGGGGCTACCACCCAGCAGAAATAAGGATGCTTTTACCATCACACTTTATTTAATGGTCCAAATGTTACTGACTTTTCGACTTTCGAACTTATGGCCGCTACAAATCCTGATGGTCAGCATTATTTGATGCAGGATATTACTTTAATAGAAATAAAAAAAATGTGGTTTTCTATGTTCATGACGATGCCAGCCCAAGTTCAAGAAAGGTGGATACCCAGTGCCAAAGGCTCACGTACTCAAGCGCGAGGACTTCCCAGGTCAGTCTCCCGTCCTGGTACTATTCACGGCTTTTCGGGCTCTGAGGACGGTCAATTAGCTAGCCCAAGTTCAAATGGGATAAATTCTAAATTAATGAAGGCACACTGGGAAAAAAATAAAATCAAGGTTGGTCTTTTACCAGCTATTCAAGACATGTCCATCTACGCTGGATTGTCTAAGGTATTAATCATACATTTACTGCACTTATCCTCAAAACTGAAAGACCAATTATTATTTTTACTAAATACAGGCTTATTTCTTGCTGTAACATGTTTTACAACAAAAATAGCAAAGCTCTGTGCAATAAAATTAAGCATTTGCAGTCTCATTTGATTTCAAAAACTCAATGTGCTTTTATACCTGGTAGACATGTTGGCTGAAAATATATTATTAGCGCATGAACTTCTGAGAGAATATGAAAAGGTTGGTATGCCAAAGTTTCGTATAAAGGTTGATCTTCAAAGGCATAGACTCGATTAACTATGAATACATATGTCACATTATGTTCAAAATAAGATTTCCAATTCCTTTTAGTAATGTGATATATGAATGCATTTCTACGTCTACCTTTTATATTCTCCTACAAGATATTCCCAAGGTTTTTATCACTTTTAATAGGGAAATTCGTCAAGGTGATCCACTTTTACCATATTTGTTTGCTTTGGCGATGGATTTAGGATTGTCATTGGATACCCAAAAAATACAAAATCCATCTGTATATGCATCCGAAAAGCGGATAAAATCCAATATTAGAAAGAATGGATGCAGATATAGACAAGTCTGCATCCAAAAATTATGTGGCCACCTTTTTTCATGATTATAGTTTACATTATGTGTATTTTAGCATAACAAAATATGCTAATTTATTATTTTATTAAGTTGAAATCTACACTACACACGTTAAATAAATATTAATTGCTCAAAATTATTTATTATAAGCATGTTTATTTATTTTTAGCATTTTAATAATCAACTGGGTTGAAAAAAATCATTTTGACAAGCTAAAATTTTCCATTTATGTTCCTTGAATTATTGATTAGTGGCAAATCGGATATTTATCAAACATCTGTGCATATTCACGGATGCAGATATCCAATATCCAAAAATGATTTTGAACGCGAATGCGGATTTGACACTATCCGCATTCAAAAGTATCTGTTGACAACCCTAGATGGAGTACTCCTCTTTTCTTATAAGCGAGGCAGCAGCGAAACATCGATTCTATCCCTCCTCAAAAAATGCACCTACTGTTACACATCTGCTATACGCATATAACCTTACGGTTTTTAGAAAATCTACCATGTCATGTGCTACCACTTTACATTCTATTTTCCAGAAATTAAGCCTTTATTCAGGTCTGAAAGAGAATACTTTCAAGGCAAATATATATATATATATATATATATATATATATATATATATATATATATATATATATATATATATATATATCAGTGCCTCAATGACAAATTCACAACAAATTCAAGCACTTTTTGGTTTCTAATTGGGGACCCTACCTACCAAATACTTAGAAGTGCCACTATCCTCCAATAGTCCACACTGTAACGACTGCTTAACTTTTCTACATAAGGTGCAAAACAAACTTCAAGGATGAAATCTCAAGCTGCTGAGCTTTGCTGGGAAAGCTGAACTAATTCACACTATTGTTGCTGCTATTATTTTGTACTGGCTATTCGTATACCAAATACCAGAGTTTACATCCAACAAGCTTCATTTTATATATGCATATTTCCTAAGCATTGGAGAATATCTTCCTGATTTAAAGCAAGCTGCACGTCCCAAATTATTATGGAATTTCCTAATTAAAGATAATATTTGTCAAAGTGGATGTGGAGCAAATATACGTATGGGAAGCATTTTTGGTCAATGCGTATTGACAATAATGCTTCAAGTACATAGAAAGCAATGTTGAGACTTCAATTTGTTAACAGGGCAATTGCAAATGGTAGAGGCTCATCTTTGTGGTACGACCCTCAGATAAACTGCAAATTCTTAGTGGACCTATTGGGCTTACATAGACGACAAACTATCAGACATGATACTGACTTTGTTTCAGCTATTCCAGTTGAAAGCAACTTACAACCTTCACTATATTTGGCTGCTCAAGGGGTAGCAACTGAAATTCAACAAGTGACAACCCAACTAGACAAACTGTTTGACAGACTAAACTCCAAAACCAAACTACGTTATTTTGGAATTTTATCAAACAGTTTATGTTCCTTTTGTGAAACGGAGGAAGAACCGCCGACTCATTTATTTTTTCACTGTGAATATTTGGGCTTTCTACTGTGTTCGATCAAATACAATTTGGGTCTATATCCTAATTTGTTACCATCTTTAGAGGACTAGGTGATTCAACTCCATGCATATTTCGATATGAAGGGTCAAAATAGAGATGTGGTGTTCGCTGCATTTACAATCTCGGCTTACTTCATATGGCCGGATGAAATTCGCGAGTGTTTACAAAGGAGAGGGTAGATTGTTCAACTAAATTACAAAAGATTGTAGAAGAAGTAAAATACCTTATTTTGAAGAATGGAAGCTCCCACGTTAGATCTACTCTGAACGTTAACCCTTACAACACTAGGGAATTGATCTACATGACTATGATTAATCAAAGAAGAAGTCCCACTTGTTGATCGGGATTTCTTTTAAGTTTGAGTTTTGAGATGTTTTACCCTACATGTAACTTAGTACAATTGTTATGGGGGATACAAAATAAATTAATCTTCCCTTAGATATATAAATTAAATTCCGATATTAACCTTTATAATCCTCATTAATAAAAACCATAAAAAACCTAAACCTTAATTAATACATACAATTTAACGCTACACGTAAAAATAAAAATGAATATAATTAATGTAATGGAGACATAAGAAAGTTTCGTGAAAGATCGGAAGACATCGAATCAGATAATTAATTGTAATTTCATATTGGAATTGATATGTTCAATTAAAATTAAATGCAGAAACGAAAATTTTGATTAAACATGCTGCGCGTTTTATATTGTTGTTTATTTTGTCAATGAATTTTTTTTTGTTTGCGATTGTTATTTTTTTTATTTCTGGAAGCACACATTTGTAATTTGCGCTGAATTTAGTATGTTATGTTTTAACACAAGTGACGAGTCAGGGGTATATAGGTCTCTTTATCTTTTTCTTTTAACATAATATAGATCATCCTCCCTTAACAAAAAAAATTTAAGTTGAAGTCTCCTTTAAATTATCGCCCCGTTAACCAAATCTGGAGTCCCTTTAACTATCCTCTATATGTTTTATCGTTTTATTTGGGGATTATTACAGGGATTCCATTTTTGGTTTAGAAGAGAAAATTTAAAAGGACTCGTCCTTAATTTTTATTTATTAAAGGAATTTGGGTCTTAAAAAATAAATAAAAAATAGACTAAACTACCATTGGCAATTGCGTGTTTTTTAATGGAAAATAGTAAACTTTGAAACCCTCCAAAATTCGATTAAAAGGAAACCACGCTCATATAAGATGGTCAAACAAAACAGATTTTCAAACTAAAAAACGACAATTCATGGCTGTTTAACATTGAAATTATGCACTTCTTTAATCGGCTACAAAACACAATGTTCTATCAATTAAAATTATGATCGATGTTGTTTTGTTGTTGAATGGATATAATTTCATGATCGTTGCCCGCATGTGAAGATGTCCACATCTCAATTATGGATTTTCATTTTTTATTTTATAACTCATTAATTAGGGTTTAGGTTTTAAGGTTTACATTAAGGAGGATTGTAAGGTAAATAATTGAATTTTTATTTATATGTTTAAAATGAGGCCAATTTATATTGTCCCCCATAATAATTGCACAATAAATTAAAAATGTAACCCCTATAACCAAAAGTGGAGTCTCTTTACCAATCTCCATTTATTTTTACTGTTTGACCTCTTTTATGCTGTTAATATATGGATCTTATACGTGTTTTTTTCCCTGTAAGGTACCCAGTAGGGGATAACAAGGTTTTAGCGAGACATATAAAGAAAGTATATGATTGGTATTTGAAATACCAGTTTTCAAAAAAAAAATGTTTAATATATCACTACTAGAATACAGGGCTATTCCAACGGCTCATAGCCGTTGGCGGCTGTTGGAATAGTCGTTGGAATAACTTTCATGACTTCCAACGGCTTCCAACGGATCCAATGAACTATTTCCAACGGCTTTAAACAACTTACACCATTGGAAACCGTTACAAAACAATGACCAGATAGCCGCTGGAAACCGTTGGAAAAACCGAGTTATTTTTTTTAATAACAGCAAGCATATAACCTTCCAACCACCCCATTTCCAATCCAATTCCAATCAATTTCACATGTATACAAAACATATATACCACTAACAATATAAACAACCAAAATAAATCAAAGAAACATCAACGTAAACAAAACAAAACATCCAAACATCTAAAAACCAACACATACATGTTCATAAACCAAACATATCAAAGTTACATGTCCACAAACCATCTAAACATATCAAAAGTATCATCCTCACCCACTCCATGCCAAAATATACAACATTCAAACAAAATGTCATCATCTTCAAGTCATAAAAAACACATACCTCAAGCATGGCTTCCGAAATCAGCAGACGACGAAGGACGACTATCATGATTGTGCACGTACTTCGCAAACTTATGATTTAGCTGCTCCAACTATATAGTCTGAAAATGACTCTGCTCATGTATCTGCTCAATCATGATTCTAAGTTCTTTAATTTCTTCTTTGTATTGGGTCTTCTTATGTTGTCGATCTGCAAATAGAATGAATAGTAAAAATGTTATTTCAACATATAAAATATTATAACATTGTATATTTAAACGTTAATTTATTATATGTTTGCAAAAGGATTCATTACCGTCAGGTTACCGAAGCCACTATTTTCACTGCCACGTTGTCGAGAGTCAGACATAATATATCTGCCACATTGATACATATACAAATCATAATAATTATGATATGATTAACTGTTCAAAATGCAATATTAAACATAGGTAAATGTAATGTGAATAGTTGTGAAAATTACCAAATTTTACCTAGTCTTCATCGTTTTCTGATTCAGACTCGGTTTCGTGTTCTATGTCGTTTTCCTCTATGCTCTCAATTGCATTGACTAATCCATTTGCCTCATCATTTAAAGGTCCAAAATCAGTTTGGTCGTCTGCAATTGTTATTTCAACATTTTCCTCTAGATCTGCTTGATAGGCTTGTTCATTAGGAATATTCTGTCCATCGAACGTAAATCTTGCCTTGGTTTTTAAAACCGCAGATCAATCCGCTTTATCCCTTTTTAGAGATAGATAAGGGGTATAATAAGCTTGTAGGACTTATTTGCCTAGTACAAAAGGGTCGTACTTTTGATAACGTGAGGTATGTTTAATTTCTACAATATTATACTTTGGATGCACGTTAAAGCATCTCCAATGCAAGTGTTTTTTTGAAGTTAACTAAATGTCATATAGATAATTAGCATTCTCATTCACTTTTTAGCCTCCAATTCCAATGTTAAAGGTATGTGTAATATGATGTGGCAAATTTTTTGTTAGACACTGTGAAATGAAATGTCTGGTTCTAGACATTGTTTTTTACCATGTTAAATGATATACAACCACTACTTTTTATTTATTTAATTTTTAAATATTTCTAAAATGACACATGTACAAAATTGAAAATTTTTGGGCATTGGAGAGCAAATTTAAATTTTACTGTAGAAGCTAGTTTTGTATAATTAACATTGTAGAATAGACATGGACACATAGGCATTTTTTGACGTTACATTCAATTAGGGTTGAAGATGCTCTTAATACCAGAACCTGGAACATTGCTGACACAGTTGCATCTAAACAAATAAACATCCTCTACGGGCCTTGTAAAATATGTCAATTGCAAAATCTGAGTTAACTCGCCATAAAAATCATTTATCTGGTTATTAGGATCTTCACTGCCTAACAAACACACTAGTATTATTTGTTAATTTTTCAGCACCGTATTCTTTGGTGTTGAATTTATACCTATTAACAAAAAATATTGGATACGTTTTGAATTTCCTTTTCGGTCCAAAGGCTAAATTTTTCAGTTCTTCGTCGAGCACATTATTTGAGGGGTCAAAAACGTAGTTCCTAAACCAACTACTGAAATCTTTACTTAAATCGCCACTTGGATTTTTTTGATTTATAAATACTGCAAACACAATATAAACTTCGTGTTTGCATAAATTATATTATTAACAAACTCTATCACACACATATAACGTTCACTACTAACCAAAGTTACCTAAACAAATACAATTAAACCCTAAATCAGTTTAACCCTAACAAATTGATCATTATGGTGATAATAATAGCAATTAGAAGGTAAAACGATGTAATATACATATACAAACAAGTAGGAATTAAGCAAATTACAAATTGAACCCGAAATCAATTAAACCCTAAAAATTAGGTTTAATGAAATTACCTAATTTGGAGAACGAGAAGGGTGGAGATGGGTTGGAGAAGCTCGTAGATGGCGCCCAAAGAGGTTGGAGTGGTGGAGGAAGCTTTGGTAGCAAATTTTGAAGGAGACGAATGGTGCGAAGAGAGAATTATTTAGTTAAGGAAGAAGAATGGAGCTCTTGGTTTGTTGGAGCAGGCAATATTACGTAAATTTGCAACGGCTTCCAACGGCCGCCAACGGCAATTGTTCCATTGGTTTCCAACGGCTCCTCAATCACCGTTGGCGACCGTTGGAAAGTGGGCGTTGGAATACATGCCTATTCTAGTAGTGTATAAACAGGTTTAAATATAATTTTCTGTTTGAAAAATAATTCATGTAAATCATAAAATAATAAGTAAAAATATGTTTTAAGTTCAAAGTACAAATATCAAATCATCATATATAAATATCTAAACTTTACAAACTTAAAACTAATATACTATGAAAATAAATCTAAATCGTAAATGAAAAATTAATTTGTAATCTTTTTTAGAAATGATGTTTTGAAGTATTTTTTAAACTCCGAATACTTGAATTTTTATTTTTATTTTCGAAAAAATCGGGAGATTTAAGAATTATTTGAAAAATAAGAGAGATTAAAAAGTGCTATTAAGGTTTTTATAAAAACATTCTAAGACTCTATCGCTGATCTTGATATCTTGAATCTTCATACTCATGGGGTCTTCAATTTCTAACTCTTGAATCTTTTCATTAGACTTCATATCAACCTTTTGAAATTTGCTCTTGATATTATATAATTTTCTTAATTAGTACATATATTATCACGTACTATATACAATATATATAACTCAATAAATTGTTAGTACCTATTTTACATTATCTCATGTGGTTGTCATCAACACAAATACTCATAGTATTGGCAATCTGCCCATTTTTTATTATTACAATTATGTATATAAAATATAATGTGACTCTACTTAATATCAAAACTCCCCCCTCATAACCATTAACTCTAAGCCATTTTCTTTTAGTCACTCTTTACACTAACGTATTTTACTTCCCTTTAGTTTATGCCTATGTTACATGTTTCTCCCACTTTGTCATCAATAAAAATCCTAAATGAAAATTTCCTACAATGAGATATATTATAGGAATAAATATATAAATAAATGATAATATGTACTATTATAACTTAATTAGATCCAATGAATTATAGATATTAATTGAATTAGTTTATTACAAGAAAATCAGTTCAACCAAATCATAACCACAGATCAAATTAGAAAAGTCAAACCATACATGTGTCCATACCAAATCATCAATCCACAAAAATCCATTCTAAATCTAGAGTATTTGTAATATTTATGTACATATTTTTTATAAAAACTAAGCAGTTTAACTTTTAATTTTCTTGAAACTTCTACCCATCGAGCGAATTTGAATATTAAGTCTGCTTTGATGGCATTTCAGTTTTCATCGTCCCTGTTAAGGGTGGTTTTTGAATTGTTTGTTTGTTCATCCTTAATAACAAATGAAATCACATTAATATTTTGTTTTTGTTCCATTATCATCTTTAATTGACTCAATTCAAGTGCCTTGGATTTCTAAGGATAAAACCATAAAGGTTTTTCGAAAGCTTGGAAGGTTTATTCAAGATTCTCACAATGTTTTTGATGAGGAAAAGGCATTTTTAATAGTAAAAGTTTATAGGGGATACGAAAGAAGAAAGAGAATGAAAATATGGTTTTATGTAGTGAAATTTGTATTTATACAGGTGAAAAACCATTTTGATAGGGTGCACAAATGGTAAATTTTTATTTTGAAATTTTAAATTTTTGCCAAGTTCTATATGTATGCTGACACTATATATATATACACACACACACACACACACACACACACACATATACATATACATATATATCCAAATTTTTCATGTATCATTTATTTGAGTATTTCTCTTGTAGTACTGAACTTTGTTATTTTCTATATAATTATAATGAAAATAATAACATAGTTCCATTACGACATAGAGATCATATAGATAGAAATAAAATGCATACATAACTTACTAAATTTAATTATAAAACATATATTAAAGATGGATAAAGACTATGTAAAACCTAGGCAAACTTAGTGAGATGAAGATTCTACAATAACCTTTCGAGATCTAATCAGTTTTCTTAGTAAGAAAAGTGAATATCTTAGTAAATGAACTCCTAAGTTTTTATGGATTCATAGGAAGCTTATCTTGATTCTTAAGATTAGCTACAGAAGATTCATGTGTTAGCTTTTCAAAACCTCCCAAGGATGTATCTACCTCTTCTTCTTCCATTTCCATCTCCATCTCTTCATCTTTCTCTTGCCTTATCTCATTTTGTTCTTCATATGCCATTCTTGCTTCTTTTACCATAAATGATTCATATGGCTCAAAATTTGGTGGAATGTGCATAAGTGATATGTTGGCCTATCGAATATATTTTGAGGAATGATCTTCTCTCCCTTTAAGTTGATGCCAAAACGTGCAAATATTCTAGTGAGATACACACCAAGATGGGGTGTATTCTTATGCTTATAAATATTATTAAGGGAACACATTTAAAATTATTTGTGTCCAATTTATATCCTAGTGAGCATGAATGACAAAAAAAAAATTGAAAACTTTTGAGTAAAGTTGTTATAACTTCCCATTCTTGGACTAAAATTTTGTTAGATAATGAGACGCGTAAGTCTCGCTTTAACATTTTGTGCTTAAAATCAAAATCTTCATCATTTTTAAAAATATAATAAATCATTTCACGCTTTTGTAAATCAATACGAAAATTAAAAAGGTCATTTCCATAAGATTCACAACTAAGAATTTGACCCAAAATCTCACAATCTAAAATAATCCAAACATTAAGAATTGGATGTCAGGTGTATGCATGTGCTCAAACATTCATGTATATAGGTTAACTGCCAGTTTCTAAGTTTGTTGAAACACTAATAGCTCGTTGCTAAGTTGCATTATGCACACACATAAATGTACGTATGCACATGCATGCATAGTACATTTTTTTTTTATTTATGAGTATTTGCTACCAATCCTTTTCTCATGGGATCAGTACTGATTTGACTGCATACATATCTTCTTTGGGCGAATGATGGAAGGATGATCTGATATAAGTTTATGCATACACACATACTTGTTACTTTTGTAAGTAAACTGAGAAGAAAGAAATTTCATTTCATGAGGTATTTATAAGTGAGAACTGGAGGGAGCATAGGTAAAGTGAGAGGAAACACGACCAATGAAGCCCAATAAATATGTACTGGGATCGGTACTGAACCCGAGGTCGACACCGATCCCCTATGCCTTATCCAAATTCTTTGTTTTTTGGATCTTTGATTCCATGAAGTTCTTTCCTTATTTCGTATCTCCGAGTCCAAAACGTTGACGTCCCAAATCCAATTTGCCAAGCCTAAGATCCAAGTTGCACCGATCCCAGGATACGAAATTTCCATATCGATCTAGCAACACTTAGAAGATTTTACATCAATCCTAGAATGCCTCATTAGTAATATCGATCCCAGAAGATTTAGGGGGTTTACACCAATCCTTGAACCAACTATGATTCCTACCAATCTCGGTATACTTACAGTAAATTTTGAGTGTATGGGGGAGTTGAGTGATTTATATTGATCCCGGGAGTCGAATGATTTATACTAGTCCTAGTGTGACACCCCATCTCCATTAAGGTCACTCACAAAGGGAATGCCTTAATTTTGGTGGAGCGTTTATTGTGTATAGAACAGAAAAGTAAACAAGACAGATAAATATATTGGTACTTGGAAAATAAAAACCACTTTTATTGCAGGGGAGAAATAGTTTGGTTACACCACATCAAAAACCAACTACAAAACCAAATACACTTATTATCCATCTTGACAAGTAAGTTCTGAGTACATAAAATAAAAGACATAACCCCAACATAAAATAGCCATAAATAAGATAGGCTGAACTTTACTTCAGCAATCCAAGCAACTTCCAAAAGAAAGAGATAAAGCTGCCCAAATCAAGCTCCACTAGTACTAGTCCCACCCTGGCACCTAGGGGAGGGGAAAGAAAGAAAAGAGGTGGAAACAAAGGGGTCAGATATAAAGTGTGGAGAGTGCAATAACTTTAACAATATAATCATTAAAGTAACTAGGATAAGGCATAAGCTGGGAAATAAGGAAATGACTGTGAACAATGGGCATGACAGAGTAACCAAAGGAAATAAGATGAACAAAGATAACGCTAAAGGTGCACCTAATCACTATAAGATAATGTGCACCACACCAAACACCATAAAAGTTGATCTCGTCTGCAGAACTTAATAATGATAATGGTAGTTTCGTGTACCCCTAGCTGCCTATACCGTCTGCCCCTATCTCCACTAGGTGTACCCACTACCCCCATTCGATCGGCCGCCTAACTCGTAGATACTTATGCTGGCCCCACAGTGGGGTGTATCACCCCCAAAGTGGCAACCCGATACCACCAAAAATGCACGGCTTATATCTACACGATGCAACAACGTCTTACCTACCAGCCCGGGCCTGCACACGCACATGACCCCGTTGGACTTGCATTGCCACCGCTAACCCGTTTTGACCTCTTACAATCAAACCCAGTATGCGTGTCCCGTCCTCGACTTGGGTCGAGCCCACAAAGATACTTAATGAGTTACTGGTTTGAAAAGGGCCCTCATGCATGACACAAGCTTTCCACCTATGCTTGGTCCACTCTAAGGTTTTCCCCACTTAACCCCATTCTTATTCATGTCTTCTTACATGTTTCAATCTTGGTTAAGTGCATCTAATCGTATTTCACATGCTACCCAAGGCACCCTCTTAATTTAACATGCCACCCAAGACACCCACTTAACCCCCCCCCCCCCCCATGTCCCACCACATGTTTATCTGGTTAAGTGTTTCTTAATTCATTAAAACCGCAACCTTGTAAAGACCTCCCACATTAGACTGGCACTTGTGGCTGCTGGATTTGTCGGGCGGGTCCGGGCAGTCTTACACCACAAACAAGCCTAACCTCGTGTCTTTACAATTGTTACGCATTTAATTCGTGTCTTTGACCTCTTACATTAGATTGACATTTGTGGTTGCTGGATTTGCTTGGCGGGTTCGGGCAGTCTTACACCACAAACGCGTCTAACCTCGTGTCTCAGGCAGTTAATTATTACATATCTTTATTTAACCCCAAAGTGGATTAATATCCCTATTCAAATTTGTAAATAAATTCCAAATATACTTATGTCCATAATTGTCACCTAAATTATGTCCATTTATTTCAGGTATAACAAATTTTACCAATTATTGCCTCAAATTAATTGTATGCCTTTTAAGGCCATTACATGCCAATTCTCAATATGAATATATTCAATATTTCCCCCATCGTCCACACACACACACATACACACACACACACACACACATATATATATATATATATATATATATATATGTATGTATATTAGACTAGCGATTAGTCTATTCACATAAAAGGGAGGAACGTCGCAAATTTGCATAACACACAAAATGGATCTAACTTACGAATAAGGATTACAACATATCTTGCATAAACTTTGTGTTGTCATGAATCTAAACATAGACCTAAAGGTGTGAACTTGCAGGTATGAACATATTTTTCACCCAAACTTGCATAGGCCATAGTCACAAACTTGCATGAAACTATGTATGTCATAGATCTAAATCTAAAGGTGTAAACATGCATATATGTGGATCCAATTCCTACCTAAACTTGCATATAGTCATTTTACTTGGTTCACATGTAAACTTGTGTATAATTCGCATAGAAACTAGCATATAATCTACACCCAAACTTGCATAAAAAATGATGTTAAACATGAATCAAGTTGAGCATATGTGATTTGGCATATACAAAGGGATCCATAACAAAAAATGTCATTATGAACAACTAGCATATATTCACAAAATATCACATTTTTCCAATATTTCACATACATAGCCATATAACCCAAATTATAACTCAACCTAATTAACTTGTTAATTATCTTATTAAAGAAATCGAACTCACAACTCAAAGAAGGTCTTGAGTTCTGGGATCTGTGTTCTGAAATTGTTTTAGCTCACCTTTGAAGTAGACAAATTCGTCGTCGTTGTTATTGTTGTTGTTGTTGTTATAGACTTGAGTTGAATTGAGTTGATTAGCTTTACTTTTCCTCTTGTTGATGGCGGCTACTCTAGGTTGCGGGGTGATGTCATGATGGCCATGGTTCTAATTTTGATTAGGTTTTAGGGTTAGAGACTACATGTAACACCCCACCTCCGCTAGGGTCACTCGCAAAGGAATGCCCTAGCTTTAGAGGGGTATTATTGGTAAACATGTGCAGAAATATTACAAGACAGAACATATAAAATAGCGGAAGTAAAACCAACTTTCATATCATTAATAAATAAGGTCAAAAGCCTTTTACATCAGAGAATTTTCTTACATGGAAACCTGTCTTGCAATAGTAAAGAAGCATAAAAAAACCTTTTCATAAATTATTCCCCAAGTAAAACAGTAAAGTAGCCATAGCCAAGAAAAGTCCGAGCCATACATGATGACCTTCAACAGGAGGAGTCCGAACTAACCATAGCATTTCCTCCCTGTAACCTGGGGGGAAACGGAAGACAAGAGGCGAAACAAAACGGGGTCAGTCATAAAGACTGGTAAGCCCTATCTACTATCAGTATATAAACTAGTAAAGTTAACTGGCATGAGGAACTGAGATGAACATAAGTATGATGACAAGATAGATAAGCTAAACCAAAATAACAGGATGAACTACTGTACCAAGATACACGAGTGTGTCATGATAAACTACGGTGTCAAGATAAATCAAGGTATCACATTGTCAGGTTTCTATCAAGTATACTATCCCAAGGTATCTATCATGTATAACATCCTAAGGTATTTGTCATGTATATTTACTCTGCACCTCTCGTACTAGTATCCCAAACCGCGCCATGTTTTAACTATGAATGTCCCTTGCCCAATGTCATGTAATGGTCCATGTCAACCTAATATGTATCATATGTAGGTTTTCTCAACTCGTATGTTTCTTTCCATGTATAAGTTCAGTCCTCTGCCGTAGGCCGTACGGGCTTTCCCATGTAAATCTATACCACCTCGACGTAGTACCATTTTATCCTTGAAGTAATTTTGGACTGCCACCCTTGATCTAGTTATGTTTCCTTACCATGAACTATCGTGCGTTCACTTAGGATTTATGCCACCTAGGACCACTAGGGATTATGATACCTAATGAACGTATTCGTAACTTGGTTTGGGTTCAAGCCACCTAGGGCCACTAGGGATTATGCCACCCGTCAACCGCGCCCTTTTTTCCCACATATGTATCGTGAACCGTTTTCCATGTCTAGACGCACATGTATCCCAATGTGCCATCCGAGTTCCGTGCCAGGGCAAATCGAGATATACGGAACTCGGTCGGGAGCTTTAAGTCATCTGCTGATGCAGATATCAAGGTCTGTTTTTGTATTCGTGGCTATGGTCCCACGTGACCCCTCCCTCAACTCCTGAAAGGCAATCCAAGAAAAATCATGTATGAGAACCACATCCCGGCCCCACTATAGCCCCACTTTCCTACGGGCCAACCTCACCCATGACTCGATAGCAAGAACATGGTCTGTTGGGGGTTCTCTGCCTTTCCGTACGTACACGATTGACTAAAGATGGTAGGTAGTCGGCGACGTGCTATCCAGGGAAAAATCAAGTATCGTCGACTCCACGCTAATCCATCCCAGTCTTTAGGTCGCTCGCATAGCAACCAAGGCATACTCTTGGCTCTTCTACCGCAGACCTTAACCTCTGTGAGGCCGGGTTTCATGGACCACCTGCCACCTCACAGAGGGATACCAAGAGTACCCTTACGTCCCCCGAAGCTACCGCTTCGTCACCCAGTTCGTTGGAGCCCTTATCCCAATCGGATAATTTGCTCCTCCTCGTGTGTTTAAGCGATGACCTACCATATCGGGTTACTCATCCATTCCTGAACTAGTCCCATGTCCTTGTCTAAGAATTATTACTTAGTTATACTTAACTAAGGTTTACCACTTAGCCTCTTTTCCCCTTACCCTTGATTAACCACGATTTTCTACCTAGTCCCTCTCACTAGGGTTTTGTCTATTGGGTTAAGTGTTGTTATTCAGGTTCATGACTTAGCCCGCCTACGAATCAGGTCAAGATTGGCTAAGTATTTAAGTTCAAGGTTTAGCCCTACAAGTTGGTTAAGCATACCAAGAAGCTCATGACTTAACCCTATCAAGTCAAATTGGTTAAGTATTTATTTGTCTTAACCCTATCAGATTATCATGTTAGATTGATTAAGCATAGATTATCTTAACCTCATCGGATTATCGAACTTAACTTCATCCACTAATCGTATTAGAATGGTTAAGTATATTTAAACGGTCTTGTGACTTAACCCTACCAGGTCCACATATTAGATTGGTTAAGTGTAGGTTACTTAACCTCATCAAATCATCATGTATAATTGGTTAAGTATAAGTTACTTAACCCCATTAAATTATCATGTTAAATTGGTTAAGTATTGGTTACTTAACCTCATTGAATTACCAAGTTTAGATTGGTTAAGTGTTTAACTTAACCCCATCGAATTACCGTGTTTAGATTAGTTAAGTATAGGTTACTTAACCCCATCTAATTACCGTGTTTAGATTAGTTAAGCCTAAATTACTTAACCCCATCTAATTACCAAGTCGGATTAGTTGAGTGTAAATTACTTAACCCCGCTTAATTACCAAGTCGGATTAGTTAAGCGTAAATTACTTAACCCCATCCCCTAATTGTCTTGTATGGTTAAGTGTCATTAAGAAATCAAGCCCGGTCCCACTTAACCTACCCATTCGTGTCATATTGGTTAAGTGTCATTAGTCAAATTTACTTAACCTTATCATGTGGCATTAATTTAATTAATGCACTCTCAACCTCTCACATTAGACCTTGTTGTGGTTACTAGTTAAGCCGGGCGGGTCCGAGTAGTTTTACACCACAACCTAGTCTAACCTCGGGTCTTAAGCGCGACATGACCAACTTCTCACATTGGATCCTATTGTTTGTAGCCACTAGTTAAGCCGGGCGGGTCCGGGTAGATTTATGCTACAAACTCAACCCAACCTCGAGTTGGCCACTTTCATGTTTGGTCTAGTGTCTTATTACACTTACAACCCATACGTGTCAAGTTTTCAAGTCCCATGCTCATAGCCAAAGTTACATGTTGTCATGTTTATACCAATTTACCCAAATCATGTCTCACGTCACTAAAGTTTACCCATAACGTAACCCCAACGCTTTTAAACTCGCATATACATTCGCAACAACGCATAATGGATTAAAAGAAGGAACTTGGTGAAGGTATGACAAAAGGGGTATAAAGCCGCAAGTTAAACATGGTGGCATATGAGACATAATGTGTTCACAAACTTGCATGTTACATTATTAAGCCCCAAAAACATGCATAACCCCAAAACTTAGCATATAGGCGAATCATGGTGATAGATGACATAGAAAAATGGCTAGTAGTTCGCATATAGCATTCTATGCAAGTTAACTTAAGGGATAAGAGGGTTTTTATGTTACATAATGCAACATTTCAACATAAATCTTATAGCTTTTAGCCCACAAAATCAAGGTGATGAATTTACGAATATGCATAGTACAAATCTACACATAACATGATAGTTTCTAAGCATGCAACCTACTCATGTTCAAACCCAAAGCTTGCAACATGAACATTTAACTTCATAGTTAATATCTAAAAGTAGGAGGGGGCTTACAATGCTAGAAGGCACAAATCAATATATAAAAAGATTGAGACGAAGCCACACTAGCAAAAACCCCAAACCAATAAGCTCCAATAAAACCCTTGAGAAAATAGTAAGAAAGATCCTTGCTTTGATGTATAAAGGTGGCAACTTTAGCCTTGAATCGAGCTTAGCAACTCTCATGTAACTTAGAAGCACTCAAATGATCATCTAATCTCTCAAGAGAATGAAGATAGAATTTATGACAAGAGGATGGAGGCTAGGGTTTTGAGTGGAGGCCATGATCATTAGAAATTTTGGCATAGTTTAGTTGTAGGATCAATTAATGAGGGTTTAGGCTAGGTTTGGGTTTTTTTATAGAGATTAGGAGTAGTTTAGGCCGTAGGATAAACCCTAGGATAGATCTGAACCCTCAAAAATCGTCACAAGCCTCCAAAACAAGACCCAGAAGCCAAAACGGGTGCACCTGAAAAACTGGTCCGACAGGGGGGGTCGACCCCTGGGTCGACATGGGTGTCGACCCCTGGGTCGACATGGGTGTCGACCCATTGGGGGGGTCGACACAGGTGTCGACCCCTGTGTCGACCCTGCCTGGGCGGGATTTTTCCCGCCTGCTCTGATTCTGTGTTTTTGAAATCTGTTTTGAATTCTGATTTTTCGTGAAACTTCCGAAGGCCATATCTCGGCCATACGGACTCCGATTTACGAAATTTCGGACTCTATTTCGCGTATTTTTCCGAGACGAACGCAATGGCATAGCCCGTTTCTCCTGATTCCGATTTTATAATATAATTCTGCCTTGATTCTTGATTTAACATGTTGTTAAATTTCGGGTTGTTACATTCTCCCCTCCTTTAAGGATTTCGTCCCCGAAATCTCCAAGTTAGGAAGAACGCATCCTACTATCCATCTACTCATAACATCATCCACAGGCAAACATTGTCCTTAAACGATTTCTAATGCCATATGAACATATGCAAAACGTGTGTGTATATGCTCCTTAGCTAATGCTAATGATCAGGCCGGAATGATCTTTCTAATGCAAAATATGTTTAGTGCCATGAATCCAACATGTATGTAAATAGTCCTAGCCATATAAGTACTATATGCGTGCACAAACATTCATTCATATGCAACATCCGCATGATAACACATTCAATTTCACCCATAAACAAGTATAAATACTCGTGCATATGCAACATGAAACGTGACCGCGTCGATCTAGTATCTAATGTGTATTCGCGCATCCACGAGCAACCACTTGCAACCATTTGCAACCATATCAATCATAACATGTTTCAAATACATGTTTACATCCATAGGATTCTAACTAAGGTTCTCACGATAGGATCGAGGAGATAAACAAGGTAAACTCCCTACGGGGTTTGCGACAGAAACAGGACCGAGAGGATATTCACTGTAACACCCCGAATTTTAGTTAATACTAAAATTCACTAATTACAGGATAAATAATCTCAGATGTGGGAAATGGGGGTAACGGGCTGCGTCATTGCGTTCGTCTCGGAAAAATACGCGAAATAGAGTCTGAGTTTTCGAGAATCGGAGTCCGTATGGCCCGGTTATGGCCCAAAGAAGTTTGCAGAAAAATTAAAGCTAAAAACAGATTTAAACATTTAAATCAGATTTCAAAATGGAGCCAGCAGGGGTAGGCGGGAAGCTTCCCGCCCTAACCATGTCGACAGGGCTGTCGACAGGGGGGTCGACTTGCCTGTCGACTTGCCTGTCGACAGGGGCGCGGCGTCCAGAGAACCTGGGTGCACCAGGTTGGGTTCTAGGCTGGCTTGGAGGGCTGGGTTCTAGAGATTTCCTAAATCTAACGGACCTAATCTAATCTAGGGTTAATCTAAGGGCCTAAAACACTACCTAATCCTATAAATAAGACCCCAACCCTACCCTAATTCATTCATAATTAGATCTTGTAACTAAACTATGGCAAAATGAAACTTGAGCATGGCCTCCACAAATCAATGAAGAGAGTTGCAAGCTAATCAACCTCTAATCAACATCTTCTTCAACTAAAGCTACTAGTTCTACTACATAAGTATGCTAATCTTGGTTTTAGTGAGTTCCTATGGCTTTAATAATCAATTGTTAAATTGATTATGGTAGGATGTGATAAGACATGGCTATGTTTGTGGATAAATGTGGTTATGCAAGTTTGTATGATATGTGATTTGCAAGTTTTGTGTAATATGCAAGTTTAATGCCATGTTTTATGATGCAAAACACTATGGTGAACATTTATGCATATGTAACATGTTATGCAAACTATAAGTGAGAATATATGCAAGTTATATGTAACATGATATGCAAGTTATGCATGTGATTTTATGCATGCTAAGTAGTTGGTGTTATGCATGCTAAGTATTTGATTTTATGCATGCTAAGTATTTGGTGTTATGCATGCTAAGTATTTGATGTTATGCATGCTAAGTATTTGATTGTATGCATATTAAGTATTGGGTTTTATGCATGTTAAGTGTTTGGGTTTATGCATGCTAAGTAGGTGGTTTTATGCATGTATGCATAAATCATGACATGCAAGTTTACCCTTTTAAAAATGGTGTATACATATGCAAGATGACACCTTTATATGCTATGCATGTTTACCCTCCTTTAAGATGCAAAGTCATATATGCAAGTTCGACATATTATGCAAGTTATGTGTATGCTTATATGCAAGCTCAACATGTTATGCAAGTTATGTGCATGATGTTATGTAAGTTATGTGCATGTTGTTATGCAAGTTCATATGCAAGTTATGTGTATGAGGGTATGCAAGTTATGTGCATGATGTTGTGCAAGTTATGTATATGCTTAAATGCAAGTTTAATGTGATATGCAAGTATGCGAATGCTTATGCAAGTATGTGAATGCTTATGCAAGTATGCGAATGCTTATGCAAGTATGAGAATGCTTATGCAAGTATGTGAATGCTTATGCAAGTATGTGAATGCTTATGCAAGATATGTGTATGATAATATGCAAGTTGGGTTAAATGTTGTTGGGTTAATATATGCTCATAAATACAAGTTGACATCCTCTTAACCCATGACAAAGTTATATGCTAAACCCATGATATTTGTGATGGATCTTCCCCTTTATTATGACATGAAATGAGAACGATTTACGTGGGGAACGATGGGGTTGGCAAATATGTTAATAAAAGTATGATTGGGTATGATTAAGCATACCATAAAATGAATAAGCATAAGTGGGAATTTACCTATTGAGTTAGGTCTACCCCATGGGAATTTACCTATTGAGTTAGGTCTACCCATGTTATGAAAAAGTTGATATTAATTAGGGATAATTAATATGGGGGTGATTAATTAGGTGTAATTAATCAACTAAGACACGAGGTTGGACCCTTTTGTAGCGGAAGTCTGCCCGGAACCGACCGGCCATCCAGCGGCTACAAATGATTGGCCCAATGTGAGAGGTCTTAGTCATAAATTAAATACATGATTAAAGTAAAGACACGAGGTTAGACACTTTTGATGACAGAAGTCTGCCCGGAACCAACCGGCATATCCAGCAGTCATAAAAGACGGTCTAATGTGAGAGGTCTTTATGAGGTCATGATCTTAATTAATGAATTAAGAAACACTTAACCATATTAGCATGTAGAGGAGCATGAGGGGTTAAGTGGGTGCCTTGGGTGGCATGTAGTAACTAGTGGGGGTGCCTTGGGTGGCATGAGGAAACTAGTGGGTTGCCTTGGGTGGCAATAGAAAATACGATTAGAATACTTAACCAAAGTGGAACATGTAATTAAACATGATTAAAGGGTTAAGTAAGTGCCTTGGGTGGCATGTGGGAATCAAGTAAGTGCCTTGGGTGGCATGCGGAAATCTAGTGGGTGCCTTAAGAGGCAACTGAAATATAATTAGATGACTTAACCAAATCTTAACATGTAAGGGGGCATGATTATAAAAAGGGGTTAAGTGGGATGCACTAGAAAAAGTGACAAGCTTAGGTGGGTAGCTTGTGGGGGCCCATTTCAACCAATATCCCAAACGTATCTTTGTGGGCTCGACCCATGTCGAGTGACGGGACACGCATATTGGGCTTGACTATAAGAGGCCAAAACGGGTTAGCGGTGGCAACGCAAGTCCAACGGGTTTCATATGCATGTGTGGGCCCGGGCTGGTAGATAAGCCATTGTTGCATCGTGTAGATATAAAGCCGTGCACCGTTGAAATTATCAGGTGGCCACTTTGGGGAATGATACACCCCATTGTGGGACCAGCACGGGTATCTACGGTAGGGAGCCGATCGCTTGGGGAGTAGTGGGTACACCTAGTGGAGATAGGGGCAGACGGCACCTATGTAGTCGGCTAGGGGTACACGAAACTACTATTAAAATTACTAAGAACACCTAGTGGAGATAGGGGCAGACGGCACCTATGTAGTCAGCTAGGGGTACACGAAACTACTATTAAAAATTACTAAGAACACCTAGTGGAGATAGGGGCAGACGGCACCTATGTAGTCAGCTAGGGGTACACGAAACTACTATTAAAAATTACTAAGAACACCTAGTGGAGATAGGGGCAGACGACACCTATGCAGTCAGCTAGGGTACAAGAAACTATTGGGTAAGATTACTAAGTACACTTGGTGGGATCAACCTTTAAGTAGGAATTACCCTTGGGTGGGTAGAACTGGTGTGGTGCAGTGTAGGAATTACCCTTGGGTGGGTAGATCTGGGGCGGTGTAAGCTAGTAATTATCCTTGGGTGGATAAATGCGTCTTTTCGGTTATCGTAGTACATCCTGTGTTTTGTTGGCTACTTAGTGTAGTCATTATCCCCAGAGGTACCGTACCTTGTTTATATCATACCCTAATTACTTTAATGATTGTATTGTTAGGGTTATAGGACTCACTCAGACTTATGTCTGACCCCGTTGTTGTTTATCTTTTTCCCAACCCTCAGGTTATCAGAGTGGGCCTAGCACTAGTGGGCTTGGACCAGACCGCTATATCTATCTTTCGGGGCTTGGACCGTAGAAGTAAAGCTCGGCTTATCTTTTCTATTTTGGCTATTATCTATGTAATGGGATTATGTACTTCTATTTTATCAGGATGGATATTATGTACTTGACTCTTGTTATGGTTTTTTGTTGTAACCAAACATGTTTTGTTAATGAAATGATGTTTTAAATTTTCAAGTATTACTTATATCTGTCCTGTTGTAATTTTTCTGTTCTATACTCACTAAAATACTCCACCAAAACTAAGGCATTCCCTTAGTGAGTGACCTTAGCGGGTGTGTGGGGTGTTACACGTGGTATCAGAGCTTAAGGTTACCAGAACAGAAAAAAATTTAGAAAAACTATTTTCTAAGAATATTTTTGAAAGGGGTGTTTTCAAAAACATGTCTTTTAAGAGAAAAGTTTTTGAAAGAAAAGCATAATCCCCAATAGCCATATCTATATCTTTCGAATTCTCCATTTTGAGTCTCTTCCTCTCTCTCATTTTGAGTTTCCCCTCCACGTATAGATGATCTTTCTAAGATAGATAAAAATGGAAAACCACTTCAAGGAACTTGGACATTAGTCGGACTAGAAGTTGGTTCAAGAAGGAGGAGGACTTGTAGGTACCTATTGAATAGACGATGGGAGGAAGGCTCAAATAGTTGATGTTTAATGAAGGACGAAACCTCAGTAGTGGGAGGTTACGAGTGGAGAATAGGGAAGAAGAAGGCTAGTAGTTATCCTTTTGGGAGGAATAGGACACCTTATTAGGATTGTCCAAAGAAGCAAGGGCAAGGTATGGAATCTTCTGGAGGGTAGTTGTATTCCCTCGCGACTAGGGTACCAGATGGGGATAGGACCGTCTAGATTGGAAGTGGATTTCTTTATTATCCGATTCAAACTTTATTTGATTCTGATATATTGAGTTCGTTTATCTCATCATTGTTAGTTGAGTCACTGCACTTAGACACCAGTTTGGTAGATGATCCCTTAGTTGTTTCAAACCCAATTGGGCTCCATGATGTGTTTGGGTTTGAAAGTTTCTATACTTAGCATTGGGTTTAGGTGTGATGCTTGTTGGGCTTCACGGGCTACGGGTTAGTTTTGGGCATGGACTGGTTATCCAGTAGGGGTGCCGTTCTTGATTTTGAAGGGAGAGTTGTTAGGCTTATAACCCGTTTGGGTAACACTCTCGAGATCTCTTGTAATCCCATAGAATATGTTATGCTAAGTTATCTAGAATCGCTTGACACGTCGGTCTAGAGTTTGCGATTTGTTAGAGCGGTCCGGGAATACCCGGATGTGTGTGAGGAGGTGAAGGGCTTACCTCCGAAGCGGGAGATTGACTTCCGAATATATCTGGTGGATAATGCTAAACCTGTATCTTTACCAGTGCACCACATGGCTCCTCATGAGAGGAGGGAACTCCATAAGCAAGTAGGGGAGTTGCTTGAGAAGGGGTTCATAAGACGAAGTATATCGGAGTGGGGTGCTCCAGTAGTATTTGCTACGAAGGCGGATGGGTCCCTCAGACTTTGTGTAGACTATAGAGAACTCAACAAGCTCACAAAGAAGAATAGACACCCATTGCCGAGGATTGATGATCTTTTCGATCAATTGGTTGGCGCTTCAGTATTTTCTCAGTTGGACTTAGCCACGGGGTTTCATCAGTTGAGGGTGGCTGAGGATAGCATAGACAAGACTGCTTTTAGAACTCCGGATGGTTTCTATGAGTGGCTGGTGATGCCATTTGGGTTGACGAACGCCCCTGCATACTTTGTTGATTTGATGAGAAGGGTGTTCAAGGAGTACCTAAATAAGTTGTGATGGTCTTTGTGGATGACATCTTGGTCTTTTCTAGGAGCAAAATAAGTTTTCGTATGTGCTCAATAGGGTGAGCAAAGCCAGTTAGGGAAAAACGGTGGTTTTGGAGCGAGACTGGCGAGGACATCCAGGGTTGGACAAGGGGCTTAATTATTTAGCCGTTTTTACTAGTATCATCTCACGTAGGTCGTCTGAATTCGAAGGAGGTATCCCTTGGGTGTTTGTCTGATATTGGTTTAGGCCTTTGGGGCTTGCATTTGGGGGATGCCGAGTTCGACTAGGGTGGTCTGCGTGAGAGACGAACAGTTGTGATGATTTTGGATGATATCCTGGTGGAGAAGAGCATGCCCTACATCTTAGGGAAGTGTTGGAGGCTCTTCGAGCGCCTAATCTTAGGACAGTAAAAGTGGATGGGATTCTTAGCATCCTATGAGTTTGAGATAGCGTATACCCCTGGCAAGGGTAACGTGGTGGCGGACGCCTTGAGCAGAAAGAGGTTGTCCTTGAGTCCGTTGTTCGTGGAACAACGAAGCTTGGAATTTATCTCGATGTTGGATTTCAGACCTTCCGTTGATTATGTACCCAGTTTGCTAGCACCCTTGGAGGTTAGACCTACTCTTTTGGGGCGGATTAGAGAAGCACAGAGGGACGACCCACAGTTGGTTGAGTTGGTAGAGAAGCTCATAAGGGGGGAGTCGTCCAGCCATTTGAGTAGGTACACCCTAGACGATAGGGGATGCTTGCGTAGAGACGGTAGACTTTGTGTACCGCAAGACGAGGGTTTGAGGAAGGCTATTCTTGATGATGCACACCGTTCTAGGATGATTATTCATCCCGGTGGGGACAAGATGTATCAAGACATGAAGAGGGTTTTCTTCTGGGCCGGTATGAAGAAAGATGTGGCCGAGTATGTCGCTCGATGCTTGGTGTGCCAGCAAGTGAAGGCGGAGCAAAGGAAACCAGGTGGGTTGCTTCACCCATTGGAGGTTCCGCAATGGAAGTGGGATAGCGTCTCGATGGATTTTATTGATGGGTTACCCAGATCGAGAAAGGGTAATACAGGAATTTGGGTGGTGGTAGACAGACTTACTAAGAGCGCCCATTTCATACCTGTGAAGAGCAAGAGGACCGCTCCATGGCTAGCTTCTGTATATTTTCGAGAGATAGTTCGATTGCATGGGGTACCCTCTAGCATAGTGAGTGATCGAGATCCTATCTTCACTTGAGAGTTTTGGAAGAGTTTGCAAGAGGCGGTAGGGACTCAGTTGTGTTGGAGTACCGCATATCATCCTCAGACGGACGACCAGACCGAGAGGGTGAATCATGTTTTAGAAGACCTTTTGAGGCGATGTATCTGGGATTTTGGAGGTACATGGGAGGAGCATCTTCCATTGGTGGAGTTTCCCGACAGACTTAGTGGTGTATATGATGTATTCCATGGGAGGAAGTGCCTACATGAGACCGCAGAGGTGGTAGGGCCGAGTTTGCTTAGAGAAGTGGAAGTAGAGCGTGGTGCGACGATTCGACGAGCTCCTACTTGCATCCTTGGGTCAGAGATTTGGAAGATGAGAAACAGAGAGGTTCAACTAGTCAAATTACAAAGGGGAGATGAAGAGAGCGACGCTACCTGGGAGACGGAAGCGAAGATGCGTTCGAGGTACCCTTTTCTTTCGGAGGGTATGTCCTTTTGCCTCTTCTTCATCGCATATCTTGTGCTTATCTTATCCTTAGTATGTCCTCTCGTTAGTACCTTTGACCTTCAGATAGGATAGTCCTATGGTTGAAACATGTGTTTGAGACATGTTATGTATGATGGATGCAAGTGGATGCAAGTGTTTGCTAGTGGTTGCTCGTGGATGCATATACACACACTCTAGGCACTAGATCGGCTCAGTCACTTCATATTGCATATTGCATAAAATTGTGTGTAGGAGGCTATATTTATGGATGTATAATGATTGTGTTATCACATGGATGATGCATTTTGGTGAATGATTGTGCACTCATGTAGATATTGTATGTGTCGATAGGGTTCTCTCGCATACATAATGGATGCATGGCACTATCATGGTTTGCATATGTTCATACATTAGATAGGGAACATATACACACACTTTTTGCATATGCTCATACATCATTAGAAACTGTTTAAGGACAATGGATGCCCGTGGTTGATGATTTGAGTAGATGGTTGTTTGGATGGTAGGATATGCATTCTCCTTAGCTTAGAGATTTCGGGGACGAAATCCTTTAAGGAGGGGAGAACGTAACACCCCGAATTTTAGTTAATACTAAAATTCACTAATTACAGGATAAATAATCTCAGATGTGGGAAATGGGGGTAACGGGCTGCGTCATTGCGTTCGTCTCGGAAAAATACGCGAAATAGAGTCTGAGTTTTCGAGAATCGGAGTCCGTATGGCCCGGTTATGGCCCAAAGAAGTTTGCAGAAAAATTAAAGCTAAAAACAGATTTAAAGATTTAAATCAGATTTCAAAATGGAGCCAGCAGGGGTAGGCGGGAAGCTTCCCGCCCTAACCATGTCGACAGGGCTGTCGACAGGCCTGTCGACAGGGGGGTCGACTTGCCTGTCGACTTGCCTGTCGACAGGGGCGCGGCGTCCAGAGAACCTGGGTGCACCAGGTTGGGTTCTAGGCTGGCTTGGAGGGCTGGGTTCTAGAGATTTCCTAAATCTAACGGACCTAATCTAATCTAGGGTTAATCTAAGGGCCTAAAACACTACCTAATCCTATAAATAAGACCCCAACCCTACCCTAATTCATTCATAATTAGATCTTGTAACTAAACTATGGCAAAATGAAACTTGAGCATGGCCTCCACAAATCAATGAAGAGAGTTGCAAGCTAATCAACCTCTAATCAACATCTTCTTCAACTAAAGCTACTAGTTCTACTACATAAGTATGCTAATCTTGGTTTTGGTGAGTTCCTATGGCTTTAATAATCAATTGTTAAATTGATTATGGTAGGATGTGATAAGACATGGCTATGTTTGTGGATAAATGTGGTTATGCAAGTTTGTATGATATGTGATTTGCAAGTTTTGTGTAATATGCAAGTTTAATGCCATGTTTTATGATGCAAAACACTATGGTGAACATTTATGCATATGTAACATGTTATGCAAACTATAAGTGAGAATATATGCAAGTTATATGTAACATGATATGCAAGTTATGCATGTGATTTTATGCATGCTAAGTAGTTGGTGTTATGCATGCTAAGTATTTGATTTTATGCATGCTAAGTATTTGGTGTTATGCATGCTAAGTATTTGATGTTATGCATGCTAAGTATTTGATTGTATGCATATTAAGTATTGGGTTTTATGCATGTTAAGTGTTTGGGTTTATGCATGCTAAGTAGGTGGTTTTATGCATGCTTAGTATTTGATATTATGCATAAATCATGACATGCAAGTTTACCCTTTTAAAAATGGTGTATACATATGCAAGATGACACCTTTATATGCTATGCATGTTTACCCTCCTTTAAGATGCAAAGTCATATATGCAAGTTCGACATATTATGCAAGTTATGTGTATGCTTATATGCAAGCTCAACATGTTATGCAAGTTATGTGCATGATGTTATGTAAGTTATGTGCATGTTGTTATGCAAGTTCATATGCAAGTTATGTGTATGAGGGTATGCAAGTTATGTGCATGATGTTGTGCAAGTTATGTATATGCTTAAATGCAAGTTTAATGTGATATGCAAGTATGCGAATGCTTATGCAAGTATGTGAATGCTTATGCAAGTATGCGAATGCTTATGCAAGTATGAGAATGCTTATACAAGTATGTGAATGCTTATGCAAGATATGTGTATGATAATATGCAAGTTGGGTTAAATGTTGTTGGGTTAATATATGCTCATAAATACAAGTTGACATCCTCTTAACCCATGACAAAGTTATATGCTAAACCCATGATATTTGTGATGGATCTTCCCCTTTATTATGACATGAAATGAGAACGATTTACGTGGGGAACGATGGGGTTGGCAAATATGTTAATAAAAGTATGATTGGGTATGATTAAGCATACCATAAAATGAATAAGCATAAGTGGGAATTTACCTATTGAGTTAGGTCTACCCCATGGGAATTTACCTATTGAGTTAGGTCTACCCATGTTATGAAAAAGTTGATATTAATTAGGGATAATTAATATGGGGGTGATTAATTAGGTGTAATTAATCAACTAAGACACGAGGTTGGACCCTTTTGTAGCGGAAGTCTGCCCGGAACCGACCGGCCATCCGGCGGCTACAAATGATTGGCCCAATGTGAGAGGTCTTAGACATAAATTAAATACATGATTAAAGTAAAGACACGAGGTTAGACCCTTTTGATGACAGAAGTCTGCCCGGAACCAACCGGCATATCCAGCAGTCATAAAAGACGGTCTAATGTGAGAGGTCTTTATGAGGTCATGATCTTAATTAATGAATTAAGAAACACTTAACCATATTAGCATGTAGAGGAGCATGAGGGGTTAAGTGGGTGCCTTGGGTGGCATGTAGTAACTAGTGGGGGTGCCTTGGGTGGCATGAGGAAACTAGTGGGTTGCCTTGGGTGGCAATAGAAAATACGATTAGAATACTTAACCAAAGTGGAACATGTAATTAAACATGATTAAAGGGTTAAGTAAGTGCCTTGGGTGGCATGTGGGAATCAAGTAAGTGCCTTGGGTGGCATGCGGAAATCTAGTGGGTGCCTTAAGAGGCAACTGAAATATAATTAGATGACTTAACCAAACCTTAACATGTAAGGGGGCATGATTATAAAAAGGGGTTAAGTGGGATGCACTAGAAAAAGTGACAAGCTTAGGTGGGTAGCTTGTGGGGGCCCATTTCAACCAATATCCCAAACGTATCTTTGTGGGCTCGACCCATGTCGAGTGACGGGACACGCATATTGGGCTTGACTATAAGAGGCCAAAACGGGTTAGCGGTGGCAACGCAAGTCCAACGGGTTTCATATGCGTGTGTGGGCCCGGGCTGGTAGATAAGTCGTTGTTGCATCGTGTAGATATAAAGCCGTGCACCGTTGAAATTATCAGGTGGCCACTTTGGGGAATGATACACCCCATTGTGGGACCAGCACGTGTATCTACGGTAGGGAGCCGATCGCTTGGGGAGTAGTGGGTACACCTAGTGGAGATAGGGGCGGACGGCACCTATGTAGTCATCTAGGGGTACACGAAACTACTATTAAAAATTACTAAGAACACCTAGTGGAGATAGGGGCAGACGGCACCTATGTAGTCAGCTAGGGGTACACGAAACTACTATTAAAAATTACTAAGAACACCTAGTGGAGATAGGGGCAGACGGCACCTATGTAGTCAGCTAGGGGTACACGAAACTACTATTAAAAATTACTAAGAACACCTAGTGGAGATAGGGGCAGACGGCACCTATGCAGTCAGCTAGGGTACAAGAAACTATTGGGTAAGATTACTAAGTACACTTGGTGGGATCAACCTTTAAGTAGGAATTACCCTTGGGTGGGTAGAACTGGTGTGGTGCAGTGTAGGAATTACCCTTGGGTGGGTAGATCTGGGGCGGTGTAAGCTAGTAATTATCCTTGGGTGGATAAATGCGTCTTTTCGGTTATCGTAGTACATCCTGTGTTTTGTTGGCTACTTAGTGTAGTCATTATCCCCAGAGGTACCGTACCTTGTTTATATCATACCCTAATTACTTTAATGATTGTATTGTTAGGGTTATAGGACTCACTCAGACTTATGTCTGACCCCGTTGTTGTTTATCTTTTTCCCAACCCTCAGGTTATCAGAGTGGGCCTAGCACTAGTGGGCTTGGACCAGACCGCTATATCTATCTTTCGGGGCTTGGACCGTAGAAGTAAAGCTCGGCTTATCTTTTCTATTTTGGCTATTATCTATGTAATGGGATTATGTACTTCTATTTTATCAGGATGGATATTATGTACTTGACTCTTGTTATGGTTTTTTGTTGTAACCAAACATGTTTTGTTAATGAAATGATGTTTTAAATTTTCAAGTATTACTTATATCTGTCCTGTTGTAATTTTTCTGTTCTATACTCACTAAAATACTCCACCAAAACTAAGGCATTCCCTTAGTGAGTGACCTTAGCGGGTGTGTGGGGTGTTACATTCACCAAAAGATAACATGCGAGCAAGCTCTACAGGAAAAACCAGGGATCAAGGATACACTCTTTAAAAAGAGGTACGATGCGCATGTCTAGCCTTACGTCTTCTAAGTCGCGTTTCCTTGAGCTTAATTCCTCGGTGCCTTGACCATCTTTTTAACTCCATGATTTTGTAGCTCCTTGATTCCTATTTCCAAGATATGAGTTAGAACTCATTTCGTTGTCGCCTCTTATTCCACTTTCACTTATCCTTTCCCTAGTATACTTGGCTCAAACGTATCCACTTACTCATGCAAGCTCTCCAAAATTCACTAGTGAATTCTGGATCTCGTTTTCCGATGCCAATCCATGTTGCCAAGAGTACTTTACTAGGGTGATTCCCATAACTCATGCATAAGCGAAACGAACCATCCGCCTTAGCGGCGAATTCTATTCGAACGGATTACCAACAACTGCATCCCGAGATTCTAGGTAACTAACCATGACAGAACCCAAAAGGTTACACGAGACTTCGAGGGTATCACCAAGGTGAGTCGAGAGTCTAACTACCCTCTTTCCAAAACTGAGAATGGCACCCCTTATTGGGTGACCACTTTATCCCTAGAATCCATCCGTAGCCGAGACATGTCATTCTCAAATCCAAACAAGTCATGAAAAAATGGACCAACTCTCCAACCAGATTTTTGGGACAAAAACTGGGATCCTCTACCATGCTAGTACTAAGGTGCAGAGACTTAACTATCGAGGCAGACTTAAATGATGCGATGATCAATACGAAGTCTGGACGGGATGATAGAAAAGAAAGTCTAGGCTTTTAACAGAAACGGTACCATTTCTCTTAGGTACGCTAGAGATGAGAGCATACAATTGCCCTCTCGCTGATCTTGTCCTTATTTTTCTTCGTGGACTAATCCATACCAACAAGTTGCTTATCCTTAAGCCCGTGTCCTTTATCCTTGCTCTTATTATCCCTTCTTATAACTTCAGGAACGGGTCTCTCGAGAACTTCCTCCATCGCACGGGAAAACACTTACGTAGCTAGACAAGGATTAGTCGCAGTTAAAACTACTGTGACTACAGATGGAGGAAAGAAAGGAAAAGAGGTTCAATCAAGGAAACAAAGGATAGTGCTAATGGCCTTTGGGGAATAGCCTTTTAAAACAAACTTTTCTTGAAAAATGCTTCTTTGTAAAACGGTTTCTCAAATAGTTTTCAAAAGGTTTTAAAAACTTTTGCCCAGTCTGGTAACCTTCTGCTCTGATACCAAATGTAACACCCCACCTCCGCTAGGGTCACTCGCAAAGGAATGCCCTAGCTTTAGAGGGGTATTATTGGTAAACATGTGCAGAAATATTACAAGACAGAACATATAAAATAGCGGAAGTAAAACCAACTTTCATATCATTAATAAATAAGGTCTAAAGCCTTTTACATCAGAGAATTTTCTTACATGGAAACCTGTCTTGCAATAGTAAAGAAGCATAAAAAAACCTTTTCATAAATTATTCCCCAAGTAAAACAGTAAAGTAGCCATAGCCAAGAAAAGTCCGAGCCATACATGATGACCTTCAACAGGAGGAGTCCGAACTAACCATAGCATTTCCTCCCTGTAACCTGGGGGGAAACGGAAGACAAGAGGCGAAACAAAACGGGGTCAGTCATAAAGACTGGTAAGCCCTATCTACTATCAGTATATAAACTAGTAAAGTTAACTGGCATGAGGAACTGAGATGAACATAAGTATGATGACAAGATAGATAAGCTAAACCAAAATAACAGGATGAACTACTGTACCAAGATACACGAGTGTGTCATGATAAACTACGGTGTCAAGATAAATCAAGGTATCACATTGTCAGGTTTCTATCAAGTATACTATCCCAAGGTATCTATCATGTATAACATCCTAAGGTATTTGTCATGTATATTTACTCTGCACCTCTCGTACTAGTATCCCAAACCGCGTCATGTTTTAACTATGAATGTCCCTTGCCCAATGTCATGTAATGGTCCATGTCAACCTAATATGTATCATATGTAGGTTTTCCCAACTCGTATGTTTCTTTCCATGTATAAGTTCAGTCCTCTGCCGTAGGCCGTACGGGCTTTCCCATGTAAATCTATACCACCTCGACGTAGTACCATTTTATCCTTGAAGTAATTTTGGACTGCCACCCTTGATCTAGTTATGTTTCCTTACCATGAACTATCGCGCGTTCACTTAGGATTTATGCCACCTAGGACCACTAGGGATTATGCTACCTAATGAACGTATTCGTAACTTGGTTTGGGTTCAAGCCACCTAGGGCCACTAGGGATTATGCCACCCGTCAACCGCGCCCTTTTTTCCCACGTATGTATCGTGAACCGTTTTCCATGTCTAGTCGCACATGTATCCCAATGTGCCATCCGAGTTCCGTGCCAGGGCAAATCGAGATATACGGAACTCGGTCGGGAGCTTTAAGTCGTCTGCTGATGCAGATATCAAGGTCTGTTTTTGTATTTGTGGCTATGGTCCCACGTGACCCCTCCCTCAACTACCGAAAGGCAATCCAAGAAAAATCATGTATGAGAACCACATCCCGGCCCCACTATAGCCCCACTTTCCTATGGGCCAACCTCACCCATGACTCGATAGCAAGAACATGGTCTGTTGGGGGTTCTCTGCCTTTCCGTACGTACACGATTTACTAAAGATGGTAGGTAGTCGGCGACGTGCTATCCAGGGCAAAATCAAGTATCGTCGACTCCACGCTAATCCATCCCAGTCTTTAGGTCGCTCGCATAGCAACCAAGGCATACTCTTGGCTCTTCTACCGCAGACCTTAACCTCTGTGAGGCCGGGTTTCATGGACCACCTGCCACCTCACAGAGGGATACCAAGAGTACCCTTACATCCCCCGAAGCTACCGCTTCGTCACCCAGTTCGTTGGAGCCCTTATCCCAGTCGGATAATTTGCTCCTCCTCGTGTGTTTAAGCGATGACCTACCATATCGGGTTACTCATCCATTCCTGAACTAGTCCCATGTCCTTGGCTAAGAATTATTACTTAGTTATACTTAACTAAGGTTTACCACTTAGCCTCTTTTCCCCTTACCCTTGATTAACCACGATTTTCTACCTAGTCCCTCTCACTAGGGTTTTGTCTATTGGGTTAAGTGTTGTTATTCAGGTTCATGACTTAGCCCGCCTACGAATCAGGTCAAGATTGGCTAAGTATTTAAGTTCAAGGTTTAGCCCTACAAGTTGGTTAAGCATACCAAGAAGCTCATGACTTAACCCTATCAAGTCAAATTGGTTAAGTATTTATTTGTCTTAACCCTATCAGATTATCATGTTAGATTGATTAAGCATAGATTATCTTAACCTCATCGGATTATCGAACTTAACTTCATCCACTAATCGTATTAGAATGGTTAAGTATATTTAAACGGTCTTGTGACTTAACCCTACCAGGTCCACATATTAGATTGGTTAAGTGTAGGTTACTTAACCTCATCAAATCATCATGTATAATTGGTTAATTATAAGTTACTTAACCCCATTAAATTATCATGTTAAATTGGTTAAGTATTGGTTACTTAACCTCATTGAATTACCAAGTTTAGATTGGTTAAGTGTTTAACTTAACCCCATCGAATTACCGTGTTTAGATTAGTTAAGTATAGGTTACTTAACCCCATCTAATTACCGTGTTTAGATTAGTTAAGCCTAAATTACTTAACCCCATCTAATTACCAAGTCGGATTTGTTGAGTGTAAATTACTTAACCCCACTTAATTACCAAGTCGGATTAGTTAAGCGTAAATTACTTAACCCCATCCCCTAATTGTCTTGTATGGTTAAGTGTCATTAAGAAATCAAGCCCGGTCCCACTTAACCTACCCATTCGTGTCATATTGGTTAAGTGTCATTAGTCAAATTTACTTAACCTTATCATGTGGCATTAATTTAATTAATGCACTCTCAACCTCTCACATTAGACCTTGTTGTGGTTACTAGTTAAGCCGGGCGGGTCCGGGTAGTTTTACACCACAACCTAGTCTAACCTCGGGTCTTAAGCGCGACATGACCAACTTCTCACATTGGATCCTATTGTTTGTAGCCACTAGTTAAGCCGGGCGGGTCCGGGTAGATTTATGCTACAAACTCAACCCAACCTCGAGTTGGCCACTTTCATGTTTGGTCTAGTGTCTTATTACACTTACAACCCATACGTGTCAAGTTTTCAAGTCCCATGCTCATAGCCAAAGTTACATGTTGTCATGTTTATACCAATTTACCCAAATCATGTCTCACGTCACTAAAGTTTACCCATAACGTAACCCCAACGCTTTTAAACTCGCATATACATTCGCAACAACACATAATGGATTAAAAGAAGGAACTTGGCGAAGGTATGACAAAAGGGGTATAAAGCCGCAAGTTAAACATGGTGGCATATGAGACATAATGTGTTCACAAACTTGCATGTTACATTATTAAGCCCCAAAACATGCATAACCCCAAAACTTAGCATATAGGCGAATCATGGTGATAAATGACATAGAAAAATGGCTAGTAGTTCGCATATAGCATTCTATGCAAGTTAACTTAAGGGATAAGAGGGTTCTTATGTTGCATAATGCAACATTTCAACATAAAGCTTATAGCTTTTAGCCCACAAAATCAAGGTGATGACTTTTACGAATATGCATAGTACAAATCTACACATAACATGATAGTTTCTAAGCATGCAACCTACTCAAGTTCAAACCCAAAGCTTGCAACATGAACATTTAACTTCATAGTTAATATCTAAGAGTAGGAGGGGGCTTACAATGCTAGAAGGCACAAATCAATATATAAAAAGATTGAGACGAAGCCACACTAGCAAAAAACCCAGACCAATAAGCTCCAATAAAACCCTTGAGAAAATAATAAGAAAGATCCTTGCTTTGATGTATAAAGGTGGCAACTTTAGCCTTGAATCGAGCTTAGCAACTCTCATGTAACTTAGAAACACTCAAATGATCATCTAATCTCTCAAGAGAATGAAGATAGAATTTATGACAAGAGGATGGATGCTAGGGTTTTGAATGGAGGCCATGATCATTAGAAATTTTGGCATAGTTTAGTTGTATGATCAATTAATGAGGGTTTAGGCTAGGTTAGGGGTCTTTTTATAGAGATTAGGAGTAGTTTAGGCCGTAGGATAAACCCTAGGATAGATCTGAACCCTCAAAAATCGTCACAAGCCTCCAAAACAAGACCCAGGAGCCAAAACGGGTGCACCAGAAAAACTGGTCCGACAGGGGGGGTCGACCCCTGGGTCGACATGGGTGTCGACCCATTGAGGGGGGTCGACACAGGTGTCGACCCCTGTGTCGACCCTGCCTAGGCGGGATTTTTCCTGCCTGCTCTGATTCTGTGTTTTTGAAATCTGTTTTGAATTCTGGTTTTTCGTGAAACTTCCGAAGGCCATATCTCGGCCATACGGACTCCGATTTACGAAATTTCGGACTCTATTTCGCGTATTTTTCCGAGACGAACGCAATGGCATAGGCCGTTTCTCCTGATTACGATTTTATTATATAATTCTGCCTTGAATCTTGATTTAACATGTTGTTAAATTTCGGGTTGTTACACTACATGTGTTTATATAAAGATTAGGATTAATTTAGGCCTCCGATTAACCTAGAAGCAACCTAAACCATCCAAAAAGCCAACTCAACCCTAATGACTCGACAGCAGCTCAGAATTGGGTTTTATTCAAATCTGCCCGAGGGAGTAGGTTGACCCCCAGGTCGACCCCCAGGGCGACCTATAGGGTAGGTCGACCTGGCCTTGGGTGGGAAATTTCCCGCCCTGCCCAGTTCTGAGTCTGAATTCGTTTTTGAATTTAAATTTAAATTTCTGGAAACTTCCGACAGTCATAACTTCTTCATACGAAGTCTAATTTACGCAAACTCGGACTCTATCTCAACCAAAATTCTGAGACGAACAAAATGGTGTAACCCGTTTCCCTTGATTATTACATTTCAAATTAATTATTCCTCAATTTGTTAGTTTAATGTTAACAGAAAACACGGGTGTTACATTCTCTCCTCCTTAAAGGATTTCGACCACGAAAACTTGAAGTTATGAAGAATACATATCCTACCATCCAATCGTCCATCTACTCAACCATCAACCACAGGCATCCATTGTCCTTAAAAGACTTTTAATGCTTTCATGTTTATATGCACAGTGTGTGTACATGTCCGTATCCAATGCAAAATCAGGCGGTCTACTGATTCAATTGATCTTCTTAATGAAAATTATGATAGTGCCATGCGTCCATTATGTATGCAAAAGATCCCTAATGATACATATTATTTCCACATGCGTGCACACCTATTCATCCGTATGCAGCATCCATATGATAACACAACCATTATACATCCATTAATCTAAACAAGCACACATGTATATGCAGTATGAAAGTGATTGAGCCGATCTAGTGCCCAATGTGTGTGTATATGCATCCACGAGCAACCACTAGTAAACACTTGCATCCATTAGCATCCATCAATCATAACATGTTTCAAATACATGTTTACATCCATTGGTCTCTACCTAAGGATAAAGAATATGACCGAGGAGATACACTAAAAAGGTAGATACAAGCTTGAATGAACCTAAGGAAAAAGAGATCAAAGATGTACCCTCAAAAAGAAAAGGGTAGGCTGCACGTATTTTGGCTTCAGTCTCCTAAGTTACGTCTTCCTTAGCGTCGCTCCATTGAACTTTGACAAGCTTAACTTCACGGTTGCGTAGCGTTTTGACTTCCATCCCCAAGATACGAGTTGGAACTCTCCTCACAGTCGCTTGTCGTTCCACTTTGACTTCCTCTAGTATGCTTGGCTCCACAAATTCTGCCGACTCATGTAAGCACTTTCGTAGCTGAGAGACATGAAAGACATTATGAACTCCAGCCTGTTTTTCAGGCAGCTCTACTCTGTAGGCGATCGTCCTAATCCTTTCGATGATAGGAAATGGTCCTACGAATCGTGGTGCCAACTTTCCTACGGACCCAAAGCGGATGACATTCCTCAAAGGAGATACTATAAGGAACACCTTATCCCCAACTTTGAACTTAAGGTCGGTCCTTCTCTTGTCTACGTAGGATTTCTGTCTATCTTGGGTAGTCTTCACTCTCCTTCGTATCAAGTCCACTTTCTCTGAAGTCTCTCTAATCATGTCCGGCCCAAGTATAAGTTTATCTGTGGACTCCCACCAACAAGTTGGTGATCGACATAGCCTTCCATATAAAGCTTCAAAGGGTGCCATGATTATAGTGGCTTGGTAGCTATTGTTATAAGCGAATTCCACCAAAGGGAGATGATCCTCCCAAGATCCTCCAAAGTCAAGAATGCACAGTCTCAAAAGATCTTCCAGTACTCTGTTCACCCTTTCCGTCTGACCATCGGTTTGAGAGTGATAGGTTGTGCTTAAACATAGCTGTGTGCTTACAGCCTCTTGCAAACTCCTCCAGAACTCGCTTGTAAAGATAGGGTCTCGATCACACACTATGCTGGAGGGTATTCCATGGAGTCGAACTATCTCTTTAAGATAAATAGAGGCTAAAGACGAGACGGGTCCTCCTACTCTTGACAGATTTAAAATGAGCGCTTTTCGGGAGCCTGTCAACTATTACCCAAATACCGGTATTGCCCCTTCTTGACCTAGGAAACCCATCAACAAAGTCCATTGAGATGCTTTCCCATTTCCATTGCGGGACTTTTAGAGGATGAAGCAAACCATCAGGCTTCTTCTGCTCCGCCTTGACTTGCTGGCATATCATGCATTTTGAAACAAATTCAGCTACATCCCTCTTCATGTCATTCCAAAAGAAAGCTCTTTTGATATCTTTATACATCTTGTCTTCCCTGGGGTGTATGGTCATCTTGGAATGGTGTTCTTCTTCCAGAACCATCTTCACTTTGCTTCTGGGACGCATAGTCTTCCATCCCGTCTCAACCAACCCTTATCATCGATGGAGTATCTAGTGAGGTGACTAGAAGTCTCTCCCCTAATCAGCTTATCTATCACATCAACTAGCTGAGGGTCTTCATTTTGTGCGGTTTCTATTGAGTCCAACAAAGTAGGCCACACCTATAGCATTGCCATCAAGCCAGTCACATAATCAACAAAGGGTCTAAAATCAAAATTTGCTATGTACTCCAAATTTTGCCTTTCTACAAAGAGAGGACTTAAGGTCTGCTTCTTTCTACTTAAGGCGTCTTCTACTACATTGCCCTTGCCAGGAGTATAGGAGATCTCAAAGTCGTATGAGGCGAGAAACTCCATCCATCTTTGCTGCCTTAGATTGAGGTCTTTCTGCGAGAAGAGGTACTTCAGCGATTTATGGTCAGTATACAATTCAAATTTCTCACCTAAGAGATAGTGGCGCCAAGACTTAAGCGCAAAAACGATGGCTGCTAACTCTAGATCGTGGGTTGGGTAGTTTTTCTCATGCACTTTCAACTGCCTTCCACCATAAGCTACTACCTTACCCTCTTGCATCAAAAAAGCGCCTAGTCCCGTACCACATGCATCTGTGTATACCGTAAACATCTTGCTCCCATCTGGTAAGGTCAGAACTGGGGCTGTTGATAGAGCCCTCTTCAATCGTTGGAAAGCGACTTCGCAATCCAAATCCCAAGTGAAAGTGAGGTTCTTCTTCATTAACCTTGTAAGTGGAGCTGAGATTTTCGCAAAGTCTTTAATAAATTTGCGATAAAAGCCTGCTAGTCCAAGAAAACTTTGGACTTCGATTGCATTCTTTGGAACCTTCCAATCCTGGACCGCAACTACTTTTGCGGGGTCCACAGCTAACCCTTCTTTGGACACCACATGCCCAAGAAATCTTACTTCTTCTCTCTAGAAGTGGCACTTGGAGAATTTTGCTTTTAACTGATGTGCACGGAGAGTATCCATGACTTCCCTTAAATGCAAGCATGCACTTCCTCATTCTTTGAGAAAATCAGGATATCATCTACGAAGACCACCACAAATTTATTGAGAAATTCCCTGAACACTCTATTCATCAAATCGACGAAATAAGCAGGTGCGTTTGTCAAGCTGAAAGGCATGACGAGCCATTCGAAGAAACCGTCCGGGGTTCTGAATGCGGTCCTATCAATGCTATCTTCAGCCACTCTTAGCTGATGAAATCCGGTAGCCAGATCTAATTGGGAGAAAACTGTTACACCTACAAGCTGATCGGACAAATCGTCTATTCTTGGCAGTGGGTGTCTATTCTTCTTGATCAGCTTGTTTAGCTCCCTATAATCAACGCATAGGCGAAGTGAACCGTCCACTTTGGTTGCGAACACCACTGGAGCACCTCATTCAGAAATACTCCGCCTTATAAACCCTTTTTCTAGCAGCTCCTTAACTTGCTTGCTAAGCTCCTTTCTCTCCCTTGGAGCCATGTGTCTAACGGGTAAAGCAACGGGTTTTGCATTATCAACTAGGTATATGCGGAAGTCTATCTCCCGCTTCGGAGGCAAGCCCTCTACTTCCTCAAAGACATCCGAGTATTCATGGACCACTCTAACAGACTGCAAATTCTCAACAGATGCGTCAAGCGATTCTAGATAACTTAGCATAACAGAATTCATGGGATTACAGGAGATTTCGAGAGTGTTGCCCAAGCGAGTCATAAGCCTAACCTCTCTCTTTTCACAATCTAGGACGGCTCCATTACTGGATAACCAATCCATTCTCAGAATTAACCCATTTCCCATGAAGCCCAAAACATAAGCACCATATCTAAACCCAATGCTAAGTATAGAAATTTCCAAATCCAAACAAATCATCGACAAATAGGCTGAGCCCCCAATTGGATTTGAAACAACTAAGGGATCCTCTACTATACTGGTGTTTAGGTGTGGTGACTCAACTAAAGCAGTAGATATAAAAGAGTGCGATGCACCAGAATCAAAGAGTGTGCGAACAGGATGATCAAAAAGATAAACTAAACTTTCAACGGAAATTGCACTACCTCGTTCTTGCAGCAGTAGGGCCACGAGAGCCTGGACCTGTCCCATTGCCTGCCCTGGTGCCATGAGAGCTTGAATCTTCCCTCCAGAAGTAGGCCCTGCCCTCTGCCGTTTCTTTGGGCAGTCCTTAATCAGATGTCCTGTCTCGCCACAGTGGAAACAACCAGTCTTCTTCTTCTTCCTACAGTCTTTGCTTAGATGGCCTGGTGTCCTACAGTTAAAGCATCTTTTCTTTCCCTTGCCATTGTTGTCTTTACCACCCTTCTTGTTCTCCTGTTGCTGTTGTGGTTTCTTTTGATCCCCTTTCTTCTCAGGTGCCTTATTAGCATTGGCTCCTTTCTCCTCTTCATGCATAAGCGCCATGTCAACCAGTCTCTCAAAGGTGGCCCCCATAGGGATGTGGGTCATAGCTAACCCATGTAGCGGCTCGTTCAAATCCTTAACAAATCTCAGGGCCTTCTTTTCAGGTGTATTCACCAAGTCCAAGCCAATTCTCGCCAAGTGATTGAACTTGTTGACGTACTCTTTCACTGATAGATTTCCTTTCCTCAATGCCAAAAACAATTCCATGTATAGATTCTCTTCGGTCCGTGAGAGAAACTTTGCCTCAAACCTACGCTTGAAATCCGCCCATGTATCAACTGGACGCTCTCCATTAGTGACCTCCCACCAAAACGAGGCCTCATCCTTCATTAACCAGGCAGCTAATTGGACCTTTCTTCCGTCTTCTACCTCAAAGATTCTAAACAATTCTTCCACCTCCTTTAGCCAATTTTGATCTTCAATAAACGTCTCCGACCCATGAAAAGGTTTTCCGCCCATTGCCCGAAAGTCCTTGCATATCTTTGCGAAAGTATCAACATGGGGAGGAGGAGGAGCATTCGCTGGGCATGCGACATTGGCCCTAGCTTCCAAATACCTTCTAAACCATCCTGGTATCGGTATCCCCTCGGGTATGTCGGGAATTCCAGACATGCTGAAAAGAAAATGAAGAGATTCAAATGGAGAATTCAAAAGAAATATATATGGCTCTTGGGGGTTATGTTTTCAAAATAAACTTTTCTCTTGAAAATACTCTCCTTAAAACGTATTTTTGAAAGTATTGCTTTATAAAAATGCTTTTTGAAAAATAGTTTTTCATAATTCATATCTGGTCTGGTAACCTTCAGCTCTGATACCACGTGTGACACCCCATCTCCATTAAGGTCACTCACAAAGGGAATGCCTTAATTTTGGTGGAGCGTTTATTGTATATAGAACAGAAAACTAAACAAGACAGATAAATATATTGGTACTAAGAAAATAAAAACTACTTTTATTGCAGCGGAGAAATAGTTTGGTTACATAACATCAAAAACCAACTACAAAACAAAATACACTTATTATCCATCTTGATAAATAAGTTCTGAGTACATAAAATAAAAAACATAACCCCAACATAAAATAGCCATAAATAAGATAGACTGAACTTTACTTCAGCAATCCAAGAAACTTCCAAAAGAAAGAGATAAAGCTGTCCAAATCAAGCTCCACTAGTACTAGTCCCACCCTGAGCACCTGTGTGACGGCCCGCCCCGCACCAACCGACATTTACTCCAAAAGTGTGTTGTACACATGTCCAGTTAGCACGGAACGGGTCGTGAGAAGAAAAAGGGAAGAAGGAAATGAACATACGAGAACCTGTAGAATGTCTCACAACGCATAGAATAAAATATAATAATAACATACTTGACATAAAACAGGTGAGACAGTGCATAAGCTGAAAATCAGAACTAAACATCATAGCAGCGGAAATCCAAAATACAGCTTATTACAACTTTTCAAACTGTCTCAAAGCAAAAGTAAGATAAATGAGGTACACTACTAATGCCCAAGTAGCGACCACCAACGACACAGGGAGAAAGTGTATATATATATATATCATACGTGGAAGCCTGTTGCCCGCCTCCGAATCAGCTACTCGCGCATCACCAGCTAACCTGTCTCTAGTCTGCTCGTGTGAGCACCAGAGTAATAAGAGGAGACATAAAACTCTGGGTCAGACATAAAGCCTGGTATGAGCGATAAGCATCTAAAGTGAACAATAACAGGCAGACTAAAACATACATGAACCTGAACCTACAACCAAAGAGTTAGCACTACATACTGTACAACACTCTAAGGTACCATATCAAATTGTGTAAAGATACGGAGGTGGGGGAGGTGTGCATGTCATAATGATGGCAAACAATCAAACATAGCATCCATCCTCACATCTCTCACTCAGTGCGTAAAGCATACGACATTCACCGCTTCGATCACCCAACATACCTTGCTACGATCACTTTGCCCCATGAAGTCATAAATGGCTTCACTGCACTGATAACATAGCCACAAATCCTTCGCTATGTCCACTTTGCCCCATGGAGTCACAAGAACCCCACTGCACTGGCTCATAGCCTTACCAATCCTTACTATGTCCACTCTGCCCCATGGAGTCGTAATGACCCCACTGCACTGGCTCATAGTCTTACTACGCATCACTTCGCCCCTCGGGTCATAATGACCCTACTGCACTGATAACGTAGTCTTGCTACCATCACCTTGCCCCTCAGGTCGTAATGACCCTACTGCACTGATAAGTAGCATCCTTCATCTTTAGTGGTGAATCGAAGTTATGAACGTCGACGACTCCTTAGCACACGTCCCGCAGCAAAGTCCAACTCATGAAGTCCACTCATTGGTTCCTATCTGGATCCTAAGTCAATACCCTTCATTTGGACTACCTTTGCATCTCGGGTTATCAGTCTTCATCGGTTCGGTTCGGATAAGAATGCTCCTTCTTCACTGGATCAGGTCGGGTCTCCAGATTGCCACGGATCGGATCGTCATCGCGGTCCTCTTTCTCTCTGCTTCGGATCATGCTCCTCTCCTCGGTTCGGATCGGAATACCCCATACGGGTCGGATCGCGCTCCTCCAGCTCGTGGCTCCCCCTTGTTCGGATCGGCGTCTCGTAGTGCATCGATTCGTGGATGCTGCTTCCCTCTAGTCGGATCGTGATGCGAAACACAAGTGGATCGGATCGGGTAGCAGTTCGCGGTTGGTGCTCATGGGCCTTGCGCAGATGGTTCAGTTTGGAGGAGATGACTCGACTCGTGGTGATGTCCCACGATCCCATAGGGCGATCCGATCGACCCTCAATCCCCTATCCGATCTGAATCCCTGCACCTTGTCCAGCGAGTTGTTTACGCCCCTCGACGACGTTTTCGACCATTCCAACTATTCTAACTAATCACAAAGCATTTGATACAGTCATAGCAACATGCATAATCAACCACAAACATCAAAACATCAATATGATAGGTAGAAATGGATCAAACATACCCAAAATTCCATATTTCCCCTTAAGCATATTTAGGTGAAACTAATGATAGGATTAACAAAACTTAACCAAATTAACCCAAACTCATATCAGAGGTCTAAAACATCATTTAAGAATTTATGAACATTTTTCCCGAATTTTATCATGTTTAAATTCGCTAATTAACACTAATCAACCTTAATTGGCCATAATTGGTGCAAAACTATGCAAATCACTCACCTTAGCCACAAATAAACTAAGATCTGAAATAAATCTCTGATTTGATGTGAATCTCAATACTAAACAGCAGCTCCAATGTTGATTTGGTGTAGATCTTCCTTGATTAGGGATTGTTAAGCCAAATTTTTGACCAAAAGGTGATTTAGAGGTTGGAGGCCATTTTTAGGGTTCCTTGGTGATAAGTGGAGGCTAAAAAACTGAAATGGAATGATCCTCTATCTCATTTCAGCCTTCCCGTAACCCTAATCCCAAAATGGGTTATGGGCCTATCCACTAATCACCCGATTTGGCCCGGTTAAGCAGTTTTTCACCCTCCAAACCTTATTTCAGCCATATCTCCCAAACGGTAAGTCTGTTTGGCTTTTATGACCACTCTACAGAAAGGTAAACCATCAAACAAATCCAATGGAAGTGGGTTCAGGTCAAAATTCCCTTCCAATCAAAAGTTATGGCCAAAACAGTACCAACTAGGGGCAAAATGGTCATTTAAAAAAATCGACAAAAATCATGAACATGGGAAATGGCTCTAATGGATGTTTCCCAAAGTTACATGACCATACGACTTCATACGGGAAAGAAATAAATACTCTACGATCCTCCGATGCGTAGAATGCGGGTCATTACACTCTCCCCCCCTTAAGAAATTTCGCCCCCGAAATTCCCTAATCCAAACACACACAAAGGTCCCGCATGCCTATCAACCATAAAACAACCATCAAACATGCAAAACAAGTAAAATAAGTCTATCCTAGCATGCCGAATAACTAAATCGCAAAGTAAATCTTACCAGGCAAAGAGTTCTGGATATGCCTTCTTAATGCTCTCCTCTGTCTCCCAAGTACAATCATTCTCGTCCTCGCTCCACTGAACCTTGACTTGCTTCACCGACTTCCTTCGAAGTTGCTTCGTATCGTGCCCCACAATACGAATCGGCTTGCGGTTCCCAACCGCCTCGGGTTCTACTTCGAAGTCCTCTAACTGATCAGGTGAAATAGTCATATCTGGGTCGTGAACGAACTTCCTTAGTTGGGAAACATGAAATACATTGTGAACTCCCGCCATTTTCTCGGGTAAGCCAACTCAATATGCCAAATTCCCGACTAGTTCAAGAACAGGGAATGGGCCAACAAATCTTGGTGCCAACTTGCCTCTCCTGCCAAATCGTATCACGCTCTTCAACGGAGAGATCTTGACAAACACCAAGTCACCAACGGAGAATTTCAAGTCTCTTCTCCTCTTATCAGCATAACTCTTCTGCCTATCTTGGGCAGCTTTCATTCGTTGCTGAATGATCTTAATCTTATCCGAAGTTTCTCTCACCACATCTGGTCCAAGCACAAACTTCTCGCCAGTCTCTATCCAACATGATGGTGAGTTGCATGGTCTTCCGTACAAAGCTTCATATGGAGCCATACCGATACTGGATTGGTAGCTATTGTTATATGCAAACTCTACTAGATGCAAATGGTCATCCCATGATCCACCAAAATCCAATATACACGCTCTCAAGAGATCTTCCAATATACGATTCACCCTCTCCGTCTGACCATCGGTCTGAGGATGATATGCGGTACTGAGATGTAATCCTGACCCTAGAGTCTCTTGTAAGCTCTTCCAAAACCCACTAGTGAACAACGGGTCTCGGTCACTCACAATGCTTTTGGGTACTCCATGAAATCTCACTGCCCACTTCATATACAATTCTGCCAACTTGGCTGCCGTTCTAGTCGATTTTACTGGTATAAATCTTGCACTTTTAGTCAATCGATCCACAATTACCCAAATGCTATCATATCCCGATCTAGTCCTTGGTAGGCCATCGATGAAATCCATCGAGACTTGCTCCCATTTCCATTCGGGAATTTCTAATGATTGCAACAACCCATTAGGTTTCTTTTGCTCGGCTTTAACGAGCTGGCAATTCATGCATTTGGATATAAACTTCCCAACGTCTCTTTTCATCCCTACCCGGTAGTAAGTCTGTCTCATGTCTCGATACATCTGATTACCACCGGGATGTATAGTCAGTTTTGAGTGATGACATTCTCTAAGCACTTCATCTCTCAAACCATTCACGTTGGGCACAACTAGTCTTCCATTCTTTTGAAGCCATCCATCTCGATCAAGCCCATACACATTCATCTCCTCACCGTCGATGTTCATCTCTAACTTGGAGATGATTTCCAATAGATTAGGATCGTCCCTCTGGCTGGAACCAATCCGCTCTATCAAAGTGGGTCTGATCGCCAAACTAGCTAGCATAGCTGGATCCAATTCGCACTTTGGTCTGAAATCAAACCCCGCGATATACTCCAGTTGCTTCCACTCAAGAAACATTGCCCCTAAACTGGCATGTCTCCTACTCAAGGCATCGGCTACCGCATTACCCTTCCCAGGTGTGTATGCGATATCAAAATCATACGAAGCCAAGAACTCTAACCATCTCTGCTGACGGAGATTCAGATCTTTCTGAGAGAAGAGATACTTTAACGATTTATGATCGGTAAACAACTCAAATCTTTCTCCTAAGAGATAGTGTCTCCACATCTTCAGCGCAAACACAATCGCTGCTAATTCCAAATCATGGGTAGGATACTTCTTCTCATGCGGCTTTAGCTATCGACTAGCATAAGCTACAACCCTACCTCCTTGCATCAATACTGCACCCAGTCCGGTACCACAAGCGTCCGTGTATACCGTCATCTCTTCATTCCCTTTAGGAATGACTAACACCGGCGCACGCGTCAACTTCTCCTTTAGACTCTTGAAGGCATCCTCACACACTCCATCCCAGACGAAGGACTGATTCTTCTTAGTCAACTGAGTCAACGGTGCTGCTATCTTGGAGAAGTCCTGGATAAACTTACGATAATATCCAGCTAATCCCAAGAAACTTCTTACATCTATTGCATTCTTGGGCGTAGGCCAATCCTGTACCGTAGCCAACTTCGCAGGGTCCACGGCAATACCACTCTTGGAAACAACATGACCCAAGAATCTCATTTCCCTTCTCCAAAAATGACACTTAGAGAATTTCGCTTTCAATTGGTGTTTCCTCAACACCTCCATCACTATCCTCAAGTGCCCTTTGTGTTCCTCCTCTGTCCTTGAGTAAACAAGGATATCATCCACGAACACAAGAACAAACTTATTCAACTGATCTCTGAATACTCGATTCATAAGATCCACAAAATAGGCTGGTGCATTGGTCAACCCAAATGGCATGACCAACCACTCATAAAATCCAGACGGCGTCCTAAATGCCGTTTTCGGAACACTCTCATCTACTACCCTAAGCTGATGGAATCCTGTCGCGAGGTCCAACTAGAAGAACACTCTAGCTCCTTCCAGCTGATCAAATAAATCATCTATCCGCGGTAGAGGATACTTATTCTTCCTCGTCACCTTATTCAACTCGCGATAGTCCACACACAAACGAAGGGAACCATCTGCCTTAGTGGCAAACACAACTGGTGCTCCCCACTCGGAGACACTCCTTCTAATAAATCCCTTCTTCAAAAGATTGCTGACTTGCACCCCGAGCTCTCGCTGCTCCCTTGGTGCCATACGACGAAGTGGCATCACTATAGGTCTGGCATCTTTCACTAAATCAATACGGAACTCAATCTCTCGGTGTGGTGGAAGCCCGGTCACCTCCTCGAAGACGTCCGGATACTGGCCAACCACGGGCACATCTGACAACTCATCCTGCGGGATGTCGAGGGAATTTACAAAACTAGCCATAACCCCATTACTAGGTAGACTACCAAACACTACCCTCCGCCCATCATCCGCCCTCACTGTCACCAAAAAGCCCTCACAGTCTACCACCACCCCGTATCTTTGGAGCCAATCGACTCCCAATATAATGCCATACCCAGTAAAGCCCAAAACAAAGCAATCACAAACAAACATACATCCGTGACTCGATAAGACCAAATTCCTGCAAATCATACTAAGGCTAGTCGAACCACCAATCGGGTTCGTCACAACCAATGGTCTATCGACTATCTCGGGTTCCAGTCCCAACCTATCTACCAGGTCACTAGATATGAAGGAACGGGAAGCCCCAGTATCAAACAAAACTCGAACTGGTACATCATAAATAGAAAGCATACCTTGAATAACAACATTCTTTCCTTTCTCCGCCGTAGTTGGGGCATTCGACGAAGAAGGAACAGCATCAATAGCATATGCTTTCACAATCTGCTTCTCCTTAAGAGGTTGCGGACACTTATCCTTCTGATGTCCCATTTGACCACAGTTGTAGCACTTCCTTTCCGCTGGCTTGGCCCGACATTCTTTAGCATAATGGCCCTTCTTTCCACAGCTGAAGCACTCAACATCCTTCTTGCTCTTTTTCTGGCCACCCTTAGATTGGTCCTGCTTCCTCTTATTCTGAGAGTTATTCTTGCCTCCACCGCCTGCTTGTGGCTTTGGCCCTTCTGCAGATGCAGCCTCAGTCTTTGACTTAGGGTAAAGGCTCTCTGATCTCAAAGCTTTCCCCACAATCGATTCAAAAGTCTCATCGATGTGGTTGATAAGCCTTTCCCCAAGTATCCATCCAAACCAGTAATGAACTTCTCATTCTTCTTCTCAGGAGTGTCAATGAGAGACAGTCCATACTTCGACAAAGTGTCCAACTCAGCAATATAATCAGAAACTGCCCTTCCGTTCTGCTTGAGTTCCAAGAACCTCTTAAATAACACTGACTTCTGGGCAGCTGGAATGAACTTCTCGCTAATGCGAGCCTTGAACTGATCCCAAGTAACCTGGTCCTCTGGAGTAGCTGTTCTAATGGCATTCCACCGATTCATCGCTCGTCCTTGCAGCTGACGAGACGCTAGCCTTCTCTTCATCGCATCCTCAAGACCCAAGTCATCAAAGATACGATCACAGCTATCCATCCAATCTTGAACATCTGTGGCCGACTCCATCCCGTGGAACGGCTTTCCACCAAGGTTAGTGTAATCCTTGCACAACTTGGCGAAATCGACCCTAGGCGCCTGCACTACTGGGCCAACACCAACTCCGGGATTAGGAACTGCCCCTTGCACTTCTCTAAGCATGTCTCTCATGAGGTTAGTGAACATTTCCCTCATGTCAGCGGCATTCCCTTGGTTGGTCCCTCTACCAACACCCCTCGTGTCTCGGCTCATCATCAATCTGAAAAAGGGAAACGATTAACGACCCCATAGTGGTGCCAGTGCAGTGCGACTTCATTCTCATACTACTAATAGTATATAAATATATACATAGCTACTGAAAACCAAAATAATCACAAATACGCGCTCTCATATACGTACTAACTCTCCCTAGTGTCTTTCCCTAGGTTAACTACGCAACCTAGAGCTCTGACACCTGTGTGACGGCCCGCCCCGCACCAACCGACATTTACTCCAAAAGTGTGTTGTACACATGTCCAGTTAGCACGGAACAGGTCGTGAGAAGAAAAAGGGAAGAAGGAAATGAACATACGAGAACCTGTAGAATGTCTCACAGCGCATAGAATAAAATATAATAATAACATACTTGACATAAAACAGGTGAGACAGTGCATAAGCTGAAAATCAGAACTAAACATCATAGCAGCGGAAATCCAAAATACAGCTTATTACAACTTTTCAAACTGTCTCAAAGCAAAAGTAAGATAAATGAGGTACACTACTAATGCCCAAGTAGCGACCACCAATGACACAGGGAGAATGTGTGTGTATATATATATATATATATATATATATATATATATATATATATATATCATACGTGGAAGCCTCCTGCCCGCCTCCGAATCAGCTACTCGCGCATCACCAGCTAACCTGTCTCTAGTCTGCTCGTGTGAGCACCCAGAGTAATAAGAGGAGACATAAAACTCTGGGTCAGACATAAAGCCTGGTATGAGCGATAAGCATCTAAAGTGAACAATAACAGGCAGACTAAAACATACCTGAACCTGGACCTGCAACCAAAGAGTTAGCACTACATACTGTACAACACTCTAAGGTACCATATCAAACAGTGTAAAGATACGGAGGTGGGGGAGGTGTGCATGTCATAATGATGGCAAACAATCAAACATAGCATCCATCCTCACATCTCTCACTCAGTGCGTAAAGCATACGATATTCACCACTTCGATCACCCAACATACCTTGCTACGATCACTTTGCCCCATGAAGTCATAAATGGCTTCACTGCACTGATAACGTAGCCACAAATCCTTCGCTATGTCCACTTTGCCCCATGGAGTCACAATAACCCCACTGCACTGGCTCATAGCCCTACTAATCCTTACTATGTCCACTCTGCCCCATGGAGTCGTAATGACCCCACTGCATTGGCTCATAGTCTTACTACGCATCACTTCGCCCCTTGGGTCATAATGACCATCTGCACTGATAACGTAGTCTTGCTACCATCACCTTGCCCCTCAGGTCGTAATGACCCTACTGCACTGATAAGTAGCCATCCTTTATCTTTAGTGGTGAATCGTAGTTATGAACGTCGACGACTCCTTAGCACACGTCCCGCAGCAAAGTCCAACTCATGAAGTCCACTCATTGGTTCCTATCTGGATCCTGAGTCAATACCCTTCATTTGGACTACCTTTGCATCTCGGGTTATCAGTCTTCATCGGCTCGGTTCGGATAAGAATGTTCCTTCTTCACTGGATCGGGTCGGGTCTCCAGATTGCCACGGTTCGGATCGTCATCGCGGTCCTCTTTCTCTCTGCTTCGGATCGTGCTCCTCCCCTCGGTTCGGATCGGAATACCTCATACGGGTCGGATCGCGTTCCTCCAGCTCGTGGCTCCCCCTGGTTCGGATCGGCGTCTCGTAGTGCATCAATTCGTGGATGCTGCTTCCCTCTAGTCGGATCGTGATGCGAAACACAAGTGGATCGGATCGGGTAGCAGTTCGCGGTTGGTGCTCATGGGCCTTGTGCAGATGGTTCAGTTCGGAGGAGATGACTCGACTCGTGGTGATGTCCCACGATCCCATAGGGCGATCCGATCGACCCTCAATCCCCTATCCGATCCGAATCCCTGCACCTTGTCCAGCGAGTTGTTTACGCCCCTCGACGGCGTTTTCGACCATTCCAACTATTCTAACTAATCACAAAGCATTTCATACAGTCATAGCAACATGCATAATCAACCACAAACATCAAAACATCAATATGATAGGTAGAAATGGATCAAACATACCCAAAATCCCATATTTCCCCTTAAGCATATTTAGGTGAAACTAATGATAGGATTAACAAAACTTAACCAAATTAACCCAAATTCATATCAGAGGTCTAAAACATCATTTCAGAATTTATGAACATTTTTCCCGAATTTTATCATGTTTAAATTCGCTAATTAACACTAATCAACCCTAATTAGCCATAATTAGTGCAAAACTATGCAAATCACTCACCTTAGCTACAAATAAACTAAGATCTGAAATAAATCTCTAATTTGATGTGAATCTCAATGCTAAACAGCAGCTCCAATGTTGATTTGGTGTAGATCTTCCTTGATTAGGGGTTGTTAAGCCAAATCCTTGACCAAAAGGTGATTTGGAGGTGATTTAGAGGTTGGAGGCCATTTTTAGGGTTCCTTGGTGATAAGTGGAGGCTAGAAAACTGAAATGGAATGATCCTCTATCTCATTTCAGCCTCCCCATAACCGTAATCCCGAAATGGGTTATGGGCCTATCCACTAATCACCCGATTTGGCCCGGTTAAGCAGTTTTTCACCCTCCAAACCTTATTTCTGCCGTATCTCCCAAACGGTAAGTCCGTTTGGCTATTATGACCACTCTAAGGAAAGGTAAACCATCAAACGAATCCAATGGAAGTGGTTTCAGGTCAAAATTCCTTTCCAATCAAAAGTTATGGCCAAAACAGTACCAACTAGGGGCAAAATGGTCACTTAAAAAAATCGACAAAAATCATGAACATGGGAAATGGTTCTAATGGATGTTTCCCAAAGTTACATGACCATACGACTTCATACGGGAAAGAAAGAAATATTCTACGATCCTCTGATGCGTAGAATGCGGGTCATTGCAACCTGAGGGTGGGAGGGGAAGGAAGAAAAGAGGTGGAAACAAAGGGGGTCAGACATAAAGTCTGGCGAGTGCAATAACATTAACAATATAATCATTAAAGTAACTAGGATAAGGCATAAGCTGGGAAATAAGGAAATGACTGTGAACAATGGGCATGACAAGGCAACCAAAGGAAATAAGATGAACAAAGATAACGTTAAAGGCGCACCTAATCACTATAAGATAATTACTACATTGTTCCACACCAAACACCCTAAAAGTTGATCCTGCCTACAGAACTTAATAATGATAATGATAGTTTCGTGTACCCCTAGCTGCCTTCATAGGTGTCGTCTGCCCCTATCTCCCCTAGGTGTACCCACTATCCCCATTCGATCGACTCCCTAACTCGTAGATACCTGTGTTGGCCCTACAGTGGGTGTATCACTTCTTAAAGTGGCAACCCGATATCACCAAAAATGCACGGCCTATATCTACACGATGCAACAACGTCTTACCTACCAGCCCGGGCCCACACACGCACATGACCCCGTTGGACTCGCATTGCCACTGCTAACCCATTTTGACCTCTTACAATCAAACCCAGTACGCGTGTCTCGTCCTCGACTTGGGTCGAGCCCACAAAGATACTTAATGGGTTACTGGTTTGAAAAGGGCCCCCATGCATGACACAAGTTTTCCACATATGCTTGGTCCCCTCTAAGGTTTTCCCCACTTAACCCCATTCTTATTCATGTCTTCTTACATGTTTCAATCTTGGTTAAGTGCATCTAATTGTATTTCACATGCCACCCAAGGCACCCTCTTAATTTCACATGCCACCCAAGGCACCCACTTAACCCCCCCATGTCCCACCACATGTTTATCTGGTTAAGTGTTTCTTAATTCATTAAAACCGTAACCTTGTAAAGACCTCCCACATTAGACTGGCACTTGTGGCTGCTGGATTTGCGGGGCGGGTCCGGGCAGTCTTACACTACAAACGAGCCTAACCTCGTGTCTTTACAATTGTTACGCATTTAATTCGTGCCTTTGACCTCTCACATTAGACTGGCATTTGTGGCTGCTGGATTTGCGGGTCCGGGCAGTCTTACACCACAAACGAGTCTAACCTCGTGTCTCAGGCGGTTAATTATTACATATCTTTATTTAACCCCAAAGTGGATTAATATCCCTATTCAAATTTGTAAATAAATTCCAAATATACTTATGTCCATAATTGTCACCTAAATTATGTCCATTTATTTCAGGTATAACAAATTTTACCAATTATTGCCTCAAATTAATTGTATGCCTTTTAAGGCCATTACATGCCAATTATCAATATGAATATATTCAATATTTCCCCCATCGTCCCTGCGTTGTTCGTTCGCTTTTCATGGCATATATATATATATATATATATATATATATATATATATATATTAGACTAGCAATTAGTCTATTCACATAAAAGGGAGGAACATTGCCAATTTGCATAACACACAAAATGGATCTAACTTACGAATAAGGATTACAACATATCTTGCATAAACTTTGTGTTGTCATGAATCTAAACATAGACCTAAAGGTGTGAACTTGCACGTATGAACATAGTTTTCACCCAAACTTGCATAAGCCATAGTCACAAACTTGCATAGAACTATGTATGTCATAGATCTAAATCTAAAGGTGTAAACAAGCATATATGTGGATCCAATTCCTACCTAAACTTTCATATAGTTATTTTACTTGGTTCACATGTAAACTTGTGTACAATTCGCATAGAAACTAGCATATAATCTACACCCAAACTTGCATATAAAATGATGTCAAACATGAATCAAGTTAAGCATGGGTGATTTGGCATATACAAAGGGATCCACAAAAAAAACTATCATTATGAACAACTAGCATATATTCACAAAATATCACATTTTTCCAATGTTTCACATACATAGCCATATAACCCAAATTATAACTCAACCTAATTAACTTGTTAATCATCTTATTAAAGAAATCGAACTCACAACTCAAAGAAGGTCTTGAGTTCTGGGATCTGTGTTCTGAAATTGATTTAGCTCGCCTTTGAAGTAGATAAATTCGTTGTTGATGTTGTTGTTATAATCTTGAGTTGAATTGAGTTGATTAACTTTACTTTTCCTCTAGTTGATGGCGGATACTCTAGGTTGCGGGGTGATGGCATGACGGCTATGGTTCTAATTTTGATTCGGTTTTAGGGTTTGAGTCTACATGTGTTTATATAGAGATTAGGATTAATTTAGGTCATCTGATCAACTAAGAAGCAACCTGAACCATCCAAAAAGCCAACTCAGCCCTAATGACTCAGCAGCAGCTCAGAATTGGGCTTAATTCAAATCTACCCGACGAGGGTAGGTCGACCTACAGGGTAGGTCGACCCCCTGGTTGACCTGGCCTTGGGCGGGAAATTTCCCACCCTACCCAGCTCTAAGTCTGAATTCGTTTTTGAATTTAAATTTGAATTTCTGGAAATTTCCGACAGACATATCTTCTTCATACGAAGTCCAATTTACGCAAACTCGGACTCTATCTCAACCAAAATTCCAAGATGAACAAAATGGCGTAACCCAATTCCCTTGATTTTCACATTTAAAATTAATTATTCCTCAATTTGTTAGTTTAATGTTAACAGAAAACACGGGGTGTTACACCTAGGAGTTGAGTGATTTATGCCGACCCTGAGATACTTAAGAGAAAATATCGATTCCTGATACTCATGGAGAAATACCGACCCCCACGTACTTAACCAAAAATATAGGTTTTCATGAACTTGCGACTTCGTTTAAGTCGCTCGGGGTTTTTCCTAAGACTGTACTCGAGTCCTGAGCACTCCGATAACTAGAAATCAAAAGCGTGATAGCCTTGTAAAACGGAGGGTCAACAATTTCCCCCAAAAACATGTCTTTTTGTGGAAGATGTGTTTTGTATAGTCTAGAAATCCATGAATCCAAAAGTCATAATCCAAGAGAAGTCCAAATAGAAATCCAATAACTGGAAACTAGAAATCCAGAAAGAGATGATCGAAATCCAAAAACTAATAGAATCTCACGATCACTCTGGATCGTATTTATAAGAGAGGTCCAAGTGTAAAATATATAGAATCTGAATTTAAGAAATCCAAGTATTCGAGAAACCATAGAAATCAAATAAATCCGAGAAGTCCAAAATCCAAAAAACCAAGAGTATCTAATTTGAAATTGTAATGGCTGGATTTTTCAAGCTTCTGATATTTATTTTAATAAGGAGATTTAAAATATATCTGGAGTGTTCAACCAATTTTAGTGTATATAATCACCTATATATATATATATATGAAAATATATATATGATTTATACTATAACTTAATGTATATAGGATATATTAAATGTGAATGCCTTAACAACTTAAGAAAATATTAGAAACACTTTTTATAACACTCTGGAGTGTAGGAATGTTAGCAACATAAAATAGATATGACAAATCCTATTTTACAACTAGCATAGGCAAGTTACCATTTTAAAAGGCAATTCCAGTGCAAACTCCATCACCTTAATAATAGATTAGGACCTTAAAGCATCATCTAATTCCCTCACTAATCTAGGCGGCTGAAATGATTTAGTAGCAAACAAATATCAGGAGAGAAATATCCATTCTCTTACACTTTGATGGCAAGTGTTGTGTAGCATTTAATGAAATCAAGCCTTGCATTAAATGCAAGCATAGGCTCGTATACTTAGTAGAGACCAAAGAGAGGTGGGTAAGAAGATGTTTCGGTGAAGGTACACTTACTTTTGCTGTAACAATTTTACACCACAAATGCAAGAGAGAGAAAAGGGGTAGGTAGAGAGTTTGCTGTAGAAAACTTTAGAGATATTTGCCTATAAATACACGTCCAATTCCATGCATTTTCTTTTTACACAAATACAAGTTTTTGCTGAGAGTTATCATCCATTTTCAAGCAAGAATACAGGAGCTTATTTACAAGTGAGTAATCACTCACAAGTCTAGTTTCATTTGCAAGTTCTGTAAACAGTTTGTGTGTGTGCTTTCATAGATTATCACCAATGCAAGTTCACAAGTTTATTAACACCAGTATATATGATTAGTACATCAAGTTCATGTCATCATTCAACTATGTATGCAAGTGTAAATGAAAAATAAACGAGTTCACCACCATAGTTAATCAAAGAAGACACTGCTGTTTGTTTACTGTCAAAACAACTCCTCTGTTATGTGAATCTATACCTGGTTGATCACAAATCACAAGTATACAAACATATATATATATATATATATATATGTTATACTTATATACGAATATATATATAAATTTATAGCATGAACAAAAATCAAGTAAACATGTTTTGAAAACAAGAAAACAGCAGAAGCAGTATTCTCTGTATCCACACTTTCAAATCCGAAAATCCAAACATCGGGGAATTGAATTACAGAGATTCGAATGCAATCGTGGTAGCAAATGATGATTTTTAAAAGTAGTTTCATGATTTTTAATGTCGAGATGAGGGAGAATGATCGAGATAGCCGAAAATGATATTTTAGCCAAATTCTGGCGATCGGCGACGTTGATGGTCGGGGCATGGAGCGTGGAGGAGCTGGACACATCGGAGAACATGGGAAAAATACCCCATGATTTTTCCAGTGAGTGATTCGAGCTGTCGAGATCGATTTAGGTTTTGAGGGGGTAAATGGGTTTGACTTTTTGGCGGCGACGTGGGGGCCCCACAGGCGTGCGAGTTGGCCGAGGTTGGACGTGGAGTGACGTTGGGTCTTGGCGAAGGTGGTGGCGGCGGTGCGAGGTGCTCAGGCGGTCTGAGGCGATGGGGCGAGCTCGGTTTTGGTGGAGTGCTTTTTGATGTTGTGTACTGGAAAAATGGTGGAGCATTGATTTCGAGGAGGAGGCGATAATCGGAGGTGGTGACTGGTCAGTGGCGATCAGCGGCGAAGATGGAGTTCGTGGGTGGTGGTTCGGTAGTCGTACGGTGACGGGGGAGGCCGTGCACGTGCACAGCTGTGCACGTTTGCACAGTAGATCGAGAGCAAGAAAATGGAGAAGGAAGGGGTGGCTTGGCACGATGGATTTGAGTGATCCATCCGTGGATCACCATGGTTTCGGAGCTGATCGAAGTGGCTTGGCACGAGATGTTTGGCGCGTGGGTTTGGCAAGTGAACATCGGTGGTCAACCGTGGTGATCACTTGATTTTGAGATGCCGAAATTGACTTGGTAAATACAAGCGAGAACCGATTTCTAATGCAAGAATTTAATTAAATCGAATTTAATTAAATTAAATAAATAAAGATAATTATTTAATAAATAAATAATTTAAATAAAAATGGAGTTTTTATTTAATATGGCATAAACCAGTGGAACGGTCAAGACGACAAATGAGGTCCCAGAATCGAAGTTGTTCGAAGAAGTTCGTCGAGTTAGAACTTGAGTTTTAAAAGATAATTTAATTTAAATAAATTATAAAACAATTTATTTAAGTTTAAATAAAATAAATAAATACAACAACTTGTGTACGACGTACACACTTCAACTGATCAATGATAAAAGATATTTTTCATATCCGAGATGAACCAGAGAATTATATATTGTATATATAAACTAAATACAAAATGTGTAAACTAAATTAAAGACAGTCAAGCTGATAATAAATTATCGACTATAAAAGATATTTCGTACATCGTTTCAAAGAGTCCGGAATTTACATTCCACTTCGACTCGAATTTTACGACGTATACCGGAAATCGATAAAGATGAAGAATGCAAGCACCATCCCAAAATAGTATCTACGATCTGTTCAATCCCAGAACAGATCCGAACAGTTGGATGTCTGACAACGTATATCGATCAGATTTTACACATTGACTTTACATAAGTGTATTATGTTGGTGGCGGAGAGATTCGTTTCTTTAGCCTTATACCCAGAATATGTTTGTGGAAACAAATGAGTGATCTGTCAGATAGGACAGTGTGATATTCAAAGACGTTGAAGAATAATCCGTCAAACGGTAACGTGACTTCAAACCTCACAACCCGAGAAAGACAATAGTTGGGCTAGGCAGCATGGCTAGTTGGGTCATACCCAAGCAGGGTATATTATCACCATCTAGAGTAACTCCTGTTGTTTCTCAATCTATTTTCACTGCTGTTACCTTCGGTAATCGGTGGGTCATTCCCAACCGTGGAGGTGGTAATATATTCGTTACACTCAAGCTAAATGAGTGGACGGTCATGTGTGGCCGGGTTTGCAGGATGTTCTTGTTGAACCCCAGTGTATCTTCTCTAGAGTACACTGATCGGTGGGTGCTCCCATACCCTGTCAGTTAGAAACCAAATTCCAATAAGCGCTCAACAGTTTAGATCTTATTCTATGTACGTGAACGTGAGATGCAAGCGATTCACTAGATGATTATTTATTTGATAAATACTATCGTAAATATCAAACGTTTTGATATTAAAATACAAGGGTCGTTTCCCATATATTAGTTATGGATTGGGCTTAAGATTTCTAAGTAATTGAATCTATTAATAACGGAACACCTTATTCCTTATTTCCCTGTTTACATCTTTTTAACTGTGTTTACTCACACCAGTCCCCTGACTGACCCGGAGTTTATTTTCTGTGTTTTCCCTAAACTCTTGGGTACTCATAATATTTATTATGAGTAGGCAAGTAATTCAGGTTGGCAAATGGAACCTTACGAAGTTCAAGTTGCAGGACAAGTCTAGTAGTTTAACTACACCTATGTATCCAGTTAGATTTGTATTTCCCTATCATGATGTATTATTATGTGAATGTACTATGATGATGTAAGTTGTTGATGTATTATGATGTAATGTATTTGTATTTTTAAATTCCGCTGTGAGATTTCTGATAACTTCTTATTCTTCTATTCTATTAGTTCTATCTTTTCTATCTCATCTTCTAATTTCTTTCTAAAATGACACGGTTTTCGGAGGGTCGAAAATCGCGCCGTTACAGTTGGTATCAGAGCCTATGTTCTTCGGAAACGTTTAGGCTTTGGAATAGTGAGAGAGCGTATTTCTACTAAAAACTATATTTTAGTATAGGTAGATCGTAGTTACTTAGGTAATCCCTTGACATATTTTTCCGATGAGTCATTAATTTTCAATCCGTGTACTCAGGGAGTTGAAAATGAGTTCTCGTGGAGGAAGAGGCCGAGGAGCAAGCGGAGCAACTACGACAAACGGACACACTGTTAACCAGACCCAAGTGGATACTACTGAAGTAATCCGAGCACCAACTCAGCCTAACTTTGCTATGGTCTGTAAGAATTACACAACTCTGGGGGAAAGATTTTCAGAGTTACTGAATCATTGGTCGTAGTCCAAGCATGGATTAGATCATGTGAGAAGATTTTTGAAGGACTGAGGTTGGATGACGAGCATAAGCATCTCTTAGCTTCATGGAATCTGGATGGAGCCGCTGCAATATGGTTGGATGCCCAGACTGCTAACACTCCTGAGGAAAACTTTACTTGGCCCATGTTCAAAGAAGCTTTTGAAGGTCAGTATCTACCTGCTACTGGAAAGACAAGGATGTACCGAGACTTCATTGACTTAAAGCAGGAAAGCATGTCTGTCGCTGAGTACGAAAACCAGTTCAACGCACTTTCAATCTTTGGACCGGAGCTGATAAATACTCTTTTGAAAAAGAACGAGATGTTTGTTGCTGGTCTTAGAGATAATCTGCAAGGAAGGATGATGGGACATTTGAAGGATCCATTTGTGGAATTAGTAGACCTAGCACTCAGATATGAAGCACTAGATACAAAGAAACCAGGAGCGAGGATCCAGACTGGGGAGACGAGTGGGGTGAATGTCATGAAAAGAAAGGTCAACCCAGATTGGAATGATAATCAGGGCCAAGCTAAGACGGGGCAACAGACTGTGGAAGGTAAAGTTAAGAATGTGGTGTGCCACAACTACAAGCAAAAGGGACACATTGCACAGTTCTGTAAAAAAAAGGGAACCAGAAACCCCAGCAATACCCACAACAGCAACAGAAACCCCAGCAATACCCGAGACAGCAACAGAATCCTCAGCAACAGAATCAGAACCAGAACCAGAATCAGAGGAACGAGATGGTAGTGAAGAATCTGTGTTTCAACTGTCATCAACCAGGACACATGGTGAAAGACTGTCCATTGATGAAGAGGGCACCACAGCCTAGGGTTTTTACAATCAAAGATGAACCGTCTACTTCTCAGAATGTGAAAGGGAAGGGTGTGCTGGAAGGTACTTTACAGTTTAATGGAATTTACCTTCGTGTTTTATTTGATACCGGCGCTTCACACAGTTTTATTTCAGCCGAAACCATAGATCAGTTTGACCTTAAACCAATTATATCACCAAACCCCATTTGCGTATCAAACCCCATAGGGGGGAAAACTAAGCTTAAAATGTGTTGTGAGGATATAACTCTCTTATATCTCTCACACTCTTTTCGATTTGACTTCTATGTTCTAGACTTCAAAATTTCAATTTTATACTTGGATTAGACTGGTTAAGCAAGTTCCAAGCCAAGATAAAATGTAATAAAGAAATCATAACCCTTATAACTAGCTTAGAGCGAAAAGCTAGAATAACTTGTGGGAAACCGGGAATTCACACCTGTAGTTTTCTATACGCTTTAGAAGCACCTCAAGAAAGTCTCGACACTTTGGAAGTAGTAAGAGAATTCAAGGACGTATTCGAGGAAGTCGGAAGTTTACCTCCGCATCGAGAGATCGAATTCCGAATTGATTTAGTCCCAGGAGCTAGACAAATGATTCAACCAAAGAGACGGATGGCTCCCAAGGAAGTTCAGGAATTAGAGAAACAAACTCGGGATTTGCTGAGTAAAGGCTTAATCCGACCTAGTTATTCTAGTTGGGGCTCTACGGTAGTTTTTGTAGTAAAGTCTGATGGGTCCTTACGACTGTGTGTAGACTACCGAGAATTAAATAAAGTAACCATCCGAAATAGATATCCATTACCTAGAATTGATGACCTTTTCGATTAATTGCACGGAGCAACGGTATTCTCCCAGATGGATTTAGCAACAGGATTTCACCAATTGAGAATCTCTGAAGATTGTATTCCTTTAACAGCATTCAGAGGCCCAAATTTCTTTTATGAATGGTTGGTTATGCCGTTCGGACTAACCAACGCACCAGCTTTCTTCGTAGATCTGATGAACAGAGTCTTTAGGAAAATTCTTAATAAATTCGTTCTCGTTTTCATTGACGATATCTTAATCTTTTCAAAAACCGAAGAAGAGCACCGTGGTCATCTTAGAGTAGTGCTAGAAACTCTAAGGAAACACGTGTTGAAGGCAAAGTTTTCAAAATGTCACTTTTGGAAATCGGAAGTGAGATTTTTGGGGCATATAGTAAACGGAGATGGGATATCAGTAGACCCAGTTAAAGTAGATGCAGTACAACTATGGAAACAACCTCAAACACCAACAGATATTCGTAGTTTCCTAGGACTGGCGGGATACTATCGAAGATTTATCCGAGACTACTCCAAAATATCGTCAAATCTGACCAAGTTAACAAAGAAGGGCCAAAAGTTTATTTGGGACCCAAAGTGTGAAGAATCGTTTCAAGAACTAAAGAAAAGATTAACGGAAGCACCAGTATTAGTTGTTCCCGATGGAACGAGCGGATTTGCAGTTTACACCGATGCTTGTGGAAAGGGAGTAGGAGCGGTGTTAATGCAGAAGGGACAAGTGATTGCATATGCAAGTAAGCAGTTAAAGATTCACGAGAAGAATTACGCAACTCACGACTTGGAGTTATTGGCAGTTGTTTTCGCATTGAGAATGTGGAGACATTATCTGCTAGGTGAGAGATTCGAACTTTTCACCGATCATAAACCATTGAAGTATCTGTTCACTCAAAAAGATTTAAATCTAAGACAACAGCGGTGGTTGGAATTTCTTGCATCATATGACTTAGATATCATTTATACACCGGGAAAAGCGAACGTAGTGGCAGATGCCTTGAGTAGAAATGCGATATTATCACTTTTGGAAGTCACACCGACTCTCCAAGAAAGGATAATGAGTAATCAGAAAAGGGATCCCAAACTGGAAAAGATTATTCGAGGAGTCACAAACGGAAAAGAGACCGACTTCGAGTTGGACAATCAAGGAGTATTGAGAATAAACGGCAGATTATGCGTACCTAACGTGGATGGGATAAGACAGAGGGTTTTAAAAGAATGCCATGCATCAAAGTTGAGCATCCATCCAGGAATTCATAAAATGAATCACGATATGAGACGAGTATTCTGGTGGTCAGGAATGAATAAAGATATCATTACTTTCGTAAATGAATGTCTATGTTGTCAGCAAGTCAAGGGAGACCATCAAAAGACTGCTGGACTATTACGGCCATTAGAGATTCCCAACTGGAAGTGGGAAATGATATCGATGGACTTCATCGATGGTTTGCCAAGAACAAGGAGAGGCTAAGAAGGGATTTGGGTAATCGTAGATCGGTTAACTAAGAGTGCGCACTTTATTCCAGTGAAACCAACGCGCACTGCCATAACATTAGCCGAAGTATTCATGAAAGAGATAGTACGACTGCACGGTATTCCAACGAGCATTGTAAGCGACAGAGATACCATTTTCACAAGTAGATTTTGGGAAGCTTTGCAGAGAACGTTGGGAACAAGGTTAAATTTCAGTACAGCTTACCATCCTCAAACGGACGGTCAGACAGAAAGAGTTAATCGTATATTGGAAGATCTTCTAAGAGCGTGTATTTTAGATTTTGGAGGATCGTGGGAAGATCATTTACACCTAGTAGAATTTTCATATAATAACAGTTACCAGACGAGTATACAAATGGCACCATATGAAGCATTATATGGAAGACCTTGTAAAGCGCCTGCATGTTGGGTGGAGTCCGGAAACAAATTGGTACTTGGTCCGGATATGATACGAGAGGCAGCAACGAAAGTGGAATTAGTGAAGCTGAGAATGAAGGAAGCCCAGGATGGCCAGAAAAGCTATGCCGATAAGAGGCGAAGAGATTTAGTATTCGAAATAGAGGATATAGTTTATGTGAAGATCTCACCAATGAAGGGAGTGGTAAGATTTGGAAAATATGGAAAGTTAGCACCAAGATATGTTGGACCTTTCCGCGTCTTAGAGAGAATCGGTTTTCAAGCATATAAAGTTGAATTACCAGAATATATGGCAGGAGTTCATAACGTATTTCACGTATCGCACTTGAGAAAATGCATGCACAATCCATCATTAATTTTGGAACCCTCTGTTCAGCAAGAGATAGAGATTGAGCCAGACTTGACAGTGATTAGACATCCATTCAGTATTATTGACCGAGAGGGAAAGCAACTTCGCAACAAAGTAGTGAGGCTACTAAAGATCCAGTGGAGCGAAAACCCGAAAGACTGTACGTGGGAGACCGAGAAGAAGATAAAGAAATTATACCCAGATTTTCCTACGGGTTAGGTATGATTTACTATGGTATGGTTAAAATGTAAGGAAATTTCGATTTCTATATTTCTGTGAGCATTTGCATGTGTGTTTTATGGATTCAGTTTATTAGGACTTATGAACTCTCTTGTATGTTTACATCACTTATGAGTTCTATATTCTTGCTTACGTGTTAGATGGCTCCAGTGTGGAAGACCACGGCAAGAAAGAGGGTGACACCACTCCAGTTTCTTATGCTACAAGAAAAGAGACAAAGAGTAGGAGATTCCGACAACAACCGAGAGAGATCACCCATTGACGAAGAAGGTACACACATATCATCAGAAGGATCAGTGCTGGGCAAGGAACCAATGGAACAAGATGGAGGACACCAAGACTTGACTGCTGAGGATGAAGTGATGGAAGAAGGTGGGAGTGTTGACGGTTATGGCGAAGAAGAGGAAGAATATGAAGAAGAATATGAAGAAGAATATGAGGAAGAATATGAAGAAGAATATGAGGAAGAAGAAGACGAAGTTGTTCCGGGAACCCCAGTCATTGCTACGGGAAACCAGCAAGAAGAGCAAGTAGCCCAAAGGACAGCGATATGGAATAGATTGGAACAAGTTCTCGTCGAGTTTCGCATAGCAGTAGGAGGAGTACAAGTATTCGGTGAGTATGGATACCCCGTGGTGAGGCTATATTTAATACCACCAGTGGGTCTGATTTATATAGAGGATGATGAGGAGGAGACGGATGCAGAAGACGTAGTTGAGGTCCTTAATATATCTGATGACGAGGAGGTCATAGAGATAATAGATATCTCTGACGACGAGTAGTAGGACAGAGACTGGAGGAGGATAGTTACGTATGTATATTTTGGGGCAGTTTAGAACTTGAGTAGTCAAGTCTAGTATTATTGTATGTATCGAGACTAGTGTTAGTTTAGAACTAGTCGTATGTGTATGTGTACTAAAGCAACCAGTTTATGAAATATTTTCTTTTGGAAACTTTCTATCTTTCTTATGTAATTTCGGGGCGAAATTCTTTTAAGTGGGGTAGTCTGTAATGGCTGGATTTTTCAAGCTTCTGATATTTATTTTAATAAGGAGATTTAAAATATATCTGGAGTGTTCAACCAATTTTAGTGTATATAATCACCTATATATATATATATATGAAAATATATATATGATTTATACTATAACTTAATGTATATAGGATATATTAAATGTGAATGCCTTAACAACTTAAGAAAATATTAGAAACACTTTTTATAACACTCTGGAGTGTAAGAATGTTAGCAACATAAAATAGATATGACAAATCCTATTTTACAACTAGCATAGGCAAGTTACCATTTTAAAAGGCAATTCCAGTGCAAACTCCATCACCTTAATAATAGATTAGGACCTTAAAGCATCATCTAATTCCCTCACTAATCTAGGCGGCTGAAATGATTTAGTAGCAAACAAATATCAGGAGAGAAATATCCATTCTCTTACACTTTGATGGCAAGTGTTGTGTAGCAATTAATGAAATCAAGCCTTGCATTAAATGCAAGCATAGGCTCATATACTTAGTAGAGATCAAAGAGAGGTGGGTAAGAAGATGTTTCGGTGAAGGGTACACTTACTTTTGCTGTAACAATTTTACACCACAAATGCAAGAGAGAGAAAGGGGGTAGGTAGAGAGTTTGTTGTAGAAAACTTTAGAGATATTTGCCTATAAATACACGTCCAATTCCATGCATTTTCTTTTTACACAAATACAAGTTTTTGCTGAGAGTTATCATCCATTTTCAAGCAAGAATACAGGAGCTTATTTACAAGTGAGTAATCACTCACAAGTCTAGTTTCATTTGCAAGTTCTGTAAACAGTTTGTGTGTGTGCTTTCATAGAATATCACCAATGCAAGTTCACAAGTTTATTAACACCAGTATATATGATTAGTACATCAAGTTCATGTCATCATTCAACTATGTATGCAAGTGTAAATGAAAAATAAATGAGTTCACCACCATAGTTAATCAAAGAAGACACTGCTGTTTGTTTACTGTCAAAACAACTCCTCTGTTATGTGAATCTATACCTGGTTGATCACAAATCACAAGTATACAAACATATATATATATACATATGTTATACTTACATACGAATATATATATAACCTTTATAGCATGAACAAAAATCAAGTAAACATGTTTTGAAAACAAGAAAACAGCAGAAGAAGTATTCTCTGTATCCACACTTTCAAATCCGAAAATCCAAACATCGGGGAATTGAATTACAGAGATTCGAATGCAATCGTGGTAGCAAATGATGATTTTTAAAAGTAGTTTCATGATTTTTAATGTCGAGATGAGAGAGAATGATCGAGATAGCCGAAAATGATATTTTAGCCAAATTCTGGCGATCGGCGACGTTGATGGTCGGGGCATGGAGCGTGGAGGAGCTGGACACATCGGAGAACATGGGAAAAATACCCCATGATTTTTCCAGTGAGTGATTCGAGCGGTCGAGCTCGATTTAGGTTTTGAGGGGGTAAATGGGTTCGACTTTTTGGCGGCGACGTAGGGGCCCCACAATCGTGCGAGTTGGCCGAGGTTGGACGTGGAGTGACGTTGGGTCTTGGCGAAGGTGGTGGCGGTGGTGCGAGGTGCTCAGGCGGTCTGAGGCGATGGGGCAAGCTCGGTTTTGGTGGAGTGCTTTTTGATGTTGTGTACTGGAAAAATGGTGGAGCATCGATTTCGAGGAGGAGGCGATAATCGGAGGTGGTGACTGGTCAGTGGCGATCAGTGGTGAAGATGGAGTTTGTGGGTGGTGGTTCGGTAGTCGTACGGTGACGGGGGAGGCCGTGCACGTGCACAGCTGTGCACGTTTGCACAGTAGATCGAGAGCAAGAAAATGGAGAAGGAAGGGGGTGGCTTGGCACGATGGATTTGAGTGATCCATCAGTGGATCACCATGGTTTCGGAGCTGATCAAAGTGGCTTGGCACGAGATGTTTGGCGCGTGGGTTTGGCAAGTGAACATCGGTGGTCAACCGTGGTGATCACTTGATTTTGAGATGCCGAAATTGACTTGGTAAATACAAGCGAGAACCGATTTCTAATACAAGAATTTAATTAAATCGAATTTAATTAAATTAAATAAATAAATATAATTATTCAGTAAATAAATAATTTAAATAAAAATAGAATTTTTATTTAATATGGCATAAACCAGTGGAACGGTCAAGACGACAAATGAGGTCCCAGAATCGAAGTTGTTCGAAGAAGTTCGTCGAGTTAGAACTTGAGTTTTAAAAGATAATTTAATTTAAATAAATTATAAAACAATTTATTTAAGTTTAAATAAAAGAAATAAATACAACAACTTGTGTACGACGTACACACTTCAACTGATCAATGATAAAAGATATTTTTCATATCCGAGATGAACCAGAGAATTATATATTGTATATATAAACTAAATACAAAATGTGTAAACTAAATTAAAGACAGTCAAGCTGATAATAAATTATCGACTATAAAAGATATTTCGTACATCGTTTCAAAGTGTCCAGAATTTACATTCCACTTCGACTCGAATTTTACGACGTATACTGGAAATCGATAAAGATGAAGAATGCAAGCACTATCCCAAAATAGTATCTACGGTCTGTTCAATCCCAGAACAGATCCGAACAGTCGGATGTCTGACAACGTATATCGATCAGATTTTACACATCGAATTTACATAAGTGTATTATGTTGGTGGCGGAGAGATTCGTTTCTTTAGCCTTATACCCAGAATATGTTTGTGGAAACAAATGAGTGATCTGTCAGATAGGACGGTGTGATATTCAAAGACGTTGAAGAATAATCCGTCAAACGGTAACGTGACTTCAAACCTCACAACCCGAGAAAGACAATAGTTGGGCTAGGCAGCATGGCTAGTTGGGTCATACCCAAGCAGGGTATATTATCACCATCTAGAGTAACTCCTGTTGTTTCTCAATCTATTTTCACTGCTGTTACCTTCGGTAATCGGTGGGTCATTCCCAACCGTGGAGGTGGTAATGTATTCGTTACACTCAAGCTAAATGAGTGGACGGTCATGTGTGGCCGGGTTTGCAGGATGTTCTTGTTGAACCCCAGTGTATCTTCTCTAGAGTACACTGATCGGTGGGTGCTCCCATACCCTGTCAGTTAGAAACCAAATTCCAATAAGCGCTCAACAGTTTAGATCTTATTCTATGTACGTGAACGTGAGATGCAAGCGATTCACTAGATGATTATTTATTTGATAAATACTATCGTAAATATCAAACGTTTTGATATAAAAATACAAGGGTCGTTTCCCATATATTAGTTATGGATTGGGCTTAAGATTTCTAAGTAATTGAATCTGTTAATAACGGAACACCTTATTCCTTATTTCCCTGTTTACATCTTTTTAACTGTGTTTACTCACACCAGTCCCCTGACTGACCCGGAGTTTATTTTCTGTGTTTTCCCTAAACTCTTGGGTACTCATAATATTTATTATGAGTAGGCAAGTAATTCAGGTTGGCAAATGGAACCTTAAGAAGTTCAAGTTGCAGGACAAGTCTCGTAGTTTAACTACACCTATGTATCCAGTTAGATTTGTATTTCCATATCATGATGTATTATTATGTGAATGTACTATGATGATGTAAGTTGTTGATGTTTTATGATGTAATGTATTTGTATTTTTAAATTCCGCTGTGAGATTTCTGATAACTTCTTATTCTTCTATTCTATTAGTTCTATCTTTTCTATCTCATCTTCTAATTTCTTTCTAAAATGACACGGTTTTCGGAGGGTCGAAAATCGCGCCGTTACAGAAATTCATGTCCTAACTGAGCTTAACCTGAGTAATTATAGTTTGTACACCGCAAAAAACCAAGTGAATCGCTTTGCCAAGTCCTGAAAAAATGACGTACATCCAATTGAGTATAGTCCATACTTGAGCCTTAACCGAGCAATCTTGCCAAGTCCTGACAAGATGGTCCAGCTCTTCAAAAGTATAGCCAATGCTTGGGGATTAATTTATTGAACTTCGAAATTCCAAGTTTTGATCCCATGCTTCACAGAGTATAATCCATACAAGTGAAGTAATCCTACTAAAGTTCTAAAATTTCAAATTTATTATAAGTCCAAAGGAAAGCCAATGCTTTATAGTTGGGCATAGAGCACGCTGGAGATTAGCATCCTAATCTCGTACGTGAGTGAGCTGGCGTAACCATTTTGATAACAAATTTATTAACAAATAGAGGGATAGTTTTACTTTTTTTGGCTTCTGGGACTTTGGTTTTATAGCTTTTGGATTCTGACTTCTTGGATTTTTAACAACTAAGTAACCAAAATAAATAAAAAAATCTAAGGATCCAAAGAGCCCAGAATGATCCAAATCAGTTGATGACAATTCCACACAATCCAATTCCTGACACTTGCTCAATCCTATGATTCCTATCATAAAGATATATACAGTTGTTTGTATTGTGGTCAACAAGCTCGTGAAACAAACCGTGTTTACCAGAATCCTTTCCTACTGAATTGGCTTCCTCCTAGGAGGCTTTCTAAAGAGAGCAGTCCTATGAATATCCAAGTAAATTTCTTCCAAAGAAGAAGTGAACTCCGTATTTGAAGGGAATTTCAGTTCCCTCTATTGCAGCACATTATGATTATTTCCAAACTAAACCTTTCCTTTGCCTTTACCCTTATCCTTACCAAATTCGGACGGTTCTCCGTCCTTAGCCATGTTAACCCTAATAACTTCCTTACCAGCTCTAACATCCTATTCCTGTAGAAATCTATCTACTTCAAAATAAAACTCACCAAGGTCCCTGGGTGGTTCCTGCTGAAGCAAAATCTTGAAATTCGACTTATGTAGAATTCTAGAAACATCAGCCATTAATACTACAGATGGGTCCGGTCGATTTTCTGATTCCACCGCTGTATTAAACCTTTTCAAGAACCTCCATAAAGTTTCCACGGACCTCTGCTTGAACCTTGTGAGAGTCATAACATTCTTGGTCGATTTGCTTGAACCCTGTGAGATATGGACCCTAAACTTTTCAGCCAAAAGATTCCAACTTCTTATGCTTTCCGATTCTTGCTGCCTGAACCACATGGCAACAATATCTGGAAGATAAAGTGGGAACCACTTTTCCATGACGTTATCTGATGTTGCTAGCTCTTCCATATGGCGCATATAATGAATCAAGTGGACGGTAGTATCCTTCCTACCATCGTAAGCACCCAGTACTGGTAACTTGAACTCCAGTTGGTTCTAAGAATTACTAATATCCTGAGTGAATGGGCTGTGATTAACATAGTCCAGAACTGAGTGAGACGCTCTACTTCGAGTAAATCATCGAATCACATCCGTGATTTGGTTTCCACTTCCAAGAAACTGCCTCCAATCTTCCAAGCCTGCACCAATGCCCCCAGCGTCTAACCCAGGATGATCCATTTGTTGATTTCCAATGTGAACATTCGGTTCGGCCTTAGCCTAAGGAGCCATAATGGGCACAAACCTAACTTCCAAAATCGTAAGAACTCTACCAGTATCCAAATGATGCATTCATCAATTCCTCTTGCCTTTTAAGGAGTTCTTCTTATCGTTTTATATGTGTATGCAAACCCTTTACTACTCCATCCATCTCTTACCAAGTTAGATAGATGGAGGGATTTTCAGCAAAGGAAACCTTTTGTCTTCCTTTCAGTCTTTCTCCTTTTGCCTATCTTGTAGCATTAATCTTCTTCCTTTTCACAATCTTTGAATCCTGAGCAATCCAAATTTCTTAGCATTCCAAAAGTTTTGTAGCCCGTGCCTGGAATGCCAACAAATGTTGACTAACGATTTCGGTCAATCGAATACTAACACCCAAATTCATCCCAGGAAAGTAAAGCGGAGAATCCAAACATGAAGTGTAGAAAAAGTAAAGAACACTGATAATTTATAATGGTTCAGGAAGTTGTGCCTACGTCCACTATGAGGTAATCTTTATTGCTTACACTTTATGATTACAAGTACAATCCTTTTTTATTTATAGAGATTGAGAGAAAATAAGTGACGTGTTGGCCATAGCAAAAGTTTTTTTGTTATAAGAGGCAAGATGAAAATCCTCAAGCCCAAAAAGCACCTAAGCTAAGAAGCTCTCTTGAGATGTCTCCAAGCCTAGAGAATCCCAAGCCAAGTCGAAGAAGAAGTCCCAAGTGCCAAGAACCAAGAAGAACCCAAACAAGCCCAAAAAGATCCATTCCTCTTATCTTGAAGGGGAAGTGAGAACTAGAGGGAGAGTAGGTAGAGTAAGCGGGAAACACGGCCGAAGAAGCCCAATAAATAAGTACTGGGATGTGTACCAATCCCACGTCCCTTAGCCAAATTCCTTGTGTTTTGAAGCTTTGATTCCATGAAGCTCTTACCTTATTTCGTATGCCCGAATCCAAAACACTGAAGCCCTAATTCCAATTTCCAAATCCCAGATCCAAGTTGCACCGATCCGGAGATACAAAATTTCTGTATCGATCCTGTAATACTTAGAAGATTAACACCAATTCAGGAATACCTCGTGAGTAATACCGATCCTCGAAGACTTAGGGAATTTACGCCAATCCTTAAACCTACCAATCTCGGTATACTTAAAGTAAATTCAAAGTATGGGGAGTTGAGTGATTTATACCGACCCCAGGATACTTAAGAGAAAATACTGATCTTGGGATACTCGTGCAGAGATATCGACCCCTACATAACCAAAAAACCAAGTTTTCGTGAAGTCCCCGACTTCGTTCAAGTCACTTTGGGTTTTTCCCAAGTCCATGCTCAAGTCCTGAGCACTCTGATGGCCAAAAATCCTAAGCTTGACTGCCTTGCAAAAAGGCGAGTCAACACTGATAAAGTTCTTTAACACAGACTGTGATTGATATGTTATTAAGCTTGTTCGCTCCAATTAAAATGGTAAAAAAATAAGCTTTGATGTACAAGTATTTATAAGTTCCTGATTGGAAAAGAATATAGAAAATGAATTGATATCTTTGGAATGAGAACGAAAGTGTTACATCCTATGACTTTGTATATATAAGTTGCCTAAATAATGGCCTTGGCCCAGAGTACTTCATGTAATATAAACCAAATATTTTAATAATGTAATGTATAACTTATCTTAACTATAATTTTCATTTTAACTAATCTTGCAGACCAGGCTACTACTGACAGTATTTAACTGACCCCGTAAAGTCATGTTTAGTGGGACAATGTATGAACTTTCCATTATTATAAACAAAGTACGTATTTTCGAAAGGAAGAAAAGAAAGATATAATTCTGTTTAGTCACATCATGGTGTATTGATATAAATTTAGATTAAAAACTTTCTTACATGATTAAAACATAATTATTACCTTTAACTAGCAATGTGACCTTCCTAATAGCGCTTTATCCTATCAAACAATATTTTGTAACAAAACATGAGATAAATTGGACTACAAAATGTTAGTATATTTTTCTATGACTTTCCTTTATACTCTTTCTTATATCCAAATCAATTAAATGAAGATAAATATATACAAGTATGAGGAATAAAGGTGCAATTATTTACAATCCAGCAACCCTGGCTGTTTGCCTTCCCACAAGTATCATATATACCTATGTATAGTCATTGCATAATATATTACTATATGATTGTCCATAATCATAGTAATGTCACTACACATAAGTTAGATAGTGCTCCCATTTCAAAAGACAATAACACATCATCCTATGAGGTCTCTTATTGAACTTTACTGTGCTAATCAATAAATGATGTTTCCAATAGACACGAGTAAATTATTGATCATCACATGGAGAACATTAATAATAATCTTATAGGTACACCGATGTCATGTTCTCGAAGTACTCAAGACCAATAACATTTAATAATAAGCATTTAAATGTACAATATAATTCCCATTGCTATAAAGTTATTTGTCGCTGATAATGATTAGTCATTTTGTCATAGGAACTTTTCTCTTGTATGTTATAATATACATATGCGTATGTATCACACATTTTGTCTAGGTGGTTTGTAGGAAAACAAAGAAATGATGACATAGTGGCTGCTTATATATAACCAATTGATTGCAAAAATAGGATATAAGGGAAAATGAAATATTTAAAATAATTGAATAGGAATAGAAGAGATTTGATAAAGGGGTGATTGTTAGAATTTTTAGAAACGCAAAATTTTCAATACTTTTCAGTAAAATCACAATGTGCATAAGAGCTTAAATTTATAGGATTTTTTATATTAGATAGACTAGGTAGAATAATTTAGATTGGATATTTTATAGTGATTACTTGGATAGAACATTCTTTCAACAAATTATTACATAAGTTATTCTTTATTTTTTAGACATCCTAATAAAGCATTCATTAAATTTCTAAAAAATTATATCACTCTTCAACACTCCTTCAGGATACAAATTTCGGAAACTCTAAGAATAGTCTGCATCTCCTTAAATTTTGTTCTTAGAAATGTCATTATGAATATATATATACACACACACACACACACTCTTAATCCTCTATTGTGCAGAACGAAAGTTCCATTTCTTTAGTAGCTTCTGCTTCTCTGGTGAAGCGATAGTTTATAAGTTTTTTCAGACTATGATAGGTTGAATATTGTATCGTTGCAATTGTTGGTTTATTTTCATCGTAGATTTTGGTAGTTTTACGTCTTTCATCCATTTTTCAATTATACTTTTATATTATTTTCCTTAATCATTTTTACCACTTCTTTCATTTCCTTGACCCATATTTCAGTTTCGTGCTACTTCACAGCTTTCAGATTCAAATATAGCTAAGTTACAAGTTCCATATATTTATTCAATAAAAAGTTAACTCATCTCTACGCAAACTCTGGTGAAGAAAATTGTTATTGAGGAGGTGGAAAATGCGTATTTGACTCTTCTACTACTTCTTCCAATTCTACTTGAGGTTGTTATACTAGAATAGAATTGTTTTTCCTTTCAACTATTTCTTCATCCCAATTCCAAGCGGTATTCTCATCAACTATGACATTTCAACTGATAGCAGTTTTCTTTATTTGCAAGTTATAAACTCTATAACCTTTGACTTGTGAGCTATATCGCAAGAAGATTCCTCATATAGTCATGTCTTCTAACTTGTCATTCTTCAACTGCAAAGTATATGTAGAAAATCGATCAAAAAACTCTTAGATGTTTAGCTAATGGCTTTCGTCCACTCTATGTACGTTTTTATAGGAGCTTGTCATAAGCGGCTTTTGTTGAACATCTATTAAGTATATAGGTTGCAGTGTAAACTACTTCTATCCAAAAAACATTAAATAAATTCTTATCCTTCAACATTGATATAATTTTTCATTTTAGATGCTTTATTTTGTTATGGCTTATATGGGATTGTAAGTTATCTTTCAATACCTTTGTCGTCACAAAATTTAATACATTTGTGGGAGTTGTACTCTTTTCCATGATCACTTTTAATTCTTTTTATGCATTTTTCACTACGATTTTCGACTAACGCTTTTTGAATATTCCAAAAACTTCTATTATTTTTTTTGATAAATTAAACTTGTGTCATTTTGGTATAAACATTAATTAATATAATGAAACATCTATTATTGTGGAGAGACGGTGTCCTCATTGGTCCAAAAACATTTGTGTGAATCGCTTTCTCTAAGTCTTTAACCATCCATGTGTGTTTCTAGTTGAAAATGACGACGATCGTTGACGCTTTCCCACAAGACATCTTTCGCATGCTTAGTTATTTTTTTAGCCTTGAGATCTTTCATTGTGTTCTTTTAATATAACAACTTCAAAGCCTGAGTGCTGAAAAAGCCAGATCTTCTACGTCACAACTTGAACATTCATGGCGATGTTGTAGCATATTTATAGCTTGTTGAAAAACTTCTATTTATTTATTTTCATTTTTATTTATACTATATCTATAATCTTTTGTTATCTTTATCATACATTTTGCGTATGTATCATTCAAAGCGAAGAACATAACTTTTCTTCATAAGTTGAACAATACTAAACATTTTCTCTTAAGATTCAAAACTAGTAAAAACATCATTTATAGATTTGTGTACATTTATTTGTTTCTACCACAATAATAACTTTGCCTTTTGATTCTATAATAGTGTTATGTAGTGTTCTATGCGGAATTTTGATGAGGATCTAGTATTGTTTATTTAGATACCAATGGAGTATAACAAAAATAATTATGAAATCTCAAGAAAAACAAAGAACAAAAAAGGACACAGAAGATTTAACGTGGTTTGGATATGAATATTCTACGTCCACGGAGACCCAACAACTTTTATTTCTCAATGAAGAAATGAGTACATAAGAGAGGAGGAAGATTACAATAGAGGGAAGATTAATGGTGGATTGCCTTCTTCATACAATAACATGACCTCTATTTATATAGAGGGATTTCTTGACCTCCAAGTAAACTTGGCACCCAAGTTTTCTTGACCTCCAAGTAAACTTGGCACCCAAGTTATTCCATATAGGAGCCAATTACATGATTGACAATTAATCTTTCCTTCTCTACAAATATTTGAATCATCAATTTCAACACTCCACCTTGATTCAAATATGACATTCTTTCTTCATTATCTCATCTTCAACAATCAACATAGAAGTCGTTGGGCCCAACGCCCCATGGCGCTCAAGTAACAGGAAGCAAACTGATCAAGTTTGAGCAATGCTCAAACTTGTCCTTTGGAAGTGACTTTGTCATCATATCTGGAGGATTATCCGAAGTACCCACCTTCAATAATTTGATCTTGCTCCGTTCTTCCTCAAGCATAAGAAAGAAACCTCTAACATCAATGTGCTTTGTCCGTGAACTATAGGCTTGATTCTCAACAAGATGAATAGCACTCTGACTGTCTGAAAATAGCTCCACTGTCCGCTGCACCATTGAAAGATCATCCAATAACTGAAGTAAGTACAATCCTTCCTTTGTTGCTTCAACAATTGATATCAACTCTGCTTCGGTAGTCGACAAAGCTACGATAGATTGCAGCTTTGATCTCCATGAAATCGAGCCTATGCCAAGTGTAAAAACATAGCCCGACACTGACCTTCTAGTATCTCTATCCCCAGCATAATCAGAATCACAGTATCCTCTAAGAAGGATGTCACCATCTACTCCACCATATAGCAAACCCATTGAAGAAGTGCCTCGAAGATATCTAAGAATCCACTTCACTGCTTGCCAATGTTCTTTGCCTGGGTTAGACATATATCGACTGACAACACCAACTGCATGGGCCAAATCTGGTCTCGTGCACACCATTGCATACATGAGACTACCAACAACACTAGAATAAGGTATATTAGCCATATACCTTTTATCTTCTTCCGATGTAGGAGAATGGTCTTTCGACAACTTAAAATGAGAGCCTAAAGGAGTGCCTACCAGTTTGGCTTTCTCCATCCCAAATCGAGCGAGGACTTTCTCGATGTACTGTGCCTGAGTGAGCCTTAACTCTCTCCGCTTCCTATCCTTGCTTATCTCCATACCCAATATTCTTTGTGCCTTTCCCAAATCCTTCATATCAAACTCTCTACTGAGCTCCGCTTTCAACTCCTTAATTTTGACCATACTCTAGGATGCAATCAACATATCATCAACATATAACAACAAATAAATCATGTCATCATCACATCTCCTAAAATAAACACACTGGTCTTTGAAGCTTCTGGAGTATCCCTGTGAAAGCATAAACTTATCAAATCTCTTGTACCATAGTCTAGGAGACTGCTTCAGTCCATAAAGAGATTTGTTAAGTTTACAAACATAGTCTGGCCTGCTGCTATCAGTGAACCCTTCTGGCTGCCGCAAATAAATCTCTTCATCCAGATCACCATGCAAGAAAGCAGTTTTGACATCTAGTTGCTCTAACTCCATGTCGTAATGTGCAACTAATGCCAAGAGAATACGAATGGAAGTATGTCTAACAACTGGAGCAAAGATGTCATGATACTCTACCACTTTCTTCTGAACATGCCCATTTGCTACTAGTCTTGCTTTATATCTAAAATCTCCACTGCCGCCCTCTTTTACTCTATAGATCCACTTACATCCAATAGCTCTCTTGTCGGCAGGAAGTGGAACCAAATCCCAAGTGTGATTTTTCCGTAAAGATTCGATCTCCTCTTCCATTGCTACTAACCAACTGGAACTGTCAGCTGATGCAATAGCGTCTCTATAATCTCTGGGCTCATCATGGACAACATTTAATGCATATGTTGCCATATCATCAAAGTCAATGTCTTTGATGCTCAAACCAACAAACTCATCAAGCCATCTGGGCTTTCTTCTTTCTCTAACAGGTCTGGTTTCTGTATGAGCTCCACCTTGAGTTTGATCTTCTGTGCCAGTATCCATACTATCCTCATCAACCACGGCGTCATCGGAAACGCCATTTGAATGTCTATGGAAAGAATTAACAGATGATTTTCTTTGTGTTTGGAATTCTTCACATGTCCTCTCATCATCCGATGAGGAAGGCTCCACCTTTAACATAGCCTTCTCATCAAAAGTTACATGCCTTCTTATAATAAGTTTCTTGCTAATAGGACACCACAACCTATATCCTTTTACTCCTCTTCTATAACCTAGAAAGATACACTTGCGAGGTTTAGGTTCCAGCTTTCCTCGACTCTCATGCACATAAGCTGGACAACCAAACACCTTGAGGAATGAATAGCTAACAGGCTCTCCTTTCCATACTTCTTCAGGGATCTTCATATCTATGGCAGTAGAAGGTGTGCGGTTGATGAGGAAAGCCGCCATAGATAAAGCTTCGGCCCAAAATCCCTTCTTTAACTTAGCAGTCAATCTGAGGCACCTAGTTCTCTCCAACAATGTCCGATTCATCCTTTCTGCAACTCCATTGCACTGGGGGTCGCCTGGTGTGGTGTAATGCCTCTTAATGCCTTCGGACTCACAATAATCGATGAATTCCTGTGATATGAATTCACCACCATTATCTGAACGAAGAACTTTCAACTTCTTCCCTGACTCCTTCTCCACCATGGATTTCCATTTACGAAATCTAGTAAAGGATTCACTTTTGGACTTCAGAAAGTATACCCATAGTTTACGAGAGAAATCGTCTATAAATGAAACAAAATAACTGGCTCCACCTAAGGATGGGCAAGGGGAAGGTCCCCAAACATCAGTGTGAACATAATCCAAAACAGCTTTTGCCTTATGCTCACCAACACCAAAAGAAATCTTCGTCTGCTTACCAAGAACACACTCTTCACAAAAACTAAGCTTTGAATGCCGAACTCCGTCAATCAAACCTCGCTTTCTTAGCACATCCATGCTGCGCTCGCCAATGTGGCCCATCCGCAAGTGCCATAATCTGGAAGAATCTGAATCAGCTGAAGTAACTGAAGCTGATTCACCAACTACAGTAGTGCCCTTTAGTAAATAGAGATTTCCTGCCCTCACTCCTTTCATAACGATCATGGAACCTTAGATATTTTCATCTTCTCTTCTTCAACTACAATCTTTAGTCCAAGTCTACTCAACGCCCCAACAGAAATCAAACTCCTCCTTAAATCAGGTACATGCCTAACATCAGTAATGGTTCGAATAACACCGTCAAACATCTTGATCTTTACACTACCAACACCAACCATACGACAAGAAGCATCATTTCCCATCAGAACTTCTCCTCCATCAATCTCACGGTAAGTGGAAAAAGATTACCTATCAGGTGTCATATGATAGGATGCGCCAGAATCAATCAACCATAGGGTGCTCTTCCCAGAAGAAGTAGAAGTTGTAAACACATCAGTGTCACTCTCTGTATATGATTTCTCCGCTGTAGAGGCTGAAGCTTGCTTTGGGTCTTTTCTTTTTCCTTCAAGCTTGGGACATTGTGCAATAAAGTGCCCGGGCTTCTTACAATAATGGCAAGTCAATTTCTTAGGCCCCCTAGACTGGGACCTCGAAGAATTCCGTTCTTCACCTTTCTTTTACTTGTTTTGACTTCTACCTCTCTGAACATATAAGCATTCGGTGTCACTATCAATGCTAGTGCTCGTCAATCTACCTCTTAAAACTTCATTATGAAGGCCATCCTTTACATCAAAAAGGCTAATTTTACTGCGGCCATAAATCATAGAATTGACAAAAGCAGTATATTCTTTAGGCAAGGAACAAAGGAGGATCACAACTTGAGCCTCATCAGTAATATCAACATCTTCTGCCTTCAGATTCATAACTAAAGTGGTCAAGGCATCTACATGCTCCATAAGATCGGCTCCAGGCTTCATCTTAAACGAATAAAGTTGTTGTTGTAGAATAATCCGATTTGTGGGAGACTTGTCTTGATATGCATCTGATAATGCATCCCATAGTTCCTTCGTCGTCTTCTTCTGAGAAAATTCTCTAAGGACTTCATCTGAAAGACTCAACTGAATTGTTGTGAGATCTTCGTCTTCCATTTCGTCCAATTCAGCTGCATCAACATCTTTCAATTTCTCAGGCGCAGAAACAACTTTAAAAGTCTTCTCCTTTTTCAATACGGCCTCCATCTTTATCTTCCAAGTACCAAAATCTCCTTTTCCGTCAAAACATGTTACTCCATAATTGATGCCAGATCTTCCAACAGACTTACTAGAAGTAGCCATTAATATCCAAATAGAAACAATAACACCATCTCTGATACCAAATTGTAGTGTTTTATGCGGAATTTTGATGAGGATCTAGTATTGTTTATTTAGATACCAATGGAGTATAACAAAAATAATTATGAAATCTCACGAAAAACAAAGAACAAAAAAGGACACAGAAGATTTAACGTGGTTCGGATATGAATATCCTACGTCCATGGAGACCCAACAACTTTTATTTCTCAATGAAGAAATGAGTACATAAGAGAGGAGGAAGATTACAATAGAGAGAAGATTAATGGTAGATTGCCTTCTTCATACAATAACATGACCTGTATTTATATAGAGGGATTTCTTGACCTCCAAGTAAACTTGGCACCCAAGTTTTCTTGACTTCCAAGTAAACTTGGCACCCAAGTTTTCTTGACCTCCAAGTAAACTTGGCACCCAAGTTATTCCATATAGGAGCCAATTACATGATTGACAATTAATCTTTCCTTCTCTACAAATATTTGAATCAACAATTTCAAAACTATAATAGTGTTATTCCTTAATCGCACGTTCATGTTGACATAATTGTCAATTTCTTTGAAGATGCTTCCATCTTACCATATGATTGCTACAACCATTATCCTAGTATAATTTTTCAACTTTTTCATCACTAGAGTCTTGGATAGCATAAAAGAAGTTGAACACAACCATCTTCACGCTTCTCGTGATTAGTTTATCCAATGAAAATTTGCTTGATTCTTATCTTTGTGGAAGCAGTTCTTCTCCATATCTGCAAATTTTTCACCATAGCTTTCAGCGATGCTAAATTTTTTTCTCTAAATGATTTATCATTCTATAAATTTCACATTAATGATATTTATTTATTTTCGTTTGTGGAGAAGTATCTAGAAGTTTCGTTGTTTCCAGAAAATTTTCAGTTCTCTTATAAGTTTTATTTTTTATTCCGATTTGGTAATTTGAGTTATGCTTGAAAGGCTTTTTTTTCACCAAATCTTCATCATGCATACATCATCTTTGTTCAAATGCTTTAAGAGAGATCGTTGATTCAGTTACTAATTAAGCAGAATGACCTTTTTTTTGCTCAATCATTATCACGACTGAATCATTTTTACGAGGAGTATATATTAAAATTTTCTTAATAATTTTTCTGTTTGTAATGTTCTTTCTGTAAGCTATAAACTAACTAAAATTTCTTTTATTTTGGAGCAGTCGTTCATGGTTTTGAACTCCATTTTTTTTAAAATTCAAATTCACACCTTAATGCTTGAAGTATAATGACACATACCTTTACACTTTCTAGAAACTCCTCTTGCAGCGTGATTAATGCTTGTTTTTCAATTGTAGCTCCAATTATTCTTGGAAAGATTCCGTTAGACACCACTTATTGTACGTTTAATAACACTTTTGGATCTTTTTGTTTATTAATTTTCACTTCCATTTTGTAACCTTTATTCGGAAGATTGCAATAAGTATTTGTCCCACATCGGCAAATATTATGAAGCATCTCTTCCTATAAATTAATGCTTGGAATAGGATATTGTGAAACAAAACAACTTGGGATTGATATGGACACAATGGCTTGGACTTAAAGGGTTTGGGGCCTATAAAAATTAGGGTCGAAGATGGGCACTTGGGGCGCGTGCATGACCGTACAGAACGGATTCGACTGTTGTGAACAGTCATATTTTTTTAAATAAATGGACGCGTCTCCTCACGCGCAATTGTCTCCAACATCCCTGTCTGTTCGCCTACTATATATAGTGCTCCTTCTGCAAAACCAGTACTAATCCGAATTTCACTTCTTCTCTTTCTTTTTCTGCTTCTGTAAACTCACTGTTTGCTGTATCCTGGAGGAATCTCGCTGCTCTTTTAATCTACAAATTAGTGGGGGTGACTAATTCCTTAAGGAAAACGTACTACACGTGGCTCAAACGAAAAATCCTCTTGCTCTCTGATTCATTCTGATTTCCACTTACTCAACAATCTGAAGGAATTATTATGGCATTATCTGAGTCAACATACAAGATAATGAATTAGGAATTCACCAAACTGGATCTTTTTGATGACACAAACTGCACCCGTTGGCAAGACAAGATCATGTTCCTCTTGACTACTCTCAAAATTACATAAGTGCTTGATGATAACTTGGAACCGATACTGCCACCGACTGAAAAAGGCACTGCAGAACTTATTTCCAAGCGAAAGAAGCATGAAGAAGATGAAGTTGTCTGCAGAGGTCACATACTTAATGCTATGTCTGATCGGTTGTATGATTTATTCATTTCTGTCAAGTCACTGAGAGAAATGTAGAAAATTTTAGAGGCCAAATACAACAATGAAAAACAAAGCGCAGATAAGTTTTTAATTTCGAATTCTTTGAATTTAAAATGCTTGATAACGTCTCTATTCTGGACCAAGTAAATGAATTGCAAGTAATATTCAATAAGTTGAGGGATGTTAAGATCACCATCCCTGAGGTTTTGCAAGTTGGGGCTGTGATGGCCAAACTCCCTAAGAATTCGAGTAATTATCGAAAGAAGCTTATGCATTCTTCAGAAGATTTCACGATGCAACAGATTCAAAAACATCTTCGAATTGAGGAAGAAACCAGAAATCGTGAGAAGAAAGTTTTTGAGTCTACTACTGCCTCCAATATTAACAATGTTGGAAATGATAATAAACCCTCTAGAAAACACAAAAGAGATAACAACGGCAAAGGCAAGGGTGATTACTACTTCTGCGGCAAACCTGAACATTACAAACGCGATTGAAGATTTTTCAGAAGATAGAAAAAGGAGCAAGGAAGAATTTTAACCAGGGCAAAAAGAACAATCAAGGCAAACATGGTTGAACAAGAAGAATCAAAACTCGTTGCCATGGTTTCAAAACTGAACATCGATATGATCATAGAACTAAACATGGCAGATACTACCAAAGATAATGACTGGTGGTATGACTCTGGTGCTACTATTCATGTATGCAACAACTAGTCCCTGTTCGAATCATATGAGAAGGTTTCTGACGATAGCAAGGTACTTATAGGAAACCATAATGCTTCAATTGTCGTTGGAAAAGGAACCATAGAATTGGAGTTCCCTTCCGGCAAAAAGATTGTTCTTGTTAATGTTTTACATGTTCCAGAAATCAGAAAAAATCTGGTTTCTGCAAGTCTCCTATGTAATAAGGGTGTTATGGGAGTTCTAGATGGTAATAGTTTTATTTTGTCCAAGGGCGGTATGTTTGTTGGGAAATGATACGCTTATAATGGTATGTTTAAACTAAGTATTAATAAAATGAACGAATTTGCTTATGTTGTTGATTCATTTCATTTATGGCATAATAGATTAGCACATCTAAATTATAAAAATTTACAATTTATGTCTAAAGAAGATATGATTTTATATGATAATGTAAACCAATCTAAATGTGAAATTTGTATTAAAGCAAAGATGTGCAAAAAGCCGTTTCCAAAATCTAAAAGGAATACAAAACTACTTGAATTAATACATTCAGACATTTGTGAATTAAATGGTATATTTACTAGAGGTGGCAATAGATACTTTATCACGTTTATATTTGATTATTATAGATACACACACGTCTATTTAATGAGATCAAAAGATCAAGCTTTTGAAATGTTTAAGCGTTTCAAAACCAGTGTTGAGAATCAAAAGGAAAAGAGGATTAAGGTGCTGCGAAGTGTTAGAGGTAAGGAATATTTTTCCTTGGAATTTTCATCCTTTTGCGAAGAAAATGGAATTATTTATCAATCAAGTCACCTTATACCCCGCAACAAGTTGGACTGGCTGAACAAAAAAATAGAACATTGGTTGAAATGACTAATGCTTTGATTTTAAATGCTAAACAACAGGTCAATTTTTGGGGAGGAGCACTCTTAACGACATGTCATATGCATAACATAATTCCATCAATGAAAACTAAGACTTCTCCTTATGAATTATGGAAAGGAAGAAGACCAAACTTGAAATATTTAAGGGTTTGGAGATGTTTAGTTTTTATAGGGTGACAGATCCAAAAAGGATAAAACTTGGACCAAGAGCATTGAAAAGTATATTCGTAGGATATGCTGAAAATTCTAAAGCATACAGATATCTAATGTAATTGTGGAATCAAGAGATGTAGAATTCATCAAAAATATTTTTTTATGTGATTCCATGACAGTTTCGGATCCTACATAAATCATTCCCAAAAGGAATGATGAAAACATTGAATATAATTCTCCAAATAAAAGGAGGCTCCAAACGTTCCTGATGAACCTATAAGAAGCCAAAGATCAAGAAAAGCCAAAAGCTTAGATCCTCATTTTGTCTCACCAGATGACATAGTTCACCTATTTGTTGGTAATAGGGATAAATTACTAGATGAGACAATTTATATTTTGAATAACGAAGAAGATCCTAAAACTTCTGAAGAAGCTATCACTTCAAGAGATTTTGCTTTCTGGAAAGAAGCAATACAAGATTAGATGAATTCAATTCTATCTAACAACACTTGGGTTCTAACAGACTTACCAATCGGATCCAAGCCAATTGGATAAAAATGGGTGTTTCGAAAGAAATATAATATGAATGGATCTGTTCAAACTTTTAATGCAAGGCTAGTAGCCAAAGGATTTAGGCAAAAGGAAGACATTGATTACTTTGATACATATGCTCCAGTCGCTAGGCTAACATCAATAAGGATTCTTTTTGCTTTTGCATCTATTCATGGATTATATGTACATCAAATGGATGTCAAGACTGCTTTCCTTAATGGAGAATTAGATGAAGATGTGTATATGGAACAACCAGAAGGATTTGTCATGAACGGAAGTGAAAATAAGGTTTTCAAACTGGTTAAATCCTTGTACGGATTAAAACAAGCACCAAAACAATAACATGAGAAATTTGATTCTGTAATTTTGTCTACTGGCTTCAAGCATAATAATGCTGACAAGTGCATCTATTAAAAATTCACAGATAAATATGTTATTATAATATGCCTATATGTAGACGATATGCTCGTATTTGGTACTAATATGGAAAGTATAAATGAGACAAAGAACTATTTAACTTCATATTTCAAAATGAAAGACCTAAACAAAGTTGATAATATTCTAGGGATTAAAGTGAGGAAACATCGTAAGGGATATGCTTTATGTCAGTCTCACTACATTGAAAAGATACTTCTTAAATACAAACATTTAAACTTTAAAGAAGCAAGCATCCCTTATGATTCTTCTATTAAAATATTTGCAAATTCTGAAAGAGCACTCGCTCAACTATAATATGCAAGTGTAATTGGCGGTCTCATGTATGCTATGCATTGCACTCGTCCTGATATTTCTTATGCACTGTGAAAACTGTCTAGGTATACAAATAATCCTAGTGTTCACCCTGGAAGGCAATTGGTGGACTCTTAGATTATCTTAAAAGAACAAGCAAATTAGGACTCTACTATGGAAATTTCCCAGCAGTTCTAGAAGGATACTCAGATGCAAGTGGTTCGACTTCTAAAAACAAATTTAGAGGAACTAATGGATGAATTTTTGCTCTTGGAGGGGGTGCCATATCATGGGCCTCTAACAAACAAACAATTATCACACATTCCACAATAGAAGCAAAATTTGTTGCTTTGGATGAATTAGCAAAGGAAGCAGAATGGCTAAGAAATTTGTTAACAGAGATAGAGTTGTGGCCACAACCATCATCAGCCATTTCTGATTGCTATGATTGTGAAGCTACGATGTGTAGGGCATATAATAGGATTTATAACGGAAAGTCAAGACATATAAGCTTGAGACATGCATATGTTAGGGAATTATTTGTGAATGATATCATCACAATTACATATGTAAGATCAAAGAAAAATTTGGCAGACCCATTAACCAAGAGAAATGGTTAAAACAACTAGTTGTGAAATGGGTCTAAAACATTTTTAAACAACTGCAATAGAAACTCAACCTTACGCTCTGTAGCCTAAAGTTTAATGGGTAACAACAAGTTGCAGTTAAGTGATTGACAAACATGAGAGACTCATTATTTGTATTGTTACGTTTTGTGGTGATCATTTGTTCATAGTAACAAGGACGGAAAGAATGGACACCTATATGAACATAAGAAACAATGTTTCAATAAAGTTTGGATATAACTTTATACATGTTCCTAAAAACCAGGGGGAAATTAATAACCAGTCTACGGTTATGACATTTTACAGAAGCATGGTAATATTTATGTGTTCATATATTTCGCTTCATCGTATAGGATATTTGTTTTAAGTATTTACTACCAAATATTCCGTTGAAATTTAAATAGATGGACTAAGGAGAAAAGTTTAAATCAAAAAGTACTCTCTCACATGCATAAATAAATAATTATTACAATTTTATGGGGGGTTATTGGGAAGATTGCAATAAGTATTTCCCACATCGGCAAATATTATGAAGCATCTCTTCCTATATATTAATGCTTGAAATAGGATATTGTGAAACAAAACAACTTGGGCTTGAGATGCACAAAATGACTTGGGCTCAAAGGATTTGGGGGCTATAAAATATTATTATGGATCAAAGATGGGCACATGGGGCGCGTGCATGACCGTACGGAACAGATTCGATTGTTGCGAACAGTCGTATCTTTTAAATGAGTGGACGCGTCTCCTTACACGCAACTGTCTCAAACGGTCATGTCTATTCGCCTCCTATACTGCTCCTTCTGCAAACCAAGAACTAATCTGAATTCCTCTTCTTCCCTTGTTTTTTCTGCTTCTGTAAACTCACTTTTGTTGTATCTTTGAGGAATCTCGCTGCCCTTTTAATCTGCAAATTAATGAGGGCTAATAATTCCTTAAGGAAAACGTACTACACGTGCCTCAAACGAAAAATTCTCTTGCTCCCTGGTTCATTATGATTACCACTTACTTAACAACCTTGACTAAGCATAGATGCATCTACATGGGTGATAAATCATTCCATAATATCTCATTGATCTTGAGAGCTAAAAGTTGTCTTCATTTTTATGTTTCGATGTGACCGTTGGAATTTATGTAGTTTAGAGGCTATTTAGTCATTCACAAAACTAATTATTTTCATCTAATACGTGTATGCTTAACCGACATGCATGCGTCACTCTATCCAAAATGCTATAATCATGCAGTTGGTTCTGATACTTCACTCGTGAAAGATGAGTGTGTGTGTGTGTATAACATTGAAAAATATATAAGTAAGATTCTAGATAAAGTACTAAGAGACTATTGTCTATTTCGATCCATTGTTTCTTTGAATAAGTAGCAGTCCAAACTAAACAAACAAAAATTGAAAAAAGAAATAAAGGAAGAAACTAACACCATTAAATAAGCAAGTAAGCACATCAAATATTTTATACCAAAAGTGTGACGGTAAATTGGTGTCTATTAGTGGTGAGCAATATCGGTTCAAATCGAATTAACCGACCAAACCAGTTCATTTTAATCAGTTTAGTTCGGTTTTAAAACTGAATCGGTTTTTTTTTTTTTTTGTTATCGATTTAACTAAATTAACTGAAGTTTTAATTTATTATCTAATTTTACGGTGTTGTAGCGCTTTAAATAATTAGTTTAGTTATAAAATACAAAGATATATGTTGCAAATAGATCAAATTTTATTATAAACATAAAATTTAATATATAAAATTTCTTTAATCATAAATTTATGTTTTACTTTAGATGAATTCATTATTTAGATAATAACACATTCTTCAAGTTCGGTTAAATCGGTTATTGATCGAATTAACCGCAATTAATTTGGTTTGGCTTGGTTCGATTTGAAAAAAAAAAATGATTTAAATTCAAATTGATTTTTTAATCTTAAAACCAACCGGATTGACCGAACGTTCACCCCTAGTGTCAAACAGTGAACTAGGCTATGGCTTACGGTATTTGCATCTATTATCATGGTTAGATACAAGATAACAAGAGTGTTGGGATGAGGGATTAGTTCACGTGATTACGAGATTTACGGAGGGTGGGGCATTTGAGAAGAGGGAGATGGTGGATGCCTAAAGCAGTTTGCTTCTCAAGTAACATGGCTGTGCCTGTCTATAACATAACATAATGACCCCATCACACTAAACTATACTGCTCCTATTTGATAACCTTTCCTCTTTTACTGTAATTGCGTGGTTGCAAGTGAAAAATAATAATCTGATATAATCATGCATGGCAGTTCATGGGATAATTAATGGAGATGTTCTACTTGCAACACAATATGAAGTAAACTAGGGAGTAATTATTAACTTGTTATTGTTTAATTCCAAGTACCTGAGTTTTTTTAGATCCGCGTGTTGAAGGCTGATGATCCAAGCAATCTTGGAAACAGGAGACCATCAAACTGGGTAATAATATTACAATTTAATGCATGTGCGTTACGCAGTTGAAATTAGGATAAGTGTTTCATTCAATGTATTTTGTGTTTTCAGCGTATGATGATTTCCGCCAAGAGTGTACATAAAAGAAAGTAATGCCTAAGGTATTTGTTCTTCTTCAAGACTAAGGCAAGCCTGGCCCTGACCTTTTGCTCTCTCCATTCCCCCTTTTGCTTTCGCACCTCCTTTTATGTTGATGTATATTTCGCACCTCCATGAGAGAGAGAAAGTGCGCGTATTCCAGGGCACCTCTGTTTTGCAACTCTTTTATAGTATCGTAATTCGTAAGCTACACCAATCTTAATTCAACAAAAATCGTAGATGGTCAATCTACACATATATTATCATCTATTCAAAATTTGAGTTCGTTCCGACATTCGTAGAATAACATATTTGATACTTAAATTTAACGGTTCAAATAAATGTATGAACGGTGAATAATTGAGCATAGATTTTGAAAATGTTACGAATGTCGAAACAAGCTCAAATATTGAATATATGATAATATATACATGGATTGAAAATCTACAAATTTTTGGTTGATTTGTATTGATGTACCACACGATACAGTAGGGGTGCTACAAAGTAAGAGTGCCCCGAAATGTTATATATATATATATATATATATATATATGTTTGTGCATTTATTAAATACAAATATTAAATATATATTAATGCAAATGAAATCATAAAATAAGTTATATTAGATATATAACCACTTGGTCATTCACATGACTTAGATTTTCTTTTTAATTTCTTTGAATTTTAGAAGAAAAAAAAAGATTTGTTTTCATTTCCAAATTTTAAAAAAAAAAACATAAAAATTTTATTTATTTTGAATAAAAATATTGATTTAAGGAAGTTGACAACATTGACCGTCAACCAATCTCAAACCCATCTCCATTTGAACAATTTCATCCCCTAGATAATGTTCGAATTGAACATCAGACCAAGATCGAACTATACATCAAACCAATCTTGATGGAAGTTATCTTCGCAGGGATGCTGCTTTGAATCAATCTAAGACCATCAGTAATAAGCAGACCTATCCTAATTTAGATTATATGACTGAGTTTCCTATGCTGAATTCAAACTGTAGAAAACACAGTGAGCTATATGGAATTACTCTAAAGCATGGAATGCAATCATCAAGGAAAATCATTATCACAGCAAATCCATTCAATTAGAATAATATGAAGCATTGACAAAGGAGAAAATCAGGTATGCATGCATAGATGAAAGCTTAATTAATAAACCAAGTGAAATGGAATAACTCAATTGCTTTTTTGTGTATGGAAACAAGTCATATTACAAATTTTTGAAAGAATATATAGATCGTACTTGGATAATTAAAGGAACTTATCAACTATATACAAGGGAGGATGGTTTTTTTCATCATTAAACTAGATAATATTGAAGAATGAGAGAATATTTTGTCAGTTGGTTCATTTTTTGTAAAAATGACTGATTTTCATGAAAAAATGGATTCTTGGAATAAAACTTTCACGTGATTTTCTTATTTCGATACCGATATGGATTTGGCTTCCGAATTTGGACTTAGATTTATGGTTTGTTGAGGCAATAAGAAGAATAGCCTCAGTTATTAGATTAGTTAAGAATTAATACGAATCTCAGATGCCATAATTTTAGTGGAGATAGATATAAGTTTTACTTTTCCTACATAAATACCAATTCAATGCTATGATAGTAAAGTGATTTGGCAGAAAGTTAATTATGAGTAGTAAGCCTACTAGATGCACAAGTTGTAAAAAATTGGATATTCTACCAATGCATGCACAACAAAGAAGATTTGGGTGCAAAAGTATATGCTAAACGATGAATCTTCAATGGAACTGGATAATAAAGCAGTGCTGAATGATACAGAAGTGAATGTAGTGTCAAAAACTGGCAATAGATTTGTGAATATATAGGCTTTATCTTCCCTAATTCAGATGCAACTCAATCAACATTGAAGAAAAATTCCAGTCAGGATATAAGAGTGAAGCGACCCCCAAATTTTCACCAATTTTTAACCTCATTTTTATTTATAATTCACATAAAAAGGGTCAACTTCTCCTTACAACTATTTTACATCCAGGATCCTTTCTTTGACCAATATAAAAATATCAGTATGAAAAATTAAAACTTAACTTATGCATATGAAAATACATAGTCTCTTTTACTTAGTTAATCAGAGTATCATTTAGAAGTAAAAGGATGTTGATTAGTTTCACAGATAACCAATCACAACACAGCCAAAAAGAGATCTAAACACATGTCTTCTTATATATATATATATATATATATATATATATATATATATATATACACACGTACATACATATATACATATATATATATATATATATATATATATATATATATACACCCCTTGCAAATATAATTATCTAACTTGGCATCAAAGAGGTTTATAGATATACAAATTTATTTAACTTGTCATTTAGGCTATATACCTATATACTAGTTTCAGGTTTCATGTATACAAGTGTCATCAAATGTTGCCTATAAGTTACCTTAGTGTTCTCATTTCTATTGCCAAGACAATAGATACCCAAAGATATGTTTCGCTTATATAAATGTAGATATAAAGGTGGTCTTGCTCGTATTTCATCGTCTGCGTAACACCATTTTATATAACCATTTGTTTACAATTCCCATCTATTTAGCAACTTAGCTTCAATTGCACTATTACATAAAAACAGTTAACTTTATAAACTGTGTACACAATGTTCACCGTTAGCCTGCTCAGTTTTACCCCATACTACTTACTTACTCATTTCCAGGGAATTAATCTTAAAAACAACAATAGGTAACATGTCTCATGATGAATACACACACACACACACACACGTTATACATACTTCAGGATGAAACTCTCTCCGTATAATGAAATGGCATATGCATACATCAATTTATATTTTATGCTCACTTGTGACGACCGCCCACAACCCTCACACTTATCAAGAGGAATAATGCGCGAAAAGGTGTGCACGACAGCTATGAACGATCATCAGAGTAGGTAAATACAAGCGGAACCTGTCGTAGAACTCACAGCTCAAGGATAAAGTATAGTAGAAAATATACAATAGGTAATAATAGTGAAGCATCACATAACAAACTTTTGAAACTTTCGCAACATCTTGAAAGGTTATCCAAACATCATAGGAAACACCAAAGTTTGTACATAAGGCCTCACTACAACACTCATAGAGCAACTCAATCAGTGAAAATAGAAATACTAGATGGTTCATGACCCAAATTCCTTCGTTTCCTGCTCTGGTTCTATGTAGTCCATCGATAAAGTCCATCGATATCTGCTCCCACTTCCATGTAGGAACTTCCAATGGCTGAAGCAATCCACTCAGCTTCTTCTATTCAGCTTTCACCAACTGACTGTTCATACACTTGGAAATGAACTTTCCAATATCCCGCTTCATCCCCTCCCAGTAGTAGACTCGCTTCATGTCCTGATACATCTTATTGCCACCTGGATGAATCGTCAACTTCGAGTGATGACATTCTCTCAGAACCTCATTTCAATTCATAGATATCAGGAACAACTAATCGCCCTTGTTTTCGAAGCCAACCTTCTAGATCGACCTCGAACTCTTTACCTTCTGGTTCTAGTTTCTGAATAAACTCAACAAGCTTTGCATCTTTCTTTTGGTTCCTCCAATCCTTTCGATAGGAGTAGGTCTTATCAACAAGCTTGCCAACATTTCAAGTTCCAACTCACACCTTGGCCTGAAATCGAACCTTTCCAAATACTCGAGACTCTTCCATTCCGAAAACATTGCCCCCAAACTTGTGTGTCTTCAACTCAACGCGTCTGCCACTGCATTGCCTTTGCCAAGAGTATAGGCTATACCAAAATCATATGACGCCATAAACTCTAACCATCGTTGCGGCCGAATATTCAAATCCTTTTGGGAGAAAAGGCACTTCAACGACTTGTGATCCGTATATAACTCGAATTGAACTCCTAATAGATAATGTCTCCACATCTTCAGAGCAAACACAATCGCCGCCAACTCCAAATCATGAGTTGGGTAATTCTTCTCATGCGCTTTAGCTGTCGACTCGCGTAGGCTACAACCTTATCCTTTTGCATCAGTACCGCTCCAAGTCCAGTACCACATGCATTGGTATATACCACCATCTCTTCATCCTACTCGGAATGGTCAACACAGGAGCACTCATCAGTCTCTCTTTCAGGATCCCGAACACTTGTTCACACTTTGCATCCCATGTGAACACTTGGTTCTTCTTCTTCAATCCTGTCAACGGTGCAGCTATCTTGGGGAATTCCTTGATAAACTGTCGGTAATAAACAACCAACCTAAGAAAACTTCAAACATCCATCGCATTCTTAGGCCTATCCCAGTCCTGGATTGCTGTCACTTTAGTGGGGTCAACCGCTATCCCATTTCCTGAAACAACATAGCCTAAGAACCTCACTTCACTCTTTTAGAAGTGACACTTTGAAAACTTAGCTCTCAGCTGATGCTTTCGTAAGATTTCCAACACTACTCTCAAGTGCATCTTGTGCTCTTCCTCATTCCGAGAGTAAACCAGAATGTCATCCATGAACACAAGCATGACTTTTTCAACAGATCTCTGAAAATCCTATTCATAAGATCCACAAAATATGTTGGCGCATTAGTCAACCCGAATGGCATCACCAACTGGTGAAATCCCGCTGCCAAATCCATCGAAGAAAACACTTTGGCCTCGTAAAGCTGATCGAACAAGTCATCAATCCTTGGCAATGGAAACTTGTTCTTTTAAGTCACCTTATTCAGCTCATAATAGTCCACACACAATCTCAATGAGCCATCTTCCTTGATTGCAAACACTACCGGTGCGCCCCACTCGGAAACACTTCTCCGAATGAATCCCTTCCCTAGAAGGTCACGAACTTGCACCTCCAACTCTCAATATTCCTTAGGCGCCATTCGCCTAAGATGCATAACGATTGGTCTAGCACCCTCGACCAAATCGATTCTAAACCCGATCTCACGATGCGACGACAACCCTTTAACCTCATCAAAGACATCCTCATACACATTGGTGATCAGCATAGATGACAAGTCTTCCTATGGAATCCCAAGCGAATATAGATAGCTCACGAAGACATCCCCTTCGTGCTTACATCTAATCAACACCTTTCGCCCTTCCATATCCCCGACTCTCACATTTAGCTTCTCGGAATTCACCTTTGCCGCATATCGCTTGAGCCAATCCATATCCAAGATGATCCCAATTACAAAACAATCATACACAAAAGAGCAACCATGACTCAACATCACTAGACCACGGCAAATCATGCAAAGATTGGACGAACCCCCAACTGGATTAGTCACTACGAAAGGTCTATCACACATCTCGGGTTCCAAACCCAAGCGGCACACAAGTTCATTGCAATTGAAAGAATGTAATGCTCCAGTATCAAACAAAACTCGAACTGAAACACCTCGGACAGAAAGAGTACCTTGCACGACGACACCCTTTCCCTTTTCCTCTACAATAGGAGCTCTCAAAGAAGTTGGCATGGCTTCCAAAGCATGTGCCTTCACAACCTGTTTTCCCTTAGCTGATTCTGGACAGTCTTTCTTCTCATGCCCAGGCTTCCCACACTTGAAACACTTCTTCTTAGCTTTGGGATTCTTGTACTTATTAGCAAAATGGCCTTTCTATTGGCAGTTAAAGCAAACCACCTCACTCTTAGGCTTCTTCTGGACATCCTTTCCTTTCTGCTATTGCTGCTTTTCTCTTCTTATTATTACAACCCTACTGTGGTTTTTGAGCTTCCTTGGTTGCAGCGACGACATTTGCTTTCTTAGGAAACAAGCTCTCATGGCGAATAGCTTTTTCCGCAATCTTCTCGAATGAATCGTCAAGATGATCCACCAACGGCCTTCCAATATAGGTATCCATACCCTTAACGAACTTCTCGTTCTTCTGATAAGGTTTATCAATGAATGAAAGAGTTTATTAGGACAAGGCCTCGAAATCAGAAACATAATCAAGCACAGAACGACCATTCTGTTTCAGCTCCACGAACTTCTAGAACAAAGTTGACTTCTGAGCAGTGGAGACAAACTTTTCTTCAAACTTAGCCGGGAATTGCTCCCATGAATTTTTTTTCCTCTGGAGTCTCAAGTGTGACCAAATTCCACCATTCCATGGCCCTGCTTGCAGTTGCCTTGATGCAAGCTTTCTCTTGATTGCACCATCCAAACTCAAGTCTCCAAAGATACGAACACAAGAATCCATCCACCTCTGAACCTATTTGGCTGGCTCAGATCCTTTGAATGGTTTTCCTCCTAGAGATGTATAATTTTTGCATACCTTCACAAAATCCACAACTCTAGGAAACTGAACTCCTACGTCTACCATAGCTGCCACTGGAGCGGGGACCTTTCGCATAAATGCCTCCATTATGACTTCAAATATGGTAGGGTAGTCTGGTTCACCGCCATTTCCCCTCCAGTATTAGATCCCCTAGCAGCGTGTCTTGATGGCCGTCTACTCATTCGAAATCTGCAATTCAGAATAATTAGCCACTTTCAAGAAAAACTGCTAAAGGAATACAAACTACTACTATATATGCTAATATATATATATATATATAGTAAGCATCCAATTGAAATCTACAAATATGTCTCTCATACGTAATTACGTATTTAAACTTTGGCTAAAATCGTTAACCCGATCTCTAATACCAAATGTGACGATCGCCCATAGCCCCCGCACTTTTTAAGAGGAATAATACGCTGAAAGGTGTGCATGACAACTATGGACGATCATCAGAGTAGGTAAATACAAGCAGAACCTGTCGTAGAACTCACAACGCGAGGATAAAATATACAACAGGTAATAATAGTGAAGCATCACATAACAAACTTTTGAAACTTTCATAACATCCTGAAAGGTTATCCAAACATCATAGGAAACACCAAAGTTTGTACATAATGCCTTACTAAAACACTCATAGAGTAACTCAATCATCGAAAACATAAATACTAGATAGTAATAAAACTGGTACGTAAGCCTCCAGCTCGCCTTCGCACAACAACATCATCCTCACTAATCGCCTGTCACCTGCTACTTTGTCTTCCCATCCACAACCGAATGAAAAGCCCAAGGTAATAAGAGGAAACATAAAACCTTAAGTCAGACAACAGTCTTAGAGAGCGATAAAAAAGCTAACAAACTTCAACAATAAAGTATATGAGAATGGATATATAAACATACTAATCTACCTAAAACACCAGAGAAGAACTCAACCCTATCTTCCCCACATCGGACATTGATAGCCTTTACGATAAACAATTCATACTTTCATCCATGAAAACCAAAACACCTGTTCAATCATGGTAACCACTAATAACATCCAGATTATATATATCTCATGCAAACCATCCTAATCGAATTCAACATCCCTCAAGCACAAGCCCCATAGGCCTAAACCAATATCAGACAAGCACTCAAGGAACATCTCCTTTGACGTTGGACGACCTACATGAGACGGTATAAACAAAACAACCAATCATCCATGACTGACTCTGGATATCACCGCCAATCCTGCTTTGAAACTATCGTTAATCGTATGACGGCTAACCTTGTCATATGTCAAGGGCTAATGGTAACCTCAGTTCTAGCATAAACTCCATACGCCTTTCAATGATACGTATGTATGTTCAACCTTGACAACTGGGTATTTCAACGATACCCAAGGTACTCGACCTACAACCGGTCTTTTGGGTGCCCCCATCGTACCCCTGCTTTGAGCCTGCTAGAACTTACGACAACGACAATCTCTCGGCCTTCACATCTCTAGTCATCCAACTCGACAACTTTTCATGGCTTAAGCAATCTTCGTAAGAAACCATTATTCACCAACTCACGACCTTTGAGTTGCCACCTTCTTAATTGTTCTACATCGATCAACGAACACATTCAACACTTCAAATATTCCACCTTGAATTCTCCTCGAAGTTATCACCAACCTCGAACCTAAGAAACATCAATCATAAGGTCCGAAACAATCCATAACATCACATCGATTTGTTAAAGGAAAAAAACCACATCACTTATGCCAATCCTCACAGTATTTAAAAGCATTGCTAAACTCATTATTTCTCATTGACCGACCGATCCCTGGGAGCACGACTGAACCCTGGAAGCACGACCGACTGACCAATTACTCCACCCGTAGGTTCGCTCGACCGACCCCATCAATTCACCTGTAGGATCGCTCGACTGACCCAACTACTTCACCTGTAGGCCCGCTCGACCGACCCAGCTTCTTCCCAACAGACCAGATTCCCCCGCCTGCTTGACCGACCCATTCCTCTTAAGAACGAACGATCCACTTCAGACTGACCTGACCCACTCACATAGGATGTCAAGCCCTCAGCTCCACATCTGAATGACCAACCAGGTAAGAACTGGCCCACTTCAAGAGCGACCGACCAGGTAAGGAGCGACCGACGCAACCTGATTGCTTCTCAAAACACAGACCTCGACAGAACCCCGTGTGCGACCGAAGCCCTACTCCAAAACATGACCGACCGAGCCTATAGTGTGCGACTGACCAGGCTTGCTCTCTATTCTGCTCTACCCGATCCAGTTGCGTACGTGGGACCGACCACCCTTCTCGTTTGACCGACCCAGTTAGAGTGACCGACCCGATCTGACTTGTTTTCCAAGACATACTTTCAGACCGATCCTCAGTTCCCTTGGCTCGCTCGACCGACCCTCCACGTGCGACCCAAAACCTGCAATTTCCAATTCGAGCCCAATCTCGACAAAAACTTCTCTAATCGACCAAATCGACAAAACATGCTCAACCAGTACACCAAATACAACCATAAACATGTCATAAAATTGCTAACAAAATGTATATGATGATTATCGCTAAAATGATGTAAATTTCACCACAATCATTAAAATGATCATATGATCAAAATAGATCTAATAGACATAAGCATATGAAATGTCATAGAAATAACCGGTTTAAACTTGCTAAATTGGATCATAAGGTGATTCATATGAAAATGGTCTTATAATGGTATAGATTTATGGTAAAACACTTAAATTTAATGAAAAACATGATCAAGGTTTTAAATCTCGGATATCGGTCGCGTTTCTCTCCGAGATTTTATAGATTCGGTTTCGTATCAGGGGAGATCTCAGATGAGACGCCTCTAACTCGGGAGTTCGACTAGGATTTTCATCTCAGGTCTGAAATTTCATATCGGAACAATCTTGGGGTAGTGATATGTTAAAAATGATATTTTAACAAAATAATTTTTGTGAATGCTTTAAAAAAAATAGTAACTTAAACTTAAAATCCAAAAAAACTTCATTATTCTTCATATTGCGAAAGATCATTCATACTCTAAATCGTAATATGCTTAAAACAGAAATATTGTTAGACAAGAAACATTAAAAGGATCTGAAAAATTAAAAAATTCAGCATAAATAAACCATTAAATACATAATTTCATAAGTAACATGTATGTAAAAAGACGAATATGAAAATCATAAGCATTGTATAACATATAAGAACATACAATATAGTCATTTAACATGTATAATGTAAAATAACAAAAGATTGTCATGGCAAGAATTGAGTTTTTTAATTATAGTTCTAGTTCAGGCACAAATTTAAATTTTAACAAAAAAACTAAGATCTCAGACGATATTCCAGTATTTCGTCTCGGTCGATATATCGTTCGATATTCCAATATCTTGGGCGATATATTCGAAAGGAGATTTAGAGTGATATTTACTGTTTCGTTTCGGAAGGAGCCCAAAACGAGATCTCGGAGGAGATCTCGGGCGATTGTTTGCGAGATTTGAAACAGTGAACATGATCAAACATTCATATACTTCGTTGAATCCATTTGAGAGATGCAAATCACTCACCAATTCTCCTAAACAAGCAAAAATCATTGCAATAAGATTCCGGACAGCAAGCAATTTTAACCAAACCCCTTGATCTGGCGAACTCCCTCTTCAATTGATGTAGATCTAACCTCGAACGGTGTAGATCCTTGATTTCCTTCCCTTAGGAGTTGATTTTAATAGTGGAAAGGTGATAGAGGAAGGAGGAACATAGGCCACCTAATGAGAGAACAGAGAAATTAAAGCATTTCTCATATCTCCTACCCCCTATTTATACCCTTCCACTAGCCCATCAATCGGCCTTCCCAAATCAGCCCATTGTGGCTCTCCAGACCTGAACAGTCAACTAAAAAACCTTAAAATAGTGATTTCTTCCAAACCGTTGAGCCAAATCTTTATTGTAACCACTCTACGGAAAGGCAATTATCATTTCCTTACCAATGGCACAGGTCTCACTACATGATTCGACCTGAGTCAAAAGTTATTCCCTATACAAGATCGACAGAGGCAAAATGGTCACAAACAAAATTGGTAAAAATTATGGACATGTCTCATATCCCCATAAGTAACATCTCAAAACATGAGATTGATCCAACCCGCAGGGAATAAAATAAAAATATTTTACGATCTTCCGATACGTAAACTGCGGGCTGTTGCATCACTTCAGCAACTCAGAAGTGTATAAAACACTTCAAAACAACAACTTACATCTAACAGACACATTCCACAACCGTATCTTAAACTTTAGATATCCATCAATCAACACAATATTGGCTAATCTTGAGAAGACAAATCCATATATTATTGATATGGCATGACCTCTCTCTTTTAGAACAAAAAACATACAAGCACAAAATTGCGCCTAATACACAAACAGCCACTTATCTCCATTAAATTACATGATACATATTCGTTTACTTACGCTGAGTATATTTGAACTTACAAACCAGTTTGTATCAATCACTAGATATTACACGCGGTATTGCAGAATTAACATAAATCGCAAATGCATGCAACTCTGCAACAATGTAGTAACTCTTGAACATTTTAACGGCCACTCTTAAGTTCTCCTCCATCACGGCTGAACGTGCATTCCTGTTGTAATACAATTTTCTGAACTACCTTGTTTGATTGAGACACCCCAAAAGATTGCATGGGAAATCAGCAGGGTCACACTTAACATGTCTGGTGTGGGTGTATTTCATAAATCGTTTGGCATATAAAACACTAGTTCATACTTATCATGGGTTATAGTCACTGTTTAGTGCTTTCTCTACCTTACAGTTATAAGAAAGTAAGTCAATAAACATTTTTTACCGGATTTAAACATGTATATGCAACATGTTTTTTTTTTTTTGAAAATTGGTACTCTTTTTTTAACTAATGAAAAACATTACAAAAACATGCATAAAAAGAAAATTACAAGCATAAAATATATGTTAACTAAGACCCATGATGAGGTCGACTTCGTCCCGCTAACTGCACAATAGTGCACTTCACTCCACACTGACCAATGACACAACAGCCATGAATTACCAGAAGCATCACCAAGGAAACATGTCACCAAAGCTCCCCGTTCACAAATTGATTCGCTGGAGGTATGATAAACTGGTTCAAACTTGCTGAAATCCAACTTTCATGTTTCACTACCCATTGTTCCCACATTTCAACAGCATACCAAATGCCATAGCCTGCTCTTGAGCTTCCAAACCAACTTTTTTTTTTGTGCAAGCAAATCCAATTCCACAGCATCTAAATTTGGAACAACTAATTGTGTACCATGGAATCCAAAAGCCAAATTCATTAAGCTGAAGAACTGGAACTGGTCATCTCCAAACCAAATTCATCTAATTGAAGATTATGTCCCCAAAAATGCATAAAACTAGAAGGCAAGACTGACCAAATGCACTGGTCAAAACACCTCTTAAAAAAATGTATTTGCACCTAAATTCCAAAGAATTCAACTCCAGGTACGAAGTCTGGTTGATGATTCACAACATTGTGAATCAATCTTAGTACCAGAATCTACACAATGATCACAGAGAATCCAAGCACATAATCCTTGATATCAAATAAGAGTTATAAACAGATCATGGGTGTACAATATGAAGCACCATTCATGATAATCTAATATAAACCATACGAGCCTTAACAGGTGAAATGAACATCCCATTTATGGATAATCCAATAAACACAGTATATGTCTTAACAGATGAAATGACAAGTGCCAAACATCTTAATAACATATAAAAGTTGTGAAATGTATTTGAGTGTCTGGATGAACCTGATAAACTGCTTAACCCCTCAACGCGACTAAATACTAAAACATGCATAAAAAACAATCAGTAGGTGTAACTAAAAATATGCTTGACAAGAGCTAATCGAAAATCAAAAGAGCTGCATGACTCAGAAGCAAAACTGTCATCAACAGGATACACTAAATCGAATTCTTCTTTGCATCAGTATGTAAAACGCCCATGTAGTTGATAAACAAAACGATTGGCAACTCTCAGATTCCCAAATATAATCATAGCCCAATGCAAGGCTGTTTCAATTTGCTAATAAGAATGCAAAATTTGACACAAAAATCTGCAGTTGCAGTGTTTCTGTACCAAATACACGTACTGATCAAAGACCTGTGAATTAACCAACAAATTCCAAACCCATTTCTGACAAGATAGAAAAACAAATGGGACAGGCTAGATTCCCAGTAAACAACTATCTGATAAACCAATATAAATCGAAATCCACACCCTAAACCACACGCAATTATTAGAAAGAGCGATGCTTAGAAATGGGGCGGCATAATGTGGGAACGATGCATATCTCTGGAATTATAGGGCGGTGTATAGATCTGGGAACCACTATTGTAGTTTTGGAAATTTTAATTGAAAAACACAAAACAATTCTGGGTAATGAATCAAAAGAAACCCAATAGATCGGGAGATTCAAAGAACTCTGCTTTTGGTGATGATGACTTAAATCTGGCTTCGACTTGTGAAAATAAAATGAAAAAAATAATGGGTTATCAATGAGATGGAATTCGTTGAAGATTGCATACAAATCGCGAGCGATTTATAATAAAGTAGATTTGGATTCATATGTGAAACGAAAAGAAAATATCTGATGGCTTATCAACAAAATGGAAATACGAAATCGTTGAAGGTTGGCAAATTCAATCCGCAAAGTACACCTTAACCATTAACCAAGACCATATCCAAATTAATCTTACCTAATACAAACAAAAATCAATATAGCTCAGCGAAAAGGAAAATTGGTTGGAGAAGTTGGATTTGAAGCGAATTCAGATGCGCCGGCCATGCCGAAACCCAAAATCACAATGGCTTGATAATCCTTCACCAAGCTAAACAGATCTGAAGTACATAGGAAGACTGAAAACGCTCATAGATCTCGAATCGGTTAATAGATCTGGGATTTTGCAGTAAAGAATTAAAATTGGAAAAAATGAATGGCTTTTCAAAGAATAGAGATTCTTCGAAGGTTGCAAGTAAATTTCGGAAAGAAATCAGTCAGAATTCACCGATAAAACAGAGTTATATGGGGAAGTTTACGCATAGTGAAAGCAGGCGAAAATCGGCTGTCGCCATTAACAATCTGCATACGCAACCTTCAAACAAACATAACCTACATGTTCATAACATTAATATCTGTTCATATTAATCAGTCAATATCATTTTTAACTGGGCATCTAATTCTATGATATATGCATACATTTTCAAGTAGGTATGTGTCCGCTTGGTTTCAAGAATCCTATCAGTATTTACCTGAGTTAATATGTGTGTATCTAAATGTAAGTCACTAATGCAAACATACAACTAAGCATGCCTTCATACCCCATATATAATTCCCATTTCTGAGAGTAAATTATTCATTCAATCCTGAATACGAGCATACATTCAAATATCATATGCCTTCTAGCATTTAATTTGTGTATTTTAGGTTTTTATCTATACTTAGCAGTCACTTCTTTTTAAAGAATTTACCAGAATTATCATGTCAAGATTGCACTTCAGGTTTTTAATCAGGTACTCACCATAGCTCATGCATGCATCGAAAAACAGCCCGCATACACAACAATTCCCACATAATTCTGAGAACGCACTATCCAAGCAAACACACACATTATGAAGACATGAATTCCCCAGTCCATCGCAAAGATTTGTTTTATGACTTACATTTCCCTAAGTCTACAACAACATCAATTAGGACTTGGTTTTATTATATTTTAATGGGTTAACTGTCTACATAAATTGAACACACCGGTGCACAATGTGTGGGACCTTCCCTCTCTGTTAACCCAACATAAAAAGGTCTATAGGGTTTTAACAAGCCATGCACATACTTGACATCCTACCTGATACCAAATAGATCAATGCAAACTTAGTGACAAGCACCCCTTCCTGACCCTATTCTTTTATTATTAATAAGATTTAAAATCTGTTTACCCAACTCCCGTTCCCCACACACCCAATTTATATGCATGAATTGTCATCTATAATGATGCACATTATACCTGACCTCGGTATACAAACTGATGCAAACAACCATTCCATATAACAACACATTCATGCAAACATTCTAGAATAAATGAGTCAAACATCCATGACTCACACTAACACGTATCGATTATAATTATTTTCTAGGTTTATATATCATGGGACATGTATATATTTCATACCCTGCGCTCAGCATACAACATATGCAATTATTTGGCAAATACACATTAAATTACCTAACACTACAGATGTATACTGAATGATAAGGTTAAGCTTTCATTCTCTTAAACACGCATAAAACTAATATTTCCTTTAGCTTATAGCTTAATGAATAAAATTTCATATATATATATATATTTGAAAATTATATATATATATATATAAAATATTTCACTGATTCTTCATTAATTTTTAAGTATATCCCTTGCTGTGTAAATATGGCTAGGGGTGTTTTAGGATACCCCATAACCCTTGGTTTATCCTTACTAAATTTCATCGCATAACCCGGAGAATCTAACTCAAAAAATCCAATAAGGACACAACTGACCAACATATGAAATTTCATTGCTCCACTTGCCTATTAAATAAGGATAGACATAAGCACGTATCTACTTATTCACTCTACCTACACTTATTTATTTAACCCTATATACGCAGCAAGCAATACTTATAGGTATATATTATTTTATGTCAGATCTACCAAACTTTCTTATAAAACTCACTTCTATATAAATCATATATGCATACTTAACCAACAACAAACAACAAATAGTAATGCACATTCATTTCTATCATAGAAATATACTTTTCAGATCTATATTGCATCCATTCGTAAAAACCATACATATTAACTTACCAGTCACACAATCAGCATCTATGTTTTATTATACTAATCAAACTGCAAAATGCACATATAATACGGCTGCATATAAAAGGTCTTAACGCCAAATAAAACGAAGCACACTCACCGAGCTTTCTTCTCATCTTACATTCATTCAGATCCCCAATTAGGCCTTCGATCCTCCTAGATCTGTCGCCGCCCGTCCTCCTTCTCGAATCCACTCCAATTTGATGTGAGATGATGGAGCCCGATTCCTGATTTTTATTTGCGAGGGTTTCAACCTTTTATTTTATTTTGTTTGTTAAACGAGAATCAAATCAGTGAACTCTCTCTCTCTTTTCCTTTTAATTTGTTAGGTTGCACGGTTAGGGTTTCACCTCTTACTAAATATCTATTTTGCCCCTATCTTATATTAGTTCTTTATAATGTTAGGGAACATGGAATGTGGATCTTAAGGCAAGACAAACACAAGAGTGAGGGTAAATAGTGTTTTCAAGGAATTTAAGAATATCTAAAACTTACCATATGAATTACACACCACAAAGATGATCTCAGACACATGGAATAAAACACAAACACAAAAACAGATAAATATAAAATGTTGAAAAAGGAAAGAACACACTGGTTTTTATACTGGTTTGGATTACTCCTACATCAAGTCCCATGCAATGCTGGATCGCAGAGTTTTAATAATATCACTATCTAAGTACAATCCCGTTGATTTCACGGCTATAAGGTTAACACCGCTCCAAACATCCTTGATTTCACGACTACGAGGCTAACAACGCTCTCTTTCCTTAATTTCAGGGCTACAAGGAACACACCCTTTCCCAAATACTTCCCAAAAGATTACAACAACCCTATAACTCTCCAATAGCACTTCAATTCAGAGAATAATGAGTAGAAAGTGAGAAAAGAAGAAGTTTTATATAATTAGAGTAGAAATCAACAAAGTAGAAGTATAAAAATCAACAAAATAAGAAATATTAACGGTGGGATGAAGAAGGGTGAAGATGGAGAAGAAGAATGGTTAAAAAATTCGAATTCAACACCTATTTATAAGATTTGAAAGTTTGCAACGCTTCTGGAACGACAAATAATGAAAAGACACTTCTTTTGAAAATTGAAAAAATGACAGTTGTATGTCGACATATATATGTATTAAATATTTTTAAAACTAATTTATAAGTGTTTAGCAATGTATATAATTCTGGAAAATTATGAATTAAAACTTAGTGATATAAACGAGTATTATAAAGTATAAAATCATACGAAAACATAAATATATATATATATTATATAAACATATTTATAAAATTATAAGGTTTAAAACTATATAAGTATAAAATTTTAAAATTATATAACTACGTAAACATGTAAAACCTATATAAACTTTAAAACTTATATTTGAAATCATAAGTAAGACAGAAAACTATTTGAAATTTAAATTTGGATTTTAAAAATCAGATTTTGAAAAATAGAATTTGAATTTGAACCTGGAGTGCTATTCAGAGTCTTATATATAAACTAGACTCTATTACTATATTTGTCTTGGACTCTTAATGTCTTGATTACTTATGAATCTTGAATCACCTCTGAATTCTGAAACTTTTGAAACTCTAAAACTATATAATCTAGAATATTTAAATCGTGTATACAAATCCTGCATATATATGTATATATATATATATATATATATTTAAGATAGAGATGTTAGTATATACTTTATAATCAATGATAATTGAAATAAGGTTGTTGTCATCAAAACTCCATTTTCCAACAGTCTCTCCCTTTTTAATGATGACAACCTTAGTTTATATATTCATACCTATTCATACCCGTTGATCCTGATCCTACTAATACTCCCCTTGTCATTATGAACTCTATACACTCTCCCTTAAATTAAGTCTATATTTTATAATTTCTCCCCCTTTGTCATTATCAAAAAGAAATTCTAAAAATACTCCCTCTAAATCATATATCTACCTATATATTCTATAATTATAATATTTGATTCTATAAAAATATACTTAATGTATATGACTCCCCCTACATTCATGCCTACATAACAAACTATTTAAAAGCTTATAAAGGATAAAACAAGCATTAAATTAAACAATTTTTAATACAATCAATTAAACGATAACACAAAAGACTACATACGTATTACATCGCATAAACGAAAAAGAAACCTATCTTTTAATGATTCTTTACGATATGAGACTTATGGATTGGACAATTGGATTAATAGAGGCAAAATTTCCTATTGTGCTCAATTATGTTCCCTTCTCGATCGAAAGAAACTTCCCCTACGCATACGACTTGATCATCCTCCTCCATATCTTCTTGTTGTGCTTCTTTTGGTTCCTCCTCTTCTATCATCTCTTCCTCTTCTTCGTCTTCCATCCTTGGATTATCATCTTCGATAATGATTGGACTCGTTTGATTATCCATTACAAACTTATGGAGATTCTACATCATCTTTCCTTGTTTAATTTGCTCTTGATTCATCCCTATTTGCAATACTTGAATCTCAGCGAGTATTTGAAGAACGTACCCCATTTTCTCTTCCAATTTGATTACACGAGAGAGAGTAGAGCGTTGAAATGGACCTTCGGATGGTCCGACGGATGATTCAGGGTTAATTTGGTCATTGTAATTAGTGGAGGCCATAATTTATTTTGGTTTTGAGTTTTTACATAAGTGAAATAGGAGAATGAAGAAGAAAATTTGAAGTGGAAATTTTAAATGGTTATTGTAACTAGCTTTTGGTGGGAATTAATTTTTGAAATCTGGCAGTTATATTTCGACATAAGGATATATGTATGTTGGCATACATACAATTTTAATATTCTAATTTTTTTTGTTATTCTTATAGATATTAATATATTTAATTATTCTAATTCACTTAATGAACAAATACCTAATTCTCTTCTAAATTTAGTAAACGTTGCTTAGTTTAATAGTTTTGTTAATTTATCTACTATTTGTTTATCTATTTCTATAAATTCGAGTGAAATTTTCTCTTTACTTAGTTGTCTCTTAGAAAATGATGTCGTATATCTATATGTTTAGTTCTTGAGTGATGAGTTGGATTTTTAGATATATTTATAGCGCTCGTATTATCGTAGTATATTGTTATGGAACGTAGAATGCGGATCTTAAGGCAAGACAAACACTAGAGGCAGATGAATAGAGTTTTCAAGGAATTTAAGAAAATCTAAAACTTATATGATCTACTACATGAATTACACACCGCAGAGATGATCACAGACACAGAATCAAACATAAACACAGAAAAAGATAAATATAAAATGTAGAAAAAGAAAAGAACACACCAGATTTTAATACTGGTTCGGATTACTCCGACGTTTTGCGCATAGTTTTATTAATATCACCATCCAAATACAATCTCCTTGATTTTACGGCTACAAGGTTAACACCACCCCCAAACACCCTTGGTTTCATGGCTACATGTTTAACACCGCTCTAAACGCCCATGATTTCACGGCTATAAGGTTAACATCGCTCACTTTCCTTGATTTCAAGGCTACAAGGAACACACCCTTTCCCAAATACTTCCTAAAAGATTACAACAACCCTATAACTCTTCAAAAGCGCTTCAATTTAGAGAGTAATGAGTAGAGAGTGAGAACAGAAGAAGTTATATATAGTTAGAGTAGAAATCCGCAAAGTAGAAGCATAGAAATCAATAAAATAAGAAATATTAATGGTGGGATGAAGATAGGCGAAGATGGAGAAGAAGAATGGTTAAAAAATTCAAATTCACCCCCATCCAACATTGTATCTACAAATAACAGTTCATATGTGTTTTGGGGACTTGCATGATGTTAATTTTGCACCCGAATGATATAAGTATATGGTATAGGATTTGATGAGAAATCAGTTCTTCTACAGATAATATAGTTGTAGTTTACATCTAAGAATGGGTTGTCATGTATGTTTGTGGAAAACAGTATAATCCAGGTGTGAATGTAGCTATATTATCAATCAAAATGGTTTTTGGTTTGCTGCATGTAGGAGTGATTGGTTTTCAGTGCCATATACATACCTCAGGAGCTTCTCGAAGTTTGGTTTAGTTTAATGGAGTGTGCAGATTTCAAATGGTTGGGGGTTCATTTCACTTGTTAAGATGCAAATATGTTTATTGATTCTTTACTGAAACCTTCGGTGCTTTGACTTTTGTTTTGGTTAATGCAAATCGTGTTCATCCAGATTCCTATGACATGTTCCAGCATTTGAAAGTGGCAATTTGATTCTATGGACTTGCATTCATCTGGTGCTCAAATTTTTTGTTTTTTGTTTTTATTTTTGTGTTCATCCAGACTCCTCGACCAGTTCCAGCTCTTAAATATTATTTAGAAATCTGCACTTGGATACTTTGTGTTCATTTTGTCGATTTTGGGCCTAAGATTGATTCACAAAGTTTTGAATCATCAATCTGATTTAGCGCTTAGAATTGAATCTTTTGGGATTTAGGTGCAGTTACATATGTGTTTGGGTTATTGTTGGCTAGTTTTTGGACCAAGCCACCAAGATTCAAACGAGAGTTCAAGATGAAGCTTTACTTGTGGAAAGGCCTGGACCCGATCGCGATCGCCCCTGCTAGCCCGATCTGATCCGACTTGCCTGTGTTAGCCTTATCTGATCCGACCGGCTCTTCCTAGCTCGATCCGATCCATCCATGAAAGCGCGACTTGATCCGAACCAGGAAACCAGATGAAAGCCATGACCAAGTCTTTCACGATTCGCAAACGCAGGATCCAGCGACACCTGTCCATAATGGCTATATTGACTATTTCTCCCTCAAGCTACAAACCAGCCCAAGATCTTCGGGATTTGTGCCACATATGACCGCAATCCGCCTGCAGAAATCAGCTATAAATAGCCCAGAACTTGGCATTTTTCAGGATCTTTTGGCAATTCTGAGTTCTGAATCCACCATTATTACACCTCCATTATTATTATTCAGAGTTGTCTCGAAATTATTGAGTGAATCAACATTGCAAAAGTGAGGTTGAGGGATAAATCATCGATTGTACTCTGATTCCAAGTATAATCATTGATATAAAGTGGACATAGGCTTGTTAACGCTGAACCACTATAAATCTTGTGTCTTTTCTGATTTTATAGCATTTTTTCTGATATTAATTTCCGCATAATTGAGCAACTTGGGTCTTAGAGCCAATTTTGGATCTAACATTTGGTGCTTTCACTGAGAAAGAAGTCTCGGTACATTGGATTGTTGCTCTACTGTTTGGATATTCAAGTCCGAAGAAGACAGTCCAAAACTCAGCAGTTTCGATTTTTGAAGATTTCGGCTGTGACGGCCCGCCCCGCACCAGTCTGCATTTCCTCCGAAGGTGCGTTGTACACATGTCCCGACTAGCACGGAACGGTCGCCAAAGAAAGGAAGGGAATGAACTAATCAAGGGACCTGTAGAATGTCTCACAGCGCATGGAATAAAATATAATAATAACATACTTGACATAAAACAGGTGAGACAGTGCATAAGCTGATAACTAATAATCAATGTCAACATCAGAGCAGCGGAAATCCAAATACAGCTTATTACAACTTTCCAAATTTACTGTCTCTAATCAAAAGAAAACTAAAGTAGAAGATACACCACCAATGCCCAAGTAGTGATCTTCAACAATACAGGGAGAATACTATATATATTACGTGGAAGCCTCCTGCTCGTCTCCGGATCATCTACCCGTGCATCACCAGCTAACCTGTCTCTAGTCTGCTCGTGTGAGCACCCAGAGTAATAAGAAAAGACATAAAACTCTGGGTCAGACATAAAGCCTGGTATGAGCGATAAGCATCTAAACAGAGTAATAACAGGTATACTAAACCATACCGGAACCTGGACCTGCAACCAAAGAGTTAGTACCACATACCGTACAATACTCTAAGGTGCCATAACAAATAGTGTAAGAATACGGGGGTGGGGTGTATATGTCATAATGATAGCAAACAAACCATCCATAGCAACCATCCTCACATCTCTCACTCAGTGCGTAAAGCATACGACATCTACCACTTTGGAACACTAGACAAACTGAGGTAACGACGAATCCCGACTTGTAGAAACCCTGCTGTGACCAAGCCAAACATTTGGAGTCATGACCAAACATTTCAATGACCCACTTCATTGGTCGTAGCCCTTGGTTCTACCTATGCCATAATGGCCCTGAATCCGCCTTCGTACCTCCTACCATAGTGGTCCAAAGCTATAGACGTCGATAACTCATTGACACGCGTCCCGCAGCAAAGCCCAACCATGAAGCGAACTCGTTGATTCCCATCTGAATCTTAAGCTCTAACTTCTCATTTGGACTTCCTTTGCATCTCGGGTTTGATCGAATTGGAGTTGGTCTTCAGGAGAGTCATCACGGAGTAGTAAAAGTACACGTCCGGTTCGGTCCGGTCACCCATGCTCGGTTCGGTTCGGATACGCTCCCCGGTTCGGTTCGGTGATTCTGAAGCGGTTCGGTTCGGATACCCCATAGCTTGAGTGCCTCCGTCTCCGTCTCGTCCGCATCAGTTCGGTTCGTGTATTGCTCTTGGTTCGGTTCGGAATATGGTATCCATGCTCCTCTTTCTTCCACTTCAGTCCTCCTTGTTCCTTCCGATCCCACGCTACGCCCCTCCGATCCGACCAGGTCTTCCTTGTTGCCTCTTCACGTCATGCTCCAGAAAGTACCACGCTCTGGTCCGGTTCGGATATGTCCGATCCGATCCCCTACCCGATCCGATCCCCTACCCGATCCGATCCGGATCCCTGCAGTATTTCCTGCAACTTTTCTAGCGAGCGTTTTGCGCCATACGACGGCGTCTTCGACCAATCTAACTATTCAAATCAATCATAAAACATACCATAGAGTCATAACAATATGTAAGAGCTACCCAAACACCAAACAACAATCCAAATGAATCAAAATAGATCAAAAGTGGCTAAAACCTCACATTTTCCCATAATCCTTCTTAATCATGTTTAAGCACATACTTAGTAAAACTTAATCAAATCGTCTAAATTTTCTAACAGAGGCATGAAATATTATTTCAGAATTTCTAAACATTTTTCCAGAATTTATTAGTGTATAAATTCGCTAATCTTCACTAATTACCCTTAATTAACTGTAATTAGTGTCAAAACGATGCTATCACTCACCTTTGCCACAACTAGAACCCCAAAACTGAAATATTCTCTGATTTGGCGCTGTTCCCAATCTTACACAGCAACTCCACCTCGGTTCTTGTGCTAATACTCCTTGATTCGATGTTTGCTAAGCCTAATCTTCAATTAGAAAGTGATTTTTGGGTGTTTTAGATAGATTTAGAGAGTGGAGGTCATGGCTAGGTCAAGAGGAATGAAAGTGGCGGCTGGAAAATGTCTAAAGAAATGTTTTCTAACCCTAATCAGCCCCTATATACCCCTAAACCCGAAATTTCCCTTGGGCCTAGCTGCTAATCACCCGCTTAAGCCCAATTAAGCTGTTTTTCACCATCTGAAACTTGTTTCAGCCATATCTCCCAAACGGTGAGTCCGTTTGGCTAATGTGACCACTCTACGGAAAGAGAAACCATCATCCGGAGCCAATGGAAGTGGTTTCAGGTCAAAATTCCTTTCCAGTCAAAAGTTATGGCCAAAACAGTGATAACTAGGGGTAAAATGGTCATTTAAAAATCGGGAAAAATCATGAACATGGGAAATAACCCCAATAGTCGTCCCCCAAAGTTACATGACCATACGACTTTGTATGTGACAGAAATAAATATTCTACGATTCTATGATGCGTAGAATGCGGGTCGTTACACTCTCCCCCCTTAAGAAATTTCGCCCCCGAAATTCCTTAACCCAAAACATACAAAAGATCCCGCATGCCTAACAACCACATACAACAATCAATCATGCAAAACAAGCGAACAAGCCTATCCTGGCATGCGGAAAACTAAATCGAAGTCAAAATCTTACCAGGTAAAAAGTTCTGGTTGTGACTTCCTAATGTTCTCCTCTGTCTCCCAAGTACAATCTTTCTCGTCCTCGCTCCACTGTACCTTGACTAGCTTCACCGCCTTCCTTCGAAGTTGCTTCATGTCGTGCTCGACAATACGGGCCGGCTTGCGGTTCCCAACCGCCTCGGGTTCTACTTCGAAGTCCTCTAACTGATCAGGTGAAATAGTCATATCTGAGTCGTGAACGAACTTCCTTAGTTGGGAAACATGAAATACGTTGTGAACTCCCGCCATCTTCTCTGGTAAGTCAATCCTATACGCCAAATTCCCGACTAGTTCGAGAACAGAGAATGGGCCAACGAATCTTGGTGCCAACTTGCCTCTCCTGCCAAATCGTATTGCGCTCTTCAACGGAGAAATCTTGACAAACACCAAGTCACAAACGGAGAATTTTAGGTCTCTTCTCCTCTTATCAGTATAACTCTTCTGCCTATCTTGGGCAGCCTTCATTCGTTGTTGAATGATTTTAATCTTATATGAAGTTTCCCTCACCACATCTGGTCCAAGCATAAACTTCTCGCCAGTCTCTATCCAACATGATGGTGAGTTGCACGGTCTTCCGTACAAAGCTTCATATGGAGCCATACCGATACTGGATTGGTAGCTATTATTATATGCAAACTCTACTAGATGCAAATGGTCATCCCATGATCCACCAAAATCCAATATACATGCTCTCAAGAGATCTTCCAAAATACGGTTCACCCTCTCCGTCTGACCGTCGGTCTGAGGATGATATGCGGTACTGAGATGTAACTCTGACCCTAGAGCCTCTTGTAAGCTCTTCCAAAACCCACTAGTGAACAACGGGTCTCGGTCGCTCACAATGCCTTTAGGTACTCCATGAAATCTCACTACCCACTTCATATATAATTCTGCTAACTTAGCTGCCGTTCTGGTCGATTTGACTGGTATAAACCTTGCACTTTTAGTCAGTCGGTCTACAATCACCCAAATGCTATCATATCCCGATCTTGTCCTTGGTAAACCATCGATGAAATCCATCGAGACTTGCTCCCATTTCCATTCGGGAATTTCTAAGGGCTGTAACAAACCTCTAGGCTTCTTTTGCTCGGCTTTAACTAGCTGGCAATTCATGCATTTGGATATAAACTTCCCAACGTCTCTTTTCATTCCTTCCCAGTAGTAAGTCTGCTTCATATCTCGATACATCTTGTTACCACCGGGGTGTATAGTCAACTTTGAGTGATGACATTCTCTAAGCACTTCATCCCTCAATCCATTGACATTGGGTACAACAAGCTTTCCATTCTTTCTAAGCCATCCATCTCGATCAAGCCCATACTTGTTCATCTCCTTATCGATATCCATCTTTAACTTGGAGATGATTTCCAATAGGTTAGGATCGTCCCTCTGACTAGAGCCGATCCGCTCAATCAAAGTGGGTCTGATCGTCAAACTTGCTAACATTTCTGGATCCAATTCGCACTTTGGTCTGAAATCAAACCCCGCGATAAACTCCAGTTGCTTCCATTCAAGGAACATAGCCCCTAGGCTGGCATGTCTTCTACTCAATGCATCAGCCACCGCATTGCCCTTTCCTGGTGTATATGCAATGTCAAAATCATAGGAAGCTAAGAACTCTAACCATCTCTGCTGATGGAGATTCAGATCTTTCTGAGAGAAGAGATACTTTAACGACTTATGATCTGTAAACAACTCAAATCTTTCTCCCAAGAGGTAGTGTCTCCACATCTTTAGCGCGAACACGATCGCTGCCAATTCTAAATCATGGGTAGGGTATCTTCTCTCGTGCGGTTTCAACTGCCGACTTGCGTAAGCTACAACCCTACCGCCTTGCATCAATACAGCACCCAGTCCGGTACCACAGGCATCCGTGTATACCGTCATCTCTTCATCCCCCTTAGGAATGACTAACACTGGTGCGCTTGTCAACTTGTCCTTTAGACTTTTGAATGCATTCTCGCACCTTCCATCCTAGACAAAAGCTTGATTCTTTTTAGTTAACTGGGTCAATGGTGCCGCTATCTTGGAGAAACTTTGGATAAACTTACGATAATATCCCGCTAACCCCAAGAAACTTCTTACATCTGTTGCATTCTTGGGCGTAGGCCAATCCTGTACCGTAGCCACCTTTGCCGGGTCCACGGCAATACCATTCTCTGATACAACATGGCCCAAGAACCTCACTTCCCTCTTCCAGAAGTGACACTTAGAAAACTTTGCTTTCAATTGGTGTTTCCTCAACACCTCCATCACTATTCTTAAATGTCCCTTGTGTTCTTCCTCCGTCCTTGAGTAGACCAAAATATCATCAACGAACACAAGGACAAACTTATTCAACTGATCTCTGAATACCCTATTCATAAGATCCACAAAATATGCTGGGGCATTGGTCAGCCCGAATGGCATGACCAACCACTCATAAAACCCAGACGGCGTCCGAAATGCCGTTTTAGCTATACTCTCAGCTTCCACTCTAAGCTGATGAAAACCTGTCGCGAGATCCAACTGGGAGAACACTCTCGCGCCACTCAATTGATCAAACAAATCATCTATCCGCGGTAGAGGATACTTGTTCTTCCTCGTCACTTTATTCAACTCGCGGTAGTCTACACACAAACGAAGGGAACCATCCGCCTTGGTAGCAAACACAACTGGTGCTCCCCATTCAGAAACACTCCTTCTGATAAATCCCTTCTTCAAAAGATCGCTGACTTGCACCTCGAGCTCTCGCTGCTCTCTTGGTGCCATACGACGAAGTGGCATCACTATAGGCCTGGCATCTTTTACCAAATCAATACGGAACTCAATCTCTCGGTGTGGTGGAAGTCCGGTCACTTCTTCGAAAACATCCGGATACTGGCCAACCACGGGCAAACCTGACAACTCACTATGCGGAATGTCGAGGGAGTTTAGAAAACTAGCCAATACCCCCTTACTGGGTAGACCACCAAACACTATCCTCCGCCCATCATCCGCTCTAGCTGTCACTAACAAGCCCTCACAGTCTACCACCAACCCGTATCTTTGGAGCCAATCTACTCCCAAAATAATGCCAAACCCAGTAAAGCCCAAAACAAAGCAATCACAAACAAACATGCATCCATGACTCGATAAGACCACATTACGACAAATCATGCTAAGGCTAGTCGAACCACCAATCGGGTTCGTCACTACTAAAGGTCTATCGACAATCTCGGGCTCCAATCCCAACCTATCTACCAGGTCACTAGATATGAAAGAACTGGAAGCTCCGGTATCAAACAAAACTCTAACAGGAACATCATAAACAGAAAGTATACCTTGAACGACGACATTCTTTCCCTTCTCCGCCACTGTTGGGGCATTCGACGAAGAAGGAATAGCATTAAGAGCATATGCTTTCACCATTTGCTTTTCCTTAGGGGGCTGTGGACACTTGTCCTTGTGATGTCCCATCTGGCCACAGTTGAAGCACTTCCTATCCGCTGGCTTGGCCCGACAATTACTAGCATAATGGCCCTTCTTACCACAGCTGAAGCACTCAACATCTTGCTTATTCTTTTTCTTCTGGCCATCCTTAGCTTGGTTCTGCTTTCTCTTATTTTGGGAACCACCCTTGCCTCCACCACTTGCTTGTGGCTTTGGCTCATCTGCGGGTGCAACCTCAGTCTTCGGCTTAGGGTAGAGACTTTCTGACCTCAATGCTTTCCCTACAATCGACTCAAACGACTCATCGATGTGGTTAATAAGTCTTTCCCCCAAGTACTGGTCCAAACCAGTTATGAATTTCTCATTCTTTTTCTCGGCAGTATCAATAAGAGATAACCCATATTTTGACAAAGTGTCAAATTCAGCAATATACTCCGAGACAGCTCTGCCATTCTGCTTGAGCTCCAAGAATTTCTTAAACAGCACTGACTTCTGAGCAGCTGGAATAAACTTCTCGCTAAAGCGAGCTTTAAACTGCTCCCAAGTAATCTGATCTTCGGGAGTAGCTGCCTTTATAGCATTCCACCAATTCATTGCCCGCCCTTGCAGCTGACGGGACGCTAGCTTCCTCTTCATCGCATCCTCGATACCCAAATCCTCGAAGATACGTTCGCAACTATCCAACCAATCTTGAACATCCGTAGCCGACTCCGTTCCGTGGAATGACTTCCCAACAAGGCTAGTATAATCCTTATTCAACTTGGCGAAGTCGACCCTCGGCGCCTGCACTATTGGACCACCACCATTCCCACCATTGGGAGCTGCCCTCTGTACATCTCTAAGCATCTCTCTCATGAGGTCAGTAAACATCGTTCTCATGTCAGCAGCATTCCCATTATTGGCTCCCCTACCGGTACCTCTAACATATCGGCTCATCGTCAATCTGAAAAAGGAAATGATTAACGACTCCATAGTGGTGCTAGTGCAGTACGACTTCATCCTTATACTACTAATAGTATATATATATATAGCTTTTAAAAACCAAAGTAATCACAAATACGCTCTCTCGTATACGTATATTATCTCTCCCTGATAACTTCCCTAGGTTAACTACGCAACCTAGAGCTCTGATACCAAGTGTGACGGCCCGCCCTGCACCAGTCTGCATTTCCTCCGAAGGTGCGCTGTACACATGTCCCGACTAGCACGGAACGGTCGCCAAAGAAAGGAAAGAAGGGAATGAACTAATCAAGGGACCTGTAGAATGTCTCACAGCGCATGGAATAAAATATAATAATAACATACTTGACATAAAACAGGTGAGACAGTGCATAAGCTGATAACTAATAATCAATGTCAACATCAGAGCAGCGGAAATCCAAATACAGCTTATTACAACTTTCCAAATTTACTGTCTCTAATCAAAAGAAAACTAAAGTAGAAGATACACCACCAATGCCCAAGTAGTGATCTTCAACAATACAGGGAGAATACTATATATATTACGTGGAAGCCTCCTGCTCGTCTCCGGATCATCTACCCGTGCATCACCAGCTAACCTGTCTCTAGTCTGCTCGTGTGAGCACCCAGAGTAATAAGAAGAGACATAAAACTCTGGGTCAGACATAAAGCCTGGTATGAGCGATAAGCATCTAAACAGAGTAATAACAGGTATACTAAACCATACCTGAACCTGGACCTACAACCAAAGAGTTATTACCACATACCGTACAATACTCTAAGGTGCCATAACAAATAGTGTAAGAATACGGGGGTGGGGTGTATATGTCATAATGATAGCAAACAAACCATCCATAGCAACCATCCTCACATCTCTCACTCAGTGCGTAAAGCATACGACATCTACCACTTTGGAACACTAGACAAACTGAGGTAACGACGAATCCCGACTTGTAGAAACCCTGCTGTGACCAAGCCAAACATTTGGAGTCATGACCAAACATTTCAATGACCCACTTCATTGGTCGTAGCCCTTGGTTCTACCTATGCCATAATGGCCCTGAATCCGCCTTCGTACCTCCTACCATAGTGGTCCAAAGCTATAGACGTCGATAACTCATTGACACGCGTCCCGCAACAAAGCCCAACCATGAAGCGAACTCGTTGATTCCCATCTGAATCTTAAGCTCTAACTTCTCATTTGGACTTCCTTTGCATCTCGAGTTTGATCGAATTGGAGTTGGTCTTCAGGAGAGTCATCACGGAGTAGTAAAAGTACACGTCCGGTTCGGTCCGGTCACCCATGCTCGGTTCGGTTCGGATACGCTCCCCGGTTCGGTTGGGTGATTCTGAAGCGGTTCGGTTCGGATACCCCATAGCTTGAGTGCCTCCGTCTCCGTCTCGTCCGCATCAGTTCGGTTCGTGTATTGCTCTTGGTTCGGTTCGGAATATGGTATCCATGCTCCTCTTTCTTCCACTTCAGTCCTCCTTGTTCCTTCCGATCCCACGCTACGCCCCTCCGATCCGACCAGGTCTTCCTTGTTGCCTCTTCACGTCATGCTCCAGAAAGTACCACGCTCTGGTCCGGTTCGGATATGTCCGATCCGATCCCCTACCCGATCCGATCCCCTACCCGATCCGATCCGGATCCCTGCAGTATTTCCTGCAACTTTTCTAGCGAGTGTTTTGCGCCATACGACGGCGTCTTCGACCAATCTAACTATTCTAATCAATCATAAAACATACCATAGAGTCATAACAATATGTAAGAGCTACCACAAACACCAAACAACAATCCAAATGAATCAAAATAGATCAAAAGTGGCTAAAACCTCACATTTTCCCATAATCCTTCTTAATCATGTTTAAGCACATACTTAGTAAAACTTAATCAAATCGTCTAAATTTTCTAACAGAAATATTATTTCAGAATTTCTAAACATTTTTCCAGAATTTATTAGTGTATAAATTCGCTAATCTTCACTAATTACCCTTAATTAACTGTAATTAGTGTCAAAACGATGCTATCACTCACCTTTGCCACAACTAGAACCCCAAAACTGAAATATTCTCTGATTTGGCGCTGTTCCCAATCTTACACAGCAACTCCACCTCGGTTCTTGTGCTAATACCCCTTGATTCGATGTTTGCTAAGCCTAATCTTCAATTAGAAAGTGATTTTTGGGTGTTTTAGATAGATTTAGAGAGTGGAGGCCATGGCTAGGTCAAGAGGAATGAAAGTGGCGGCTGGAAAATGTCTAAAGAAATGTTTTCTAACCCTAATCAGCCCCTATATACCCCTAAACCCGAAATTTCCCTTGGGCCTAGCTGCTAATCACCCGCTTAAGCCCAATTAAGCTGTTTTTCACCATCTGAAAATTGTTTCAGCCATATCTCCCAAACGGTGAGTCCGTTTGGCTAATGTGACCACTCTACGGAAAGAGAAACCATCATCCGGAGCCAATGGAAGTGGTTTCAGGTCAAAATTCCTTTCCAGACAAAAGTTATGGCCAAAACAGTGATAACTAGGGGTAAAATGGTCATTTAAAAATCGGGAAAAATCATGAACATGGGAAATGACCCCAATAGTCGTCCCCCAAAGTTACATGACCATACGATTTCGTATGTGACAGAAATAAATATTCTACGATTCTATGATGCGTAGAATGCGGGTCGTTACATCGGCGATACCCAGATATCATGGCTGGAAAGAAGTCTGAGGAATTACGAGCTTCGCAAGAGAACGAAGCTACGAATGAAGCAATCAAAGAATGTGTGCACGAGCAGGTCGAGGAGGAGCTTTCGGATCACGATGATGTGGGGGCGATCAGGACCGAAGAGGGTACCACGACCCGACCCGAAGGGGGTGCCACGATCCGCGTCTCTGAAGGTGTTATGACTCGATCGCAGGACAACATCACCATCCCCCCATATAGTGCCCCCGCGATCCGATCTCAGGGAGCCACCACGAGCCATCAACATAAGGGTACCGCGATACGAAGTGATAATCAGACCACAACCCGACCCGGAAAGGAGGTTATGGCTCGTTCTTCTCGTGCTTGTACAACTGCTCAACCTGCCCAAGTTCTTTACGTATAAGAGAGAATGTTGATGATCAATTCGACCCTTCTGCCCCAGTTACCGAAGGGCATTTGACTCGAATACTTGAAGCATTGGACAGACAAACCGATGAACTGGCCGCTCAAAGGCAGGAGAGCTCGTTGCTGCATCAAAATACTACTGCCTTAGGCAGAAGAATTGATGATATTCAAAGGCAGGTTTCACCGCCTCCAGCTCACCCTTTCTCTCCAGAACATACGTCGTCGTCCGAAGAGCCCCAAAGGAACCAACGATGGCCCCCGTTAGAAAGGCCCGAGAACATAGAACAACTTCGATTTGGGTCACTTCCGTCTCGTGAAGAGGAGGCATTTAATCAGGGAACTAGTAACCGCAACTTAAATGAGCCTGTTCTACCACCAAGGAATGGCATGTCTCCCGCTCGTCGCGTGATTGACCGCGGCAACAAGGGAGCAAGGGAGTTCTGCTTAGGGCCCAGATTTTATAGCAGCGTGTCAAAGAAACGCTGGAGGAGGATGTCGGACAAGGAGTGCTGATCCCGAATCTACCCTGACCCATGCAGAGGTTGAAGCAATGATTAGGCAAGTCATGGTAGATAGCCGTGGATAGATAAATGAAGATTGGGGCATAGATCGCAGTCACACGCCTTTTACTGACGACATACTGGATGTTACATTCCCGAGGCGCTTCAATATGCCAACCATGAATCGCTATACGGGCAGGACTGACCCCATCCAACATTTAATGCGGTACTCCTGGTCAATGAGTGCCGCTGCAGCTACAAACGCGGTCAAATGTAAAGCGTTCCCTATATTCTTGGAAGATGTGGCGTTATTGTGGTTTATCCACCTGCCAGCACGATCAATATCCAGCTTCAGGGAATTAAGTGAGAAATTCGTAAACCAATTCCGTCTTCATGCCCAGAGGTCTAAGAATGTGATCGAGTTATCCCTCATTAAACAACGACCGGACGAAAGCGTGAGGTCGTATTTGGATCATTTTAACTTGGCTGTCACAGAAGTCAAAGATCCGCATGAGCAAACTGTGTTGATGGCCTTGATCGATGGCGTCGATAAAGATACCAAGTTTGGAAGATATCTGGCTGGTAAACCTCCCCGACTAGAGAAATATTTTATGAAAAAGCCGATATTCGCCTGCATCGGGAGGAGATATACGATAATCGAAAAAGAAAGGCTACTGATAAGGAAGATATCCAAAGCAACGTGGCCATCAAGCAAACGGGAGATAGCTCAGGAAAGGTTGAAGTTAACGTTGGGAACAAGAATCAAGACAGCGGTCGCCAATCAGGGAATAATAATAACAATAATCGGAAAAGAAATCGAGGAAATGACTCTCAGAGGAGATCCCGGTCCAGGCCGTTTGAGAACTTCACACCGTTAAATGATACATTGGAGAACATCTTCCTGGATACATATAATGTTCTCCAGTATAAAAGGCCTCCTCCGAGAGATTCTACCGAGAAAGAGCGTGAAACTAGGAAATTCTGTCTTTTTCATCAGATTCACGGTCATTCCACAAACGAATGTCGTCACTTGAGAGACGTGGTTGAAAGGCTTCTCCGAGAAGGGAAGCTTGATGAGTATAAGGTGACTCCCAGGGACAGGGGGCAAGCCGTACAAGCCCCAAACCAAAGCCAACCTACTGCTAAACCGACGGCTCAGCAAAAAGGAAAAAATATCATTATCAATACCATAATTGTTGGGCTCCACCTAACAGGGCATAGTTTCAGAGCTATGGATCAATACATAAATGCAGCTAAACAACATTTCGAAGTGGGAGAGTGTAGTAATCCCGAGGACAACGCTCCGATTAAGAAACAAAAGACGATGTCCGATGACGTCATATTTCGCGAGCGAGAGAGTATTGGAGTACACTTCCCAACTGAAGATCCGTTGGTGATCACCGTCACCATCGGCCCAGCTATAGTTCATAAAGTCTTGGTAGATAAAGGGAGTTCGGTCAATATTTTGTTCAAGAAAACGTTCGACCAAATGAAACTCGAGCCGAAGGATTTAAAGCCATGTGAAGGTTGAATACGTGGATTTAATGGGGCCTCGACCGCTCCAATAGGATACGTGGAATTATCAGTAACCCTTGGGGAAGGGGAACACCAGAGAGTGAGGATCCTCCCCTTCATGGTCCTGGATATTGAATCGCCGTACAATGCCTTCTTGGGCCGACCGGTTGTAACGACCCGCGTTCTACGCATCGCAGGATCGTAGAACATTCATTTCTTTCTCACACGAAGTTGTATGGTCATGTAAGTTTGGGAGATGACTATTGGGGTCATTTCCCATGTTCATGATTTTTCCCGATTTTTAAATGATTGTTTTGCCCCTAGCTAATACTGTTTTGGCCATAACTTTTGACTGGAAAGGAATTTTGACCTAAAACCACTTCTATTAGATTTGTTTGATGGTTCACAATTCCGTAGAGTGGTCACATTAGCTAAACGGACTTACCGTTTGGGAGATATGGCTGAAACAAGTTTCATATAGTGAAAAACAGCTTAACCGGGCCTAATTAGGGTGATTAACAAGAGGGCCCGTAACCCATTTCGGGATTAGGGTTATGAGGAGGCTGAAATCAGTTAGAGAACGATCTTATTTTCATTTTTCACCACCACTTTCATTCTTAGAACCCTAGCAATGGCCTCCAACACCCAAATCAACTTCTAATCACTTTCTAATCAAGGATTAAGCTTAGCAACATCAAATCAAGGAGAAATTGCACCAACTCAATATTAGAGCTGCTGTTAGACATCAATATTAGCCCAAATCAGCGAGGTTTTAGTTCTGAAAATCTTATTTGTGGCAAAGGTGAGTGATTTGCATAGTTTCTCACTAATTGTAGTTAATTAAGGGTAATTAGTGTTGATTAGCGAATTTATACATTAATAAATTCTGGAAAAATATTTATAAATTCTTAAATGATGTTTTAGGCCTCTGTTAGAAATTGGGTTTGATTTGGTTAAGCTTTACTAATCATGTCGTTAGTTTTTCTTAAACACGCTTAAGGAAAAATATGGGATTTTGACTATGTTTGATCTATTTTAACCTATCAAGTTATTGTTTTGGTGTTTTTGGTCACTTCTATTTGTTGCTACGACTGTTTGGAATGATTTGTGGTTGTTTAGAAAAGTTAGATTGATCGAAAACGTCGTCGAATGGCGTAAACAAGTCGCTGGAAAAATTCGTAGAAAGTTGTGCAGGGTTTCGGATCGGATCGGGTTAGGGGATCGGGTCGGATGGGAGAGCTGGTCAAGGAATTCGAACCGGACCGAAGTCTGACACAAAGGAAGTTTGGCAAGAAGGAAGGTCATTGCTTAGAGTTGGAGTTGGACAGAGGATCGGATCAGAGCTAGGGAGTGGGATCAGATCGGAGCAGACAAGCGAGCTGGATCGGATCGGAGCAGGCAAGCTGGAGCAGGAGGGACTAGCCGAACCGAATGGAGCATGACACTCGAGCCGAACCGAATGGAGTGCGACACCCGAACCGAACCGAATGGGAAGCCTGGAGATGATTTATCTGAACCGAACCGACTGAAGCAGATTGGACCAAACCGAATTGAACTTCCATCTCTTCCACGCAACGACTTCTTTTGAAGACCAACTCCAATTCGACCAAAACCCGAGATGCAAAGGAAGTCCGAATGAGGAGCTTTGACTCAGGATCCAGTTGAGAACCAATAAATGAGCTTCATGATTGGGCTTTGCTGCGGGATGTGTGCTAAGGGGTTGTCGATATCTGTAACTTTGAATCACTATGTGTAGGGAGTACGTGAACGGATTTAGGGCCACAGTGGCCTAGGTACGACTAAAGGGCTATAGACCAATGAAGTGGGGTCATTTGTAAAGATTGGTCATGACTCCGTGAGGTAAGCTTGGTAGTAACAGTAGTTGTACAAGTCGAACTTCGTCACTACTTCGATGGGTCTAGTGATTGACAGTGGTGGGCATCGTATGATTTATGCACTGAGTGAGAGATGTGAGGATGGTTGTTATGGTTGATTTGTTTGCCATCATTATGACACGCACACCCCCACCCCCGTTATCTTTACACCATTTGTTCAATGGCACCGTAGAGTATTGTACGGTATGTAGTGCTAACTCTTTGGTTGCAGGTCCAGGTTCAGGTATGGTTTAATATACCTGTTATTGTTTTGTTTAGCTGCTTATCGCTCATACCATACTTTTTTGTCTAACCCAGAGTTTTATGTCTCTTCTTATTACTCTGGGTGCTCTCACGAGCAGACTAGAGACAGGTTAGCTAGTGATGCACGAGTAACTGATGCGGAGGCGAGCAGGAGGCTTCCACGTATGATATATATAGATATTCTCCCTGTGTCGTTGGTGGTCACTACTTGGGCATTAGTAGTGTACCTTCCTTATCTTGCTTTTACCTTTAGAGACAGTTTGAAAGTTGTAATAATGATGATGTGGAACATAAGCTGTATTTGGATTTTCCGCTGCTATGATAGTTTGTTTCAGCTTATGCACTGTCTCACCTGTTTTATGTCAAGTATATGTTATGATTATATTTTATTCCATGCGCTATGAGACATTCTACAGGTTTCTTTGTTAGTTCCTTCATCTTCTTTCCTTTCTTTGGCGACCGTTCCATGCTAGTTAGGCATGTGTACAGCGCACTATCGGAGGAAATGTCGACTGATGTGGGGCGGGTCATTACATTTGGTATCAGAGCTCTAGGTTGCGTAGTTAACCTAGGAAAAGACACTAGGGAGAGATAGTACGTATATGAGAGTGCGTATTTGTGGTTACTTTGGTTTTCAAAAGCTATATATATACCATTAGTATGGTTAAGGATGAAGTCGCACTGCACTAGCACCACTATGGAAATGGTTAATCGTTTTCTCCTTACAGATTGAACAATGAGCCGATACATAAGAGGTACTAGTAGAGGAGCCAATAATGGGAATGCTGCTGACATGAGGACGATGTTTACTGACCTCACGAGAGAGATGCTTAGGGATGTGCAGAGGGCAGCTCCCAATGCTGGTAATGGTGGTGGTCCAAAGGCGCCTAGGGCCGATTTCGCCAAGCTGAACAAGGATTATACTAGTCTTGGTGGGAAGCCGTTCCACAGAACGGAGTCGGCCACAGATGTTCAGGATTGGTTGGATAGCTGTGAGCGTATCTTCGAAAATTTGGGTATCGAGGATGTGATGAAGAGAAGGCTAGCATCCCGTCAGTTGCAAGGATGAGCAATGAATTGGTGGAATGCTATAAAGGCAGCTGCTCCCGAGGATCAGATTACTTGGGAGCAGTGTAAGGCTCACTTTAATGAGAAGTTCATTCCAACTCTCAGAAATCAGTGTTGTTTAAGAAATTTTTGGAGCTCAAGCAAAATGGCAGAGCTGTCTCGGAGTATATTGCTGAATTCGACACTTTGTCGAAATATGGGTTATCTCTTATTGATACTGCCGAGAAGAAGAACGAGAAGTTCATAACTGGTTTGGATCAGTACTTGGGGGAAAGGCTCATTAACCACATCGATGAGACGTTTGAATCGATTGTGGGGAAAACACTGAGGTCAGAAAGTCTTTACCCTAAGTCAAAGACTGAGGTTGCATCTGCAGAGGAGCCAAAACCACAAGTAAGTGGTGGAGACATGAGTAGTTCTCAGAATAAGAGGAAGCAGAACCAGAATAAGGATGGCCAGAAAAAGAATAAGAAAGAGGTTGAGTGCTTCAGCTGTGGTAAGAAGGGCCATTATGCTAGTAATTGTCGGGCCAAGCCAACAGATAGGAAGTGCTTCAACTGTGGCCAAGTGGGACATCACAAGGACGAGTGTCCGCAACCCCCTAAAGAAAAGCAGATGGTGAAAGCATATGCCCTTAATGCTATTCCTTCTTCGTCGAATGCCCCAACCGCGGCGGAGAAGGGAAAGAATATCATCGTTCAAGGTATGTTTTCTGTTTATGATGTTCCTGTTAGAGTTTTGTTTGATACCGGGACTTCCAGTTCTTTCATATCTAGTGACCTGGTAGATAGGTTGGGATTGGAGCCCGAGATTGTCGATAGACCTTTAGTAGTGACGAACACGGTTGGTGGTTCAACTAACCTTAGCATGATTTGTCGTAATGTGGTCTTATCGAGCCATGGATGCATGTTTATTTGTGATTGCTTTGTTTTGGGATTTACTGGGTTTGGCATTATTTTGGGAGTCGATTGGCTCCAAAGATACGGGGTGGTGGTAAACTATGAGGGCTTTTTGGTGACAGCTAGAGCGGTTGATGGGCGGAAGGTAGTGTTTGGTGGTCTACCCGGTGATGGGGTAATGGCTAATTTTCTAAATTCCCTCGACATCCCGCATAGTGAGTTGTCAGGTTTGCCCGTGGTTGGCCAGTATCTGGACGTTTTCGAGGAAGTGACCGGGCTTCCTCCACACCGAAAGATTAAGTTCCGTATTGATTTAGTGAAAGATGGCAGACCTATAGTGATGCCACTCCATCGTATGGCATCAAGGAAGCAGCGAGAGCTCGGGGTGCAAGTCAGCGATCTTTTGAAGAAGGGATTTATCAGAAGGAGTGTTTTTGAATGGGGAGCACCAGTTGCGTTTGCTACCAAGGCGGATGGTTCCCTTCGTTTGTGTGTAGACTACTGCGAGTTGAATAAAGTGACGAGGAAGACTAAGTATCCTCTACCGCGGATATATGATTTGTTTGATCAGTTGAGTGGCGCGAGAGTATTCTCTCAGTTGGATCTCGCAACAGGTTTTCATCAACTTAGAGTGGAAGCTGGGAGTATAGCTAAAACGGCATTCCGGACGCCGTCTGGGTTTTATGAGTGGTTGGTCATGCCATTCGGGCTGACCAATGCCCCAGCATATTTTGTGGATCTTATGAATAGGGTATTTAGAGATCAGTTGAATAAGTTTGCCCTTGTGTTCGTGGATGATATTTTGGTCTACTCGAGGACAGAGGAAGAACATAAGGAACATTTAAGAATAGTGATGGAGGTGTTGAGAAAACACCAATTGAAGGCAAAGTTTTCTAAGTGTCACTTCTGGAGGAGGGAAGTGTGATTCTTGGGCCATGTTGTTTCAGAGAATGGTATTGCCGTGGATCCTACGAAGGTGGCTACGGTACAAGATTGGTCTATGCCCAAGAATCCAACAGACATAAGAAGTTTCTTGGGATAAGCTGGATATTATCGTAAGTTTATCCAAGACTTCTCCAAGATAGCAGCACCATTGACTCAGTTGACTAAGAAGAATCAAGCTTTCGTCTGGGACGAAAAGTGCGAGAATGCATTTAAGAGCCTAAAGGAAAAGTTGACATGTGCACCAGTGTTAGTCATTCCCAAGGGGAATGAAGAGATGACAGTATATATGGATGCATGTGGCACAGGACTAGGTGCTGTATTGATGCAAGGAGGTAGGGTTGTAGCTTATGCAAGTCGGCAACTGAAACCGCATGAGAGAAGATACCCTACCCATGATTTGGAATTAGCAGCGATCGTATTCGCATTGAAGATGTGGAGAAACTATCTCTTGGGAGAAAGGTTCGAGTTGTTTACCGATCATAAATCATTAAAGTATCTTTTCTCTCAAAAGGATCTAAATCTCCGACAACAAAGATGGTTAGAATTCTTAGCTTCCTATGATTTCGACATCGCATATACACCAGGAAAGGGCATTGCGGTGGCTGATGCATTGAGTGACATGCCAGTTTAGGGGCCATGTTCCTAGAATGGAAGCAACTGGAGTACATCGCTGGGTATGATTTCAGACCAAGGTGCGAATTGGATCCAGAAATATTAGCAAGTTCGACGATCAGGCCCACTTTGATTGAGTGGATTGGTTCCAGTCAGATGAACGATCCTAACCTATTTGAAATCATCTCCAAGCTAGAAATGGGTATCGACGGAGAGACGAACAAGTATGGGCTTGATCGAGATGGATAGCTTAGAAAGAATAGAAGACTAGTTGTACCCAATGTCAATGGATTGAGAGATGAAGTGCTTAGAGAATGTCATCACTCAAAATTGATTATACATCCTGGTGGTAACAAAATGTATCGAGACATGAAGCGGACCTACTACTGGGAAGGGATGAAAAGAGACATTGGAACTTTATATCCAAATGCATGAATTGCCAGCTAGTTAAAGCTGAGGAAAAGAAGCCTAGTGGTTTGTTACAACCATTAGAAAATCTAGAATGGAAATGGGAACAAGTGCCAATGGATTTCATTGATGGGTTACCAAGGACTAGATCGGGCCATGAAAGCATTTGGGTGATTGTGGACCGATTGACTAAGAGTGCAAGGTTTATACCCGTCAAATCGAACAGGACGGCAGCTAAGTTAGCAGAACTATATATAAAGTGGGTAGTGAGATTTCATGGAATACCCAAGGGCATTATGAGTGACCGAGATCCGTTGTTCACTAGTGGATTTTGGAAGAGCTTAAAAGAGGCGTTAGGATCAGAATTACATCTCAGTACCGCATATCATCCTAAAACCGACGGACAGACAGAGAGGGTGAACCAGGTGTTAGAGGATCTCTTGAGAGCCTGTGTATTGGATTTTGGTGGATCATGGGATGACCATTTGCATCTAGTAGAGTTTGCATATAACAATAGTTATCAATCCAGTATTGGTATGACTCCGTTTGAAGCTTTGTACGGGAGACCGTGCAACTCACCGTCGTGTTGGTTAGAAACTGGTGAGAAGTTTGTGCTTGGACCCGATGTGATAAGAGAAATTTCAGCTAAGATTAAGATTATCCAACAGCGAATGAAGGCTGCCCAAGATAGGAAGAAGAGTTATGCTGATAAGAGGAGAAGGGAATTAAAGTTCTCCATTGGCGACTTGGTGTTTGTCAAGATTTCTCCGTTGAAGAGCGTGATACGATTTGGCAAGAGAGGCAAGTTGGCACCAAGATTTGTTGGTCCATTCCCAGTTCTTGAACAAATTGGGAATTTGGCATACAAAGTTTAGTTACCAGACAAGATGGTCGGAGTTCACAACCTATTTCATGTTTCCCAGTTAAGGAAATTCGTACACGACCCAGATGTGACTATTTCACCTGATCAGTTGGATGATGTCGAAGTTGAACCCGAGGCGGTTGGGAACCGCAGGCCTATGCGTATAGTTGGGAACAGTGCGAAGTAGCTTCGAAGGAAGGCGGTGAAATTAGTCAAAATTCAGTGGGGCAAGAATGACGATGACTGTACTTGGGAGACAGAGGAGAGCATTAGGAAGACGTGTCCAGAACTCTTCGCCTGGTAAGATTTCAGTCTTGATTTAGTCTTTCCGCATGCTAGGATAGGTTGTTTTGTTTGTTTTGCATGTGTGATTGTTATATATATGATTGGTAGGCATGTGGAATCCTTTTTATGTTTTGGGTTAAGGAATTTCGGGAACGAAATTTCTTAAGGGGGAAGAATGTAACGACCCGCATTCTACGCATCGCAGGATCGTAGAATATTCATTTCTTTCTCACACGAAGTCGTATGGTCATGTAACTTTAGGAGATGATAATTGGGGTCATTTCCCATGTTCATGATTTTTCCCGATTTTTAAATGACCGTTTTGCCCCTAGCTAATACTGTTTTGGCCATAACTTTTGACTGGAAAGGAATTTTGACCTGAAATCACTTCCATTAGATTTGTGTGATGGTTTACAATTCCGTAGAGTGGTCACATTAGCTAAACGGACTTACCGTTTGGGAGATATGGCTGAAACAAGTTTCAGATAGTGAAAAATAGCTTAACCGGGCCCAATTAGGGTGATTAACAAGAGGGCTCGTAACCCATTTCGGGATTAGGGTTATGAGGAGACTGAAATCAGTTAGAGAACGATCTTATTATCATTTTTCTGCTGCCCCTTTCATTCTTAGAACCCTAGCAATGGCCTCCAACACCCAAATCAACTTCTAATCACTTTCTAATCAAGGATTAAGCTTAGCAACATCAAATCAAGGAGAAATAGCAACAAATCAGTGTTAGAGCTGCTGTTAAACATCAGTATTAGCCCAAATCAGCGAGGTTTTAGTTCTGAAAATCTTGTTTGTGTCCAAGGTGTGTGATTTGCATAGTTTCTCACTAATTGTAGTTAATTAAGGGTAATTAGTATTGATTAGCGAATTTATAAATTAATAAATTCTGGAAAAATATTTATAAATTCTTAAATGATGTTTTAGGCCTCTGTTAGAAATTGGGTTTGATTTGGTTAAGCTTTACTAATCATGTCATTAGTTTTGCTTAAACATGCTTAAGGAAAAATATGGGATTTTGGTTATTTTAACCTATCAAGTTATTGTTTTGGTGTTTGTGGTCACTTCTTTTTGTTGCTATGACTATTTGGAATGATTTGTGGTTGTTTAGAAAAGTTAGATTGGTCGAAAACGTCGTCGAATGGCGTAAACAAGTCGCTGGAAAAAGTCATAGAAAGTTGTGCAGGGTTTCAGATCGGATCAGTTTAGGGGCTCGGGTCGGATAGGAGAGCTGGGCAAGGAATCCGAACCAGACTGAAGTCTGGCATAAAGGAAGTTTGGCAAGAAGGAAGGCCATTGCTTAGAGTTGGAGTTGGACAGAGGATCGGATCAGAGCTAGGGAGCAGGGCCGGATTGGAGCAGGCAAGCTGGAGCAGGAGGGACTAACCGAACCGAATGGAGCATGACACCCGAACCGAACCGAATGGAGCGTGGCACCCGAACCGAACCGAATGGGAAGCCTGGAGATGATTTATCCGAACCGAACCGACTGAAGCAGATTGGACCAAACCGAATTGGACTTCAATCTCTTCCACGCAACGACTTCTTTTGAAGACCAACTCCAATTCGACCAAAACCCGAGATGCAAAGGAAGTCCAAACGAGGAGCTTTGACTCAGGATCCAGTTGGGAACCAATGAATGGGCTTCATGATTGGGCTTTGCTGCGGGACGTGTGCTAAGGGGTTGTCGATGTCTGTAACTTTGAATCACTATGTGTAGGGAGTACGTGAACGGATTCAGGGCCACAGTGGCCTAGGTACGACTAAAGGGCTATAGACCAATGAAGTGGGGTCATTTGTAAATATTGGTCATGACTCCATGAGGTAAGCTTGGTAGTAGCAGTAGTTGTACAAGTCGAACTCTGTCACTACTTCGATGGGTCTAGTGATTGACAGTGGTGGGCATCGTATGCTTTATGCACTGAGTGAGAGATGTGAAGATGGTTGTTATGGTTGATTTGTTTGCCATCATTATGACACACACACACCCCCACCTCCATTATCTTTACACCATTTGTTCAATGGCACCTTAAAGTATTGTACGGTATGTAGTGCTAACTCTTTGGTTGAAGGTCCAGGTTCAGGTATGGTTTAATATACCTGTTATTGTTCTGTTTAGCTGCTTATCGCTCATACCAGACTTTTTGTCTGACCCAGAGTTTTATGTCTCTTCTTATTACTCTAGGTGCTCTCACGAGCAGACTAGAGACAGGTTAGCTGGTGATGCACTAGTAGCTGATCCAGAGGCGAGCAGGAGGCTTCCACGTATGATATATATAGATATTCTCCCTGTGTCATTGGTGGTCACTACTTGGGCATTAGTAGTGTACCTTCCTTATCTTGCTTTTACCTTTAGAGACAGTTTGAAAGTTGTAATAATGATGATGTGGAACATAAGCCGTATTTGGATTTTCCGCTGCTATGATAGTTTGTTTCAGCTTATGCACTGTCTCACCTGTTTTATGTTAAGTATATGTTATGATTATATTTTATTCCATGCACTGTGAGACATTCTACAGGTTTCTTCGTTAGTTCCTTCATCTTCTTTCTTTTCTTTGGCGACCGTTCCGTGCTAGTTAGGCAAGTGTACAACGCACTATCGGAGGAAATGTCGACTGGTGCGGGGCGGGTCCTTACACCGGCCCTAGCCAAATTCAGGGCCTGTATTGCACCCTGGTGCTTATTGTTGAAATTCCCAACGGATTCCGGTGTGGGTATTGTTAGAGGAGATCAAGTTGTTGCACGAGCATGCCACATTGCAGAGTTAAAACTGCTCCGCAAAGGAAGAGATATAGAAGTGAAAGGTGGTTCCTCCCCTCCAGGGGAGGAATCATCATAGCAACTAAAGGAAGTACCTTTGGGAGGGTCGCCTAGAGAGTTGCCCGAGGACATAGATCCCAGAGAGGATGAAGAGCCTGGGGACAGAATGAAGACTCCCAATGAAGCAACTGTGGATGTACCAATCGATGATAGTGACCCAGAGAAGGTCGTGAATATTGGATCCCAGTTGGATCCCGTTCGAGCCAAGGAATTAACGAATTTTCTGAAAACTAACTTGGATGTATTTGCCTGGACCCATGCAGACATGTGTGGGATATCTCCCTCGATTATGAGTCATTCGCTAAGCATTAACCCGAAACATCCTCCTATCAAGCAGAAAAGGCGAATGTTGGGTCCAGAAAGGTCTGCCGCATTAAAAGAAGAAGTTGTGAAATTAAAGAGTAATGGATTTATTAAAGATTCGATGTACCCTGACTGTCAAATCTGGTTTTGGTAAAAAAGCCAATGGAAAGTAGCGAACGTGCATCGATTTCTCTGATCTAAACAAGGCTTGTCTGAAGGATAGCTTCCCGTTGCCTAGAATCGATCAGTTAGTAGATTCAACTACAGGTCATGAACTCCTTTCTTTTATGGATGCCTATTCGGGGTATAATCAGATCCCCATGCATGTCCCAGACCAGGAGCATAACGGCTTCATTACAGATTTGGGATTATATTGCTATGTGGTGATGCCTTTCGGTCTGAAAAATGCCGGCGCTACATATCAACGGTTCGTGAATAGGATGTTCTACAACCAGATTGGGAAAACGATGGAGTTATACGTCGACGATATATTGGTAAAGTCTAGACAGTCGTCCGATCATACCAACGATTTGGCAGAGATGTTTCAAATTCTCCGAAAATATAGGATGAAATTGAATCCTTTGAAATGCTCATTTGGGGTAGCATCTGGAAAATTCCTGGGGTTTATTGTAAGCTCGCGTGGAATTGAGATTAATCCAGACTAAATTACAGCAATCCGAAATATCCAAGAACCAAAGCAGATTAAAGATGTGCAAAGCCTTGCTGGAAAAGTGGCAGCGTTAAGCAGATTTATCTCAAAAGCTACAGATAAATGCATCCCGTTTTTCGAACTAATAAAGCGAGGCAAGCGCAACTTTAAATGGACTTCTGATTGTATAGAAGCTTTCCAAAATCTGTTGAATCATCTAGAGAGACCCCGATACTGTCTAAGCCTGTGGATCACGAGGATTTATTCGTATACTTGGCAGTGTCATCCCACGCAATCAGTTCGACTTTGGTAAGAGAAGAGGATAAGGTGCAAAGACCGGTGTACTATGTGAGCAAGAAATTCGCAGCCGTAGAACGAAATTACCCAAAGATAGAAAAGCTCGCGTACAGTTTGCTGATCGCATCTAGGAAGCTTCGTTACTACTTCCTGGCTCATCCCATTACTGTTTATACTGATCACCCTCTTAAACAAGTCCTATAAAGGTCAGAAGCATCAGGAAGATTTCTCAAATGGAACATTGAGCTGAGTCAATTTGACTTGAACTTCCATCCTCAGAGGTCGATAAGAGGGTAGACACTTGCAGACTTTATAGCAGAATTTACCATCCCAGAAGATGATGCGGTAACCGAGGAAGACGATCCGCCAAAGCTACTCCTTGACCCTAATGCCTGGAAACTATATACCGATGGAGCTAAAAATGGCAGACGATCAGGTGTCAGAGTGGTTCTTCAAACTCCAGAGAAACGGATAATATATTACGCTCTTAGATTGGAGTTCCACGCAACCGATAATGATTCCGAGTATGAAGCTCTAATTGTCGGGTTGAAGCTTGCAAAGGAACTAGGGATAACAAAGCTAGACATCTTTTGTGACTCCAATTTGGTCGTGAACCAAGTCAATGAAAAGTTTCAGGCTAAGAGTCCAAGGCTGATATCATACCTGGAAAAAGTAAGGACGTTGCTAGATGGTTTGATCACCGTAGTATATCTCACATTCCTCGAGCGAAGAATCAAAGAGAGGATAAGTTAGCAAAGATGGCTAGTTCCGATAATCCAGAACATACGGAGCTAGTCCCGACTGAAGTATTATAGTTCCCTAGTGTGGATCAGATGGAAGTTGATCTGGTACTGGAGATTGAACCTGAAAGGGAGTCATGGATGACCCCCCTAAAGAATTTCTTGATGAATGGAATGCTCCCAAGTAAGAAAAGCGAGAGGCGCGCAGTTATACGGAAGGCTTCCCAATATGTGTTGCAAGGCGAAGTCCTGTACATGCAAGGTTTCTCGATGCCTCTCCTCCGGTGCATTGCCCATGACGACATCATGCGTGTGCTGAAGGAAGTCCATGAAGGTGAGTGTAGCAACCACACGAGAGGACAAACATTAGCAAAGAAGATATTGCGATATGGCTATTTCTGGCCCACTATAAACAAGGATGCAGCCAAGTATGCACGACGTTGTGATGCTTGCCAGAAGTTCTCCAAAATCCCTTGGGCGCCACCTAACCAGTTGAAGACAATGACAAGCCCGTGGCCTTTTGCTATGTGGGGAATTGGCATTATTGGGAGCCTCCCCATAGCAAAGGGCGGAGCAAAGTTCGCTATTGTGGCCGTGGATTATTTTACTAAATGGGTAGAAGCAGAGCCTTTGACCACGACCACGACCAAACGAGTGATCACCTTTATCGTTAAAAACATTATCTGTCAGTTTGGGATTCCAAAAGTCCTCATAACCGATAATGGGACCCAATTCGACAGCACAGAGTTTCAAGATTTCTGTCGGAAGTATCACATCGAGAAAAGATTTACCTCTGTGGCACATCCGCAATCGAACGGACAGGTTGAAGCGGCAAATAAGGTGATCAAATCCATTCTAAAGAAAAGATTGAAGAAGGCCAAAGCTATGTGGGTCGATGAATTGCCCCTGGCACTATGGGCCTATAGAACAACGTACAAGTCGGCGACGGGTCACACCTCATTTTCCCTTGCTTTCGGAGCTGAATCAGTTATTCCGGTCGAGTTAGAAGTACCATCCCATCGTACCATTTATTACGACCCAATGACCAACAATGAGTTGCTCCTTGAATCCTTGGTATGATTGAGGAAAAAAGGGACGAAGCCGACTTACGTGCCTTGAGGTACAAACAATAAATAGCTCGGTACTACAACAAAAGGGTCTGAGCTCGGACATTCGAACCCGGAGACTTGGTTCTGAAACGTGTCTTTCCGCCCCCGGTACATATGGGCCTGAAATTGGAAGGACTGTACTCCATTTTACGGAGGCTTGATAATGGAACCTTCAAGCCAGCGACTGTAGATGGAGATGAAATCCCCAGAGTGTGGAATGCCCAGCATTTGCGGCTTTACCTGACATAAAAAGTGTCAGTTTTATTCTTTTGTTTTTTAGAACCATGTAAAAAGGCTCGACTTGCCTAGAACAGTCTGGTTATTTGAACAAAAGATTATAAAGTGGACGTAGGTCATGATTCGACCGAACCACTATAAAAATGTTGTGTGTCATTTACCTTTACTGCACCATTTCTTATCTATTCTTTTATTTTGATCAATATATATACTGTTACCATTTCGGGAATTGTTTTAAATTTATACAGTAATCTCAAAATAGCTAATTCTAAACGACGTTCAGCAGATTGGAAAGTTCACGATAATTAAAGCCCCAAAAGGTGCAGCGAGGTAAATCGCACTACAACTTGCACTCTAACTCCCGAGATCAGGGAGAGAGTACAAAGGACGCGAAGATAACGTCCCCAAGGCGTGAAGGTGCAACATGATAAATCCGCCTTGACAACACTCTAACCCGCTGAAGGATCGGGAGAGTATAAAGGCGCTAGAGACTTAGCACCCCCAGAATTTCTGCCCCGCTGAAGGATTGATGAGCAGACCAAAAATCGAGCTCGAACTCTACCCCGCTAAAGGATCGGGAGAGTATAAAGGCGCTAGTGACTTAGTGCCACACAAACTCTAACCCGCCGAAGGATCGGGAGAGTATAAAAGCGCTAGAGACTTAGCGCCGCAAGAATCATTACCCCATGGAAAGATCGGGGCAATATGAATATAATTTTAATCGATCGCCAACAAGCCCTGGCCAGACACTATAATGACGATCAATTAGGAATATATACGTGCGTCACTACACGTTTACTTAGCACATGTATTCCCCGATGATTGTTTTCGTTATGATTAATGATCGTTACTTATAACTTTAACATTTAACTATGAAAGTTTCAGTTATGATTATTTAAACTCTGCTAACATGATGAATTTGCAGGAACACAATGATGCAAAAGAAGTAGGTCCTTATTTGCTGGAAACAGATTTTAAAAAAACGAGAAACTAAACAAAAGGTGAGGGCCAATCTCACGAATACATCTTTTGGCCAAAAGAAATCCTAAAACTAAAACATGAGCCAATAGCTGCATTCAATTTGCGCTTGAGAGATGGCTTTGATTTCTTGTCCTTCTTCTGTTTCTCTAACTCCTCTTTATCAGTACCGGAGCGGTCGCCTTTCTTCCTCTTCCTCTTGTCGACAAGAGGCTCTGGAGAAGGACTGGAAGGTTCGGAGGCAAGCTGTGAAGTTATCGATCTAGAAGAGAATCTTATAACCAACCCAGTCTTGGGGTCGATTTCAGAAATAGGGGTCACAAACACAGGATTCTGTTCCTCCCTCTTAAGAGCCAACTGCTTCTCCTTCCTAGCTTGTATGCCAGCCAAGGTTTCGCTATCATCACCCTTGGTCTCATCAATGATTTCTACCTCCTCTTCCTCATCTCTATGACCTCCGTTTGTGTCATGCAGAGCAGCAATGATCTCGGCGTCTGCAGGAGCGCCAGTGCCAGACTCCACGGGTGCTACTGTAACTCTATCACTTGTTGAGCCCCCGGTTTTCTTTGAGACCTCGGAAGCTTCGATATCAGAACCCGAGGGAATCTCAACCTTCTCAGCCTCTGCCTTCTCCTCTGCACCCTTTTCAACCACTTTGGTACCTACACCGTTAGAAGCAAAGGTTAGCGAATCGGGAGGAGATGTGGCCATGTCAGTTGTCTGTCCCATGAGACAATGACAAGTTACGATTGCTTTAATGAAATGTGGAGAAAATGTGGAGATACCTTCGGCCGACTCATCTCCCAGATTTGTACTGGTGGTCCCGACAATCAGAGAAGTAGGTGCCAAGGGGATCAATGGATCATCGGGGTTATATCCCTCAACTTCAGAGTTTTTGGGCTCTACCACCGAGCTCGAGCTCTCGCCAACTTTATCCTTACCCTTGAGCCTGCTCTTCTCCCTCTCCATTTCCTTGTGGATAAGGCGTCTACCTTCCTCCAAAGCCTCAGGCTCTTCACCTCTGAGAAAAGTTTGCATCAGCTGGCGTTCGTCAATCTCCTCAACCCCCTGTCGCCGCTTCTCGCCCTCAACAATTGCGTCACATACATTGGCCAAGGTAACATGGTAGTCTGGAATCCAAGAGATGTCTCTATGCTTGATAACTTGACCACAGAAATCGAACAACAATTCCTCAAAACTATCTATATCCTTCTCTCTTTCGGCAAGCTTATCGGCCGCAGTAGCTGCTGACTCAAGAGCGCTATTGGCATTGCTTTCGGCGAGAGCTGCACGCTCCTCATCTTGAGCAAGTTGGTCATTTAGAACCACCTTCTCCGTCTTGGCGAGAGCAAGGTCACCTTTTAAGTTCGCCCTCTCTTTCTCCCAAGCCTCTTTCTCCGCAGAAAAGCGATCCTGTACTGTCTTCAGTTCGGTGTTAACCGCCCTGAGATCTTCTACTTCCTTCTTCAGGGCTACCCGCTCCTGCCTATTTAAGTCAAGCTCGTTGCGAAAACGCTCCCTAGCACTCTCCAACTCGAACCTGTAGTTTTCTGCAACTCGCCGAGCCAAATCCAGTTGGGCATGTGCATCCTCTAGCTCTTTTTTCATTTTGCACCTAGCCCTAGCATCATTATCAATCTTTACTCTGGCCCTGGCTGCGTCCGTCTCCATCAGGCGGATGATAGTAGAGAGTATGGCAACATGCTTTTTCATTACCCCGTATTGTTTGGCTACATGGCATACATACCCTATCACCTCTGTGTCCCAATCTTCGAGGACCGGTTCAAGATCTGGGACGAACACCATCCTCTCAAAGTAAATGTCAGGAAACTGCTTTCGTGAGTGCTCTAGCCTGGCCATAATCTCAGAATTGGGGGCAACAACCTTTGTGGCAGTAGTATCCAAGCCACGCCCACTAGAGGAAGTGGGAACTGTCTTCCCCTTCTCTATAATCCTGCCCTCATCTTTGTTCTTGTCCTCTGGCTCGGGGTGTTTTCTGGAAGATTGGGCGTGAGAAGGAGTGCTTTTCGGATGGGTTAAATCTCTAGGAAGTTGCTTTCCCCCAACCGGTGGCAATGGACGACTATGTGGCTTTCCATAACCTTGCTTCGGTGGAGATCGAGGCCGTGCAGAATAAGATTGATGAGAATCCCGGGGCCGGAGACTATCCCTTCCCCGACTATCGCTACAAGTGTGCTCAGGATCTGGAAGGAGGCTTGGTGTGCCCTCGTGAAGGGAACGGTAAGAATAAGACCGTTTGCAAGACATTTTTCCTGCAAAGAAAACAAGTACGTGTTAGAACTATGAACCACAGTAGCAAAAGAGTGTTATGATAGAGGGGGCATGTGTTTTGTGCATGCCGTGAAATACCTTTTTTGAAACGGACCAGGGCCCGAAGTTAGGCTCGTTTGGGTGACTTCTTTTTCTCCAACTGGGGCACCCGTCTCTTCGGAGAGGGGAAAAATTGGTTCCCCTCCAAAATATTCTTGAGTATAGATATCATCTGGCAAAGGAATTTTGTTTAATTCCCTGAGAATCTGTTCCTCCGTCAATTCATCTTGGGCGACAGACTCAATTGGCGATGAAGTTCTTAAGGGAGATTGCCCTTCGGAGGTTGGAACCTCCTTTGGTTCATCAGCTCGTCCCTCATCTCCTTTATACACGTTTAAGTCTTCGTCATCCTGATTAATCATCGACGAAGGACTCTCGCGAAGAGTAGTCATCTCTACAACTTGAGAAGTTCCTTCTCCTTTAGCCGGGGGTATGTATTTGTAAGGTTTACCGCCCGCTCCAAGTCCGAACCTTATGTATAAGAAATGGTGTTTATGAAGGTTTTCATCAGTGATACATTTCTTAATTCTTAAAAAATCTGAGTTACTATTGAGGAAGCGGGACATTCGATCTTCATATATTGATCCTTCTGTTCTCTCAAAGTTGTGATCTGTGTGGAACAAAATGATTTGTTAGCATTGAAATTATGGATTCGAATTAAACATGGAAATGTTGGGAACATACTCGCTTGTAGCCACCTCCTCGCACATCCGGTCTGGTGTTTTATATAGAACCAGTCAAACTTAACATCCCCTATATTACTATAACCGTCTGTCACAACTTTTCTATTAGCGACCGATTCAAAGAAAGAGAAATTGGGAGCGCCTGCGGAACGATGTTTGAAATGGTAATAGAATTTCAAATCTTTAAGAGTAAGTTCGGTTTGCAGAATCTTCATATAAGCAACGTACAGAGTATACAAAGCCGCATAAGCATTCGGGTGGAGTTGCATAGGGGCAATGTGAAGCTGGCTCAAGAGACCAATGACAAGCGGAGGAAAATGGGGAATGACCCCTACCCAGCACATGAGTTGACTAATAGTCATGTACCCCTCTGGGGCAGAATGAGGTCCTTCTTTGTTTTCTGGAACTTTCACGTCGTCCTAGGGAATTCCATGTCTCAGACATATCTTCTTAAGTTTTATGTCGTCTAGCTTAGAAGGCAAATAATCAGTGAACTTCTCTATTTCCTTAGCACCCGGCATCTCATCAGGAGCTCGATCATCCTCATCTTCAAGGGACGTGCTCTCGGAAGTTGCCGATTATATATCAGTGCTTGTCTCGTAATCAGGATCAGATTTTTCCTCACTTGAACCTGAGGGAAGTACATCAGGGTTGTGGTACATTAATGTCTCTGATTCAGTACTTTCACTTGATGATTCAGTCGCTTGTCTATCAGACATCGCTGTTTTGGCAAGCAAAGAAAGATTAGAAAAATAATTACCCTCGGACCCCGTGTATGTGCAAGTGCTTGTGTGTGCAAGTGTGTATGATACAGGAAAATAAAGTCATGAAGAAAACTGGATAAGCGTAATCAATGTGCTGTTAAGTCATGTTGTCAAATCAGTCCAAGAAGTCCGTCTCGGAGGCTCTAACCTAACTGTTCAATGAACTGTAATTATGATGTATTGATTAAAGTCTATATGTATTTGGGATTGTCAACCGGGTCGGTTCGTTGGGGAAAATGAAGCTCAGATCGTGATAAAAGCAATGATAAGTGGAGTCGGATCGGCCCAAGGGGATCGGATCGTTGAACTAGATCCTGGGAACAATAACGAGACGTCGTCTCGCGAGGGAAGATCCCGACCTGTCCCCCCTTGTATCTCCACGAGCCCACACTCCTCGATTCGATCCGTTGTCCAAGACTGCTCTTCTACTCCCTTTTTTTGCTTTCGCCACTACCGCGACCCGAGTCGAAGCCCTATCCACGAATCAACCTGACACCTTCCTCCTTCTTCCTCCTCCATCCTCTTCTCCATTAATGAACTCGAGCAGTTGAACCCAACACAACCGTTGCTCTCAAAGTCACAAGTTTTACAAATTTCCGCCGTCCTTGCTTTTCAAGCCAATAAAAATTCGAGAGAAATAAGAATAATATCATTTGATTACCTTTCAAAGGTTAGGAGACGAATGGATTTTGAAAACTGAAATTAGGGTTTCAAGATGATGGGCGGCGGCGACAGGAAGAAGGAGAAGGGGAAAGGAAGGAGGAAACCCGGTTTATATAGGCAAAACCTGCGACCCTTAGTATTCCCCTTTTTGTCCTATTTAGACCGAGAAAACCGATGGGCCACGAACCAAAGCCCAACGCGCTTCGTGGAGAAGCCCATCGCGCTTCGTGGGAAAGCCCAAACGATCACCGAACCAAAACAAGCGCCTCTCCCCACGGACCGTAGGGAGTTTAGGCGATCCGACCCGATAGACAATTGTCAAAAATGAAGACCCAGAAATGCCTGTGAAAACTCAAAAGTTTACCTGGCAATTTGACAATGAAGTCCCTGAAAACTCCAGAGATGAGAATTAACCAATGAACAAAAAAATGGCTGAAGATTTAACTGAGTATGTATACTTATCAAGAGGCACGACTTTTTGGAAGCTGTACGATGTTCCAGACGGACACGGCCTTTTGATTTACATCACTTCATGAAAAGGTAATTTGGAAATTTCGAAGCACGTTCCATCCTTGATTAAACGTACTTCAAGGGGGCAAAATGTTGGCTAGTTTTTGGACCAAGCCACCAAGATTCAAACACGAGTTCAAGATGAAGCTTTACTTGTGGAAAGGCCTGGACCCGATTGCGATCGCCCCCTGCTAGCCCGATCCGACCCGCTCGTGTCAGCCTGATCCGATCCGACTTGCCCGTGTTAGCCTGATCCGATCCGACCCGCTCCTCCTAGCTCGATCCGATCCATCCATGAAAGCGCGACCTGGTCCGAACCAGGAAACCGGATGAAAGCCATGACCAAGTCTTTCACGATCCGCAAACGCAGGATCCAGCGACACCTGTCCATAACGGCCATATTGACTATTTCTCCCTCAAGCTACGAACCATCCCAAGATCTTCGAGATTTGTGTCACGTATGACCGCGATCCGCCTGCAGAAATCAGCTATAAATAGCTCAGAACTTGGCATTTTTCAGGATCTTTCGACAATTCTGAGTTCTGAATCCACCATTATTACACCTCCATTATTATTATTCAGAGTTGTCTCAAAATTATTGAGTGAATCAACATTGTAAAAGTGAGGTTGAGGGATAAATCATCGATTGTACTCTGATTCCAAGTATGATCATTGATATAAAGTGGACGTAGGCTTGTTAACGCCGAACCACTATAAATCTTGTGTCTTTTCTGATTTTCTAACATTTTTTTTTCTGATATTAATTTCCGCATAATTGAACAACTTGGGTGTTAGAGCCAATTTTGGATCTAACAGTTATTTTAATCACCGGTCATTTTTATGTTTTCTATGAAGCCATGTGTACTCGTTTATGGTTTTCACAAGAAGTCTGAAGTTGATCAGTTGAAGATGATTCTTGGTTGCTACGTCTGGATGAAATGGGGTGAACTGCTGAGAGATTTGTTAATGAATTTGAAGAGATGCTTCTGCTTCTTATACTAAAGTAAAATGCTGTATTGATCTGTATTTTTAATGGGAAATGATTGGTTGATGAGCGAAGTGCAAAGTGTTGCATGTCAGCGGGATGGTGGCCTCATCATGGGTCGATATTTGTTAGTTTAAGCTTTTATTTACTTGTATTTTCATGTTTTCTTTTCGTTTTTGCTTGTAATGGTTAGTATGTCAGCCTTTCTCTTGTATGGTTTTTCTTTAGTATTAATAAAATGAACCAAATTTCAATATATATATATATATATATATATATATATATGTATATGTATATATGTGTGTGTGTGTGTGTGTGTGTATATATATATATAGGGAAAGTCTAAACTCTAAAGGAACACAAACACAAAATTAAATACACAAAATCTGAGTCATTAGATCTCCCTCTGAATTCCACCTTACACATAAAGACAAACAATACTTGTGGTCCAGATTTTATGTACATACTTTTGTGTCTCTATAGCCGCTCCACATATATATGTATATATGTATATATGTATATATATATATATATGTATATATATATATATATATATATATATATATATATATAGGAGCGACTATTGGAACACAAAATAAAACACACAACTTTAAACACAGAATCTTGACCGTTGGATTCTTTTGTCTTTACATGAGAGGTGCAAATCATGAGAAGATCTAGTGGTTCAGATTTTATGTATTTAATTTTGTGTCTCTATAGACTTTCCCTATATATATATATATATATATATATATATATATATATATATATATATATATATATATATATATATAGAGAGAGAGAGAAAGAGAGAGTGAGGCACATCACTTTCTCACAATAAACGCAAATATTTTTGTATATTTTTCTTTTTCAGTAACTTGTTTTAATATTTACAATTTCTTATATATATATTTTAAAACACTAAAGCAAAAAATTACGAAAACGACATTACTGCGCTATTAGCGACCCACTGCACTTAAACAAGTGCCCGTCCTATATGAAGTTTGATTTTAGAAACCCTTATTTTTACTTTTTTTAATCTTACACGTTGGTTGTTCCAATTTTTGATCACCATTTTTTATAGGAATGGATGTTTCAACCGACAGCATATCCGGTGAATTACACCAAAAGCAGAAATAGAAAGTGGTCCCCTTATATTTTTTCATCTGAATTGTAGTCTTCATCTTCTAATCTTCACCGTTTATCAGTCATCCGTGATTACTCACTCCCGGTTGCTCTAGGGGCGTTGTTATTTATATAAGTTAATGTCGGTATACTGAATTTCCATCCACGTCGTCCTTCAACTGCAACGTTGTATTTTCCAAAATTCCAACTGGGGCCTGCTTTATAAAAATTTGTGGGTCCCAGATTATCGAATAATTCCACTAATTAAAACCGTCACCCCATGTCTTTTCCTCTCCTCCCACGATAATCTCATGCCCTAAACGTTTCCAATTCAAAATTTTGCAATTAAATCCATTGTTCTCTGCTATATCACATACTCCTTCCCAAAAATAATTGAATTAAAAGCTTCGTACATGTTGCTATAGCGTACATGGACATAACGCAAGTTTCCATCATACATCATATTGGTTTAATCTTGCTCGTGCTATGGCTTCTCAGTTCTATGAAATTGGCTCATCCTGTTTTCTTCTTCCTTTCTTTACTGTATTTGTACATGGTAAGTTCTTTTATTATTACTTATATTTGGGTTGGATTTGGTTTTCGTTGCTGCTCGTTTGAATTTGAAGCTCATATAACAGCAAGAAAGGTTTTTGATTTTTTGAATCTGATGATTGGGATTATTTTGTTTTTCAAAAGAGCAGAATTGGATAGTACTGCAATGTTAAAGCTATTTAAAACCAGAACTTAAGGAAAAAGTAGTTGGTGTTTAATAAGCTTCATTCAATTAATAACTTGATGAATAAACAGATAACCAAAATTAGTACCTGATTAACTCAGTGTGTATAAAAGGAAGTTACTGTTACATGTTCATTCATGCTTTTTCCAATTATTATTTACGAAAAAGTCCTTTCTGTACTTTCCTACACAATTATATAAAGATCATAGACGCTTAACAAAAAGAACATTATGCCTAAAATTTGATATATATTTTTCCGCTTTCGTGACAACCCTTGCAGTCGTCATTTAAAAAGATCACTGGCATACACTCCAATGCTATTTAGACTTGTTTTGCCCACTATATCAAGTTAATCTACTGTTCCTGCATAACAGTTCCACATTGAATTGTCCAATTTATGATTACTTTTTTTATATTCTAGGTAAATGAAATGTACACACTGAGATTGAAGAGGCGATTGCAGTATGAAGAAAGAAAATCTGCCAACCAGCGACGGGTAGTCACCTATCTTTTTTTTTATTCAACTTTACAGTGAGTAGTTTGGCTCATTTTTTTTTTTACAGCTTCTTTCTGATTCGGAATCGGTAAGATGGTTAAATCACGCAGTTGAAAAAATCTGGCCAATTTGCATGGAACAGATTGCATCCCAACAATTCCTTCTACCTGTCATACCATGGTTCTTAGAGAAGTACAAGCCTTGGACTGCTGTATGTACTTCTATTATTTCTATTACAGTGCGCTAGAAAGAATCTCTGTTTTATGTCTTACAAATACTCTATTAGATTAATATTTCCCTCTTAATATAAGGAGGTAAATCCGCTTCACAGAAATATAATTAGCATAAATGAGCCCGAGTCTATGAAAATTTATCTGATACATCGTGCATACGGACAGCAAAAAAGGCCATAAATATAGCAGCAGCATTTTCCTTTCCCATTTTACGAGCATTAGGCGAGTATTATACACGTTGGATATGATAGGGTTGTTTTTAGTGTTATAAGGATGAACGATGGTTCGAAATTGAAATAGTCTCACATCGCTAATTAACTTGAAGAAGTAAATATGGATTGGTATGCATGTAACATCAAAGACTTCTTTTGTTTAATTTGAAGTAAATCAATTCTTTTTTGAATTTTTATATGTGAAATTCCAATTCCTTCGAAACCAAAGGATTTTTATTTTTATTTTTTTGTACATAGTTATAGCTTCTCATCTTTTTTTAGACCTAGGATTTTCTTTCTAGCTGTGTGAACCAGAAAGAATGATGATTTTGGTTTGTACCTTGTTTGCTTTTGGTTTGTACCAAGTCTGAAACCAAGTGGATTTATTTTTTGTGGGAATTAGGGAGACATCCCTATTTTTAAAGTAAATGCAAAGCGGCTCTCTATGTAAGTTTGTATTCAAATCAAGTCCATGTTTTACTATAGCAACATAGTTTCATATTTTTTAATGCATTGCATGTATCGAAAGAGGGAATAACAGATGCAGTAGTGTCTGCGCTTATTATAAATAATTGCAGACATATCTGCAACTGTTTTACAGTGTAGTGTAGAAATGTGTTACTATATGTAAAAATTATAGACATGTCTGTAAATTTTACAAATAGTTGCATTTTTTCAGCAATTTATTGTAGATGAAATATTCTTCATTTATATGCAATTTTTATCATTTTTCTGCAATACTTTGATGTTTGAACAAATGTAGGTTTAGAATTGATATTTTTACGCAAATCAGCAAGAATTGCATGAAAGCCTATAATATTTTGATATACTTGCTACGATGTTTGCACTTTTTCAGAAAATTGACCTAAAATTTCGGTTTTGGTTCGATGTACATTAAAAATAAAATAAAATAAAAGATCGAGCTCAATACCGAAATCGAAATAGAACTTTCGTGGAGAAAGATCGACATCAACTTCTCATCCTCAGCAAGATCGACTTCGAAGCGTACGACAATGAAGATCGAGCAAAATCCTAAGTGAAACTTTCCTTTAGCCTTTTTTCTTTCTTTTTGATTTTGCTTAGCTCAACATCGAATTTGAGCAACAGATCCGGTGATAAGTTGAGCGGCAATTTTTGCCCTAGTTACCATCGTTGTGCTGTGATTATGCATGGTGGGTTAGGCTGTTTGTAATTATATTTAGTCTTGTGTTGAATTGGGCCGTATTTGATTTGGGCTAGCCGCTATATTATCTTGGGTTGAATTAGTTTAATTTCCCTTAAGTTGACTATTTCGTGTTTATACTTATTTTGTATGGGCTGAAATTTTTATCTTGGTTTCTAGTGATATTGGACTGTGCTGTGTAATGTTAAGTTTTAACTTAGTTATATTTTTAAGTTTAAATTAGTTAGGAGTTGAGTGCAATTTAATCCAATTTTTATGTTTAGTTTGATTCAATATTTATAATTTATTTAATTGTTAAGAAAATTGAAACGATCCCGAAATCAAAACCGGAACTTCCGAAATTTTCGAAGTCGTCCGAAAGTGCTAAAATTTCAAATGACCTTAACCGAGTTCTTGATCCTTGGTTTATACACATTGATGCTATTTTCAGCTAGAGCAATACTGTAACGGAATTTACTTTCTAATGTGGGTTGACATGATCTTGCAACTGTAAAACTTTTGTTAATTTGATGACAAGCATATATTTATTAATCCTGTATTACTTTTAAGCTATTACATTTGGTTATTATATTAGATTATTCCTGGTAGTCTTGATTATTTGTTACCTCTCAAAACACTAGGCATATATTACATTACATAGAATAAAGAAAAATATTATACTAGTATAACCACATGAACAGACACAATATATAGAACTGAAGATAAGAACTTCCATACAAGATAACCTCATGAGTAAATATTTTATGAAATGTAATGGATCATTGTTATCTAAAGTCTTTAGATATTTGGTTGTTCTTTTTCAATGTTTTTTGAATTAAATTGAAGCACCTAAGTCCTCGTTGGGACAACTAAGTTTATGGTCAATTATACAACATATTTTTGGATTTATAAAAGAGGCACATATACACTAACTGAACAAATTAGGACCATGCAACTCATAACACAACAATTTTTGCGTTCTAAATTTGTATTGGATGATTTAAGTTGCAGTAGGATCTTAGCGATGGTAACTACAACTTGAAGACATGACTAAATATTTTATGAAATGTGAGTTGGGCATCTACGTGGGTTAAGTATCCAATGTGCATTCAGATTTTACCTAAGTAAGAACCCAATGTACAAAGCCTTTGCTATGCCACGGTAGTACATAGAAGGGGCAGCCACCTGCACAACTAGGGTTTCATTTATAATATTCTGACAGGCCCTCACAACTTTCGTTTCATTTAACTATTAATTATTTGGTAGGTCTTGCCTACAACTTGAGTTCACAGCAAGTAATAACACATTGGTTTATCTTCCCATCACTTTGTGTTCTGCATCGTTAATGAAACAGTTTGCTAACCAAAGGAAAATGCGAACTAAGGTTCTAATTTTCTTTGCATTCTACTGGACTCTTTGCTACAGTTGTAGAAGGAATAACTTTCTTTTGATGAAATAAATTTCTTTTGATGACTTTGAATGACCCTTTCAAACAACCCTTGCTAGAATAGGTACTTTGATTTCTTGCTGAGTTAAATAGCAGATTGACCGAAGTTCTTTGGAACTCTAAACCTTTTTTTCTTGTACGCAGAAAGAAGCAGCTGTTCAACACCTTTACTTAGGCCGAAGGCCACCTATGTTTAATGACATCAGGGTTCTTAGTAACTCAGCTGATGATGACCATCTGGTTTGACTTTTCTTATTTTATTAATTCATGGATTCTTTGTATTTTTTAAGCCAATCACACAAGTTTATAAACTTTTCCCTTCAGGTTATAGAGTTGGGAATAAATTTCTTATCCGCAGATGATTTAAGTATTATACTAGCAGTGCAGCCAAGAATGGGGTTTGGCATGTGGGCAAATATGCATATAACTGGCATGCATGTGGAAGGAAAGGTATTTAAACGTCTGCGAATAAGTCTTACCAGTGAAATGCTCCTTCTTGTGGAAGCCAATTTTTGTTTGGTCCATTTTTCATCAATAAGCATGTGAATAATCAATAGCATCATTAGCTGCATGGATTATTCATGAATCAATTGACTGATTGCCTGTCTTCGGTATGAAAAAGTTTTGGAGTGTGTAACAGCTCAAACTCGTATTACTTATTACTATTAGACTAAACAATGTATAGGTTTTGGTGGGTGTGAAATTTCTTAGGAGTTGGCCGTTCATTTCCCGTATGAGAGTATGTTTTGTGGAACCACCTTATTTCCAGATGACAGTAAAACCGATCTTTAATCATGGAATTGACGTGACTGAACTTCCAGGCATTGCTGGATGGCTGGTATGATTTATTACATTACCTTAAACTAAAAAACTGGATTACTTTGTTTCTTCTGCATTTCTAGCCTTAAAATTTATTCTCCAACCTTCTCTTCTTATGTGTTTCCTAGGATAATATGCTTGCTGTTGCGTTCGATCAAACATTGGTAGAGGTTAGCCACCTATTTGATTTTCCGTTGCATTTCATTATCTGTTTGTGTGGATAACCTTTTCTAGGCATGCTAACATTTCTGATAGAAAACAAAAGAATAAAATAAGTGGTTATATTCTCCAAGATGCTCATCTTCTCTCTATAAAAATGAGGCAAACATGTATTTTAAAATGTTAATTTTCTCTTAATCCGTTTCTAACTCATATGTTTTCACCAGCCTAATATGTTGGTTGTTGACGTTGAAAAATTCGCTTCATCTCCAACAGGTAATTTCTTATTATCTCATCTCTACAAACGCGTCAAAATCAGTTAACTATCAAAACTTTCAGATTATGAGATAAAAATTTGAAAGTGGAAGATAATATTTGCTAGAAAGGCTGATGTATAAAACCATCACAATACATGCACATTCATTATTTTAGCTTTATGTTGAAATCTGTTTTCAAATAAAATACTTGTTATCAAGGATTTATATCTACATTTCTGAATACAATCAGATGAAAGTCCGTTTCATCCAAATAGGGTTGCACATGGATTTATTGATCCACCAAATCAATCCAGTCCAAGTCAAAAAGTGTTAGATCTGATCCCATCCAATAGAGACGATGAATCGGATCAGGTTTGGATTTTGGTCATCTCTTTAGGGTAGATCCGTTTGGGTGTTTCCGCTAAAGACAGTGGATTGAGTTGGATTTGAATTTCGATAACCCACCAGTAAGGACAAGTTAGTTGGTGGATCACTGAGTGCAGAATAAATCCAAAAGCGGATCCAACATTGTTGACATCAAAATAGTTATTTTTCAGATTAAAAGCATATTAACCTTATATGTCACTATTAGTTTTTTAAAATGCAAACTATGTAATCAGGTATAGTACATTTGTTATGATCAGTGTAATCAGATACAATATACATATATATATATATATGCATATATATATATATATATATATATGCATATATATATATATATATATATATGTAAGATAGGATCAAGAGCACCCCAAATAGTGCAGCACCCCTTTAGCCCCCTGACCAAATTTGGTTTTCTTTGTTTTGAATACATATTATTATCTCTGGCTAATTTCAAACAAAGTTTGTTGAAAATGTCAGCTTCTTCAGCATGTCAAATTTGACAAGGCTAGAGTGTATTGAGAAGACTAAGGTAGACAATAATCAGTCCAGTACACCGCTATCCAATTCATATTTGAAAAGCCATACACATAAGATCTGGATTTTAGTTTCCAAATCCAATTATAAATAAATTGGATCAAATAGATTGGAGCTAGTTCTCCTTAGAACTCTACCTTTTTTGTAGTTTTTATTTGATACTCCAGCTATTTTTGTAATGGTACCTATGCATGAGCCTTATGACACGTGCCATACTTTTTCTTCAGAAATCTCAGCGGAAGCTTTGCCACTTGCATCTATGAATATCATTTTGTAAAGCCCTGTTTTGATGTTTTTACTGTGACATATTTATTATTTCAGAGAATTGGTTCACTGTAGATGAGAAAACTCCAATTGCACATGCAAAAGTAGAGATAATAGAGGCGGCTGACTTAAAACCATCTGATATGAATGGTGAGAAAACTATTCCCGAATATTTGGATTTGAATCAAACTGATCATTTCTTCTTTTTCTATATTGTTTCACATCTTTGCAGGGTTTGCTGACCCATATGTTAAAGGACATTTTGGTCCCTATAGGTTCCGTACGAAGACTCAAAAGAAGACATTAACTCCGAAATGGCAGGAGGAATTTAGAATCCCTGTTACTTCCTGGGAGTCACCTAACATGCTAGTTCTTGAGCTTTTTGATAAAGATCATATCTTCGATGACTTGCTTGGGTTTGTTCTTTTGAGCTAAATAACCTTTTCCAAACAATTTAATCTCCCTTCCCCCCCTTAGCGTATTCCTGCACCATATAATGGAATTTTATGTTGATTTAAAATATCTTCTACTCCCTTTATAAATTTTGGTTGATATCTCAGGTCTCCGTAGTAAATAAATCCATCAAAATTCAGATCATCTTTTTGTGAATTATTTTATGGGGCCAGCTATTTGGATACAAAATAGAACGTAATTGGTGAAACAATAAATTTGGACCGTTGGATCCCTTTGTCCCTTACATAGAAGGTGGAAATAAGGGCAATCCAACGGTGAAGATCTATTTTGTCACACTAACTTATGTCCAATAGCATTTTCCTTCTTTTATGCTGTTAAAAAGATTGGACTTTATGTTATTGCAGAGATTGTGCAATAAACATCAGTGAACTAAGAGGTGGACAAAGATATGACAAATGGTTACCTTTACTTAACATCAAAACTGGAAGGCTGCACTTAGCAATCACCGTACTTGAAGGTGAAAATGACAAGGTAAAAATAAGACTATATTTCTTCAGGTTTTTCCCCCAACATTGCTAATTTTTCAATACTTGTAACAAAAACAAATCATTCATAACGTATTACATAGGTCAAAACTTATTGCACATATAGATCTGTTTTTGCTAACAATATGAAATCACCTGCAATTACACTTTCATCCATTTTTTTACTATTCTGGTGTGTTTTGAAATCGTGTCAGATCAAGTTACTCAAAAATATAAAATCCGCTATCTCGATTTGAGAATAGGATGTACTATTTTATGAACTTGATTAAGTGCCAACATGGTAGAAGCATGTCTATATTTGTAATTATTATTGACATCGCTGGAAGCTTTGGGAATTGGTCAAAACTGAAAAAGGAAAAAAAAAAAAAAAAAATCCATTTCATATCCAACTTTTTGCATTGTTTCTCCATTTCTGAAACATCGGAATCATTTACCTAGATGAAGGATGAAAAGACAGAGGAAAACAGTAGTGGACGTAAATTTTTTGAGGACAATGCTGTGCCTAGTCCAGCCAAAACATCAAGTGCGGAAGAAGAATCGGAAAAAAATTCAAGTGAAGGAAGTCGTCACTTAGTCGATCAATTTGAACCTATAGACATTCAAGGGCAAGATAAAACTGGAATTTGGGTACACCATCCTGGAAGCGAAGTATCCCAGTCATGGGAACCACGAAAAGGCAGGGCAAGAAAACCTGAAACCCGACTTCAATGTGAGAACAACGAGAGCCCTAAATCCGTAGAATCCGATAACAACAATAATAATAGTAATAGTGGCCACAAGGGGAAAGTTAATCGACTTAGTACTCTTAAAAAAGGCATGCATAAGATTGGTACAATGTTTCATTCCAACAAGGAAGGGAGCCCTAGAGGAGATTGTGACATGTCTCCTCTTCCTACTGTTCCTACCCCAAGTGCGAATATTAGGGCTGTGAACAATAAAGAGGCGAAAGTTAGGGTTATCTTGGACGATAGCTATGGGTTGAGTAAAGATAACGAGAAGATAGAGAAGGACGACAGTGAGAATTCAAAGAGGGAAAGAGTAAAGGATTTTGCGAAGAATGTGATGAAGAAACCGGTTAGAAGCTTTAAGAATGTGATGAGTAGGAAAGGCTCTTTTGGTGTAAGCGAAGATAAGATCTCTCTTTTGGATGAAGGAGAAGGGAATTTTACAGGTTCTTGTTCTCCGGTTGCACGTAAAAGTGAAGAATTGATGAAAGGAAAAGATGATGCTGATGAAAATGAAAGTAATGGCAAGTTGAATTGATGTTAATGTAGATTTGAGTGTGTGTGTAGATGTTGTATGTATTTGTTTCCTTGCTGTCTATTGTAGATAATGAGCCTTGCTGTTATTATTTTGGTGTTTCATCTTTGGTATTTCAACTCTTTATGTTTTGAAAGGCGATGATGTGTGAATATGAGATTACTTGGGGTTCAACCTGTTAAGGCGCTTGTATTTTTAGAATGTAGTTACGTTTTATAATCTCTGCTGCTATTCTTTATTGAGCATTCTCCATGTATGTATTTTACTGAGATTGAAAATGATTACTACATATTTTTTGCAACTTGAATTGATCGGATGCTTACTCCTATTTTGCTTGATGGTTTATGTAAACGTAATGAGCGGTAAATTGAATAGCTACTGTATCAATTCTATTGTCCCAGTGCCCAGAACATAGATGTAACAAATCCATGCTCGGTTTTCCTTCTTTTATTCACTGTGCCAATATGTAAATGTTTGGAAATATATCCTTTTTATACCTCAACATTCAATGTTCAGTGTTACTTTATTTGAGAATTAGGTGATGAAACCATTGGATATGGATGCAGAGGTGTGCCAATCAGGCCCCGCCCAACTAGTGGGGTTGTCCTAGTCCAAATAGAAAGCTAGATTGTGGTTTTGGGGGGGGGGGTGGGTGGGTGGTGTTTGTTAATCACAAACAAAAATGCTGTTATGTTACATAACTATCCTCTGAATTCAGTGTTTATCCCTATTAACTTAAATTACATAACTATCTGCTGAATTCAATGTTTATCCCTATCGCGTAGCTTTTGACAAAAACTATTTTGTACCAGCATAACTCATTCATAAATTGACCAAGGGCAGTCTTAAACTCACGACATTTGCCACTTGACCAACACCACATACCACTCCACTAACCTATCTATTATGAATGCTCACTTGCTAGTTCATTTGTAAACAAACTTTAATACGAACTTCATCCAATTGCAGGGGTTGCCGTATGCGATCGTCTTGGTAACCTTACCTTTGGGACGGGTTTGTGCCGATACAATGTGTTTATACCGCCTCTAGTTTAAACTGGACGGTAACAAAAGATCTCCGCTGATCACATGCTAAATGACAAAGCAAATGTACTTGAAAATGAAGATATTATACCCCAAGTTGACATGAAATTCATTGAAGAATTATTTTAGTGCTTTCAAAATTATGTGGAGCGCATGCAATTTCCAGTAAGGAGAGTCAAGTAAAAGAGAGGAAGACTAATACCTAAGATATGTTATAGTTGCATGCGATCGATGTGGAAATCCACTAGTGCCTCAACTAACGAATGTAGTAGGTTGTAAGGTAAAACTTTATTCTACCTCGGTCAAGATGGGAAATGATATTCTAATAAACTATTTCTGGTTGTAATCACGACTTGAGCCCTACAAAATCCTTGTTCTTTTGATGTTACCAACAAATTGATGAGCATACGAAAAACTTGAAGTTCGCTAGAATGAGACTTAAACGAAAGTTTCAACCTACTATTAATAGAGATTGTGGACATACATACTTTTTTTTATTGGAAAGGGCATCAACAAACTTCATCGATAAGGCAAGACTAATGCAATTTTGATAAGGAGATGCTGTTGCGATTTTTTTTTTTTTTTTTTTTTTTTTTTTTTTTTTTTTTTTTTTTTAATGCAACCTTTAAGTTAAAATTTCATTTTTAGCATAGACTTAAATGATGGTGGATGACTCAATTTTTTTTTTAAACGGATGGCAGAAGTAGAGAAGCTTATAAAGAAGTTGGTGATACGATTACTTTTGATACTAAGTACTTGACAAAATGGTATGATATGCCTTTGGTCCTTCTGTGGAAACCACCGAGGACAATCGATTTTGTTAAGGTACGAATGTTTGAAATTTTCTTTAATAACAAATAGAGATTCTAGAAGAAGAAAAATGAGAGGTTAAAGGAAAAACGATTTTCTTTTCTTTATAAGGAGCAAAGACGACTTTGATGCCAAACCTTTTTTTTTCTTACAAAAATACATATTCTTTCTTACATCCAAATGAGTGAATCCATCTCAATTTATTAGGTTTTACATATCAACTAAATGATTGATTTCATTTAATTGAATGGTTCTTCGAAAATATTCTATGATATTCCCCATTTCAAAACTCGACAATAAATGTTGCGGATGTTACAATCATATATAGTGTTAATTTCCAACAATTGAACACATATATGTAAATGATATCAATACTAAGCACACCAATGTGAAATATAATTTAAATACAATTTCCATAATCGTTTCTTATTTCATACTCATTACATACATAATCCCATAATCATTTCGCAAGTTTCTCATAAAATATAAATACATGAATACTTCAAGAGCGACGAATGAAGATGTCCCCATGACTGATTAGAGTACTAATAATAACTGACATACAACAATTATTACAACATTCAATAACAAAACATAGCAGACTCCGAAATATCTCCAAAATAGCCAATGGCATTTTCTACACGTCTTCGCAAGCTTTGATCGCCGAATGATCTGAAAACCTGAAATCTTACATTTGAAATACTTAATCGAGCACCCGAGAGTTAAAGAGAAAAATAAAAACTTCGGTCAGACGAACTATGACGCCCCACCCTAATATCCATGCTATTTAAGAGTATTAATTAGTAATACTGTCTGTTAATATAGAGAATAAGGCTTGTTAGGGGCGACAATCCGTAAAATTATATCAAATAAGTATCAAATATATCGAGATTTTTTTCTTCTTTTGCTTGCCACGTATCAACATACTTAATCCTTATTATATTCATTACCACAGTGGCTACAGGATCTATTTAGAACAAAATTTAATACAATGATATACACAAATTATAGAACAACAAACATATATATATACATGCATACGAGTACGTCATGTACAATATGTCATATATGGTCAAATGAGTCACTATACAAATATATACATATACATCATAACCCCCACAGAAGAATATACATCATCATGTCCAACAAGGACTACAAAAGCCTACAAAAAAAGCTATGCGATCCAGAAGGGTAGATCTTGGTATCCACAGATGAACTGATAAGCATGAGAAAAAAAAAAACTAACATGCGATTTGGTCTGACCCAAGGACTCAGGTCAGCCTAACATGAATCAGATAATCAGTATGAGTGAGACAAGGAAAGGAATTATTAAGGGAAAACATTCCTTTATTTCATAAGGAATGGAATACCACGATTTTCCACAAAGGTTATAACCATAAGGTAATTAGGTCTAGGAATATCACTAGAAACCACAAGACAGAATCACAAAACAACATAAATCATTGAATATCACTGGAAATCACGAGATGGAATCACAATACCACATAAATCACCGAATCACCAAGACTCTGTTAAAAGTTTAAATCCACTAATGAAATCACCATAGATAATAATAATCACTCTGGTGAAATCAATAATAAACACAAAACACCGAAACAACGTGATTTGGATCCACCCTAAAATTACAACGTTTAGGTCAACCTAAATTCACAACAATTGGATTGTCTAGGAAACACACATTTGGATCTACCCAGAATTGCACATTGAATCTACCAAAGTTTGAACGTGCAACAATATAATGGCTCGAGGCCATAACCAGTACTAACAACAACATGAGGGATCCCTTGAACAACATGATTTGAATATACCCATAACAACAACATTTGGATCTACCCAAATTCACAACATGATTTTTGGATCTACCCAGATTGACCTGAAGGTGAAATACTGGATTAACCACAGAATGTGTCACAGATCCTTAGATAACAACCCGAAAAGTGGCAATCGTGTGTCCTATACCACATGTTGTCACTTGACGGTTTGTAAACCGTTAGTCAACTCCATACTTGAAAACACCAAAACAACAGAAATCACAAGAGCACTGGAATAACCGTTTCAATTGGATGAATTCGTAATTAACCAATAAAATATACCTTTGTGTCTCATACCGCGAGGTTTACTGTATCGTTTGATCACAAGCACGTCTTCTCAAAGGATGCAATTATATGTGGTTTTATATTGGAAAATATACCATCGAAAATAGTTTGAAAATATAGTTTTCCAGAAAATCGTTAAGCTTGAGAAATCCTTGTATAAAAAAATTATTCATAAATCCATATAATCTTATCGAACAATAGTTAATTTCAAAACCATATTTCTTTATTTTAAACATTTCAAAAATGATTTAAAAAATCATGCACATGTCATTTAAAACCCAAGAAAATATCATTAGGAATGTGCACCACAAAACTATAGAAAATTCATGGTAAACACTACTTGACTACTTAAGCAAGCCACAATATTACCACAAGAAATCATGAAACTATCATTGGTTAGTGGTGCATGAAATGACACTTGGTTTGCGTTATAAATAACTCAAAAATACTAAGTTCGAAGAAAAAGCCCTAGAATTCAACATGATACAAAGATACGAACCTGGGCAGTTTTTCCCAGGGTACCGACCCCAGGTTGACCCCTAGGTTGACCTCTGAATCGATCTGGGAATGGGAAAGTGCCCAGGCCTGATTCTCGACAAAGTTGCTACTTTCAGGTCGATTTCAGGCTATCAAAACAAATCAAATTTGATGAAACTTCACAAGTACACACTTGAACCCTATGATAACACACTGGAAAATGAATCACATCATTTCATGGAGAAATAAGGAAGTTATGCAGCTCCAACATGAGCATGTGCTATGTTTTGCTGCTTCAGAAATACATAGCAACTATTGAATGAAAACTTACAGTTTTGAAGCACAAAATCAAAGATTTCTTATTGAAACAAGTTAAAATGCATGATGGGGCACCTCACCTTGATTTGCAGCAAAAATTGATAGAATCAAGCTTTGGAATGGATCAAAAGATGGTTTTTGAAGCTTCTGCTCTAGCTTCAGCACCTGTAGTACAGTCTACAGAAACATGCAAGCAACATACAAAGATTATTTTCAAACAGAAACACAAATAGATCAAATTGTGATGAAATACAACTTTTAGTTTGGATACCTATTATGAATTGAGTTTAGACTAGTAATTTCCTTTTAGTTTTGGTTTAAATTTAGAGAATTGAGTTTTAGGAGGAGGAGGCCACGGAAATCTTTACTGCTTTGAGGAAGAAGAAGTTTTACTTCTCAAGAAAATGAAATGTACGTATGTTTCAGAGAACTCCCCACCTTTCTTTGCTAAAAAGGCCTATTAGCCCCTAATTAAGCATTAATCCATGGTTTAGACTTAGGGAAAGTAATTATTATTTTCACAAGTTCTCAAGTGTTTTACTCCACAAATTACATAAGTTTAATTCTAAAACTTGAAAAATTTATACAAATCCACTACTAAAAATATCAAAATGTGTTTCAACATGTTTTTAATTACCTTTAAATAATATTTTCAACTCAATTCTACTTAATTTTACATTTTCATTCAAAACAAACATTTTATACTTAATTTGAACAAAATGGACATCATTAAGAATTTCATTGTTTAAACATACATATTAATCTAATAAAAGTTCCTAAATCCAGCATATTCACAAAAAAACACATATATTTATATATCTTAACAATTATATAAGCTTTTAATATTCATTTCACATAAACTTTATCTTAAACACATAATTTTACACAAAAATTCCTTGTAAAAGATTTATTACAATCTTTACACAAAAAGCTTCTAGGAATTTCACAAATTCCTATTTATTTATAACTTTTACATTCCAAAACTTTATTTTACTATAATTATTGTTTCACCCACTTTTAAATTCTCAGTATTTGGTGTTAACCCCAACTTATTCTTTAAATTCCACTTTAACACAAATTACTCATATTTATCACCAATTTTAACTCAAACACATGTTTAAACTTATTTTCTCCATAAGCTTAATTTTCCATCCAACTATAATTCCCATATGCCACATTTTATTCATATTTAAGGATTAATATTCATTTTATTAAATCACCACCCAATTAAATAATTAACACTAAACATATAATTTATAATCCCGTTGTAATTTATTATTATAGTTTAAATATGTAATCACACAAGACCGGGTTGTTACTGACTCCTCCCTTATAAAAATTATATCCCCGTAGTTTCCTTAAGGAAGAATTGTATGTAACCAGTTTCTTCTCATTTCAAAGAAAAATGCACAAGGAATAGATCATGATATAGGATTTTCACACTCGTCACGCTCGAAAATAAAAGATTAGGATATGACCATTTGATAAACTCCCTCATTTCTCAATTAAGATCATTGGGATACTCAGGCCACTAAACTTTCGCGAGTGACAAACTCTCGTTATGAAGGCATTTAACCTCCGTTCCAAGTTTGCATAAGATGATGCACGATAGACAACACCTGTCAAATCTCGAGTTCTTCTAAGGCATGAGAGTCAAACAATGAATCAAGATCACACAAACAATTCCTTAGCTACGAGACGTGAAATACTTCATGAATACCTGAAAGTCTATCAGCGAGTGCTACACGATATGCAACGAGACCGATTCGCTCTGTAGTAAGAAGTGGCTCAGTATAACATGGTGCGGACTACCCTGTCAGACTGAAGCATAACATTCCCTTCAGGGGGAAAGCTTGGGTATACACAAGATTACCTACAAAAACTCGAGAGGTTCTCTATGGTTTTCCACCTAGGAATTGAGGCAACTCAACACCTTCCTCGGTCTTGATCAAAATATACTTCAACCTAGGCCATGTGAATAAAATATGGGTTCAATACCTATTTTCACTTGGACTCAAATTAACAAGAAGGCAGTCAGCACAGACTATCGTAAAGTCTTCGAAAGGAGCCATGCCAACATAAGAATAATGTGTGGGGGGATTGAATAAAAAGGGAATTGATCAAGAACATAGACATGACATATACCTCCACACATGATTCATGATATATGGGTTCAATAGAATCTTGATTAATGAACAAAAGTTAGGGTTATCTTAGACGATAGCTGTGAGTTGAGTAAAGATAATAAGAAAATAAAAAAGGACGACAGTGAGAATTCAAAGAGGGAAAGAGCAAAGGATATAGCTAAGAATGTGATGAAGAAACCGATTAGAAGCTTTAAGAATGCGATGAGTAGGGAAGGCTCTTTTGGTGTAAACAAATATAAGATCTCTCTTTTGGATGAAGGAGAAGAGAATTTTACAGGTTCTTGTTCTCCGGTTGCACCTAAAAGTGAAGAATTGATGAAAGGAAAAGATGATGTTAGTGAAAATGAAAGAAATGGTAAGTTGAACTGATGTTAATGTAGATTTGAGTGTGTGTGTAGATGTTGTATGTATCTGTTTCCTTGTTGTTTATTGTAGATAATGAGCCTTACTGTTGTTATTTTGGTGTTTCATCTTTGTATTTTCAACTCTTTATGTTCTGAAAGGCAATGATGTGTGAATATGAGATTACTCGGGGTTCAACCTGTTAAGACGCTTTTATTTTAGAATGTATTTACGTTTTATAATCTCTGCTTCTATTCTTCGAAAATGTACTTAAAAATGAAGACGTTACACCTCATGTTGTCATGAAATTCATTGAAGAATTATTTCAATGCTTTCAAAATTATGCGGAGCACATGCGATTTCTAATAAGAAGAGAGTCAATTAAAAGAGAAAAACATGAATACCTAAGATATGTTATGGTTGCATGAAATCAATGTAGAAATCCAGACTTATTAACTGGAAATCCACTAATGCTTTAACTAACGAATGGTGTAGGTTGTAAGATAAAACTCTATTATATCTTTGTTAGGATGGGAAATGACATTCTATTAAACTATTCCTTGATTGTAATCATGACTTGAGCCCTACAAAAGCTTAGTTCTTTTGATGTTACCAGTAAATTGATGAACATACGAAAAGCTCGAAGTTCGCTAGAATGAGACCTAATGAAAGTTTCAACCTACTAGCAATATAGATTGTGGACATGAGAACATTTTGTTATTGGAAAGGGCATTAGAAACTTCATCGATAAGGAAATATTAATGCAGTTTTCATAAGGATACGTTGTTGTGTTTCATTATTATTTTCAAAAATAAAAGCAAGCTCTAAGTTAAATTTCATTTTTAGCATATCCATAAATGATGATGGATGACTCAGATAGTAGAAATAGAGAAGATTATTGTTAACCAACCTTTCGGTCCAGTTCCCAAAAACCATATCAGACCCACTCGACTCGACCCATAGCATGGAACTGTTGCCCGAAGTGTCGCCAAAACACTAAGGATTCAAGCCTAAAAGAAGTCGTGCGAACGTAGGCCTCACAACACCTTAAAAGACAAATTTCGTACCCCCGAAATGTGCTCCATTCAAGGATTTAGAATCCCGTTATTTCAAGTAAGACTTCGAATTCCCCTAACTTCCCTTTTAAGATTTCGACTCACGGCACCTCAGTACGAAGATTTCGACTCCCTATCCTTCGCATCCCTCCCCACTTCGCATCCCCCGAAGCATGAACTCCTCATCGTCGTATCCCCGAGGATACAAATTTCGTATCCTTGGGATATGTACTCTGTATCCCTATGGGATACAAGATTACATATCCCCAAGGGATACAAGATTACGTATCCCCAAGGGATACAAAACTATCGTATCCCCCAAGGGGATACAAAATCTTCCAATGTGCTTCGAGGGGATGTAAAATTCGGGATGCCGCCTTCCAAGGATGCGAAATTTGCTGCTGTGGTCCCCAAATCTCACCTACTCTCACCTAATCCACTACCTATAAATACCGCCTTGCTCATTCTTCACAAGGGTTGGACTTTTGTTAATTTGAGAGATCTACAACGTCATAAGAACTCATTAATGGCTGCCTAAAACTCAAGGAAGAAGAAGAACACATATTTTTCTCCCAAGACATTCCATATGCAAAATATGACTTCCAAATACTTAGCCAATATTTGTATGATGATGACTTGCACTTGTAAACCTAAATAGTCAATAAAATCCTCAAATGCCTTCAAAGTGGACGTAGGTTCCTCACCGACCGATCACTATAAAATTTTGTGTTGATTACTTTCCGCACTTCTAAATTTCCGTATGCGAAACACTAATTCTCGAGTATTAGAGAATCTTTGGGTCTAACGACAATTTTAGCTGTCAACATTTTGGTGCTTTCACCGAGAACTTGAACTCACTTCTTTTCCGTGCAATTTCCATCTCGACTTCGATGTGCTACTCAGTTTTTTCTCGACCTACCGGTTGAGTCCACTTACGATGGTTAAACGAGCAAAGAATTTAATTGTCTGGTCCTCCGCTGTGGCTGACACTGTTGCTTCTCAACATCCCTAATCCATGGGAAACCAACCAATATGGAAATCGTCCCTCCTTATGACCCTGATGCTCCGACCACTCAAGCTCAGCTTTCCGAGATAAAAATCTGGAAGATAGAACTCGAGAGCTCAACGATACGTTGAAGATAAACATCGAACTTATGCAATGACTCCATGACTGTCAACGTCACGTTGCTCGTCTCCAACTTAATCAGAACAGTGCTTGACTGTAGCTCAATGCCTCAGAGAGTTCCTCTTCTAAAACTCGAGGCCGAAGCCAAAGAAGGAGGACGACTTCTAATGCTAATCCCCTTGCCAACACTAATGCCAATGCCAATGTCAATGGTAACAACAACGACAACGAAAACGGTAATGGAACTACCGAAACTTTTAACGAGGGAACGCGTCAGCCTGACCGTTCCTGGTTGGTTATTAATGATGAACCAAGTCTTAGGAACCGACCCCTTCCTTGAAAGGACCCAACTATTGCCGCTTTGAACTTGAGACTTATGCATCCAACAACCCAACACGTTTAGGGCCGCCCTCATCAACCATACCAGAATCAGGCAAACGAGGTTGATGACATGAATGAAGATGGTCCTGAAATTCATCCCCGAAGATGTTCACGTCCTAGAACTCCTGAGGTAAACCATGTCCGCTGGATTCCAACGGAGGTTCAAACTGCATATCTCCCTGACATGATCTTAAGGATCATGAGAGAGACATATGGGAACGTCAACGACATGTGGGAAACCAACATGAGACGAAACCCCTTCACTAGGGATGTGCACGAAGCAGGATCACCCCGACGCATTAATATTCCCCAGCTAGCACCTTATAGGGAAAGACCGACCCCTGTGGCTTCTTAAACTGCTAGGAATGGCATATGGAATCCAGTCGAGACACTGATGCCGTCAAGTGCAAATGCTTCCCGGTTTTCTTGGAAGACACAACTTTGCTCTGGTTTACTCAACTCCCGGCTCGATCCATCTCCACCTTCGACCAACTAGCTTCCTAAATGGTAAAACAGTTTAGAATGCACGTACCCAGGCCGAAGGATACTCTCACTCTCTCTAACCTCTGCCAGGGCCCGATGGAAACCATCAAAAGCTACATCGAGTGTTTCAACATCGCCTTCGCAGAAGTTGACGATCCGGAGCCACGCACAGTTCTTGTCCAGCTTGTTAAGGGCATCCTTTCTAGCGACAAAAAGAAACCCAAGATTTTGGAAGTTTTCTACGAGAAGGCCGACCAGTTTCTGTGTCAAGAGGAAGCACGGAACAACAGGACTGCTCAAGGCGGCCACCTCAATAACCCACACTCAGGCACCATAGTGGATAATGTCAAAGGAAAACAAGTCATAGAATCTTCCGACAAGGATAAAGCGGTGATCCCGTTCAAGCCCAAACCGAACAACAACAAGCTCGTTGGTCGCAACAACAACAACCAGGCACTTGAAGACCCAAAGAAGCACGACTGTTATCCCACTTATAGGAACTACACTCCACTCAACAGAGAGCTGGAGGCAATCTACCTAGAAACCTGTAATACCATCCAGTATAAAAAGCCGAACACGAGTGAATCTACCAACCTCGAGAAGAACTCCGACAAATATTGTAGGTTCCACGATATGTTCGGACACAACACCAATGACTACTGCCACCTCAAGAATGTTAAAGAGAAGCTCATCTGAGAGAAACGTTTAGAGCAGTACATCCAAAATCTTGCACCTCTAGAAGCAATCACAGGCCCCTCAACGCTCACTCTTCCTCTAGCCAATGCGGCCCCAGGGTCGTCCAACCAAAGACTGCGGTGACATCGTGATCAACACCATCTGTGGTGGGCTTCACCTCGCAAATGAGAGCTTTCGGCGTATGAAGGAATACACCAATTCTATCAAGCACGCCAGCTGCGAAGTATGTTCCTCTTTCGATGAATATGTCCCCACCAAGCTCCATAAGACGATGCGGGGTAATAATATTTTACGTGAGAGAGAGTCTATGGAAATTGAAATTCTAACCATTGACCCTCTTGTTATCTCCGCACAGATAGGTCCGGTCTATGTCCGGGGGATTCTCATCGATTCTGGAAGCTTTGTTAACATAATCTTCAAGTCGGCCTACGACCATATGAAACCTAAGGTCAAGGACATGAAACCCTGACATGGCACTATTTATGGATTTAACGAATCTTCTAACTAGCCAGTCGGAATGGTAGACCTGACGGTCGAGATTTGTGATGGGGATCGAAGCAGAGTCTGTATCCACACTGTTGTTGTTATTGATGTCATCTCTTCTTACAAGGTCTTTCTAAAAACGCCCTTTCCTTGCATAGTTCAAAGTCTGCATGGCACCATGTCCCCTTCTCATGAAATTTCCAACCAAGAACTGGATTGAAACCGTCAAGGGCGACCAAGCCACAATCATAGCTTGTTATCTTGACGAGTGGAAGGACGCGATCGACAAGGAGAAAGGCAAGAGCATGGATCCTCCACTTTGCGCCAAAACTGCCAGTGTGTAGCAACCACTAGAGTTTGGGTCCTGGCTCAGACGTCACTGTCGTCTTTCTGATAATTTTGATCCAAGGAAAGACGAAGAGCCTGATTTCGAGGGGTTGCCCCGGTGGAACCGACTGTCAACATTCCAATCAACCCCGCCGATCCGACAAGGGCCTTGAACATTAGATTGCAACTCCACCGCACAATAAAGGAAGAGCTCGTGGACTTCTTAAGGGCCAACCTTGAAATATTTGCTTAGACCCACTCAGATATGTGTGGCATCGACCCAGGAATCGCTTTTCACATGCTCAGTGTTAAAGTTATTTTTTATCAACACCGGGAGTAGGTCAATGGGGATGGATTTAAGGGAGAGAGGTAGGTTGTTTAGCGTTCGCATGCTTGAATAGGTTCTGTAACGACCCGCACTTCCACCTACTTTAAACCGACCAAACCCGAAACCTACGTCGATTCAAGGTAAGAAAAAGTACGTTTCATTAGGGTTTATCAGAGCAATCACAGCGGAATACAAAGCTCACAGCGGAACAGATAAAATACAATAAGAATATATTATTGCAGCGGAAACATTTTTGAATACAAAACTGATTTTACATACCATTACTCCATGAAGAATTAATATAATATGACGATAATAGGGTATGTCCGGCCTTCATATGAAACTTCAACTCTCTCTGGAACTCCAAATCTTCAAGCTTGAGCCCGATCTCGAAAACTGAAAAATAAACTAACAGACTACCCGTGTGGAGATTGTGGGCACCTGCAGTTTGCAAGGGAAAAACAAACTTCGAGTCAGTCATGGGACGGTGTGAGAAAACGTTTTTTTTACTAATCTGATACTTAGCCTTAATTTGAATAAGTTATCTCTGGAACACGCCGCATGTCGCGGAACGGGTTCCCCCCCAAGGATCTGTGCACAACCATAGCAACCAGAACTAAAGCTAACAATGCAACAAACAAGATGCAGTTCCTCAATCTACCCATTTAGGTTTAATTCCCAAATTTAAATTTTAAAAATCCAATTAACTTTATAGAAGTTATTCCTTTGGACTTTATACCCGATTTATTATTTTAAATCGTTTGAAATGCATATCTTGGTTTCATATCAAATTAGCTTTCACTTCGGGGTCTCAAACCAAAACATATTTGAAAACCTCAAATATCTACTATACAAGCATATCAATATTATGCCACCTGATCGAGAGATCCTCCTGATGACCAGGCTCTAGGTACACCTTACCATCACGATAATAATCCAGGTACGTCCTCTCTCCACCTCAAGAGCGAACCATACCTTCCATATACATCCCTGACTTTTCATCACCAGCGCCGTTACCTGATCGTTGGTAACATATAGAAATTATTTTTATATCCCGAAGTGGAGAAAATTATTTCACAACACAATAATCACAAGTACTTTCAAATCATAGTATTTCACATCAGCAATTCACGCATACGATCAGTCACTATTAATCATATAACCTTTGAGCTCGTACATCTCAAAGAAGGGTGTTAAGCAAGAGAATAAATTCTCAGCCACCAAACAGATACATCATCAATAGCAACCAATCGGATACGCGATGAATCACAATGTAAAACCATAATACATTTCCAAATCATTTCGAAATCATCGGGTTTAGCCCTCGAAATTGTTTCTGCTTTATAAAACATTTTTATAAAACATTCCCTGTCCAAAATTGGGAATACATTTCTTTTCACTTAAGAAAAATATCATTTCAAAATCATTCATTAAATTTGAAATGAACTCAACAACATCACTAAACATCTCATAGTCAAATCGTGGAGTGTTTCACAAGATGTTAGCATACAATTATTTCTATCCAACCTAATGCTAAATGTAAAAGCATATTTTCTCATAAACTGGTCGAGCACAATCTAAACAATCGATCAATAACAATCAATATCAACAACCAAGTATATTTGGTTCAATCACATCTCGTGTTTGGGTAAATTTTAGTTACCATCTATTCATTCCAATTTATTTAAAGATTTATTAAACTCCAATTGGTTTCAATCTCTAAAATCACTACTTAATGATTGTTCAACTTTTAGGAAAATTAATCCTGCTTTTAACTGGGTTAAAGAACCAATGTCTTTTAAAACACAGTTTACGATAAACCCAAAATCATCTTCCATTTAAAATGGAATCTTCACGGAATTTATATCTGCTTACAATTGGTATTAATCTACGTACCCAACCAATACTATAAGCGGAATATTGGCTAGCGCATTTCAAATTCCTCAAATAGTCTAAGTCTTCAACTATGGAGACTTATTTCAACCGTTAACCAATACGGTTTCCATTTAATTCCAATTTAATTAATTAATTGGAAAACTCCAGTTTTCACTTATCTTAATTTCGGATTCATTAAACAAAGATGAATATCTTCCTTACATTTAATGTTTAATAAACTGTTAAATGAACATCTGGGCTTTCCTTTCGATCCATTCCGATCCTCGCCCAGATCAATAAACGTTGGCCAGGTAAGTTCAACGCACTGGTTGCAGCATTCCTTACCTTGTTAAACACCCCGTTTATCTTTCCGGATCTCACAATCGGGACAGACTTACTCGTGGTTTCCGCATATTCAACCAAAATAGGTGTTTATTATTCAAACCATTATTCATTCATCCAAAATACTTCCATTTTTTTCTTGATTATTTTATTATTAAAATAATCATTTAAAATCCAATTTCTGGAATGAGACTCATTCAACTACCGTATAATCCGAGAATCTGGGTATATACAAACATTCAACAAACATAAACAAGATGTCATGCGTCTAACGAGTTGTAACTAAACTCGTTAGTTATTTAAGATCAGATGTCGGTGTCAAAATTGGGTTCCACTTTATTAATTAACAACCAAATGGTATTCATAACCATTGATCAATCAAAAACATCTAAATCAAATCAACCTCATCCAACAACTTCCAAGCATGAATAATATTCATTAGTTAGAGATTAACAACTCAACATAAGCATAACATAGAACTAAAAACCATGTTATGAGTTTTTGATGTTCATTACCCTAGCTATCAACCCAAGTATTTATCACATGAGGTTCAACTTCATGAATTTAAATAAAAGTCATGGTTTCCTTAATATAATGGCGAATTCATAACCAAAATCACATCTTTATGTAAATTAATCCATAAAGAATGAACCTTTAGGAGTTTATCATCATTTTCTAATCCAACAAATTACCAAAATTAAATCAAGTCATGTATGTTTATGATATTCCATAAAGTGCAACTTTGTGAACTTAACATAAAGGTTTTTACTCCAAACTACAAATACGTTGCCATTTTTCCTACATGAACCTATTTAGGGATTTTAGCAATCATATACCATCAAATCATCCATGAATTCACTACCAAAACTCTAAGAAACATTTCAATAAACACCTTATATGCAATCATACAATAAAGCAACAAAAACCCTTTAAAGGTTTAGTTTTTCTCACCTAAATGCTTCCAGAACTTCGCCTAGGATGTATAGATCCTTCTCCTAGATTTTCTTCCTTCTTTCTTCTTTATTATCTTGAAAAAACAATTTTTTTTAATTTTTTTTAAGGGAAAAACGTGGGAAATTCATGGAGAGGGGAGGAAGAAGAAAAATTTCAAGGAAAGAAAAGAAATGAAATGGTAAAGAAGATAAGGGTAAAGGGTATTTATAAGGAAGCTTTATTTCATGGATGGATGACATGTGTCATTGTAGATAAGTATGAAAAATGAGTGGCCACAATTTATCCTTATCCTTTTAAATAGTAAAGTGTGTTTTCTCACACACTATCCAGCCTCGAATCGGAGTATCAAACGATAACGGTTTTCAGGAATTCTTTCACCATATCGTCCGGTTTCTAACGTACTTCAATCCTATGTGTTCAGATCCAAAATCGGATGGAAAATGAATGGATATAATTCATCCTTATCCATTCAAATAGTAAAGTGTGTTTTTTCAAGCACCTTCTGGCCTCACGTCGGAGTATCAAATGATAACGGTTTTCAGAAATTCTTTCACCATATCGTCCGGTTTCTTAAGTACTTCAATCCTATGTGTTCAAATCCAAAATCGGAGTTCGTTTGTATTTTCAATAATTTATTTTAATTTTGTTTTCTTAATAACTTTTTATATCCATTATAGGGTTTTCCCATACTTCATACATAACTAATATTCTATGTTCTAAATTTTTCTGGATAGGTCTCAGGTTCCAGTTTTGCCGTTAGGATAATCAAATTCCAATTACCGTCAAATTTTAGTTCAAATTTTGGCCTTTTATTTTTCCCTTCTTCCCAAACGGATGCTGTTTTACACGAAAATTCCTTGAGTACTAAAATTCACTATTCCGGATCCAACGGAGGTGGCCTCACGATTTAGCGATATCCCGTTCTCAAGATATCCTCAAAATCGTTTGTTTTTATTTCAAATTTTGAATCTTTTATGAATATAACATATATAACGAATGCCATTTTTGACGTAACTTGGTTGGTTACCTAATTTCATCATTCCGGATTTAATGAAACTGATTTCGTCAAATTTTTAGTTTGATAGCTACGACTTCCTTTGTAAACATACTATTTTTAATCCCAAATTCCTTCTTTTTGGACTATTTCAATTTTATTCCTGCCCACCAAATTAATTCTGATCTTTATGAAATTTGAAAACTTTAAATTGGTTTTAAATTTCTGGGTTGTTACATTCTCCCCCACTTAAAATGATTTCGTCCTCGAAATCGAAGTCGGAACTAATGGTCGTATAGTTAACCAATACCTCGACCGTCCAAAATCGTTGAGAATTCAAACTTCTTAATTAGTAAAATTAATTAGCACATCCAACAATTAATTAGTGGATTAAATTTTCGAAAACATAGCTTTCATCAAAACATATAACCTTTTTATGAAAATATACCTTTGGACAAAATTACTTTATTTATCCATAAAACTGGGTTAGACTACTTTGTTTAAGTGTTTAGAAACACCTATCGATACAGTGAGCTCTTACTGCACCGACCAATGTTCATAACCCACTCAACAAATTAATCCAACACAAAACCATTTGTATATCAAATTACAAATACGTCTCTCATCTATACACACACACACACACACTCACAACTCATTCTAGGGTATTACTAACCCTATCTCTAATGATTTACTTGTCCTAGGATACTACTGATCCTATCTCAGACAAATCTATATCCCATAGAGCCAAGGTTTATCTAACCTAAGCCCAAATACCAACTGTAACGACCCGCACTTCCAACTACATTAAACCGACCAAACTCGAAACCTACGTCGGTTCAAGGTAAGCAAAAGTACATTTCGTTAGGGTTTATCAGAGCAATCACAGTGGAATACAAAGCTCACAGCGGAACAGATAAAATATAATAAGAATATATTATTGCAGCGGAAACATTTTTGTATACAAAACTGATTTTACATACCATTACTCCATGAAGAGTTAATATAATATGATGATAATAGGGTATGTCCAACCTTCATATGAAACTTCAACTCTCTCTGGAACTCCAAATCTTCAAGCTTGAGCCCGAACTCGAAAACTGAAAAAACAAACTAACAGACTACCCGTGTGGAGATTTTGGGCACCCGTAGTTTGCCAGGGAAAAACAAACTATGAGTCAATCATGAGACTAATGTGAGAAAACCTTTTTTTTTTACTAATCTGATACTTAGCCTTAATTTGAATAAGTTATCTCGGGACCACGCCGCATGTCGCGGAACGGGTTTCCTCCCAAGGATCTGTGCACAGCCATAGTAACCAGAACCGAAGCTAACAATGCAACAAACAAGATGCAGTTCCTCAATCTACCCATTTAGGTTTAATTCCCAAATTTAGATTTTCAAAATCCAATTAACCTTACAGAAGTTATTCCTTTGGAATTTATACCCGATTTATTATTTTGAATAATTTGAAATGCATATCTAGGTTTCATATCAAATTGGCTTTCACTTCGGGACCTTAAACCAAAACATATTAGGGAACCTCAAATATCTATTCTATAAGCATATCAATATATATGCCACCTGATCGAGAGATCCTCCTGATGACTAGGCTCTAGGTACACCTTACCGTCACGATAACAAATCAGGTACGTCCTCTCTCCACCTCGAGAGTGAACCATACCTTCCATATACATCCCCGACTTTTCATCACCAGCGTCGTTACCTGATCATTGGTAACATATAGAAATCATTTTTATATCCTGAAGTGGGGAAAATTATTTCACAACATAATAATCATAAGTACTTTCAAATCATAGCACTTCACATCAGCAATTCATAGATATTATCAGTCACGATTAATCATATAACCTTTGAGCTCATATGTCTCAAAGAAGGGTGTTAAGCAAGAGAATAAATTCTCCGCCACCAAACAGATACATCAACAATAGTAACTAATCAGATAAGCGATGAATCACAATGTAAAACCATAATACATTTCCAAATCATTTCAAAATCATTGGGTTTAGCCCTCGAAATTCTTTCTGCTTTATAAAACATTTTTATAAAACATTCCCTGTCCAAAATCGGGAATACATTTCTTTTCACTTAAGAAAAATATCATTTCAAAATCATTCATTAAATTTGAAACGAACTCAACAACATCACTAAACATCTCATAGTAAAATCGTGGAGTGTTTCACAAGATGTTAGCATACAATTATTTCTACCCAACCCAATGCTAAATGTAAAAGCATATTTTCTCATAAACTGGTCGAGCACAATCCAAACAATCGATTAATCACAATCAATATCAGCAACCAAGTATATTTTGTTCAATCACATCTCGTGTTTGGGTAAATTTTAGTTACCATCTATTCATTCCAATTTATTTAAAGATTTATTAAACTCCAATTGGTTTCAATCTCTAAAATCACTACTTAACAATTGTTCAGCTTTTAGGAAAATTAATCCTGTTTTTAACTGGGTTAAAGAACCAATGTCTTTTAAAACACAGTTCACGATAAATCCAAAATCATCTTCCATTTAAAATGGAATCTTCACGGAAATCATATCTGCTTATAAGGATATTAATCTCCGTATCCAATTAACACTATAAGCGGAATATTGGCTAGCGCCTTTCAAATTCCTCAAATAGTCTAAGTCTTCATCTATGAAGACTTATCTCAACCGCCAACCAATATGGTTTCCATTTAATTCCAATTTAATTAATTAATTGGAAAACTCCAGTTTTCAGTTATCTTAATTTCGGATTCATTAAACAAAGATGAATATCTTCCTTACATTTAACGTTTAATAAACTGTTAAATGAACATCCGGGCTTTCCTTTCGATCCATTCCGATCCTCGCCCAGATTAATAAACGTTGGCCAGGTAAGTTCAGCGCACTGCTTGCTGCATTCCTTACCTTGTTAAACATCCCGTTTATCTTTCCGGATCTCACAATCAGGATAGACTTACTCGTGGTTTCCACATATTCAACCAAAATAGGTGTTTATTATTCAAATCATCATTCATTCATCCAAAATACTTCCATTTTTTTCTTGATTATTTTATTATTAAAATAATCATTTAAAATCCAATTTCTGGAATGAGACACATTCAACTCCCGTATAATCCGAGAATCTGGGTATATACAAACATTCAACAAACATAAACAAGATGTCATGCGTCTAACGAGTTGTAACTAAACTCGTTAGTTATTTAAGATCAGATGTCGGTGTCGAAATTGGGTTCCACTTTATTAATTAACAACCAAATGGTATTCATAAACATTGATCAATCAAAAACATCTAAATCAAATCAACCTCATCCAACAACTTCCAAACATGAATAATATTCATTAGCTAGAGATTAACAACTCAACATAAGCATGACATAGCACTAAAAACCATGTTATAAGTTTTTGATGTTCATTACCCTAGCTATCAACCCAAGTATTTATCACATGAGGTTCAACTTCATGAATTTAAATAAAAGGTCATGGTTTCCTTAATATAATGGAGAATTCATAACCAAAATCACATCTTTATGTAAATTAATCCATAAAGAATGAACCTTTAGGAGTTTATCATCATTTTCTAACCCAACAAATTACCAAAATTAAATCAAGTCATGTATGTTTATGATATTCCATAAAGTGCAACTTTGTGAACTTAACATAAAGGTTTTACTCCAAACTACAAATACGTTGCCATTTTTCCTACATGAACCTATTTAGGGATTTTAGCAATCATATACCATCAAATCATCCATGAATTCACTACCAAAACTCTAAGAAACATTTCAACAAACACCTTATATGCAATCATACAATAAAGCAACAAAAACCCTTTAAAGGTTTAGTTTTTCTCACCTAAATGCTTCCAGAATTTCGCCTAGGATGTATAGATCCTTCTCCTAGCTTTTCTTCCTTCTTTTTTCTTTATTTTCTTGAAAAAACTATTTTTTTTAATTTATTTTAAGGGAAAAACGTGGGAAATTCATGGAGAGGGGAGGAAGAAGAAAATTTTCAAGGAAAGAAAAGAAATGAAATGGCAAAGAAGATAAGGGTGGAGGGTATTTATAAGGAAGCGTAATTTCATGGATGGACGACATGCGTCACTGTAGCTAAGTATGAAAAATGAGTGGCCACAATTCATCCTTATCCTTTTAAATAGTAAAGTGTGTTTTCTCACACACTTTCCAGCCTCGAATCGGAGTATCAAACGATAACGGTTTTCAGAAGTTCTTTCACCATATCGTACGGTTTCAAACGTACTTCAGTCCTATGTATTCAGATCCAAAATCGGATGGAAAATGAATGGATATAATTCATCCTTATCCATTCAAATAGTAAAGTGTGTTTTCTCAAGCACCTTCCGGCCTCACGTCGGAGTATCAAATGATAACGGTTTTCAGAAATTCTTTCACTGTATCGTCCGGTTTCTTAAGTACTTCAATTCTATGTGTTCAAATCCAAAATCGGAGTTCGTTTGTATTTTCAAATAATTTATTTTAACTTTGTTTTCTTAATAACTTTCTATATCCATTATAGGATTTTCCTAGACTTCATACATAGCTAATATTCTATGTTCTAAATTTTTCTGGATTGGTCTCAGGTTCCAGTTTTGCCGTTAGGATAATCAAATTCCAATTATCGTCAAATTTTAGTTCAAATTTTGGCCTTTTATTTTTTCCTTCTTCCCAAACAGATGCCGTTTTACGCGAAACTTCCTGAGTACTAAAATTTACTATTCCGGATCCAACGGAGGTGGTCTCACGATCTAGCGATATCCCGTTCTCAAGATATCATCAAAATCGTTCGTTTTTAGTTCAAATTTTGAATCTATTATGAATTTAACATATATAACGAATGCCATTTTTGATGTAACTTGGTTGGTTACCTAATTTCATCATTTCGGATTTAATGAAACTGATTTCATCGAATTCTGAGTTCGATAGCTACCACTTCCTAAACATACTATTTTTAATCCAAAATTCATTCTTTTTGGACTATTTCAATTTTATTCCTGCCCAAATCCAAATTAATTCTGATCTTTATGAAATTTGGAAATTTTAATTTGGTTCTAAATTTCTGGGTCGTTACAGGTTCTATGTCAAGGCTTTGGAAAGAAGGGTTACTAATATGTTGCTCTTGACAAAGGACTTTAATGGCGGATAGAGAGAGACTCCACACCAAGCTCGCTAGGAGATCTAAGCTTGTGGTGAGGCCAGAAGCTCACAAGAGGAGTTTAAACATATAGGAAAGGGCGTTCCCTTCGACCTGCAAGAAGGTCCGGACAAGAGTCCAGGCATTTGCGGGAAATAAACAGTAAACCGCGACAATTAATGTTTAAGAGAAATAGTATGACAAACTCACAGTAAGATGCTTTGAATATGGATGAACACTTTATTAATCTTTGATTATGAATACATGACCAGAGTAGAAGAACTTCTTTTATTGATCCCCGTCTTAGGGGTTTAAGAGAGGAAATACAAAGATTAGCCAAATGAAAAAATGAGAGCACCTCCCTCCCCCAAAATATGACCCTTGGAGTCCTATTTATAGAAAACTTGGAGCCCCTTCCACTATTGGGCCACTGGGCCTTCAGGAGCCTTTGTCGGCTACCTTTTTCCTTGGTCTTAGATGTTTTTGCTTCCGGCCGCTTTGCGGTGCTAATTATGGATTTCTCGTTGAAGGTTTCGGCTAGTCGGGAGCATCTTCGAGGGGAATATGTGCTTGCCCTTGTGGTAGCTTCCCGGAAGGTATCTTGAGCATCCGTGTGTATGCTCTCGGTCATATTCTTTTGGATATAGGCTTCCGGTTTTCCCATGAATACTTAGAGGAGCCTGCCCTCATTGTGTATGTGGTTAGATACAGGTTCAGAATCACTGTCGGCGTCTGTGCTAAGTAGACTAGTATGGATAGCTTGTATCCTTCCGGTCTGCGTCTCGGTGGGATTTTGGGGTATAGCCTGATCTTTCGAAAGGTTTCTCTAGGTAACTCGCTTGTTATTTTATCAATGCGGCCTCTCGGTATTTGTACGATATGTGTCATGGAAATAAATTCCGGACAATCTTTATATGCTTCTATCTTTGATGCTCCTAAAGTTTTAGCTTCCCGACGTGTTGGTATTAGGCGAGTTAATACCGAAGGTTCCTTTGTACTTCATCTAATAGATTTATTGCTTTAACTTTCTTGATTTCAGATCAGGATGACTTTTTGCCGTAGAATCTCCTGTCAGGTTGACGCTGTTGGAAGGATCTTGTCGGGTTGACCCTGTCGAATCGATCCCGCCGGTTATATCCTGTAGCTTTTACGATCTTTTCTCCTAGGAAGGTTTCGACTGATGTAACTTTCAGATCATTTCTCCCTGCTGCTAGCTCCTCCTAGTATTTGACCCTACTTTCTGAAGAGTTTTTGTGAGCTTTTGGTCATCCAATACCCCTTCACGGCCAGCTCATTTCACTGTTAATTTTGGTTGTAACATTTGCCCCCTAGTGAAGGGGTATTTCGACTTTCCAAGTCAAACTCTTTGTCTTATTGCCTGAACCACTGGTAAATACCTCTGTTTTGGTCTTTAATTTAGGAGCTAAATTTTTTAGCCCCAATTTGCTAGGGTTTTGCATGTTAGATATAAGTTGTTCGAATGTTAATAACCTGGGAGGCAATTCATGGCGAGCTACTCATATGCCTTTTTTCCCAAATGTTAATTTTATGGTTTGAGACACGCAATTTGCACAAAAGAATCTATTCCCTCAATTAAGCAATGGGAATGGTGCTTAGTGCCATCCAGGTCTTTGGTGGTGTCCTATGGTTGCCTGACTATGGCTCATTTATTATCTTTTCTTCCGAATTCTTGTAACGTTAACCTAGATTGGTACTTAGAGTCGTCCTGACATTCACTATTCTGACTATCCATTTCTAGTAGGTTTATATGTTATCATCTTTGAGTGCTCTAATGAGTGGGATATGAATTTTACGTGTTTACGAAATAATATCACCTGGCAGCACTATGTATGATAAAAGGAGTCCCGGTCTATCATCCATTAATGCTTGAGGCCTTTCTCGGAGGGGGAAGTCTTTCATCTTGAAGAAGTCGTTGATTACTTCTCAAAATGAAGTAAACTCCATTCTTGTCAGCTTTGGAATGGACAATGTAGAGGCTACCCCGGTGCTTATCGCGATGACATCATGCATCCTCCTGAAGGATATTTCGCTTACTCAGTTGCACATTTTTGGCATAGAGGCTTCTTTCCTTCTCCTTCTTTTGTGTTTCGACTTTTACGGGATTTGGAGATCGCGCCCATTCAACTTTTACCAAGCACTTACACATTGCTTTTATGTCTTGAGGTACTCACTCTCGAATCGGGTCAGGCTTCTCTTACTTCTAACCTCCTTCGACACCTGATGCGTTTTTCAAGAGGTGCTGACTTCCCTATATTCCACGCTACCCACTTGCAGAAGATTGTTAGCGATGGTATGGGTAAGGCTATACCCTGGGAAGATCAATTTTTCTTCATCAAATGTTATACCGGTATTTCAGGCCAATTTGCTGATTGTGGTGAGCCCTCACAATCCTTTGCGAGTGGCTATATTTTTTGTGACTTATCTTTAATCGCTTTCTTTCAGATTCAGCTTTTAAGGGAGTGTCTTTAACTGAAAGCGAATCTCGTGTATCTGAGCTCATATTGAAGCTACTAGAAAACCCGCCAGGTCGGTCCATTTTATTAACCAAGGACAAGTTGTGTCTCTATAACCTCCTCCCTAATGGACAGAAGGTCTTGGGGCGTCCACCTATTCGTCTTCCTGACTCTAAGCGTTTATTGTTATGTTCAGAAGTGTTTGCTTCCTTGACTCCCTTATATCCAAGTATGTTTTGTTTATCTGATAGTTCCTTTATTGAGGTCTTTTTTGCACCAAAGTTCAGCGTTCTTGAATTTTTCTTTGGCTTTTCGTTTGACTAGGAGTTTCCACTTTGGAAGCCCCTACTCTTACTGATGCTTTGAATCGATCTACTGCTGTTTCTATTAAGAGGTTGGCCGAATTACCTATCGACCCGCCAGCTAAGAGACTAAAACTTGATATTCCTGCTTCTGTGATTTCCGGGAGTGCTTCCGGCAGAGAAAAAGGAAGTGGTGTTTTCCCATTATCCCTTTCAAGTACATCAGGAGCGGGTGCAGGCGCCACGCCGCATACTTCAGCTTCTCAGTCCGCTGAGCCTTCGAGGCCTCTTGATTCTCCAACGAGTTTTACTGATCTTGTGAAACTTGTTCTTTCTGGCTCAAAACTTTTTGAAATCTCGTTACCTTCCACTTCTTCCAACATGGTGGACTTCTACCAGCATTTGATAACCCGACAGCTTAAGGTACAACATTCCTAGTCTGGGCTTTCCATTTGTTGCGACTGTATGCTGAATGCTTCTAATTTCTCAGACTATCATGGAATGACACTTGTCTAAGCCCATTCCTTCTTCCTCTATTACCGAAATCACTCAGCTTCGAGAAGCAAACACAGCTTTGAGCAATGAATGTGAGAGGTTGAAAGCTTCCTTGGAACATGCCGAGTCAGCTTTAGAGAAAGAGAGGCAGACTAGGGACGTAACCCCCGACAAGGTGTCGGCCTTAGAGCACCAAATATCAGAAGACATGGTTACTCACGCCGTTGAGCTTCAGAAGAAAGATGAGAAGCTTTTTCGTGCTGCCCAAGTAATCTATGCAGCCGAAGACAGGATTTTTAATTTCTTGCAAGTCCACCTTCCGCAAATTAAGTCCAACTAATATGAAGATGCCTTATTTCACCTTCTTTATGATAACCTTCAAAGTCTTCCTGAACTCCGTACTACCCAAGTTCCTCCTTTCACCCGAGATCGGGTTATGGAAAGGATTAATTTGGGTAAAGGAGGAGTCGAGATACCGCAGAGAAGTGAACCCAAAATCGAGGACCTTTTATATATTGACCATCTTCCGGACGATTTAGGCGAAGGAGTGAAGACTCTCGCTTCTGTTGGAAATAATGGGGAGAATGACGACAATAGTTCCAGAGGCGGTGGCTGCCAAGATAAGCATTTTGTCCATAACTCTGAATCGTCATTTCTTAAAGAATGTGGCCCATCTAGTCTTTCAAAAGGGAAGAAATCTGCTGGTCATGAAGTTCCTTCTCATCGGGTATAATTCTCAACCCGGACGTGTTTTTCTCTTTTCTTGAATATTTTACTACAGCTAGTCTCTTGTCATTACAATGGACAAAAGAAAAGTTGTTTCCTGGCTTAAGCAGAGTTAGGTAACAAAATAGAAGAATTCAAACTGTTTTTATGTAGGGCAGGTGGCACACTTGTAAACTTAATTCCGCGACCTATGTAACGTTTGTATGGAGTTCCCCTTTATTACACATAAAGGCTAATATGCTTGTTTGCATGATGACAGAATTTTATTTATTATGAGGATGCATTACGCATGATTTATAGACTGAGAAAGGAGTTTCGAATGATACCTACTCATGCTTTCAGGGAAAAGTTTTTCTTGAGGAACTTAAGAGCGTTTACACCACATTTCCTCAGATCTCCTTTAACTTTCTGAGAGGGTATCATGAAGCGATGCTAAAGAGTTTTAGGGTTAAACATGCTGAGATTTTATGTAAACAATAAATGTATGAAGAAGTGATCTTTTTGTAATTCCCATTTTTGCCTATATGTCATAGTAGATTGGTTTCGGGTTTAACTCGTGAAAAATGTATAAGAAAAGGGTTTTTATTCTTGCAAATTGAAAATAAAATAATTTCGTAACTACTTTCCTATGTGCCTGTGAGTAGGTTGATCAACACGAGATTCTCCCGTCTAGGGGCGGAGCATCGCCGACGAGAGACATTCGTCCAATGTCCCAAGAGAGGAAGATTTTACATCAGAATTTATCCATCAAACGTTTGACTGAGAGGGTGAATGCTTTGAAAGAACAGTTAGAAGAGAAAGATATGACTATTCTTGGATTGAAGGCATACATAAAGACTACGCCCTCTATCGAGTTTGAAGATGAATTGAGGCGTTTATGCCAACGTAGTGCTGACTTGGAAATTGATTTAACAACGCCACTAAAAAATGCTAGACAAGGGAATATTATTTCAAGAATATTCCTATCATGACGGGATCTTCATCCTTTGGGGTCGTGACCTCTTGCGAGACCCCTACCCATCAGAAGTTTTATTATTTAAATAACCCTCCCACCAGGCTAAAGGAATCAGCCGTTTTCGAATGGTGCAAAAGAGTGGTAGCCGAGATGAAAGGGACTTATGACACTAAATTGATCAAGGATTTTCATGATCGTGTCGTCAGGTATGCTGACCAAATTAGACGTTTACAAGAAGAAAGGCATAATTTGCGTATGGATGTTTTCGAGTTAGAGAAGGAAAATAGTTCTCTTAGGGCAATGTGTAGGGCTTATAACAGAGCCTTGAAACTTTAGATTAAGCCTTCTGGTCATTTAGATGAAACGAGTAGGAAAATGCAGAAGCTTAACAAATTACTAGGCATCGCGCTTCGTCATGCCATCGACCTCCTTTGTCTGATGATGGCGAGGACCCATATTTTTAATATGTCCTAGTGGTGAGATGCAATTATACCTATAATTAGGGTATTGAGAATGTAGTGATTTTTCTTCGGTGAGTGAACTTTGTGTATTGACAATGTCTATTATGTAAATAGCTGTAGATGTGAAACATGGATAACAATTGCTTGCATATAAATGGTTTGAGAAGTTTTCCTGAGTGAGAAAAGGAGATAACCCTTTTACCCAGAATTTCAGATCAGGATTATTCTTGGTGTCGGTGTAAGAGCCGATCTCTTCTTTCGGAGTTTGATGTAAGTTAAATCAACTCAGATTCGGGTTGTTCATAGTAGGAGGCGGGGAACCCACTTTCGGTTTTTATTGAAGGTTGGATCATCTTACTTCGGTGTTGAGATAAGACCGGAATCCTCCTCCCGATACTTTGCGAAGTCCACCCCGACCCAGATTCGGCGACGACATAGGTAGAAGGCCGGAAACCCCTTCAGATATTTGTGAGAATCCGCATCAACCCAGATTAGGGTATTTATATAGATAAAGGACCGTAAACCCTTCCGGTACTTGTGAGGGACTGAATTAACCCAGATTAGTGTATTTTTATAAATAGAGGACTGGAAACCCATTCTGGTATTTGTGAGGGACTGAATTAACCCAGGTTAGGGTATTTGTATAGATAGAGGACCGGAAACCCCTTCCGGTATTAACATTTCGGTATTCTACTTGGATTCAATTTGTGAAGCATAGGTTGTACGTGCTTCTTGATCCACTCTCTGGGCTTTCGATTGTCAAAGCAGAGGATGTACATACTTTGTTGGCCACTCTCTGGGCCTGTGCGTCCGGAGCGCTTGGCTATCTTACCCACAAGCAGGGCTCAAGGACTAACCCGACCTCCCTCCAGAAGGTGCTTTATCCTGATCATCGTAGGTGATGATAAGGTCTTAGAAACTTAGATGGGGCCATCATAGGCACATAACTAAGGTTTACTCTTTTGATGCTCTATACTGACCATCGTAGGCACTGATAGAGGCTTACACGCTATCCCCCTCCGAGGGGTGCCCTATCCTGACCATAGTAGGGATGATAGGGGTTTGCGTTCCCTTCTGCGGGTAACGTGGAACATAAGCAAAGGTAGGACGTGCTCTTCTGCGAGAAGAGATAGAACATGCATAGTTCTAGTAGAGGTAGAGCGTACTCTTCTGCGAGCAGAGGCAGGGCATGCTAATTTTAGATGCACCGCCACGACCATTTCTAGTGTGAAACGGAGGCTTACGCTTTTGATGCTTTAACCTAGCCCCCTCTGATTTGGGCATGGAAAAAGACTAACATACCACCCCCTTTGTGGGAATGCCTTGCCCGGACCAATTTGGCACTGACAAGGGTTTTCCTTTTCTTTTATCCATTTGTGACTTGACCTGTCCGTGGTCATTTTAAGTTTGTGAGGCTTTTCTTCTTCTCAATCAGGCAGATAACTTTTCCTTTAATGTTTCTAGAAGGTTTTAGCGGCATGACCTCTTACGCTTTCTTTACATATTTTTGTAATTTTCCTTGGTTTAAGAACTATATGATCATTCCCTCTAAAACTCTGCAGTGGTTTGTTTCGTGTCCGTTTACCATATGGTAGTAGCAATATGACCCTTCTCTCTTAGCTTCGTTCTTGGGTTTCTTCTTTAACGACGACCAAAAGTTCAACTCGCGTCTAGTCAGGAAATAGGTACCCTCAATCAATGTTGTGAGCTTACAACCTTTTGGTAACCTTGACTCAAAAATTTTCTTTTGTTGTTTCATTTTGGCCCTTTTATTACTTAATTTTGTCATTCTTTCTTTATCTCAATACTTCCTTTTAATTGCCTTTCGATATGGGGGTATATCCCTTTCAGACGTTTTATTGGTCAGAGGAATGGAAGCTTTCTCAATGCTTTGTTCGAATATGGTTCATCTAGCCTTTGTGAGGATGGCTTCTTTGGTATGGAGAAAGGAGTTATATATTTCCATCAAGGATTGGTAAAGGGCAAAAATCGGAGTTGGTCCTACGTGGAAGGGGTTAATGCTCCATCGATCATGATCATAAGGTTCTACACCTTTCTCTTTCTCTTGGATATGCAGAGTTTCTAATTTAAACCTTTCGATTGCCCATGGCTTGTCAATATTTGCCCCAGCCAAGGGAAACTTGTTAGTAACTGGTAGGGATCTTTTACCCATAATGTTTGCCTCTTCCAGGTTTAGTCCAATCTATGATGGAACAACACGGGTGGATAATGGAAAAGTTAACCAAAGGAGCGGAGGTTCAAGCCCTCCTTCTACCGCTAAAATGTTAACGATATTTTTCGTCAACACCAGGAGTAGGTCAATGAGGATGGATCTAAGGGAGAGAGGTAGGTTGTTTAGCTTTCGCAGGCTTGAATAGGTTCTCCATCCCTAGATGTCGAGGCTTTGGAAAGAAGGGTTACTAATCTGTTTCTCTTGCAAAGGACTTTAATGGCGGATAGAGTGGGACTCCACACCAAGCTTGCTAGGAGATCTAAGCTTGTGGGGAAGCCAGAAGCTCACAAGAGGAGTTTAAACTTATAGTAATGGGCATTCCCTTCGACCTGCAAGAAGGTCCAGACAAGAATCCAAGCATTTGCCGAAAATAAACAGTAAACCCTGACAATTAATGATTAAGAGAAACAGTTTGACAAACTCATAGTAAGATGCTTTGAATATGGATGGACACTTTATTAATCTTTGATTATGAATACATGACCAGAGTAGAAGAACTTCTTTTATTGATCCCCGTCTGAGGGTTTTAAGAGAGGAAATACAAAGATTAGCCAAGTGAAAAAATGAGAGCATCCCACCCCCAAAATATGACCCATGGAGTCCTATTTATAGGAAACTTGGAGCCCCTTCAACTATTGGGCCATTGGGCCTTCAACAGCCTTTGTCGGTCGCCTTTTTCCTTGGTCTCAGGTGTTTTTGCTTCCGTTCGCTTTGTAGTGCTAATTATGGCTTTCTCGATGAAGGTTTCAGCTAGTCGGGAGCTTCTTCGAGGGGAATATGTGCTTGCCGTTGTGGTAGCTTCCCGAAGGTATCTTGAGCTTCCGTTTGTATGCTCTCGGTCATATTCTTTCAAATATAGGCTTCCGGTTTTCTCGTGAATACTTAGAGGAGCCTGCCCTCATTGTGTATGTGGTTAGCTACTAGCTCGGAATCATTGTCAGCGTCTGTGCTAAGTAGACTAGTGTGGATAGCTTGTATCCCTTATGAGATTCCGATCTGCGTCTTGGTGGGATTTCTGTGTATAGCCTGATCTTTCGGAAGGTCGCTCCAGGTGACTCCCCTATTATTATATCAATGTGATCTCTCGGTATTTGTACGATAGGTGTCATCGAAATGGATTCCGAACAATCTTTATTCGCTTCTGTCTTTGATGCTCTTGAAGTTTTAGCTTCCGACGTGTCGGTATTAGGCGAGTTAATATCGAAGGTTCCTTTGGACTTCATCTGATGGATTTATTGCTTTTATCTTTCTTGGTTTCAGATCAGGATGACTATTTGCCATAGAATCTCCTGTCAGGTTGACGCTGTTGGAAGGATCTTGTCGTATTGACCCTGTCGGATAGATTCGGCCGGTTATATCTTGTAGATTTTACGATCTTTTCTCCTAGGAAGGTTATGGTTGATGCAACTTTTGGATCATTTCTCCCTGCTCTTAGCTCCTCCTAGTATTTAACCCTACTTTCTGAAGAGTTTTTGTGAGCTTTCGGTCATCCGATAACCCTTCACCGCTAGTTCATTTCACTGTTAATTTTGGTAGTAACACTCAGTATCAACCTGAAGTATCTTCTAGTCAAACATAGGCGTTGAATTTTGGGAATTGAGATATTGACTACACTTATAGGGTAAGTGGATAAGCTACTTGATAACGACTTTATCCGTGATGTCCTCTACCTCGAATTGGGTATCCAATCCGGTCTTAGTCCGAAAAGCAAATGGCAAGTGGCGAATGTGTGCTAACTACTCTAACTTGAACAAAGCCTGCCTAAAGGACAACTTCCCTCTTCTGAAGATTGACCAACTAGTTGACTCAACTATCGGCTACCTTTTTCTATCCTTCATGAATGCGTAATCAGGCTACAATCGGATTCCTGTGCATCTTCCGGATCAGAAGCACACGTATTTCATTACCGACCTTGGGCTCTATTTCTTGTTTCATGCCTTTTGATCTCAAGAATGCTGGAGCCACCTATCAGTGATTGGTCAACCGCATGTTCAAGGACCAGATCGGAAGATCCATGAACATTTACGTGGACAATATGCTTGTGAAAACGAAGGGTATCAAACGACCACGTTAACGACTTCGTAGAGATGTTTGGTGTCCTTCATAAATATGGCATGATACTCAATCCTTTGAAATGCTCTTTTGGCGTTGCATCGGGAAAATTCTTGGGTTTCATTGTTAATTCGCCAGGCATCGTAGACAATCCAAAAAAACAAATCCAGGCTATTCGGAATACCCAAGCCCCTCAACGCATCAAGGATGTTCAAATCTTAAATGGGAAAGTGGCCGCACTAAGTTGATTCATCTCCAAAGTTACTGACAAATGCATTCGCTTTTTTGACTTTCTTAGAAAAGGGAAGCACGACTTCACATGGACACCAAAGTGCATTATTGCATTTCAGAATCTCTCGAATACTTTAGAACGACCAACTATCATGTCAAAACCAATGGATCATGTCCAACGACCCGTTTAATACATCAACAAGAGGTTAGTAGGAGAAGAAAAGAATTATCCGAGACTTAAAAAGCTTGCTTACTACATGTTGATCTCTTCCCAGAATCTAGGACATACTTTCAGTCCCATCCAATCAAAGTCTACACCGACCAGCCGCTATGATAGGTTCTGCAACGACTTGAGGCATCTGGGCGATTTTTCAAGTGGAACATAGAACTGAGCCAATTTGAGATTACTTTCATCCCTCGTCGAGCCATCCTCGGAAAAGCCCTTGCAGACTTCATAGCGGAGTTCACCATTCTGGAAGAGCCTCCTCCGAAAGATGGTGAGCCTGCACATATTCAATGGAAATTGTTCGTGGTTGGGTTATCTAACAGTCAGTGTTCTGGCGCCAGAGTCATATCCATTACTCCTGAGGAATGCTCGATCTGTTACGCTTTGAAGCTCGACTTCCCAACCACCAACAACGATGCAGAATATGAAGCCTTGATTGCGGGGATTAGAGTTGCAATTGAACTCAACATCAAGGCTATCCATATTTACTCCGACTCACAGCTTATCATACGCTAGGTGCAGGGCGAATATCAAGCCAAGGAGGCACGACTTTCTCCGCACCCTGCTCAGGTCCGTGAATTGCTCACTAATTTTGACCACTACATCATTACGCACACCCCTTGAGAACAAAATGAGAAAGCTAATTCATTAGCCAAGCTGGCAAGCTCTGGGGATGCGCAACTCTTGAAACTTATCCCAGTCGAAGTGCTCGATTCTTCGAGCATCGATCCGATGTAGACTGATTCGAAAGCAATGACGGAGATCAAGCCCGAGCTTGGATGACACCTATCAAGAACTGCCTGCTTCATGGAAGCCTCCTTGACCGCTCCAAGGAAAGACGATCACTCATTTATTAATAGTCTCGCTACATCATTCAAGATGGAGTGCTCTATCGAAGGGGATTCTCTATTCCATTACTCCGGTGTGTAGCCCACAACGACGCCGACCGCGTATTACTGGATATACACGAAGCCTAGTGCGGTGACCACATTGGTGGGAAAAATCTAGTAAGGAAGATTCTTAGATATGGTTACTTCTGGCCAGCACTTGATCAGGATGCTGCAGATCATGCCCGCAAGTGCGACAAGTGCTTGAGGTTTTCTACGATTCCAAGAGTTCCACCTACCAAGCTAACGCAAATGGTCAGTCCTTGGCGTTTTCCATGTGGGGAATATACATCATCGGAACCCTTCTAATGTCCAAATGTGGTGCACGCTATGCCATCGTCACAGTTGATTACTTCACCAAGTGAGCAGAAGCCGAGTTTTTTTACTACAATTACCACTAAAAAGGTGATCAACTTTGTCATCCGTAATATCATTACTCGTTTTGTGATCCCCCGGACTATTATTTCAAACAATGGGACCCAATTCGAGAGCACTAAGTTCAAGACCTTCTGCCAACGACACAACATTGAAAAAAAGTTTTCGGCAGTAGCTCGCCCTAAAGCTAATGGGAAAGTTGAGGCTATTAACAAAGTAATCAAATTCATAATCAAGAAGCGTTTGGGAAAGGCCGGAGGCTTATGGGTAGATGATCTCCCTCTAGCCCTTTGGGCTTACCGAACCACCTATAAGTTAGTGAGTTGCCATACTCCTTTTGCTCTTGCCTATGGATCTGGAGCCGTCATTCCCATTGAGCTTAAGCTCCAATCTCATCGAGTCACTTACTACGATCCGAAGACCAACCAAGACCTCCTCTTGGAGTCACTTGACTTACTCGAAGAAAAACGTGATGAAGCTGAACTCAGACCCTCCGCTCAGCGCCAACGGGTCTCCTGATACTTTAACTCCAAATTCCATCCGAATCACTTTGACATTGGTGACCACCTCCTCAAGTAGATCTTTCCCACAACCCAATGGTTTTAGTTCTCGCTAGGAGGGTCCGTACATCATCCAACGGAGGCTTGGAGATGGAACATTCAAGCTTAGACTGTTGATGGCGCCAAACTCCCAAGAGCATAGAATAGTGAACACCTCCGTCGCTACTTCACTTAGCTTAGTGTACGGATTTACTGCTTCCCAATAATGTTTTTTTTCTTTAATTCTAGGCATTGTAAAGTAAAGGTTGTTACTGCCAAAGTTATCAGTAAAGAAAGTTTTAGACTGTCCATGTACTTGGTCCATTTATTTCTCTATGTAATATGCTTGAGCAACTATTACAACCGACTTGCATACAAGAGTGCACAACACTATATCAGGGAGCTTGGAATCGATCCCCTTACTCTAGTCTCGAACCAACGACGAGACCGATATAAATAACTCGACTCAAGCCCTGAACCAACGGCGAGAGCGAGTATAAATAACTCAACACGAGTCTCGAACCAACAACGAGGCCGAGGATAAACAACTCGAGACGCTCATTAATTTGAGTATCATCCTTGTTCCCAAGTCTCTGGGCTTAGGGGCAACCCACCAGTCGGGAGAGTGTGATTGCGACCGCTCGCTTGGCTCCATTTGGCCCGAAGGGCCTGAATCCGGGTACCGAACTGGCAAACCAACGATGCCCTAGAACTTTAACCCGAACGGACATGATGGAAGAGTCTAAAGGACGAATCAACGTCCATGCCTTCTCATGAACCGGGATCAACGACCGCGAGGAGATCCCAAGAGGGGAGGCACCAAACTCAAACTCCGCACAACTCAGAGTTCCCGACAAAGGGAAATCCCGAGAGCGTAGTCGACGCCCACATCCTTCACATGACTTTGGAATCCCAAGAGCGAAGCGATAGACAATGCTTGCCCAAATGCGATGACGAGTTCATTTACGCAAGTACAAATACTGGAAAGCATAGACAAAAGTTCAAACACTTAACATAGCATATGATATAAGCAAAGTCCATCAAAAGCTTTCATTCACATACAAAACAAGCTACAACAGTCTATCTTTCTTTCTAACGACACGATGTACATGAAAACCACACCATGCCTCCAAAAGCGAGGGTCATACTCGCATATACTATTGGCCAACATAATCAAAAACTCTATAACAATCACTTGGAAGACCAGTCCTTCCCCTTTTCTACTTCTTTGCAGATTCAACACTAGGCGGGTCGTCACCAATCTTCGTCTTCTTCCTTCCAAAAGCTGCCTCCACCTCTTACCCTTGGCCGGAGAGATGGACTCATGAGATACCGACTTGGACTCCCCATCGTCATCCTCGCCACTCATGATATCGGTAATATCCCCAATTATAAGCGAGATGGCTTAAAGAGGTTTGGGAGTGACATTAGTGGCAAGGGTTAGTACTGCCTCGGTACACTCCTTCTCCCCGGTCTTCTTGGCCTTCCTCGCCTCCAGCTCAGCTTTCTTCTTAGCTTTCCTTGCATCCTTCTGTTCGGCCAACCATCCAACTTTAAGCTTCCTGATCGCCTCCTCCTGCAACCTCTTAAATTTAGCATCGTCCTTTTTCTTGGAAACCTCATCAACCTTTTTCTTCTTAGCCTTATTGTTGGCCCTCCTTCTCTAAGCCTCGTTGACATCCCTCTTCCTTTCCCTCACAGTGTTCAACGCTTCCTTAGCCTTCCTCCCGGCCTCTTCCTAGGTTTCCTGCTGGCTGCCTCTTCATCCTTCCTCTTCTCCTCCTACTCCTCAGACTTATCGAGCAATTTGGCCTTTTGCGACTCCACTAGATTGTGCATTGTTTGCACTTCCATCTCTGTTATCGCGGTCACCTGAGATTCTTCACCTTAATCTCTCCTCCCTTTGTAAGAAGGTCCTTGTAAATCTCAAAATCCGCATCAGAAAACGTATCCAATGGACCGCTAACTTCTTCGAATTGTATTCCCTACAATCTCGTTCCAGCCTTAGGTAATAAGGGAAGTGCCGGCGCAAAGCCTGTTGTTTCTTCTACTCCGGAAGGGCCTGCACAACGAAAAAGAAGACAAATTAGTTTACTTTGACTTAGTGCTCACACCCTTCTAAGCATTCGTGATAATGAGACTTTACTTCCAAACACCTGCGGCGTGGGGCCAATTGGCATGGTGCCCTCGTTTATTGCTTGTAAGGAGCTTCCTAGTCCCAACCCCTGGAAATCGGGGTCATACTTAGTAGTAGCGAGGTCTGGGGCCATTGGAACACTGCCAGAGGCGGATGACATAATCTATTGTTGAAGGAAACTTCCCTACGCAAACTCATGAGCGATAATCACACTCTCGGTAGTCACAAAATTTCATTTGGCCGCAGCAAATTCTGGCAACCTCGCCCTCTCAACGTCTTCACGCAACAATCACCTCCCTTCTTGCAATGTTGAGCGCTCTTCTTTGGTCAGGTGAGTTTACATAAGCTGAAATTTATTTATCACCTCTACTTGTAACCTCCATGCCTCAAACTACAACAGTCTTTCCCAAGTCTGAGCCATCATCCAGGGATAATCGTCGACCCACGAGATTCCGAGGAATCAGAGCGCTTTAACATACATTCCCCAGATAGATGGCTCCAAAGACTCTTTGACCCTGGCCTCGGCTTCCTTAATATTCTCCTTGAGCTTCTACATCTCAGCATCTTCAATACTCTCATTGAACCACTCTACCTCAGCTTGATGCCCATGCTTAATACTCTCTACTTGATCCCATACATCTCTGCATTGGATTTCTCTTTCATCACTTGAGAAATTTCAACATTACTTAGCTCCAACGCCTTCTTAAGCTCCTCATTCTCCTTAATAAGACTCTACGCCGGCTCATTTTCCTCCTTCATTCTCTTGTTCTCCGCGACAAAAGCCTCAAAGTCCATGCGAAGCTGGTGCAGTTCCTTATTTTCTTTCTCCAGCTCAAGATTTCTCCTTGATGTGACTTTATTATCTTTCTTGAGAGTCGTGTTCTCCGACTACACCCTGGCCACCGTATGTTCATATGACTCTCGAGCCTGTTTCACACCCTCTTTCACCTTCTGATATTCCCATTTCAATTGCACTATTTTAGCAATAAAGAGTTAGCATTTAAATATGTTACTCGTATACACAGAAACAACTGCAATTCAAAGGCTTTTCTTGCCCAACTCATTGTCCCGATTCTGGACACTATCCTACTCAGCTTCGAGCGCTAGCTTTAGGTCTTGAATCTCGACGTTCTTTTAAAAAATTAGCTTTGAGAGGTGCCTTGCATACTTATGAATTTCTTGGTACTGGAGGAAGACGTCATACACTTTATTCATCACATCTTTGTCCACAGTTTGGGGGATCGTATGGATGTTTGGAAACTACTTTAGCTCCTCAAAATAGAACCTAGAGAATTCCTCCCTCAATATCACCTTCCTCTATTTGGAGTAAGCTCTGGAATGTCTGACATGTCAGGAAGCTGAGCCCCTTCTTTGATACTCTCATCTTCCTTGATATTTTGTCCTTAGACGCCAATTCCTTGTGGTTGTAGGCACTAAGGGTGGAAGATTTGTCAATGACTATTGCCTGGTGCTCGCTATGTCCGTCCTTGATTCTGTACCTGACGACCGAGTGATGTAAGGAGGTGATTCTGAACGTCGAGGTTGATCTCCGTGACAATGCTCACTGCCACAGTCATGAGAGTGAGGGGCCCCTGCAAGAAACTTAGTATCTCTTTTAAAACTCCTTATAAGCCCATTGCTTTTGGGACGGTGGCTCCCTGATCCTCGACCTTGGTTCCTATCACCTTCTCGAACCGTTTCACCTTCACAGAACAGACTCATGGTTAGGGTCAAATGCTCTGTAGACACAAACAAATGCTGTTTATGTAGTGTTATGAGTGTGTGTCCTAAGTGTTCTCTCCACGGACCAGATATAGGTCCGCTTGAACAAGCGATCTCCCTAACGGTAAGCGATAAGCTTTTTATACTTGCGCCGCTAGGCCAAGAAAATGTAACATCAAGCGAAAGCTTATTCAAGTCATCAAACTGACCCTCCTTTTATAGTGATATAGTGGTCTCAGAGGCAGTTACTGGAGAATCCGGCCTGGGCGACGCTTAAGTCCTCGCCTCAACTATCGCATACGGGACGGGAGTAGTCGACATACCTTCATCTCTAGCGGCTGTCTCCTCATCACTGGCGCTACCCCACTAGTTCCTTTCTGAGTCTTCACAACCTTTTGTCGCTTGGACACAACAGGCGACAACCTCCTTTTGCGGCCTAGAGAGCTTTCTTCTCCATTAGGTTCCGCTTTCCTTCCACTACCGGCAACAGCCGACCGAATATTGAACTTAGCTGGAAGTAAGCCTGCACGACAAAGTCGTTGCTCATCCAGGACATTTTTAATGGAACGAGCTTCAGGAATTCCCCTTAATGCTTCAAGATGCTCCTGATACACGCTGCCCATAGGTGCTGGAGGAATCCCTGTTAAACAAATACAAAGTTAGCCTCAAGCTAACGACTTAACTAACTACAAGCATAAGGCAGTATAGACTCTTACTTCCAGCCAACCATTGCCTCACAAATCCTGGGGGACAACGAATGAAGAACCAATCATACTTAAACACACTAAGTCTTCTCCATTTCCCCATGATGAATCGAGTGTTCGGCAGTGCCTCCAAGTAAAACAGAGAAGGCACACTGGCATTCATCCTCTTCAGTTGAAAAAGATATCGGATGTCCTCTCCTGTAGGCTCAATGTGAAGGCATTCCCTAAAGAGAACGCAGGTACCTAGAAGGAAGACATACACATTTGGATGAAGCTGCGCCGGTGCTAAGCGAAAGTAGCGCGCATATCCCGGATAAAGTCGCAGGACGGGAGCATGCACCCAGAAGAACACGCGTGCCTATTCCAGGCAGTTTGTATCCTTTTGGAGGAGCATACACACTATTCCCCTCTTGAGGCACACGAACATCTTCCCAGGGTATGCTAAACCGCTTACACATGTCCTCATCGATACTTCATCCATATGCAAGGATACCCAATTCGACGGATCATCGACTATTTTGGCATCCACCATCACATCTGTCACCTTGGGAGTGCCTTTCCTCATGATATCTACATCTTCTTCCTCTTCGTTATTCTATTCGATTGCAACAACCCCTTCTGGCATCGGCGGTTCGATCGGGTGCTCGATCGTTTGTTGTGGCTCTTTCGACTGCAAATCCTAGTCAGGTGCCTTTGGCGAGCCTATGAGCTGGGAGAGGGTGGACGCTTCTGAGGTCTCAAGCTTGTTGTCCTCCAAACTAGTACTACAAGATGACCTAGATTAGGATGGTGAGTGTTGTGAAGCTTCATCTTCCAAAGTCTGTTGTTTCTTGGACGATCTTGTTTCCGTTACTAGATATACTTTCAATACAGTTGCGTTAGACATCGCATTGAATAACCTGTACCCCTCATGTTGGTGTGAACTAACATGTACATGAAGTGCAGTGAGATGCTGATACAATTATGACATAAAAACTTGGAACGCGACGACGATCACAAGTTCTTAAAACTATAGCCATCGTCGTCGTCAATCAATATCACAAGATTCCCGTCGAGTCGCGGTTACATCATGATTGGAATCGGAAGACGAATCTAAAGTCTAGGCGGTTAAGTCATGTATTCATAGTCCGAGTTTATGCTCTAATCCAATGTGCAAGTATGAATCATCAGTCGCATTCGATCCTAAGTCCGATCCAATCAGGTAGCACTGTGAAAACGACGTGAATTGAATGACGATTATCCAAAGTATCAAATTTTCAACAAAGAACACAAGATGCGTCGATGAGGGGCTCCAAATTTTCCTTTGTCCTGGGAATGCGAAATCTCTCATCTCCAAATCATGACAAATTCGATCCCTTGCTCCTCAAAAGTTCGCATCACGCATTCCTTGAAAACTCGCATCCCACTTCCCATGTCTAATTCACTTCATATCCCTCCAAGGAGCAGGAATTCGCATCCCTCGGATGCGAGATTTCGCAACCCTTAGGATAGAAAATTTCGCATCCTTAGGATAGGAAATTTCGCATTCGCATCCCTTGAGATGCAAAATTTCGCATCTCTCTGATGCGAAATCTTGCATCCCTCGAATGCGAGATTTTGCTTCCTTCGTGATGCGAAATTTCTTATCATTTGCATCCCTCGATATGCGAAATTTTTCATCCCACATGATGAAAAATTTCGCATCCCTATGATGCGAAATCTCGCATCCGTCGGCTGCGAAAAGTCACATCCCTTGGATGCGAAAAATTGCATCCGATCCGATGCAAAATCTTGAAACCCCAACGAGGGGATGTAAACCGTCTCTCGATCGATTCCTTTTCCCACATCTCCCTTATCCTCCTCACAACATCCTGATTCCTCCATCACTCTCTTTTGCCTTCATCCTAGAACTCTCTCCAGAGATCGAACTCCGGTTTCAACTCCCACAAAAACGGTTCGAGTTCGATACTCTCAGGTATTGATTTCGGAATCAATCCAAGTAATTAAGGTATGATTTGAGGCCCACCTAAGTGAGTTTGATTTCGAGTTATACGTGAGTTCCTGAGATACGAAGGTAAACGAAGTAAAAAAGGGAAGGGGGAATTTCGAGTCCCACATTATATGAGGCGAGAAAGATGAGCCGAGCCCATCTGGCATTTCACATCTCTTCAGGGATGCAAAGTATCGCATCCCCCTATGGGATGCGATACTTCAAAAAAGGGGGAAGAATGAATGAGGATGAAATTTTCGAACTTCGAGAAATTTTTGACTCGCGAGTCCGGTTATGACCACACAAACGTATTTTTGACATCGCAACAACCAACACCGATTTGATTCGCTGACCAATCGTACGCTTGTAAGTCTAAACGACTCAGGAATGTACGACAACTAATCAAATCCACGATTCGATATCGCCTTCTAAGTCCAATTTGCGTAGTCGTAAACCGACAATACATTAACTGTTTATGTTCTATACTCAAACTCTAATTGCATAGCGCAAAGTCATGTGAAAACATGCGAACGTATAAGCTATGTCACGTCGATAACAACTTGTTTATGTTTCAACGCAAGCGAGAGTCGACGACTAACGTTTAATTTCATGAGTCGATAGGAATTAGATGTTAAAAGGAGCTACAAATATTCAGAATTCTCAACATGCTCATCGAAATGATCACTAGCAAGCGCTTGGTGTGTCTTGGAAAATCTTCCCAACTTCCAGAGACGGCTATTCCAACTCAAAGCACATCATGTTGAGACAAGGGGTACTTTGGGAGGCAAGTGTCAATCGGCCTTTTGGTCCTATAGAAGCTGTGCGAGCGTAGGCCTACAACACCTCAAAACACAAATTTTGTATCCCTGAAATGTGCTTCATTCAAGGATTTCGAACCCCGTTATTTGTAATCACCAGATTTCGAATCCCTCTAGCTTCCCTTTTATGATTGAGACTCACAGCACCCAAGTGCGAAGATTTCACCTCCATATTCTTTGCATCCCTCCCCACTTCACATCCCTAAAAGCATGAACTCATACTCATCACTGTATCCCTTGGGATACGAAGTTCATACCCCTGAGATAACTACTCCATATCCCTATGGGGATACAAGATTTCGTATCCCCAAGGGATACTAGGGATAGGAAATCTTCCAACGTGCTTTGGGGCAATGCGAAATTCAGGATGCCTCCTACCGAGGATGCGAAATCTGCTAGTGTAGTCCCCAAATCTCACCTACTCTTATCTAATCCACTACCTATAAATCCCCCCTTGCTCGTTCTTCACAAGGTTAGTATTTTTGTTGATTTGAGAGATCTACAAGGTCATAAAAACTCATTAATGGTCGCTTAGAACTCGAGGAAGAATAACACATTTTTCTCCTAAGACATTTCATATGCAAAATATGACTTCCAAATACTTAGCCAATATTTGTATGACATTGACTTGCACTTGTAACCCTCAATAGTCAAAAAAATCCTCAAATGACTTCAAAGTGGACGTAGGTTCCTTTTGGACCGAACCACTATAAACTTCTGTGTTATTTACTTTCAGTACTTCTAAATTTTTATACTTGAAACGCTAATCTCCGAATATTAGAGAATCTTTGGGTGTGACAATTTTAGCCGTCAACAATTATAAAGAAGTTGGCGATGCGATTACTTTTGGTACAAAGTACTTGACAAGAAGGTATGTTATGCGTTTAGTCCTTCTGTGGGAACCATCGTGGACAATCGATTTTGTTCGGCCATGAATGATTGAAATTTTCTTTAATTATACATAGAGATTTTAGAAGAAGAAGAATAATTTTCTTTTCTTTATAAGGAGGAAAGACGACTTTATTGGAAAACCTTTTTTACGAAAATACATATTCTTTTTTAACATCCAAATGAGTGAATCCATCTCAATTCATTAAGGTTTACATATCGAGTAAACAGTTAATTTCATTTAATCGAATGGTTCTCCATAAATATTCTATGATTTTATTTCAAATATGTAATATTCCCCATTTCGAGACTCGAAAGTAAACGATGCGGATGTTGCAGTCATATACATTGTTAATTTCCAGCAACCGAACATAGATATGTTATGTTAATGATATCAATAGTAATAGCAAATGAGCATGACATATAATTTAAATACTATTTCCAAAATTGTTTCTTATTTCATATTCATTACAATGATTACGTACATAATCGCATAATCATTTCACAAGTTTCTCATAAAATATAAATACATGAATACTTCAAGAGAGACAAATGAAGATGTCCCCTTGATTGATTAGAGTACTAATAATAACTGACATACAACAATTATTACAACATTCAATAACAAAATATAGCGCACTCGGAATATCTCCAAAATAGCCAATGGCATTTTCTATACATCTTTGCAAGCTTTAATTGCCAAAAGATCTAAAAACCAGAATCTTACTTTTGAAATACTTAACCAAGCAACCGAGAGTTAAAGAGAAAAATAAAAACTTTGGTCAGACAAACAGTCTAGAATGAATAATATGTTGTCTTAATAAGTGGCATCTAGCTAGACCATATCGGAATAGATTTTGTTTTCACTGGTATTCTTAGTCAAATCAGTTAGTCAATCAATGTTGTACTTACAATCACAATTATTATTCAACATAATAATCATTGATTAATCACAAAAAACATATGCATGCATGTCTCATGGGTAATCCTATCTTGAAAGTGATTCCGATTACCTATCTCATAGGTAATCCTTACTTCCCATCTTATGAATAATTCTAACTATCTGTTTCTATTTCATAGTTCTACTAAGTTAACTACAAACATATATGGATGACTCGGGTTTATCGGATTTGTCAAAATCACCTAACAGATTAGTAGAACCAGACATGACGGTGTGTCCAAGATTAACACTTATCCGACCACCTGTCTAATCTTAGTTTTTCCAAGCTGAACAAGAACTTAGTGATTTTGCGGGTTCACCAATAGACTATCTCATTCCTTTCTATGCATACCATACTTCCAGTTTTCCCTAACTCTGCCCTACGCATTGGAATGTTGGAATAATAGTGCATGAACCTACACTAGTTCTATTTGGTTTTCTAATCATCTGAGTCAAAATTATCATCTTCTCATCCATCCAATGGTAAAGAGAATAAATCACTGGTAAAGAGGTTAAATCATTTAAAATATTGGATTAAATACTCTTTAAATATTTTCTTGAAAACATAGTTCTGTACAATTTAATCCTTTGAATATCATCTCTAAAAAAAGGAAACTCTATATTCTTTTTACTAAACAAAATAATTATGCCAAATATATGTTTTCAAAATCTTTGTTAATGATACTAAATTCTTAGAAGTAAATAAACTTCAAATCATAAGGCTTCGAAGCCAAAGTCTTTCGAAATAAGTATTCAAAACAATGTGATAATATTAGTACCACTTCAAGTGTTCCATTCTTTATTATAAAGGGTCAAAACGAAAAAAACATAAAGGATTTAAGCTTTAAGAAAAACATATTTGCTTTTGTAACCTTGATTTTCGACCATTTAAGCTGACAATAGTCCATACATGTTGACTCAAACAAATCCAAAATACAGATAGTTATTGGGATTAATATATGAAAACGTAGGAAGAAGAAAAACTATCATAGAATCTCACAGCGGAAGGACAAGTTATGATAGTCAAATAAAAGTCATGAAGCTGTTAAATTATATATTTGACTACAGTACAAAAATTATCATCTTACAACCATTGCAAAACACACTAATAAATGCAGCAGAATAATACTAGTAAATACGTCTGTCAAACTCCATCTTCATCTTCCTAATGAGGTCTTCGATAACTGAAAACTCAGGTTGATCCGAGCACAAATGAAAATACAAAAATACTCAAATTAGAACTAAAATATTTTTATATCAGTCAAATCAAACCATGTAACAATATGAGTGTCACAACGTCAGAGATGCTTATGGTGATTCATATCTTCTATCCAATGTGTCCGTGTGTGCAATAACTTAAGAGACGTTACGGGAATTTCCATTTCCTAAGGATCCATTTAACTAGATACTATATAATATAACTTCGCTATTATAATAGTGTCTACTCGGTAAGTATCAAAATAGCGTAAGCGGGATTTTATTTATTACCCTTACATCGTTTATACATTGCCGTTGTATATAGATTATCGCAATTCCTCCGTAAACAGGAGCATCATCATAGGGTACTACAGTACAAACCAAAATTGTAATGGGTTTGTATAAGGCATGTGATAAGGCATACGAGGAAATACCAGGGTGGGTACACCGTTTGTAGAGCTGGTTTGGTGGTAACGCACAATAGCTACTACCGCCCATCTTAAGACACACTCCTATGATCAAAATCGAAGAGTGGCCACCAATCACATCATAAAAATAATATAAGGTTATCGAAGAAGTATGCTTAATAGGAGGAATTATCTCACTTGGTCTCGGCATAGCTCATTTTTTAGTCACATCAAGCTGACTCACGGGAGTCAGGGTCACGTTAGTACCTCATATCAGAATCGTCCGCCAAACCATCCTACTTCATTCTGGATTCTCCACCATGTGCACAACAATTAAAGTGTTTTAGTATTGGTAGAGAGTAAGATGATATTCGATCCCAGTCTCTTCAACAACCAAACGTTTGTATTTTTCACACCGGTTGGATCTTTTTGCATTTTAAATGGTTCGTACTTCATATCAAAATATCAGATTTTGCTTTAAAACTATTCCATTTTCCAAATAGAATATACCTTCATATTTGAAATCTAAAATTTAAACCGAACTTGTAATCTGAAAAGAAATCCAAGTTTAAAAAAATGAAATATTTAAAATGGTTGAATTAAATTTATATTAAAATAGTATAAATATTTAAAAAGTATAAAAATAAATAGTTAGCATATAGAAGGTTTTTATATATAAATAGTTTGAATTTAAAATAGGATTTATCAAAATAGTTAATTTCTAAAGTAGTTTATTAAAATAATTAATATATATAAGTGAAAATAAATAGTTTATAAAGTAAAATAGATATTTAGAAAAATGGTATATATAATGGGTTAAAATACTATAGTTTGATTTAGAATTGTTTCTTCTAATTTTAAATTAACTTGAAGTCATACTCAAATCTCAAATCAACTCGATTCAGTTGCAATCTTTCAGTTTGAATCAACTTCCAATTTACATTCATTTCAATTCAATTAATTTAATTCAAATAGTAAAGTTTCCAATTAGAATTATCATTTTGAATGATTTCAATTTATAAAGAATCTCTAGTTCACAATTCAGATATCATTTAAATCAATGTTAACTTAAAGTAAATTTTAAGGTGGATAAAACAATTCAATTTCAATAAATTTAGTTTATATTCAATTTCATTTTTAACTTAAGTTTACAACATTAAATAATTTTCTTTAGCTTTTATATTTCAAAATCAGAAGTTCAAATTTAAAGGAAATCAATTTATAGACATCATTTATATTGTTTTTAAAATAATATTTCAAGATTGAAGGTTAAAACAAGTTTTATTTAACCAACCGGTGTCCGTATATAATTTTCTATCCTATGACCAAGTAATACTTAAAATTTTATTTTATTTTTTTGGGAATGAATATATATATATATCATTTCAATCCAAATCAGGGGTCATAGGTTATTATTTCAACTTATGTTCTTAGTTCATTTTAATGATTAATCCTGGGTTTATTTGATTCTCATAACGTCTAGGGTAAATGATTGGGAATAATCAACACAAACAAACATTCATATATAATTAAACATCGATGTATCAAACATATCAACCCAAGGCATCATCAAAATAAATTCATCCAAACATTTCAATTTCGCACAAATTTACTAGATGTTAGATGTGAGGTTTAAACTAGAAATTAGATTTAACCAAACTGTAACAATTAAATTAGCAGTTAAATTAGATTTAACTATCAATGCAAATCAACATAAATATGCATTTTTAATACCAACCAGCAATCAACACAATCATATCATAACATGATTTTGATTTAACTAATAATCAAATATTTTAGTTAAGTGTAAGAAGGTTTTAATCACTCGTCATTGATTTTGAACTCGTTTGAAATCCGAATATAGGCCCAAATTTTAATCGTCTACAAATCCAACAAAACCAGCTCCATATCATCTAAAATTTTAATACCAACAAAACAAACCATGCATCAATCTGTGTTCGTATAGGAAAGTTACTCGCGTTTGATCATTGAAATTCAAATATATATATATATATATATATATATATAACAAATAAAATCCTCGCCAGATAACACACGGCCACATCAGCTTTTTCTTCTCCCTTTTTATAATTTGCTCCATCGTTCACCGTATCACATGTGCACCCGTCCCACTGACACTCCCTTTCACCTATAGAAAGCCAAATTCGATAACACCACAATATTTCTCTTTGCGAACTCCACGTGCATGTACCCATCACCCGACCACCGACCCTCTACCTCACATCATGTCCAGGTCACGACTACAACAGGAAAATAGTGCAACAAAAATTCGTGTCCAGTCCCACCAAATTTTGCAACACGATGCTATTTTCAACCACATACCTGAATCTAAAATCATATTCGCAAATCGATGATCACACGTCCTTTAATCCATAACCCTACTCACGATGCCGCAACGATGATCATCGTCGATCATGAAGAAATGAATATGGACAAGGATAATCCTACCCATACAAATCCAACGAGATAAGTTTTAGAATTTTTCATCGAGAAATTTACCAGATATTGATTTTAGAAGTATAAGAAGAGGCCATTATGGATGGAAAAGTAATAGTAACCGATGGGTAATGAAGAAAGTGGATTGGGTTGAGAAAGATACTGTAATTTAGGATAATATGATTTTTATTAATTTATTGGTTTGTCTCATTTTAAATAAAGTGACGTGTGTTTTATTTTCGCATGATCAAACAACAAGTCTGATGGCTACGAAAATTGAAATATTGTAATAATTTAATATTCTGGATTCGATGAAACTAGTTTTCTTGAAATTCGAGATCCTTTGAAAATTGGCTATTTTATATCTCAAATCGTTAATCAATACGTGTTTATATAGCGTTAATCAATATATATTATATCTGTTTATCGTGTATTCACTTTTAAATTAAATTCAAAATTTTATAAACTTTATTCAAACCAAAACAAAATTTTAAAATAACTTTATAAATCAAATTTTTATTTACCAATTCCTATTTTGATTATTTATAAAATTTCAATTTGAATTAGAATTATAAATGAATCAAAACAATTTCATTCAAATATTTTAATATTAAATTCAAGTTTCCATATTTATCAATACAAGCCAAATCATAATTTCATTTTCCAACAATACAAGCTAATTTTGTTATAGCTATTTGAAATTCAATATATGATATTCAAAAATCATATTAAACTCAGTAATATAAATAGTCGAAAAATACTGGTTGTTACAGCTTCGCACCTCTATAGTGCTGAAGCAAAACAAAAAAATAGGGCTACTTCGATTCATTAAAATATATAGGCGCCCTGACTTACAAAGCAAGGCAGCACATAGGTGCTTCATGCTCAAAATATTCAAGGCTTACAAAATAGTGACACGAATCCCTTAAATATTCGAAACTAACTTATAGAAGAAGTTCGAAGCAAACTGCTTCGAAGCACAGTAAAACATGGGATTGAATTACTTTGGAAACCATTTATTAAAGAAGTGGCTTCCCTCGTTCGAAGCAAAGCACCGCTTCGAAGGCTCTTGTTCGCTTCATATTTGATCGAAACATTCCACATAAACTACCTAGTATCATGCACTTCTCCAAGAAAACTCAATCAAAGAAAAGATAATCATTACCTGCAGGGTGGAAGAGCCATTATTATCTTAAAAACTACAGAAACTATATTCAAAGTAACGTTTTTCACCAACCCCTTGTTTATTCTACAAACTCTTGTTGATTAACAAAATTTCTATTTTGATTTGTGTTATAGATCCAAGAATTAAAATATTCAAAAAATGAACAACATCCTCAACTCGAAGCGAATTAATTTATAATAACTAATTAAATACTTACATTTTTCTAGCTTAGAAAATTCATAATAGATTTGAAATTTGTGAGAAAAATTTCCAAAGATCACATTAAATCCCTTTGTATATAAATTTTGTCATACATAAATCTCTAAGCCAAACCTATTATTTAATCGATTTAAGAAATTAAAATCCAAATAAAATCATTTTCTAGTCTTAGAAAATTCACAAAATATTCATACTTGTATGGAAGATTATGAAAGTTGAAAACCCAGTTAAAAATAATGTTTCTCTCACTAAACTAAAATCTCAAGTCAATTGGTGACACATGATGGGGTTCGAATAAAATCCTACATGATAACTTCATGAAAATGCACTTAAATTATCGACAAGCATATATATATATATATATATATATATATATATATATACACAAAAACTTTTATCATCTATACTTAGCATAAATAAATATGTAGACATACATCATTTTGGGTCTAAGCATAGAATCAAACTAACAAGCAGAAACAAAGAGTGAATATCAATTTTCATCTTGCTTAGAATATGAGAAAACTTTAGATTTGAGTTGATTTGATTTTCTTAACCTTTGATTTCCTCATCTAGCTTCTTTCTTCCTCCTCTTTCCTAAAGTTATGGCCAACATTTTATGTTTGCATTTTTTTTGCAAATGAATGTGAAGATAGAGTTATGAGAGGTGGTCAGAGTTCCAGTGCTAGAAAAAGGTTTTCTTATTTTATTCCTCTCATAATCCTCTTATTTATTTACCAACTGTAATCAATAGTTAATTAATCATGGCTTGACCTATTTAATTAGTCAATTCTCATTATCCCCAATTACTTACATTAGTTTATTTATTTACCCAATTAAATGTTCTATAATGTAAGACATGTTACAAACTCCTCTCCTTAAAGAATTTCATTTCGATACGATAAAGTACACGCATCACACAATCAAGCATGAAGGTAAAACATAACATCAAATAAATTAGGATATGTATAACAACAAAAATACTCTTTTGTAACTGCCAAAAACAGTTGTAATAGACCTATTACAACAAACAACCATCCGTCTTTACATCCCCATTTGCGATAAAGTCGGAATATTTTACAACTGCGAATGGTGGTTGCAACAAACTTTTTCACAACCACTTTCATTGCTTGTGAAAGGTTTTTTACAACTGTGTTTGGTATTTGTAGAAAACCTTCTGCAATTGTTGAAGATTCATTTGATAAGTTTTATTGCAACTCCAATTTGCAGTTGCAATAAATTCTACTACAACTGCTTTAGATAGTTACAACTGATATTTTAACAACTAATCATGGTAGTTATAGTAAAATTTACTACAACTAGCGATAATAGTTAATACAAATCTTTTAACGACTGCTCCAAACAGTTGTAATTCATCTTTCTAGAACTGCTACTAACTACAATTTTCATAATACTATAATTAAAACCAATATTTTACTAGTAATAACTACAATCATTCACATTACTTAAGACACAAATCATTAACATTCAAAAAACCAGATATAATCAAATCTACAACATTTGTGAACTCAAATTTCATTACAAAAGATAACTAAATTCAAAACATATGTTAATAAGAGTAAATATGCATACTAACCGAAGGAGAGAAATTCCTTATATCAAGCAATAGCCATCCCAACTACCATCCAACAAAGTAAATGTCTAAAGTTGGCATTTATAAAATAGTTTTGGGATCCAACACATAAAATACCTTTAACAAAGGTAATTTTTAATCATATTTCCAAAATTTTCATTTGTTTACTTAATTTAGAAACAATGTACCTTTCAAATTAAACTTCAAACATAGCGTATAACCTGTGCAGTTAATGCCCCACTGTAACCCCACTATATCCCGTAGCAAATTACCACCACTACGCTTTTCCCAAATATTCTCTGATATAGCCTCTCCACTTTAATCCCCGCTATATTCCGCTATTCCTGATATATCCAGTCATTTCCGCGATATTACATTATTCCCGCTATTTTTTTGATGAAAGAAATGAAATGAAAAATGACATCTATGCATTACAAAAATTATGAAGTTTGAATTTTAGATTGACTTTTTTAATACATATTTTTAGGAAAAAATACTATATATTCTATAAAATTTAATCAAGTCAAATAGAAATTTACGTTTATTTACAGATATTTGCGCATGTTTTTATTTAAAATTAAGAATGTTCTAATTATACTTAAACATAGTGCTTGTTTTTCATTTAAATATGGTTTTTACATTTGTAAAAACATTACGAATGAGTCACATGTGCTATTTTAGAGTCATATGCTATATCCTGCTATTTTCTCACTTTATCTCCGCTATGACTTTTTGGACCTCCTCCGCATTGGATCCGCTAAGCGTTTTAACTGTACAGTGCAGAACACTCTATTTCTACACATGTATACAGTCCCTAATAAATAATTACTCATAATTGAACATGACCTGCTCATGTGAATTAACATAACTAAATATTTTTACATTCAAAGATATTTTTTTTGACACTTACTATAGTTCGCATGAAATAATTGATAATGAAATGGGTATACGCTTTCATATAGACATTTATCAAATAAAGAAAATGAAGTTTGAAAATAGTTTGAATATAGAAATTCAAATGGAGTTTGAAAATGGAATTTGAATATAGGAAATTCAATTGGTATTGAAATGGAATTTGAATGTAGAAGATCGAAGTATAAATAAATTTATTTCCGAGTTAGGGAAAATCGACAAATTTTAGAAGATTGGAAATATTATGTTGAATTAGAAAAATGGATTTGATATATATTAAAAATATATCAGAATGGAGTTGAATTTATTTTAAACGAGGTTTAAAAGTTTATATTTTTAAATATAATTAAAACGAACCCGCCGCAGCGCAGCAGTTCGTAAATTGGCGATTCGAACTCCAATTGAGTATATAGAAGTCAAATTAAGTCGGAATTCTTTGAAACAAGAATCGTCAGGACCAGTTAGGTAATAGTTTTCTAATAGAAGAGAAAAATCTGGATTTCTTCGAATAGATTTTGAGATATGTCAAAATCAAATTTCTAAAAGTGCAGCGCCAAACCCTTATAAAACCATAAGGGTTTATTTAAATAAATATAAGGATTTTAAACAAATAAAATCCGAGTTTCCATTTGAAAAATCCAGATTGGAGTTGTAAAATAAATACGAGCTCAAGCTGTGTAAATGAAATGATTTTTCGGATAAAAATCATATTTTGAATTTTTGAATAGAGTTAACTAATTGAAGAATAATCAGTTAATGGGATTTTGAATCGAACTTGACATTGGATAAGAGAATTGGGTTAGTAAATTTATATTCGAAATCGAATATGAAACTTAGGTCGAGAATGGAATTTGATTAGTGTATAAACAAGTTAACATATATTTGAACAAGTTATATTCAAATAAAAAGGGTGAAATAGGCAAAACGGTTAATTAGCAACCAGTTAACGGAAATTTTGAATTGAAGTTGAACCGTGAAAGGTGAATTGGATGTGTGGATTTCATATTCAAAATCGAATATGAAACTTAAATTAAAAATCGATTCCAAAGAATTTATAAGCGAGTTAGAATTTTATTTGAACATGTTATGTTCACATATAAAAGTAAAACAGGAAAAGGAGTAAACTAGCAAGTTAATTAACGAATTGAGTAAAATGATTGGATTAAGTTGGAAATAAATTGGACAGGTATAGATATACAGGAGACAGGTATGGATAAGGTATGAAGATATATAAATAGAATGCTCGACAAAAAGGTACGTATTTAATTTTTATATGATATTTTATGCGCCGTATCGGCAAGCCGCTTGGCTTTTTTCTTTTTCTTTTGGATTGGTGAGGGCCATGGGAGGCTTTTTGAAATATCCCGATGCTCCCGGTACAAAGGAGGTTATGGAAAATTTTTCCGGGAATTTAAGGAGTTATAATATTTTTAAGGAAGTTTGATTACTAGAAATCTATCTATCAATATATATAAAATTCGATAAGGAAACGAACTTAAAAGTAGAATAGTATAATCAAAAAGGAATACTAGGAATAAAATCTCATAAGAATAGAAAGAGAAAGTGTATACGTGTTTAAAAGTGAATAAGTAGTTGTATGGTATTGATTATTCGAGTAAGTAGTCACATCTGTTTTGACGTTATAAATGTTATTCAGTCAAGGTCTGAGAGGTAATTATACCCCAACTTGATTGATTTCATTATTAACAAATAAATAGTAAGATTTCAGGATCGAAGATCAATGTTGGATAAGAGTTAGTTGAATATAATATTTGGGTTGTCGTAACGATGTTTTACACAACATCCGTTTTAATCCAAATAAGTGTAAACTTGGAAATAGAATAATAAATATTTCCTAAGTATAGAAATAAACGAGATCGGAAAAGAGATAAGTAATTGGAATATTTTTCAAGTATAACTAGCATATATTTTCTAAGTTTAAGAAAATAAAGGAAGGCGATATTCAGAAATGTTTTCCAAATAGCGTAAAAGGCCAATATGGTTATTGAAAATATTTTGTTAACAAATACTGATAAGGAAATAGAGAAGAGATTTAATTAATGAAATATTAATTAAAGAGCCCAGTGATTTGTTTGATATGTTGAATGAACACTTGTTTTCTTCGATAGTTAAATCATTGACCATCGAAACACTTGTTTTTATTCGATAGTTGAATCACAGACTATCGAAGATTTTGACCATCGTTGTCTATATGGAGAGACTGGTTGGATTATTATCCAAAGAACCACTCTGTATTGACATAAGCGTTGTGAACCAAATATGCTAAATATATTGAAGACGGAGTAAAGTGCAAGGGCTGTTGTATAAGTCCTAGGTAGAGATTGCCTAGGATGGATGTACTGAATAGTGCCTTCGGTTTCGTTCAGTCCCAGATCGAACGTATATGGACGAGTGTCTGACAGAGTACTTCCAATGATCAAATGGGTTGGTTTGTATAAATATATATGGTTGCAACATATTTATTCCCTTAGCATAATATCCAGAATATTTGTGCAGATCAATTAGTGATTAACGATCTGATAATGTGGCATTCAAAGTGATCGTGTTATCAATGAATGGAAAGTAATCGTAGTTCTGGCCTCAACAATCGGGAAATGACAAAAATCAGGCAGGCAGCATGGCTATGTGGGTAGATTCCATTAGGGTGTATCATCACCTATCTAGAGATTCATTTAATTCCTTATTTTATTCGATGCTGTCCCATTCGGAAAACGGTTGCTGATCCCAACCGTTGGTGATATACATTCGATACACTCAAGCGAAATGAGTGGTCGGTCATGTGTGGCTGAGTTGCAAGATGTTCTTGTTGAATTCGGTGTATTATCCTCTAGAGATACACCAGCGGCAGGTGGTTCCATACCTTGTCATAGTCGGAATCCAATATCCAATAAGTGCCCACAGTTTATGATTGTATATTATATATGTGGAACGTGAGATGCAAACGTTCCACTAGATTGTTATTTACTTGATTTAGACATTATTATAATATCAAAAGAGTTTTGATATAAAGATTATCGTTTCTTTCAAAGAGTATTTGAAAGTTAAGTCAAGTGTTTGAGATTCTCATAAGGGAAAAACCCGTTCCGTGTTATACGGTGTGGTCTTATGAGATATCATTTAGTTTTTTGAAACTGTTTAAACTGTTTACTCATACCAGTCCCATGACTGAACCGGAGTTTATTTTGTTTTGTTCTACCTAAACTCTTGGGTGCCTAAATTTGTACGGGCAGTCAAGTAGTTCAGGATTTTACAGATTTATCTAAAGGAGCTTGGAGCAGGAGGCTTCAGCGTTAGTTATATAGAGTTTTGTTCCGTTGTGTTGTAAGTGTTGTACTCTGATAAGTGTATGTTATACATATGAAATTTTGTATTTCAAAAGATATGATATATCATATTTTGTTCCGTTGCGATGTGAGATTCTGTGTTGTTATTGTTGTTCTTCTTCTTCCTTTTTCTTCTAAAAAAATGATTCGTATTTTCGTGATATTTGGGTTGGACGTATGATGTATATAGTCAACTCTGATATTATGAATTTGCGGGTCATTACAGTTGGTATCGGAGCTTAGGTTGAGCGAATACCTAGGCTTGTGTGGCATGTGCTCATTAGAGATAGGGTCAGTACCACTCTAGAATGAGTTGAGTTTATATATACGAGAGTGCATATTTGTTAATTGATTAAAACAATTGTTTTATATTGGGTTGGCTAGTCTGGTTAGTAGTTTATGAATTCTGGTCGAATCGTGGGACGCCACGACGTCGATAAGAGTTTGTAAATACTTGAACAGAAGATTGAACACGATATTGTTTTAGAGTGGGTAAATGAAATAATTTTACCCAATATTCTATTTTGATATAAAAGGAATAATTTTCTGAAATTATTATATTATATGGATGAGTTAATTGTTAATATTATAATCAATGAAATTATAAAAATTGAAATGGTTGGTTATAACCAAATATAATTTGTATAAGAATGGAATATATACAAAAGAGATGAATTGAAATTGGATTCAGAATCAGAATTAAGAATTTAAAATCCCGGGAAGTTGGAAAATATTTTCTGAAGTATATTAGAAACATATAGCTTTGTTTTAAAAGGATTTTGAAATTGTTTAAGCACTGAACTAACTTCAGTGGTTGGAAAATAATTCTGATGATGACTGCAACATCATCAATGATCATTTTCGAGTTTCTAAGTGATGAGTTGCTACCTTAGAAAAGTTTTTGATGGAAATTTGTTTGAAGAAAAATAAATTGGTTTGAAAATTCAAATGTTTGAATTTGAGATAGAAATAAATGTGTATTTATGGGATTTCAAAAGGATTTGAAAAGAAAACCCGGGAATTTGAATTCTGGAACTAAAATTTAACTTAAGCAAGTTAAATGGATCGAAGTGAATAAATTGATTTAAAATCAATTTGAATGAATCTGAAATGAATATGAATACATATGAATGGAATATGAATTGGATGTGAATAAAGGAAAACCAAAAGTTTTGGTATAACTAAAATTTGTTGAAATATAAAGAGTTGAGTTCAACATAAATGAGTTATGAAAAGATAATGATTCTGAAGCATTTTTCCTACCTTAGTAATTTCAGGGATGAAATTCTTTTAAGAGGGGAAGATTGTAATGACCCAAATTTCTGTCGAGTTAATTTTAAAATATTTAATATGGATTTAAATATTGAGTAGATAATAAATGAATTTTTATATTCAGTTATCGATTAAATAATCGATATACAGTTTATTTCGAATACATATAATTATCAAAATACGAAATTGAATTTATTTGAATTCGAAGTTAAAACTGAATTGAAAACAGTTCAGATGATTAATTCAAAACTCCTATTTGAATTGGGATAATAATATAAATTGATTATCAAAGAATTAATTGTTTTAAATTCTATTTAAATCAATTTAAATTAATATCTTCTCCATATGATCAAATGGGGTTTTGATACCTGTCCCAGTGTGTTCAAAATAGGGGTATAACCCTAGGAATGCTTTTTGTTGGGTTCAGAAAGGAGTTTGAAATCACGGGATATTTAAATTAATGGATACCGGTTTAAATAAAATAAAAGATAAATTATTATTAGATTTATTTACTTCATTCTTAAGAAAATGAAGTAACATACGTGGACTAATACCTATCACCTAGGATATACCATACGTGGACTAATACGTATCATGCTTAAGTCTCCTCCTCTATACATAAACGCAGATAAACAACTCCCTTTCCTTTTTACCGAAAATCAAAATCCAAGGCCATTTCTTCATTCGAAAGCTTCAATTAAAAATGGCTGATCCTCTATTGCAAATTCAGTCGGAAGTTCAAGAAAAATGGGCCACGTCCTGAACTTAAATCAAAATGAAATCGAGATCGAACACAAATTCAAATTCACGTCAGAAGTAGGCCTCCGATCTGATACGTTTTCCGAGGTGAGATCCTTGTCCTCGCGCGACGATGAATCAACGGTTCTAGGGTTCAAGTGTTCAGATCGAGGTCAAAGCAAGCATCGCGATGTTGACTGGATGCTCCGGTGGTTCATTTTAGGTTTTCCAAGGTGCGGTTTTCAATTTTGGGTGGTTCGATTTCTCTTAGATGAACTGCGATGGGTTTGGAAAATTCCGATCATTTGAGTTGAATCGCGACAGGCCAAAGCACAGAGCACAGTGGAGCAAATCGCGACAGGAAGATTTGGGTGTGTTAGGAGATAGGTTGTTCGATATTTACTATTGGAGATGACTTTACTGAGAACTGTGGTGAGGTCACTGAGTGTATTCGAGGCATGAGGGTAGGGGGGCTGCTACAGTACCGTGCAGTAATGAGGAGTTCGAAATTGTTTGTAGGGAGGGATTCCATGCACTGTGGAAAAGGGGGAGAAGGAGGGGCGTGTTCTCTGTTTTGAACAGCAAGAAAAGAGGCAGTTGTAAAAGGGGAAGGTCGTGTTTCAGTTATTGTTTCATTGTAGTTGCAGTTTAAGGTGGCGATTTGTAGTAGTTATCAGGGCTTGGATTCTCTATAGTGAACTTGAAGAAGAAGAAGATTCGAACAATGGATTAAGGTAAAAGATTTAATTAATTAAATTACTTAAGGATGTTGAGGTAATTTATTTATTTGTAAATAGAATTTTAAAGTAAAAGTTTATAATCATAAATCTTACAAATTATACATCTTGGCTATACAAGGATATATTTGCACGAGACGGTTACGCTGAATTCATGTTAACATCAACTTGGCAAATGGAATTAAAAGCCGGATATTCGACTAAATAAAATACTGTGAGTAAATCCCACCTGTTTGTTTAGAATTATTTTTATATCATTAAAAATAATTGATGTTGCTTGTTTTGAATGCTATATGGTTGATTTAAATATATTAGTTATTTAGGGTTGACTATTATATAAATATATTGGGTTGATGATTTGATTGTTCCCGCAGTCTCATTAGCGGATGCCCGTAGTTTCATAGCGAATGATTTCCCTATGTGCCCCACAAATATATATTAGTGGATGACCTTCATACCACGATGTCCTGCCTCAAAGCAGGATGGGTATTATTTGTGTTGACTAATATATTTGGATGCAGGAAAACGTGTTGGAGGAATCCGACGGGATTCCTCAAAAATATATTATCTGTTTGTTATTTGTTTGCATATATACTGTCATATATGATGTGTTAGAAAACCTGAAATAAATAATTGGTTGTTTGGTGTTTAAATATCACTGGGCCTAAGTGTTAATTTATAAAAATACCCTGAAAGGGGTATTTGAGATTTAAAAATGAAATTCTATTTTTCTAAAATAGAATTTGAATTTTTAAATAGATTTGAAATATAAACTTGTTTTGAAAAATAAAACAAGTGGTTCCTTTATAAACGAAGTTTATAAATAGTTCTTTTATAAACGAAGTTTATAAATGAAGTGAAAAGAATTATCATTGGATAATTCAGAAATAAAAATACAAGTGTGAAATTGAAAAGGGATATCTATTTTTCAAAAGTAGAAATATCGATTTCAAAAGAAATTGAAATCGAGTCTTGGTTAAGAATGAATATAGAAAATTTAAATAGAACTTGAAACAGAATTTCAAAATAGAATTTCAAAATAGAATTTGAAATAGATTTTGAATATAGGATTCAAATAGAGTTAAAATAATTTTGAATATAGAATTCAAATAGAATTTGAAATAGACTTTGAATATAGAATTTAATAGAGTTAAAATGGAATTTGAATATAGAAATTCAAATGGAGTTTGAAAATAGATTTGAATATAGAAATTCAAATGGAGTTTGAGAATAGATTTGAATATAGAAATTCAAATGAAGTTTGAAAATAGATTGAATATAGAAATTCAAATGGAGATTGAAAATGGAATTTGAATATAGGAAATTCAATTGGTATTGAAATGGAATTTGAATATAGAAGATCGAAGTATAAACAAATTTATTTCCGAGTTAGGGAAAATCGACAAATTTTAGAAGATCGGAAATATTATGTTGAATTGGAAAAATGGATTTGATATATATTAAAAATATATCAGAATGGAGTTGAATTTATTTTAAACGAGGTTTAAAAGTTTATATTTCTAAATATAATTATAAAGAACTCGCCGCAGCGCCGCAGTTCGTAAATTGGCGATTCGAACTCCAATTGAGTATATAGAAGTCAAATTAAGTCGGAAATCTTTGAAACAAGAACCGTCAGGACCAGTTAGTTAATAGTTTTCTAACAGAAGAGAAAAATCTGGATTTCTTCGAATAGATTTTGAGATATGTCAAAATCAAATTTCTAAAAGTGCAGCGCCAGAACCCTTATAAAACCATAAGGGTTTATTTAAATAAATATAAGGATTTTAAACAAATAAAATCCGAGTTTCTATTTGAAAAATCCAGATTGGAGTTGTAAAATAAATACGAGCTTAATCTATGTAAATGAAATGATTTTTGGGACAAAAATCATATTTTGAATTTTTGAATAGAGTTAACTAATTGAAGAATAATCAGTTAACGGCATTTTGAATCGTACTTGACTTTGGATAAGAGAATTGGGTTAGTAAATTTATATTCGAAATTGAATATGAAACTTAGGTCGAGAATGGAATTTGATTAGTGTATAAACAAGTTAACATATATTTGAACAAGTTATATTCAAATAAAAAGGGTGAAATAGGCAAAACAGTTAATTAGCAACCAATTAATGGAAATTTTGAATTGAAGTTGAACCGTGAAAGGTGAATTGGATGTGTGGATTTCATATTCAAAATCGAATATGAAACTTAAATTAAAAATCGATTCCAAAGAATTTATAAGCGAGTTAGAATTTTATTTGAACATGTTATGTTTACATATAAAAGTAAAAGAGGAAAAGGAGTAAACTAGCAAGTTAATTAACTAATTGAGTAAAACGTCTGGATTAAGTTGGAAATAAATTGGACAGGTATAGATATACAGGAGACAGGTATGGATAAGGTATGAAGGTATATAAATAGAATGCTCGACAAAAAGGTACGTATTTAATTCATATATGAGATTTTATGCACCGTATCGGCAGGTCGCTTGGCTTTTTTCGTTTTCTTTTGGATTGGTGAGGGCCATGGGAGGCTATTTGAAATATCCCGATGCTCCCGGTACAAAGGAGGTTATGGCGAATTTTTTCGGGAATTTAAGGAGTTTGAATATTTTTAAGGTAGTTTGATAACTAGAAATCTATCTATCAATATATATAGAATTCGATAAGGAAACGAACTTAAAAATAGAATAGTATAATCAAAAAGGAAGACTAGGAATAAAATCTCGTAAGAATAGAAAGAGAAAGTGTATACATGTTTAAAAGTGAATAAGTAGTTGTATGGTATGGATTATTCGAGTAAGTAGTCATATCTGTTTTGATGTTATAAATGTTATTCAGTCAAGGTCTGAGAGGTAGTTATACCCCCACTTGATTGATTTCATTATTAAAAAATAAATAGTAAGATTTCAGGCTCGAAGATCAATGTTGGATAAGAGTTAGTTGAATATAGTATTTGGGTTGTCGTAACGATGTTTTACACAACATCCATTTTAATCGAAATAAGTGTAAACTTGGAAATAGTATAATAAATATTTCTTAAGTATTGAAATAAACGAGATCGGATAAGAGATAAGTAATTGGAATATTTTCTAATTATAACTAGCATATATTTTCTAAGTTTAAGAAAATAAAGGAAGACGATATTCAGAAATGTTTTCCAAATAGCATAAAAGGCCAATAAGGTTATTGGAAAATATTTGGTTAACAAATATTGATAAGGAAATGGAGAAGAGATTTAATTAATGAAATATTAATTAAAGAGCCCAGTGATTTGTTTGATATGTTTAATGAACACTTGTTTTTTTTGATAGTTAAATCATTGACTATCGAAACACTAGTTTTTATTCGATAGTTAAATCACAGACTATCGAAGATTTTGACTATCGTTGTCAATATGGAGAGACCGGTTGGATTCTTATCCAAAGAACCACTCCGTATTGACATAAGCGTTGCGAACCAAATATGCTAAATATATTGAAAACGGAGTAAAGTCCAAGGGCTGTTGTATAAGTCCTAGGTAGAGATTGCCTAGGATGGATGTACTGAATAGTGCCTTCGGTTTCGTTCAGTCCTAGAATGAACGTATATGGACGAGTGTCTGACAGAGTATTTCTAATGATCAAATGGGATGGTCTGTATAAATATATATGGTTGCAATGGATTTATTCCCTTAACATAATATCCAGAATATTTGTGCTGATCAATTAGTGATTAACGGATCTGATAATGTGGCATTCAAAGTGATCGTGTTATCAATGAATGGAAAGTAATCGCTGTCTCTGGCCTCGACAACTGGGAAATGACAAAAATCGGGCAGGCATCATGGCTATGTGGGTAGCTTCCATTAGGGTGTATCATCACCTATCTAGAGATTCATTTAATTCCTTACTCTATTTGATGTTGTCCCATTCGGGAAACGGTTGTTGATCCCAACCGTTGGTGATATACATTCGATACACTCAAGCGAAATGAGTGGTCGGTCATGTGTGGCTGAGTTGCAAGATGTTCTTGTTCAACTCGGTGTATTCTCCTCTAGAGATACACCAGCGGCAGGTGGTTCCATACCTTGTCATAGTCGGAATCCAATATCCAATAAGTGCCCGCGGTTTATGATTGTATATTATATATGCGGAACGTGAGATGCAAACATTCCACTAGATTTTTATTTACTTGATTTAGACATTATTATAAGATCAAAAGAGTTTTGATATAAAGATTACCGTTTCTTTCAAAGAGGATTTGAAAGTTAAGTCAAGTGTTTGAGATTCTCATAAGGGAAAAACCCGTTCCGTGTTATACGGCGTGGTTTTATGAGATATCAATAAGTTTTCTGAAACTGTTTAAACTGTTTACTCATACCAGTCCCATGACTGACCCGGAGTTTATTTTGTTTTGTTCTACCTAAACTCTTGGGTGCCTAAATTTGTACGGGCAGTCAAGTAGTTCAGGATTTTACAGATCTAGCTAAAGAAGCTTGGAGCAGGAGGCTTCAGCTTTAGTTATATAGAGTTTTGTTCCGCTGTGTTATAAGTGTTGTGCTCTGATAAGTGTATGTTATACAGGTGAAATTTTGTATTTCAAAAGATATGATATATTATATTTTGTTCCGCTGCGATGTGAGATTCTGTGTTGTTATTGTTGTTCTTCTTCTACCTTTTTCTTCTAAAAAAAATGATTCGTAATTTCGTGATATTTGGGTTGGACGTATGATGTATACAGTCAACTCTGATATTATGGATTTGCGGGTTGTTACATCCATCTTCTTCGAGCAACCAAACATCAGAGGTGAAAGGGAAGAGTGTTGTTGTTCGAGGTATGCTTTCTATCGACGGTGTTTCAGTTCTAGTGTTGTTTGATACTGGAGCATCACATTCTTTCATTTGCAATGAGCTTGTGTGTCGTTTGGGTTTAGAACCCAAGATTTGTGATAGACCATTGGTTGTGACTAATCTAGTAACGGGTTCGTCTAGTTTGTAAGATTTCCCGTGGTCTAGAGTTAGAGGTGCAAGTAAGTGACTTTTTGGGAAAATGGTTCATTCGGAGAAGCGTGTCTGAATGGGTGCACCAGTTGTGTTTGCAACCGAGGCTGATGGATCTTTGAGATTGTGTGTTGATTATTATGAGCTGAACAAGGTGACCAAGAAGAACAAGTATCTGTTGACGAGGATAAATGATTCGTTTGATCAGCTTCGCGAAGCCAAAGTGTTCCCCCAAATGGATTAGGACACCGTCCGGTTTCTTTTAATGGCTGGTAATGCCATTTGGATTGACCAACGCACCAGCGTATTGTATGGATCTTATGAATAGAGTTTTCAGAGATCAGTTGAATATGTTCGTGCTTGTGTTCATGGATGATATTCTAGTTTACTTCCAGAATGAGGAAGAACATAAGACGCACTTGCGAGTTGTTTTGGAAATCTTGTGAAAGCATCAACTAAGAGCCAATCTTTTGAAGTGTCACTTCTGGAAGAATGAAGTGCGGTTCTTAGGCCATGCTATTTCTGAAAACGGAATGGCGGTGGATCCCGCTAAGGTGGCAGCAATCCAGGATAGGGATAGACCTAAGATTACGACGGATGTAAGGATTTTCCTTAGGTTGGCATGATATTATCATCATTTTATCAAGGATTCTCCAAGATAGCTGCACCACAACAAGATTGACGAAGAAGAATCAAGTGTTCACATGAGATGCGAAGTGTGAGCAAGATTTTGGAATCTTGAAAGAGAGACTGACGAGTGCACCTGTTTTGATTATTCCAAGCGGGAATGAGGAAATGGTGGTATACACCGATGCATGTGGTACTGGACTTGGAGCAGCGCTGAGGTAGAAGGATAGAATTGTGGTATAGGCGAGTAGACAGCTGAAGCCGCACGAAAGGAATTATCCGACTCATGATCTGGAGCGGCAACAATTTTGTTTGCTCTCAAGATGTGTTGACATTACCTGTTGAGAGTTCGATTCAAGATTTTACGGATCACAATTCGTTGAAGTGTCTTTTCTCCCAAAAGGATTTGAATCTTCGGTAATAACGGTGGTTAGAGTTTTTGGCATCATACGATTTTTGTATAGCATATACTCCTGGTAAAGGTAATGCAGTGGCAGATGTGTTAAGTTAAACACATGCAGGTTAGGAGCTATGTTTTCGGAATAGAAGTACCTCGAGTACTTGGCAGGGTTTGATTTCAAGCCTTGGTGTGAGTTGGAGCCTGAAATGCTGGCAAGCTTATCAATAAGACTCTTATCGAAAGGATTTATGAAATCCAGAAGTGTGACAAAAAGCTTGTCGAGATTATCCAGAAGCTAGAAGCGAGAGTGGTACCAAAAAAAAAGGAATTCGAGGTCGATCGAGATGGTTGGCGTCGAAAGAAAGGATGACTGGTTGTTTCTGATATTGATGGATTAAGAGATGAAGTTCTAAGAGAATGTCATCACTCTAAGTTGATGATTCATCCTTGTGGTAATAAGATGTATTGGGACATGAAAAGATCTTATAATTGGGAAAGGCTAAAGAGGGATGTTTGAAATTTTATTTCCAAATGTATGAAGTGTTAGTTGGTGAAAGATGAACAGAAGAAGCCGAGTGAATTTCTTCATCCATTGGAAGTACCTATGTAGAAATGGAAGCAAGTATCGTTGGATTTTATCGATGGACTACCTAGGACTAGGACAGGAAATGAAGGGATTTTTGTCATAATGGATCGCTTGACCAAGAGTGTAAGGTTTATTCCTATCAGATCGACTAGGGCAACGTTGAAGTTGGTTGAACTACACATTAAATGGATAGTTCGATTCCATGGTATCCCGAAGAGCATAGTGAATGATCGAGATCCATTGTTCCCAAGTGGATTTTGGAAAAGTTTGCCAGAGACTTTGGGAATAGAATTACGTTTGAGTAAGGCGAAAGTGGATCGGTTTGGCGAAAGTGGATTGGGCAATGGATCACACGAAGCTTTGATCGGTCGGTGGTGACGTGGAAAGTGTGGATCAGACAAAGCACGAAGTGAGGGGTCGCATGGGCATGGATCTCCTGGAGTGTGATGCAATAAATGGATGGTTCGGTGGCTCGGGATGGAGTGTGCATCGATGCATCGCATGGATTGTGGCTTGATGGATCGCATGGATTATGGCTTGATGGATCAATGATGATGGATTGGACTTGGCTCATAGTGGAAGCATTGGGTCAAGGCAAGCTTGGATAACCGGAACGATGGATCGTAGGTCAGGCAACGTGGGGTATGTAAAGGCTTGAGATGGATCGGTCTTTGGTGTTGGCTCTTATGGATCGCTCGTGTATTGATGGATCGGACGAAGCCACAAAAGCTTGGTGGAAAGCATGGATCGGCCATGCGATCCATACAGATCGGTTGCGATCCAATAAGGGTTCGGTCCATCTAATGACAACCATATGAAGTTTATTTTGGTTCGACGATGGGCATAGCTTCGAGGTAAACTCAGATGGAATTTTTGAAGTAAAGTGAATTGTTCATTGATTAATGAAATGCAACGAAGTTATGAAGACGACTCAAGGATGTTTGAGCTTGTGGGTAATGGTCGCTTGAGAAGGCGCTTGAGCTTATGGATAGTCATCAAGGTGGATGGCTAGAGTTATTGAAGGCCGAGGGATTGTCATTAGTCGGAGGTTCTAGCAGACTCAAAGAAGGAGTATAATGGAGGCACCTAAAGACTAGACGAGTCGAGTACCCTGGGCAGTCACGATGGTCCTAGATACGAGTCACGAAGGCATATGGAGTTTTTCTAGAACCGGGGTTACCATTTTCCCTTGACAGACGACAAGATGGGCCAGTCAAACGATTAATGATGGTTTCAAGGCAAGATAGGCGATGATAGCCAGAGTGATGGATGCTATTGTTTTCTTATATCATCTTGTGTGGATTATCCGATGTCTTGGGAGATATCTCTTGGGTGCTTATCTGATGTTGGTTTCGGCCTTCAAGGTTTGTGCTTGGGAGATGTTGAGATCGATTAGGATGGCCTACACTTGATAATTGGTTGATATGGATGTCTGGTTGTTTCTTCTCTAATTCTTTGGGTAAGGCTATCACTGTCTGTCGTGGAGGAAACGGGTTTGGGTTTCTTATTTGTTGATGTGTTGGTAGATTAGATGATTGATCTGCCTATCTTTCGTATACTTTATTGATGATGTTGATAGCTATTCTATCGCTCATTAAGACTACTATTGACTTAAGTTTTCATATTTTCCTCTTATTACTTTGGGTTGTTCATCCATGTTGTGGATGAGCAGACTAGGTAGCAGGTAATTGATCTTGATGAGGACGATGTTGTTGAGCGACGACGAGTTGAAGGCTTACGTATTAGTTTCCTACTATTCATATTTTGTTGTTTCCGCTGTTATTGTTGATGATGTATGCTACTCTAAATGAACCTGTAGTGAGTCTTATTGCACAGACTCTGAGGTAATCAAGTTTGATGTGTGGATATTCTCATGATGATATGAAAGTTTAAGATTATGTTCAATGATGCTTCACTATTACTGCCTGTTGTATATGTACTATTATATTTTATCCCTACGCTGTGAGTTATACAATAGCTTTCGTGTGTGATATTCTACCCTGATGATTGTCCCGTATCAGCCTAGCACGTCATACAACGCACTTCTCATTGGTTTGTGCAGGAGGTATGGGGCGGTCGTCACAGTATTTACTATTACCAATTGGTTTTAGGAACACGTGTTTGGTTCACTAGTATTATACAATCAAGAGGACCACTTAAAGAAAAAGTGAGTGGTTTTCAAATAGATATTGATGTTGTATATATATTTATATATTATATTTTAGTTTATGGAACCCTATATATATGGAATAATATGAATTTAACTATTAGAGCTGCTATGATATATACTAGATAAGTCTTCATATAAAGAAAAAATTTGCTAATGTTGTTATGTGATAAGAAAGGGTGTCATGATTTAGAGAAAATACTTCTATGAACATAAATAAAAAGAAAAGAACCGTGATCATTTCTCAAAACAATTAAAATCATAGAGTATTGAACTCTTTCCATGTTGATGCTGGACATCTATACCTATTCAAGTCCAAAGCAGTAACGTAGAGTTAGCAAGAGTCTAATGTTAAAAAAAGGCCCAAAAAGGAAAAATGTGATATTTTCTGTAAGACAACTTATGTTGTTGCAATAAAATAGATGTTGTATCATGATATGCAATAAAAGCTCCCGGCGTCCGTCTTTGAGTGTTATATATAATATTTTGCAAGGAAGGAAAGACCCGAAATGAAGGAAAACGTAATTGCAACAACATCGTGGACAACATTATAATAATAGGTCTACCTCCTCATGATAGTTTTAAAATGATCTTTCCTAGAAGTACCTTGCTAAAACAACATATAATTTGAAAGCGATGGAATCATGATGTAATAAATTAAATTATGATGGTAATGCAATTTGGAATCCTATTCACCCTTTTTATCATGTTAATGGAGGGAGCTAATTTTTTTATCAAGAATCGGTCTTGTCAATAACTAAATTGCTATTACCTATAAAATAGGAATATTTGCTGCTTTAGGCCTCTTTTGAGAGCTTATAATGAAAATTGGCCAGTTTCAATAATTACAGATTTAGACCACTTTTCATATATTGGCGTTATCCCAAATAACGGCATTTTTTTCCGAAAGTGTCATATAAGATAACGCTTAAAATAAGCGTTATTTGAGATAACGCCCAAAAGGGTGTAAACCCTTCTAGACCTTTCTTTCTTTCCTCATTTCTACTTTATTTCTATTTTCAGCAAAATACGAAAAATTTCACCCCCTATCATTTCTAGGCCAAAAATCGAATTTTTCCTCTATAAATAACTTCAATGGCCTCCTCTTATTACTAAGTTTACCTAAATTTGTTGTTTAAAGTTTGTAATTTCTGAAATTTAGGGTTTTCATGTTTAGGGTTTCTACTCTAATCCCTTCATTTTTGGAATAGATGTGTTTTTAAGTTCCTATGGTGTACACATTATGGTTTACATAAACAATTTCATGATTTTGGGTTTTTATGTGTATGTTTAAAATTAAATTAATGATTAAAGTTCAAAAGTATCCATATTTAGTTGTGTATTTGTATGTGTTTATGCATGTGTATGTTCATGATTATAGATTAGTGAGTAAAGTTCCAATTGAACATATTTAGTATGTGTATTTGTATGTGTACGTTTAAAGTTAAATTTGTAATTAAAGTTCAACTTATCCATATTTAGTTGTGTATTTGTTGATTGAGTGATGTACTAATGCATGTATCTTAACTATTTACAAACTATGAAGAGATGGAATATAGAACATATATGTATTCATCCAAGGAGTATGAAGCAGACAAAGCGTGACCAAGATGAAGGTTTTAACTTAATTTCTGGTTAATAATTTACTCAGCTATCCACCATGTGGATCCATTTTAGCACACGCACCTAGTCGGGCTTTCATGCTTTATTAGCTTTATTCAAGTGATAAATGTTGCTTCACTTAACCTAGCGAAAATTGCAATTATTTGAAGTTCAACAATTTATTTTGAAGCAACTTTTATTATCTTTGAAGCAAACTGTGTAGTGTAGGTAATATACATTTGTGCTGCAGTAGGGAAGTGTTTTCCTAAGGTTGTCTCTTTTCTTTTGCTGCAATAGAAAAACAGATAACACCATGAAAACATTTTACATGTACATCAACACAAATGTATATTACTTGTACTGCACAGTTTGCTTCAAATATAGTAAAAGTTGCTTCAAAATAAATTGTTGAACTGCAAGGAGTTGCAATTTTCATTACGTTAAGTGAAGTAGCATTTGTCACTTAAATAAAACTAATAAGCTTGAAAACCTGACTAGGTCCCTGTGCTAAAATGCATCCACTTGGTGAATAACCTAGTAAATTCTAACTAGAAATTAAGTTAAAACCTTCAGCTTGGTCACGTAATGTTCGATATGCAATTTAGATATCTTGTTGCTATGTTCGATATGCAATTTAGATATGTTGTTGCTATGTTCGTTATGTAATTCAGATATGTTATTATTATGTAATTCAGATATGCTATCATTAAGTAATTCGGGTGTGTTATCGTTAAGTAATTCAGATATTTTATTGTTATGTAATTCAGGTATGTTATTGTTAATAATTTGGATACGTTTTTGTTATGTATTTCAGATATGCTATTGTTATTGTTGGCTAGCTTTTTTGACCAAGCCACCAAAGTTCACACACGAAGAAAATATGGAATTTTACGCCTCTATCCGTCGAAGACTTGATCAGATCGCTCTGCCTCACCACGATCGCGATCGCCCCCATACCTCGCGATTCGACTCGCCCAACACCAGCTCGATCTGATCCCTGAAGCTGATGAATTATGACTGATCGTCGCTAATCTATGAATCAGAAAAGCGCGACATTTAAGTTAAATACTGCAAGCGTACATGTGTGTAGCATACAGGTCGAACACAGGGAGGTAGATTAAAATCAAATTATTTATTTAATCTCTTGGGCGAGTTAGACGAAGCCTGGAGATTTTGTTGAAATAAAAACAAATTGAAATTGCGAACTTAGGATTATCGTTGAATCTAATCAACGATTAATCACTAAAGAAAGTAAATTGCAAAACAAGAACAACAATGCAGAAAATAAAAGTGCAAAATAAGAAGAACAACAAAAATTAAAATTAGGATTGTCGTTGAAACTAATCAAACGACTAATCACTAATGAAACAAATGTAAAATACAACTAGTACTCTACCGAATCTAATCGTGTAGATGACACTAGTTGCTAAGAAATAAAAAAAAATACTAGAAAATAAAAGAAGAAGAAGAAGAATTTTTATTAGAGTAATGGAATACAGAAATGAGATGGTGGCTACAATGCTATTACAAGGGTATTTATAGGAGATAACCAAACCCTAACTCTAACCCTAATACAATGATAAATGGGCCTTAGGGAAATCACAAGAGAGTTTACAATAAGAAACATAAATGGGCCTTAGATAAATAAAGAAAATTTGGGCCTTTTCTCTTTTCCTCTTGCTTCCTTGACACTTCTTCATTGATTTGTGATGTGCAAAGCCTTTTTATCAATCCTTTTCTTGTCCAACAACAACTAGATGTGAGATCTTCATCTACAATTCTTCAAAATGTAAATATATATCAATTTCATCTCTATTTCTCTACTTTTCTGGTTGCGTGCGGGCTGGGTTGGAATATCTGTAAAAGTAACAAAACAATACCCAAGTAATATTTATTTATATACAAAAGATAAGATATAAGAGCATAAAATAAACACATTCCTATGTCAATCAAATACCCCTACACTTATCTTTTACTCATCCTCGAGTAAAACAAAAATGAAAAACTAACTAGGTAGGTCACACTTTCGTAGGAAACACGATTGCATTGAGCGTATGCAACAAGCCGTTAAACCTTTAGGTGTCCCTAGTAGGACGAGTGGTGTCTCGTGAGGGTTTTCAGCGGATACTACCCACAAAATCCAAATGCTGTATGTTATGATTCTAATGAAACTACATGAATGCAGAGGACTTATGCAATTGAAAACAATAGTTGAAAACACGATTTATTTCAAGAAAGTGGTACAACAAATTAAGTTGACAAATTTTAATCAGTTGATTTTATTTTAGATACCTCAACTTGTCAAAATTTTCAATATAAATCAATTTTTCAAATGTTAAATTCCAGTTTGGCCAGTTGGTTCGGTTGATAACATAGTGCAGCCATGAAATAGATTCTTAGTTTGCTTGGCACAGTTTGTAAAGTGGTATTCAAATTTCCTTGTGTATGGCTAGTCAAATCAATAAGGTCAAGAAATGTTTGGGCATCATCGCTTATTCTCTATTTCTATAAAAGTTAAAATTTATGATTAAGTACATACACCTAACTTAGAAGACCAAGGTTTACCACCCATACACTACCTCGCGGACTAACGGAGAGTGGGTAAAGAGCATGGCGGATTGTGCAGACCGACTTTGACTTTGTCAACAACGTGTCGGTAATCCTTAGGTGTCCAATGCCATAAAATGAGACCAAGATATTCCAACGTTGACTTTGTCAACAACATGTCGGATAGAGCTTGGCGGGTTTGCACACCAACGCTTGATATACAAGCAATGTTGGATACCCTTGGATTACTATTATTATTGAAAATATAAGCACAAAAGAGAGTTACGCGAATTCAACTTAACACAACTTAGTTTTAAAGATTCGAAAATCCAATATAAGTATTTTAAGTCCTCCACTTATTTAAACAAAGTCTACAATGTAGAATAGATTTCATGGCCATCACCTAAGAATCTCCCTATGTACCGGTTACACTATTATCCCTCAAAATTAAACTTTTCATTATATTTCTTATTCGATTTAAGTTGAGAGAAAAAATACTATCAACTGATTAACAATCCTTAACTTATTTTGTTGTATCAATCTAAAATGAATCGTATTTACCAAAAAAAAAATTTATGGTATGTTACTACAATCTAAAATGTATGATGGTCCTACTTAAATGGCTGAAAATAAAAAGAAATAAAAACAAAGAAAAATGAAAATGGATGAAATGCAGACTCCCCCCCCCCACACTTGAACTAAACAGTGTCCACACTGTAACGTTTCCTAAATTTGAAAGATCGTACCCAAAGATGGATTAAATGTAAAATGACTTGTAAAATGAAATGCAATCTAACTATATGTAAGAATGGATCATATGTACAATGATATATGTGGTTGCGATGTATGCGATGCAAAGAATTCCACCAACTTTTTCCCCAAACTTGGTTCTAACCCTATGAGTCTCATTCCCACTATGTCTAGGCGTGTTTTCTAATAAGCAAAGGTTTTTGAAAACCATCTCATCTTTAAACCTAGACTTATAGTCCAGTAAATGAATGTTCAAGGTCGTCTTAACATGAAGTTTTTCAATCAAACTAACATTCCAAAAATAGTTCTTGTGTTCAGCAAATTTACCAGTGTAATTTTTCAAAAAATTGTGATCGTATATAAATTCAGTGAAATTTGAAATCTGAGTGTTGTTCAAGACTATGTGATCACGTTTCTCATCATTAACTGACAATGTATTTTCGACACTGACAATTTCAAGTTCATTTGAAATCTCAAAATTTTCAAACTTGGATTCGTGGCCTAATTCTGTTTCATCCTCATTCGGCAACTCCACTTCATTCAATCCAAAAAATTCATGTTCATTGATATTCTTCTCCAACTCTGAGTTTTTGAAAAATTCAACATTTTCATTTTGTTCAACTTCTAGAATTTCAAGTTTTTCACAGCCTGAAAGAGGAAGGTCAAAATCTAAGCTTAAATCTTTTTTCTGAAAAGTGTTGAAGTCCAAATCATTTGTTGAATTTTGAAAATCTTCATCAAGATGATTATTCTCAATTTCCAAAGTCGTTATTTGAAAATTTTCAATGTCAGTAGAAATTGGATTGTTTTCTGATTCAATGCTCATTTGATTTTGTTGCTCTTGTTGTTCTATAAAGATTTCATTAAGCAAATAAGTTCATCAAGCTTTCTATCTTTTTCATCAAGTTATCTATCTTGGTTTTCTACCCTCTCTCTAAGAATGTTAAGATGATATTCTTCAGAATCGTTGATTTGAAAGCTCTCGTTTTGGATTTCTTGATTCTCAAAATTATAGTCCACATCAATTTCACGATCAATATCATTCCCAATGCGGTGGTTGTTTGAATCTTCAGAGAAATGACAATGATATTGGAAATCATTTTGATTTTGAAAATTATGGTCATAACCAAAACTGTTGAAATTCGATGGAAAATTGAAATTTTGGTTATTTTCAAGATGTTGGTATGGGTTGTAATTTTCAAAATTTTGTTCGATTTGAAAATCATTTTCATATTCAAAATTATTTTCGAATTGGTTTCCAACCCTGTATTGATGTTGATCAAAAGTATATTGGGATTCAAAGCTATTTTGATATGAATGGGGCCCATAATCGAATTTACTGAAATTTAAATTGAAGTAGCCATTTTGATCATAACTTTGAAAATATTGGTCATTTTGAAAATTGTTGACATTTGGCTCGTGAAATTTTGGAAAATCTTGCTTCATGAGTTGTAATTCAAAATCATACTCTTGAAGGGAACGTCTACTTCGGTTATTATCCCACGATTCTCTCAAGGATCTCTTGGAATCAGACATTTGAATGTAATCAACAGAAGATAGAAATTATTCTTAGTTCAAAATAGTATAAAAGAATGAGTTATGCTCTATTAATTAACTGACTCAATTAGAAGGGGGAAGAGGGTCTTATGGCAGTTCACATATAGTATAAATACTAAGTGATACGACCAATGTTTTACGGGTAGTATGCAACCTTTTTTGCTAGTAGTTCAATAAATTGAACTACTATATATCCGCGATCCAATTATACGAGACAGTCAACTTCACAAAACACCACTTTTCAATTATATTATTTTGAAAATCAAATCAAGTTTTATTATTGAAAAACGACGAGCGTGATGATTTTAGTTATGGAAAATAATTCCTAACTAAACAGATTAAGAAAAATTCAATCACAGAACAGTCACAGAACAATAACAGAATAAAAAATTTGTACAAGCAAGCCGCTGCCCCTATAGAAGATTTTTTACACACAATTTCTATATTTTTTCTTTGCAGCAAAGCACCTGTAGAGTTTAGAAAATATTACAGCAGTGTATGGCAATCTGTCCAGAAAAATTGAGCAGTATTAATGATTGAAATCCATTATTTGCAAATCCTTTGACCTTTGAATCCTTGTTCGTTGCTTGAATCTGTTCCTTCCTTTGGCCTTTGATTTGAATTTCACCTCTTCTTCTTCTTCTTTTTTGAGAGAGAGAGAAAGGTAGAAAAATCAACAAAAGAAATAAAAGAGAGAAAAGAAAAAGAAAAAAAATTATGAAGGAGAGAGCTGGAAAGAAATAAATGAAATAATGGAAATAGAGATTGTTGGAGGTGAATGAGAAATGCAATTGCAAAGAAATAAATAAAAAGAAAAGAATGCAATTTTTTTTTGAAAATTTGAACAAGAAGAAAGGGAAAGAAATGAATGAGAAAAAGAAAAACAAAAAAGGGAAAAAATGAAAAAAGGAAGGAAATAAGGAAAAAAAACAAGGTTTTTTGAGTAGAGAGGAAGGGTAGAAGGAATTGAGAAAAGAAATAAAAGAAGACAAAATCAAGAAAGAAATCAACGTAGACAGAGAAGAAAATGCAAAAGTTTTTTTTTTTTTAGAAAATTGTAGACAAAAGATGGAAACAAATAAAAAGAGAAGGAAAGAGAAAAGAAAAATGTGAAAATCAACAAGGTGGTAGAAAGATGGAAAGAAAGATTAGAGGAAGTGAGAGAGAGTTGTAATTAGAAAGCAATCGATAAAAAAATACAAGTTTTTTTTTTTGGTTATTGTTGTAAAAGAATGGAAACCAGTGTATTGACAATTGGAAAGAAGTAAAAGGAAGGAAGGAATTAATGGAAACCAATTAAAGAAAATTTGGCAAATTAAATGTACAACAACAATGAACAATAAAAATAAAGTAAAAATTGGAAAGAAGGAATAGATGAAGAGGGAAAGAAACAAAAGAAATATAAAAGGAAAAACAAAAATGAAAAGGAAAAAAAATCAAGAGAATTTGGCAAGTTCTATTTTTTTATTATTATTATTTGTCTAAAGTAGGAATGAATTTGCAAGAGGGAAACAAATAAATGAAAGAAAGGGGAAAGGGGAAAGAGGTTGAAAACAGGAAAGAAACAAAAAAAAATGGCAAGTTTTTTTTTTTTTTTGAACTTGTAAAAGAAGAATGAGAAGTAATTGTATTGAAAATTGGAAAGGAGGAAAGTTTTTTTTAGGCTTGTAAAACAAGAAAGAAATTTGTACAAAGGAGGAAATGATTAGGAAAAAAAGGGAAAGAAGTAAAAGAAAAAAAATGGCAAAGACAGAAAATCAATGAAAATGGCAAGTTATTTTTTTTCTCTTGCTTAGAAGATTATGGTATCATTGAATAATACCAAATCTATTCAATCAAGATTTTTTTTCTATATACACAAGAAAACAAAAAGAAAATGAATTAAAATAAAAAAAACTAACACGAATCAGAAATTAAATAAATAATAAAATTTAGTGTTTACCTCCCCGGCAACGGCGCCAAAAACTTGATCTTCGCTAATCTATGAATCAGAAAAGCGCGACATTTAAATTAAATACTGCAAGCGTACAGGTGTGTAGCATACAGGTCGAACACAGGGAGGTAGATTAAAATCAAATTATTTATTTAATCTCTTGGGCGAGTTAGACGAAGCCTGGAGATTTTGTTGAAATAAAAACAAATTGAAATTGCGAACTTAGGATTATCGTTGAATCTAATCAACGATTAATCACTAAAGAAAGTAAATTGCAAAACAAGAACAACAATGCAGAAAATAAAAGTACAAAATAAGAAGAACAACAAAAATTAAAATTAGGATTGTCGTTGAAACTAATCAAACGACTAATCAGTAATGAAACAAATGTAAAATACAACTAGTACTCTACCGAATCTAATCGTGTAGATGACACTAGTTGCTAAGAAATAAAAAAAATACTAGAAAATAAAAGAAGAAGAAGAAGAATTTTTATTAGAGTAATGGAATACAGAAATGAGATGGTGGCTACAATGCTATTACAAGGGTATTTATAGGAGATAACCAAACCCTAACCCTAACCCTAATACAGTGATAAATGGGCCTTAGGGAAATCACAAGAGAGTTTACAATAAGAAACATAAATGGGCCTTAGATAAATAAAGCAAATTTGGGCCTTTTCTCTTTTCCTCTTGCTTCCTTGACACTTCTTCATTGATTTGTGATGTGCAAAGCCTTTTTATCAATCCTTTTCTTGTCCAACAGCAACTAGATGTGAGATCTTCATCTACAATTCTTCAAAATGTAAATATATATGAATTTCATCTCTATTTCTCTACTTTTCTGGTTGCATGCGGGCTGGGTTGGAATATCTGTAAAAGTAACAAAACAATACCTAAGTAATATTTATTTATATACAAAAGATAAGATATAAGAGCATAAAATAAACACATTCCTATGTCAATCAATGACCAAGACCCGTTCATCCATGATCCGATGTTTAAGGAGATCGCGACACCTGTCCACAACAGCTAATTTGACTAATTCTTCATCAAGCTACGAACCAGTCCGAGATCTTTGGGATGTGGGCCACGTATGACCGCGATCCATCACCAGAAATCAGCTATAAATAGCCCAGAGCTTTGCATTTTTCGGGATCTTTTGGCAGTTTTAAGATTGATTCCACCATTACTGTCATACCTCTATTTCATACCAGATTTACTTCGAGATAACTAAGAGAAATCGTAATTGTAAGAGAGAGTTTGAGAGAAATCATTGGTTGTACTAGCATTCAAAGTATAATCAATAGCATATAAAGTGGACGTAGGCTCGTTAACGCCGAACCACTATAAGCCTTGTGTGTTCTCTGCTTTTTTCCTCATTTTTCAGTTATAATTCTCTACGAATCAGAAAAATTTGGGTGTTAGAGCCAAATTTTGATCTAATATTTTGGTGCTTTCACTGAGAATTGATTTCTCGGCATATTGGATTGTTGCTCCGTTGTTTGGATATTCAAGTCCGAAGGAAACAGTCCCGAAACTTCACTGTTCAGATTTTTGAAGATTCCAATGGCATCTGATATCATGGCCGGAAAGAAGTCTAAGGAAGTGCGAGCTTCGCAGGCGATTGAAGTCGTGAATGAAGCAGTTGAAGAAAGTGTACATGAGCAGGTTGCGTAGGGCTTCGCGGATCGCGGAGACATAGAGGCGATCCGACCCGAATGTGGCATCACGAACCAGTTTGAAGGGGGCGCCACGATCCGAATTGAGGGCGGCACGAACCGAACATCTGAAGGGGTCGTCACTCGATCCCGAGACAACACCGCGAACCCTCCCCCTAATGCTACCACGATCCGACCCCGGGGGCGCTACGAGCCACAGACACAGGTCCACTGCGATCCGAAGTGATGATCAGACTACAACTCGACCTGGAAAGGAGGTTATGGCTCACTCTTCCCGTCCTGGTACCTCTGTTCGACTTGGCTCAAGTTCTCTGCACATAAGAGAAAATGTTGATGATCAATATGACCCCTTTGCTCCGGTCACTGAAGGAGATCTCTCTCGCTTCTCTGAAATATGGGATAGGCTGTTTGATGAATTAGCTGCTCAAAGGCAGCAAAGCTCTGTGCTGCAGCAGAACTTAATTGCTATGGATAGAAGGATCGATGATCTTGCAAGACAAAGAACACTCCCAGTTCGCCCACTCACCCAAAGTACTCTTCTTCATCAGAGGAATCGCCGAGACCTCCGCGGCGACCGTATGAGAGGGCTGAAAACATAGAGCAGCTCCGATTTGGAACCTTGCCATCACGAGAGGAAGAGACACTTGGTGTAGGACCCTCAAACTGCAACTTGAATAATCGTGCCGTAACTGCTAAAGCTCGAGTTGTGGATAATCCTGTTGAGAATAGACCACCTCAGCCCCTTCGCCATACAAATACTCATGGTAATAGGGGGCAACGAAGCCCAATCCGAGCTCCGGACTCCGGGGATGTTCCTAGAAGAGAGATCGGAGAATTCCGCCGAGCAAGAAGCGCTGATCCCGAGCCTCCGATGACCAGTGCAAATGTTGCAGCTATGGTCCATCAAATCCTGGCGGATAGCCGTGGACAAAGGAATGAAGATTAGGGAATTGACCGCAGTCACACCCCTTTTACTGATGACATTCTAGACGTAACATTCCCAACGCGCTTCAACATGCCTCAGATGAACCGTTACGCAGGTAGATCTGATCCAATCCAACATCTAATGAGATATTCTTGGTCAATGACCGCTGCAGCAGCCTCTGACGCTGTAAAGTGCAAAGCATTCCCTATATTCCTAGAGGATGTAGCGTTATTATGGTTTACTCGCTTACCAGCAAGATCAATCTCCAGTTTCAGGGAGTTGAGTGAAAGGTTCATGGAACAGTTCCGCATTTTTGCACAGAGGTCAAAGAGTGTGATTGACCTGTTCCTCGTCAAACAACGACCAGGCGAGAGCTTGAGGGTGTATCTGGATCCTTTCAACCTAGCCGCCACCGAAGTCAAGGATCCCCATGAGCCAACTGTTGTGGCAGCCCTAATTGATGGGGTAGATAAAGATACTGAATTTGGGAGATACCTGGCTGGCAAGCCACCTCATACTAGAGAATTTTTCTACGAGAAAGCAAACGTACGCTTACGTCAGGAGGAGGTATATGCTAACCGAAAGATGAAAATGGCAAATAAGGAGGAAATCCAAAGTAATGTGGCCATCAAGTAAACCGGAGACCACTCGGGAAAGGTTGAAGTCAATGTTGGAAACCGAAACCAGGGTGGCGGCCACCAGTCAGGAAACAATGGTAACAACAGTAATGACAATAATCGGAAGAGAAATCGGGGGAACGACTCCCAGAGAAGGACCCGTCCCAGGTCTTTCGAAAATTATACGCCAATAAATGATACTTTGGAGAATATATTCGTAGACTCGTACAACGTTCTCCAACATAAAAGGCCTCCTCCAAGAGAATCGACGGAGAAAGAACGTGAGACAGGGAAGTTTTGTCTCTTCCATCAGACTCACGAGCACTCTACAAATGAATGTCGTCATCTGAGAGACGTAGTTGAGAGGCTGCTCCGAGAAGGGAAGTTGGATGAGTACCGGGTGACTCCTAGAGGTAGGGGGCAAGCTATTCAGACCCCGAACCAAAACCAGAATCAACCTACTGCCAGGCCAACTGTCCAGCAAAAAGGAAAGGATCTTGTTATCAGTACCATAATCGGAGGGCTTCACCTAGCCGGGCATAGTTTCAAGGCGATGGACCAGTACGTAAACGCAGCAAAGCAGCATCTTGAGGCAGAAGAGTGTAGCAACCCTGAGGACAATGTCCTGGTAAAACAACAAAAGATGATGTCAGATGACGTCATTTTCTGCAACCGAGAGAGTATTGGAGTCCACGCTCCGACCGAAGATCCATTTGTAATCACAGTTCCTATTGGCCCGGCCACTGTCCATAAAATTTTAGTGGATAATGGGAGTTCAGTCAACATTCTATTCAAAAAGACGTTCGATCAAATGAACCTTGAATTGAAAGATTTAAAGCCGTGTGAAGGATGGATCCGTGGATTTAACGGAGCTTTAACTGCTCCAATAGGATATGTAGAGCTGCCGGTAACACTTGGGGATGGAGAGCGCCAGAGAGTGAGAATTCTTCCCTTCGTGGTTTTGGGTATTAAATCACCTTATAATGCCTTCTTGGGCCGACCGGCCCTAGCAAAGTTTAGAGCTTGTATAGCCCCCAGGTGCTTGTTATTGAAGTTTCCTACGAAAACTGGTGTTGGCATAGTCAGAGGAGATCAGGTTGCTGCACGAGCATGTTACATTGCAGAGCTAAAGCTACTCCGTAAAGGAAGATATATAGAAACTAAAGACGCTTCTTCCCCGACAAGGGAGGAAACGTCATAGCAATTAAAGAGAATGACTATGGGTGAGTCGCCCAGAGAACTGCCCGAGGATATAGATCCCAGAGAGGACGAAGAGACTAGGGCAGAATGGCGGCTCCCAATGAAACGACTGTGGATGTACCGATCGTTGATAGTGACCCAGAGAAGGTCCTGAAGATTGGATCCCAGTTGGATCCAGTTCGAGCTAAAGAATTGATGGATTTCCTAAAAGATAACTTGGATGTATTTGCTTGGACCCACGCGGACATGTGTGGGATATCTCCATCAATCATGAGCCACTCATTGAGCATTAACCCAAAGCATCCCCCTGTAAAACAAAAAAGGCGAATGCTGGGCCCAGAGAGGTCCGCAGCCTTGAAAGAAGAAGTTGAAAAGTTAAGAAGTAACGGATTCATCAGAGACTCAACCTACCCAGATTGGATTTCAAATCCATTTTTGGTAAAGAAGGCCAATGGGAAGTGGCGTACGTGTATTGATTTTTCGGATTTGAATAAAGCCTGCCCAAAAGATAGCTTTCCGTTACCCAGAATTGATCAGTTGGTAGATTCAACGGCGGGTCATGAGCTTCTCTCTTTCATGGATGCTTATTCAGGATATAACCAGATCCCTATGCATGTTCCAGATCAAGAACACACTAGCTTCATTACGGATCTGGGATTATACTGCTACGCGGTAATGCCTTTTGGTTTGAAGAACGCAGGCGCTACATATCAACGGTTAGTGAACAGAATGTTCTATAACCAGATTGGGAAAACGATGGAGGTGTACGTTGACGACATGTTGGTTAAGTCCAGACAATCGTCCGATCACACTACAGACTTGGCAGAGATGTTTGGTATTCTTCGAAAGTATGGGATTAAACTCAACCCAACGAAATGCTCATTTGGGGTTGCATCCGGGAAATTCTTGGGATTCATTGTCAGCTCGCGCGGGATTGAGATTAATCCAGACCAGATTGCAGCAATCAGAGGCATTCAAGAGCCTAGACAAATCAAATATGTGCAAAGCCTTGCAGGGAAAGTAGCAACATTAAGCAGATTCATCTCTAGAGTGACAGACAAATGCATTCCATTCTTTGAATTGATAAATCGAGGAAAATGAAATTTTAAATGGACTCCTGATTGCATGGAAGCATTTCAGAACCTGTTGGATCATCTGGATAGGCCTCCGATACTGTCTAAGCTAGTGGACCACGAGGATTTATTCGTGTACTTAGCAGTGTCGTCCCACGTGATCAGCTCAGCATTAGTTAGAGAAGAAGACAAGGTTCAAAGGTCAGTGTACTACGTGAGTAAAAAATTGGCGGCAGCTGAGCGCAATTATCCGAGGATAGAAAAGCTGGTGTACAGTTTATTGATTGCATCTAGGAAGCTTCGACATTATTTCCAAGCTCATCCTATCACCGTGTACACTGATCATCCGCTCAAGCAAGTTCTACAGAGACCACAAGCTTTTGGAAGACTGCTCAAATGGAACATTGAACTGAGTCAATTTGATCTGAATTTTCAACCCGACGATCGATACGGGGGCAAGTGCTGGTAGATTTCATAGCAGAATTTACTGTCTCGGAGGATGACATAGTAAACGAAAAGGCTGACCCACCAAAATTACTTCTTGATCCTAGTGCATGGAATTTTTATATTGATGGTGCTAGGAATGATAAACGATCCGGTTTCGGAGTGGTGCTTGAAACTCCTGAGAAACGAAAGATATCCTATGCTATCTGGTTGGAATTTCACGCCACTAACAACGACTCCGAATATGAAGCCCTGATAGCCGGGCTGAGGATCGCAAAGGAATTAGAGATCGCGAAGCTAGACATATTTTGTGATTCCAAGTTGGTTGCAAATCAGGTCACTGGAAAGTTCCGAGCTAAGATCCCAAGATTGATTTCGTATTTGGAGAAAGTGAAGGAGTTGCTAACTGGCTGTGATCACTACAGTATATCTCATATTCCGCGGTCAGAGAACCAACAGGAGGACAAGTTAGCGAAGATGGCTAGTTCCGACGATCCTGAAGAAGCCGGGCTAGCCCCAGTTGAAGTACTTCAGTTCCCTAGCATAGGTCAGATGGAAATTGATCCGATACTAGAGACTGAGTCAGAAAGGGAGTCATGGATGACCCCTCTACAGAATTTCTTGTTTAATGGAACGCTTCGGACCAGGAAGAGCGAGAGGCGTAAAATAATCCGTAAAGCTTCCCGAAACGTTCTACAAGGCGGAGTCCTGTACAGACAGGGATTTTCGATGCCTCTTCTTCGGTGTATAGCCCATGACGACATCAAGCGTGTACTGCAGGAAGTACATGAGGGTGAATGTGGTGACCATACTGGAGGACAAACATTGGCAAAAAAGGTGTTGCGGTATGGTTACTTCTGGCCTACCATAAACAAAGATGCGGCAAAGTACGCACGACGTTGTGATGCATGCCAAAGATTTTCAAAAATTCCTAGGGCACCTCCTGGCCAGTTAAAGACAATGGCAAGTCCATGGCCTTTCGCTATGTGGGGAATTGATATCATCGGAAGCCTCCCTATAGCGAAGGGCGGAGCAAAGTTCGTTATTGTAGCTGTTGACTACTTCACCAAATGGATCGAGGCTGAGCCGTTAACTACAATCACAACCAAGCGAGTGATTAATTTTGTTGTTAGAAACACTATTTGTCGGTTTGGGATCCCGAAGATCGTCATAACTGACAATGGAACCCAGTTTGATAGCAACGAGTTTAGGGATTTCTGCCAGAAGTACCACATTGAGAAACGGTACACCTCTGTGGCGCATCCGCAGTCGAACGTACAGGTCTAAGCAGCAAATAAAGTGATTAAGTCCATTATCAAAAGAAGATTGAAGCGGGCCAAGGCCATGTGGGTCGATGAATTACCCTTGGCATTATGGGCCTACAGGACAACGTATAAATCGACGACATGCCACACTCCCTTCTCTCTTGCTTTTGGAGCAGAGGCAGTCATCCCGGTTGAGCTAAAAGTACCATCTCACCGAGTCACTTACTACGATCCGATGACTAATAACGAATTGCTCCTTGAATCTCTAGATACAATAGAGGAGAAAAGGGATGAAGCAGACCTGCGTACCTTGAGACACAAGCAACAGGTCGCTAGATACTACAACAAAAGAGTTCGAGCCCGAACCTTTGAACCCGGAGACTTGGTTCTGAAGCGTGTCTTTCCACCCCCAACTCATATGGGTGCGAAGTGGGAAGGACCATACTCCATTCTACGAAGGCTTAATAATGGAACCTTCAAGCTAGCAACCGTAGATGGAGAAGAAATCCCCAGACTGTGGAATGCCCAACATTTGCGGCCTTATCTGACGTAAAGTCATCAGATTTATCCTTTTGTTTCATAGGACCATGTAAAAGGCATGACTTGCCTAGAATAGTCCGATGTCTTAAGCAAAGGATTATAAAGTGGACGTAGGTCACGATTTGACCGAACCACTATAAAAATATTGTGTGTCGTTTACCTTTATTTGCACTATTATTTATCTTCTCTTCTATCTTTATAAAGTTTGCTGCAAAATCATACAGCGATCACAGAAACATGTAATTCTAGGTGCCTTCCATCAAAATGGAGAGTAATCTGCAGCCAGAACGATGAAGGTGCAATAAAGTGAATCACACCATTCATTGCACTCTAACTCTCCAGAGCCGAGAGAAAACGTAAAGGACGCGAAAATAACGTCCACATGGCAAGGCGACGCACCATGATAAGAACCGCCTTGACCGAACTCTAACCTTGGCGACCGCCGGGAGAGTATAAAAGCGTCTTTGATTAAGCGCTGAGAAAGAGCTCTTACCCCGCTAAAGGATCGGGGGGCGACTGAACAGCTGAGCTCGAACTCTAACCTTGGCGACCGCCAGGAGAATATAAAAGCGTCTGTGATTAAGCGCTGAGAAAGAGCTCTTACCCCGCTGAAGGATCGGGGGGTGATTGAACAGCTGAGGTCGAAATCTAACATTGGCGGCCGCTAGGAGAGTATAAAAGCGTCTATGATTAAGGGCTGAGAAAGAGCTCTTACCCTGCTGAAGGATCAGGGAGCGACCGAACGGCTTAGCTCGAACTCTAACCATGGCGACCGCCAGGAGAGTATAAAAGCGTCTATGATTAAGTGCTGTGAAGGATGCTGGAGACTCAGCACCCCCAGAATTTTTGCCCCGTTGAAGGATCAGAGAGCAGATCACGATGCAAGTTTGAGCTTTAACCCGCTGACGGATCGGAAAAGTATAGAGGTACCGGAGATTTGGCGCCTCAAGGACTATAATCCTACTAAAAATTCCAAGTCCCTCGTATTCAAAGATAGGGCCAACGTGCATAGAAATTTTTAAATTTTTTCTGCCGCTTGAAGGATTTGTAATATAATTTCAACTTGATTATAGTCAAATGACTTGTGACTAAGTGCGAAGAGTTTATTGAATGCAGGTACACGATGACACAAAAGAAATAAACTTTCATTCATAAACTGCGAGCTTACAAGATAAAGAGGAACCTAAACAAAAGTGAGGGCCATTCTCACAATTACATTTCATGGCCAGTGGAAAGCCTAAAAATCCCAAGGACAAAATATGAACTGATATCTGCATCCTACTCATGCTGGAGGCGAGGGGGCTATGTGGGCTTTTTGCTCTTCTTCTGCTTCCCCGACACCTCCTTATCAACATCCGAACGATCACCTTTTTTCCTCTTCCTCTTATCAACAAGAGGCTCTGGCGAAGAAATAGAGGATTGAGAGGCTAGTTGTGAAGTTATTGATCGGGAGGAAAATCTTACGACCAACCCAGTTTTGGGATCAAACTCGGAAATAGGGGGCACATATATTGTATCCTGTTCCCCTTTCATAAGGAACAACTGCCTCTCCTCTTCAGCCTGTTGTTCAGCCAAGGTTTCCTCATCATCATCTCTAATTTCTTTGGTAATGGCGACTTCCTCTTCATCGCCTTCATGGCACCCATCCATATCTCTCAAAGCCTCAATGGGCTCAGCATCTAGGGGGACATCAGCACCAACACTTGGCGGGATGTCAACCTTCTCTGCCTCTGTCTTCTTCTCAGCATCCTTATCAACTGGCCCGCCACCTGTATCATGAGAAACAAATATTATTTTAGGAGAGAATGCGGTTTTCTCAGTTGATTGTCCGGCAAGACAGCGACAAGTGATAATTTCTTTGACAAATTGCGGAGAAAATATAGAGATACCTTCCGCCGATCCTCCATCCAAGCTAGCAGCAGAACCTCCGACAGCTGGAGGAGTTGGATCCAGAGGAATCAATGGATCGTCGGGATTGTATTCCTCAATTTTGGAGACCTTGAGCTCTACAGCTGAGCTCGAGCCTTCTTCAATTTTATTTTTGCCCTTGGCCTGAGTTTTCTCTTTATCAACCTCTTCTTGGAGTAGGCGTCTGCCTTTCTCTAAATCCTCAGGTTCGTTATCCCTAAGAATGGTCCGCATCAACTCAATCTCATCGACTCCTAATCGCTGTTTCTCGCTCTGGACGATTGCATCCCATATGTTGGCTAAAGTGATATGGTAGTCCGGGATCCAGGAGATGTTACGGGTCTTGATGACCTGGCCAAGGAAGTCAAACAGCATTTCTTCAAATCCTTCAATATCTTTCTCTCTCTCGAGGAGCTTTTCATTAGAAATAGTAGCCATTTCAATGGCACTTTCCACATTATTTTCAACAAGAATCGCGCGCTTCTCTGCACGCGCGAGTTGATCATTCAGAATCGCCCTCACTTTTTTGGCCAGAGCTAAACTATCTTTCAAGCTTGCCTTTTCTCTCTCCCAAGCAGCTTTTTCATCTTTGAAATGATCATGTGCCGTTTTCAGTTCGGTGTTGACCATCCTGAGATCTTCCACCTCCTTCTTCAATGACGCGCGCTCTTTGCTGTTAGAATCGAGCTCATTATGAAAACATTGCCTGGCCTCCTCCAGCTCTGTCTTGTAATTTTTAGCATCTCGTTGAGCCAAGGCAAGCAATGATTGTGCATCTTCCAAGTCCTTTTCCATTTTTACCCTGGCCCTTTCATTGTTATCTATCCTCACTTTGGACCTATGCGCTTCCATCTCTAGCGTTCGGATGACGTCTGAAAGATTGACAGCATGTTTCTTCATCGCCTCATATTACTTGGCTACATGGCGAACGTGTCCGATGACTTCAGTATCCCAATTCCCAGGGACTGGTTCCAGAGTTGGAACGAACATCATCCTTTCGAAATAGATATCGGGGAATTATTCTCGTAATTTTTCCATCTTAGCCTGAGTCTCAGGACCATGGATATAGTCTCGTGCCCCGGAGGCACTCAAACTTTGTTGGTTGGAAGGGACAATGTCAGTTTTCTCCTTCTCAGAATCCTTGTTTGGATCCTTGTTTTTATCCTTAGGCTCGTGGTGCTTTTTGGATGATCTGCTGTGAGATGGCGCGCTCTTCGGAGGAGTTAAGTCTTTGGGAAGTTGTTTTCCCCCTGTAGGTGGCAATAGATGACTGGGAGGCTTTCCAGAGGTTTTTTTTAACGGAGATCTGGACCGTGAAGAAGGAGGCTTGTGAGAATCCCAGGACCAATGGTTGTCTCCCCTTCGGTTGCTGCTACGAGCACGCTCAGGAGTTGGATGAAGACTAGGTGTGCCTTCACGAAGAGAGCGATAGGAATAAGATCGTTTGCGAGACATCTTTCCTACAAAAGAAACAAGTACATATTAAAACCTTGAATATTGTTGGTATAAAAGTGAGGGGTCAGACAGTGCATGTGATTTGTGCATCCCATATAATTCCCCCTAACAGACCAGGGCCCGAAGTTAGGCTCGTCTGGGTAGTCTCTCGTCCTTCAACTGGAACAGTTGCTTCCTCATAAATAGGGAAAAATGGCTCTCCTTCGAAGTCTTCCTGTGTATATACATCGTCGGGTATAGGAATCTTGCTCAATTCTTTAAATAACTGCCCCTCTGTTAAATCATCGGGAGCAGCAGGTTCAACCGGTAGAGAGGCCCTTGAGGGGAAACCCCCTGGAGAGGCTGGGATTTCCTTAGACTCGTCAACACGGGCCTCATCTCCTCTATATACATTTAAGTCTTCGTCGTCCTGGTTAATTATCAGTGAAGGACTCTTATGAAGTTTAGTTGTCTCTGCTGTCTGTGACGTTCCTTCTCCCTCGGTCGGGGGCACGTATTTGTATGGTTTGCTACCCGCGCCAAGTCCAAACCTTACATCCGGAAGGCAGTGCTTGTGAAGATTCTCGTCAGTAATACATTTCCTGATCTTTAGGAAATCAGATTTGCTTTTTAGAAGAAGGGATAGTCGATTACTGTACACCGAGCCTCCCGTCTTTGGAAAGATGTGATCTGTATAGAGAAAAGAAGCATGTTAGCGCTTCGATTTCTTAAACAGGTTATTCATTCAAAGGTTTAAAATTTACTTGATTTAATCCATCTTCTTGCACACCCGGCCTGTCTCTTTATATAGAACCAATCGGCCTTGGGATCCCCTATGTTGCTGTAACCGTCAGATAAGACCTTCCTATTTGCTACCGATTCGAAGAAAGAAAAATTTGGGGTTGCCATAGAGCGATGCTTGAAAAGGTAATAGAATTTCAAATCTTTAAACGTGAGATCAGTTTGCAGGATTTCCGCATATGCGATTTATAGAGTGTATAGGGCTGCGTAGGCATTGGGATGAAGCTGCATCAGAGCAATACCCAATCGTTTTAAGGTTTCAACGACGATTGGAGGAAACGGAGGAATAGCGCCTACCTTGCACATGAGTCGGCTAACTGTCATATACCCTTCCGGAGCCAAATAAGGTCTATCTTCGCTACCAGGTGTCCTCACATCATCCCAGGGAATCCCGTGTTTCAAGCAAATTTTCTTAAGCTTTATGTCATCAAGTTTGGAAGCTAAAGAGTCACTGAATTTCTCTATTTCTAACGCACCAGGAATCTCGTCGGGAGCTCGGTCGTCTACTTCAGACTCCTCATCAAGCGAGGTACTCTCAGATGAATCCGATTACGTTTCTGCTTCATATTCGAATCCAGAATCCTCACCCTCTGGATTAATTGGAAGAACCTTGGGGTTGTGGTGCTCAGACGTCTCGGGATCCATCTCTGTATCAGATCTTGAAGAGGAACGGTTATCCGACATTACTGTTTAGGCGAGTAAACATGAGAAATAAGAATATAATTACCCGAACCCTGTGCATGTGCAAGTGTTTGTGCGTGCAAGTGTGTATGATACGGAAAAGTAAAGTCACAAAGCGGATAGAATATGCTGTTAAGTCCTATCATTGTTCAGTCCAAGAAGTTCATCTCATGGGCTCTAACCTAACCGTTCAGAATCTTGTGACTGCAATGTATTGTTTAAAGTTTAAAACATATATTGTATCGTCATCTAAGCTCGGTTCGTAAGGAGTGTGCGGGTCGGATCGTGGAAAGCATGGCGGATCGAGGTGAATGGATCGCCCCTTCTTTGGATCGTGATGCAGCATGGATCGGGGTTCCTGTCGGATCGAGCCAACCCCCCACGATCCACTTTACCATATCTCCATAAACTAGTGCTCCTCCATGCCACGACCCGATCCGCTACTCAAATTAACACTTCATCATTATCTCGACATCCTCTTATCTCCACGGTCCGATCCACTATTCAACTTAGCGCGCCACTACCACCACCATGAACGGATGTGCCGTGATCCGCTGCATCACCATCGCCACGACCAAACCTGGCATTCTCCTCCTTCTTCTTCCTTCTCCCTCTTCCCCTCCTCCGAACTCGAACAGCCAACGCCTATGGCACCAGGTCAACCTCAAAGCTTCGAATAATACAAAAAATCTGCCTCTCTCTCCCCCTAAACTCCAAAAAACTATCGAGAAGCGGGGATGAAATCATTTGAAATGTTATCAACGCAATTACCTTTTTATTTAATTAGTTGGAAAACTTGGTTTATCAAGTTGGAATTTCGGAGGGCAAGAAGGAGAGGAGCGACGACTTGAAGGAAGAAAAGTAAGAGAGAGGAGAAGTCAGACTTATATAGGTAAATCGTTGGCCTTTGGTCTTCCATTTTTTGTCTCGTTCGAACCGTGGGGGTCTGGTGGGCCACGAGTCCAAGCCCATCAAGAAAAAGAAGGTGGCCCGCTTCGTTGAAGACTCATTTGGATGCCGGACCGCGATGAGTCCCCTTCCCACAATTTGCACCATGCAACGACGATCCAAGCTCGAGGACGATCGTTAATAGAAGAATATGGACGAAGCTTGGAGGATTAAAAAGTTTACCTGACAATCACCCGGCAACTTAGTAATGAAATCTCCAAAAGAAAAATTCTGTACAATCAAAGAAATAATCGATGGTATATCTGGATATTTATACTAGTCAGGAGACACTCCTTTTCGGAAATAGTACGACGTTACAGATAGACACAACCTTGGATTTGCATCGCTTCAGGAAAAGACAGCTCAGTAATTTCGAAGCATGTTCCATCCCTGATAAAACATACTTCGAGGGGGCAAAATGTTGGCTAGCTTTTTTGACCAAGCCACCAAAGTTCACACACGAAGAAAATATGGAATTTCACGCCTCTGTCCGTCGAAGACTTGATCGGATCGCCCTGCCTCACCACGATCGCGATCGCCCCCATACCTCGCGATCCGACTCGCCCAACACCAGCTCGATCCAATCCCTGAAGCTGATGAATTATGACCAAGACTCGTTCATCCACGATTCGATGTTTAAGGAGATTGCGACACCTGTCCATAACAGCTAATTTGACTAATTCTTCATCAAGCTACGAACCAGTCCGAGATCTTCAGGATGTGGGCCACGTATGACCGCGATCCATCACCAGAAATCAGTTATAAATAGCCCAGAGCTTGGCATTTTTTGCGATCTTTTGGCAGTTTTAAGGATTGATTCCACCATTACTGTCATACCTCTATTTCATACCAGATTTACTTCGAGATAACTGAGAGAAATCGTAATTGTAAGAGAGAGTTTGAGAGAAATCATTGGTTGTACTAGCATTCAAAGTATAATCAATAGCATATAAAGTGGACGTAGGCTCGTTAACGCCTAACCACTATAAACCTTGTGTGTTCTCTGCTTTTTTCCTCATTTTTCAGTTATGATTCTCTACGAATCAGAACAATTTGAGTGTTAGAGCCAAATTTTGATCTAACAGTTATGTAATTCGGGTATGTTGTTGTTATGATTATGTGGTTGTCATGTTGATTGCATAGTCGTTTGTTACTTAGATTTGTTAGCGTTGTTTTTTGCGGCTGCCTAAATATGTGGGGAGTATGCTCACTACCTCCTTTTGAGGCAGTGAGCATTTTTAATAGCATTATCTGGGATAACGCTCGTTAGCGTTATCTGGGATAACGCTTGTTAGCGTTATCTGGGATAACGCTCGTTAGCGTTATCCAAAATAATGCTATGTCAAATGTCCACTGTCTACTCTTGAGGCAACAGACATTTAAAATTGCGTTATCTCGAATAACGTTAGTGTGCGTTACCCAGATAACGCTCTGATATTTATTCACTGTCTCTAAAGGTGGCAGTGAGCATATTCAAGCAGGTGCTACATAAGGCACTAACAAATCTAACTACGAAAGGACTAAGTAATCAACTTGACAACTACATATTCACCAACAAAACATAATCAAATCCAAATTACACGAATTTAAATAGATAAAGTACAACGATTCTTTTTATGACCAATACCACCGCATTTGCTGCACTTGTTTCCTTTTGAAGTCTGACATTCGTCCATAGTATTTTTTAATCTGGTGGAATTCAGACGTCCAGGCGGCCTTTTCACTACAAGAGGTAGGATTAATTGATTGCCTATTAATAGCCAATATCGCCTATCCCTAACGGTGTGAAATTTCGACGTGTACATGGTTAGGTATTTTGCGACTGTATAGTATGGTGAAGCAAAATCATGATGAACTCTACTATCTCCGGTTGAAACTGACAAACAAGCCGCCATTACATGTAGACAAGGTAAATTTTGTAGCAAAGGAATATTGCATGTACAAGAGAAAGTGTCGTCGTTGATAATCACTTTGAATTCATCACCAATATAATGCACCATATACTATTCTACCGGATTAAATCGAATAATCATTGTGTGTCTTGCTTCATCGACTTGTTCAACAATCTTTGCTACCCATTTAGGTGTAAGTTTGGTTTTAAGGCTTTGCAATGTTTCTCTTCGTTGACAAAAGTAATCTACCAATCGAAAAAAGGAATGAGCAACCAATGCTTTCACGGGTAATGATCAAGCCCTTTTCAATACATCATTAAAGCTCTCTGAAGCATTTGTGATCATTACATGAAATCGACCACCATCATCTCTGCAACGAACCCAGTTTTTCTCTTTTCCATGTAAACTTTTTTAAATCCAGTTATGTGCCTTTTCGCTAACGTTTTTTATTTCGGCACAAACTTTTTGGTATTTGACTTCCTCCGAAGCATAAGCCACAACACAAAATAGACCGGTCAGTCTTTTGTCTTTAAAACTAGTAGCTTGAAAGTTATCCATGAGATGTATGGCACAAAAACGATGCTTATGAGGTAAATGCCACCTTGTTTCCAACGCAATCGATATGCATTTCATTCTGTCTGAAATAAAAGTAATTTGACGATCATTAACGCTATGAATGTAGTTGCGTATGCGAGGAAAAACCCAACCCCAATTATTCACAGATTCTAACTCAACAATCACATAAGCCAAAGGATATAAATGGTCATCTGCGTCAACAGCGGTAGCTGCTAGCAATGTTCCTTTATATTTTCCGTATAAATGTGTATCATCAAAAAATAATGGATGACAATGTGCAAATCCTTCGATGTACGGCCTAGATGCCCAAAAGCACGTTCAAACACTCCAACATCGTCCGTAACAACATATCCTATGCTTCCCTGATTCGTTCTTGCAATTCCTATGAAATATTTCCATAAGGTGTTATACGATTCCGCCCAGTCTCCATATACTTTTAGAGGGTCTTAATCAATGCTCTCCACGCCTTGATATAACTAATCTTCACAAACAATTGTTCCTCCACTAAAACTTGTACAGTACCAACGGTTATATTCAAATCAGATTTTACAAATGACAAGATCTTCAAAACTAAAAATGATGACGTTGTCTGCTTGTGGTTTGCGTTAATCGTCGGATTCACGCATTTTTTTCGCTTGGATATTTTCTTACAATCTACCAACTTTGCTCGACTTTTTTTTTGAAACAATCGCATGAATTCTTCACGGACAATTGACATCGACAATACAGATGGCAGTATATTTGGTTTTATTGGACTTAATAGGTTTGAAGGAGACAATATGAAGAATTGACCATTCACTTAATTGTTGTTTGAATTTTTCTTTCGTTTCAAAAACCATACTTACTTTGAAACCGCTTTGGACACTTAATGTGGAAATATATCATTTTCAAGTTGCATATCTGCAACATTTGACTTCGCCATTAGCTGGGCCTACATAAGTCATCATCAAGGGGAACTTCCGTTTCATTCTCATCACTATCTTCAATAGGTCTACCTTCCAAATTAGCGAAATCACAATCTAATGGTTCATTATTTACTTGCATGCTCTCTATCCAGGAAACGTCATTCTCTGGTATTCTCACTACATCCATACTATTAATAGAGGGATCCTCATAGTCCCCTAAATCTATTCCATCCCTGTCCTTCTTGACATTGTCTACTGCCTCATTTGCTACAATGCCCTTGTTCACTATTTGGGTATTTGATTGTGTGGCAATGTCGTGTATTTAAGAACTGAAGATACAAACAAAATAACCATGAGAACTAAATGTATTACTTCACATACAAAATCAACGAGTTAACCGTAAATATTTCACATACCTCTGACTTAAATGTTGTAACTCAGATTGCATAGGATACATGAAATGGGACATGTAAAATTTGACGGTCCAGCGGAGCAAAAAGGATTCGATTGTTGAGTAACAATACTGCATAGATAATGGAGTACTTACGAACTACAATAATAACATATTCTTATAGATTCAACAAATAACCAAAATGTAGTCAACCTTTCCATCATGTGTGTGAAACTTCCTTGAGTCAAATTGGGTTCATTGTGTCCAATATCTTGTTGATTGCTCGAACACGGTGGAAAACCAAAGGATATAGTATTAAAACTCGAAGGATTAAAGCTCGACAAATCATTTTGATGACCAATTCTATCGTCAATACTTTGAAATTCAAGGTTATCTTCTACTGGAGATGTATCTTCTTTGATTTGAACCCGTTCGCGCTTTATAACATAAAACTCTACGGATTTTGTTGCCGCTAAAAACATTATATCCACATCATCATCATCATCAACTATTTTAATGGCTTTCGTTCTAGAATCCGTAGGCCAGTTACAAACCAAATCAATGTCAAATTTATCGGATTTAATCTTAGTCGATTTATATACTGAATTTTTCAACTGAACCAAGTTACATCCTCGAACTACTTTTGTTAGTTTATATAACCCTCTAACGTATTTGCCAAAGTTATCATCATCTACCACTAATTCACCATCAAAATAACAAATGGTAGGAATACATTTAGGAGCCACTCTACATACAAAACAATAACAATTTAACTCTCTATAACGAACCAACTTTTACAATAAACCTAAAATAAGATATTATAAATTTCAACGGTCAATAGCCATGCCTTGAACACAGAAAAAGATCTATAACTTGTTGAGTGATAAGTAGATATTCTAAGACAATTTTGGTTCTAATACTATTCGATTTTTAAAAAAAGGGGAAAGCTTTTTTTCAAAAGTGGACTTGTAAAATAAGAATGGAAGGAGGAAATAGGAGAGGAAGAAAAGGGCTTAACGGTTATTTTCCTCTAGGAGTTAACTGGGATAACGCCGGCACAAAATTAAAACAATGGACGCGTTATCTGAGATGACACCTTTGTTAAAAATAAATTTTGTACAAGCGTGATCTGGGTTAACCCTAGTACAAAAAAAGTGGCATATTTCTGTAATTAGTCTTGAAACAGATTTATTCATGTTATTACTTTACAAAAGCGACCTAAATAAAAATATGGTGTTGAAATCAGTTCTTTATCAATACCAGTTTACTGAAATTCCAAGAAAATAGAGCAATAAAAAGTACAATGAAAAGCGAACTAAAATATCCTATGGTAGGCAAATAAAAAAGAGGAAAATAGGGGAAATTGGCATAGCTTTAGAAATCGTAATTTTCGAATAATTATTTTTTTACTTCTCATTTCGTAAATTTCTGGATTTTTTGAAAAAATTTCATTTTTTCACTTTTTTCAAAATGAAGGGTATTTTCGTAATTTTAGCCTTTCTAACTTTAAAAAATATTATTTTCGAATAATTCTTTTATTACTTTTCATTTCATATTTTTTTTCCAGTATGAAGGGTATTTTCGTGATTTTTACATTTTTAGCTTTTGAAAGCGTAATTATCGAATAATTATTTTTTTACTTTTCATTTCGTACTTTTCTGAATTTTTTTCATTTTTTTCACATTTTGAATTTCAAAATGAAGGGTATTTTCGTAATTTTTGCTTTTTAGCTTTAAAAATTATTATTTTTGAATAATTCTTTTATTACTTTAAATTTCATAATTTTGGCTTTTTATTAGAAATAGTTCTTTTATTTTCCCTAATTTTTAATAGGGATAATTGACAAGAATAATCTGAAGTTTAACGTTTCCGCCCATATTAATCCCAAGTTTGCGTTATTTAAGAATAATCCCAAGTTTAGGGGTTGTCTTCCCAAATTAATCCCATTTACTTGTATCTTCTCATATTAATCCAAAGTTTGGGGGTGTCTTCCCATACTGATCCTAAAATAACACGTGAAAAAGTCATCAAAAGTCATCGGGATCAATTTGGGAAGACACCCCCCCAAACTTGGGATTATTCTTAAATAACGCAAACTTGGGATTAATATGGGCAGAAACGTTAAACTTCAGATTATTCTTGTCAATTAATCCTTTTTAATATTGGAAAATGTGGAATTTTCCCCAATTTTTAATATTACAAAAAAAAAACACTTCATATGTAGGTAGAGTTAAATGGGTAAGTGTGTTATCCATTTGTAACCCTTTTAAAAATGGATCAACCCTTTTATGACCTATTTAATAAAAAAATTATAAATGGGTTGACCCAACAGGGTTGTAATTAGGGTAAAATGGGTTGGGTAAATGGGTAGGGTCATATTTTGATAGGACTACAGGTAATGCCACAATAAGGGTTGCACAATGCAGCTCATATCATGAACATATTGCCTTCTTATGACGGAAAGAAACTGAAAAAATATGTATTAAACCACTGAATATTATGGTTAGTTTGGTTTGAATGTTTGTTCGGACTCTAAGTGCCTACTTCCATGATGGTGTTATTCTTACTTTTCCAACAAGGCACTTTATTTTTATCTAGATGGGCTTCATATAACATGACAAAGAAATTATCTTGACCAAGACCTATAGAATCCAGGCAGTTTTATTTCAAAGATTTGCAATCATACTGATCAATTAGTCCATTAACGTTGTTCTCATCATTGTAATATTTTGAACAAGCTGTTGTTGAAGAAGTCAAATTTTATTTCAAAACCTGGATGTTATACCTTTTTCTAAAAAGATATACAGAACTAGCTCTTTGATTTTTCAAAAGTTAAGAAGAAGAAAAAAAAAAGACATTTTACTACTTGTTCTAAGGATATACAAAACTTGTTCTTGGTTAGAAGTAGCCCAAAATCATCACCGATTGCCCACAGCTGCTCACATCTAGTTCTTTAGTCGTTTTGGTTTTTCGATGTTATTAAAATAAAATAACAATTAGAGTTCGATCTTTGAACAGTTTTCAAATGATGAAATTTTCTATTGATGAACGTTTGATTGAATACAATATTGAGAAGAATGGGTACGATCTAATTTAGATAGTGAATTGAACAGTAGTTTCAGCTGATGATATGGTATTTATAAATTATAAGTGCATTTGAAATATTTTTATTGGGCTTTGGCTTGGCGGGTTTCGATCCAAATAGAGTTGAATTTGATGTTTTGGGCTCGACCTGCTTTATGTGATATAACTCCTGATACTGAAGAGAAGTTGACATTCTTTTATTTTCCTCTCCCGAAATCGATGTTAGGGTTATGTTTTTTCTTCATAATAGCGATTTGACGTTTTTCTCCTTTAATCCAATGAATCAAATGAGGGAAACTGAGCTTTTATTCTTTCATCGTCTTGGACTAACTCAGATCTACGTTATTCATATCTCATCGGGTTTGTTTGAGTCTTGTTCTTCATCTTTTGTTTGAGGTTAATTGAAGCTTTTGAGATTGATGGATCTTCTTCCTGTGTTACTCTGGTATGTCATAAGCTTTTATTTATTCCTATATGAAACACCCCTCACCCCTTAATGTTACCTAAGGTAGAATCCCGTTAATAAATATGGAGCGTTGTAGGTATAAAGTTATAAAAACATCATAGATACTAAGATTTCACAAGACAAAATTTAATAAAATACAACGGAAGAAGAAGACAATTTACATTAAAATGATAAAACCATTTTATTTCAGTAGAATCAAATTACCACAAAATATCATGTCTTAAAATCCTATTCAAAAACAACATGAGAATGCATAATAATATTATTCTCCAAGTAGTCAAAAGATACAATCAAACCATGAAAAAAAGGGAAAGCAATATATCTGTTGTAAGAATCCTCCAAGAAAAATTAGAGAAGAAAACCGAACTGCATACTTCCTCACTGCGAGCCTAAGGGGATGAAAAAGGGAAAGAAAAAAATGGATCAGACATAAAATCTAGTGAGCTATTATGATTACTAGCACGACTGAATAAGTAAAAGAAATAGGTAAAATAATAGTTCTAGTGCCATATAGGGTAAGTGTCTTTGTACACCTAAAAGTGTACATAAAGGATTATAGCTAGAACTGACTGTTCTTAATTACTTTCAACTTTTTACTGTTTGCATTTCTATAAAGTCGAACAATAATTCTTAATATTCGTCACTTTTATTGCTCGTGGGTGCCCTCTCTACTTTTGGGCATCAACGTTCTTTGTTTTCCCCAGTCTTCGATATAGGGTTTTGGGAAATGAATTCTGTTTGTGGAAACTTTGTGTTGAAGGGGTCATTTCTTAAGCCTTGTCCCGATTTTGGGCTTGATTATTTCTGCTCTATTTGCGGTGATGTTGGATCTGCCATCGGTGACCATTGTTGGTGATTCTCCGTTCATGGTTTTGTTGTTCTTGTCGGAATTGTTCGCCATTTCTTACGAGACAATGATATTTTCTTGTCGGTGGCTCGTTCTTGAAGTTATTACCAGATTTCAAGGAAGGCTTAGCTCTGCTTTCTATTATTCCTAGGAGGTGCGGGCTTGGCTCTTCTCCGATTGTAGATTTGGCCTTCAGCGATGCCACTAAGCTATGTGTTGACAAAGTGGATTTCATCACCCCTATATTGCTAAGACTGACTTTTAGTGTGTTGTTGGTCGATGCTGGTGTTGTGGGCTTGGGTGATATTCTGGTTGGTTCAATTGTATGTGGTGACTCGGGGGCTTGTCGGAATAGGTGACGACACTATCAAGAAGGAGATTGGTGTGGGGGAAGTGATGCCCTTATCCAATTCCTTCCAAAAGGCTGCCTCCTATATTTTTGTGTGTTTCGCTTATGATGTCATTGGGGAAAAGAGATCCTCCTTCGAAACGAGTTTGGCGTCGTCGGCTTTCGAAGAAAGTAAAGAAGGAGGAACCTTCTTTCTCTTTGATGACTGTGGGTGATGCGGTTGCTTTTGGGTGTGCGCTTGCACCACCTCCTATTTGGCTTTCAAACAGCCTTGCGGTTCTTGCTGTTGGTTCGTTCTTCAATGAGGTAGTGCGCAATCACTGTCCATCTACCTCGAGTGTTAGCAGCTTTCTGGATGAGGTTGTTGTTGGCTTTTCTTGTATTGCTGAGCCAGTTGTGGTTCCCCAAAATCTATTATCAGCTTCGCTGGCTTCATTGGGATAGTTGGACTCTTCGGTAAACTGCATGGGTTCGGATGATGATGTTGTAGTGGGTGTTAGGCGTTACAAGGCCTTCACTTTTCCTCCATGTCAAGAATGGATATCATTCTCTCTTTCTTTCACTACTTGAGGTGTTTGTCTTTTGTCTTTGCATATGTTGGGTACTCTGCTTGTTCTATTGATGTTTTAGGGCTTCATCCCCACCGTCTCTTGGTTGATTCTGGACCCACGATCTCTGATGTAGTAGCGACTTCGTGTCTTTTCCCTGGGATACAGGTTCGGGTTACATTGCCTATTTCGGTCATTGCATGGTTTCATATCGTGGACATGTTTGTTGTGCCAGGCTGTGCCAGGCTCGTAGCTTTGGTTACATAGAGCCTTGTTCGGGTTGCCTTCATTGGTAGTTTTCTATTTAGGAATGCTACTGTCATTCTTGTTGTTTTCGGTTTTATTGTACAAGTTGGATCGGATTATCGCTACAACACTAGATTTGTTTTGGTGGTGGATAACGCTGTTGTGTTTCGCTTGTCTGGTTTTTTTGGTTGTCTTCTCTTGGTTGGTTATGGGTTTTCAGAAGGGGGTGGATGCCCGGGAGTAGCCGTATATTAATCCCTGAATTGGACTGCTATATGAGCTACCTTTCGAATAGCCATCCTTTGGAGCTTCACCATCCTATCGAAAGAAGCAATCTCCTGGTTTCGCCTCTTAGCTTTTTTTCCTTCGTGTCTTTGGCCAGTAGTTGGGAATTACCGTTGCTGCGGGGTTGTCAATCTAATGACAGTACTACTTCGGAAACTCCCAAACATCAACTGGGCTCGTGTTTTATATGCAACCCTACACTTTCTCCAAGCACAAGTGCGGCTGCTGCACTTGTGTCCCCTTTTATCCCTTTTGTTGACTCTTTATCCCCTTCTTTGTCACCGTTTGCTCCCTCTTCTTAGTAAGGCGGAAATTTCAATCATTAATGATCATCTCTCGTACCTTACCGTGAACTCTCGTCCCTCCAGACCAGGGGTCCCATCTCCTGTCCATTGTCTTGTTCCAGTTCAATCTCCTAGCTGAAGATCGAGTTTGGTCCTTCACACCTCACATACCATTCCCACATGCTCTATAGCGGCGTCCGAGCAGATTGTAAGATCTACTTGTCACACTCTTTATTTATTTGAGCTGCTTTGGTTCTCCATATGTTGGTTTTTTGGTTTCTGCTTCTTTTTGCCTCTATATTATTTCAGATGGCGAGCCTTTTATTTTGGAACATTCATGGCATCGATAATAAAGATTCTTTAGCGAGTCTTAAACACATTGTCAAGAAGCATTCGATCTGTCTAGTGGCTCTTCTAGAGCAATTAATGGGTCTAGAGGAACTCACCCATTCTGTTCTTGCACTTGGCTTCGGGAGGGGGGGCACTGGCTAATGTATCTAAAAAGATTTGAATTCTTTGGTTCAAAAACGTCTTGTCTGTCCTATTTTCGACTCCGTCCAGCTTCTTTTTTTTCTTGCATAGCTTCTTGCTTTTCCTCCTCTTTTTTTTCTCAGTGGTGTATGCCAAGTGCGATTAGGTCGAGAGGAGGAGCCATTGGCCTGACATCCTCTCGCTGTCGAATTTGGCCTTTGCAACTTCGGTGGTCAGAGGCGACTTCAATGTCATGTCAAGCCAAGCCGAAAAGCAAGGCGGATCCTGTATTAACTGGGAAACTATAGGGGATTTCAACTCATTTATCATCATCTCGAGTCTCTTCGAGGTTTCTATCAGTGATTCAGCTTTCACCCCATGTAATAACCAAGAAGCGCCTAGTCGTATCTTTTCTCGCCTTGACATAGTATTCGTCTCAAAGGGTTGGTTTAACCTTCCTTTTTCGTTCTCTGTCTCCCACCTCCATCGTTCTTGCTCGGGTCACGCTCCAATGATCCTCCGTTGCATCTCATTCGCTTTGTCTAACCCGTCCTCTTTTCGTTTTCAGGCTATGTAGAGATCCCACCATACGTTCCACAGTGTGGTGAAAGATTCATGGCCCTCTCCTACCTCCGACAATCTTTTGTCGTCTTTCGCTAAAGCTCAAGCGCCTTAAGGATCGACTTAAGATTTGGAATGTGCTCTCTTTATGAATATCTTAGAACGTGTTAGAGCATCATAAGAGATTCTTATTTTAGAGGAATCTTCTTTCGCTGAGACACAATCTCCCACTTACAAGGAGCCATGAGTGCTTTTCGAGATCACCTTTTCTTTAGAACTTTGTGATGAAAACGATTTCCTTTATCAAAAAGCTAGGGCTAATTAGATAGCAGATGGAGACACGAAATCCAAATTTTTCCATTCTACTATTAGAAAGAAGAATAATCTCCTTTAGATTCACCAAATCCAGCGCCTTTAGAGGAAGTCAAAGTGAAAATCCTGCCTCACTTCCGATCATTCCGTCGTTTACCCTCGGTGGCTTTCTCTGATCTAGCTCTGATTGCCTTTATTCCAAGGATTATTTCTCCTGAGGATAGCAACACTCTTTTCAGTCCCTCGTATCCTAAATAATTTTGTGCTTGTGTCTTTTCCCTTAGCAAGGATAGTGTGAGTGGGTCGGACGGGTTCAATGGGATTTTTATAGAAGTGTTTGGCTGGTTATCCAGATAGACTTCTGCCTCGCTATAAAGATTTTCTTCTCCGGTGGAATGCTCCCATTAGGTCGGAACTCCACCAATTTGGTTCTCATCCCCAAGTGTGATAAACCACGATCTTGCGCGGACTTTTGTTTTATCAATTTGTGCAATTTCACCAACAAGGTCATCTCTAAGCTGTTAACGTCGAGGCTGCACCTTATCTAGATCGTGTTATTTCTGCTTCCCTAGCTGGGTTTGTGAAAGGATGCCTAATTACAGACAACATCCTTCTAGCCTAAGAGCTTGTGTCTTAGATCGATCGTCAGGTCTGTGGCTCTAATTTGGTGATCAAGCTCAATATGGCCAAGGATTATGACCACATGTCTTGGTTTTTCATCATTAGAACCCTTAGGGCATTCGATTTCCCTGAGCCTCTGATTGACCATGTTTGGAGACTCGTTTCGAACGGTTGGTTTTCCATTCTCATCAACAAGTTTGCCGATATGTTTTTTAGATAGGGTAGGAGCCTTTGTCAGGGAAATCCTCTCTCCCCAACCTTTTTTTGTCATCTCCCTAGAGGTATCCGTCCATGGACTGTATTCTCTTACGATTGCGAGTCAAATCCACAGGTTTGGCATTCTGAGCAGTTTCCCTATCATTTTGTCTTTATCATTTGCAGATGACATTATCAACTTCTCAAATGGGAACAGACGCTCTCTCCACTGTCTCATGGCCTTTATCCACTAGTACGAGAGTTGCTCCGACCAACTCGTGAACTCTACCGAAAACTGTTTCATCTCTGCAAAAAACTTGTCTCCGTAGAAATCCTCTTGGAATGAAACTGTTACGGTTTCAAGGCTTTGTCCCTGCCCTTGCCTTACCTCAGTACTGTTATATACAGAGGTAGGAAGCTAAATGCTATTTTTGACACCCCTAACTGGTAAAGCTAGGGGCAAGATTATATGTTGGAATGCGACTCTTCTCTCATGGGTGAAAAGTCAAGTGACTTACATTAGGATCTTTTTATATGGAATATGCGGAAGTGTATATGATAATCTAACTTATCTTATACAATAGTTATGCAAGTAAATATTAAATAATATAAGATATCATGAATAAGTAAATGAAGTAAATAAAAATGACACCAGGGATTTTTATACTGGTTTAGAGCACCGTCCTACGTCCAGTCCCGTACTCCTTCTAGAATTCAACTATCAACACCCTCTCTTCACCCGGAGGAACAGGTTCACAACGCACCCAAGTAACCGAACAGGACTTTCAACAATACAACAAGAGTTTGAGTTTGATTGTGTTCTTGAATAACACTGAATAACCAACAGTTTGAGTACACCCTTCCTATAATCTTATCCTCAAGTATACAACGTGTGTGTGAAGATTTGAAGGAAGTATATTGATTATGAATCAAGAGATATGAAATATATTCAAAGATTCAAAAGCAATTTGAATGTTTGAGTAAGCTTTTAGAATACAAGAGAGTATAGAGTTTAAGATCATAAAATATAAGAATATTCGGTCATTTGTAAATCATGTTTGTGATGTATATATACTGGTTGAAGAGTAGTCAACTTTCATGAAGAGTTTCAACGAAGAGAAGCAACCATTTCTATTAGAAAAAAGAGGAATCTCTTCATGAAAGATTTTGACTTTTCAGAAATATGATTGTTACTGTTGGGTTAGTCAACTAGTGTAACTTTACCACTATTTTCAAGCTTATCCCATCACCATATATACTGACCATCCACTCCGACAGGTTTTGCAATGACCAGAAGCATCCGAAAGGCTACTCAAATGGAATATCGAGCTAAGCCAATTTGTTTTGAACTTCCAACCTCGAAGATTGGTAAGGGGACAAGTATTGGCAGACTTTATAGAAGAATTTACTATTCTGGAGAAGTGTAGTGAGTGAAGAGACCGGTCCCTCAGAACAACCATTCGATCCCAACACCTGGAAGTTGTACACTGACGGTGCCAAACATGACCGACGATCCGACGCCAGAGTGGTCCTAGTTACTCCCAAAAAACGGTTAATATATTATGCTATAAGGTTAGAGTTTCGTGCAACTAATAATGACTCCGAATATGAAGTCCTTATTTTCCGGCTGAAGCTTGCAAAGGAGTTGGGAATAGAAAGATTGGATATTTTCAACGACTCCAAGATAGTCGTAAACCAAGTTCGTGGGGAGTTTCAAGCCAAGGGTCCAAGACTTGTATCATATTTGAGAGAGGTAAGAAAGCAACTGGGCAGTTTTGAACATTACAGTATCTCCCATATTCCTCGGATAAAGAATCAAAAGGCAGACAAATTGGCCAAGATGGGTAGCTTTGACAATCCTAAGAATACGAAAATGGTCCCGATCGAAACCCTGGAGACTCCGAGTGTCGATCAGATGGAAATTGATCCAATAATGGAAAGTGAGCCAGAAAAGGAGTCGTGGATGACACCTTTAAAGAACTTCCTTATCGATGGAACGCTCCCAATCAAGAAAAGCGAAAGGCGTGCCGTTATCCGTAAGGCCTCTAGATATGTTATGCAAGGCGAAGTTCTTTAGCGTCAAGGATTCTCGATGCCCCTCCTCCGGTGTATAGCCCATGACGACATCGAGCGAGTACTGAAGGAAGTACATGAAGGTGAATGTAGTGACCACACCGGAGGCCAAACGTTAGCTAAGAAAATATTATGATATGGATATTTTTGGCCTATTGTGAATAAAGATGCGGCTAAATACTGCGACATGTGCCAAAAATTCGCTAAAGTCCCTAGAGCACCTCTCAGTCGATTTAGGACTATGACGAGTCCATGGCCATTCGCTGTCTGGCGAATTGATATTATTGGAAGCTTACCAATCAACGAAGGCAGAGCGAAATTCACAATCATGGCCATGGATTACTTTACGAAATAGGTCGAAGCAGAAACATTGACCACAACCACGACCAAGCGAGTGATAAACTTCATCGCTAGAAATATCATATGTCGGTTTGGGATCCCGAAAACCATTATAACAGACAACGGGGCCCAGTTTGATAGCACCGAGTTCCGAGACTTCTGCCAGAAGTATCATATCGAGAAAAGATACACCTCTGTGGCGCATCCACAGTCAAATGGACAGGTAGAGGCGGTAGCCAAGGTATTTAAGTCCATTATGAAGAAGCGATTAAAATGGGCCAAAGCCATGTGGGACATTGAGTTACCCTTAGCATTATGGTCCTACAAAACAACTTACAAATCGGCGACGGATCACACCCCCTTCTCCCTCGCATTTGGATTGGAGGTGGTCACCCGGTAGAATTGGAAGTACCGTCCTACAGGACTACTTATTATGATCCGATGACTAACAATGAACTGCTTCTCGAGTCTCTGGACATGATTGAGGAAAAGAGGGATGAAGCAGATCTGCGTGCCTTAAGACATAAACAATAGGTCGCCCGATATTACAATAAGAAAGTTCGGGCTCGAACTTTCAAACCCGGCGACTTGGTACTGAAACGTGTCTTCCCAGACCTCGCTTTCTTGGGCCCGAAATGGGAAGGACCATATACCATCCTATGGAGGCTTGATAATGGATCCTTCAATCTAGCGACTGTGGATGAAAATGAAATCCCTAGAGTGTGGAACGCCCAGCATTTGCGGCATTACTTGACATGAAATTGTCATTTTTACTCTTTTGATTTTAGGACCATGTAAAAAGGCACGACTTGCCTAGAATAGTTTGGTCGCATAAACAAAAGATTATGAAATGGACATATGTCATGATTCAACTGAACCACTATAAAAATATTGTGTTTCATTTACCTTTATTGCCTTGTTTCATGCTCATACTTTTATTCCTATTTGTATATGCTATTGTTTTTGTGATTTTCGTTTATATCCCGATATTTAAAGTAGATGGCGCAACTACCAGTACTCTGACTCTCGCGATTCGAGAAAAAAAATATAAAGGACAAGAAAATGAAACGTCCATAAGGCGTGAAGGTGCACCATGATTAAAAGAATGACTTTAACTTCACTCTACCCTTGGCATCCGACGGGAGAGTATAAAGGCGCCCGAGACTGAGTGCCACGAACGGACTCCTACCCCACCGAAGGATTGGCGGCAGAATGAAAGCTAAGTTCGAACTCTATCCTAGGCATACGACAAGAGAGTATAAAGGCATCTTGACTAAAGTGCCACAAGTGGGCTCCTACCCCGCTACAGACCCGGGGGCAAGAGTGAAAGCTGAACCCGAACCCTTCATTTCCGGACATAAGGGGCAATACATAGTCGATTCTAATCAATCCTAAAATAAGCCCTGGCCAGGCATCATGTTAAATGTTCATTGGGGGCATATATATACACATCGCAATGAAAACAATACGATATACTACAGCTTAATTTTTTCCTGCAATGACGACTTATGATGCAGTTTTGCTTATAACTTAGTTATGACTTGAATATTTATGACGGCTTATGACGTAGTTTTATTTATAACTTAGTTATGACTTGAATGTTTATGTACATGACTAAGTACGGGAAATTTACAGGTACATAACAATGCGAAAGAAACGGGATTTTTATTTATAAAGTGCAGAGCTATAAACTGGTCAAAATGTGATGGCCATTCTCACAACTGCAACAAATGGTCAGTCGAAACTTAAAGCAAACAAAAGCAAGTAACCTCTATTTAGGCTTTAGGAATGACTTTGACTTTGCTCCTTCTTCTGTTTCTCTAGATCCACCTTGCTAGCATCGGAAGTATCATGCTTTTTACTTTTCTTCTTCTCTGAAGGGGGATCCTGTAGAGTGATAGAGGACTGGGATGCAAGCTGTGTAGTTATCGACTTGAGGAATTTTATAATCAGTCCAGATCCGAGAGCAGCCGCAACGAGAGGTGGTACGTTTAAAGGCTCTTCCTCAGCCTTAGCCTTTAAAAATCATCATTCTTAGCTTTTATCTCGGCTAAGGTCATACTATCGTCCTCCTTTGTCTCTCCCATGATGGCATCATCCTCCTCTCCATCTCCATCGTCACCATTAGTGTCCTTCAAAGCCTCGATTATCTCAGCATCCCTAGGGATGTCTGTGCTAGATGGAAGTATGGTCTTCTCAGCCAAGTATGGTCTTCTCAGCCACTACAGCCTCTATTTGCTTCTCCCTAGTTCCTTCAGTGGGCTTGACACCTACATCACGAGAAGTAACAGTTATTAATTTAGGAGAGATCGTGGTCCCCTCAACTGCTCGATAATGCGACAACAAGTTATAATAGCGTTGACAAATTGTGGAGAGAATATGGAGATACCTTCCGTCGATTGATCATCTGGAGCTGTAATAGAAACCCCAGAAGGTGGAGGAACAGGAATTTCAGAAATTAGCAGATCATCTGGATTTTACTCCTCGATCCCAGTAGTCTTGTGTTCCGCGGTTGAGCTAGAATCTTCCTCAACCTGATTCTTGCATTTAATCTTATGCCTCTCTTCCTCCATAGATTCTTTAATTAAGCGCCTCCCCTCTGCTAGGTACTCGGGTTCTCGCCCCTAAGATAAGCTTTCATGAGCTGGTCCTCATCAATAGTCTCGACCCATAAACATTGCTTTTCACCCTCGATAATTTGGTCCCATGCATCAACTAGAGTGGTGTGATAGTTCTTGATCCAGGAAATGTCTCGGGTTTGAATGACCTGTGCAAAGAAATCAATCAGCAACTCATCAAATTCTTCTATCTCTTGTTCAGTCATGGCAAGTTTAGTGGTAGCATTGGAAGCAGAGTCAAGGGCTTTATCATCATGCCCTTCGGCGAGAACTGTTCTTTCCTTAGCATGAGCTAGCCTGTCCTTCAAACTCGCCATTTCCTTCTTCCAAACGTTCCTCGGCAAAAAGATCGTGCGATAATTTCAGATCGACGTTGGCTGATCTAAGATCCTCTATCCCTTTCCTCATAGTCATACGTTCTTTGCTATTTGAATCGAGTTTGGTATGGAAATGCTTTTCCATCTCCTTGTATTGCTTCTTATAATTCTCTGCCGCTCGTTGGGCAAGGGCGAACTGGACCTGAACTTCTTCCAATTTCTTCTCAGCCTCATCTCTTGACTTAACGTCGTAATATCCCTTTTCGCGTGCATCCTTTACATCCACTTCAAGATGGCGGATGACTTCGGAAAGATTCTTGGCATGCTTCTTCATTCCTTTGTATTGCTCGGCCACGAAGTTTACTCGGTCCATGACCTCTGTATCCCAATCGTCGGGGACCGGTTTAAGATCTGGAACAAAGTGCATACTTCCAAAGTAGATTTCGAGGAAATGTTCCCGCAAACATTCCATCTTTGCCTGGTTTTTAGTAGTAAGAACTACCAGCTGTGTAGTGGTAATATCGATATTACGTTGCGTTGAAGGGACGAGAGCTTTTTCCCCTTTTTCAAACCCTTTGCTTGGATCTTTACGCTTATCCTTGGATTCATAATTCTTCTTGGAGGATTTATCCTGAGGAGGGACACCCTTCGGAGGAATCAAAGATTTGGGTGGCTGTTTACCTCCAGCATGTTGTGTTTGACGACTGCCGTCTTCTCGACATCTTGCCTTGAAGGAGAACAAGAGAGCGAAGAATGAAGTTGTTGAGATTCATAGCGCTTCATGCTATCTCTCCTACGACTATCACCATGATCATGCTCGGTAACGGGATTGAATCTGGGCGTGTACTCGTGAAGATCACGATGAGAATAGCGACGACGAGTCATTTTTCCTGCAAAAAATAACAAGCGAGTATAAGAATCATGGGTCAGCATTGTGACGTGTAGTGAATGTGATTGTGTGTTATGTGTTATCCCCCCAACAGACCAGGGCCCAGAGCCAGGCTTCTCTGTACAATATCTCCCTCTTTAATAGGGGTAGGTTCCTCCTCAGAAGTAGTAAAGAACGACCCTATTCCGATATCCTCAGAAGTGTAGATATCGTCTTGCAAGGGAAGCTTGGCTAAATCCCCATATATTTGTTCCTCTGTTGTAAATCATGGGTTGGAGACTTATTCGGTGGCGGTGTCTTTGGAGAGGGTTGTATTTTAGGAATGGAAACAACCATCGGTTCGACGCCTCGAACTTCATCTCCAGTGTAAACGTTCAGATATTCATCATCTTGGACACTCATCGGTGAAGGACTTTTGGGAAGACCAGATGGTGTCTTGACCACTACGGTTACTTGCCCCTCGAACAGTGGCATGCTGCTAGACTCCCCAAGAGCTTGATCTGGGGGCATACGTTTGTAAGGCTTACCACCCTGGACAAGCCCCTGTCCCATGTCGAGAAGATGATGGTTATGAAGATTCTCGTCGGTTATGCATTTCTTGATTTTTCAAAAATCAGACTCGGTATTTATGTGGAGGGACAAACGATCTTTGTATACTTTTCCCTCTTGCTTCTTAGGATTGGGGACTGTAAAAATAAATGAAGCATTAGTATGTTGGTTTATGCAATTGAAGCAGACACTTAAGAATATGAAACTTACTCGACTGCAGCCACTTCCTCGCACACCCAACCTGATGTTTTGTATAGTACCACTTAGATTTAGCACCGCCTAAGTTGTTGTGTCCATCAGTCAATAACTTCTTAGTAGGTATCAACTCAAAGAAAACCAAGTTGGGGTCCCCGTGGAACGATGTTTGAAGTGGAAATTCAAATCTTCATAAAAAAGCTCGGTGTCAAAAATTTCTGCATATGCAATGTACAAGTTATATAGAGTAGCATAAGCATAGGGATGAAGCTGCATGGGGGCAATACATAATCACCTCAACAGATCGATGACGATTGGTGGAAACGGAGGATTAGCGTCTATTGAGCACATAACCTTACTGATGGCCATAAACCCTTCCGGAGCAGAATGGGGCCATCCTTCTTCTCCGGAGTTTTAACGTCATCCTAGGGAATCCCATTCTTTAAGCATATTTTTCTTTAGCTTTATATCATTAAGTATGGAAGCTATGAACCACTCGGATCGTCTAACGCTACGACACTCTCGAATTCGTCGGGAGCACAGTTATCTCCAATTCCACCTTCGTTTTCTTCTTCCTCAGGTGAAGTACTCTTGGAGGATGACGGCTCCGCACCAATATTTGCTTCATACTATGATCAAGAGATATCCCAATATGGATCAGAAGGGAGTATATTAGGATTGTAATAACTTGTGGACTCTGAACCCGTGCTTTTATCTGATAATCTTGTTGAACGTCTATTTGACATTTTTGCTGTATTGATGAACAAACATGAAAGATTAGAGTCTAGTTACCCGTGAACCCCGTGTGAGCAAGTGCTAACGTGTGCTAGAGTGTACAGTGCTGAAAAGAAAGGCATAAAGTAAAGCAGATAAACACGAAATTGATCGTTATTCGCCACTGAATCATGATCTTGTCTAGTATAGATTGTTCCGCCTGAGGGCTCTAACCTAACTGTTCGCCGATTTACTTCAGTTCTAATTGACTTCTAGTTGAAATATGTTAGCATGCTTTGATTAATCGGTGTTTCTTATTTGAGAATGGTTGTAGGATAATAAGTGGCTCGGGGATAAGTTAACTTGTACGGTTATAGGTGTTAGCTCGTGAGAGGGGACCGGCTCGTAATGCAACTTCGGATCGTGGATATGTACCAGCTCGCAAGAGGGGTCCCACTCATCATGAAGTTCGGCTCGTAAATAGGGTCGACTCGTGACTAGACCCTACTCATATAATGAGACTGGTCATCTACTTGATAGGGCTCGTGAGTGGAGATGTGACTCGCCCCCTGGACCCGCTCGTGTATTCCAACCCACTCAAAGATTCCAGCTCGCCCTATCGAAACCCGAATCCCACTCGTGGTTGAAGATAACTCGTGGGGCTCGACACAATTGGATCACCATCACTCACGGCTTCCACAAACCGACCCGATATTTATCTCCTTTTTACGAATGGATCTCCAAGAAGCAAAATCTTTCCAAAATACATCCCAAAACCACTAGACGTGGGTTCATTGTTCTCTTTAGCTTCTTCAATATCCTCCCATCTTCACAAGCGAACATTGAACAGTGATTGTTCTCTTTAGCTTCTTCAACATCCTCCCATCTTCACAAGCGAACATTGAACAGTGAAGTTTCTCTCAATAAGTATCCTCAATCTGAAACCGTTCAAGCACGATACTTTCTCCCGCAGGGCTTACTCACACTTCGATGAACGTACACAAATTAGTTATCGCCTGAGCATGGCTGAAGCCACCAACGTCGGCGCCAGTGCCGGAAACAACGACGCTAAAGCCATCGGAAGGAGATGAAGAGAATCAATATGGAAATTTGATCCCGTCTTACACGTTGTACCAACTAAAAGTGTAAATCAAAGTAAGGATCTCTTAAAACCTATTGATTTGATGAGAGAATTGGCGATTTGGTTTGGGTTGGAGGCTAGGTTTTCGGATTGGAATAAAGAAAGTTACGGCGGTGGAAAAGTGAATAAGGAGTTGGGTTAAACCGTAATATATACGAGGAGTAAACCCCTTAGCTTCCCAGCACGGTCCGCCGCTGTGCAAATAATTCAATGGACCGTTTGACTTGGCCCAATATTGGCAAGATGGATCATTGGATAATGAGCGTTAAGCCCAAGCATGCCTTAAATTGAGCGAGAGCAAGTCGTACCACCTTCTCACACAGATCACGGTCCAAGCAAAATATTTGAACATGAAACGAAATTCTTTAAGGGAAAATTGTGAAAGATTTAGTCACACCCACAAACAGAGATCTATGAAATAATCTCCAATTTAAGGCAAAGTAAGATCTGACGATTTACCTAGGAAGTTGCTCGCCAATTGCTGTGAAGATTCAAAGTTAAAGGTCAACAAATATAGAGAAATAATTGGAAACAAGATTCTATATTTATACCCGTCTTAAAGATCAGGTGATGCGACTTAACGAAGCGACGTGACTATACGGACAAGTACGACCGTTGGAACTTACTATTTCGGGGATAGACAGATAGGCAGTTTCAAAGCACGTTCCATCCTTGATGAAACATACTTCGAGGGGGCAAAATGTTGGCTAGCTTTTGGACCAAGCCACCGAGAATTTAATCAATTTTATTTAAACAGGGAAAGACTAGTGTTCTGCGAACTCAAGATATGTATGTTAACTCATCAAGATGGCTCAACACCCAGGTTACCGGTTTGTGACTGCTACCCCTCATCATCGGCTCGTGATCCAGCTCCTAGGGCCGCTCATGGTCAGGCTCCGCGAACTATTCGTGCCTCATAACCACGACCGCTTGGCTCTCATATAAGGGTCACGAGCCGCTCGTGTCTCTAGGAAAGGATGGCCAGGACTTGGTCAAGGCTTATCAAGTCACGAACCGAAAACACAGGATCTGGTGACACGTGTCTGTAACGGCCATATTGACCACTTCTCTACTCACTCACGAACGACTCCGAGATTTTCGGATGAATGCCATGTGTCTTCACGAACTGCCTGGTGCAATTGTCTATAAATAGCCCAACACTTGGCATTTTTGGGGATCTTTTGGCAATTGAGAGCTTCTATTCCACCACTATCATATTTCTTCCATTCCCAATTAGAATTAACTCTATATTATTAAGTGAATTATCATTATAAGAGTGAAACCGAGAGGAGGTTATGATTGTATTTGTATTCAATCGTATAATCGGAATCATATAAAGTGGATGTAGGCTCTTTAACGTCGAACCACTATAAATTTGGTGTGTTTGCTGCATTTCATTCTATTTTTAGTTATAATTCTTCACAATTCAAGATAATTTGGGTGTTAAAACCACTTTTTGGTTTAACATATATATATATATATACACACACACACACACACACACATCAAACTATTAACTACCTTGGAAATAAATGTTAACTCTGTTGGATTTTGAGTTTTTCATTTATGTTCATTCAGTGTACGCACAAATTTACTATGGTTGATTACACTTTTCGTTTGTTATTCATAATATGGCAACAGCTATCATTTATTCAAATTTTGATATTACCCTTGTATAATTTCTCAATTTAGAAGACATTATGAATTCAGATTACTTTACTAAGAAATGTATTATAAGGCAAACCCATGTATGATGCATTTAGTAGATGTTACTTTACTCTGACGTCATTGGGCTTTACATGTAGTAAAAAAGGGAACAAATAAAAAACTATAGGTAAACCATACATTAAAATCTCATAATTCTATACCTCTATAAATTAGATTAAACCTGTATATGATAAGAAGATAAAAGTAAATTGCTCTCACATTTACAGAACATGTGTAACAATAAACAAATTGTTGGACTTGCTTCAGTGAACTTCAAACCAAAATTATAAATAATATGTTTGTATTTACTAAATTTTCACACATGAAAGTAAAAACAAAATATATACTGAATTGTAAACCTGGCCATCAAGTTTAAAGCAATTAATCAAATGAATCTTGTGATTGGCTTCGTTTAAGCATAAATTTAGAAAGATTTAAATAACTTACCCATGTCACTTGCCAGCCAAGGAGGAACACTATAATATCATAACAAAAATAAAGGCATGACATAGAAATAGAAATGGTCAGCATAAAATTGATCAATATTATTTTTACTATGTTAAAGGAACAAATAGAAATACAATCTTCATGCAATCTTTGTAACACTTCACGCAATCTTAATAATCAACTTTGAAGCCATTCATGAAACAACGATTTGTAAGTGGTTTATTTTTATATGTACATGTTGATAGTCAACGCTCAAGAACTGGAAAGCAGTACTCGTTAGATAATGTAAAAGATAATGTAAAAGAGAACCAGATGATCGATTACTGAACAGATATAAGCTGTTAATTTATAAAATGCCAGATGTGCATTAAAACTGCCACCACTATGCATGTTTTTCTTGAATATATGCAAATTTGTAAATAAATAAAAAAAATGGAAATATTTATATGTACTGAGAAATTATCTTAACTAAATACATTATTGATAAGCAAAAGAAAATATTTATATGTATTGAGAAATTATCTTAACTAAATACATTATTGGTCTACAGAGCCTAAAATAAAATAAAAAGAAAAAAATAGATGGAGCCCAAAATGCAGCTCAAAACATACTTGAACAGCTTTGACGAACTTAGACATAATTTTTTCCTAACAACCTAGCATCCATGAATATGGATCTAACTGGCACAAATAAAAAGATTGGTCGAAGAATGCAATGTTTGAGGGGATTTAGTTAGCATCAAAATAACAAAGCTAAATAAGAGATGTACATACGTTCTTTTATAAAAATCATTTGATAGTTATTTAAAAACTCCTCCATCATTAGATATGTATAAAATGCATAGTAAGAAATAACAAAATTATATGGATGCTTGTAAACAATCATGTATATTGAGAAATCTAATATGTAGTGACTAAACACAAGGAAGTTAACATCTTTTATTTAGGCATATCACATGGGTCAATATCATAAAGGACTTAACTGACACATACTTTAAAGGAAAACATTGATAAATGAAATATAATGTTACATTGGATCTAATTAGCATAATGCAAAATAGACGTATAATATATATGCAGAGGTTCTAAATTTCAAGTGTTAACTATTCAATAGCTCTTCCATTATTATTTACCAATGATAATTGGATGTAAAAAAAATAGTTTAATAAAACCATATAAACCCATCAAATATAGGATACAACAATTCTTAATTTTACAACTAGTAAAAAAACATAGCATAGGTATTAGATGGACAATTGGAAGAAGAAGAAAAACTGGTAAATTAAAAATTAGAAACATTAAAAATCTAGTAATTCTATACCTCTATAAATTAGGTTGAACCTCTATATGGTTAAAAAAAAGGCAACGGTGAATTGCTCTCACATTTTTATAAAACATATGTAACATTAAACAAGTTATTGGACTTGCCTCGGGAATCTACAAAACAAAATATAAAATAATATGTTCATAATTGCCAAATTTTCATTCATGATAGTAGAAAAAGAATTAATACTAAATCTATGAACCTAGCCATCAAGTTTAAAGTGATTAATCAAATAAATCATCTGATTGGCTCCGTCTGAGCTTATATTTGGAAAGACACAAATTAATTATTCATTTCACTTGATCTGCCAAGATGAAACACGAACATATCATAACATAAATAAAAGCACAACATAGAAATAAGAAATGTCATAATAAAATTTGGTCAATGTTATTTTCACTATATGAAAGAAACAAATAAAAAAAGCAATCTTCATGCAATCTTTGTAATACTTCATGCAATGCAATCTTCATAATCAACTTTGAAGCCATTCATCAACCAATGATTTTTAAGTGGTTTCATTCTATATGTACATGCCGATGGTCCAGTCTAGTGATGTAACGACCCGCTTTTTTGCCCGATTCTCGCTGGTAATTGAACCAACTTAAATCGTTTATAAAGACGAATGGTTATGGGTACTAACATATTTGAACGCAAACAACAGAACTTTTTCATTTCATTACAAAAGTTTACATCAGCGTTATGAATAAATCAGAGTATACCATAAGCTCAGCGGAAACAAAATGCTCACTACGGAAGAAGTAAGACCAAAACGAAACCCTAGCTCCAAACTGAATCTAGCTCTGAAACTAATCCTGCAAACTGAAGTACTATCTGCCCATGCAAAATGATGGGCATCCAGAGTTTAGGTGGGGAACCATAAACTCCAGGTCAGTCGTGTGACTGGTGTGAAACTCAAAACAGTTATTATTTCGGGTTTATTTTAGAGTTGGGAAAATTCACCGGACTACGTCGCTAACGCGGAATGGGTTTACTCCATGTGAACCCCCGTGCATAGAAATCCGCAATGACTTTGGAAAATGAAGCTATAATAAGCTCGTCCCATATCACACAATGCAAACGCACACCAGATGAGCGAGTTTTGTCTTATGATAACCAAAAACGCTTTTATATATGAAAATCCTCTTTTAATATTATAATCAGTGCATAGTGTTGAAAATCGTTTTACAAATAAATATAGTAATCTTAGCAAGCATAGTAGCTATGACCACATACATAGTTTACAAACAAATCGTACATCTCGTATTGGTTATTGGGTTTCCAACATGATAGTTCCTGGCACGAAAGATCAGTCGAGGACACGAAGCTAAGTATCTCCGGTTAGCATCCAGACAACGGACAACGAATACATAGCGTGAAAGTATATATCCCAGTAAACATCTAGACATCGGACACCGTATATACTTTATTCCCTTAGGTTTTGAGGTAGATCTACCGCCGCAACTTTCGATTTTCACTATAGATTATGTATACAACCTAACCGCCAGTTTACCATCAATCCGGGGTGTGAGGTTCGTCGATGTCACGATATACACAAAGCTACACTTCAATAATCCATGCTTTTATCATCACTAGCTCATTTCATAACTCGAGAATGCCACATTGACAATTCCAACATGTCACTGATTTCTATCAATACATAACCCCTAAGCTCATATGTCTTAGAGACGAGAATAATTTATTACCACAAATCCGATATGAATTAACAGAAATCAGTGCTACGCAGTCAATTTCAATGTTAGACACATAATCCATTCGAGTCCATTCTGGATCTGAACAGAACAACAATCCGAAAATATTCAAATATATTCAGATCTCAAGCCACTTATAACTTCATATCAGGTGATCGGCCCAAACAAAACATCAACCGTCAATCCGAATAATTCGAAGATTCTTGGTCTTCACTTTATCGATTTCCAAGTCTTTAGTTTCTTTACAATGTCGTATTATTACTTGGAATGGTTTTCAAACATATAGTCGATCTCGGTCTTTCCAAGTAATAAGCGCATTTTTAAAACAAGAGTTATCGATCATTTCAGATTTCCCATTTAAATCATCTTTTCAAATCGTTAGTTCACTTGAAATCAAGGTGCGATTTATTCTAGTTTCCATAAACCCCGTTACCGCCCTAAACATACCTTGAATTTCAATATTCATTTCAAATCTTATATTTAAAAACATAATTCTTTTATTCGTTGTTATTGTTTTCATAAGTTTTCAAAATTACTAAGTCTTAAGTCAGTTTAAATTTCTATTCATGACAATTCGAAGCATTGATATTCAAATAGAGTTTAATCGACTTATTATTCGACATTAATTCAACAAATCAAGTAAATATTAGATATCCATAATGATTTATCATTTTATTTTCCTATCGAATGTTCGATTAACCCTCCAACCTCCTTTTCCTTTACGTTTCAATCCTTTAAAATCTTACTTAAAATCGGTAATGTTTAAATAAATTTCATACGAAAATCTTAGCTCTTTAAAATGTTCAAAATATTTAACAAACTCCTTTCCAAAGTTTTGAACACTAATTCACGGTTTAAATCGTTAAACCAAATCATTTCAAAGGAAACTTTTTTAATAACGTTTAAAGCGTTACCAAAAGCACTGAAAATGGCTACTTAGATCAAATAGATTCAAAATCATTTAAATTTCAAATATTTCAACTCATATCACCTTTTAGATAGTAAAAATGTGATTTATCATAATTTTCTGAAATTTTTAGTAATTGTTATAGCCCATTTTTATTCGATTTTCCTTTGCGGTCGCCAAACTACACGTGTAACGACCTTTTCATATTTTGATTTAAACATGACTTGAAAGCCATACGTTAAAATTTGGAAATTTCTTTTGTATTCGAAAACTATCATTAATAGAATTCTGACGTTTCTCGTTTCATGTCAATCCGATTTAAAATGTTCAAGTTATAGTCATTTGAAAATTATAATCGATATTATCAAACTGTCGCTACGCGACACGATCAATTCCAGCTATATAATTATTGACACATTTTGTGGTCAAAATTATCACACATGGAATTTTTGGTTAGCAACTCGCTCTAGCATTAAAAGCATCGTCAGAAGGCATAAAGCGATTTGCTTGAAGTCGCATCACAAGCAAAGAATGACCCAAAACTCCTAATAGATGACCTTTTTTGGGCCTGAAAACATCAATTACGGAGCTTCGCTCGGTAACTCTTGTAGTCCTCTAAATTAGCTTCGAGTATAGCTTTCGCTTGGGCAAAACGGACTTACGGTTTGGATGTTACGCCTGTTTCCGTGAAGGTGCGCAGAACTGAAATAAGTTGAAGGCATGGACTTTAGCATTGGTTCAGTCCCAGATCGGGACACTCTTTTTGGATCGGATCGGGTCCCAGCATCTGAGCCGGATCGAATGGGAAGATACCTGACTCACTCGCATGAACTCCTGGCAACTTGGGACTTTCGGTTCAGATCGACATAAGAGGATCCGACCCGCCTTTCCCCCTTACACCTGGAGTTTGTCACGTCTTCGGTTCGAGAGCTCCGCATCGGTTCGGTTCAATACTGATCCGACCCGCCTGTAGAAAACACTGGACAGTAGCTTTGACATGTTCTTAAGGAGCAACCGCCTCCTACTTGCATGGATCTCACTCCACATGGCATAGCACGAATTTGGAAAGGACTTCTCCACGTTTTCCACTAAATTTTGGGATTCATGGGATGCGTGCCACGTGGCACCTGACCCGAAGCATCTCCACAGCTATAAATACACCGTTTGAAGGATTTTTACGGGACTTTTGGCCATTCTTCCGGATGGCTTCCACCATTAATGAGTGCAGAGACTTGGCACCTTCCTACATCTAAATTCTTCTCCTTTCTACACAATTAACACGTGAATTACGTGTATAAACTCTTGCAATTTCATTCAACACATGGATTGTGTGTCTTCTTGTAACTGATTCTTGTAAACTGTCAGTATAACAATAAGATTATAAAGTGGACATAGGCTACATCTACAACCGAACCACTATAAAAACCTCGTGTGTCTTCTCTTATTTACTGTTTAATACATTCTGTGATCTGCGATCTGCATTTGGGTGCTAGTGCCATTTTTTGGGTCTAACAATAATGATTTAATATAAATCGCATAAATTTTCCAAAATAACTTAAAATTTTAACACTTAAATTTTAAAATCATATTTCAAATAATATTTTATATTTAAATTTTAGTTCAAAATCGGTTTACTTCAAAAATAATCATTCGAAATATTTGTTTAAATTAAATTGAAATTTTAAAATAATATTTCAATCTTGTTTAATCATTTACACTTAATTATTAAAATTGTTTCCACAAACCAAATTTAACATAAATAATTGAAATACATTGAACCACTTTGTCTTCTTCGAATATTATTTTATCATTCAACTTAGAATTTCAAATCATTTGAAGTCTAATTCAACTACATCTTCCATTATTATTTTAATATTAAAAATATCGTTTACGGAAAGGAGAATTAAATCGCTTAACGGGATAATTCCATAACTACAGTATGTGATGCAACCATAAGCAAATCAATAAATCAACCATATAAATCTGACGGACATGCATGAATTTTATTTATTTAAGCACAAAAATTAGATAAACATTTCAATTGTGCACAAGCATTACGACCAATAACGCTTATTAATGTGTTTCTAATTACCCAAACAACCATTCAAACATTGCATACAACAAATCCATAATCCAAACAAAATTCTCACCACTAATTAAAATTATCCAATTACCATAATTTAAGTAAATAATTAATTAATTTAGAAGTTCTCACCAATTCCCCTCTGAATTATTCACCTTCACGCATCGTATCATCTGCGAACCAAGCCTCCGAACGATCACGATCAACCCGACGGACAGACGACGCAAGCGCCATATTTCCCGCAAACTACCATGTATAAATATAAAATATATGCGCATGTTTGCTTTGCTTTCCATACAACCGTGGCAGGGAATAAACTGTTGTGTGCTATCTTATACAGGGGAAGCCCACTGTTTTCTTTATTATTACATTTTTTCCTTTTGCGTGGTTAAAGTACAAAACACAACAACTATTTGTGTAGTAAGGAGAGAAGCGTGGAAGTGAAGGTGACGTGTGTTGGTGGTGCTTCGGGGTCCGGGTGCGGTCTCATGTCTGTGCAGCAGCCAGTGGTCGGTGACTGAAGGTGGTGGGTGCGGCGAAGACGGTGAGGTCAAAATAGGGGGGGCCATGCGTGGTTTTAGGGGAGGCTGAACATGTTTGGAGATGTGAGAAGTTACCGCAATGGGGAAAGATGCAGGCCAACTTCCACGAAGGAATTTGTGGCCGAGGGTAGTGGATAGATGGCGGTTTGATGCTTGAGATAAGGGAGGCGGACGAGATTGATGAGTGGGAAGATTCGGCTGTGGTGAGTTGTTGGTGGCTTTAGGAGTTGACATTCATAGCGGTCGCGGGACCAAAGGAGATGCTGCGGGGTTTGCCATTTGGTGGTGGAGTGTTTGGCGGCAAGGTGGACTAACGGATGTGCAGGTGGTGAGTACAGCTGACGGTGGTGGGCGGAGCCGATTAAACTTGAAGAAGGGAAAGCCGAGGCTAATTTAAAGGGGTAGCTGCTGTGGCAACTTGGGAAAGGGACAGCTCATTTTACATTGGAAGAGGGGAGGAGCATCACCGTTAAAAATGGGGAAGAGGGAAAGTTGTTGGTCGATGGTGAGGTTCTAGATGGCCGGCGATGGTGTCTGACAAGGTGGCGGATGAGGCATGCATGTGGCAGGAAGTAGATGGTGTAGGAAAACCAAGAACTGCTTCACGGGAAAAAATGAGTAAAAGGAAAAAGTGGGACCTGACTGTTTGCGTAGAGAAGAGAAAAAATTGATGGATGGGGAGAAAAACACGGTGAAGAGTAGTAAACACTGAGAGCTAATCCTCTATGTCCAATATTCTTAAATTTGGGATCTTGGTTGGTTGGGTGCAGAGGAACAGAGAATATTGAATACAAAGGATTAGCTATCTACCGCACAACGGTGGGAAAACCGACCGTTTGAAGGTGTCATTTCAAATAAAAAAATTGTAGTTTTATTAACTTCAATTAATCTCAATTTTTTTTTTCAAAGGCGGCTGCTAAACTTCCATTGAAAAGATCAAAAGAGCACCAAACATAGTCAAATAAGCACTCAGAGCATTTTCCCTGTATATCCTACAAGCTAGATTTTGTGTAACACGTATACAATACAACAAATTATCTCACTTTACAAATTTATTTTCCACCTTCTCGATCTTGATTTAAATTCTTCACTGAACCAAATCATTACTAATCTCAATCCCTCTTTGTAGCTTTACAAGAACCTCATGTCATTATGGAGTAATGTTACACCATTGGAAATGACGATAAAATACGGCAACACTTCGAAAATGTTAACATAGACATGCCTTGAGTTCAGTTAATCTCATAACTAATATGTTGAATAAAAAATAACTTGTATTATTTAAAATATAAATATTAGATGAGATACAACAAAGAAGAACAAACAATAAAAATGTGATGGCTATTTATTCATTTCTACTCATAGAATATTGAACTGTTGCTGGTACATCAGACCATGCATCTAAAATACAAATTCCTTAATAGGTCATCCCAACACAGTCCTCTGGCACAAGATGCAACATACTCACTTATGATTTGGCAGCCTACAATACGAGATAGTGACTGGGAAAAGATGTTATATGAATAAATTTGTATGCATCCAAAGTTGGACATATGATACAAGTAGTTGCCACAGTAAGGTGTACTGTAAATATGCCAAATTTGTATACATCCAAAGTTGAATAAATTACATATAACTGAAAGAAAATAAAAGTATCAACGTTCAAGTGCAGTTTAAGGGTCCGTTTTGATTTTGAACAGGAAGGGGTATTTGAAAGGGAATTGTTGCGAACGGGGAATGTTTTTTTTTTTTTTTACGAAATGGGCATATTGGAAGGGGCTGAGTTTAATATTTTATTGTTTTTGTATATATTATTTTTATTGTTTGTGTATATGTGTGTTTGTTATCGAACATGATAGAAATTACAGAATACAAATTTCAGACTTAATTGCAAAATTAAAATTACGGAATACAAATTGCAGAATTCAAATTACGGAATACAAATTACATAAATATTAAATACAGAAAACAGGCTACTGTGGTGGATACTGAGGCTGATACTGGGGGGATACCGGGGCGTATCGAGGTGGATACTGGGGGATTCATCTTAAACTGCCTGTATCTTAGTGCTTGCTTGCGGACCATGATTTCAAAACGCAACCAGATTGTTGCTTCGTCATCAGGAAGAATCGTGAACATATCTTGATTATCCTTACTTGTGAGAATTGATATTGCATGGGACATGTCAATACCATCAAATGTTCTTGCACGGTCTATTGCCTACTTCACCTTCGGAATTTCAGTACAAAGTGGTCTTGTGTTAGACAAGGGAGAATTACTAGCATTCGTATCCCTTTTTTGTTTTTTCCAGCTATTAAGGGATGAGGAGGAGAGTTATTAGAGAGGAACAATTACAATTTTTATTGATACAAAAAATGATACAAAGAGCACATATATATAGTGATATGAGCCCAACGGCTAGTACAAAATATACCAAATATGTATAAGCATAACGGCTAGTATTAAATATACCAAGTATGCATGAGCCTAACGGCTAGTAGATAATGACAAAGCATGCTAAATATGATAAAAACGTGTTCACACTCTAACGGCTCTATTGTAACGGCTCTATTGTCTTCGTTATGCCCCCTCAATTCAAACTAGGGTTTCCTTGCTCATTCTGGCTTCCGCCTGCACTGATAACGCGAAGTTCCTCTCTCATTCTGATAAATTTTTTGGTCGAAAGGGCCTTTGTGAGAGCATCTGCTCTCTGATAGTATGCGGGCACATGACACATTGCAAGTCTTCCTGATTGCGTTCTTTCTCTCACAAAGTGGAGATCAATTTCAAGATGTTTCGTCCTTGAATGTTGAATAGGGTTTAAAGATAAAGATACTGTGCTCTTATTATCGCACCAAATGACCGGCTTTCGTCTTGGAGTGAAATCAAGCTCCTCCATCAGTGATTCTATCCACATGATTTTGGCTGTAGCGCTTGCCAGTGCACGGTACTCAGCCTCTGTGCTAAATCTTGATGTGGTCTGTTGTTTCTTCGTACACCAGGAAATGATATTGGAACCAAGGTAAACGCAGTATCCTGAGACAGACTTTCGATCGTCAATATCGTTGGCCTAATCGGCATTGCTAAAGCACTGTAAGTTAAGTTCCTTTTCTGAATTTAGGCGTATACCATAATGTTTTGTTCCTTGTAAGTATCGTAACACTCTCTTTAATGCCATCCAATGTTCTGATAAAGGGTTCTGCATGTATTGGCTGAGTTTATTGACGCTGTAGCATATGTCTGGTCGAGTAATATTTGCGTATTGTAATGCTCCTATTATGCTTCTATATTGTTTGGCATTGTCGATAGCTTCTCCTTTATGCTTAGATAGCCTTAGGTTACTAATCATAGGCGTAGGTAATGAGTTTGCCTTGTGCATATTTGCCCTTTGCAGTATTTCAGTGATATAATTTTGTTGGGATAATATTAATTCACCATTGTTTTTCCTAATCACTTGTATTCCAAGAAAAAAATTTAGTTCCCCCAAGTCTTTAATGGCGAAATTTTGATCCAGCTTGTGAACGATTCTGTTTATTTCTTCGCTGTTGTCTCCTGTTATTAGCATGTCATCAACATATACTAGAATGAACACAGTTCCATGTATGCCCTTCTTCATATATAGAGAATTGTCCGATTTAACTTGTGAGAAACCCATGTTAGACAAAGTTGACTTTAGCTTTTCATACCAAGCTCTCGAAGCTTGTTTTAAGCCATATATTGCTTTGTGTAGTTTGCATACTTTATCACCAGCACCATATCCTTCAGGCTGTTGCATGTATACCCCTTCAGTCAATTCCCTATTCAAAAAAGCATTGTTGACGTCTAGTTGCCTCACATTCCATCCTTTATTTAGAGCAATGGTCAGTATAACTCTGATGGTTATGGGTTTTATGACTGGGGAAAAAGTTTCATTGAAATCAAAACCAAATTGTTGCGCGTAACCTTTTGCAACCAGTCTAGCCTTGTATTTGTCAATAGATCCATCTTCTTTTCTTTTTATTTTGTATGTCCACCTATAACCAATCACATTTTTGTGTTTTGGTTGAGTCACTAAGCTCCAAGTGTTGTTTTTTATGAGAGCTTTATATTCAGTGTCCATTGCCTCCTTCCATTTGTTTGATCTTATAGCCTGAGTGAAATTCAATGGTTCGATCTCATTGGCAGAAATATTATATACTTTAGGTTTGAAGATGCCTCTCTTTGACCTGGTGATCATGTGATGTCCAGTTGATTGTGGTGGTGTTTGCTGTTGTGTATCATTGTTGATGGTATTGTCAACATGATTGATGTTTTCTATATCTTCACTATGCTACATGTTTTGATGTATGTTTGTATCTTCTGAGTCATTGTGTGTCTCATTGGTTTGCTCGTTTGTTTGATCCATAGTTTCTTCCTGGGTGTTTAAATTGCTTGTGCGTTGTTGCTCTTCATTTCTATCAATTGAAGGTGGTTCAGTAATGAATGGCTCGAACTGTATGTTATTGTTTATGCTTTGTTCCCCATCCTTTTTGCTGATTTGCTTTTCTGCATAAGGAAACTTGTTTTCATCAAATATCACATGCCTAGAAACATATATTTTTCCATTTTTGTCCATGAACTTATAACCTTTTTGGTTTTGTGCATACCCAATGAATGTGCATGGGCTTGATCTCATACTTAGTTTATGATTGTTATAGTCTCTCAAACATGGAAAACATAGACACGCATAGGCTTTCAGAAAACCATATTCTGGTCTAACACTATATATCATTTCATGTGGGCTTTTATTGTTTAAGACTTTGGTTGGCAACTTGTTAATGAGGAATACAGATGTGTAGAAAGCTTCATTCCAATATTTCATGGGTAATGAGCTTTGTGATAACAAAGTTAGACCAGTCTCTACTATGTGTCGATGTTTTCTTTCGACTAAACCGTTTTGTTCGGACGTATGCGGGCAAGTTAATCTATGTTTGATTCCTCTTTTGAGAAAGTAATTAGTTAGAGGTTTAAACTCAGCTCCCCCATCTGTCTGAATAACCTTAATAGTACTGCTCATTTGTTTTTCGACATGAGTTATAAATTGCATAACTGTATTGCAAGCTTCTGATTTAGTTTTCAGCATGTATATCCAAGTATATCTAGAATAAGCATCCACAAAAGAAAGATAATACCTGTGTCCCTGATATGAATTTAGAGGCGCGGGTCCCCACAAGTCAGCGGCTATAAGTTCCAGTGGCTCATTATAGCTGGTTTCAGAATCACTAAAAGGGAGCTTGTGGCTCTTGCCGAGTTGGCAGTGCGTGCATGTGTGTTTGATAGGTACATTTTTATAATGAATGTTATTATTACGTAGAACAGTCTTAACAGTTTCCATATTAGGATGTCCTAATTTTATATGTCAAGAATTAATCACGTTACATTCATTACTATTATTGTCATAATCAACGTTATTGCAACTATTCCTAATACAGTCATTGTCACTACTAGCATCTACATTATTGTACCAGAATTCTCCACTTGAGTTTGCAGTCTTGAATTTGTATAAACCATCGTATAGGTTACCTCGAAGTAATATTTCGTGATTTAGGGAATCTTTAACTAAACAAAACTTAGGATGAAATTCAAAGTAAACATTATTGTCGTTGGCAAATTTTGATACACTTAACAAATTTTTATTAATCGTAGGTACCCTAAGAAGATTGTTTAATTTGAGTTGTCTTTTCCCAAAGATAGTCCCTTTGCCTATGTGTGTGATACTAGCAGTACTACCATTACCCATATTTAAATTTCTCATACCTGAGTAATTTCTGCTCCTAATGTTTAAATTTTGAAGATTGCTAGTTATGTGGTGAGTCACTCCTGAGTCAGGGTACCATTCTTCGAAGCCATTGTCTTCATTTTTTACTTCATCATCATCTGCAGCATTATGTCTTCGGTTTGCGTTATTATTATTTTGAGTTGAATTCCCTATTGTTGCCATATTTGCTTGTGCTCTTCTTTGTGAAAAGTAATTTCGGCTTGCCTGTTGTCTAAATGTGTCTGAATTATACCTGAAGTAACATTTGTTCACCATGTGACCAAACTTTTGGCATATTTGACATTTCACACGATAGTTGTTATCTCCTTGTATCTTCTTATTTCTGACTGTGGTATAATTGACAGAGAACTTATTTTGTGCTGTTTTTCTTTGGTCAATTCTGCCTTCATGAGCAAGGAGTGTTGATCGAACGAACTGTAAATCAGGTAAAGTTTGTTGTGTGGCTAACACAGTTACTAGAGATTCATATCCTTCATCTAATCCACCAATAATAAATAGGATTTGCTCATTGTCGCTGATCTTATGACCAACAGCATTTAGTTTGTCACACAGATTTTTAATTTTTCCTAAGTATTCTTTCATGCTTGCCTCCTTTTTTCTAGAATTTTGTAATTCACTTCTATATTGCATGATTCTAGCAGCTGATTGTGAACTGAAAATTTATTCAACTATTTTCCATATTTCATAAGACGTGCTACATCCAACTATTTGTGATAATAAATTCGAACTTACTGACGATAGGAGCCATGAGGAGAGGAGGCTGTCTTGTTTTTGAAACTTTGTGTAGTCTGTGTTAGGCACAATTTCTCCTTCCGAATTGGTTATCGTCACTGGTGGGACTGTTATTGTCCCATTAATGTACTGCAGTAAATCATACCCTCTTAAAGCGATCTCTACTTGATATTTCCATAGAATGTAATTGTCTTCGTCTAGAGAAGTGGTGATAATTTGGCTTTTTGGTTTAATCAGGTCATGATGGTTAGGTGGAGCACTGTACCCCATACTTCCTGAAACAGCGGAGGTTACTTCATTATTGTTGGCCATAAAACAAAAACAACTTTCTGCTTGATGATTAAGCCTTTCGGCAATTTGGCTCTGATACCATATTAAGGGATGAGGAGGAGAGTTATTAGAGAGGAACAATTGCAATTTTTATTGATACAAAACATGATACAAAGAGCACATATATATAGTGCTATGAGCCCAACGGCTAGTACAAAATATACCAAATATGTATGAGCATAACGGCTAGTATTAAATATACCAAGTATGCATGAGCCTAACGACTAGTAGATAATGACAAATCATGCTAAATATGATAAAAACGTGTTCACACTCTAACGGCTCTATTGTCTTCGTTACCAGCAACTTGGTAAGCTTCAACAGCTATACGGAGAAATTCTGAAATTGCAAATGAAGACCATACTTTCGGAGGGCGGCGGAATGTTGTTTTCGGATGATTTACTTCAGCCATTGTCGATGAAAAATTATGGTGTTTGAGGTGTGAATTGTTGAAGGAAATGGTGTGGATTGGTGAAGGAAAGGGGTTGGTTTTATAAAAGTTGGAAAAAAGAGTCGTTTGAAAGTTTTTCTGTTGGCGTCCAACGCCGTGTTGGTCGCGTCAAACGCTAAAGCTTGGTTTTCAACCGTTAAGCTCAATGGGCTATTCTGGTGGGTCCCACGCTTGACGCGTCAAACGCGTCCGACGTGTCTGACGCAGACGCTAACATAAACTGCCCAGTTGGAAAATCAAACGTTACCTAAACATGAATATCAAAAGTACAAAACAAAACTGTAGTAGTATTAGATGGAAAAAAAATTATAATCGTATAAACAGAAAATTAACTTAAGGGGAGAAGAAAATGAAAACACAGAAATTTATAATTTTATTGAAAAAAACAGAAATTAACTGAAGGAAAGAAACTGTAGCAGTAAGTTTTCCATGGATATCGACTCCATTTATGGGTGATAAATCGTTCTAAATGTTACTAATATATATTGTATCTAATTACTGTCTTGTTTTCCCATTTTGTTTTGTTTTCCAATTAAATTATGTTATGTTTGAAATCTCTCATCCGTAATAAATTATAAATTTATAACGACATTAATGTTCTTATACAGATGATATATTATCTGACTGTCTTTCCAACTTGGTAGTAATTTTATAATGACATTAATGCTCTTATACAGATGCTCTTGTAATGAAATAAACTGGGTACATACAATTAACATCCCTTGATTTGTCTCTTTTTTTTATTTTGTAGCTGCTATTTTGAATCCATCAATTAACAACATTTTCTCATGTGTTTAAATTCATCACCATTGTTAACAAATATTAGGAATGGACATTTCTTTCCAACTTGGTAATAAAGCAATAAATCAAGAATCAGCAGCAAATATTAGTGTTGTTGTCATGAACTAACAATAAAGGAAAAATAATTGTATCAAATATGAGTGTTCAATATTTCTTACCATTTTCTCGATGACTAAAGGAAAATTATTTGGCCCTTTTTTTACACAATATTAAGACAGTACAATAAAAAAATGCGGTATAACAAAACTGTTGGTCAATTACATAGTTTCAAAAGTTTGGTTGACTATCAAAATAATAATTAAATTTGTAATCTTGGTTATATCACAACTCATAAATAGGAAAATCCACTAGTTTATAAAATGATGCCTAACATATGTTCAAAGGTAAATTAAAATGATATCAAGTTTCTAAAAAGAATATTCTTTGAAACAAAAATTAAAAAACCAAACCTTAAAACAAACACTTAAAATTTTCATAACTGTCAAGATTATTGCTACTACTTAGACACTAAGATGATACTGCTTTCCCAAAGTAGCATATCTACCTACTTATAAGTTATAATCAATATTTTCTAAACCACCAAAAGAATAGAAATCGAGGTTTCATTTTCATAACACAACAGTCCATGTATTTAAATCAAATTCATATTAAGAATAAAATTAACAGCTTGTTGTCTATGTCTATATCTTTAATCAACAAAAGGCTGTGAGTAATCAAAAATCTAACTTGCATACAAATAACAAGTCATTTGAAAAAAGAGCCAACACCACTAAAATGGTGGACTAAATTTTACTCAAGAATGCATTTTAACTTGGAAGAAGTTGAAGCTAAAATAGTGAGGGGTTTCATAGTTTACTGTGACATCTTCAAGCTTGTCAATATGCAAATATATATATCATTTTGAGGATTAAAGAATAAAAACTGATATAATCATTAGTTGCTCCAATAATATAATACAACTGAACTTAACCAAATGTGCTAGGAAATATTTTTAATAGCGTTATATTTTCATGTTTGATGCATTCATCAACGCTAGTCGACGGAAAAAAAAAAGCCCATGCATGTGTCATATATGAGATAACATATCATGAATATGACACTTACCACATAAAAAATAATAATTGAAAACACAGAAACAACGCTGGTTTCACATATTTTCATTTGGACATATTGGTTTTATATGCATTCTAAAAACGTTAAATTTCCATGAACTTATCTTTAAAGGAAGTTGTGTAGATAATAACAAATAATATTTAAATTTACTAATCTTTTAGCTTTAGGATTAGCAATTTTCATGTATGGTTTGAAATTATGGAGATTTTCGGGCTTATTATATATGAACATACCCTTTTGCTCTGTATGCATCATTGCAAATGAAATTATGAAAGGAACATGCATGATAAACCAGTTGTAAAACTCATATTTGTTTTTTCATTTCTTAGAATAAGGAATTAAATGAGTACTACTTAAACAACGTCAATTTCAAAATATACATAAAAAAATGTGCATGAAGCAATAGAAATTTCAGTACTCAATTTTTTCGAACAAAAGAAGATACTTAAATTACAAAATTCAATGGATGCTAGTTAGAGAATCACCAACTTATGATATATCTAAGAAGGAAAGAATTTATTCTCTCATCATTGAACGAAAGGTACTAAAACTCAAAACTATAAATTATTGCAATTTATAATGAAGGCACTAAAACTCAAAATTATAAATTATAGTTTTAAGCAAATAAGTAATAACCTTAAAATCCATATGAGCATTACTCTAGTTTTTAAAAAACTTTTCCATTGCAACTGCATGCTGCTGTAAGCCTTGAGATCTAATCTAATGTATCAACCTCCTCGTCTACGGAAAAAAAAATCAACTCTTCTAGTTATATTTAGATGATTCTCCACATCAGTGACCTTAATTAGAACATGAATTTTATCTATAATTTGAAGAAAAAATTGTCGGCAAAATAGATTCTCACCAAAAAAAACTCCTTTAAGAAATCTTGGATTCTTCAACTTTCCTAAATGGATGGTAATCAGTCATGTTCAACCGCAAATAGTCAATTCAATTTGTGTGTAACACTACAATGGAGAAAAGGAACTGGTAGCTTCCTTGACGACCTATCGGCATAGGTGACAACATGTAGGGTGTTTGAGGAATAAAGACTATCATCGAAGATGAGATGATAAAGATAGATCTGAAAACTAGCATCAGCTACAAATGCGTACAAGGCATTAGAGGCCGAACAATAAAAAGGGCAAAAGATCATACCTCTTCAACTGATTTACACATACAAGTATTATGCTTATAAGTTGTGACTACAAAACGACCACAAATAACTCACCTTGGAAAAATGAAAAAAAATGAAAATTGAAACTTTGTTAGTCTCTAAACAATTCTATAGTCCATAAGCCAACATTTACTCAACAAATAAGGAGATCAAATATAAATTGGAAAAGAAAGAATAAATTACAGTGAATTGAAATGCAAACTCTATAGTCAATAAATCAACAATTAATTAAATTAACTCCATTCCATCAATATTAAATTTAACCTCCCATAAAAAGGACAAAAATAAATAAAAAGGGAAAATCACACAAATTAAATAAGTAAATCAATATATAGAGGAAAAACGGAAAAAGGTAAATCAAAATCCAGAAGTTTGGATACTAACAAATCATACTGTAACAACCCATATTTTTACCGTTCAAATGACAATGATCCATAATGTCGACTTAAACAAATCAAAAATACAAATAGTTAATGGGATTAAAATAAGAAAAAGAAGAAAGAAGAAAGAAGAAAAACAATCACAAAATCTCTTAGCGGAAGAACAAAATATAATAAACAAATAACAGTTCATGAAGCTGTTAAAACATATATTTGATTATACTTTACAGCAATTATCAGAGTTTAACTATAATAAACATACCAATATTCGCAGTGGAATAATAATAATAATACGACTGTCAAGCTCTATGTTCACCTTCATAATGGTATCTTCAACGCAAGGTAATCTTCGCTAACTGCAACTTCGGCTGACCCGAGCGTATTGCATAAAAAGAAACACAACAAACACTCGGATCGGAACTAAATCATTCACATATTAGTCAAATTAAAATACGAAATAACATGAGTATTATGGGTGCAGTAATCTAGAGATGTATTATGGAAAATTCGCAAATGATCTTGGAAAAATGAAGCTATCATAAGCTCGTCCCACATCACACAATGCAAGCGCACACCAAATCGGCGAGTTTTGTCTTATGATAACCAAACATGCTTTCATACGTGAAAATCTTCTTTTAATACTATTATTAGTGCATAGTGTTGATAACCATTTTGCAAATAAATATATTAATCTTAGCAAGCATAGTGACTATGCCTACATACATAGTTTACAAACAAAATGAAAGGCACGTATTGGTTGTTGGGTTCCAATATGATGGTTCCTGACACGAAAGATCAATCCGGAACTAGGTGCAACCTCATGGTTCATGGTTTTCATCCAGGCTCGGACACCAAACACCAGGCAAATCACCGGTTAACATCTAGACACGGACACCGAACATACCTTTTTTTCCGCAAGTTTCAAAGTAGATCTACCGCCAAAGCTTTCAATTTCAATAAAATGTATACAACCTAACCACCTGTTTACCATCAATCCGAGGTGTGAGGTTCGTCGAAGTCACGATATCCACAATGCTATCATCACTAGCTCATTTCATAACTTGAGTATGCCACATTATCAATTTACAACATGTCACTAATTTCCATCAATACATAACGTCTAAGCACGTAAACTTGGAGACGGGAATAATTTTATTTACCACAATCCGATATATATTAACAGAAATCAGTGCTATGTAGTCAATAACAATGTCAGACACACAATCCATACATGTCCTTCCTAGGTCTGAACGGAACAAATCCGAAAATCCTCAAATATATTCATACTTCATGTCGCTTATAACCTTATATTGAGTGATCAGCCCAATCGAGACATCAGCAGTCAATCCAAATAAATCCAAGGATTCCCGATCTTCATTCGTCATTTCGACGTCTATAATTTTATTTATAACGTTGTATTATTACTTTGAATGGTTTTCGAACATATATTCGATCCTGGTCTTTCTAAACAATAAGCGCATTTTTAAAACAATAGTCATGCCTCCAAATTTTCATAACAATATCGAGATTATTTAAACATTGATTTTTTTTATTCATAGAGGAATATATTTTATTTCAAATTTCAACTTGAATCAACGGTTCAAATCGAGGACAATTCCAATTTGGGAAGAATTTACAAATGTTTAAATAACTTGAAAAATAGATAATTTTGAATAAAACCTTTTATGAAAAAAAAATATATTAAAAAATTAGAGTATGATAAAATAACTTAAATTACTATATATACATATATTAAATGTTTTACCAAAATAATTATCTTTTTAATAATAAATAATATAACATAATTTATTTCAAAACTATTCATATACATATAGTTAACTAATTTTAAAACATAATTTTTTCTTTGTCCCATTTCCAAATTCACAATTTATTTTGGAATTATTGTTTTAACAAATTCGATTAACGTTTCGGTATCGATATCAATGCAGTAACTAATTTCAAATCAAAACATCCATCACAAACATTTCATCTAAATGGTAAATATTATCTCGTTTCAGTAGTTACCAAAGATTGGTAAATTTTTACTAGAAATTTAGTTTAATTAAAATTACTAGTTATCAAGTTCAATTTGCACATCAATTCACTTGCATGTCAATTTAAAGCAAATAATCAACAATCAATTACAACCGTACAACTAAACATATTTCATAATTTACTTCAATAAATACAGGAATAATTTAGTTAATTGTGAGTGAGAAATTTACTCACCTTGATTCCAAACGAGATTGTAATTCAAATTTTAGCCCAAAAATCAACCATCTCAGAATAAGTCCAAATCAGTGCCATCGCGAAGAGCTCGTCGATACGATTCCAATGCAATAAACCACACGTCAAACTAAGTTCGTATGAAAAGGTTATACACGTTTATCATTCAAATTATCAAATTAAAATAAAATAAACAAGAAAAACTCTCAGCAAACAAATCATGCCACATCATCTTTCTTTTACGCACCATCCTCACGCATGCTACAGGCAATTAAACAAAACCGAAGACAATTTATGTCCAAACCCATCCACTTCTCTCCTCTGTCTCTTCGACTCCGCATGGCGCCGAAATCTTCAAGACGTGAATGGAATTGTAGATCATGGTTCAAGTAACCCAGAGAAATAAGTTTCATAAATTTAGGAATTTTCTTTGAATACTTATACATTTATAAAAGAGGAGGAACATTGAAATTTTTTCCTAAAATAAAGAATGGACTTTCATGGCAATGAAACAACAAGAAGATGGAAAATGTGAATTAGGTTAGACATTATGAATATTTATTTGTAAAAGAATCTCAATGGTTAAATGAGATAAATAAAACATTCAAGCTTTTCTTATTCATATTTAATTCAATTCCAAAAGTTGCTAACTTAAATTAAGGCTAATATTAGTTATAGGAATCAATAACATATGTTACAAATGTCAAATTCAATTATTATTTACCAAATTCTGTTGAACATTAATTTTATTAAATTAATAAACTTTCCTTTTTATTCAAATTTCATAAATACCAAATTTTACAGTTTTGATTACTCAAAATTTTACCACAGTCTAAAACGAATTCACATATAAAATTCAAAGTTAATTATTACACTAATTTTCAATATATAAGGAATTCCAAAATTATAAATTTATTTTATATGTTGTTAATTTCAAATGTCATTTTAAAATACTTTACTGAACAATCTTTCTTATATTACCAAATACAAGTTTAAATCATATATATCTATTGAAAGTTCATCGCTTAATAAACTAAATTAAGTTCATATTGTATCGATTTATGAAATGAATCCTAAATTTTTGATTTGATTCCATTTCAAGCATTATTCACATAATCAATTCTTTATTTACTGTTAATCCCTAAAAAATCCATACGCGCATTGAGTAAAGGATACAAAAGAATGTATCGCCAGGGTCGCTCGTGCACGATGCAGCCACGCAAAACAGGACCCGAATATCACACCCAAGACAAGCCAGGTTCACCATCACGACCAAACGTGACGGCACGAATTAATCATCAGGAGCGCTCAATCTAACACCAAAGTTCGGCCATGCATATCAAGGGAGAAATCTAGGTCGCATACATATTCAAATAACCGCACATAGACGACAACACTTATCGCTCATTGTTCAGACCCAAAGCCTGCTGATCGGTCATAGCTACGTCGGGGTGTTATGGCCGACTCGTTCCTTCACCTCATCCTTAAGCGCCGAGATAGGAACAGGTCACCCGTTCTGCACAAGCGAGGGCAACCTCATAGCATAACCATAAAGTCACGCGGCACCATACAAAGGCAACAAGAGGACGAGCGCCCTTAGCACAAGAAGAGCGGTCATGCAAGGAACAGAGGAGGACTGATCTTAGCTCCACACTCCGCTCTTATGAAATCTCCCAGAGCGTCCGCGCCCGCGCTTAAGGACTCGCTCAGCTATTCAAGGACACTCAACAAGTCATCCACACATAACACTGAATACGACCCCAGACAGCTGGCTACAGCTGTCTAATGGCATAGTTGTAATTAGCAGAATGAATGACCCACAGCCTAGATAAACAGATTCCAAATCATCTACCAAGGGGGGTTCACCTATAAATACATCAAGGTTACCAACATAAGAGGGGGCTTTTTCTGGAAACACGACGGAGTGCTACTAAACTTCATACTCAATCGCAGATCTGGCCATGGCGACAGGCATCATTTTCAAATGAAGGAATCTTCTCTTTCAAATCATTCATCCATCCTCCTTCTCCTCAAACTCCATTATTCTCTTGTATAGTTCTCTAGATCAAAATACATAAATAAGGATATATTGAGTGGGTATGGAGATGTATGAGGTTAAAGAGTGGATGTACCTTGTAATTTTCATTAAAGGCAGGAAATCATCTTCACAGTGGACGTAGGCCTCGTTAACGGCCAAACCACTATAAATCTCGTCTTTACTTTACTTTTTCCGCATTTTACTTTCTATTGCTACTTAAAAACAGTTCCATTTATTTCTTACCGAATTGGTGAAGTATAGTTTAGTACCTTGGATGTTTAGACCATTTTTGGTGTAAACATTTTGGCGCCCACCGTGGGGCCGTGTTCATTTCTTTTCCCATTCAGATCTGACGAGATTATCTGGGAAACATGGTATCTGAAGTCATGAGTATGCTAGGAGGAATTGCTGTCAACATAATCGGCGACATCTTTGGCACGTCACCCACCATCCATCCAGGAGAAAAGAAACCGACGCGAGTCGAGATGGCCATAACCAAGAGGGAGCTAGAAGAAGCAGTAGCAGGGATAACGAATCAAATAACCATAGCAAACGACACACCGATAAAGAAGATCGAGTCAATGTTTGTTATCCAGGCCACCACCGTTAAAGCCACACCAGCCACTTGCCACAATTATGGGTCCTAGCAAAGACCCGACGAGGAGAAAAGCGTTCATTCCGCGGAACGGAATGAAAAGCGAAGGTATATCTTAGGTGCAAGAGGCGAAGCTAAGCAACACAGGAGGAGGCCGCGCTTTTTCAAAAACTTTGAGTTTACCTCCCTCAATGACACCATAGAGAATATCTTCAGGGCAACAAAGGGCACTATAAATTACCCAGTCTCAGAACGGATGCAAGTCAAAGAGGCTACTATGAAGTCAGGAAGGTTCTGTCAATTCCATGACCAGCCAGGGCATAATACTGATGAATGAAGGCATTTGAAGTCAGTAATCGAGAGGCTGGTCAGAAAGAACCATTTGCAACAATATGTGCGCGGCCACTATCCCATGTCTCCACAAACTGGGGGCAGTGAACTTCCCGAGGGAAGGATCTAAAGTAGCCTGAAGCTAATGCGTAACTAAGGATCAGAAATTGGTGTCCTGGTTATGGGATTTTGAACTAAAATCCCCGTGACACCACCTTACTACACAATTTACCTTTTGTATTCTGTTCACTTAAGAAATAGTAGTCATTCTACCCTGTTTCGTCGCTTGCTATATTCATGTTTGATAATGGATCATTTACAAATCCCTTATGCAAAGAAAAGTTATCATGTACTCATTTGAGTATCGTACTCATTACTATACACTAAAAATTGATTTCTCAAATGTAGGCATGATAGAAGCCGTCAATCATCCTTATTCTAAACGTAAAGGGAGGGTTCTTAAAGCATATCTTGAGCAAGATGACCCAAAAGCATCGCGAGAGATGCCCAAACCAAATCAGACGTACAGGCACGTCATCCTAACTGGATATGATGTCTAAAGACAAACAACAAGCCAAAAGGTGGAACTTCCCTAAGCAAGCATTTGCTGGAGAAACTGACATCGGGCTCTTCTTCTTAGAAAGGAAAATACGGGGGAAATGAAAAAAAGTCCCACGGATAAGTACCTAGGCTGGAAACATCAGTCCTAGTGTCGGAAGGACGAACAAAACATGCTGGAAGGACCAGCGCAAAACAAAAACCCGACCGAAAGGAAGGTGGCCATCCTTGTTCTTTGTTGTTAACCAAGTCAAACAAAGCCAAGGATGGACTACAACAGCAGAAATCCTAGCCGAAAGGAGGTATCAGAAATCCTAGCCATTTGGGGGTATCTAACAAGGTCTTTCAGTCCTAGAAAAATCAGGACTAATAAGACTGAACTTGGGTCGGAATTGGAGCCCAAGACCTCCCATGGGGGCACACAAAAGAAAACACATAATAACCACGTGTTGCTTCTATAAAATCATGAATTGATCAAATTACACTTTTAAAACAACAGAATATGTGGAACTAAAAGGAGCTTCGGTATGGGGACATCACCATTGTGTAAAAAAAATAACCAATTCCTACTAAAGACATACCGCAGCCTAATTATAATGTCGTCGCGAGAACAAATCGAACGATAAGATTTGCGCAAACAACAAATTAAAAGTATAACCCATAAGAATGAAAGCTATAATATTGCGATAGCCCCTAAATGATACAAACGTAAGCTCGCATATATAAAACGTTAAGCGAGGGCCGGTACTCGCACAAACAGCCGGTCTAAGTACGTGTAAAGTAAAAGAAAATAAACTGAAATCGGACCACAAAGGTCACAAGTGCTATTCTTATACAGGGCGAGGTAGACCAATTGTTCAGGCTGTTGCCGACCCAACTACACAAAAAAGTCGTCAAAGGGAAAAGGCTTGTGGTCCTCAGTCATTAACCCATTAGTTTCTTTTGCGTTTTAGGGTGGACACGGCCTTGGTGTTCCAAATCTCATCATCATCATCCGGATCGGATGCATCTGGTGAAAGTGGATCATTCGATGCAGGTATGGTGGAAAGAATAATATTGGTAGAGACCAAAACGGAGTCGATGGTAACAGGCTGGGCAACGGCACCGCCAGCAGCTAAAAGATGAGTCGAAAGCACACCTGATGCAAAAGGGTAACAAGCACTAAACTCAGCAATCTCGGGTGAAGGAATAAGAAAATCCAGATCCGGGACAGGTTGATAGATGACAATTTTACCTGAAGCTGTTGGATACACAAAGTCAGCTCCGTGTTCTTCCACATTTGAAGAGGTATAACTGTAATTCGCACACCGTGCCACAACGTCTTCTTGGTCTGGGCATTCAACAACGGATTGAGCTCTAACAACATCAGGGGTGGGGCAATCCGTTGGGAAAGTAAAGGAGCTCGCAGCGTTAACCCCAACAGAGTCAGAAGGGGCACAAGGAATCACAACGCCCGAACGTTCCTTCATAAGCGATCGAGTTCGCTCGATCACCAACATCCTCTTACCTTCAACTAAAGCTTCACGATCTTTCTCCTCTAAAAGCTGCCCTTGAAGTAACTCATCATCAATATCGTCCGAATACGAAAGTATTCGCTCCCAAACGAGGGCCAGAGTTCATGGGAAATCCTTGTCTAAGTAACTCAGGCTTCCGCGACTCATGACACTGCAAACATAGAAGTAAAACAAAGTATTGTTGATTCCGCTTTTGGCTTCATCAAGATCCTTTTGCAACTCGATCTTATCCTTTTTGAGGTTCTTAAGGATTTCATACTGGGAAGCAAGTTGACCCTTGAGAGCCATGTTCTCCTATTCCAAAGAAATTAAAGCCTGTTTTTCTAAGGCCGTATGACACTCAACAAGATGACAAGCAGATCGAGCATCTAAAAGCTGCGCTCGTACGCTTTCCAACTCCTTCTTGAGCTCAGCATTCCTGGCTTCCAAGTTGTTTACCTTAGCCCGACCACTCCTTAAAGAAGTCATCTCAGATTCTTGAGATTTAATCAGATGAATCAAGCCAGTCTTGTCATTCTCCAAGATTTCAATATGATCGAGATGTCGAGCATTTAGTCTCTGGAATTCATAACCAAATTTGACTCAATGTTCCAGCTGCTTGTCAACATCTTCCATAACCAGATTCAACTATGCCTCAAACTGATTCACGACAGTGCCAAGTTGATTCCTCACACCACTCTTTATGGCATCCAAGTTTTCCACTGCTTTTTGCTCTTCTTAAGGGGTAGGTCCAGCCCGAAGGGTATTCCCCTCAAGTCCCAGCCGCTGAAACGCTCCTTGAGTGTAGGATTCCCAGGAGAAACTTTACAAGGTGGACGATCGCATATTATTCGAATCTGAGTAGGAGTTGGAACAATAGACCCTCCAGAAGATTTAGTCGATGTAAGCCTCCTAGCCTGGTCGAGCACCTCACGCCTTAAGGAATCGACCATCGAGAGTCCAGGGGTATGTCGGCTCTGAGAACTCAAGTGTAATTGGGGGCACTTTGAATAACAGGAAAAAGAAGATTGAAGGAGACTTCGTGGATCAATCAGATCAGCCTGTTGAGTGAAACTATCCGATAGCGAGCATCTTGTGTTTGCACCTGTAGAATAAAAACATGAAGTTCAACAAGCATTCGAGAAGTCAGCAAACTAATGGGAAATTATGCCACAATTAAATATCAAAACCAGTTCCGGGGGATGCTGCGCAACCAGCGGCTTTCTCGGGGTGCAGGGCAGGTCCTCGCATTCCTCCCACGTCAAGTGCAGCGGGAACAGGCATCACCACATCACCCCGGTTCAAATATTCGACAGAGTCCAAATCCCCCAAGTCTCCAAACGTCTCTGAGGAACCCTCCGTCTGGGCAGCAGGACAAGCAAAACTTCCGGCGTCCGTTCTGGGAGTCATATCAGTCCTCCAACCACACACGCTCTCGCCAATTCTCTTATCACCTCCTTCGGTGATCAGTAACGAAGAATGATCACTCACATCAAGGGGTAAGCGTTTCACTTCAAGAGGTTTATCCAGCAGAACATTAGGGGTAAACAAGGGTTTTTCCAAGAGATCGTGTAGGGGAAATTAACAGATACTTACGGAGGTTTTCCTCTGTAAGCAACGCCTCTCCGCTCCTTTCCCTTTTATCGATAGAAATTAAAGAATTAAGGAGATCCTGGTCCAAAGTAAATCCCGCAATAGAAGGAACCACTACAAAAGTCAGAAAAAACTAGATGAGGAAGAGAAAAGGGGCAAGAATTCTAGGAGCAAAAATGTAGTTACCTCCTTCGGCCAATCGACCGTAGAATCTAGTAGGACACCGGACAAAGAAATATTGATCCGGAAAACCCCTAGTTCCTTCCGTCAAGCCAGTGATAATTCTGTCATGCATACTTTCCAGAAAGAAGAAAGAAGGACCATCTACCTCCTTCTTCTTAAAAGAGTATAACGAACAAATATCCGCGAACGTGGGTTCCCGTCGTTGAACCTTCATGAAAAGTATGTACATCCCAAGCAAGATTTTATACCCATTGGGATGAAGTTGATACGGGGTGATGGCCAGTCGCCGCAGAATGGACTCTAGATAAGGATTGAATGGGGGAATCACCCCACTGGACAACATATGGTAATTAACCGCCACATACCCGGAGGGCGGGCAGTCTGCCAACTCTTCCTTCCTGGGGTATCTGGTTTCTTCTTGTGAAAGCCCAAAGCACTTGCATATTTATAAAAACTGATCAAAAGGAAGCGTCGATTTACGGCAACCGGGCGCCAGCCTATCGAAAAGGCAACATTGGGGGTACGGTTCATTAACAACCAAACCGGAACCAATAGCCGGGAAAACTTCCGTTGCCCGATCCAAATCCTCTCATTCCCCAGACATATTGGGTTAGCTGGGGGAGGAATGAACAGACAGTTAGTCGCATATCGACATAGATAAGCTTTCTTTAAAAAAAAGGGAACTACAAGTTGAATTATTGAAAATCAAAGGAAGAATAGGAGTGTTGCCATGACACAAGTGCTCCATTAGACAGCCGGTTAAAGCGTGGCAAATTAGGGAACATCTTTTCCCAGTCATTTCAATGAACGAATTGCCAGCATAGAAAGGGCTAAGGCTTATCGCCAAAGAATCCTACCTGAAGCTCAAATACAAACCTAGTCAAATCACCGCCTCTCAAATGTCACAACTCTATATCCCAACAACTCGGCACTACCAACAGAGAATCTTCCTTTACAGAGCTAGAAAAATTGACCCGGAATCATAAATAAAGAGAGTGAAAATCACTTACAAGCGAAATTCAACTTGAAGAAAGGAGTGTTGCAGCCGAAAATAAGGTTGAGGAAAACCGTCAACCAAAGGGGGGGCGGTCAAGGGAAATCGAAATCTCGATAAACAACGGCGAGGCCTCCTATAATGAAACTGCCATTGAAATAGGTTTATTAAGGAGATATTAAAGCAGGAAAATGAAGAGACAATGCCTAAGAGGACTGGAATCCCTTTTTTATGATGTAATAGCTCAATTACGGCCTAGTGATCCGGTATAGCGCACCCAGAAAATATCCCGCCAAATGCACAAAAACCAACAGCTGCCAAAATATCCAAATTTTTAAATATAAGAGCACAGAACGTTGAGCCTGGTTCATGCAGTACATTCTCTCCGCGTTACCTCAACACTCGATTACATCAAAAGTGTCTCATCAAGTCCCAGCTGGCATTCTGAAGTCGCACTGTAGTCAAAGAGGTACATTGGGCTTCTCGATCTTAAGAAAGAACAATACCATTCAGAGGCAATGAAGTTATCTTATTCGTTGGTACGATCGAACCCTTTGGCAAGTCAGAATAAACCCACCGACCAATGCGCAATCAAATATGTCGAAGCCCATGATTCCTAACTAAAGAAGAATCACAGACTTCGAGGGGCAAGTGTTAATCCCTTGAAAAAACCACACGCGCATTGGCTAGAGGGTACAAGGCGGGTCACACTAGGGTCAGTCGTACATAACGCAACCGCGCTAAGCAAGACCCAAATATAAAACCCAAGGCAGGCTAAGTCTACTAGTGCGACCGAGTTATGAGAGGCACGACTCGACAAGACATGGGCCGCACATCTTGAAAGCCGCTCAAGCACTAAAACAAGACAGGTCACCCACTTTGCACGAGCAAGAGCAATCTCATAGCATAACCATAAAGTCACACAACACCATACAAAGGCAACAAGAGGACGAGCGCCCTTAGCACAAGAAGAGCGGTCACGCAAGGAACAGAGGAGGACAGATCTCAGATCCACACTCCGCTCTTACGAAATCTCCCAGAGCGTCCGCTCCCACGCTTAAGGACCCGCTCAGCTATTCAAGAACACTCAACAAGTCATCTGCACATAACACTGAATACGACTCCGGACAGCTGGCTAAAGCTGTCCAATGGCATGGTTGTAATTAGCAGAATGAACGACCCACAGCCTAGATAAACAGATTCCAAATCATCTACCAAGGGGGTTCACCAATAAATACACCATGGCTACCAACATAAGGGGGGACTTTTTAGGGAAACACGACAGAGTGCTGCTAAACTTCATACTCAACCACAGATCTGGCCATGGCGACATGCATCATTTTCAAATGAAGGAATCTTCTCTTTCAAATCATTCATCCATCCTCCTTCTCCTCAAACTCCATTATTATCTTGTATAGTTCTCTAGATCAAAGTACATAAATAAGGATATATTGAGTGGGTATGGAGATGTATGAGGTTAAAGAGTGGATGTACCTTGTAATTTTCATTAAAGGCAGGAAATCATCTTCACAGTGGACGTAGGCCTCGTTAACGGCCGAACCACTATAAATCTCGTCTTTACTTTACTTTTTCCGCATTTTACTTTTTATTGCTACTTAAACACGGTTCCATTTATTTCTTACCGAATTGGTGAAGTAAAGTTTAGTACCTTGGGTGTTTAGACCATTTTTGGTGTAAACATTTACATTAAATGTCAACAACAATTTTGTCCATCTTAAAAGGGAGTATAAGCTTTGTTGGCCTGCGAATATGAATGTTCCCTTTTTTTATTAATCTATTTGTTCTTTCATTGAAATTTGAAATAATACAGTGTGCATGACAATTCAAACATTTACAACAATCAATGATATCAAAATATTACAAAACTATCTATATATGAAAACGTATGTAAAAGATATATCATTAAATCATACAAAAATTTATAGTTCATATTAAATTGGATATACAAATTAAACTGAGCAATTAGATTTAAAATTAATCAATTTCAATTTAAGTCTTAATAACTTTCTATAAATCCTACAATTACATTTCTAACCACATTCTTCCAATTAAACATTTATTTCAATTTAATTTCAAAACATGTTAGTTTTACTCAAATCAAAATAAAATTCAAACTGACTTTGCGAATCAGTTTTATTTGTATTTAATTCCAACATTGATTTTTTTCCTTTTTAACAATTCAATTGAATTTCAACTATAAATTCTTTAACTCAATTCCATTCATTTTCTTTAAGATTTCAAATTTTCAATATTAATTACTACAAACAAAATCAAAGTTAATTTTATAATCACGCAACTTATTATTATAATAAGTTGAAATTCATTACCTAATTCTCTCTAATTTAGCTCACACATCAAAATTTATATAGTTAAATCATTAAATATTATATACAACCATATAATATCCAAAACATATTAAATTATATAATATATATTATCACAAAAATCTCGGGATGTTACATTCTCCCCCACTTAAAAACTTTTTGTCCTAAAAAAGGAACGTAGAAACGAAGTGGCAAAATTAAATTAAAATAATATAAAATTTCTACTAAACTTAGAAACAATTAACTTATACAAAACTCCCATTATCACAAAATTTTCTAAGTCATGATTTCACGAAAAATTTCAGCAGAGTCTCCTTTATACGGTTAGGTCCGGAAAACAGTAATATACATATAATCATAAATATACATATTATCTCAGTGATGAGGCATCCCAAAATGGGGAAAACAATATAAAATGCCTAATACGATGTATAAATTCGATATACGTACCTTTCAATTGCATTATTAGCGATTTTTTTTTGGCAAGCAATAGCAAAATTTTATGCGCAAGTAGCTCCAATGCAAGAAAATTGCCTTTATTACCTACTAACACTCAACATATAAAAGAAATGATATTTATATGTTTACAGTGAACACACATGATGTAATGACCCGCAAATCCATAATATCTGAGTTGACTATATACATCATACGTCCAACCCAAATATCATGAAAATACGAAACAATTTTTTTAGAAGAAGAACATAGACAACAACACAGAATCTCACATCGCAGCGGAACAAAATATAATATATCATAACTTTTGAAATACAAAATTTCAACCGTATAACATACACTTATCAGAGTACAACACTTACAACACAGCGAAACAAATCTCTATATAACTAACGCTGAAGCCTCCTGCTCCAAGCTCCTTTAGATAGATCTGTAAAATCCTGAACTACTTGACTGCCCGTACAAATTTAGGCACCCAAGAGTTTAGGTAGAACAAAATAAAATAAACTCCAGGTCAGTCATGGGACTGGTATGAGTAAACAATTTAAAACAGTTTCATAAAACTAAATGATATCTCATAAGACCACGCCGTATAACACGGAACGGGTTTTTCCCTTATGAGAATCCAAACACTTGATTTAACTTTCAAAATCCTTTTGAAAGGAACAATAATCTTTATATCAAAACTCTTTTGATATTATAATATTGTCTAAATCAAGTAAATAACAATCTAGTAGAACGTTAGCATCTCACGTTCCACACATATATATATATATATATATAATCAAAAACCGCGGGCACTTATTGGATATTTGATTTCCAACTATGACAAGGTATGGAACCACCTTCCGCTGGTGTATCTCTAGAGGAGAATACACGGAGTTCAACAAGAACATCTTGCAACTCAGCCACACATGACTGACCACTCATTTCACTTGAGTGTATCGAATGTATATCACAAACGGTTGGGATCAGCAACCGTTTCTCGAATGGGACAACATCGACAATAGATTTTTAGAAGTAAATGAAACTCTAGATCAGGTGATTATACACCCTAATAGGTGCGACCTACATAGCCATGCTGCCTGCCCGAATTTTGCCATTTCCCGGTTGTTGAGGCCAGAGGCTATGCTTTATCATCACATCAGATTCGCTCGAATGCCACATTGTCAAATCCATCAAAAATCACTAATTTGACGGCTACAACCATACATTACGTGTCAGCTAAAAGAAGTTTCCTTCTCCGCTTCAACTCTTGGTACGGTTGAAGAAATCAATGTACATGACCTTTTTGGAAATACTCTGTCAGACATTCATCCATACAAGTCATCCAGGAACAGGATGAACCGAAGGCACTATTCAGTACATCCATCTTAGGCATTGTTATCTAAAACTTATACAATAGCCCTTGCACTTTACTCTGTCTTCAATTTTCTTTGGCATATATGATTCGCAACGCTTATGCCAATACAGAGTGGTTCTATGGATAATAATCCAACCGGTCTCTCCCTATTGACAACGATAGTCAAAACTTCGATAGTCTGTGATTTAACTATCGAATAAAAACAAGTGTTTCGATAGTCGATGATTTAACTATCGAAGAAAACAAGTGTTCATCCAATTATCAAACAATCACTGAGCCCTTAATTAATATTCCATTAATTAAATCACTTCTCTATTTCTTTATCAATATTTGTTAAACAAATATTTTCAATAACCATATTGGCCTTTTACGCTATTTGGAAAACATTTCCGAATATCGCCTTCCTTTATTTTCTAAACTTTAGAAAATATATGCTATTTATAATTGGAAATATTCCAATTACTTATCTCTTTTTCGATCTCGTTTATTTCTATACTTAGAAATATTCTTTATTATATTTCCAAGCTTATACTTATTTGGGTTAAAACGGATGTTGTGTAAAACATCGTTACGACAACCCAAATACTATATTCAACTAACTCTTATTCAACATTGATCATCGAGCCTGAAATCTTACTATTTATTTGTTAATAATGAAATCAATCAAGTTGGGGTATAACTACCTCTCAGACCTTGACTGAATAACATTTATAACGTCAAAACAGATAAGACTACTTACTCGAATAATCGATACCATACAACTAATTCTTCACTTTTAAACACAAACACTTTCTCTTTCTGTTCTTACTAGATTTTATTCTTATACTTCCTTTTTGATTATACTATTCTATTTCTAAGTTCGTTTCCTTATCGACTTCTATATATATCGATACGTTGATTTCTACCTATCAAATTATCTTAAAAATATTCTAACTCCTTGAATTCCCGGGAAAATTCGCCATAACCTCCTTTATACCGGGAGCATCGGGATATTTCAAATAGCCTCCCATGACCCTCACCAATCCAAAAGAAAAAGATAAAGCCAAGCGGCTAGCCGATACGGCGCATAAAATCTCATATATGAATTAAATACATACCTTTTTGCCGAGCACTCTATTTATATATCTTTGAACACTTCATTTCAAACCTGTCTCATGTATGTCTATACCTGTCCAATTTATTTCAACTATACCCGATCGTTTTAACTCAATTCATTAATTAATTTGTTAATTAACTCTTTAGTCTATTTCACTTTTATATTTGAACATGACAGGTTCAAATATATTTTAACTTGCTTATTAACTAATTTGAATTCAAATTTCAAATCTAAGTTCTATATTCGATTTCGAATATAAATCCTCAAATTCACTTTGAATACTATATTCAAATTCCATTTGAATTCTATTTGAATTCTATATTCAAATTACATTTGAATTTCTATATTCAAATTCTATTCAAATTCTATACTCAATTCTCTTTTCAAATTTCATATTCAACTCTATATTGAATTTCCTTTTCTTTAAATATTCTTTATTCAAATCTCATTTGAATTTCTATATTCAAATCCCCTTTGAATTTTCTATATTTAAATTCTATGTTTTAATTTCCTTTATTCAAATCCCATTTGAATTTCTATATTCAAATTCTATAGTTAAACTCCATTTGAATTCTATTATTCGAATTCCATATCAATCTATTTGAATTCTATATTCAAATTCCATATTTAAACTATTTGAATTCTATATTCAAATTCTATTTTTAAACTATTTGAATTCTATATTCAAATTCTATTTTACTTTCGATATTCAAATTCTACATTTCACTTTCGATATTCAAGTTCTACATTTCACTTTCGATATTCAAATTCTACATTTGAATTTCCTTTATATTTCTATATTCAAATTCCATTTGAATTTCTATGTTCAAACTCTATTTCAATCTTTCTTTATTCATTCTTTAAACAAGTCTCGATTTCAATTCCCTTTGAAATCGCTATTTCTACTTTTGGAAAATAGATTTCCCTTTTCAATTTCACACTTGTATTTTTATTTCTGAATTATCCAATGATAATTCTTTTCACTTCATTTATAAAAGAACTATTTATAAACTTCATTTATAAAGGAACTACTTGTTTTATTTTTCAAAACAAGTTTATATTTCAAATCTATTTAAAAATTCAAATTCTATCTTTGAAAAACAGAATTTACCTTTTAAATCTCAAGTACTCCTTTCAGGGTATTTCTATAAATCAATATTCAAGCCCCAGTGATATTTAAACACCAAACAACCAGTTATCAAATCACGGGATTTCTAACACATCATATATGACAGTATATATATGAAACAAACAGATAATAATATTTTTGAGGAATCCAGTTGGATTCCTCCAACCTGTTTTCCTGCACCCACAAACGTTAGTCAACATAGTAATACCCATCATGCTTCGTGGCAGGATATCGCGGTATAGAAGGTCATCCACTATCATAACGTGGGGCGTATAGGGTCATCCGCTAATGGTACTTCGGGCATCTGCTAATGAGACTGCAGGAACAATCCAATCATCAACCCAATATATATTATAATAGTCAATCCTAAGTAACTAATATATATTTTACACAACCAGAAAGCATTCAAACAATCAACAAACAATTATTTTTAACGATTAAAAATAATTCTAAGTAAAAGGTGAGTGAGATTTACTCACCAGGATTTTTCTTTCCCCAGTATCCTGTTAATTTGCATATCGTCGCAACTGCGAAATCCACTCAACTTGATTCATGATTTTTCCTTGACTCCTTCTACGGTTTATATCGTATTTTTAGTTAACATGATTATCTACATAAAATAAATTAAATAAAAACACCGGGTTATTTAAATAACTAACTAACTTAGTTGTGCCTTTAATATGACATTCCTTAATTAAAAAACTATATATTTAATTAAATGAATTTAAGCAAAAATTTACCTATGTATAAAACAATTCCAAATTAAATCTTAATTTCATATTTAAATGATTAGTCTATAAATTTTATCTTTTTATTAACTAACTCTATATAGGTTTTTACCATTTCTTTAAATCGGTTAATGATAATCTAAACTAATTTACTTTAACTAGTTACCAATTATATAAATAAATCTTGAATAAAAACAAACAAAAATTACCTTAATTCCAAACTCGTTCTTCCCTAAATTTCCAATACCGAAATGATCCTCTTCCTAAATCCTTGCCACGGTTAAATTGTAGAACCACTGTTGTCATCTGAACACAATCTCAGACCATGTTCTTCACTTCAGTCACATTGGCCTTCACACATCGGCATCCAAAAAATGCCTTCATCGTCACCAAAAATACAGAGACCAACTCCTCCTTCTCCACTGCCAGACCAAACATCGACATCCCCAAATCAATCTGTGTATTTCCCACTGTCGCAATCTATCTTTCATCAACGACGAACCTGTTTGACATCGCGATTCCGAATACCATCATCGCTCCCAATCTCGAGCTCCACAACTATTGTTCGCACTCCTCCCTTGTTCGATGTCACACCAAATATGAAATCCCAAATCGATCGCGACTTCCAACCAGAGACTGACCCCCCAACATCACCTCGGTCTCGCTGTCGAGCTTTAGAAAAACCCTCCCCGCGACGTTCCTGCTCCGACGATACCCCTCACGCCTGAATCTCACGCGCCTCCATCTACAATCGAACTCACTGTTTAATTTACTCAAACAAGATTTCATTTAAATACTGAGATGGGTGGAGCGGCCATTTTCTGAAGGTTGCGATTTGATTTTTGAATTGGAAGAACGATAGTGGATTTATAAAGTGAATTTGTGGATTTTAGGGAGACGCGATTTGTTTTGGTTTTGAGGTAATAAACAAGGCACGGTTGTTGTTGTTTTGTGGTAAGGAAAGGGGCCAACGAGTACCCATTTGTTTTATTTATTTATTATTTTTTTCTCTTTAAATTTAACCGGTATCCATAAATTAAAATATGCCTTGAGTCCGAACTCCTTTCTGAACCCAACAATTATCCATTCTAGGGTAAAACTACTATTCTGAACCCATTGGGATAAGTATCGAAGTCCAGTTCGATCATCCGGAACAGATATTCAGATAAATTTATTCTCCTCGATATTAAATTAATATTATTATCGTTATAAATTCAAATAAAATTTCCCATTAATTATTTGAACTATATTTAATTCAAATTAAATTTTGAATTCATCTAAATCCATTTTCGTATTCTGCTATTAATATATTCGATATCAAATCGAAATTGTTTATTAAATTGATAACTTAAATATAAAATTCCATTTATATTATCCACCCAATATTTTAATCCGTAATAAATATTTAAAATTAACCCATAAGAATCTGGGTCATTACAATCTTCCCCACTTAAAATAATTTCGTCCTCGAAATTGCTAAGGTAGAAAAAGTGCTACAAACCCATTTTTCTTTTCAAAACTTATTTATGTTGATACTCAACATTTCAAACTTCCTTACGTAACTCTCTTTCGAATAAATCCCTATTCGATAACTTCTCCCTTCGAATAACTATATTCGATAATCTCTCTTTCGAGTAACTAGATTCGAAAACCTTTCTTCGAATAAACTATATTCGATTTACTTTATTCAATTAACCCTATTTGATTTAGCTCTTATCGATTAACCCTATTTGATTTAGCTTTTATCACTTAACTCCTTCCGAATAAGCTATATTCGATAACTCCTTTAACTCTATTCGAATAAACTATATTCGATTAACTCCTTTAATTCTATTCGAATAACTAATATTCGATTACTCCTTTTAACTTTATTCGAATAATTAATATTTGATTTAACTCCATTCGCTTGACTCTAGATCGCAGCGATCACAATGGTTACGCCTTATTCCCTAAGGTAACATCCGACCGCCCTAGGCTATCTACAGCCCTGCGAATTACGCTAGCAACCGTAAGAAATGGCAACTTATCCTGAGTAACTATGTTTGACTAACTCTATCTTAATAACTATATTTGATCAACTTTAATTGAATAACTAACATTCAATTAAATCCTAATTCGATTATCTATGTTCAATTAACTCTATCTGGTTAACTCTTAATTTGAATAACAAATATTCGATAAATTCTAATTGAATAACTAATATTCAATTAACTCTACGGATTAACCCTAACTGATTAACTCTAACTGGTTAAGTCTTACTCTAATCGGTTTATTCTAACTCTAATCGATTATTTCTAACTCTAATCGACTTCTACTATTCGAATAACTCCTATTGGATAACGTTTATTCATTTATAAAGATTTATTTTTAGTAACGGTTCTTCACTTTACGAATGTTCTCCTTAATAACGTTACTTCACTTATACAAGTGTTGTGTACCCTTCTATTTAGAACTATCGATGTTAAAAACCAATGTCTCTTCTTTATATAAGTTCAGACTTATATATTCCATTTATCAAATGATAAATATTTAATTTAATTTATAAATTGTTATTTATAAATTAATCTTTTCTATTCATCTGTTAAAAACAGATTTCCCTTTTCTATTCATCTTCTAAATATTCCTTTGATTAAATTCTATTTATTTAACAAATAAATATCTCATTTATAACATTCTATTTATTTTCTATAAATAAATATTTCCATTTAATCTATTTGTAAATGTTTTTACAAATATTCCTCCATCTATTTGTTTGCACATAACTTCCTTTGTATTTTTGTTACAAATATATTTTCTTTTTAACTCTTTTGGTTTTTCCTTTATTCACACCCAATTCATATTTCACTCACATTGATTTTACTCAATTTATTCATTTCGATCCATTTAACTTACTTAAGTTAAATTTAATTTCAATCATTCAAATTCCTAAGGTTTTATTTCAAAACTCCTTTGAAGTAATATAAATATATACATATATTTATATCCATCTCAAATTCAAAGCATTTGAATTTTCAAACAACTTGTTTTATTTTCAAACAAATTTCCATCAAAAACTTTTCTAAGGCAGCAATCTATCACTTAGAAACTCGAAAATGAACACTGATGATGTTGCGACCATCATCAGAATTATTTCCCAGCCACTGAAGTGAGTTAAGTGGTTTATCATATTTAAAATCCATTCAAATGATTTTTATTCAAAAATCCTTCCAAAATAAAGCTATATTATTTTAATAAAATTTAGAAAATATTTTCCAACTTCCCAGGATTTTAAATTCTGAATTCTGGTTGGAATTCAATTTCAATTTATCACATTTGTATATTTGATTTCATATACAAATTCTATTGGTTATATATAACTATTTCTGTTTTATAATCTCATTCGATTATAATCCTAACAATCAACTCAACTATTTAAAAATAATATCGTGTCCAATCTTCTGTTCAAGTGTTTATAAACTCCTATTGACGTCGTGGCATCCCACGATTCGATCAGAATTCATAATTCACTCAACAGACTAGTCAACACAATATAAAACAGTTTTTAAATCAAATAACAAATACGCTCTCTCGTATATATATACACTCAACTCATTCTAGGATACTACTGATCTTATCTCTAATGAGCACATTCCAACAAGCCTAGGTATTCGCTCAACCTAAGCTCTGATACAACTGTAATGACACGCAAATCCATAATATCTGAGTTGACTATATACATCATACGTCCAACCCAAATATCATGAAAATACGAAACAATTTTTTTAGAAGAAGAACATAGACAACAACACAGAATCTCACATCGCAGCGGAACAAAATATAATATATCATAACTTTTGAAATACAAAATTTCAACCGTATAACATACACTTATCAGAGTACAACACTTACAACACAGCGAAACAAATCTCTATATAACTAACGCTGAAGCCTCCTGCTCCAAGCTCCTTTAGATAGATCTGTAAAATCCTGAACTACTTGACTGCCCGTACAAATTTAGGCACCTAAGAGTTTAGGTAGAACAAAACAAAATAAACTCTGGGTCAGTTATGGGACTGGTATGAGTAAACAATTTAAAACAGTTTCAGAAAACTAAATGATATCTCATAAGACCACGTCGTATAACACGGAACGGGTTTTTCCCTTATGAGAATCCAAACACTTGATTTAACTTTCAAAATCCCTTTGAAAGGAATGATAATCTTTATATCAAAACTCTTTTGATATTATAATAATGTCTAAAGCAAGTAAATAACATTCTAGTGGAACGTTTGCATCTCACGTTCCACATATATATATATATATACAATCAAAAACTGCGGGCACTTATTGGATATTTGATTTCCAACTATGACAAGGTATGGAACCACCTTCCGCTGGTGAATCTCTAGAGGAGAATACACCGAGTTCAACAAGAACATCTTGCAACTTAGCCACACATGACTGACCACTCATTTCGCTTGAGTGTATCGAATGTATATCACCAACGGTTGGGATCAGCAACCGTTTCCCGAATGGGACAGCATCGACAATAGATTTTTATAAGTAAATGAAACTCTAGATCAGGTGATTATACATCCTAATAGGTGCGACCTACATAGCCATGCTGCCTGCCCAATTTTAGTCATTTCCCGGTTGTTGAGGCCAGAGGCTACGCTTTATCATCACATCAGATTCGCTCGAATGCCACATTGTCAGATCCATCAAAAATCACTAATTTGACGTCTACAACCATATATTACGTGTCAGCTAAAAGAAGTTTCCTTTTCCGCTTCCACTCTTGGTACGGTTGAAGAAATCAATGTACGTGACCTTTCGGGAAATACTCTGTTAGACATTCATCCATACAAGTCATCCAGGAACAGGATGAACGAAAGACACTATTCAGTACATCCATCTTAGGCACTGTTATCTAAGACTTATACAATAGCCCTTGCACTTTACTCCTTCTTCAATTTTCTTTGGCATATATGATTCGCAATGCTTATGCCAATACAGAGTGGTTCTTTGGATAATAATCCAACCGGTCTCTCCATATTGACAACGATGGTCAAAAACTTCGATAGTATGTGATTTAACTATCGAATAAAAATAAGAGTTTCGATAGTCGATGATTTAACTATCGAAGAAAACAAGTGTTCATCAATTATCAAACAATCACTGAGCCCTTAATTAATATTCCATTAATTAAATCACTTCTTTATTTCTTTATCAATATTTGTTAACCAAATATTTTCAATAACCATATTGGCCTTTTACGCTATTTGGAAAACATTTTCGAATATCGCCTTCCTTTATTTTCTAAACTTTAGAAAATATATGCTATTTATAATTGGAAATATTCCAATTACTTATCTCTTTTCTGATCTCATTTATTTCTATACTTAGGAAATATTCTTTATTATATTTCCAAGCTTATACTTATTTGGGTTAAAACGGATGTTGTGTAAAACATCGTTACGACAACCCAAATACTATATTCAACTAACTCTTATTCAATATTGATCTTCGAGCCTGAAATCTTACTATTTATTTGTTAATAATGAAATCAATCAAGTTAGGGTATAACTACCTCTCAGACCTTGACTGAATAACATTTATAACGTCAAAACAGATAAGACTACTTACTCGAATAATCAATACCATATAACTAATTCTTCGCTTTTAAATACATACACTTTCTCTTTCTATTCTTACTAGAATTTATTCTTATACTTCCTTTTTGATTATACTATTCTATTTCTAAGTTCGTTTCCTTATCGACTTCTATATATATCGATACGTTGATTTCTACCTATCAAATTATCTTAAAAATATTCTAACTCCTTGAATTCCCGGGAAAATTCGCCATAACCTCCTTTATACCGGGAGCATCGGGATATTTCAAATAGCCTCCCATGACCCTCACCAATCCAAAAGAAAAAGATAAAGCCAAGCGGCTAGCCGATACGGCGCATAAAATCTCATATATGAATTAAATACATACCTTTTTGCCGAGCACTCTATTTATATATCTTTGAACACTTCATTTCAAACCTGTCTCATGTATGTCTATACCTGTCCAATTTATTTCAACTATACCCGATCGTTTTAACTCAATTCATTAATTAATTTGTTAATTAACTCTTTAGTCTATTTCACTTTTATATTTGAACATGACAGGTTCAAATATATTTTAACTTGCTTATTAACTAATTTGAATTCAAATTTCAAATCTAAGTTCTATATTCGATTTCGAATATAAATCCTCAAATTCACTTTGAATACTATATTCAAATTCCATTTGAATTCTATTTGAATTCTATATTCAAATTACATTTGAATTTCTATATTCAAATTCTATTCAAATTCTATACTCAATTCTCTTTTCAAATTTCATATTCAACTCTATATTGAATTTCCTTTTCTTTAAATATTCTTTATTCAAATCTCATTTGAATTTCTATATTCAAATCCCCTTTGAATTTTCTATATTTAAATTCTATGTTTTAATTTCCTTTATTCAAATCCCATTTGAATTTCTATATTCAAATTCTATAGTTAAACTCCATTTGAATTCTATTATTCGAATTCCATATCAATCTATTTGAATTCTATATTCAAATTCCATATTTAAACTATTTGAATTCTATATTCAAATTCTATTTTTAAACTATTTGAATTCTATATTCAAATTCTATTTTACTTTCGATATTCAAATTCTACATTTCACTTTCGATATTCAAGTTCTACATTTCACTTTCGATATTCAAATTCTACATTTGAATTTCCTTTATATTTCTATATTCAAATTCCATTTGAATTTCTATGTTCAAACTCTATTTCAATCTTTCTTTATTCATTCTTTAAACAAGTCTCGATTTCAATTCCCTTTGAAATCGCTATTTCTACTTTTGGAAAATAGATTTCCCTTTTCAATTTCACACTTGTATTTTTATTTATGAATTATCCAATGATAATTCTTTTCACTTCATTTATAAACTTCGTTTATAAAAGAACTATTTATAAACTTCGTTTATAAAGGAACTACTTGTTTTATTTTTCAAAACAAGTTTATATTTCAAATCTATTTAAAAATTCAAATTCTATCTTTGAAAAACAGAATTTCCCTTTTAAATCTCAAATACCCCTTTCAGGGTATTTTTATAAATCAATATTCAAGCCCCAGTGATATTTAAACACCAAACAACCAGTTATCAAATCACGGGATTTCTAACACATCATATATGACAGTATATATATGAAGCAAACAGATAATAATATTATTGAGGAATCCAGTTGGATTCCTCCAACCTGTTTTCCTGCACCCACAAACGTTAGTCAACATAGTAATACCCATCCTGCTTCGTGGCAGGATATTGCGGTATAGAAGGTCATCCACTATCATAGTGTGAGGCATATAGGGTCATCCGCTAATGGTACTTCGGGCATCCGCTAATGAGACCGCGAGAACAATCCAATCATCAACCCAATATATATTATTATAGTCAATCCTAAATAACTAATATATATTTAACACAACCAGAAAGCATTCAAACAATCAACAAACAATTATTTTTAACGATTAAAAATAATTCTATGTAAAAGGTGAGTGAGATTTACTCACCAGGATTTTTCTTTCCCCAGTATCCTGTTAATTTGCATATCGTCACAACTGCGAAATCCACTCAACGTGATTCATGATTTTTCCTTGACTCCTTCTACGGTTTATATCGTATTATTAGTTAACCTGATTATCTACATAAAATTAATTAAATAAAAATACTGGGTTATTTAAATAACTAACTAACTTAGTTCTGCCTTTAATATGATATTCCTTAATTAAAAAGACCATATATTTAATTAAATGAATTTAAGCAAAAAATTACCTATGTATAAAACAATTCCAAATTAAATCTTAATTTCATATTTAAATGATTAGTCTATAAATTTTATCTCTTAATTAACTAACTCTATATAGGTTTTTACCATTTCTTTAAATCAGTTAATGATAATCTAAACTAATTTTCTTTAACTAGTTACCGATTATATAAATAAGTCTTGAATAAAAACAAACAAACAAAAATTACCATAATTCCAAACTCGTTCTTCCCTAAATTTCCAATACCGAAATGATCCTCTTCCCAAATCCTTGGCACGGTTAAATTGTAGAACCACTGTTGTCATCTGAACACAATCTCAGACCATGTTCTTCACTTCAGTCACATTGGCCTTCACACATCGGCATCCAAGAAATGTCTTCATCATCACCAAATGTAATGACCCGGATTCTTATGGGTTAATTTTAAATATTTAATACGGATTTAAATATTGGGTGGATAATATAAATGAAATTTTATATTAAGTTATTAATTTAATAATCAATTTCGATTTAATATCGAATATATTAAATTAACAGAATATGAAAATGGATTTAGTTGAAATCAAATTTTAATTTGAATTAAATACAGTTCAAATAATTAATAGGAAATTTTATTTGAATTTATACCAATAATAATATTAATTTATTATCGAATAAATAAATTATTTTGAATTCAAATTATATCAATTTAAATAAATATCTTCTCCGGACGATAAAATAGAGCTTTGAAACCCGTCCCGGCGGGTTCAGAATGGTGGTTTAACCTTAGGAAGGACTGTCGTTGGGTTCAGAAAGGAGTTCGAACACACAGGGTAATTTAAATTAAGTGAAACCGGTTTAAAACAAAACCCGTGGCTCCTTCATTACCACACAATAAGACAAAACGGTGCCTCCTTTTTAACCACACAAACTAAAACAAACCATGCTCCCTTTATATTTCCCCAAATCGAAAGTATTTCATTCATTCATTTTTTCCTGGAATCCGAAAATCAATGTCACCGTGGAAATAGAAATCCAAATTTGGGGTTCCCATCATCTTCGCGAGTTTTCTGAAACACTGGAGACACTCCAGCGAAGCAAGAATGGGTTCCGTGGATTCTGGTGTGAGGCGATGGGGTTCATTAGGGAGGTTCGCTTGTGTTGCCAGAGGCTGGAGCGTTTGTTTCTGGGTTCTCGAAGACGAAGGACTCGAGTGAAAAAGGAACAACGGAAATGGAAGTTGCGATGGGTATTATCTGATTCGATTTAGGGTCCTCGAGTTTGATGAAGCTGTGGGGCTTGTCAGTGAAGGCGTGAGGTCACGGCAGTTTCAGGTGAAGATGCGGTGTAGTTTGTGGAAGGGGATAAGATGTTGTAGCTTTCGGTTTTGGGTTTCACAAGGCAGTGGCAATAACGACAGTAGCAGGTCACGACAAATTTGAGAGGTGGTTTTGGATTTCATTTGAAAGTTGAGATCGAAGTCAAGGATAGGTCGAAGTTGGTAGAACAACAATAGCTAATGGCTGCTATAAGAAATAAATAAATAAATATGTTAGAATGGAGATTGACTGAGTTTTTCGATGATATGTCGAAGAAGATTTTGGGGTTTATCTCAATGGAATTGATCGAAAATTGTTGATGTTGCTTCGTTCATAGGTCAAGGAAGCAAGGTGATAAATTTATTCAAGACAATGCATAGCTAAGACGATATGAAATTTTAAATGGATACCAGCAAATGGAAATCCTGGTGAGTAAACCTCGCTCACCAATTAATTAGAATTATTTTTGTTGTTAAGAATAATTGTTGTGCTTGCTTGAATATTGTCTGATTGTTTTAAATATATTAGTTATCTAGGATTGGTTGACTATTATATATATATTGGGTTGAGATTGTTTGGATTCACGCAGTCTCATTAGCGGATGCCCGCGGTACCATTAGCGGATGATTACCCTATACGCCCCACGCTATGATTAGTGGATGACCTTCTATACCGCGATATCCTGCCTCGAAGAAGGATGGGTATTACTATGTTGAATAATATATTTGGATGCAGGAAAATAGGTTGGAGGGATCCAACTGGGTTCCTCAAAAATATATTATCTGTTAGTTGTTTGTTTGATTTCATATATATTCATATATAATGTGTTAAAAATCAAATGATTGAAAATTGGTTGATTTGATTGTTTTAAATATCGCTGGGGCTTGAATATTTATTTATAAAAATATCCTGAAAGGGATAATTGAGATTTAAAAGGGGAATTCTATTTTTCTAAAATAGAATTTGAATTTTTAAATAGATTTGAAATATTAACTTGTTTTAAAGGAAATAAAACAAGTAGTTCCTTTATAAATGAAGTTTATAAATAGTTCTTTTATAAACGAAGTTTATAAATGAAGTGAAAAGAATTATCATTGGATAATTCAGAAATAAAAATACAAGTGTGAAATTAAAAAGGAAAATCTATTTTCCAAAAGTAGAAATATCGATTTCAAAGGGAATTGAAATCAAGACTTGAGTAAAGAATGAATAGAGAAGGTTTGAAAATAGAAATTGAACATAGAAATTCAAATGTAATTCAAATATGGAAATTGAATATAGAAAATATAAAGGAATTCAAATATAGAATTTAAATAGAATTTGAATACAATTTAAAGATATAGAATTTGAATATAGAAATTCAAATGGGATTTTTAATATAGAATTTGAATATAGAAATACAAATGGAGTTTTGAATATAGAGAATTTCAAAATAGAACTTGAAATAGAATTTCAAAAAAGAATTCGAAAGAGAATTTCAAAATAGAATTTGAAATAGACTTTGAATATGGAATTTGAAAATAGAATTTCAAAATAGAAGTTGAAATGGGAATTGGAATATATAATTCAAATAGAGTTGAAATGGGAATTGGAATATAAATCTCAAATGAAGTTTAACAATAGAGATTTGAATATAGGATTCAAATGAAGTTTAACTATAGAATTTGAAAATAGAATTCAAATGAAGTTTAACTATAGAATTTGAAAGTAGAATTCAAATGGAGATTAAATATAGGGATTCTAATAGAATTCAAATGGAGTTTAAATATAGAATTCAAATAGAAGAGAATATAGAATTTGAATAAAGAGAATTCAAATAGAAGAGAATATAGAATTTGAAAAGAGAATTCAAATATAATTGAATTTGAATTTGAATAGAGAAGTCGATAAGGAAACAAGCTTAAAAAAAGAATTAGAATTTGTTAATATGTAAGTTACAATATATTTGAACATGTCGTGTTCAAATATAAAAGTGAAATAGACTAATGAGATAATTAACAAATTAATTAACGTATTTAGTAAAATGAGCAGGTATAGCTGAAATAAATTGAACAGGCATAGATATACAGGAGACAGGTATGGGATAAAGTGTTAGAAGGTATATAAATAGAATGCTCGACAAAAAGGTACGTATTTAATTCATATATGAGATTTTATGAGCCGTATCGGCAAGCCGCTTAGCTTTTTCTTTTTCTTTTTGGATTGGTGAGGGCCATGGGAGGCTATTTGAAATATCCCGATGCTCTCGGTACAAAGGAGGTTATGGCGAATTTTTCCGGGAATTTAAGGAGTTAGAATATTTTTAAGAAGTTTGATAACTAGAATCTATATATCAATATATATAGAAGTCGACAAGAAAACAAACTTAGAAATAGAATAGTATAATCAAAAAGGAAGTATTAGAATAAAATCTAGTAAGAATAGAAAGAGAAAGTGTATATGTGTTTAAAAGTGAATAAGTAGTTGTATGGTATTGAATATTCGAGTAAGTAATCATATCTGTTTTGACGTTATAAATGTTATTCAGTCAAGGTCTGAGAGGTAGTTATACCCCAACTTGATTGATTTCATTATTAACAAATAAATGGTAAGATTTCAGGCTCGAAGATCAATGTTGGATAAGAGTTAGTTGAATATAGTATTTGGGTTGTCGTAACGATGTTTTACACAACATCCGTTTAACCCAAATAAGTGTAAACTTGGAAATAGAATAATAGAATATTTCCTAAGTATAGAAATAAACGAGATCGGGAAAGAGATAAGTAATTGGAATATTTTCCAATTATAAATAGCATATATTTTCTAAAGTTTAGAAAATAAAGGAAGGCGATATTCAGAAATGTTTTCCAAATAGCATAAAAGGGCCAATATGGTTATTGAAAATATTTGGTTAACAAATATTGATAAAGAAATAGAGAAGTGATTCAATTAATGGAATATTAATTAAGGGCTCAGTGATTGTTTGATAATTGGATGAACACTTGTTTTCTTTGATAGTTAAATCATCGACTATTGAAACACTTGTTTTTATTCGATAGTTAAATCACAGACTATCGAAGTTTTTGACCATCGTTGTCAATATGGAGAGACCGGTTGGATTATTATCCAAAGAACCACTCTGTATTGGCATAAGCGTTGTGAATCATATATGCCAAAGAAAATTGAAGACGGAGTAGAGTGCAAGGACTTTTTCTATTAATAGAAATTGTACCTTCGGTTCATCCTGTTCCTGGGTGACTTGTATGGATGAATGTCTGACAGAGTATTTCTAGAAAGGTCACGTACATTGATTTCTTCAACCATACCAAGAGTGGAAGCAGAGAAGGAAACTTCTTTAGCTAACACGTAATGTACTGTTGTAGACGTCAATTAGTGATTCTCATTGGATCTAAAAATGTGGCATTCGAAGTGAATTTGATGTGATGATAAAGCGTAACCTCAAGCCTCATCAACCGATAAATGACAGAAATCGGGCATGCAGCATGGCTATGTAGGTCGCACCTATTAGGGTGTATAATCACTTGATCTAGAGTTTCATTTACTTCTAAAAATCTATTGTTGATGTTGTCCCATTTGGGAAACGGTTGCTGATTCCAGTCGTTGGTGATATACATTTGATACACTCTAGCGAAATGAGTGGTTGGTCATGTATGGCCGAGTTACAGGATGTTCTTGTTGAACCCAGTGTATTCCTCTCTAGAGGTACACTAGCGAAAGGTGGTTCCATACCTTGGCATAGTTGGAAATCCATTACCCAATACGTGCTTGCGGTTTTGATTGTATAGATATGTGGAACGTGAGATGCGAACGTTCCACTAGATTGTTATTTACCTGATTTAGACATTATTATAATATCAAAAGAGTTTTGATATGAAGATTATCATTCCTTTCAAAGGTATTTTTGAAAGTTAAATCAAGTGTTTGAGATTCTCATAAGGGAAAACTTGTTCCGTGTTATACGGCGTGGTCTTTTGAGATATCATTTAGTTTTCTGAAACTGTTTAAAACTGTTTACTCATACCTGTCCCATGACTGACCCGGAGTTTATTTTGTTTTGTTCTACCTAAACTCTAGGGTGCCTAAATTTGTATGGGAAGTCAAGTGGTCCAGGATTTTATAGATCTATCTAAAGGAGCTTGGAGTAGCAGGCCTCAGCGTTAGTTATATAGAGTTTTGTTCCACTATGTTGTAAGTGTTGTACTCTGATAAGTGTATGTTATACAGTTAAGATTTTGTATTTCAAAGATATGATATATTATATTTTGTTCCGCTGCGATGTGACATTCTGTGTTGTTGTTTCTGTTCTTCTTCTATCTTTTTCTTTTAAAAAAAATGTTTCGTATTTTCGTGATATTTGGGTTGGACGTATGATGTATACAGTCAACTCTGATGTTGTGGATTTGCGGGTCATTACAGTTGGTATCAGAGCTTAGGTTGAGCGAATACCTAAGCTTGTTGGAATGTGCTCATTAGAGATAGGGTCAGTAGCACCCTAGAATGAGTTGAGTGTATATATATACGAGAGAGCGTATTTGTTATTTAATATAAAAACTGTTTTATATTGTGTTGACTAGTCTATTGAGTGAATTATGAATTCTGATCGAATCGTGAGACGCCACGATGTCGATAGGAGTTTATAAATACTTGAACAGAAGATTGGACACGATATTGTATTAAATGGTTGAGTTTATTGTTAGGATTATAATTGAATAAGATTATAAGAACTAAAATGGTTATATATAACCAAATGGAATGTGTATATGATTAAAAATATATACAAATGTGATAAATTGAAATTGAATTCCAACCAGAATTCAGAATTTAAAATCCTGGGAAGTTGGAAAATATTTTCCGAATTTTATTAAAATAATATAGCTTTATTTTGGAAGGATTTTTGAATAAAAATCATTTGAATGGATTTTTGAATATGATAAAGCACTGAACTCACTTCAGTGGCTGGGAAATAATTCTGATTATGGTCGCAACATCATCAGTGTTCATTTTTCGAGTTTCTAAATGATGAATTGCTGCCTTAGAAAAGTTTTTGATGGAAAATTTGTTTGAAAGGAAAACAAGTTATTTGAAAATTCAAATGTTTTGAATTTGAGATGGATATAAATATATGTATATATTTATATTACTTCAAAGGAGTTTTGAAATAAAACCCTGGAAATTTGAATGATTGAAATTAAATTTTACTTAAGTAAGTTAAATGGATCGAAAAGAATAAATTGGGTAAAATCAATGTGAATGAAATATGAATTGGGTGTGAATAAAGGAAAAACCAAAAGAGTTAAAAAGAAAATATATTTGTAAAACAAATACAAAGGAAGTTATGTGCAAACAAATAGAAGGAGAAATATTTGTAAAAACATTTACAAATAGATTAAATGGAGATATTTATTTATAGAAAATAAATAGAAATGTTATAAATGAGATATTTATTTGTTAAATAAATAGAATTTAATCAAAGGAATATTTAAAAGATGAATAGAAAATGGAAATCTGTTTTTAACAGATAAATGGAAAAGATTAATTTATAAATAACAGTATATAAATTAAATTAAATATTTATCACTCGATAAATGGAATATATAAGTCTGAACTTATATAGAGAAGAGATATTGGTTTTTAACGCCGATAGTTTTAAATAGAAGGGGCACACAACACATGTATAAGTGAAGTAACGTAAGAGAACATTTATAAAGTGAAGAATCGTTACTAAAAATAAATCTTTATAAATGAATAAACGTTATCCAATAGGAGTTATTCGAATAGGGGAAGTCAATTAGTGTTAGAAATAATCGATTAGAGTTAGAATAAATCAATTAGAGTAAGAATTAACCAGTTAGAGTTAATCAGTTAGGGTTAATCCATATAGTTAATTGAATATTAGTTATTCAATTAGAATTTATCGAATATTTATTATTTAAATTAAGAGTTAACCAGATAGAGTTAATTGAACATAGTTAATCGAATTAGGATTTGATTGAATGTTAGTTATTTAATTAAAGTTGATCGAATATAGTTATTAAGATAGAGTTAGTCAAACATAGTTACTCAGGATAAGTTGTCATTTCGTACGACTGCTAGCGTAACTCGCAGGGCTGTGCCTAGGGCGGTCGGATGTTTCCTGGGGGAATCAGACGTAACCATTGTGATCGCTGCGATCTAGAGTCCAGCGAATGGAGTTAAATCAAATATAGTTTATTCGAATAAAGTTAAAAGGAGTTATCGAATATTAGTTATTCGAATAGAATAAAAGGAGTTATCAAATATAGTTTATTCGAATAGAGTTAAAGGAGTTATCGAATATAACTTATTCGGAAGGAGTTAAGTGAAAAGAGCTAATCAAATAGGGTTAATTGATAAGAGCTAGTCAAATAGAGTAAATTGAATAGAGTAAATTGAATATAGTTATTCGAAGAAAGGTTTTCGAATCTAGTTATTCGAAAGAGAGATTATCGAATATAGTTATTCGAAGAGAGGAGTTATCGAATAGGGATTTATTCGAAAGAGAGTTACGTAAGGAAGTTTGAAATGTTGACTATCAACATAAATAAGTTTTGAAAAGATAAATGGGTTTGTAGCACTTTTTCTACCTTAGCAATTTCGAGGACGAAATTATTTTAAGTGGGGAAGATTGTAATGACCCGGATTCTTATGGGTTAATTTTAAATATTTAATACGGATTTTAATATTGGGTGGATAATATAAATGAAATTTTATATTAAGTTATTAATTTAATAATCAATTTCAATTTAATATCAAATATATTAAATTAACAGAATACGAAAATGGATTTAGTTGAGTTCAAATTTTAATTTGAATTAAATACACTTCAAATAATTAATAGGAAATTTTATTTGAATTTATAACGATAATAATATTAATTTATTATCAAAGAAATAAATTGTTTTGAATTCAAATTATATCAATTTAAATAAATATCTTCTCCGGACGATAAAATAGAGCTTTGAAACCCGTCCCAGTGGGTTCAGAATGGTGGTTTAACCTTAGGAAGGACTGCTGTTGGGTTCAGAAAGGAGTTCGAACACACAGGGTAATTTAAATTAAGTGAAACCGGTTTAAAACAAAACCCGTAGCTCCTTCATTACCACACAATAAAACATAACGGTGCCTACTTTTTAACCACAAAAATAAAAAAACCGTGCTCCCTTTATATTTCCCCAAATCCAAAGCATTTCATTCATTCATTTTTGCCTGGAATCCGAAAATCAATGTCACCGTGGAAATAGAAATCCAAATTTGGGGTTCCCATCATCACCGCGAGTTTTTTGAAACAATGGAGATACTCAAGCGAAGCAAGAATGGGTTCCGTGGATTCTGATGTGAGGCGATGGGGTTCATGTGGGAGGTTCGCTTGTGTTGCCAGGGACTGGGGCGTTTGTTTCTGGGTTCTCGAAGACGAAGGACTCGAGGGAAAAAGGAGCAATGGAAGTGGAAGTTGCGATGGGTATTATCTGATTCGATTTAGGGTCCGTGAGTTTGGATGAAGCTGTGGGGCTCGTCAGTGAAGGTGTGAGGTCACGGCAGTTTCAGGTGAAGATGCGGTGTAGTTTGTGGAAGGGGATAAGATGCTGTAGCTTTCGGTTTTGGGTTTCACAAGGCAATGGCGATAACGACAGTAGCAGGTCACGACAAATTTGAGAGGTGGTTTTGGATTTCATTTGAAAGTTGAGATCGAAGTCAAGGATAGGTCGAAGTTGATAGAACAACAATAGCTGATGGCTGCTATAAGAAATAAATAAATAAATATGTTAGAATGGAGATTGACTGAGTTTTTCGATGATATGTCGAAGAAGATTTTGGGGTTTATCTCAATGGAATTTATCGGAAATTGTTGATGTTGCTTCGTTCATAGGTCAAGGAAGCAAGGTGATAAATTTATTCAGGACAATGCATAGCTGAGACGATATGAAATTTTAAATGGATATCAGCAAATGGAAATCCTGGTGAGTAAACCTCACTCACCATTTAATTAGAATTATTTCTAGTTGTTAAGAATAATTGTTGTGCTTGCTTGAATATTGTCTGATTGTTTTAAATATATTAGTTATCTAGGATTGGTTGACTATTATATATATATTGGGTTGAGATTGGTTGGATTCCCGCAGTCTCATTAGCGGATGCCCGCAGTACCATTAGCGAATGATTACCCTATACGCCCCACGCAATGATTAGTGGATGACCTTCTGTACCGCGATATCCTGCCTCGAAGCAGGATGGGTATTACTATGTTGACTAATATATTTGGATGCAGGAAAACAGGTTGGAGGGATCCAACTGGGTCCCTCAAAAATATATTATCTGTTTGTTGTTTGTTTGATTTCATATATATTCATATATGATGTGTTAAAAATCAAATGATTGAAAATTGGTTGATTTGATTGTTTAAAATATCACTGGGGCTTGAATGTTAATTTATAAAAATATCCTGAAAGGGATATTTGAGATTTAAAAGGGGAATTCTATTTTTCTAAAATAGAATTTGAATTTTTAAATAGATTTGAAATATTAACTTGTTTTAAAGGAAATAAAACAAGTAGTTCCTTTATAAATGAAGTTTATAAATAGTTCTTTTATAATTGAAAATTATAAATGAAGTGAAAAGAATTATCATTGGATAATTCAGAAATAAAAATACAAGTGTGAAATTAAAAAGGAAAATCTATTTTCCAAAAGTAGAAATATCGATTTCAAAGGGAATTGAAATCAAGACTTGGGTAAAGAATGAATAGAGAAGGTTTGAAAATAGAAATTGAACATAGAAATTCAAATATGGAAATTGAATATAGGAAATATAAAGGAATTCAAATATAGAATTTAAATAGAATTTGAATAGAATTTAAATATATAGAATTTGAATATAGAAATTCAAATGGGATTTTTAATGTAGAATTTGAATATAGAAATTCAAATGGAATTTTGAATATTGAGAATTTCAAAATAGAACTTGAAATAGAATTTCAAAATAGAACTCGAAAGAGAATTTCAAAATAGAATTTGAAATAGACTTTGAATATGGAATTTGAAAATAGAATTTCAAATTAGAAGTTGAAATGGGAATTGGAATATATAATTCAAATAGAGTTGAAATGGGAATTGGAATATATATTTCAAATGAAGTTTAACAATAGAGATTTGAATATAGGATTCAAATGAAGTTTAACTATAGAATTTGAAAATAGAATTCAAATGAAGTTTAACTATATAATTTGAAATAGAATTCAAATGGAGTTTAAATATAGGGATTCTAATAGAATTCAAATGGGGTTTAAATATAGAATTCAAATAGAAGAGAATATAGAATTTGAATAAAGAGAATTCAAATAAAAGAGAATTTAGAATTTGAAAAGAGAATTCAAATAGAATTGAATTGGAATTTGAATAGAGAAGTCGATAAGGAAACGAGCTTAAAAATAGAATTAGAATTTGTTAATATGCAAGTTAAATTATATTTGAACATGTCATGTTCAAATATAAAAGTGAAATAGACTAAAGAGTTAATTAACAAATTAATTAACGTATTTAGTAAAATGAGCAGGTATAGTTGAAATAAATTGAACAGGTATAGATATACAGGAAACAGGTATGGGATAAAGTGTTAGAAGGTATATAAATAGAATGCTCGACAAAAGGTACGTATTTAATTCATATATGAGATTTTATGCGCCGTATCGGCAAGCCGCTTGGCTTTTTATTTTTCTTTTTGGATTGGTGAGGGCCATGGGAGGCTATTTGAAATATCCCGATGCTCCCGGTACAAAGGAGGTTATGGCGATTTTTTCCGGGAATTTAAGGAGTTAGAATATTTTTAAGAAGTTTGATAACTAGAATCTATATATCAATATATATAGAAGTCGATAAGAAAACGAACTTAGAAATAGAATAGTATAATCAAAAAGGAAGTACAAGAATAAAATCTAGTAAGAATAGAAAGAGAAAGTGTATATGTGTTTAAAAATGAATAAGTAGTTGTATGGTATTGATTATTCGAGTAAGTAGTCATATCTGTTTTGACGTTATAAATGTTATTCAGTCAAGGTTTGAGAGGTAGTTATACCCTAACTTGATTAATTTCATTATTAACAAATAAATGGTAAGATTTCAGGCTCGAAAATCAATGTTGGATAAGAGTTAGTTGAATATAGTATTTGGGATGTCGTAACGATGTTTTACACAACATCCGTTTAACCCAAATAAGTGTAAACTTGGAAATAGAATATTTCCTAAGTATAGAAATAAACGAGATCGAGAAAGAGATAAGTAATTGGAATATTTTCCAATTATAAATAGCATATATTTTCTAAAGTTTAGAAAATAAAGGAAGGCGATATTCGGAAATGTTTTCCAAATAGTGTAAAAGGGCCAATATGGTTATTGAAAATATTTGGTTAACAAATATTGATAAAGAAATAGAGAAGTGATTTAATTAATGGAATATTAATTAAGGGCTCAGTGGTTGTTTGATAATTGGATGAACAGTAGTTTTCTTCGATAGTTAAATCATCAACTATCAAAACACTTGTTTTTATTCGATAGTTAAATCACAGACTATCGAAGTTTTTGACCATCGTTGTCAATATGGAGAGACCGGTTGGATTATTATCCAAAGAACCACTCTGTATTGGCATAAGCGTTGTGAATCATATATGCTAAAGAAAATTGAAGACGGAGTAGAGTGCAAGGACTTTTTCTATTAATAGAAATTGTACCTTCTGTTCATCCTGTTCCTGGGTGACTTGTATGGATGAATGTCTGACAGAGTATTTCCAGAAAGGTCACGTACATTGATTTCTTCAACCGTACCTAGAGTGGAAGCAGAGAAGGAAACTTCTTTAGCTAACACGTAATGTACGGTTGTAGACGTCAATTAGTGATTCTCGATGGATCTAAAAATGTGGCATTCGAAGTGAATCTGATGTGATGATAAAGCGTAACCTCAAGCCTCATCAACCAGTAAATGACAGAAATTGGGCAGGCAGCATGGCTATGTAGGTCACACCTATTAGGGTGTACAATCACCTGATCTAGAGTTTCATTTACTTCTAAAAATCTATTATTAATGCTGTCCCATTTAGGAAACGGTTGTTGATCCCAGCCGTTGTTGATATACATTCGATACACTCAAGCGAAATAAGTGGTCGGTCATGTGTGGCCGGGTTGCCAGATGTTCTTGTTGAACCCAGTGTTTTCCTCTCTAGAGGTACACTAGCGAAAGATGGTTCCATACCTTGTCATAATTGGAAATCCATTACCCAATACGTGCTATGGTACAGATATGTGGAACGTGAGATGCAAACGTTCCACTAGATTGTTATTTACCTGATTTAGACATTATTATAATATCAAAAGAGTTTTGATATAAAGATTATCGTTCCTTTCAAAGGGATTTTTGAAAGTTAAATCATGTGTTTGAGATTCTCATAAGGGAAAACCCGTTCCGTGTTATACGGCGTGGTCTTATGAGATATCATTTAGTTTTCTGAAACTGTTTAAAACTGTTTACTCATACCAGTCCCATGACTGACCCGGAGTTTATTTTGTTTTGTTCTACCTAAACTCTTGGGTGCCTAAATTTTTACGGGCAGTCAAGTAGTTCAGGATTTTACAGATCTATCTAAATGAGCTTGGAGCAGGAGGCTTCAGCGTTAGTTATATAGAGTTTTGTTCCGCTGTGTTGTAAGTGTTGTACTCTGATAAGTGTATGTTATACAGTTAAGATTTTGTATTTCAAAGATATGTTATATTATATTTTGTTCCGCTGCGATGTGAGATTCTGTGTTGTTGTTTTTGTTCTTCTTCTATCTTTTTCTCCTAAAAAAATGTTTCTTATTTTCGTGATATTTGGGTTGGACGTATGATGTATATAGTCAACTCTGATGTTGTGCATTTGCGGGTCATTACACCAAAAATACAGAGACCGACTCCTCCTTCTCCACTGCCAGACCAAACATCGACATCCCCAAATCAATCTGTGTATTTCCCATTATCGCACTCTATCTTTCACCAACGACGAACCTGTTCTGACATCGCGATTCCGAATACCACCGTCGCTCCCAATCTCGAGCTCCACAACTGTTGTTTGCACTCCTCCCTTGTTCGATGTCGTACCAAAACTGAAATCCCAAATCGATCGCGACTTCCAACCAGAGACTGACCTCCCACCATCACCTCGGTCTCGCTGTCGAGCTTCAGAAAAACCCTCCCCGCGACGTTCCTGCTCCGACGGTACCCCTCACACCTGAATCCCACAAGCCTCCATCTACAATCGAACTCGCTGTTTAATTTACTCGAACAGGATTTCATTTAAATACTGAGATGGGTGGAGCGGCCATTTTCTGAAGGTTGCGATTTGATTTTTGAATTGGAAGAACGGTAGTGGATTAATAAAGTGAATTTGTGGATTTCAGGGAGACACGATTTGTTTTGGTTTTGAGGTAATAAACAAGGCACGGTTGTTCTTGTTTTGTGGTAAGGAAAGGGGCCAACGACCACCCATTTGTTTTATTTATTTATTATTATTTTTCTCTTCAAATTTAACTGGTATCCTTAAATTAAAATATGCCTTGAGTCCGAACTCCTTTCTGAACCCAACAACTGTCCATTCTAGGGTAAAACCACTATTCTGAACCCATTGGGATAAGTATCGAAGTCTAGTTTGATCATCCGGAACAGATATTAATTTAAACCAATATAAATTAATTTCAGACAAATTTATTATCCTTGATAATAAATTAATATTATTATCATTATAAATTCAAATAAAATTTCCCATTAATTATTTGAACTATATTTAATTCAAATTAATTTTGAATTCATCTAAATCCATTTTCGTATTCTTCTATTAATATATTTGATATTAAATCGAAATTGTTTATTAAATTGATAACTTAAATATAAAATTCCATTTATATAATCCACCCACTATTTAAATCCGTATTAAATATTTAAAATTAACCCATAAGAATCCGGGTCATTACACATGAATTAGCAAATGCAACTAAAACATAAATAAAATACCCAATCAAATATATTCATTCAACCAAGAAAATCTGCAGAGCTTTTCAATGTCACTATTTATTCATATGATTTCATTGTTTATTTCACTTTTAAACAATTCATATTTTCATTTGTTATATTTCATTCTCAAATTCATGTCTAATGTCAACGCTTGTTTTATTATATATAGTACTTCCTATCATTGTCCAAGTTATTTAAATTCACTCACTGACATTCATTTTCAATAATTATATATATTTAGATCCAATTTATTTTACTTCCGAGTTGATTTATTGCAGTTTTACTACATATATGCTTATTCACTTACAATTAATTTAATCAATTCAATCGATTTATTATTATTATTTCTCTATTATATAAATATGAGTTTACCCTTTAATTAAATTTATTGTTAATTCACATTTTATTAACAAACTGAAGTCCCTTTTCATTCCTTCTCGAACTAGCTTAATTTACTTATTAATTACCCAAGTCATGAGTTGTTGCCATTTTAATTAAACAACAAAATTTTCCAATTCATATTTTGTTGACTTACATTGAGTTATGTCTCATATTTAATTTCAATTTCCTCCAACACTTCTATCAACTAAATTTAGAACTTTTTTAAACTTTATTATCATCCAATTTATTTATAATTTAGTTTTAAATCGTGTATTTCCCTAGCGTAGTTTTTCTGAAGATTTGGTTTACACATATCCTGGAATTTACAAGTTGAAATTTAAAATTTTCTCTTTTATTAGAAAACTGTAATCCAATAGAACCGTAATATTCTTGTTTCAAAGAATTCCGACTTATTTTGGATTCTATACATTCATTTAAACTTCAACTCGGAAAATTACGAATTGCCGCTACGCGACGAGCTCTTTTTTAATTAAATTAAATTAATTCATTCAACCATCGTAAAGTTTAAAATTTATAAGCATATTCACTTATATTTTCACAACACCAAACATTAATATCAATACATTTTTTGTATTACCAAATAATTCGCTTAATCAATTTTTCATTGATTCAGTTAATTCATGTTAGTTAGCATAACATAACCAAGTATATATCGTTTATTATATAAATTAAATTTTATTTATATACATAACCAATCAAATTTTCACATTCATTATCCATTCTAATACTTGTGCATTATTTAATTGCTTATTCTTATAACATTTAACTTCTTAATTAATTGGTAAATTATTCATGCTATAGAAAAGAATTTATTATTACACAAGTTTCAATGGTTACCATTTGTTTCAATTTATTATCCAATTCTTAAGAGTTTTATTTTAATTACAACTTATTTTAATTATAACTCTCTTATATTTATAATATTCAGAAGTTTCGAAAATTTATGTTTACTTCATTTCATTAATTATTTTAGTCAAGAATTAAATTTTGGGTTTCATTCTCAAATAATTTTTTTTTAAATGTTTCATATAATATATCATTTACATAAAACCATACTATAAAATGATTTAAATAAAGTTTGATTTCGTAAACAAAGCACAAAATTTTTAAATGGTCTCCCTACTTAGACTCTTGAAAATAAACATCGATGATGCGTGCACTCATCACCGAAATCATTTCCAAAGACAAGAGGGCATACTCACTTATTTCTAAAATTTATATGAAAACAATTTATATATGAAACCACTTTTTTATTAAAATATGAATATATTATTTCAAAACCAATTTTAAAACAATATTACAAAACCACCTGAAATCAAATTCTCAAATTTATATTTTACTTCTTATTTCATTACCAATAAATTTCAACATTTCATTTTTCTTAAACTATTCAATAACCAATAGTTTTTTTTAATTATTGATTAATCAAGTAATACATGATGAAAATTTAAAATTATCATCAACAAAATCAAAATTCATATATTTTCAAATAATTCTATATACGTATAAATGTAACTCAGAACAATATTATGTCAATAAGCCTTGTTCGAGTGTTTAGAAATCCCTATCGATGCCTTAGCGTCCCAAGTACCGACTAGAATTCATAAATACTCAACGGAATAGACCAACACAAATAAAAATCATTTAATATCAAAATTACAAGTACGCTCTCTCATATACACTCAAACTCAATCTAGGATATTACTACCCTATCTCTAATGTGTTAATCCCAAATAGAGCCAAGTTTTTGCTAAACCTGGCTTTGATACCAGATGAAACAACCCATATTTTTGACCGTTCAAACGACAATGATACTTAATGTCGACTTAAAAAAATCAAAAATACAGATAGTCAATGGGATTAAAATAAGAAAAAGAAGAAAGAAGAAAAATAATCACAGAATCTCATAGCGAAATAATAAAATATAATAAATAAATAACAGTTCATGAAGCTGTTAAAACATATATTTGATTATACTTTACAACAATTATCAGAGTTTAACTATAATAAACATACCAATATTTGCAGCGAAATAATAATAATAATAATAATAATAATAATGCGACTGTCAAGCTCCATCTTCACCTTCATAATGGTACCTTCAAGGCAAGGTAATCTTCACAAACTGCAACTTCGGCTGACCCAAGAGTATTGCATAAAAAGAAACACAACAAACACTCGGATTAGAACTAAATCATTCACATATTAGTCAAATTAAAATACGAAATAACATGAGTGTTATAGGTGCAGTAATCTAGAGATGTATTTTGGAAAATTCGCAAATGATTTTGGAAAAATGAAGCTATCATAAGCTCGTCCCACATCACACAATGCAAGCGCACACCAAATGGACGAGTTTTGTCTTATGATAACCAAACTTGCTTTCATACGTGAAAATCTTCTTTTAATACTATTATTAGTGCATAGTGTTGAAAACCAATTCGCAAATAAATATATTAATCTTAGCAAGCATAGTGACTATGCCCACATACATAGTTTACAAACAAAATGAAAGGCTCGTATTAGTTGTTGGGTTCCAATATGAAGGTTCCTGACACAAAAGATCAATCCGGAACTAGGTGCAACCTCACGGTTCATGGTTTTCATCCAGGCTCGGACACCGAACACCAGGTAAATCACCGGTTAACATCTAGACACAGACACCGAACATACCTTTTTTTCCGCAAATTTTAAACCGCCAAAGCTTTTAAGTTTCAATAAAATGTATACAACAAAACTGCCAGTTTACCATCAATCCGGGGTGTGAGATTCGTCGAAGTCACGATATACACAATGTTATAATCACTAGCTCATTTCATAACTTGAGTATGCCACATTGTCAATTTACAACATGTCACTGGTTTCCATCAATACATAACCTCTAAGCACGTAAACTTAGAGATGGGAATAATTTTATTTGCCATAATCCAATATATATTAAAAGGAATCAGTGCTACGCAGTCAATAACAATGTCAGACACACAATCCATACAAGTCCATCCTAGGTCTGAACGGAACAAATCCGAAAATCCTCAAATATATTCAGACCTCATGCCACTTATAACCTCATATTGAGTGATCAGCCCAATCAAGACATCAGCAGTCAATACAAATAAATCCAAAGATTCCCGATCATCATTCGTCATTTTGACGTCTCCAATTTTCTTTATAACGTCGTATGATTACTTGGAATAGTTTTCGAACATATATTTGATCCCGGTCTTTCCAAATAATAAGCGCATTTTTAAAACAATAGTCATGCCTCCAAATTTTCATAACAATATTAGGATTATTTAAACATTGATTTCTTTTTATTCAAAGTGGAATATATTTTATTTCAAATTTCAACTTGAATCAACAGCTTAAATCGAGGACAATTCCAATTTGGGAAGAATTTACAAATCTTTAAATAACTTGAAAAATAGATAATTTTTAATAAAACCTTTTATGAATATATATATATGTATGTATATATATTAAAAAATTAGAGTATGATAAAACAATTTAAATTACTATATATACATATATTAAATGTTTTACCAAAATTGCAACGTCCCGTATTTTTACGGTATAATAATTAATTTATTTAATTATTTAAATTGTGATTTAGAGATATAAATGGTCGTTTAATTAAATTATATTGAATCTTTAATTAATATTTATAATATAAAAATATGTTATAATTCCGAAATAATAAAAAATAGCTGAATTCACAATACAGTGTGAATTGGATCATATATAAGGTAGAATACAGTTTAGAATTGAATTTGAATAACGAATATATTATTTAAACGACGTTAGAATGTATAATTTATATTATAATTAAAATCGAGCTCGAAATGGCGCTTGGCTGTTTGATTTTCATTTGGTTGAAGAAGGCCTAAAGAGGCGAGTTGGAGTTTGAGCTATTGACTGGTACAAAGGAGGTGCTGACAAAAAATTTCAAAAATTTCGGGTGTTAGAAAATTTTCAGAATTTTTGAAAATTTTCATTTGTCGAAATGAATTGATAATTTAATTGAAATAAATTGGTTTAGTGAAACAGGAGTTAAGAAGTAAACAAATATTTTGTAACCCAGTAAATAGGGTTTGTTTTCTACCTTAGCAATTTCGAGGACGAAATTATTTTTAAGGGGGGAAGAATGTAGTGTCCCGTATTTTTACAGTATAATAATTAATTTAATTATTTAAATAGTGATTTAGAGATTTAAATGGTTGTTTAATTAAATTATATTGAATATTTAATTAATATTTATAATATAAAAATATATTATAATTCCGAAATAATCAAAATAGCTGAATTCACAATACAGTGTGAATTGGATCATATATAAGGTAGAATATAGTTTAGAATTGAATTTGAATAACAAATATATCATTAAAACGATGATAGAACGTATAATTTATATTATAATTAAAATCGAGCTCGAAATGGCGCTGCAGTTCGTAATTTGGAGATTCGAACTTTAATTAAATATACAAAATCCATTTTAAATTGGATTTCTGTGAAACAAGAAACGTTCGGAGCTGGTGAAGTATATTTTTCTGATGGAAGAGAAAAATCGAGATTTCGTCGTGTAGATTTTGATTTATGATCAAGTCAAATTTTCAAAAAATTCGCTATGGAATTCCTTTATAATTTATAATGATTTATTTATATTATAAAATGATTTTCAATATAAATTGAATACTAATTTAACACTGGATTTGAAATGTCGAGTTATTAATTCGGATAGGAATATTTTGGAGCAATATGATATTCTAGTATGAATATATACGATAATATTTATTTACAAATATTTATTTTAATTATTTTTAAATATATTTATATTTAAAAGAGTTTATTTAGAGCTTTAAAAATAGCCAGTTTTGCAAACGAACTCCGTTTTCGGTGAAATTATTTTGTTGGATCCGGAATATTAAGTTATTGTTAGATTTCAATTTTCGTGATTTTTGGAATCAGTATGTGGTCGTACGGTATTTTAATGTGGAAAACATTCAGTATTTTGACGGTTAAAAATACGCTGTGTGCGCAAACGGAGTCGGAATTCGATGAAACCAGTTTCGTTGGGTCCATAATGTCAAACTCTAGTTGTATATCCATTTCATGATTTCTGGATATTTTATGTGATTATAGGAATTTTTAACAACAAATACATATAGCGGTTGCTTAAAATTTAATGTAATATTCGAATATAAAATTATTAAAACTATCTATAAATAATCCCCACACACTTCTAGCCTAGACTAAATTTCCCATAATCAAAAGAGGGAGCCGCCATCTGGTTCAAACGAAAATGAGGAAACAATGAGTTTTAGATTCAAAATAAAATCGAATAAAAATCCATAAAATCCGATCTTGGATTTATTGAAATGCAATGAGGACAGTTCTTCAACCCATACCCTTATTAGCTATCTCGAAGCAATTTCTGGGATTTAATAAGTTCAGCAAAGCCACTTTGGAAGGAGGGATAGCAAACTTCAATGTGTCGGAAGGGTATCTGATGTCAGAAGCAAGCTCGTGGTGGCAAGGCGCATCGGACCAGGTGATTTCCGCGGAGCTCGAGGCTCACTAGGGTGGTGCGACATTTTAGGGTCGAACGAAAGGGAGCTGACATCGGTTTTCTCTTGGGGATGTCGAGTGGATCATGAAGGGCGTGGTCGAGAAGAGGATGGGATGAGATGATGTTTAGTGAATTTTGTGTGATTTTAAATGGTGACGTGGAGGAGTGGGAGGCGCTAGAAGATGCCGCAATGGCCACTTCAGGAAAGCATGCGACGTGATTTTTTTGGAGCTGGAGGTGATGAACGAGTTGTATAAAAGTAGGATAAGGTGATAAAGAATTCAAAATGAGGACGGGTGGTGGAAACAATTTCGTAAATCGCGAAGAGAAGAGGAGTGCGTGATTGTGAGAACATCGGCTACAGGGGACTATTTCCTGAAGCTTGTTCGGACGGGGAAGAAAGAAGAGGCGGGTGGGTTCTGTTATTGGGCCGGTTAGACAAAGTTAAGCCCAAGTTGAAATTTAATTTAAGTATTTTATTTAAAACGTAGTATTACAATTTGTAAAATCAATAAGTATCGCATACGTTATCCAAATTCAGAAAAACAAGATCCGGTGGGATCGTATGGATGGTGGCTACGCAATGGAAGGGAGTGAATCAGAGCTCGTTACAATTTATAGCGAAATAAATTGTCTATCTGAATCAACCGACAATTATCATTATTTAACGATGGTCGTAGAATGTGAGTAAACCTCACCAACTCTACCAGTTCATATTTTTATAACGTATATTTAGAATTGATAAATGATGATTGACATCTGTGTGTTGATTGTTTGATTGAATTGTTGATTGATTGGTTGAAAATATAGATATAGTTATATATATATATAAATCGTTAATCAAATACTAATTTTGTTTAGTGGAATATTTCATATTGAAATGAAATTGATGTTAATTATATTGTTTAACATCTGTGGATGCAGGGAAGCAGGTTGGAGGAATCCAACTGGATTCCTCAATATTTATAATACTGTTCTTCTCATACATCGTAATATATGATGTGATATGTAATCTGTTGTTGATTATGTGTGTTTGAATGATATCGATCATTATTATTTGGTATTTTAAATACCATATATAATACCGGAATGTGAAAAGGGAATTTTAAAAGTGTATATTGAAAATAATATATTTATAAAATCAAAGGATTTTATAAAAGGAAATATTTGTAAAATTAATAGAAATATATAAAAGGAATATTTATAAAATGAATAGAATTTTATAAAAGGAAATATTTGGAAAATAAATATTAAATAGAAATCTGTTTTAATAGATAAATTGAGAAGTCTAATTTATATATATGTTTTATAAATTATTTTATCATTGGATAAATTGGATATATAAGTCTGAACTAATATAGAGAAGTAGAAATTGGTTTTACACTGATATGTTAAGTAGAGTGTGGACTCAACATTTATAAAGGGAATTATAATTGAGATTTAGTTGTTAGAAATAAAAAGGAGATTTCATATGAATAATTCTATAAAGAGAAGTATAAATAAAATTTGGAAATGGGATATTATTTTGAAATACGAAGTCAAACTAAATAGAGTTAATCGATTAGACTTGATTGAATAGAGTTAATTGATTAGAGTTAATCGAAAAAAAAGAGTTAATCGAATATAATTTATTCGAACAGAGATTATCAAATATAGTTTATTCAAAGAAAAGAGTTATCGGATATAAGTTAATCGAAGATATATTATCAAATATCAGTTATTCGAAGAAAGTTAATCGAATATTAGTTAATTGAATATTAGTTAATCGAATAAAGTTAATCAAATAAGTTAACCGAATAAAGTTAATCCAAAAGAGTAAATCGATTTGAGTTAAATCGAAAGGAGTTAATTGATTAGAGTTAATCAATTAGAGTTAATCGAATATTAGTTATTCGAATAGAGATTATTGAATATAGTTATTCGAAGAAAAGAGTTATCAAATATTAGTTATTCGAATAGAGTTAATCGAATACAGTAATTCGAAGAAAAGAGTTATCAAATATTAGTTATTCGAATAGAGTTAATTGAATATAGTTATTCGAAGAAAAGAGTTATCGAATATTATTTATTCGAATAGAGTTATCGAATATAGTTTATTCGAAGGAGAGAGTTATCGAATATAGTTTATTCGAAAGAGAGATTGTCGAATATAGTTTATTCTAAAGAGAATTATCGAATAGAGATTATTCGAGAGAGAATTATACATTGGGATTCGACTCTATCGAATGTAGGAAAGTACTATTTATTTTCCGGTTTTTAAATCAAGATTAATTTATTTAGTAATAAATTAGTTGTTTGTTTATTTATCCAAATTAATAAATAAAAGTTATATTTAAGTTATTATATTTCATAAGCATGGGATTATAACACTACTGTTAAAATCAAATGAATTCTGTTAAAGAAGTGGATTCGTAAATAAAATCTGAGAGTTACGTAAGGAAGTTTTTAAAGATTTAAAAGGTGAACTTTGTCTATTTCGAGGTTAGAAATGTTGTTCAGTTAAGGTATGAGAGGTAGTAATACCCCAACTTGATTGACTCCATTCTTAACTAAGGAATGGTTAAGGTTCGATAGTGAAGGTTGGTTAAGTGAATTTAGTTAATGAGTGTAATTTTTTGAGTTGGCATAGCGATGTTTTATTTAAATATCCATTTAAATCCAAATGTAGGAGTTTTGGAAATGTTTTCCAAATAAGAATCAGAAATGTTTTCTAATATAGAAAATAAGAAATGGAAATGTTTTCCAATGTTAATAACGTATATTTTCTAAATTTAGAAAATAAGAAATGTTGAATATATGGAAATAGGAAATGAAAAAAATGAAAAAATTAATGAACTAAAGAGATAAATGTTCAATGATGATTGATCGATAAAATTTCCATCTAGAAATAATATCGTTGTTTGCACACGTGTTTTTTTTTTATAGTTAACTCACCGACTATCGAAGTTTTTGACCATTTTTCCGTCATCAATACGGAGAGACCGGGATCGGATTCATTATCTGAAAACCACTCGGTATGGGCGTTAGCGTTGTGATCAAATATGATGAAGATAATTGAAGACGGAGTTTGTGCAAGGTTCGTTCTACCAAATCCTTGGTAGAAATTGCCTAAGATGGATTTACAGAATAGTGCCTTCGGCTTGTCCAGTCCCATGACAACCTGTATGGAAGAATGTCTGACACATTATATTTAATGGATAACGTATGTTGATCTCTTCAAACGTATGTACATTTGGTGGCGGAGGAATTCGTTTCTCTTAGCTGTATACCCACTGTAATTTTGGGGAAATCAATTTGTGATTTGGCGGGTATGACGATGTGACATTCAAAGTGAATAATTGCGTGATCTGTCAGAGATAAGCGTGGCCTCTAGCCTCACAACCGGGAAATGACAAAAATCGAGCAGGTAGCATGGCTTTGTGGGTTGCTTCCATTAGGGTGAATTACCACCTATCTAGAGATATTCATTTCATTCTTTAATCTATTCGATGCTATCCCATTCGGGAAACGGTTGCTGATCCCAACCGTTGGTGATATACATTCGATACACTCAAGCGAAATGCGTGGTCGGTCATGTATGGCCAGGTTGCAAGATGTTCTTGTTGAACCCAGTGTATTCCTCTCTAGAGGTACACTATTGGAAGGTGGTTCCATACCTCGTCATAGTTGGAAATCCATTACCCAATAAGTGCTCGCGGTTTTGATTGTATACTATATATGTAGAACGTGAGATGAAAGCGTTTCTACTAGATGATTATTATATTGTGGTTGATAGACACTATCATAATATCAAAAGAATTTTGATATAAAGACTATTTTGGATTCTCATAAGGGGAAAACCCATGTCGTTATACGGCGTGGTCTTATAAGATATCATTTAACTGCTCAAAAAGTTTGAAACTGTTTTACTCACACCAGTCCCATGACTGACCCAGTGTTTGTTTTGTTTTGTTTTCCCTAAACTCTTGGGTGCCTAATTTTGTACGGGCAGTCAAGTAGTCGAGATTTACATATACTTGAAGAGCTGGAGCAGGAGGCTTCAGGATTATATATATTGTTATTTCCGCTGTGTTGTAAGTGTTATACTCTAATAATGGTATTGTATATAGATACTGTTTTATTTCAAAGTTATGTTATGAAATATATTTATTCGTTCCGCTGTGAGATTCGTATTTACTCTAATGTTGTATGTTCTTCTTCTTCTTCTTCTTCTTCTATTATAAGTTTCTATTTTATCTGTTCTCACCCTCTAATTTCTTTCATGGACTATCTGATATTTTCGGTTCGGGGATGTTTGACATGGTGTTGTATGCCGATATCCAAGGTCGCAAATTACCCGGGTCGTTACAGTGGTATCAGAGCTGAAGGTTAAGTAATTGCCTTGGCTCTGTGGCGTGACTCAGTAGAGATGGGGTTAGCAATACCCTGGATTGAGTTGAGTGTATATATATGAGCGTGTATTTGTTATTCAATATAAAATGATTTTATATTGTGGAGCTTTGTTGGTTGAGTTGTTTATGAGTTCTGGTCGATCAGTTTGATCCACTGTATCGATAGAGATTTCTAAATACTCGAATACAATGAACTGACACAGTATGTTTTGAAAAGAGGGTAAATGAAATAATTTTACCCAAATTATATTTTGATATAAACAAAGTATAGATATTTGAAGTATTATAGTATATTGGATGTGTTGGTTGTGATTATAATCGAATAAGATTATGAAATGTGAAATGGTTATGTAAATAGCCAATCAGAATTTATATAAGTGAAATACGTAAAATCAGATGAATTAAATCTGAATTTAAATCAGAATTGGAATTAAAATTCTAAAAATATGAATAAGTGTTTGTTAATGAATCTGGGTTTAATATATGATAATTTTAAAATCCTAGGGGATTTTAAATTGTTTTAAAGCATTGTAAATGGTATTTTGAAATAAATTTCAAAATGGAAGTGTTTAGATATGGTTTTGAAAGTGATATAGTATTGAACTTACTTCGATAGTTGGAAAATAGATTTCGATGATGATCATGACATCATCGGTATTCATTTTTGAGTTGCTAAGTGACGGATTACTATTAAAGATTTTGTTTTTGAATTGTTTTGTGGAATGCAAGTTGTTTTGAATCCCGAAAGGGGATATATCGTTTTAGAAAAGCTAAAATGTTTAAAATTCCCTAGGAAAGATTGTTTGAATTAAAACAAATTAAATTAGAATTTGTAAAAGCAAATAGAAATAGAAATTGAATTGAAACCAGTTAAGTGGAAAATGAATTGAGATAGAAAATATCGAATTAGATTGGATTAGAGACAATCCGAAATGGAATTGGACTGGAAAGTTAAGAGTTGAAATTAAAAATGGAATCTGAGTTAAGAACAGAATTTGGCTTGGGTATAACCGAATGATTGGGATGACATTGGTATATGCAGAATTTGTAACAGATGGTAAGGATGTATTGATATGCCCGACAAAAAGGTACCAGTTTATATTATATATGGGTTTGAGATTTTGGTGAGCCGAATTGGCAAGCCGCTTGGCTGTTTGATTTTCATTTGGTTGAAGAAGGCCTAAAGAGGCGAGTTGGAGTTTGAGCTATTGACCGGTACAAAGGAGGTGCTGACAAAAAATTTCAAAAATTTCGGGTGTTAGAAAATTTTCAGAATTTTTGAAAATTTTCATTTGTCGAAATGAATTGATAATTTAATTGAAATAAATTGGTTTAGTGAAACAGGAGTTAAGAAGTAAAAAAATATTTTGTAACCCAGTAAATAGGGTTTGTTTTCTACCTTAGCAATTTCGAGGACGAAATTATTTTTAAGGGGGGAAGAATGTAGTGTCCCGTATTTTTACAGTATAATAATTAATTTATTTAATTATTTAAATAGTGATTTAGAGATTTAAATGGTTGTTTAATTAAATTATATTGAATATTTAATTAATATTTATAATATAAAAATATATTATAATTCCGAAATAATCAAAATAGCTGAATTCACAATACAGTGTGAATTGGATCATATATAAGGTAGAATATAGTTTAGAATTGAATTTGAATAACAAATATATCATTAAAACGATGATAGAACGTATAATTTATATTATAATTAAAATCGAGCTCGAAATGGCGCTGCAGTTCGTAATTTGGAGATTCGAACTTTAATTAAATATACAAAATCCATTTTAAATCGGATTTCTGTGAAACAAGAAACGTTCGAAGCTGGTGAAGTATATTTTTCTGATGGAACAGAAAAATCAGGATTTCATCGTGTAGAATTTGATTTATGATCAAATCAAATTTTCGAAAAGTCGCTATGGAATTCCTTTATAATTTATAACGATTTATTTATATTATAAAAGGATTTTTAATATAAATTGAATACTGATTTAACACTGGATTTGAAATGTCGAGTTATAAATTCAGATAGGAATATTTTGGAGCTATATGATATTCTAGTGTGAATATATACGATAATATTTATTTATAAATATTTAATTTAATTATTTTAAATATATTTATATTTAAAAGAGTTTATTTAGAGCTTTAAAAATAGCCAGTTTTGCAAACGAACTCCGTTTTCGACGAAACTAATTTTGTTGGATCCGGAATATTAAATTATTGTTAGATTTCAATTTTCGTGATTTTTGGAATTAGTATGTGGCCATAGGGTATTTTAATATGAAAAACAGTCAGTATTTTGATGGTTAAAAATACATTGTGTGAGCAAATGGAGTCGGAATTCGACGAAACCAGTTTCGTTGGGTCCGTAATGTCAAACTCTAGTTGTATGTCCATTTTCATGATTTTTGGATATTGTATGTGATTATAGGAATTTTTAACAACAAATATATATAGCGGTTGCTTAAAATTTAATGTAATATTCTAGTATAAAATTATTAAAACTATCTATAAATAATCCCCACCCACTTCTAACCTGGAATAAATTTCCCGTAGTAAAAAGAGGAAGCCGCCATCTGGTTCAAACAAAAATGAGGAAACAGTGAGTTTTAAATTCAAAATAAAATCGAATAAAAATCCATAAAATCCGATCTTGGATTTATTGAAATGCTTTGAGGACGGTTCTTCAACCCATACCCTTATTAGCTAACTCGAAGCAATTTCTGGGATTTAATATGTTCAGCAGAGCAACTTTGGAAGGAGGGATGGCAAACTTCAAAGCGTCGGAAGGGTATCTGAGGTCAGAAGCAAGCTCGTAGTGGCAAGGCGCACCGGACCAGGTGATTTCCGCGGAGCTCGAGGCTCACTAGGGTGGTGCGACATTCTAGGGTTGAACAATAGGGAGCTGACATTGGTTTTCTCTTGGGGATGTCGAGTGGATCATGAAGGGCGTGGTCGAGAAGAGGATGGACTGAGATGATGTTTCATGAATTTTGTGTGATTTTAAATGGTGACATGGAGGAGTGGGAGGCGCTAGAAGATGCCGCAATGGCCACTTCAGGAAAGCAAGCGATGTGATTTTATTGGAGCTGGAGGTGGTGTACGAGTTGTATAAAAGTAGGTTAAGATGATAGAGAATTCAAAATGAGGACGGGTTGTGGAAACAATTTCGTAAATCATGAAGGGAAGAGGAGTGCGTGATTATGAGAACTTCGGCTATGGGGGAGGATTTCCTGGAGCTTGTTCAGACAGGGAAGAAAGAAGAGGTGGTGGGTTCTGTTATTGGGCCGGTTAGACAAGGTTAAGCCCAAGTTGAAATATAATTTAAGTATTTTATTTAAAACAAAGTATTACAAATTGTAAAATCAATAAGTATCGCATACGTTATCCAAATTCAAAAAAAAAAGAACTGTTGGGATCGTATGGACGGCGACTACGCAATGGAACCGACTGGGAGTGAATCAGAGCTCGTTACAATTTATAGCGAAATAAATTGTTTGCCTGAATCAACCGACAATTATCGTTACTTAACGATGGTCGTCCAATGTGAGTAAAACTCACCAACTCTACCAGTTCATATTTTTATAACGTATATTCAGAATTGATAAATGATGATTAATATCTGTGTGTTAGATTGTTTGATTGAATTGCTGATTGATTGATTGAAAATATAGATATAGTTATATATATGAATCGTTAATCAAGTGTTGATTCTATTTAGCAGAATATTTCATTTTGAAATGAAATTGATGTTAATTATATTGTTTAACATCTGTGGATACAGGGAAACAGGTTGGAGGAATCCAGCTGGATTCCTCAATATTTATAAAACTGTTCTTCTCATATATTGTAATATATGATGTGATATATAATCTGTTGTTGATTATGTGTGTTTGAATGATATCGATTATTGTTATTTGGTATTTTAAATACCATATATAATACCGGAATGTGAAAAGGGATTTTTCAAAGTGTATATTGAAAATAATATATTTATAAAATCAAAAGATTTTATAAAAGTAAATATTTATAAGATAAATAGAATTATATAAAAGGAATATTTATAAAATGAATAGAATTTTATAAAAGGAAATATTTGGAAAATAAATATTAAATAGAAATTTGTTTTAACAGATAAATTGGGAAGTCTAATTTATAAATATGTTTTATAAATTATTTTATCATTGGATAAATTGGATATATATAAGTCTGAACTAATATAGAGAAGTAGAAATTGGTTTTGACACCGATATGTTAAGTAGAGTGTGGACTCAACATTTATAAAGGGAATTATAATTGAGATTTAGTTGTTAGAAATAAAAAGGTGATTTCATATGAATAATTATATAAAGAGAAGTATAAATAAAATTTGGAAATGGGATATTATTTTGAAATACGAAGTCAAACTAAATAGAGTTAATCGATTAGAGTTGATAGAATAGAGTTAATTGATTAGATTTAACCTTAAAAAAGAGTTAATCGAATATAAGTTATTCGAAGAGAGATTATCGAATATAGTTTATTCGAAGAAAAAAGTTATCGAATATAAGTTACTCGAAGAGAGATTATCTAATATCAGTTGTTTGAAGAAAGTTAATCGAATATTAGTTAATCGAATATCAGTTAATCGAATAGAGTTAATCAAATAAGTTAATCGAATAAAGTTAACCCAAAAGAGTAAATCGATTAGAGTTAAATCGAAAGGAGTTAATTGATTAGAGTTAATCAATTAGAGTTAATCGAATATTAGTTATTCAAATAGAGATTATCGAATATAGTTATTCGAAGAGAAGAGTTATCAAATATTAGTCATTCGAATAGAGTTAATCCAATACAGTTATTCGAAGAAATGGGTTATCAAATATTAGTTATTCGAATAGAGTTAATCGAATACAGTTATTCAAAGAATAGAGTTATCGAATAGTAGTTATTCGAATAGAGTTATCGAATATAGTTTATTCGAAGAAGAGAGTTATCGAATATAGTTTATTTGAAAGAGAGATTGTCAAATATAATTTATTCAAAAGAGAATTATCGAATAGAGATTATTCGAGAGAGAATTATACATTGGGATTCGACTATATCAAATGTAGGAAAGTATTATTTATTTTCCGGTTTTTAAATCAAGATTTATTTATTAATAAATTAGTTGTTTGTTTATTTATCCAAATTAATAAATAAAAGTTATATTTAAGTTATTATATTTCAGAAGCATGGGATTATAACACTATTGTTAAAATCAAATGAATTCTGTAAAAGAAGTGGATTCGTAAATAGAATCCGAGAGCTACGTAAGGAAGTTGTTAAAGATTTAAAAGGTGAACTTTGTCTATTTCGAGGTTAGAAATGTTGTTCAGTTAAGGTCTGAGAGGTAGTAATACCCCAACTTGATTGACTCCATTCTTAACTAAGGAATGGTTAAGGTTCGATAGTGAAGGTTGGTTAAGTGAATTTAGTTAATGAGTGTAATGTTTTGAGTTGGCATAGCGATGTTTTATTTAAACATTTGTTTAAATCCAAATGTAGGATTTTTGGAAATGTTTTCCAAATAAGAATCAGAAATGTTTTCTAATTTAGAAAATAAGAAATGGAAATGTTTTCCAATGTTAATAACGTATATTTTATAAATTTAGAAAATAAGAAATGTTTAATATGTGGAAGCAAGAAATAAAAAAAATGAATAAATTAATGAACAAAAGAGATAAATGTTCAATGATGATTGATCGATAAAGTTTCCCTCTGGAGACAATATCGTTGTTTGCACACGTGTTTTTCTTTGATAGTTAACTCACCGACTATTGAAGTTTTTGACCATTTTTCCGTCGTCAATATGGAGAGACTGGGATCAAATTCATTATCTGAAAACCACTCTGTATGGGCGTTAGCGTTGCGATCAAATATGATGAAGATAATTGAAGACAGAGTTTGTGCAAGGGTCATTCTGTCAAATCCTAGGTAGAAATTGCCTAAGATGGATTTACAGAATAGTGCCTTTGGTTTTTCCAGTCCCAGGACAACCTGTATGGAAGAATGTCTGACACAATATATTTAATGGATAACGTAAGTTGATCTCTTCAAACGTATGTACGTTTGATGGCGGAGGAATTCGTTTCTCTTAGCTGTATACCCCTTGTATTTTTAGGGAAATCAATTTGTGATTTAGCGGGTATGACGATGTGACATTCAAAGTGAATAATTGTGTGATCTGTCAGAGATATGCGTGGCCTCTAGCCTCACAACCGGGAAATAACAAAAATTGGGCAGGCAACATGACTATGTGGATTGCTTCTATTTGGGTGTATTATCGCCTATCTAGAGATATTCATTTCATTCTTTAATCTATTCGATGCTGTCCCATTCGGGAAACGGTTGCTAATTCCAACCGTTGGTGATATACATTCGATACACTCAAGCGAAACGAGTGGTCGGTCATGTGTGGTCGGGTTGCAAGATGTTCTTGCTGAACCCATTGTATTTCTCTCTAGAAGTACACTATTGAAAGGTGGTTCCATACCTTATCATAGTTTGAAATCCATTACCCAATAAGTGCTCGCGGTTTTGATTGTATACTACATATGTAGAACGTAAGATGAAAGTTTTTCTGCTAGATGATTATTATATTGTGGTTGATAGACACTATCATAATATCAAAAGAATTTTGATATAAAGACTATTTTGGATTCTCATAAGGGAAAAACCCGTTCTGTTATATGACGTGGTCTTATGAGATATCGTTTAATTGCTAAAACTGTTTTACTCACACCAGTCCCATGACTTACCCAGAGTTTGTTTTGTTTTTTTTCCCTAAACTCTTGGGTGCCCGATTTTGTACGGGCAGTCAAGTAGTCGAGATTTACAGATACTTAAAGAGCTGGAGCAGGAGGCTTCAGGATTATATTGATTGTTATTTCCGCTGTGTTGTAAGTGCTATACTCTAATAATGGTATTGTATACAGATACTGTTTTGTTTCAGAGTTATGTTATGAAATATATATTTTTGTTCTGCTGTGAGATTCGTGTTTACTCTAGTGTTGTATGTTCTTCTTCTTCTATTCTAAGTTTCAATCTTATCTATTCTCACCCTCTAATTTCTTTCATGGACTATCCGGTGTTTTCGGTTCTTGGATGTTCGACATGGTGTTGTATGTCGATATCCAAGTTCGCAAATTCCCCGGGTTGTTACAAAAATAAATTTATTTTTAATAATAAATAATATAATGTAATTTATTTCAAAACTATACATATACATATAGTTAACTAATTTTAAAACATAATTGTTTCTTTGTCCCAATTCCAGATTCACAATTTATTTTGGAATAATTGTTTTAACAAATTCAATTAACATTTCAGTGTCGATATCAATGCAGTAAGCAATTTCAAATCAAAACATCCATCACAAACATTTCATCCAAATGGTAAATATTATCTCGTTTCACTAGTTACCAAAGATTGGTAAATTTTACTAGAAATTTAATTTAACTAAAATAACTAGTTATCGAGTTCAATTTGCACATCAATTCACTTGCATGTCAATTTAAAGCAAATAATCAACAATCAATTACAACCATACAACTAAACATATTTCATAATTTACTTTAATAAATACGGGAATAATTCAGTTAATTATGAGTGAGAAAGTCACTCACCTTGATTCCAAATGAGATTGTAATTCAAATTTTAGCCCAAAAATCAACCATCTCAGAATCAGTCCAAATCAGTGCCATCGCGAAGAGCTCGTCGATACGATTCCAACGCAATAAATCGCACGTCAAACTGAGTTTGTATGAATAGGTTATACACGTTTATCATTCAAATTATCAAATTAAAATAAAATAAGCAAGAAAAACTCTCACTAAACAAATCATGCCACATCATCTATCTTCTACGCAATCCTCACGCATGCTACAGGCAATTAAACAAAACCGAAAACAATTTATGTCCAACCCCATCCACTTCCCTCCATTGTCTCCTTGACTCCGCATGGCACCACAACCTTCAAGACACAAATGGAAATGTAGATCATGGTTCAAGTAACCTGTAGAGACCCGTACTTCCCTATCTCCGAAGAGAAGAGAAAGAACGAATTACCGTGAGTACAAGACGAATCAGAACACAAACAGAAGAACATTTTATTTCTATTACAACAATTCCATCAGAATACAAGAATATACAGAGTATAAATGAATAAAATACATTCGATAAATATCAGAGATTACAATAAATTACATAGTAGCAGAAAAACAATACAAAACACAACCGAAAGTAATACACGGATACAGAGCTTTGCGAGCATCGTTCCAGTTGTAAATCAGGATCCTATGAATACAAATCTGCAAAACCAATACTACTAGCTGCCCGTGTCGAAAATAAGGGCACCCAGAGTTTAGGTTAAAACAATAAACTCCAGGTCAGTCATGTGACTGGTGTGAAAACTAAAACAGTTATTTAAAACTTTACTTTAAAAGAGAGTAATTCAAGGGACCACGAAGTATAACACGGAACGGGTTTCCTCCCAAGAATACCAGTGCATAGAATAAACAAAGCAATGCTTTTTGGAAAAATGAAGCTATTATAAGATCCAGGTCCCATCACATAATGCAACGCAAGCCGGAGGATATGGTTTTCCCTTATAATAGCCAAACATGCTTGGTACGTTTAAAACAAATCATTTGATACTATTATAAGTGTATAGTGTCAAAACAATTTCAATCATAAATATCAATCATAGGCGGCATGGGTACCATCTATCATGTCGCCTTACTAGGTTCTACAAATAAAACCAAAATATCTCATATTGGAAATTGGATTCCATCATGAGTCGAGGCTAGGGGCAAGCTCCTCTCCGCTTCGAGACACTCTAGCAAATGTCTTAGGACTACTCTCTCTGGGTAACCACTTGGATGCTTCAGGGCCGGTCCACACTTATGTTAGTGGATTGGTTATTCATGAACACACGTTTCCCGGTCCTAACAGACCTAAAATCGAGGCGCCTCGTTCCAACAACCACATAGGTGAAAATAATATAAATGTCAGCCAGTTTAAGCACTGGCACCACCCATAGCTAGAAAGAAACGTCGTGCTCTCCCTGCAGTCCTTATCCCGTTTTTGACTCATACCAAGGTGTGAGGCTCGCGAATTCACGTTATACACAAAGCTACGCTGTATAAAAGCCGTGTTGATTAGATATGCACCATTTTTACACGAACGGTATTTATATCGATTTTATTCATTTTTATAATGAATATCGAAAATGAAGCGATTTCAAAATCTAATGTTTTGAAAATATTATCATTTATATGTTAATGATATGGAATATTCAATTTTTATTTGAAATTGAATATGAAGTTGAAACCGTTTTGAAAACGAACTTAAAACGATTTATAAAATACGTTTTGAAAGGAAATTGACCATTGACTTCGAATTGACGATACGGGAGATCCGACCGTCAGATTCTCCTAAAACCGGAACCCTTGGGTTCGTATCGAAAGGAGATTTCTAACGAATATAATAATTTAGAAATCTAATGGTTGGATTTGGAATTATGTCGAAATAAAATTTAGAAAAGGTCGCTGTAAGTGCAGTTCGATGGCTGTTATAGGAAATCGACTGTACCGGCCTTGATAAAATTATTAAAAATATTAATAATTTGTGTAAAATCATAATAAATGATTTGAAAAGAACTGGGATGAAAAATCCTAGTTTTGAAAATATAAAAATGTATTTTTGTCAAAATAAACTAGTTTTAAACTAGAATAATAATTTATATATTTTTAAAATAAATAAATTGGATTTGAAATGGTTTTAAAAATAACCAGAATTTCCAATATATAAATTGGAATGGATTTGAACCGAAATTATCTTCGGAATATTTCGATGATTGGATTCGGGATTATACGAATATTGTAATGGAAATTTGGAAGATATATTTTATATCGTTATTTCCAATACGATATTTGTTGATTTCAGAATTTGATATTGAATATAAGCCGATATATTTTCTATTCAGACCCTTGTATTTAATATCAAATGGGATTTTGTTTTGTCGTGAATGGTATCTTTAATAATACTGTTCTTAAATCCAAATGGAGTTAAGAAAATTAGGAACTAACTGGGGATCAGTTAAGTAGAATGGTTTCCTGGATATTGATCTAATGTTGGTTTTGGGCTTCAGGGTTAATATTTAGGGAACTGTTCTCTTACTAATTTACGGTTAGAAACTAATAGAATGGAATGTGATGTGGGTTTATCGTGAACCGTATTTTAAATGACATTGGTTCTTTAACCCAGTTAAAGATTAGAACTAAGTGGAGTTTTAAGGAATCTTTAATTAGATTGAAATGGGAATTGATAATATAAATTATCAAATATAGGAAAGGATCGAGAATGGAGTATCGCCAGTTTTGCTCCTAGCGATAGTTAAATCTTTAATTAGATTTGAACATGAAATGGTAATTAAATTTACCGATAACACCGTGGTGTTAGTTATGGGGTAATAAAAGTTTTGCTCCATGGGATGAATAGGTTGGGATTGGGAAATAAAATAAATAATTACTTCGGTGTGGTTCACTAATCTCGACTAGTTTGGAAAACCATAATTTGGTTTGAAATGACATCCAAAGGAAGATTAAAGAATAAATTTTAAAGAATTTATCTTTGATAAAATTAATGGGAACCTTTCCCTAAGAATGTGAAATTTAGAAACTAGCTGTAGGTTATCTAAGATGAATGGTTTCCTGGGTATTGATCTGATGTTGGTTTCGGCCTTCGGGGTTAATATTTTGGGAATTGCTCTCTTGCTAATTTACGGTTAGTGACTGATGAATTGGAATGAGGCGTATGTAGCGACCCGTACTTCCCCGGTCTCCGAAGAGAAGAGAAAGGATGAATTACTGTGAGGACAAGCCACATCGGAACACAAACAGAAGAACATTTCATTGTTTATTACAACAATTCCATCAGATACAATAATATACAGAGTATGAATGAATAAAATACATTCGATAAATATCAGAGATTACAATAAATTACATAGCAGCAGAAAACAATATAAAACACAACTGACCACCACTATTGACAATTCACGCCATGCGATCAATCACTATTAATATATACTAGGGTGTTAAGTGGAGAATAAATCCTCCACCACCAAACAGACATACATTAACAGAAATTGATTTAATTAACATGGAACGAAATCCAATGTCAGACACACATCCATTTACTAGCTTATGCTCTGGGTCTGAGCGAAAACTAAATCCGAACAATCAACAATAGTCCGGACGACCACCACTGAAGCCCCTTCAAGGTAGCTACTCACATCAAGGGTCTCTGTAGCAACACATCCATCCGATGTGAAGTTCGTCGGTCTTCAACCACCGTCCTCATCTTCGACTCTTCATCGTCGTAGTAATTATTCGGAATGGGTTAAACCCGGTCTTCCCGAATAACTCACGTATTTTATAATTAAAAATCAAGTACTATAAAAACACATCCAACGCCATATTCCAATTCAAAATATTCTTCTAATAAAATATTCATATTATTCTATCAAAGATAAATCCTTTAAGTTTATTCTTAAATCTTTTCTTTTAAAGATTTATTAAAAACCCCAATTTGGTTTTAAATATCAAAATCATTATTTAATGATTATTTAATTTTAAGAAATTAATCTTATCCTTATTTGAGTTAAAGAACTAATGTCATTTAAAACATAGTTCACGATAAACTCAAATTCATCTCCATTAAATAAGGGATTTTCATAGAAATCAGACCAATGTATAATCGATATGAATTTCTGTATCGGGCTATTAATATAAATGGAATAACGGCAAAGCCTTTTAAATTCCATATATATTAATGGCCTTCATTTACAGAAGCTCATCTCGAATATTATTAAATCAAATTCCATTCAATCCCAATTTAATATATTAAATCGGAAAACTTTACTCTTGGAAAATATTCCATTTTAAATCTTAATAAAAGATTCATAAATCCCAAATTATATTCCACTGCAAACTGGGTTAAAGAACAAGTGTCGTTTAAAACACTGTTCATGATAAATCCAATTTACATTTCATTTTATTCCAATTATCAAATATGATTGAAACTCTAAAAATCTTAATTAAAAGATTTATTCTTTTCTCAACTGGGGTTAAGAACAGTGTTATTTAAGACACCATTCACGACAACCCAAAAATCCAATTTATTCTATTTAATTCCAAGTAAATATTAACTTATTGGAAAACTTTATTAAATCTTAATTATAAGATTTGTTCTATTTAATAACTAGTTCATATCGATAAAATATATTTTTATCTCTTCACTATTGGAAATTTTCATCTAAATTCCCTTTAAATCATTTATTATGATTTTACATAATATTTCCATATTTTTAATAATTTTATTTTCGCTCGTACAGTCGGTTTCCAATAACGGCCACCGAACTGCATCCATAGCGACCTTTTCTAAATTTGATTTGGACATAATTCCAAATCCAACCATTAGATTTTAAAACTCTTATATTCATTGAAAAGCTCTTTTCGATACGAACCCAACGGTTCCGGATTTAGGAGAATCCGACAGTCGGATCTCCCGTTACGGCCCTTTAAAGTTAATGGTCGAAATTCGCGAACGGTCACTACGCGGCGCGTTCTATTCAGGCCATTAAATATATATATATATATATATATATTTGTAATATATATTATATCATCGATTTCTATTTAAAACGTACTTTATAAAATATTTATAAATTTGCCATAAACAGTTTTAACTTTATTTCAATTTAAAGTCTAATTTGAATGTTTTATTTTCTTATCATATTAAAAATATTAATATTTCTAAAATATTAAGTTTACAAATCACTTCTTTTTAACATTCATTTTAAAATGAATACATTAAATCGGTAAACACGTTTGGTTTAAAACGGCGTTTCTATTTAAAACAGATTAAATGGGCCAATTCAATTTCTTATTCATTTGTATTTTATACTGGGCCAGACCTCCCACATTAAGCCTGTGACTTATGGATGCTGGATATGCCGGTTGGTTCCGGGCAGACTTATCCCATAAGTTGGGCTTAACCTCATGTCATGACCCGTTTCGTATTTTTAACTCAACCCTTTTCATTATGACTTTTTAACCAATATAATAAAATCTTTTGAACTTTAAAATATCAAAACCATTATTTGATTTCCTTTAACTGAATATTATATTAAAATATTCTTTTTAATTCAAAATTGGAATGGGACCCAACAATTACCATATAATTATATGGATTTCAAACACCGCAATGTATTCTACACTAATGATAAAAATCATTAATAACATCCAAACATCCAAAGTGAATATTAATACTGTATAAGCGTCAAATAAATAACACTTAAAACTAATCACAAGGGAGATGTGTGAATATCATCCCAAGACCTGTGTGGGGTTTTCAACCAACACATAACATATAACAAATAATTAAATAAATTATTTGTCCACTTGGGCGATGTGTAAAAATTATCGCCCCAATCAACATAAACAAGTCAGGAAACTTGTTAATGGCAGTGTAACATATTTTTGAATTCAAACATAAATGTTTATTTCTAACATAAATGTTCTTTTAATTCTAACATAAATGTCGTTCTTTGAATGCTAACATAAATGATATTTTTATTCTAATTAATTATTCTTAACGAAATGACATATTAATACAACATTTTATAACTAAAAGGCATTTTTAATCAAATGCAACATTTTAAAATAAAAATGTGACTTTTCTATGTACTCTAACATTACATTTAAAATGTGAAATTTTAAATGTAAACATGTTTTTATTTAAAACATGACTTTTTCTATATTCTGTTCATGATATTTAAAATATGATTTTTAAATGAAAACATGTTTTTACATAACATGTTTTTATTTAAATGACATGTTAATTCTAAGCTTAAACAAATGACTAATTTATTTCTAAATAAACACTTTTAACGAAAGCGATGTTTTAATTCTAAGTAAGCATTTTGACAAAAGTGTTCTTTTATTCTAATACTAACGTTTATGAAAAAAAATGTTCTTTTCATATATTACATTAAACTAGAGTTTTTAATGTTACCATGTTTTACATTTTAAGACATGAACAAATTTTGTTAAACCATTCATTATATTAAAATATACGTTTTAATGTAAACATGTTTTATAAGTTTAAAACATGGGCAATTTATATTATTCTACTCTTTTTGTTAAATGACATAATGAAACCTTGTTCTTTATTTCATTCTTTATATTGTAAAACAAGTGACGATAAAAAGACATTCTTTTTGTTTTAATCCATTTTATGGTAACAAATGACAATAAAAATACATGTTTTATAATGATCCTTTTACGTTGAAATATGAATTCCAATGTGAAAATAATTTAACATGACAATGATTCTTTTTAATGTCTTATTAACATTAAAAAAGTAAAGTTGTAGTGTGCACATTTTTATTTAGAAATGACCATCTTATTAAAAATAAAGTTTAATGCAAAAACATGTTTCATTTCATAACATGTACAATTTTGTAAATCTATTCATTACACTAAAAATAAAGTTTTTGTAATGATGTTTCCTATGACAAAATTTGTTTACCTTCATAACATTAAAATGTAAATTTAAGGTGAAACGTGTTTTCGTAATATGAACAAATTCTTATGTACATTCTTAACATTAAAATATAATTTAACGTGAAACTTGTTTTCTAAATGCGAACAAATATTTATGTACATTCAATACATTAAAATATAATTTTAATGTAAAACTTATTTTCTAAACACGAACAAATGTTTACGTATATTCAATACATTAAAATATAATTTTAATGTAAAAACTTATTTTCTAAACACGAACAAATGTTTATGTATATTCAATACATTAAAATATAATTTTAATGTAAAAACTTATTTTCTAAACACGAACAAATGTTTATGTATATTCAATACATTAAAATATAATTTTAATGTAAAAACTTATTTTCTAAACACGAACAAATGTTTATGTATATTCAATACATTAAAATATAATTTTAATGTAAAAACTTATTTTCTAAACACGAACAAATGTTTATGTATATTCAATACATTAAAATATAATTTTAATGTAAAAACTTATTTTCTAAACACGAACAAATGTTTATGTTTATTCAATACATTAAAATATAATTTTAATGTAAAAACTTATTTTCTAAACACGAACAAATGTTTATGTATATTCAATACATTAAAATATAATTTTAATGTAAAAACTTGTTTTCTAAACATGAACAAATGTTTATGTATATTTAATACATTAAAATATAATTTTAATGTAAAAACTTATTTCTAAACACGAACAAATGTTTATGTATACTCAATACATTAAAATATAATTTTAATGTAAAACAAGTTTTCTAGCACGAACTATTTTATTAACATACTTTACATTTAAATGTGGTTTCCAATGTATTCATGTTTTACATTTTAAAACATAAACAAATTTATTCATAACACTAAAATATATTTCCACCACAATCACAATTCATTTTCATTATTATAACCAAAGTCAAATATACCAAAATTTCAATTCAAGCCACATCATAACACAACCAACATTTCAATAAAGATATACAACATCACATGAACTTTATGAAATAAATAAAATTTCACATTTCAGTAAATAATTAATTTGAATCATAAAATAGAAATCTCACAAATAGCTTTCCATTCAGATCAGTTCAAATTGGAATTTCCCTCAAATCATGATTTGCTCCATTTTAGTTCTGGACTGTTTCATAGCGAAGCCCTTGTCCATACGAGTTCAACGAACTTGTTTCGTTCGATTTCATTTCTGTTTGAACCAGTTATTGTATTATAAACATTTGATTTCAAAAAATGAAATAATTAAATAATTAATTAAGGATTAATTGCATTGGTTAAGGGACTTAACCCCTTTCTTCTTCGTTTCTTTCTGTTGTACATTGAAACCCATATCGACCGCCAACTCCTCACTTGCGCACGTCGTACGAGGCATCAGACCTCGATCCGAGACCACCACAGTGACCACCATCGAGCCACCGTCCATCGCCCAGAAATCCGCCCCCAATGCGCCGCCTTTCCACCCAATTCCGACCACCAGAAACCCCCATCGTCAATCATCACCGTTGGTTAGCAAGATCTCGAAGTGTTCTTCGATTTGTGGTTAGAGATTTGTTTTAATTCAAGACATTTAAAAGAAATAAAATAAAATAAGGGATTAAGTTCGGAGGAGTTCGGCCATTAATTCATAAGGAAGGCGGCTGGAAGAAGGTGTTTAGGGTTTCGTATTCTATACCGTATATATACCTTAGGTTATATATATATATATATATATATATTAAATAATATTTAATTTAATGGGTGTTTATCTTATCTTTTCTTTCTTGTATTAAAAAAAAGGATAAAATATGGCATATTTATTTTATTCTGGAAAGATAGTCTTAACTCATGCGATTGATTTTGTTGGTGCAAACATTGATTACCTTTTTATGTTCAACGTACCTCTCTTAATAATATTGTTTCCCTTACATGTTCATTATTTTCTAAATTTAAACCATTCTTTTCTTTTGCCCAATATTCATTTAGACCATTAGTGTTTACCATATAAGACTTGTATCCATTTATAACAATCTGTTTAATTTACCTATCGTTTCCATTCATCTTTTATTCTCACGTATATTCACAGTTGATTATTCTCTCAAAATTTCTTTCTAATTTTTGTCCTTCCCTAATCCTCGCAAGCTTCATATTAAAACATTTTTTTTATAATCGTTTGCAAAAGAGAGATATCAAAGAAACAAAAGGACATGAGAAAAAAACGCATGCAACATGTATTATTATTGTTGTCCTTATATTTCTGATTAGGAAGTGATGATTCAATACTTAATGCATAAATGGAATTCAAAGTATTTCATTTGATGTTGAAATAGGTTAATTAAGTGCTTAGAGATTTTAGACATACATTTAGCTAACGTTTCCAATTCTGTAAGAAAATGTAATAAATGAACTTTTAGCGTTAATGTTGTCTCACTTTTGTCATTTGAAAACATTTCTATTGATGCCTGTAGCATTACTAGAATTCTACCTTTTTATAGGGTATTGTTATTGACACCCAAATATTGTTAAAGGGAGGTCAAATTATAAAAATACTCCAATCATAAAAATAATGTTAAGAGGGTCACGCACTTAATTTTTTACATTCCCTTTTACCCTCGTAATAAAGTCTGGTAGTAACATCAGTTACCATTCAAAATCCAAATCAATTTCAAATGCAAAAAAACAAATCTCTAAATTACAAAAAAAGTGATTGTTTGAGGAGAAATAATGGTATGAACAAATAATGTAATACCATATTAAAAAATAATTGTTCGATATATGTATATCGATTTCCCACCAATGATATTTTTTTCATCTAATCCGACAAATGAAATTATTAATAATTTGATATGAAAATCTGATGTAGCCGTCTAATATACCGTATAAAAAATTTTGATTAACAAATAAAAAAGAGATTATTGTAAAGAAGGCTAATTTGGTAAAATAAAGTTTATTTGTTAAGGGGGTGCTCTCTCCATTGGTACTCCCCTTAACAAATTTTATTTTTTAATAAAAAATGACCTCCCTTTAACAATATTTGGAGTGTCAATAACAACTCCCTTTTTATATTTTAGCGAACGCGTACTGCGTATAAGCAACGTTGTTCGTTTTAAATTCTAATATTATGAAATAAATTATATTAATGTGAACGAAGCAGCGCACGTTTCTTATTTCACAATTATAGAAGAATTTCATATCTAATTATAAATAATTGTTTATTAGAAACAAATTTGAAATCATTCATTAATCATAAAATTTATATACAAAGTCATTCAATAGTTTAATAAAAAAATGAAAATTTTAAATTTTGACGCATTTTTCATTAAAATTTGTTAAAATAAATTTTTTAAATTGGTCCTGATTTTCCGGGTTGTTACAATCTCCCCCACTTAAAAATCTTTTCGTCCTCGAAAAGTAACGAAGCTAAAAGTTGTTTAATTAGCTAACTTAATTAAATTTTTATTTATTGTTTTCAATAATTTTATTAGTTAATACAATAATCAAACATCATAACCAATAATCAATTAGATGATTAACTTTTCGAATATATATAACTTTTTCATATATAGTCAAAAATCATATTTTTAGTGCAAATCACAACAATGTGGTCTAACTAAGTTTTGGTTCTCGTACCAGTCGATTGGAAATATATAGATCTCTCACTCCGAACTCGAACATAAACACTGATGATGATGCCTCTATATACTCGATTGTCCAAATCTAAAATATATTAATATCTCAAATACGTATTTTAAGATAAATTTTCAAAACTAAATTTATTACCGCTTTTATTTATTTTTAAAAACAACACTCTTCGGACTCATTCTAGGATACTACTGATCCCATCTCTAATGAGTATTCTTATTGGATATTACTAATCCAATCTTTGATGAGTCTTTGTTCAGTTCTAACGAGTTGTACCCAAAGATTTGAGCTAACCAGAGCTCTGATACCAACTGTAACGACACGGATTTTTCCTGAACCTAATCGATCGCAAAACCGACCAAGACCGTTCAAAACTCACACAGGTTAACTTTGGGAATACAATTCATAAGAACAAATAACAATAGACTTTTATAGGCATTACAATAATGTTACATCAGAGTACAGAATATTAGAGTACATCAATTAAAGGAATGATACAGCGGAAGTTAAATTACAATGAATTAATACACAGCGGAAGACTATAAATGCTCTGGACACAGCTGTAATAACCCGGAAAATACGAGCCAATTTAAAATTTTTAAATTGATGATTTCATAGGGATTTGAACAAATGAAATAGAATATTTCAATAAAATAGTGAATTAGAAATAGTGAGTCGGTTTGAAAATTTGAATTCAAACTTTGACTGACTGTGCAGGGTGGAAAATGTAACGGATTTTAGCGAAACCAAAAATATTTAAATCTGTTAGTCAATACCTTTCTAACGAATCTGAAAAATCGAAGTTTCATAACGGGAATCAAAAGTTATGGCCGAATGAATTTTCAGAAGGGTCGGTATATAGAATATATAGCCCTGGAAAATTGATATTTTGCATACGACCTCGGAATTCGACGAAACCACTTTTGTTGGGTCTGGGATGTCAAACAATTGCTAGGTTTCAAATTTCATAATTTTTGAAGCTAGTATGTGAGCATGGCAAAAGAAAATGTGTTTGGTCAATTTCTGTTAAATTGGATCGACCAGAAAATGGCCATTTTTCAAACGACCTCAGAATTCGACGAAACTAGTTTTGTTGGGACCGTAGCATCAAAACATAGCTAGATTTATTTTTCTGGAATTTTTCGAATCAGTTTGTGGCCCTGGCAAATTGAAATGTGCGTTCAGAGTTAAAGATTAAATATTTTATACTTTAATTTGAAAAATAACTGACTGTAACAGTCGAATTGGCCTCCGAAACATATCCCATTGTGTCCGGAATAGGGGTATTTAGCTAGGGGCGACAGTCGTTGGGTTTAAAAAGGAGTTCGTTTGAGAAAACACTATTTAAAATTTAATATAGTCCTCGGCCAATCAGAATTTTCCATTCATAAATTAAAAAAAAAAAAAAACCCCTCCCGATCAACGGCGAAACCTGCTCCTGACCTTCTCTCCTCCGCCGCCGCCGCCACAGTCGCTTCCAGACTTCGCCACCGCCACCGTTCGACGCGCCTCAGCCCCCTCTTCAAATCCGACCCTAGCATCGCCACCCTCGTCGCCTGTGCCGCCGGAATCGAGGCCAAGAAGTCCCGACCTTCCCAGCGCCGCCGCCGCTCCGATCTGCCACCGCACCCCCTCAAACCACCACCGACTTGAAGCCCTCGCCGCCCTCTTCCACGTCAGCACCCCCGATCGTCCCCACGTGCCACTGATTTCGCGAAAACCGTAAACCTAGTTTTGAAGCTTCGTGAAAGTTAGTTTTTCTTTGATCTTTACACTTTGAAAAATCATATCTTTTTGGTGTGTTGACGAAATTCGATGAAACAGGAAACATCGGGACCGCAAGGAAGCTCTCTACCCAATAGAAGAAGCCGTGGATTTTTTCTGACATCGTATCGATTTTTAGCGCTCCGAAAACCAATGTGAGAAATCTAAATTAACATGAAATTGAATGGAAAATGTCGTGTATAATTTATATTAGCGAAATATAAATTACATGCATGTTGTATACCTCATGTACATACGTAGTGTAAGCTATATAAGCGAAGTATGAATTTTACATGCATAGAATAATTGATATATGTGTTGAAATGCAAGTGAAATGTAGCAATTATATATATATATATATATATATATATATATATATATATATATATATATACTCCCCTCGTCTACAAACCATGGACGATATTTATTGTTGTGAATTGGTGTGAAATATTGGATGAAAAATACGAATGGTTGAATAATTGTTTGTGGTTGATATTGTTTGGTTGTGGTTGAAAAATACCCATTGGTGATTGAAATGAATTGGAAATATTTGTGGAAATAAAAATAAACATGCCGCCTGCGTGCGAATTAGATGCATGAATCCCCATTGGCAAAAACCGCGAGGTTTTAAGGTAGAGCGAGGAGCCGTACTAGGGACGGTGCCGGTTTAACTACCCTGCCGTTATGCTGCCGAAATTTTGAATAATCTTTGTGTGTTAGAATTATTTTCATATGTTAAAATTATTTTCATGCGTTGAAATTAAAGCCATATGTTGAAACTATATCCATGTGTGGAAAATGTTCATGTGTTGAAAAGTGTTGTGTGAAAATTAAATTCGTTTGTGAATGAATGAAGTGTTTAAACAATAAAAATCACATTTTTATATATATATGAAGTATGAAAAATATTCGCCTTATATAAATAGTTTCAACAATAAAAATCTCATCTTTCCAATATGAACAACATAAATAAAATGTCCATGTGTGGAAATGCTCATTTGTTGAGATGTGTGTGTAGTGGAAAAGTTCATGTGTTGAATAAAAAGATCGGACAATAAAAATTACATTTTTATTGAAACTATGAACTGCTGAAACCATCCATTTGTTGAATAAATATTTTGAACGATAAAAATATCATTTTTATCATGTTTGTGATATGCTAAAGATATGCGGATGTTGAAATAAATATTTGTGAAAGAAATATTATTTTTAACATGCATAGGAACTAAATAAAATAGTCATGTGTTGAAATCTATTTTAGTTCGCCAAAATTATCATCTTTGAAATGTGAAGTGTTAAAAATAGCCACTTGTCCAAATAAACGTGCATGAGTTGAAATATACATTAACTAGCTAATGATATGATTTTAGCCTATGCATGCAACATTAGAATGAATGGTGTTTTTAAACCAAAGCAAATCAAATATGAAATTGAATGGAAAGTGATAAGTGTTTGAAATTGTATATATGTACATTCGTATCTATGAACAGGTTAAAGCAAAGGGGCTAGAGAAGAGAAATAAAATTTTGTGCCCGACAAATAGGTACACATTTACTACTTTGTTTGGGTGATGATTTTATGAGCCTGTTGGCTAGCCGCTTGGCTTTTTCTTTTTCTTTTTGATATGAGACGCCCGTGTGGCTATTTGGGAATTTTCCCAGACCCTCCAGTACAAAGGAGGTTATGGCGAAATTTTCCGAAATTTAAAGGCGTTAGTGAAATAATTGAAGTGGAAACGATATAGGAATTTTTGAATGAAGTATATTTATATAAATATATAAATATAATTAAATTAAATCGAATAACGACGCTGCAGTTCGTAAATTGAAATCGTAACTTCAAATGGCTAGTGTGGAAGATCCGACCGTCGGATTTTCCCAAAACTGAAACCATTGGATTCGTTTTGAAATGACCTTCCTAATGATGTAAAATTTGTGAAGATCCAACGGTTAGATTTTCAGATATGTGTAAAACAAAATTAGTGAAAAGCAGCGCCAGTGCATCGACACGACCCGAAACGTCGTTTAATTAAATATGGCCGTTTTAAATTAAATAAAAATGACGATATATCGTTATAAAATACTATAGACGATATAGAGTGGAAATAAACCAATTTTGTTGTGTTTGCTTGATATGTGATGGTTGAATGTATTTGACATGAAAACTATAACTAAATAACTGAAATGTGAATGTTGGATAGTCCAACCATGTGATTAATTGATTTGAAAATCTAAATATACGTGGGTTATTTGAAAAGGCCGAGTTTATCTCATTTCAAATAATCGATCGACGTTGAGAAATCGAAGAGTCGAAGACAGCTGAAGACCGACGATCTCTACATTGGATGGATGGGCGCTACTGATGCTCGTGATTGGAGTAGCTACCATGAAGGAATTGAAGTAGTAGCAGTCCAAACATACTGTTGATTGTACGGATATGCGAGGAATTGGTGCCTCCGGTTTCGTTCAGACCCAGAACGGACTTGTAAATGGACTGTGTGTCTGACATTGGATTTTGTTCTGTGTTGATTGATCTCTGTTAAATATATATCTGTTTGGCGGCGGAGAATTTATTCTCTTGCTTAACGCCCTTCTCTGAGACGTACGAGCTCAGAGGTTATGTATTGACAGAAACCAGTCGCATGGAATGGATTGCCTGTGTGGCACGCCTAAGTGGCATATGATCAAGGCTTCTGTTGCAAAGCAAAGTCTTGTGGATGATGATCAAAGCATGGTCTGTGTGACGTAGCTTTGTGTGTAACGTGAATTCGCGAGCCTCACATCTCGGTATGAGTCAAAAACGGGAGAAGGACCCAAGGAGTGCACGACGTTTCTTTCTAGCTATGGTGGTGTCAGTGACCTCCCAGCCCTGACATTTATATCTACTTTTCACCTGTGTGGTTGTTGGAATACGAGGCGCCTCGATTATAAGTCTGTAAGGACCGGGAAACGTGTGTTCAGGAATTGCCAATCCTCAAAAGTAAGAGAGGACCGGCCTTGGAGGATCCAGGGGATTGTTGTGTGCGGTCCCGAGGCATTTGCTAGAGTGTCTCGAACGGAGAGGAGCTTGACCCTTGCCTCGACTCATGAAGGAATCCAATTTCCAATACGAAATATGCGGACGTGATTGTATTACTAGTATGGCGACATAGTAGATGGTAGCTATGCCGCCTAGGATTGATATTTATGATTGAATTTGCTTTTGAAACATATATGCACTAGTAATAATATCAAACACTTTTGTTTTATTCGTATGAAGCATTTTTGGCTATTATAAGGTAAAAACTCTATCCTCCGGCTTGCGTTGCATTGTGTGATGGGACCTGAGTCTTATAATGGCTTCATTTTATAAAAAAAACATTGCGTTGATTTAATTATTTATTTTATTTCATGCACTAGCACTCATTGGAGTAGACCCGTTCCGCGAAAGTGGCATGGTCCTTTGATTTGCCTTATTATTGTTGTTAATAAGTTGAGTAGATTTCTCATACCAGTCCCATGACTGACTCGTAGTTTGTTTCACCTTGCAAACTCGGGTGCCCTCATTTTCACACGGGCAGCCTAGTTACAGGTTTCTGACGCATCTTTTGGCTCATGGCGAGGCTTGACTACACCGTGTTGACTTGGATTTTCTCCTCCATTATTGTATCTATATTATGATTCCGCCACTGGCGATGTAGACTGATATTCATTTTGTGTACTCTTTATGTATGATTCCGCCTCAGGCGATGGTGACTGATTATGTATCACTATGCACTAAGTTGTATCTTGTACTGTGCTTCTCTGATGTGATGATATCTATATGATTCCGCTGTCATATGTGTGTAAATTATTCTATTTTCTGTTTATGCTATTATTTGTGATCTGCTAATGATGATTAATGTGTTATATTCTAATGATTATCCTTAACACCGTGTCACGGGGTTTTGGGATAGTCACAGCTGGTATCAGAGCTTTGGTTAACCTTAGTTCTGGAGTCTAACACATTAAACACTTCGTCAAAATAGAATCAGTAGTATTCTAAGGCGAGTCGCTCATTAGAGATAGGACTAGTAAAGTCCTAGAATGAGCCGAGCAGAATAGCAAAAACAATTTGATCAGTCCATCGTTATCTTTTCGTAAATTTTCTGCTTAATTATGCAATAGACTATCATTTCTGTTAGCTGACTTTTTCGTTGCTTATACAGAATTTGAAAAATGGCTACCAGAGCATGAAAAACACTTAGAACAAGTATTGGAGATTCTAAGGAAGAACGTCTTCAAAGCCAAATTCTCTAAATGTGTCTTCTGGCAAGAAGAAGTCAAATTTCTCGGCCATGTCGTGTCAGAGAAAGGAATTTCTGTTGACCCAAGCAAAATAACAGCGATTCAAGACTGGAAACAACCCACTACTCCCACGGAAGTTAGAAGTTTTATGGGGTTGGCTAGTTATTATCGAAAGTTCGTTAAGGATTTTTCGAAGATATCCGGTCCGTTAACGAAGCTCACAAAGAAACATGAGAAGTTTAAGTGGACTTCCGACTGTGAAGAAGCTTTCCAGGAATTAAAATCGAAATTGACCACCGCTCCAGTGTTAACTATTATTGATGGCAATCAGGATTTAACGGTTTGGACAGATGCTTCTATTAGAGGTCTTGGTGCAGTGTTAATGCAGAGAGGCCAAGTAGTCGCTTATGCAAGCCGCCAACTGAAACCGCATGAGAAGAATTATGTGACTCATGATCTTGAGTTGCTAGCCATCGTTTTTTCCTTGAAAATCTGGAGGCATTATTTATTGGGCGAGAAATTTATACTGTACACAGATCATCAATCGTTGAAGTATTTATATACCCAGAAAGATCTGAATCTGAGACAGCAGCGTTGGCTAGAATTCCTTGCAGCGTATGATCTTGATATCCTGTATACGCTGGGGAAAGCTAACGTAGTAGCGGATGCGCTTAGTAGGAAAACCGCAATCATTGCCAATCTTATAATTACACCTGGATTGATTGATAGGATTTCAGCCCTTCAAAAAGACGATGAATTCATTCAGAGAATCAGTCAGAGGGTCAAGGAAGGTGAAACCACGAGTTTTCGTATTGACAATAGGGGGGCTCTCAGGTTAAATAATAGGATTTGCATTCCAAATATTCCAGGCCTTCGAAGAGAAGTGCTGGATGAGTGCCATAAATCCAAATTTTGCATCCATCCAGGTGTGAGTAAAATGTACAACGATATCAAACGCACTTTCTGGTGGAAGGCAATGAAAAGAGATATTTCTTTGTATGTTAGCAGATGCCCTACTTGTCAATTGGTAAAGAGTGACCAACAGAAGCTAGCTGGACTGTTACAACCGTTGGAAGTCCCAGGCTGGAAATGGGAACAGATTTCCATGGATTTCATAGATGGTTTGCCGCGAACCAAGAAGGGTAATGACAGCATTTGGGTAATCGTAGATCGCTTCACGAAGACTGCCCATTTTATACCTGTCAGATCCAATAGAACCACTCAAAGTCTAGCGCAGTTATATTTCAGAGAAATTGTTAAGCTGCATGGAATTCCCATCAGCATAGTTAGTGATAGAGATCCCCTATTTACTAGCAAATTCTGGGAGGCTTTCCAGACAGAATTGGGAACAAAACTGAATATGAGCACCGCTTATCACCCTCAAACAGATGGCCAAACTGAGCGGGTGAATAGAATTCTAGAAAATTTATTGTTGGCTTGTATAATTGATTTTGGTGGGTCATGGGAAGATCATTTGCATTTGGCAGAATTCTCATATAATAATAGCTATCAAGCAAGTTTGAGAATGTCGCCATTTGAAGCATTATATGGCAGACCCTGCAGATCTCCAGCATGTTGGGTAGAACCTGGCAACAGACTTGTACTAGGACCCGATATGATTAGGGAAGCATCTGATAAAGTGGACTTCATCATGAAGCGTTTGAAAACCGCCCAAAGCCGACAGAAAAGTTATGCAGACTCTAGAAGGAGAGATTTGACATTTGCTGTTGGTGATCATGTTTATTTGAAGGTTTCTCCGATGAGAGGAGTAATCAGATTTGGCAAGAATGGGAAGTTGGCACCGAGATTTATTGGTCCCTTTCCTATACTTGAACGTATTGGAACTCTTGCTTATAGGGTTCAATTGCCAGATTGGTTGCCTGGAGTGCACAATGTATTTCACGTATCTCAACTTAGAAGACATGTGCATGATCCAAATCTTGTTGTTGAAGAAGCAGCGCAACAGGATGTGGAGATAACTCCAGAACTATCACTGAGAAGAGAGCCATTAAAGATTGTTGGCAAAGAAACTAGAGAACTCAGAAGCAAAAAGGTTCATTTAGTTAAAGTGAAATGGAGCAGTGATCCTAGAGACTGTACTTGGGAAACTGAGGAAAGCATTAAGCAAGCTTACCCCAAATGCAGAGTGGATATCTCTGACAAACTCCGGTGCAAGGTACCTTTACAATACTTTGCATTTACATTTTATTTCCTACTCTACTGTTGTTTCCTTTTCGAGGACGAAAAGTTATAAGTGGGGGAGATTGTAATAACCCGGAAAATACGAGCCAATTTAAAATTTTTAAATTGATGATTTCATAGGGATTTGAACAATTGAAATAGAATATTTCAATAAAATAGTGAATTAGAAATAGTGAGTCGGTTTGAAAATTTGAATTCAAACTTTGACTGACTGTGCAGGGTGGAAAATGTAACGGATTTTAGCGAAACCAAAAATATTTAAATCTGTTAGTCAATAACTTTCTAACGAATCTGAAAAATCGAAGTTTCATAACGGGAATCAAAAGTTATGGCCGAATGAATTTTCAGAAGGGTCGGTATATAGAATATATAGCCCTGGAAAATTGATATTTTGCATACGACCTCGGAATTCGACGAAACCACTTTTGTTGGGTCCGGGATGTCAAACAATTGCTAGGTTTCAAATTTCATTATTTTTGAAGCTAGTATGTGAGGGTGGCAAAAGAAAATGTGTTTGGTCAATTTCTGTTAAATTGGATCGACCAGAAAATGGCCATTTTTCAAACGACCTCAGAATTCGACGAAACTAGTTTTGTTGGGACCGTAGCGTCAAAACATAGCTAGATTTATTTTTCTGGAATTTTTCGAATCAGTTTGTGGCCCTGGCAAATTGAAATGTGCGTTCGGAGTTAAAGATTAAATGTTTTATACTTTAATTTGAAAAATAACTGACTGTAACAGTCGAATTGGCCTACGAAACATATCCCATTGTGTCCGGAATAGGGGTATTTAGCTAGGGCGACAGTCGTTGGGTTTAAAAAGGAGTTCGTTTGAGAAAACACTATTTAAAATTTAATATAGTCCTCGGCCAATCGGAATTTTCCATTCATAATTTTTTTTAAAAAAAAAAGAAAACCCCTCCCGATCAACGGCGAACCCCGCTCCTGACCTTCTCTCCTCCGCCGCCGCCGCCACAGTCGCTTCCAGACTTCGCCACCGCCACCGTTCGACGCGCCTCAGCCCCCTCTTCAAATCCGACCCTAGCATCGCCACCCTCGTCGCCTGTGCCGCCGGAATCGAGGCCAGGAAGTCCCGACCTTCCCAGTGCCACCGCCGCTCCGATCTGCCACCGCACCCCCTCAAACCACCACCGACTTGAAGCCCTCGCCGCCCTCTTCCACGTCAGCACCCCCGATCGTCCCCACATGCCACTGATTTCGCGAAAACCGTAAACCTAGTTTTGAAGCTTCGTGAAAGTTAGTTTTTCTTTGATCTTTACACTTTGAAAAATCATATCTTTTTGGTGTGTTGACGAAATTCGATGAAACAGGAAACATCGGGACCGCAAGGAAGCTCTCTACCCAATAGAAGAAGCCGCGGATTTTTCTGACATCATATCGATTTTTAGCGCTCCGAAAACCAATGTGAGAAATCTAAATTAACATGAAATTGAATGGAAAATGTCGTGTATAATTTATATTAGCGAAATATAAATTACATGTGTGTTGTATACCTCATGTACATACGTAGTGTAAGCTATATAAGCGAAGTATGAATTTTACATGCATAGAATAATTGATATATGTGTTGAAATGCAAGTGAAATATAGCAATTATATATATATATATATATATATATATATATATATATATATACTCCCCTCGTCCACAAACCATGGACGATATTTATTGTTGTGAATTGGTGTGAAATATTGGATGAAAAATACGAATGGTTGAATAATTGTTTGTGGTTGATATTGTTTGGTTGTGGTTGAAAAATACCCATTGGTGATTGAAATGAATTGGAAATATTTATGGAAATAAAAATAAACATGTCGCCTACGTGCGAATTAGATGCATGAATCCCCATTGTCAAAAACCGCGAGGTTTTAAGGTAGAGCGAGGAGCCGTACTAGGGACGGTGCCGGTTTAACTACCCTGCCGTTATGCTGCCGAAATTTTGAATAATCTTTGTGTGTTAGAATTATTTTCATATGTTGAAATTATTTTCATGCATTGAAGTTAAAGCCATATGTTGAAACTATATCCATGTGTGGAAAATGTTCATGTGTTGAAAAGTGTTGTGTGAAAATTAAATTCGTTTGTGAATGAATGAAGTGTTTAAACAATAAAAATCACATTTTTATATATATATGAAGTATGAAAAATATTCGCCTTATATAAATAGTTTCAACAATAAAAATCTCATCTTTCCAATATGAACAACATAAATAAAATGTCCATGTGTGTAAATGCTCATTTGTTGAAAAGTGTGTGTAGTGGAAAAGTTCATGTGTTGAATAAAAAGATCGAACAATAAAAATTACATTTTTATTGAAACTATGAAGTGTTGAAACCATCCATTTGTTGAATAAATATTTTGAACGATAAAAATATCATTTTTATCATGTTTGTGATATGCTAAAGATATGCGGACGTTGAAATAAATATTTGTGAAAGAAATATTACTTTTAACATGCATAGGAACTAAATAAAATAGTCATGTGTTGAAATCTATTTTAGTTCGCCAAAATTATCATCTTTGAAATGTGAAGTGTTAAAAATAGCCACTTGTCCAAATAAACGTGCATGAGTTGAAATATACATTAACTAGCTAATGATATGATTTTAGCCTATGCATGCAACATTAGAATGAATGGTGTTTTTAAACCAAAGCAAATCAAATATGAAATTGAATGGAAAGTGATAAGTGTTAGAAATTGTATATATGTACATTCGTATCTATGAACAGGTTAAAGCAAAGGGGCTAAAGAAGAGAAATAAAATTTTGTGCCCGACAAATAGGTACACATTTACTACTTTGTTTGGGTGATGATTTTATGAGCCTGTTGGCTAGCCGCTTGGCTTTTTCTTTTTCTTTTTGATATGAGACGCCCGTGTGGCTATTTGGGAATTTTCTCAGATCCTCCCGTACAAAGGAGGTTATGGCGAAATTTTCCGAAATTTAAAGGCGTTAGTGAAATAATTGAAGTGGAAACGATATAGGAATTTTTGAATGAAGTATATTTATATAAATATATAAATATAATTAAATTAAATCGAATAACGACGCTGCAGTTCGTAAATTGAAATCGTAACTTCAAATGGCTAGTGTGGAAGATCCGACCGTCGGATTTTCCCAAAACTGAAACCGTTGGATTCGTTTTGAAATGACCTTCCTAATGATGTAAAATTTGTGAAGATCCAACGGTTATATTTTCAGATATGTGTAAAACAAAATTAGTGAAAAGCAGCGTCAGTGCATCGACACGACCCGAAACGTCGTTTAATTAAATATGGCCGTTTTAAATTAAATAAAAATGGCGATATATCGTTATAAAATACTATAGACGATATAGAGTGGAAATAAACCAGTTTTGTTGTGTTTGCTTGATATGTGATGGTTGAATGTATTTGACATGAAAACTATAACTAAATAACTGAAATGTGAATGTTGGATAGTCCAACCATGTGATTAATTGATTTGAAAATCTAAATATACGTGGGTTATTTGAAAAGGCCGAGTTTATCACATTTCAAATAATCGATCGACGTTGAGAAATCGAAGAGTCGAAGACGGCTGAAGACCGACGATCTCCACATTGGATGGATGGGCGCTACTGATGCTCGTGATTGGAGTAGCTACCATGAAGGAATTGAAGTAGTAGCCGTCCAAACATACTGTTGATTGTACGGATATGCGAGGAATTGGTGCCTCCGGTTTCGTTCAGATCCAGAACGGACTTGTAAATGGACTGTGTGTCTGACATTGGATTTTGTTCTGTGTTGATTGATCTCTGTTAAATATATATCTGTTTGGCGGCGGAGAATTTATTCTCTTGCTTAACGCCCTTCTCTGAGACGTACGAGCTCAAAGGTTATGTATTGACAGAAACCAGTCGCATGGAATGGATTGTCTGTGTGGCACGCCTAAGTGGCATATGATCAAGGCTTCTGTTGCAAAGCAAAGTCTTGTGGATGATGATCAAAGCATGGTCTGTGTGACGTAGCTTTGTGTGTAACGTGAATTCGCGAGCCTCACATCTCGGTATGAGTCAAAAACGGGAGAAGGACCCAAGGAGTGCACGACGTTTCTTTCTAGCTATGGTGGTGTCAGTGACCTCCCAGCCCTGACATTTATATCTACTTTTCACCTGTGTGGTTGTTGGAATACGAGGCGCCTCGATTATAGGTCTGTAAGGACCGGGAAACGTGTGTTTAGGAATTGCCAATCCTCAAAAGTAAGAGAGGACCGGCCTTGGAGGATCCAGGGGATTGCTGTGTGCGGTCCCGAGGCATTTGCTAGAGTGTCTCGAACGGAGAGGAGCTTGCCCCTTGCCTCGACTCATGAAGGAATCCAATTTCCAATACGAAATATGCGGACGTGATTGTATTACTAGTATGGCGACATAGTAGATGGTAGCTATGCCGCCTAGGATTGATATTTATGATTGAATTTGCTTTTGAAACATATATGCACTAGTAATAATATCAAACACTTTTGTTTTATTCGTATGAAGCATTTTTGGCTATTATAAGGTAAAAACTCTATCCTCCGGCTTGCGTTGCATTATGTGATGGGACCTGAGTCTTATAATGGCTTCATTTTATAAAAAAAAACATTGCGTTGATTTAATTATTTATTTTATTTCATGCACTAGCACTCATTGGAGTAAACCCGTTCCGCGAAAGTGGCGTGGTCCTTTGATTTGCCTTATTATTGTTGTTAATAAGTTGAGTAGATTTCTCATACCAGTCCCATGACTGACTCGTAGTTTGTTTCACCTTGCAAACTCGGGTGCCCTCATTTTCACACGGGCAGCCTAGTTACAGGTTTCTGACGCATCTTTTGGCTCATGGCGAGGCTTGACTACACCGTGTTGACTTGGATTTTCTCCGCCATTATTGTATCTATATTATGATTCCGCCACTGGCGATGTAGACTGATATTCATTTTGTGTACTCTTTATGTATGATTCCGCCTCAGGCGATGGTGACTGATTATGTATCACTATGCACTAAGTTGTATCCTGTACTGTGCTTCTCTGATGTGATGATATCTATATGATTTCGCTGTCATATGTGTGTAAATTATTCTATTTTCTGTTTATGCTATTATCTGTGATCTGCTAATGATGATTAATGTGTTATATTCCAATGATTATCCTTAACACCGTGTCACGGGGTTTTGGGATCGTCACAACAGCTTTAAGCTTCAATCCAGGATCCTGCTAAAGAATAGATATCTGCAAAACAAGCTACTCGACTGCCCGTGTGGAAAAGTATGGGCACCCGAGTTTTCCAGTGAAACAAACTACAGGTCGGTCATGGGACTGGTATGAGAAATCTTAACTAAACTAATCTAATGATAAGGCTAATCACAGGACCACGCCACTAACGCGGAACGGGTTTACTCCATTGGATTGCCAGTGCATAAGTAAAGTAAATCGTTCAAATAATGATATGCTTTTTAGAAAAATGAAACCATTATAAGACCCAAGTCCCATCACACAATGCAACGCAAACCAGAGGATAGGGTTTTACCTTATAATGGTAAAAAGATGCTTGATACGATAAAACGGATTTAATATTAGTGTGTATATGTTTTAATAAAACATTTCAATCATAAATATCAATCATAGACGGCATGGGTACCATATATCATGTCGCCATACTAGTTCTACATTCAAAACCGCAAGGTCGTATTGGAAATTGGATTTCCATCATGAGTCGAGGCTAGGGGAAAGCTCCTCTCCGATTCGAGACACTCGAGCAAATGCCTCAGGATCTGCTGTAGTGAACTCTTGGATGCGGTAGGGCCGGTCCCCGCCTATCGGTAGTGGATTGGTTATGCCTGAACACACGTTTTCCGGTTCCTTTGAACCTATAATATGACCACTATCAGCCTATAAAAATTCGAGGCGCCTCAAAATCCATCATCCACATAAGTAAAATGTCGGGCCGTGTTAAAGCACTGACACTACCACTAGCTAGAAAGAAACGTGTGCACTCCCTACGGTCCATATCCCGTTTTTGACTCATACCGGGGTGTGAGGCTCACGAAGTCACGATGTACACAAAGCTATGCCGTAATAGGCTATGCTTTGATCATCCCACAAGGCCCTGATTTTCAACAAAAGCCTTGATCATTTGCATCTTGGCGTGCCACATTGACAATTCACGCCATGCGATCAATCACTATTAATATATACCAGGGTGTTAAGTGGAGAATAAATCCTCCACCACAAAACAGACATACATTAACAGAAATCGAATTAATTCACGTGGATCGAAATCCAATGTCAGACACGCATCCATTTACTAGCTTATGCTCTGGGTCTGAGCGAAAACCAAATCCGAACAATCAACAATAGTCCGGACAACCACCACTGAAGCCCCTTCAAGGTAGCTACTCCCATCAAGGGTCTCTGTAGAAACACATCCATCCGATGTGAAGATCGTTGGTCTTCAACCACCGTCTTCATCTTTGACTCTTCATCGTCGTAGTAATTATTCGGAATGGGTTAAACTCGGTCTTCCCGAATAACTCACGTATTTTATAATTAAAAATCAAGTACTATAAAAACACATTCAACGCCACATTCCAATTTAGAATATTCTTCTAATAAAATATTCGTATTATTCTATCAAAGGTAAATCCTTTAAGTTTATTCTTAAATCTTTTCTTTTAAGGATTTATTAAAAACTCCAATTTGGTTTTAAATATCAAAATCATTATTTAATGATTATTTAATTTTAAGAATTTAATCTTATCCTTATTTGAGTTAAAGAACTAATGTCATTTAAAACATTATTCACGATAAACTCAAATTCATCTCCATTAAATAGGGGATTTTCATAGAAATCAGACCAATGTATAATCGATATGAATTTCTATATTGGGCTATTAATATAAATGGAATAACGGCAAAGCCTTTTAAATTCCATATATATTAACGGCCTTCTTTTACAGAAGCTCATCTCGAATATTAATAAATCAAATTCCATTCAATACCAATTTAATATATTAAATTGGAAAACTTTACTCTTGGAAAATATTCCATTTTAAATCTTAATAAAAGATTCATAAATCCCAAATTATATTCCACTGCAAACTGGGTTAAAGAACAAGTGTCGTTTAAAACACTGTTCACGATAAATCCAATTTACATTTCATTTTATTCCAATTATCAAATATGATTGAAACTCTAAAAATCTTAATTAAAAGACTTATTCTTTTCTCAACTGGGGTTAAGAACAATGTTATTTAAGACACCATTCATGACAACCCAAAAATCCAATTTATTCTATTTAATTCCAAGTAAATATTAACTTATTGGAAAACTTTATTAAATCTTAATTATAAGATTTGTTCTAGTTAATAACTAGTTCATATCGATAAAATATATTTTTATCACTTCACTATTGGAAATTTTCATCTAAATTCCCTTTAAATCATTTATTATGATTTTACATAATATTTCCATATTTTTAATAATTTTATTTTCGCTCGTACAGTCGGTTTCCAATAACGGCCAACGAACTGCATTCATAGCGACCTTTTCTAAATTTGATTTGGACATAATTCCAAATCCAACCGTTAGATTTTAAAACTCTTATATTCATTGAAAAGCTCTTTTCGATACGAACCCAACGGTTCTGGTTTTAGGAGAATCCGACGGTTGGATCTCCCGTTATGTCCCTTTAAAGTTAATGGTCGAAATTCGCGAATGGTCGCTGCGCGGCGCGTTCTATTCAGGCCATTAAATATATATATATATATATTTAATATATATTATATCGTCGATTTCTTTTTAAAACGTACTTTATAAAATATTTATAAATTCGCCTTAAAACAATTTTAACTTTATTTCAATTTAAAGTCTAATTTGAATGTTTTATTTTCTTATCATATTAAAAATATTAATATTTCTAAAATATTAAGTTTACAAATCACTTCTTTTTAATATTCATTTTAAAATGAATACATTAAATCGGTAAACACGTTTGGTTTAAAACGACGTTTCTATTTAAAACAGATTAAATAGGCCAATTCAATTTCTTATTCATTTGTATTTTATACTGGGCCAGACCTCCCACATTAAGCCTGTGACTTATGGATGCTGGATATGCCGGTTGGTTCCGGGCAGACTTATCCCATAAGTTGGGCTTAACCTCGTGTCATGACCCGTTTCGTATTTTTAACTCAACCCTTTTCATTGTGACTTTTTAACCCATATAATAAAATCTTTCGAACTTTAAAACATCAAAACCATTGTTTGATTTCCTTTAACTGAATATTATATTAAAATATTCTTTTTAATTCAAAATTGGAATGGGACCCAATAATTACCATATAATTATATGGATTTCAAACACCGCAATGTTTTCTACACTAATGATAAAAATCATTAATAACATCCAAACATCCAAAGTAAATATTAATACTGTATAAGCGTTAAATAAATAACGCTTAAAACTAATCACAAGGGAGATGTGTGAATATCATTCCAAGACCCGTATGGGGTTTTCAACGAACACATAACATATAACAAATAATTAAATAAATTATTTGTGCACTTGGGCGATGTATAAAAATTATCGTCCCAATCAACATAAACAAGTCAGGAAACTTGTTAATGGCAGTGTAACATATTTTTGAATTCCAACATAAATGTTTATTTCTAACATAAATGTTCTTTTAATTCTAACATAAATGTCGTTCTTTGAATGCAAACATAAATGATACTTTTATTCTAATTAACTATTCTTAACAAAATGACATATTATTACAACATTTTATAACTAAAAGGCATTTTTAATCAAATGCAACATTTTAAAATAAAAATGTGACTTTTCTATGTACTCTAACATTACATTTAAAATGTGAAATTTTAAATGTAAACATGTTTTTATTTAAAACATGACTTTTTCTATATTCTGTTCATGATATTTAAAATATGATTTTTAAATGAAAACATGTTTTTACATAACATGTTTTATTTAAATGACATGTTAATTCTAACCTAAAACAAATGACTAGTTTATTTCTAGATAAACACTTTTAATGAAAGCGATGTTTTAATTCTAACTAAAATTTTTGACAAAAGTGTTCTTTTATTCTAATACTAACGTTTATGAAAAAAAAATGTTCTTGTCATATATTGCATTAAACTAGAGTTTTTAATGTTACCATGTTTTACATTTTAAGACATGAACAAATTTTGTTAAACCATTCTTTATACTAAAATATACGTTTTAATGTAAACATGTTTTATAAGTTTAAAACATGGACAATTTATATTATTCTACTCTTTTTGTTAAATGACATAATGAAACCTAGTCTCTTTATTTCATTCTTATATTGTAAAACAAGTGACGATAAAAAGGCATTCTTTTTGTTTTAATCCATTTTATGGTAACAAATGACAATAAAAATACATGTTTTATATTGATCCTTTTACGTTGAAATATGAATTCCAGTGTGAAAATAATTTAACATGACAATGATTCTTTTTAATGTAAAAAAAGTTTTCTAACACGAACTAATTTATTAACATACTTTACATTTAAATGTGGTTTCCAATGTGTTCATGTTTTACATTTTAAAACATAAACAAATTTATTCATAACTCTAAAATATATTTCCACCACAATCACAATTCATTTTCATTATTATAACCAAAGTTAAACATACCCAAATTTCAATTCAAGCCACATCACAACACAACCAACATTTCAATAAAGATATACAACATAACATGAACTTTATGAAATAAATATAAATTTCACATTTCAGTAAATAATTAATTTGAATCATAAAATAGAAATATCACAAATAGCTTTCCATTCAGATCAGTTCAGATTGGAATTTCCCTCAAATCATGATTTGCTCCATTTCAGTTCTGGACTGTTTCATAGTGAAGCCCTTGTCCGTACGAGTTCAACGAACTTATTTCGTTCGATTTCATTTCTGTTTGAAGAAGTTATTGTATTATAAACATTTGATTTCAAAAAATAAAATAATTAAATAATTAATTAAGGATTAATTGCATTGGTTAAGGGACTTAACCCCTTTCTTCTTCGTTCCTTTCTGTTGTACATTGAAACCCATATCGACTGCCAACTCCTCACTTGCGCACATAGTACGAGGCATCAGACCTCGATCCGAGACCACCACACTGACCACCATCGAGCCACCATCCATCGCCCAGAAATCCTCCCCCGATGCGCCGCCTTTCCACCCAATTCCGGCCACCAGAAACCTCCATCGTCAATCATCACCGTTGGTTAGCAAGATCTCGAAGTGTTCTTCGATTTGTGGTTAGAGATTTGTTTTAATTCAAGACATTTAGGAGAAAAAAATAAAATAAGGGATTATGTTCGGAGGAGTTCGGCCGTTGATTCATAAGGAAGGCGGCTGGAAGAAGGTGTTTAGGGTTTTGTATTCTATACCGTATATATACCTTAGGTTATATATATATTAAATAATATTTAATTTAATGGGTGTTTATCTTATCTTTTCTTTCTTGTATTAAAAAAAAGGATAAAATATGGCATATTTATTTTATTCTGGAAAGATAGTCTTAATTCATGCGATTAATTTTGTTGGTGCAAACATTGATTACCTTTTTATGTTCAACGTACCTCTCTTAATATTAATGTTTCCCTTACATGTTCATTATTTTCTAAATCTAAAACATTCTTTTCTTTTGCCAAATATTCATTTAGGCCTTTAGTGTTTACCATATAAGAGTTGTATCCATTTATAACAATCTGTTTAATTTACCTAATGTTTCCATTCATCTTTTATTCTCACGTATATTCACAATTGATTATTCTCTCAAAATTTCTTTCTAATTTTTGTCCTTCCCTAATCCTCGCAAGCTTCATATTAAAACATTTTTTTTATAATCGTTTGCAAAAGAGAGATATCAAAGAAACAAAAGGACATGAGAAAAAAAAACGCATGCAACATGTATTATTATTGTTGTCCTTATGTTTCTGATAAGGAAGTGATGATTCAATACTTAATGCATAAATAGAATTCAAAGTATTTCATTTGATGTTGAAATAGGTCAGTTAAGTGCTTAGAGATTTTAGACATACATTTAGCTAACGTTTCCAATTCTGTAAGAAAATGTAATAAATGAACTTTTAGCATTAATGGTGTCTCACTTTTGTCATTTGAAAACATTTCTATTGATGCCTGTAGCATTACTAGAATTCTACCTTTTTATATTTTAGCGAACGCGTACTGCGTATAAGCAACGTTGTTCGTTTTAAATTCTAATATTATGAAATAAATTATATTAATGTGAACGAAGCAGCGCACGTTTCTTATTTCACAATTATAGAAGAATTTCATATCTAATTATAAATAATTGTTTATTAGAAACAATTTTGAAATCATTCATTAATCATAAAATTTATATACAAAGTCATTTAATAGTTTAATAAAAAAATGAAAATTTTAAATTCTGACGCATTTTTCATTAAAATTTGTTAAAATAAAATTTTTAAATTGGTCCTGATTTTCCGGGTTGTTACAACTACCCTGCCGTTATACTGCCGAAATTTTCAATAATGTTCATGTGTTAGAATTATTTTCATGTGTTGAAACTATATTCATGTGTTGAATAGAAATCCGTTCGTTGAATAGAAATTCATGTGTTGAATGGTATTTGTGTTTGAAATAAATTGTTTTAATAATAAAAATCACAATTTTATTTTACATATATACGAACTATAGAAAACATTTATGTGTTGGAAATTCATTCGTTGAATAGAAATTCATGTGTTGAATGGTATTCGTGTTTGAAATAAATTGTTTTATAATAAAAATCATATTTTTATCATCTATATGAACTATATAAAATAGTCGTGTTTTGAAATAAATGGTTTTATAATAAAAATCATATTTTCATCATTTATATGAACTATATAAAATGCTTGCGTTTTGAAATAAATTGTTTTACATTTAAAATCACATTTTTATAATATACATGAATTGTTAAAAATAGTGAAGTGTCGAAATCAATGTCTGTTGGATAAAAATATCATTTTTTATCAAATGTATGAAAAGAATATAGTTTTGAAATCGACGAATGATTTTTTTTTTTTATATATAAATAAAATAAAATGAATAACGAAGCTGCAGTTCGTGTATTGAAACCGCGATTTCAAACGATTAGTGCGAGAGATCCGACCATCGGATTTTCCTAAAACCGAAACCGTTGGGTTCGCCTTGGAAATATCTTTCCAACGACACCCACTTGGTGAAGATCCAACGGTTGGATTGTCTGGAATGTTTAATTCAAATCTAAAGAAAAACAGCGCCAGAATCGATAATATATATATATATATAATTAAATTAAAATCGAATAACGACGCTGCAGTTCGTATTTTGAAATCGAAACTTTAAACGAGTGTACCGGGAGATCCGACCGTCGGATTTTCCCAAAACTAAAACCGTTGGATTCGTTTTGAAAAGATCTTTATATTGATATAAATTTTTTGAAGATCCAATGGTTAGATTATCAGATATGTGTAAATCAAATCTGAAGAAAAACAGCGCCACGGCCGCGTGATGGCCTGAAGCGTCGTTTGAATTAATTAGCTATTTTTAAATAAATAAAAATAGCGATAAATCGTTATAAAATATTATAAACGATATGTAATGGAAATAAACTGAATTTACCTAGTTTATTGAATATTTGATGGTTGAATATGAAATTTATAAACTAACTGAAGGTTAGCTAAGTCGAATGGTTTCCTGGGTTTTGATCTGATGTTGGTTTCAGCCTTCGGGGTTAATACTTGGGAAATCGTTCTCTTACTAATTTACGGTTAGTGAATGATGAATTGCAATGAGGCATATGTTGTGTTTGTGTAGCACTTGTTTATTATATACGCGAGTTGCCCAGAAACACCGGGTTTATCCCATTCTGAATAACTGAATCGACGATAAGAAGTCGATGATGAATATGGTGGTTGAAGACCGGAAATCTTCACCTCGGTTGGATGATAACTGATGTCCTGATTGGGAGGCCTCCCGAAATATGGATAATGAGTGGTGATCGTCCAGACGTATGTGGAGATCGATGGGTATGCGAGGTATATAGTGCCTCCGGTTTCGTTCAGACCCAAAACGGACTTGCAAATGGACTGTGTGTCTGACATTGAAATTCATTCTGTGTGATTGATAACCATCAGTTGCATGGTGTGAATTGCCTGTGTGGCTTGCTAAGATGCAGTGATCAAGGCTTCTGTTGAAAAGCAAAGTCTTGTGGTTAATGATCAAAGCCCAGCCTATGTGGCATAGCTTTGTGTATAATGTTAATTCGCAAGCCTCACACCCCGGTATGAACCAGAAACGGGAGAGGACCTCTGGGAGGGCATGCGTTTCCTTCTAGCTAGAGGTGGTGTCAGTGCTTAAACTGGCTGACATTTACATTACTTTCACCTATGTGGTTGTTGCTGTTGCGAGGCGCCTCGGATATATCGGTGACTATGTAAAGCCAATGGAGTCATTCGTTGGCTCATTGACGCCCCCAAAGGCGGGGAAACGCAGTGTTCAGGCATTTTAATCCACATCGGTGGACCGGCCCTGTCGCTCCAAGGGCCCACCTGTGTCTAGGTCCTGAGACACGGGCTAGAGCGTCTCGAATTCGATGAGGACGATCCCTTACCTCGGTTCATGAAGGAAATCCAATTTCCAAATACGTGACTTTGCCGTTTTGATTGTGTTTGCAAACAAATTAAACAATTGTAAACAACTGTAAAATCCGTTCGGCTTTCCTAAACAACAAGGATTGTTGTAGAGGGTGTTGAACTCTGGGACCAAAAATATTTTAATTAATAAATCCAATCAAGTTATTCAGAATTTTGATTGATTGCAAACACAGAAAATAAACAAAAAGAGAGTTTTAACAATAAGAGAAAGCAATTAAGGGATAATGACATAGATTAGATTAATATTCATCAATACCCAATCGAATAAATACAGATCTAATTCATGTTTCTGTCACAAACATGAATCAACTATAATTAGGTTTCTAGAAACAAATATGTAAATAACAACAATTATAGCCTATGCAGGAGCTCAGCTCTTAAACAACCATAGGCTATCAGGACAGATTCACTATTTTATTTCTAAAACCCTAAATATTAAATATAAATCTGATAAGTGTTAGATCGAACTCGAATTGTAACGACCCGCGTTTTTGGCCATCAGATATTTAATTTAATTTATTTATTTTAAATACTATATTTGGAATATCGACGGAATTAATATCTAATTCGCTATTTAAACAAAGTTCGACGTTATATATTTATAAATAGAGATTGAAATATAGCGCTGCAGTTTGAAAATTCGAGTTTGAACTTCAACTGGACATACAGAGTCCGATATAAGTCGGATTTCTGTGAAACAAGAAACGCTGGGAGCGTGTTGACGATAGCTTTCATATGAAAGTGAAAAATCCAGATTCCGTGTTATTGGTTGCGAGTTATGGCTAAATCAAATTTTGGAAAAATGCTGTGAAAATCGTTATTGGCCGTTAAAATAGCCGTTTTGCAAACGGACTCTATTTTCGATGAAATTAGTTTCATTGGGACTGTATCGCTAAATTATTGTCAGAAAGTCAAACAGTGTGGCAAACAGAGGTCGTATGTGACCACGGTAGCCGTAAACGCCTGTTCAATTTCTATAGCGCGTATTCAAATAAATAAAAGGATGTTTGGGCACAACTTGAGCAGACGATCGAATTAGACCACGAAACTTGTTCCGTTGAGTTCGTATCGTCGATTAGGGTGAGGATAGGTATATGGTTTGTTATTTTTAGAGACCGGATAATTTGGCGTTAAAAAGGGTAGTACGGTACGCGGTATAAACAGCCTACCGGGGAAACGGTCTCAGAATGCGATGAGACTAGTGTCGTTGGGTTCGTATTGAAAAATTATTTTAGAATATCAAGGTTTCGAGTTGATTTGATTTATCTGGTGATCGTGGAAAAATTAAACGCGTGTTTATTTCTGGTTTCATAAAGGAAACTTTTTCATACGACCTCGGATTTTGACGAAACTTGTCCCATTGGATCCGGAATACCTTTTTTCATTAAGATTAGCTTTGCTATCAGTTAACAGAGATTGTTTATAGGGATTTTAATCAATTACTTTACGGTGAAGTTTCATTGATAATAATAATATAATATTAAATTATACTATATACACAGCTACACTACCTTTTTTCTTCTGTCCTATAGATTGGAACGATACAATATAGGCACATGCACTCTGCTACGCTCAAGCTTAAACATCACAGCTAGTCCCTATTCTTTCAGCTAGTACACATCCCTCTTCTTAACACTGGATGTGATTTCTTTTCGTCTCAGCGTTACATCTAGTATGGGATTTCTTTTCAGTACTAAGTATATATTTTCTTGTCTGCCAAAACTCTTACACCGTGCCGACCAAGGTGAAAATGGCAGCATTGTAATATGTGAACCGTGGTGATCAAGGTACTGAATAAAATACATTTTCCACTTGCGTGCGTGCCACACCTCCTTCATCTATAAATAACGCCCGTCTTCTTTTTGTTCAGAAAAGAAAATTCTCCATTTTCAAACAAGATTCAGGCTCTTCATTTTCAATTCTTTTCGCTGACATCACCGAAAACAAAACCTCTCCTCTACATAAAAAAATAAAACCGTGAGTTTCTCTCGTAGCAACAGCAGGGTGATGGCACAAATATAGAAGAAGGATTTACGAGGCCTTGTTTTGGAGAAGAATGGTTTGGATAGAATGAATTGCATGGAAATGGGATGGTCTGGCATTCACGTGGTGGATCCATGGGGATTGCGGTGGAGGGACTGGAAATATTTGAATGTGTTGGGTAGTGAAAACAGTAGTACGGTGTCGGTGCTCTAGTCTGGAAGTGCGGATGGTCCTGAAAGGCTCGTTGGACGTGGGGCTGAGGCCGATGGGGTTGGGCGACCGTGGGAGCGGAAGCTGGTGAACTCCGGTCGTCGGAGTTTGGCGTGTGAGACTTTGGGAGTTGGGGATCGTTGTGTTGCGCCAGGGTTGAACGCGAAGGAGACTGGATGGAGCAACGTTTTCAGGTTTGAAGGGGGATGCTAGTGGGGTCAGTTTGGGGTGAAAGATGGTGAAGGCTGATGGTCTTGTGAAGGGAACAGTATGGATGGAATTGTAGGCAGTGTGGTGCGAACTGGTACCAAAAGAAATGAAGAAAGCATCCTTGAACAAAAAAAGAACGGAGCGACCTTGTTCTGCTTCGAAAAAAAATAATAATAAAAAAGAACAATGAACCATGAGCAATTTGGGAAAGGAGATACTGTTTAAATTGATGATTTGTTTGGTAACAGAGGGAACAGCGAATGGGACTTGAAGACCTGGAAACGAAAATGTTGGAAACCAAAGCTTGGAAGGTATTTCATGAATCAAAGGGAACAAAATCAAAGTATCAGCAACGTAATTGGTATATATAACTAATTGTTTAGTTAATAATTACCTAAGTAAAATTATAATCAATGAAAGTTAAATTGTCCCAGGTTGCGGGCAACAAAAATCGAATTGGGACTAACGAAAAATAGAAGAGGAGTGTTCGGACCAGTCAATTTCCAAGGCAAAGCAAAGGACTTAGTGAAGTTTTGAATGAGCTGAATGACTTCAGCACGGAGAAACAGAAGCAACGATGGAAACTCAGTCTGAGTAAAATGTTAACCAAAATAAATACACTTATTAACATTATGATATAAATTACTTAAACTATCGTTTAATGTTAATCAGGGAATGATCGGGAAAATCCAGACGAGGATTCAGGGATATCGGTCGGCAGGAAGCAAGAGATTTTTATCGGCTTGTTTAACTGTAATTAAACGTAATTCAATTAATAATTGATTAGGGACATAATATTTAATTAAATCACATTCACTTTTAATTGTTTAACACATACATATGTTATCAGAATTGGACAAGTCTAGAGGCGTTGGGACCGCGTCAGCAGATACTGCATTTTGGAATTGTGTTGGACAAAGCTCGAACCGACTGGAATTTTATTGTTAAATTAAACCCTGTTTAATTTAACTGGAACTGAACCGCTCATCGACAAGTAAAATTCGGTGAGTTAAACTCACTCAGTTACCCTTTTTATATTTTATATAAATTGGGTATTTTTATTTTGTGTGCTTTGCTTGCCAATGGTTGACTGCTTTGCTAGTTATCTATTTAACTATTGATTTAACCGATGAAATTAAACTGTGTTTAATTTCAGCGGAATACCAAATCGTTATTTTAACGATTGGACCCAACGGAGGTAACTCACCCTGTTGGTTACGTTTATTTATAAGCGTGCTTAGTTGTTTGAATTGTTCGGTTATTTGATTGGTGCTAAATGGTTGTTATTTATTATCAGTTGAATGTGATTAATTTGATTTGTTAACTTTGACTGCATGTTCAACATCTGGTTGGTTTAGACTAATAAGTGGGATTGGTTGGGTATTTGGCAAAGTATGGCCTATTAAATCAATTGTTTACAGATGGCGGTTCACCGTCAGGTGAATCGATAGAGTTGAGGTTAAAAATTTATTTTAACCAGAGTTAGATTTTGAATTATAATATTTTGAATAAAAAAAATCAAAGAGATAAATAAATATTTTATTTATTTAAAACCTTTATTTGTTATTAATTTATTTTATAAAATAAATGCTGATGTTAATCAGATTTACAAGTAGGAGTATGAGAGGGGAATCAAGTGGTTAAACTTAGTTGATTGTTTTGTAAAGAAAACAATTAATGGAATCTATTTAAATTAATTATATTTTTATTTAAATTAAAGTGGAAATTAGTTGGAATCGGTTAGTGGAATAACCGCGTTGAAGTAAATTTAATCGACCGTTGTGAATTGGAAGTGATTATCAAATTTATGTGTTTGATGAATATTGTTAAATTTAGATGAAGGGTTTAAAGGGGTTTACTATTTACTTTAGTTAATAAAGGGTTAACTACTAAAGTAGTGGATAATCGAAGTAAAGTATATTCTAAATAATTTAGAAGTTTCTTTCCAAAGTAATCGAAGTAAAATTTAAATCAAGTGAACATGGAAGAATGGAAATAAGATTTCCAAAGCGGTGAAAGGTCGAATAGTTTTGGAAGGAGAGGAGAGATAAGTAAATCTAGTTCAGAAAGCGGGTTATAGGGTTGTATAACCGAATCAGAGTTAAATGGAAATGGTTTTGAGACTGGAGTGGAATTTTGGTGTTTGGGTTACAACTGATATTTATCTAAGGATAAGAACGTTGTTTGATCAAGGTCTGAGAGGTAATTAAAATACCCCAACTTGAACAGCATCGGGATTATCTGAAGATAGTATTAGTTGATAATCGTAAGAGACGTTAGTGAATATGTTTTGAAAATCTAAACAGTGATTTTAGCGATGTTGTTATAATATATGTTTTGTGAATCTAATAGCAATTTTAGCGCTGTTGCTATAGTAAATGCTTGTAAACCTAAACAGCGATTATAGCGCTGTTGTTTTGTAAATCTAAATAGTAATTATAACGCTATGGTTATAACATACGTGCTATAAATCTAAACAACGTTATATCGTATGTGCTATAAATTTTCTTATTAAACTAATGGATTCCCCGAATTTAAATAATAAAGGATGGTGTGACAAGTTTATTCGAAAGGAGAATTAAGTGTAAATTGGTTATAAGTTATTTTACTAAGTATTATAACGTATTGGTTCTGAGGACATTAGTATATAAGAATATAGTTATTCGAGCTAGAGTTAGTCAAACATAGTTAATCAGGAAGTGTGCCATTTCGTACGACTGCTAGCGTAATTCGCAGGGCTGCTGATAGCCTACGGCGGTCGGATGTTTCCTGAGGGAATCAGGCGTAACCATTGTGATCGCTGCGATCTAGAGTCAAGCGAATGGAGTTAAGTCAAATATTAGTTAATCGATAGGAGTTAAATAAGTCGAGTTAGTCAATTGGAATAATCAGTTAGAGTTAACCAGTTAGAGTTAATCGATTAGAGTTAAATCGAATTAGAGTTATCCAAATATCATATTTTTGAATATTAAAAGAGTTAGAAGTTTTAATTTAAATAAAGTAAATCAGTGTTAAAGGCCAAGTGATGCTGAATACTGAACCAGTGAACTCATTGGAGTGTCATGTTTGAAACACTATTTATTTTGATAGTTAAAACACCGACTATCAAATCTGTCCAATACGATTGTTGGTATGGAAAGACCGGGATCGAATTTATATTCGAAAACCATTCCGTCCACCAAATACGTGGAGATATCAACAGATGATCGAGTTGGAGCTGTGAAGACCGTAGATGTTCACAAACGGAAGGACCACTAATATTCTCTGTCTGGCAAGCAGAGATAAACTGTGATTCTGTCGTAGTTGGAATCTACGGGTTGCAAGGACGTCTCGCAACTGATCCATGGGGTGATTCCTATATTGGATGCAGTAGGAGAGTACCTTCGGTTCATCCTGTTCCTGGATGACGTGTATGGACGAATGTCTGACAGAGTATTTCCAAAGGATCACGTACGTTGATCTCTTCAAACGTGCTATAGTTGTTGGCGGAGAAGTGTCGTTCTCTTAGCTTCCATCTAGAGTATTTTTGTGGATGTCAATTAGTGATATCTGACGGATCTGACGATGTGGCATTCAAAGTAAAAGGACAACCAGATGTTCAAAGGTTAATTCTGGCCTCAAGCCTCATCAACCGGGAAATGACAAAAATCGGGCAGGCAGCATGGCTATGTGGGTCGCTACCATTAGGGTGTATAATCACCTATCTAGAGAAAATCCTATTTGCTTCTTAAATCTAGGTTTCGATGTTGTCCCTTATCGGGAGACGGTTGCTGATCCCAACCGTCGGTGATATACATTCGATACACTCAAGCGAAATGAGTGGTCGGTCATGTGAGGGCCAGGTTACAAGATGTTCTTGTTGAACCCAGTGTATTCGTCTCTAGAGATACACTATCGGCAGGTGGTCCCATACCTTGTCATAGTCGGAATCCAATCTCCAATAAGCGCCCACGGTTTTGATTTGTATACTATATATGTGGAGCGTGAGATGCAAGCATTCCACTAGATTGATAATTACTTGTATGTAGACATTATTATAATATCAAAAAAAAAGATATTGGTTTCAAAACTGTTTTGGGTTATCGTAAGGTAAAAACCGTCCGTGTTTATGTGTGGATTTGGTCTTACGATTATCCTTTTCTTTCGAAAGGATTTTTAACTTTAAATTCATGTTGAATGATTTATCCTAAATACTGTGCGAGTTTATATCACTCTGGTTCACCAGACTGACCCGGTGTTTGGTAAATGCTCGGGTTAGCCCGGGGTGTACAGGTTCAGATTATGGAATGCTGTGAAGTCCAGAGACGAGCTATAGATGATCAGATGTATGATATTATATAGCTACTATTCCGCTGTGTGTTGTATATGGGAACAGGTTATTATAACTGTCCCATCGGGTGATGTACTATGATACTGTAAGTATTTTTAAAGCTTTCAATAAAGATTTATTTCTGTATTATATTTTGTTCCGCTGCGATGTGAGATTCTGTGTTGTGGTGTTTCTTCTTCTTCTTCTATTCTAATATTTCTTTCTTTCTTATCTCACCCTCTAATTTCTTTCTAATAACTATCCAGTGTTTTCGGTGCTTGGAGGGTCGACATGAGTTACGGTAAAGATATTTATGTCGATTTCCGAGGCCGAAACCCTTGGGTCGTTACAGTGGTATCAGAGCTGAAGATTAAGTGATTACCTTGGCTCTGTGGCGTGACTCAGTAGAGATGGGGTTAGCAATACCCTAGATTGAGTTGAGTGTATATATACGAGTGAACGTATTTGTAGATTTTATAAAAATTGTTTTATATTGTGGATATTTATTGGTTGAGTTGTTTATAAGTTCTGGTCGATCAGTTTGATCCACTGTATCGATATGGGTTTCTAAGCACTCAAGTACAATAAACCGATGCAGTATGTTTTGAAAGAGGGTAAATGAAATAATTTTACCCAAATGGTATTTTAATATAAAAGAATGATTAATATTTGAAGTATTATAGTATATTGGATGTGTTGGTTGATCATAATTGAAATGGTTATATAAATAACCAATTAGAATTCGTATAATATAAAAGCAGACTTATTTAATCCGAAATTAAAATCAGAATTTGAAATTAAAATTCCCGAAAGTGGGAAAGGTGACTGCAAATGAACCTGGATTGAATATACGAGAATTTTAAAATCCTGGGAGATTTTAAATCGTTTACAAGCATCGTGAATTTTATTTTTAAATAATTTCAAAAGGGAGTGTTTAAATATGATTTTGAAAAGTTATATAGTATGGAACTCACTTCAGTAGCTGGGGAATAACTCTGAGGATGTTGGCCACATCATTAGTGTTCATTTCCGAGTTCTAAGTGACGGATTACTACTAAAAATCTTGCTGTGAATTGCTTTGAGAAAAACAAGTTGTTTGAATCCTGAAAAGGAATATTTGATTTTTGAAAGAGCTGAACTGCTTAAAAACTCCCAGGGAAAATTGTTGAACAAAAACAAAATTTAATAGAAATTTGTGCAAGCAAATACGAATTGAATTGAAACCAATTAACTGGAAATTGAATCAGGATATAATATATCAAGTCGAATTGGATTTTGAATTGGGAGCCGAGAATCTGAAATGATATTGGATTGGTAAGTTAAGAGTTGGAATTGATAATGGATGGAGTTTGAGTTAATAATGGGATTTGGCTTGGACGCGTGAAGGATTTGGTTTTGAGGATAAAATTGGAATTTTGTTGGGAATGCATTTGTATATGCTGACAAGATAGCAGATGGAAATGATATAAGGATATGCCCGACAAAAAGGTACACGTTTATTTTTACATGGATTTGGAGATTTGTGAGCCGATTTGGCAAGCCACTTGGCTGTTTTATTTTCTTTTGAATTGGAGAAGGCCCAGAGAGGCGAGTTGTGGTTGTACCGATTAAGCCGTACAGAGGAGGTGCTGACGAAATTTTTCAAAAAATTAAAGTGTTAGAAATTTTTTGATATTTTTGAAAATATTTATTTACAGTATTGAATTGGTTTCTAATTTAATATAAAATTAGATTTGAAATTAATGAGTTTATAACATTCTTTCTTACCTTAGCAATTTCGAGGACGAAATTATTTTAAGGGGGGAAGAATGTAACGACCCGCGTTTTTGGCCATCAGATATTTAATTTAATTTATTTATTTTAAATACTATATTTGGAATATCGATGGAATTAATATCTAATTCGCTATTTAAACAAAGTTCGACGTTATATATTTATAAATAGAGATTGAAATATAGCGCTGCAGTTTGAAAATTCGAGTTTGAACTTCAACTGGACATACAGAGTCCGATATAAGTCGGATTTCTGTGAAACAAGAAACATTGGGAGCGTGTTGACGATAGCTTTCATATGAAAGTGAAAAATCCAGATTCCGTGTTATTGGTTGCGAGTTATGGCTAAATCAAATTTTGGAAAAACGCTGTGGAAATCGTTATCGGCCGTTAAAATAGCCGTTTTGCAAACGGACTCTGTTTTCGATGAAATTAGTTTCATTGGGACCGTATCGCTAAATTATTGTCAGAAAGTCAAACGGTGTGGCAAACAGAGGTCGTATGTGACCACGGTAGCCGTAAACGCCTGTTCAATTTCTATAGCGCGTATTCAAATAAATAAAAGGATGTTTGGGCACAACTTGAGCAGACGATTGAATTAGACCACGAAACCAGTTCCGTTTAGTTCGTATCGTCGATTAGGGTGAGGATAGGTATATGGTTTGTTATTTTTAGAGACCGTATAATTTGGCATTAAAAAGGGTAGTGCGGTACGCGGTATAAACAGCCTACCAGGGAAACAGTCTCAGAATGCGATGAGACTAGTGCCGTTGGGTTCGTATTGAAAAATTATTTTAGAATATCAAGGTTTCGAGTTGATTTGATTTATCTGGTGATCGTGAAAAAATTAAACGCGTGTTTATTTCTGGTTTCATAAAGGAAACTTTTTCATACGACCTCGGATTTTGACGAAACTTGTCCCATTGGATCCGGAATACCTTTTTACATTAAGATTAGCTTTGCTATCAGTTAACAAAGATTGTTTGTAGGGATTTTAATCAATTACTTCACGGTGAAGTTTCATTGATAATAATAATATAATATTAAATTATACTATATACACAGCTACACTACCTTTTTTCTTCTGTCCTATAGATTGGAACGATACAATATAGGCACATGCACTCTGCTACGCTCAAGCTTAAACGTCACAGCTAGTCCCTATTCTTTCAGCTGATACACATCCCTCTTCTTAACACTGGATGTGATTTCTTTTCGTCTCAGCGTTACATCTAGTATGGGATTTCTTTTCAGTACTAAGTATATATTTTCTTGTCTGCCAAAACTCTTACACCGTGCCGACCAAGGTGAAAATGGCAGCATTGTAATATGTGAACCGTGGTGATCAAGGTACTGAATAAAATACATTTTCCACTTGCGTGCGTGCCACACCTCCTTCATCTATAAATAACGCCCGTCTTCTTTTTGTTTAGAAAAGAAAATTCTCCATTTTCAAACAAGATTCAGGCTCTTCATTTTCAATTCTTTTTGCTGACATCACCGAAAACAAAACCTCTCCTCTACATAAAAAAATAAAACCATGAGTTTCTCTCGTAGCAACAGCAGGGTGATGGCACAAATATAGAAGAAGGATTTACGAGGCCTTGTTTTGGAGAAGAATGGTTTGGATAGAATGAATTGCATGGAAATGGGATGGTCTGGCATTCACGTGGTGGATCCATGGGGATTGCGGTGGAGGGACTGGAAATATTTGAATGTGTTGGGTAGTGAAAACAGTAGTACGGTGTCGGTGCTCTAGTCTGGAAGTGCGGATGGTACTGAAAGGCTCGTTGGACGTGGGGCTGAGGCCGATGGGGTTGGGCGACCGTGGGAGCGGAAGCTGGTGAACTCCGGTCGTCGGAGTTTGGCGTGTGAGACTTTGGGAGTTGGGGATCGTTGTGTTGCGCCAGGGTTGAACGCGAAGGAGACTGGATGGAGCAACGTTTTCAGGTTTGAAGGAGGATGCTAGTGGGGTCAGTTTGGGGTGAAAGATGGTGAAGGCGGATGGTCTTGTGAAGGGAACAGTATGGATGGAATTGGAGGCAGTGTGGTGCGAACTGGTACCAAAAGAAATGAAGAAAGCATCCTTGAAAAAAAAAAGAACGGAGCGACCTTGTTCTGCTTCGAAAAAAAATAAAAAAAAAGAACAATGAACCATGAGCAATTTGGGAAAGGAGATACTGTTTAAATTGATGATTTGTTTGGTAACAGAGGGAACAACGAATGGGACTTGAAGACCTGGAAACGAAAATGTTGGAAACCAAAGCTTGGAAGGTATTTCATGAATCAAAGGGAACAAAATCAAAGTATCAGCAACGTAATTGGTATATATAACTAATTGTTTAGTTAATAATTACCTAAGTAAAATTATGATTAATGAAAGTTAAATTGTCCCAGGTTGCGGGCAACAAAAATCGAATTGGGACTAACGAAAAATAGAAGAGGAGTGTTCAGACCAGTCAATTTCCAAGGCAAAGCAAAGGACTTAGTGAAGTTTTGAATGAGCTGAATGACTTCAGCACGGAGAAACAGAAGCAACGATGGAAACTCAGTCTGAGTAAACTGTTAACCAAAATAAATACACTTATTAACATTATGATATAAATTACTTAAACTATCGTTTAATGTTAATCAGGGAATGATCGGGAAAATCCAGACGAGGATTCAGGGATATCGGTCGGCAGGAAGCAAAAGATTTTTATCGGCTTGTTTAACTGTAATTAAACGTAATTCAATTAATAATTGATTAGGGACATAATATTTAATTAAATCACATTCACTTTTAATTGTTTAACACATACATATGTTATCAGAATTGGACAAGTCTAGAGGCGTTGGGACCGCGTCAGCAGATACTGCATTTTGGAACTGTGTTGGACAAAGCTCGAACCGACTGGAATTTTATTGTTAAACTAAACCCTGTTTAATTTAACTGGAACTGAACCGCTCATCGACAAGTAAAATTCGGTGAGTTAAACTCACTCAGTTACCCTTTTTATATTTTATATAAATTGGGTATTTTTATTTTGTGTGCTTTGCTTGCCAATGGTTGACTGCTTTGCTAGTTATCTATTTAACTATTGATTTAACCGATGAAATTAAACTGTGTTTAATTTCAGTAAAATACCAAATTGTTATTTTAACGATTGGACCCAACGGAGGTAACTCACCCAGTTGGTTACGTTTATTTATAAGTGTGCTTAGTTGTTTGAATTGTTCGGTTATTTGATTGGTGCTAAATGGTTGTTATTTATTATCAGTTGAATGTGATTAATTTGATTTGTTAACTTTGACTGCATGTTCAACATCTGGTTGGTTTAGACTAATAAGTGGGATTGGTTGGGTATTTGGCAAAGTATGGCCTATTAAATCAATTGTTTACAGATGGTGGTTCACCGTCAGGTGAATCGATAGAGTTGAGGTTAAAAATTTATTTTAACCAGAGTTAGATTTTGAATTATAATATTTTGAATAAAAAAAATCAAAGAGATAAATAAATATTTTATTTATTTAAAACCTTGATTTGTTATTAATTTATTTTATAAAATAAATGATGATGTTAATCAGATTTACAAGTAGGAGTATGAGAGGGGAATCAAGTGGTTAAACTTAGTTGATTGTTTTGTAAAGAAAACAATTAATGGAATCTATTTAAATTAATTATATTTTTATTTAAATTAAAGTGGAAATTAGTTGGAATCGGTTAGTGGAATAACCGCGTTGAAGTAAATTTAATCGACCGTTGTGAATTGGAAGTGATTATCAAATTTATGTGTTTGATGAATATTGTTAAATTTAGATGAAGGTTTAAAGGGGTTTACTATTTACTTTAGTTAATAAAGGGTTAACTACTAAAGTAGTGGATAATCGAAGTAAAGTATATTCTAAATAATTTAGAAGTTTCTTTCCAAAGTAATCGAAGTAAAATTTAAATCAAGTGAACAGGGAAGAATGGAAATAAGATTTCCAAAGCGGTGAAAGGTCGAATAGTTTAGGAAGGAGAGGAGAGATAAGTAAATCTAGTTCAGAAAGCGGGTTATAGGGTTGTATAACCGAATCAGAGTTAAATGGAAATGGTTTTGAGACTGGAGTGGAATTTTGGTGTTTGGGTTACAACTGATATTTATCTAAGGATAAGAACGTTGTTTGATCAAGGTCTGAGAGGTAATTAAAATACCCCAACTTGAACAGCATCGGGATTATCTGAAGATAGTAATAGTTGATAATCGTAAGAGACGTTAGTGAATATGTTTTGAAAATCTAAACAGCGATTTTAGCGATGTTGTTATAATATATGTTTTGTGAATCTAATAGCAATTTTAGCGCTATTGCTATAGTAAATGCTTGTAAACCTAAACAACGATTATAGCGCTGTTGTTTTGTAAATCTAAATAGTAATTATAACGCTATGGTTATAACATACGTGCTATAAATCTAAACAACGTTATATCATATGTGCTATAAATTTTCTTATTAAACTAATGGATTCCCCGAATTTAAATAATAAAGGATGGTGTGACAAGTTTATTCGAAAGGAGAATTAAGTGTAAATTAGTTATAAGTTATTTTACTAAGTATTATAACGTATTGGTTCTGAGGACATTAGTATATAAGAATATATTTATTCGAGCTAGAGTTAGTCAAACATAGTTAATCAGGAAGTGTGCCATTTCGTACGACTGCTAGCGTAATTCGCAGGGCTGCTGATAGCCTACGGCGGTCGGATGTTTCCTGAGGGAATCAGGCGTAACCATTGTGATCGCTGCGATCTAGAGTCAAGCGAATGGAGTTAAGTCGAATATTAGTTAATCGATAGGAGTTAAATAAGTCGAGTTAGTCAATTGGAATAATCAGTTAGAGTTAACCAGTTAGAGTTAATCGATTAGAGTTAAATCGAATTAGAGTTATCCAAATATCGTATTTTTGAATATTAAAAGAGTTAGAAGTTTTAATTTAAATAAATTAAATCAGTGTTAAAGGCCAAGTGATGCTGAATACTGAACCAGTGAACTCATTGGAGTGTCATGTTTGAAACACTATTTATTTTGATAGTTAAAACACCGACTATCAAATCTGTCCAATACGATTGTTGGTATGGAAAGACCGGGATCGAATTTATATTCGAAAACCATTCCGTCCACCAAATACGTGGAGATATCAACAGATGATCGAGTTGGAGCTGTGAAGACCGTAGATGTTCACAAACGGAAGGACCACTAATATTCTCTGTCTGGCAAGCAGAGATAAACTGTGATTCTGTCGTGGTTGGAATCTACGGGTTGCAAGGACGTCTCGCAACTGATCCATGGGGTGATTCCTATATTGGATGCAGTAGGAGAGTACCTTCAGTTCATCCTGTTCCTGGATGACGTGTATGGACGAATGTCTGATAGAGTATTTCCAAAGGATCACGTACGTTGATCTCTTCAAACGTGCTATAGTTGTTGGCGGAGAAGTGTCGTTCTCTTAGCTTCCAGCTAGAGTATTTTTGTGGATGTCAATTAGTGATATCTGACGGATCTGACGATGTGGCATTCAAAGTAAAAGGACAACCAGATGTTCAAAGGTTAATTCTGGCCTCAAGCCTCATCAACCGGGAAATGACAAAAATCGGGCAGGCAGCATGGCTATGTGGGTCGCTCCCATTAGGGTGTATAATCACCTATCTAGAGAAAATCCTATTTGCTTCTTAAATCTAGGTTTAGATGCTATCCCTTATCGGGAGACGGTTGCTGATCCCAACCGTCGGTGATATACATTCGATACACTCAAGCGAAATGAGTGGTCGGTCATGTGAGGGTCGGGTTACAAGACGTTCTTGTTGAACCCAGTGTATTCGTCTCTAGAGATACACTATCGGCAGGTGGTCCCATACCTTGTCATAGTCGGAATCCAATCTCCAATAAGCGCCCACGGTTTTGATTTGTATACTATATATGTGGAGCGTGAGATGCAAGCATTCCACTAGATTGATAATTACTTGTATGTAGACATTATTATAATATCAAAAAAAAGATATTGGTTTCAAAACTGTTTTGGGTTATCGTAAGGTAAAAACCGTCTGTGTTTATGTGTGGATTTGGTCTTACGATTATCCTTTTCTTTTGAAAGGATTTTTAACTTTAAAATCATGTTGAATGATTTATCCTAAATACTGTGCGAGTTTATATCACTCTGGTTCACCAGACTGACCCGGTGTTTGGTAAATGCTCGGGTTAGCCCGGGGTGTACAGGTTCAGATTATGGAATGCTGTGAAGTCCAAAGACGAGCTAGAGATGATCAGATGTATGATATTATATAGCTACTATTCCGCTGTGTGTTGTATATGGGAACAGGTTATTATAACTGTCCCATCGGGTGATGTACTATGATACTGTAAGTATTTTTAAAGCTTTCAATAAAGATTTATTTCTGTATTATATTTTGTTCTGCTGCGATGTGAGATTCTGTGTTGTGGTGTTTCTTCTTCTTCTTCTATTCTAATATTTCTTTCTTTCTTATCTCACCCTCTAATTTCTTTCTAATAACTATCCAGTGTTTTCGGTGCTTGGAGGGTCGACATGAGTTACGGTAAAGATATTTATGTCGATTTCCGAGGTCGAAACCCTTGGGTCGTTACACGAATATACCCTGTGAAGGAGCACAGCTCTTAAACGACACAGGGTATGAAGGTTCAGATCTAACCCTTAGTTCATATCTAGATCTACATACATGAAGTTCAAATCTTTTGGCTATGCGATTCATATTGAATCATATCTATCAGCGTCATTACCCCCTAATTAAAGAGGATTAGCTAGACATGGCTAAAAGAAAAGAAAATAAAAGGAAACTAAATAACATGAACATAAACGAAATAAAATAAAATAACAACTAAGAGAAATGGAGAAGAAGAGTTTTATTCCAAGAAGAGAATTACAGAATAAAACTAAGTGTGTCTTACAATGAATGAGATAAAGTGTATTTATAGCTGATATGACAAAGGCTACTTGGCAAATTCCATAATGTGGGACTAAAGAATTAGCCCAGCTAACACATAAGCTAGTGTGAAAGCAGCTGTAGAGTGAGAGGCCTTGCAAATGAGCTAATGTGAACGCAACATGAGTGAGATGGTCTGCAAATGAGCCAATGTGAACGCAACATGAGTCTTTAGTGAGCCAAATCTACCCAACTGAACTCTATTTGCAACCGTTCTTCAAGCTTCAAACTCTTCAAGCTTTAGTAATTTCAACTTCACTCTTTTTAAGCAAATTCTTCATGCTTTATCCATCAAATGCTCTAAACCAAGCTTTTTATCAACAATCTGAAAACACAGCTATAAATACACAATATTAATTATTTTAAATAGAAAACTAGATAAATAAGTGGATAAAATATACACATTTACGTGTATATCAAATACCCCCACACTTATCTTTTTATTCGTCCTCGAATAAACTAAACTAAGATATGTCACACTTTCGTAGGAAACACGATTGCATTTAGCGTATGCAACAAGCCGTTAAACCCCTAGGTGTCCCTAGTAGGACGAGTGTTGTCTCGTGAGGGTTTTCAGCGGATACTACCCACAAAATCCATAGCGTCTTGTGTACGCGGATTAATCAAACAATATATTTAAGGTCTTTCATATTCCAAGGATTTCACCTAACTTCGATAATAACGGTTTAGCCCCAAATTGTCCATCCCATAATTAGTGCAAAAATGAATACAAATTTTCAAGCTGAATCGTAATTCCTTGATAACACTGTAATTGTCTTGAAGGTTAAGAGCGTGGTGTCAACCAAAGTTCTACACATCGACAATGTGCACCCAATCATTTCTTTATTCTTTTTTTTTGAATAATTTTGCACTAATGTAACTGTAATGTATTGGATATGAGTTATGCATAAATGAAGGAAAATTTTGTAAGTTCTAAAAATATTCTAGATAAGAGGGCAAGTGTATTAGTTGAACTTCAGGCTACAAAAGATAAAGTAATACTAAAGCACATATAAACATTTTTGTTTCCTTTCATCTCTTCTACTACAATCCTCACTTCCAAGTACAGTATAATGGATGTGGATGGAATGGAAATGGATGCTTCATAGTCAAGAATGATAAAGACTATTTTATTTAGAGAGACTCTCTCTTTATTTCATTTTTTTCTTTTTCTCTTTTTTTTCTTTCTTTCTTCTTTTTTTTTTTTTTTTTTTTTTGCATGATGAATGATGAATGGAGATGGAATGATGCCATACATTATTTCATTTGATTCCTCCTCTACTAAACCAATACTTCATGAAAGGAAAATTTTGTGCCCTAGTTACTCTATTTCTATAACCCTAATTCAACACACAAGTCTGGATTGATGTTATACAAAAAAGCTGAAAGGAATGATAAACAAAGTTTCGTAAGATAAATAACCCATATAAAATAAGATGTGGTATATGGTTATCCTACCTTAAAACAAGTACGGAGTGGGTAGTGTAATATTGGTATAAAAATGACATTTTTGAACCTTTGAAAATAAATTAGTACAAGGTTCTTAAGTATACCAATATAAGAAAAACTTGTCGAAACATGGATGTAATTCGACTAAAACTTGGGTTTGAATAATGTGGGGTATCGAAGAAGAACACTACAATGAGTCATTTCTCCTTAATTGGGCCAAGGGGATTTTAGAACTTACGATTTTGAAAATTTGAGTGGAAAAGAAAATATTATGCATGAAAACGAACTCAGAAAATCCAACAAATGTAGGTGCAAAATCATTTTTATTTCTTGATTTTTTTTTTGATTTTTTTTACTTGCACATTCTAACACGTATAACAAGGGTTGACACGATTACTCCAGAACACGACTAACGTCTGCACATTCTCAAGCTAGCGTCTTAAAAAGATACATTACAATTCAATGAATAAATAATGTTCATTCCCATCACCCAACAATTCAACTTATCAAATAAGAACCAAGGTGTTATTTATGAATTTAAGTTAATCCTTGTTCAATGAATGACCTACTTCATAAAATTTGATTGCTTATGTAATGTAAATTCCCCCCCCCCCACTTGAGTGTGACTGTGTCCTCACAATCGTTAATCAGACATATCTTAGTGAAAGGGAAATAAAATAAGAGGGTCAGCACGGCTTACCGGGTACACGTGAAGAAAATACGCAGTCATCGAATAGATGAACCGGTCCACAATGGACCAATGGGTCAGCCTCATCAAGATTAAGAGACACCGCTGAAGCACAGAAAACCAAATCATAAAGGATTTCATATTACATGTCAGATTTGGAAAAACAAATCTTGTTTTTTCAGAAGTTTGAGTTGCTAATTTTAAAATTTTGTGCTTACAATTGATCCTAAAATCAAATTGAATTTATGTAGCAGCTAAAGAGAGGTCATCGAGCTGGGGTTCAGTAAAAGTTTCAAAAACAAAATTCAATTTGTTCAGATGATGTATAAATTGAGAGACGTGTGCATCACTCTCACCCCCACAATGGTTTTCAGAAATATTGTTCAGTTTTGCTTTGATATTGGAAATTTTGTTGACTAAAGGTTCATTCATAAACCTAAAGTTAAAACCAAACAAGTGAATTTTTAGTAAATTTCGAAATCTTGTTTTCTCAAAAACCGTGTTATTCCAAAAAGAGTTCATATACTACAGAAATTTATCATAAAAATACAAGTGATCAAAGTGAGATTTAGTTAAAACGATCAAGTCACAAGGGGTTTCAACAGTTTTAGAAAAATTGTCATTGTGTCCAACCTCAAGAATTTCAAAGTTTTCAAATGATTTAGTTTCAATTTCAGTCCCAACAACATTATCGTCAATCGATTCAAGAAGTTTTCGCTCATCAAAGTCATCCTCACCTAAACAGTTGTTACCCACATCGTCATTTCTTTCAAGTTGACAATCTAAAGTTGCTAAATTTTCAAAATTTGAGAAAGGAAGGCCAAATCGAAGGTTGACGTCTTTGTTTTCAAGAGAATTTAAATTCAAATCAATTTCCGAGATTTCAACAACTTCATTAAGATTTTCATCAATTTCAAAAGTTGTTAGTTGACAATTTTCGATTTCAGTAAGAGTTGAATTTTCAGTAGAAGCATCAGTTTGAGTTTGAATTTCAGTTTCGTAGAAATCAGAGTTTTGCACCAGAGATTTTCCAAAAATTTCATTTTCATCAACAGTCAAATCGTCAGAATCATCAATAATCGTTATGTACTGTTGTGACGAAGTTAATGGCTGACTATTTGTTTCAAAAGAAACATTGGCAGAAAGTTGTTTGTCACTAGATTGGGATTTGTAGTTGTTGTAAAAGTTTGTAACTTCAGTTTGAAGAAGAGAAATGTGATAAACTATCCTAGTGCAGCTTTGTTTGCTGTCTGTTATTCTTTGAGCAAGTTCTTCGACATAAGTCAAGCCAAGTTTCATTAAATCCTCAAATTCATCAACATCACCAATTCCCTCAAGTAATAACTTCTCTAGATTTTGCCAAAGTTCAATAGTGTATTGAGCCAGTTGTTCAATGTTACGCATGTTTTCGATATATTTATTTTCAGAATCTTGTTTTTCATCTAAAATTCGTGCCCATTCCTTGATGTCCTCGCGACAATTCCAAATGTCATGCATTAATTGATTAATTTCACTCAGGCTCTCATCTATCAAATTGGTAAACACACCAGACTTCAAAATTTTGTTTTTTAGATTCGTCATTTCTATGTGTTCCTCACTGGTTGACCTTAAAAACTCATCCACCTCATCTCTTAGAAGTCGTCCATTATTTATTTTCCAAAACCAACATCGCCAAAAATTTAGCTTGTTCGCAACACATTTTTCATATTCGATAACCAACATTTGGCATTCACTCGTATTATGAAAATCATTTTGGTTTTCAAAAATTTCGTTAAAACCCGTGTTGTAATTGTTTTGATTTTCAGCACTTTGCTTAGCCATTTGCGCTAACAGTCGTCTTGCTTTAGATAAATTCTCATTAATCATAGAATGGCAATTTTCATATTGGGGTACAATCGTTTGATAAGATTGGTGGGAATTATTTGAAAAGTTTTCAGCTTGAAACTCATTCTGATTTGAATTGAAGCCAAAATCATTTAAATTTTGAAAAGAAGTACAATTTTGGCTGTACATGGGGCAGGCTCGCATGTACTAGAAGGAGAGAGTTATTCATCGAAAAATCGGTTGCAAAACGTGTGGCGCAAAAGAAGCTCCTAAAAAAATGTTAAAATTAACAACTTCGGATTATATAAATACAAGTCTGGGCCAGGTTCGGACAGGGATTATCAGTGTGCCACGAATCACCGTAGAAACACGACCGAAGGTTTAAGAACCTGTTTGAGTTCTAGACTCTACCGTTCCTTAGACACCTCAGAGAGTATCAATCCTAATTGTCAATTTAACAAATATTTTGTTCTATGAAATTTGGAGAATCCTCGATTTGATTTCAAAAATAAACTTTTCAGTTAATCCCGCGTTCGTTTTAAAAATTTTAACCACACAACAAGCAGAATAATCAATCACAGAATAATAATTTGCAGCAATAAAGATATTACAAGCAAGCCGCGGCACCTGCAGAAAATTTTTACAAGAAATTTTTATATATATTTCAAACAGCAGCAGTCCCTGTAGAGTTAAGAGAATTTTACAGTGATCGGCAGTCCGTCCAGTGCAATTGAGAAGCGCTAGCGCGTTCACACCCCACTTGGTGTGCAACCGCTCCAATCAAATCTGTTTGCAAATAACTTGGCTGAACTCTTCACTTCTCGTTGGCCTTTGAATTGATTTCTTTGCTTGACTTCGATTCCTTGATTTGTTTGCTTGAGCCTTGAATTCTTTCTTCTTTGGCCTTTGTTTGAGTTCTCTCTTTCTCTTTTTGACTTTTTTTTTGGAAGGAAAACTAAAATGGCACTAAAACAAAAACAAAAGAAAACTAAGGCTAATAAAAAAAATTAAACAAAGAGATGAAATCTCTTTCTTCCTTTTTTTTAAGAAACAAAAGAAAATATATAACAAACAAAGAAAACAATTTCTTTAAAAAAAAGGATTTGGGAAAAGAAAGCTAGAACCAACTTACAAAATTCAAAGAAGAGAAAAGGATTTTTTTTTTAAGGGAACAGGGAGAACTATAAACTATGAGAAGAAAAAAAAACAAAGGAAGAGGATGGGGTATTGGTTTGAGAAGTGGTTGTGGTGACTATTGTTTGTGATGAAGAGGTTGAAGAGGATGGGTATATGTAGACAGAAGAAAGAAAATTGGAAAGAATTGAAAAAGGATTTTTTTTTATTTTTATTTTGGGAAAAGGAATGTATTTATACAAGGAATATTGGAAAGTAGAGAAGTTTGGAAAGAAATTAAAGAAAAGAAAGGAAAGGAATTGTAATAAAAGCAATTTTTTTTCTTTTTTAGAGAACTGCTGAAAAATAGAAAGAGATTGTAGAAATTTGGAAAGAAATAATGGAAAAGAGGGGAAAGAAATTGGAAAAAGTTGGAACGAAATTAATGAAAGAAAGGGAAAGAAATAAATGAAGAAAAAATGGTAATGAATAGAAAAGAAAGTAGAAAAGGAAAGAGATCAAACTAAATTTGCAAGTTTTTTATTTTGTTTAATTAAAATTGTTGTAAAAGTAGAGGTGTGGAAAGGTGGAAAGAAATTTGAAAGAAAAAGAAAGGAATTGTTAGAAAAGTTGAAATTTTTTATATGGAAATGTTGAAAGGAGGAAGCAAGATGCAAATAAAAGTGGAAAGAAATAAATAAAAAATGCATTTTTTTATTGTTGTCAAAATAGAAGAGAGAGAAGAGATTGTGTAGAAGAAAAATCGGAAAGAAGTAAATGAAAGATTAGGATAGAAATAGATGGAAAGAAATTGAATGGACATTAATTAGAAAAATTGGCAAAATTTTATTTTTTAGAAACCTGGAAAGAAATCAATTTGTGAAACAATTGCAAGGAGGAAGAGAAATAGAAGAGAAGGAAAGAAAATCACAAAAAGATTTGTTTTTTTAATTTATTAAAATTGTAAAAAGGAAAAAAATTTATGGAGAGATGTCAAGAAAGAAGGAAAGCAACAAAGAAAGGAAACAAAACAAAAGGCAAGAATTTTTTTTTCTCTTATTTGGTAGATATACGGTATCACAAATCAAATACCAAATCAACCAACAAGTTTTTTTTTATCTATGCTAGAAAACAAAAGGGAACAAAATAAAAATATTTTTTTGTGTTTTTTTTATATTGAGAAAAAGAAAATTATATCCCGAAGGATTTAAAAACAAAAATTATTTTGGTCCCCGGCAACGGCGCCAAAATTTGTTTGCGAACAAATTAAACAATTGTAAACAACTGTAAAATCCGTTCGTCTTTCCTAAACAACAAGGATTGTTGTAGAGGGTTCTGGGACCAAAAATATTTTAATTAATAAATCCAATCAAGTTATTCAGAATTTTGATTGATTGCAAACACAGAAAATAAACAAAAGGAGAGTTTTAACAATAAGAGAAAGCAATTAGGGGATAATGACATAGATTAGATTAATATTCATCAATAGCCAATCGAATAAATACAGATCTAATTCATGTTTCTGTCACAAACATGAATCAACTATAATTAGGTTTCTAGAAACAAATATGTAAATAACAACAAGTATAGCCTATGCAGGAGCTCAGCTCTTAAACAACCATAGGCTATCAGGACAGATTCACTATTTTATTTCTAAAACTCTAAATATTAAATATAAATCTGATAAGTGTTAGATCGAACTCGAATATACCCTGTGAAGGAGCACAGCTCTTAAACGACACAGGGTATGAAGGTTCAGATCTAACCCTTAGTTCATATCTAGATCTACATACATGAAGTTCAAATCTTTTGGCTATGCGATTCATATTGAATCATATCTATCAGCGTCATCACCCCCTAATTAAAGAGGATTAGCTAGACATGGCTAAAAGAAAAGAAAATAAAAAGAAACTAAATAACATGAACATAAACAAAATAAAATAACAACTAATAGAAATGGAGAAGAAGAGTTTTATTCCAAGAAGAGAATTACAGAATAAAACTAAGTGTGTCTTACAATGAATGAGATAAAGTGTATTTATAGCTGATATGACAAAAGCTACTTGGCAAATTCCAAAATGTTAAAGAATTAGCCCAACTAACACATAAGCTAGTGTGAACGCAGCTGTAGAGTGAGAGGCCTTGCAAATGAGCTAATGTGAACGCAACATGAGTGAGATGGTCTGCAAATGAGCCAATGTGAACGCAACATGAGTCTTTAGTGAACCAAATCTACCCAACTGAACTCTATTTGCAACCGTTCTTCAAGCTTTAAACTCTTCAAGCTTTAGTAATTTCAACTTCACTCTTTTTAAGCAAATTCTTCATGCTTTATCCATCAAATGCTCTAAACCAAGCTTTTTATCAACAATCTGAAAACACAGCTATAAATACACAATATTAATTATTTTAAATAGAAAACTAGATAAATAAGCGGATAAAATATACACATTTACGTGTATATCAGATTGTATACCTATATATGGCGACATAGTGGTATGGGGCATTAATGCCGTCTATGATTGATACTTATGATTTGAAATTGTTTTTGAAACATATAAACACTAGTAATAATATCAAATACTTTTGTTTTATTCATATCATATTTTGGCCATTATAAGGAAAAAACTCTATCCTTCGGTTTGCGTTGCATTGTGTGATGGGAACTGAGTCTTATAATGGCTTCATTTTTATAAAAAGCATTACGATGTTTAAAAGAATTACTTGTTTTAAAGCACTGGCAATCCAATGGAGTAAACATGTTCCGCGAAAGTGGCGTGGTCCTGTGATTTGCCATATTATAAAATGTGTTAAGTAGATTTCTCATACCAGTCCCATGACTGACTCGTAGTTTGTTTCACTTGCAAACTCGGGTGCCCTTATTTCTACATGGGCATCCTTGTCTTCAGGTTTTAGCAGGCTCTTTCTGGATAGCTGGAGCTGAAGATGGATTCTATCATTTATCTCTTTTATACTGTTCAGCTCCTATTGTACATATTATGTTTGTTTTCCGCTGTAGACATTTATGTATAGCTGAACTGTATTTGTACTAGGTATGATCCTGTATACTGTGTAACTCTGATGATTACGTATATCCAGTGTATTCTTTGTTCATTATCTGGTGTATTTATTTATTTCTGTTCTGCTATTATCTGTTTATGTGTTATATTTCAAAGATTACCCTGGACACCGTCGTACGGGATTTCGAGGTCGTCACAATGTGGTATCCACCATACTAGGCTCTACAAATAAAACCGAAATATCTCGTATTGGAAATTGGATTTCCGTCATGAGTCGAGGCAAGGGGCAAGCTCCTCTCCGCTTCGAGACACTCTAGCAAATGCCTCAGGACTACACACTCTGGGTAACCCTTGGATGCTTCAGGGCTGGTCCTCTCTTACGTTTAAGGATTGACAATTCCTGAACACACGTTTCCCGGTCCTAACAGACCTAAAATCGAGGAGCCTCGTTCCGACATTCACATAGGTAAAAATAATATAAATGTCAGCCAGTTTAAGCACTGAGACCGCCCATAGCTAGAAAGAAGCGTTGTGCTCTCCCAGCAGTCCTTATCCCTTTTTTGACTCATACCAAGGTGTGAGGCTCGAGAATTCACGTTATACACAAAGCTACGCTGTATTAAAGCCGTGCTTTGATCATCAACCACAAGACTTTGCTTTGCAACAGAAGCCTTGATCATTTGCCGCTTAGGCGTGCCACAGAGGCAATTCACTCCATGCGACTGATGTCCATTGATATACAACCTCTGAGCTCGTACGTCTCAGAGAAGGGCGTTAAGCAAGAGAATAAATTCTCTGCCGCGAAACAGATGTATGTTTAATAGAGATCAATCAACACAGAATAAAATCCAATGTCAGACACACAGTCCATTTACAAGTTCGTTCGGGGTTTGAACGAAACCGGAGGCACTTTCCTCGCATATCCATCGATCTCTAAGTACGTCTGGACGATCACCAACTAATTCCCTCATCCTGGGTGTACAGCCCAATCAAGATCATCAGTAATCACCCAAACGATGTGAAGACTTCCGGTCTTCCACCACCGTCTTCATCTTCAACCTATCGTCGAATCGGTTATTCAGAATGGATATAGACCCGGCCTTTCCGATAACCCGTGTATATAATAAACACGTGTTACACAAACACAACATACGCCTCATTCCAATTCAGAATATTCTTTTATTCAAATTTTTAAATTTCTAGGGAAAGGTTCCCATTAATTTTATCAAAGATAAATTCTTCTAAATTTATTCTTTAATCTTCCTTTGGATATCATTTCAAACCATATTATGGGTTTTTAAACTAGTCGAGATTAGCGAACCACACCAAAGTATTTATTTATTTTATTTCCCAATCCCAACCTATTCATCCCATGAAGCAAAATTGGTAATACTTCATATCTAATACCACAGTATTATCGGTAAAATTAATTACCATTTCACGTTCAAATCTAATTAAATATTTAACTATCGCTTGGAGCAAAAATGGCGATACTCCATTCTCGATCATTTTAATCTAATTAAAGATTCTTTAAAACTCCACTTAGTTTTAATCTTTAACTGGGTTAAAGAATCAATGTCACCTAAAACACGATCCACGATAAACCCAAAATCACTTTCTATTGTTAATCGGATTAAAGAACAGATGTTATTCAAAACACCGCTCATGATAAATCCAAAAACCATCCCAATTTTTCACAAATCATTTCTTATGATTTTACACAAATTATTGATATTTTTAATAATTTTACCAAGGCCGGTACAGTCGATTTCCATCAACGGCCATCGAACTACACTTACAACGACCTTTTCAAAATTTGATTTGGACATAATTCCAAATCCAACCATTAGATTTCAAATTTCTAATATTAATTATAAAGCTCTTTTCGATACGAACCCAACGGTTCTGGTTTTAGGAGAATCCGACCGTCGGATCTCCCGTAATGTCCATTCGAAGTCAATGGTCGAAATTCACGAACTGCCGCAGCGCGGTGCGTTCTATTCAGGCCATTATATATATATAATATATATATTATATATATTTCGTCGATTTCCTTTTAAAATGTATTTTGTAAATCGTTTTAAATTCGTTTTCGAAACGATTTCAACTTCATATTCAATTTCGAATCAAAATTGAATATTCCACATCATCGATATACAAATGACAATACTTTCAAAACGTTATATTTTGGAATCACTTTCTTTTCTATAATCATTATAAAAACGAAAATAATCGATATAAATATCGTTTTCTCAAAATAGCGCATCTCTAATCTACACGGCTTTATATTTTTCAATAACTTCGTTATCCTATTCAACAAATGAATATTTATTCTATTCAACACATGAATCTATATTTCTTTCAACACATGACAAATCTCAACACATGAGTACTGTCAACACATGACTATTTTTGTTATTTAATATATTTTATAAAATTATGATTTCTATTGTTTAATTTTTAATTAGGCTCCAACCGTAAATTAGTAAGAGAACGATTCCCTAAGCATTAACCCCGAAGGCCGAAACCAACATCAGATAAATACCTAGGAAACCACTCATCTTATCTATTTTCCTGTTAGTTTCTAATTTTATATATGATAAAGATGTAAATTTTATTGTTAAAATATTTCGTTCAATACATGAATCTATATTTCTTTCAACACATGACTATTCTCAACACATGAGTACTATCAACACATGAATCTTTATTTTGTAATATTCTTTATTTTCCCAATTGGAATGAGGCCCAATCAATTACCATATAATGTTAATTATATGGATTCCATACAACACATGTATATAATAGCAACGATATATAATCAACCATCATCCAAAGTGCACCACACAACTGCATAAGCATTAAATATAAATAATTAACGCTTACACAGTCTGTCGACCAATTGATCGACATACAACTAAATAATTGGGATTAGGGTATGCCAAATATCATCCCAACACCCGTGTGGGGTTTCAATCCACAAACACTGAATATTCTTTGTGCAGTTGGGCGATGTGTAAAATTTATCGTCCCAATCAATATTCTTCAAATAGGTGTACATAAACAAACCGTCCGGTTTGTAAATGAGTATTTTTTTTATTCACATTCACGTTAAAAATTATATTTTTAACGATAAAATATTTTATTCAACCTATGAATATTCTATTCAGTTCATTTACACAATAAAAATGATATTTTTATAACTTATTTTAGAAAATTTCGGCGGCATAACGGCACGATACTAGAAACGGGACAAGGCCTACCCTTATCCCCAGTCTAATAATGGCCCACGCCATACACATACCAATTTTATTCAATTCCATTTCACCTAAACCAACCAAACAAATAAATCAACCACCAAACAATCAACTAAACAAACAAGTCGTCCATGGTCTGTGGACGACGGGTGTCGGGTGCTACTAAACACCGTCTGCATCCTAGTATATATTTTAACTAGAAAAGAAAATTTAAAGTGAGAAGTTCTCACCGATTAGCTAAACCAAACGCCACGACTCTTCATATGTAGAAAATCTTCGCCGCTCGCCTTTTGCCACTTTCGTTGTCCGTATCCACTACGTATATAAAAATCGCATCTTTATATTGTTGCTATGTATATAAAAATCACATTTTTATAACTATGCTATATGGATAAAAATTCTATTTTTATACCGCTACTATATAGATAAAAATCAGATCTTTCTATCGCTAATGAATATATAAAATCACACTTTTACATTACCATTCAAATGATAAAAATTATATTTTTACTTTTATACATATATGATAAAAATCACAATTTTGTTCACTTCATATGTAAAAATCGTATTTTTATCCTATCGCTACAAATATAAAGATCAAATTTTTTACTTCATCACATATATAAAAATCATATTTTTATTATCTCTATAATATAAAAATCATATTTTTATTTACTTCATATGTCAAAAACCAAAGAAGCCTTAAAACAGAGAAAACTCACATATTTTCTATTGTCCGGATTTGTTGTTCTGGTTCCAGAATTTGCAAACGAGCTTCAATCTTCACACCATCCTTTGCTCTAGCTTAAACGCGCCATTCCGGAAAACTTTCTCCTAGTGATCTTCCTCCCAAAAATGTGCCACTTCGCCGGAAATCGCGAAAAGACGGCATTTTGATAGTGTTTGGACATCATACTTTGGACGCGTTTTCCGAGCAGCTCCGAACTCCAAAACACGACTTTCATATAGCCAAATCGAAGATAAAATCGTGCTCTACAACTTTGGTCTTGAGGAACTTTGGCTAGAAATGCACGGTTTGGGAGTTATTGAGGAAAGAAGGACAGGGTGTTTTGTGCAAAACGGGAAATTAGTGAAAAAAGGGGTTTTTGGTGACGGGAGGGCCCACGGCCGGAATTGGTGGGCCTGAGGGGGGTGCCGGACCAGATTGGAGGTGGGGAGGCCGCTGGTGGTGGCGGTGGGGCGCGGGAGGTGGTGGCCGGAGGAGCTAGGGTTTGGAGAAGGGTTTGTAGAAAAGGAGAGAGAGAAGGAGGAGGAGGAGGAAGAAGGGGGCGCTAGTGGAGGCCGACGGCGATGGTAGGGGAGGAGGGAGGAACGGCAGCCCTCTTGGAGGAGGACCCATTTTTGAGAAAAGAGGAAGAGAGAAAAGTGAATGAAGAGAAGGAGGAAAAGTGATTATATGCTCGTTTCTCGCGTATCGTCCGAACGCCGACGATATCTAATTTCCACGGATTTCGGACACGACATAGTAGACGTGAAGACGAGTCCAACAAAACAAGTTTCGTCGAATTCCGAGTCCGTTTGACCATCCATTAAAATTCTCAAAAATGCTCAGATAAGCTCTAAAAATGCGATTTTGGCACACCATTTCTTCTTGCACGCTCACATGCTAACTCCAAAAATCATGTCCTTTTGGATTTAACCATTATTCGATGATACGAATCTAGAAAAAAAAAGAAATCGAATTCTGAGGTCGTATCAATAACGTTCCTTTGTAAAATGGTTGTTTGTTTTACCCTGAACTGTTTTAGCTCGCACGGCCACATACTAACTCCGTTCGATGCGCCCTTTGGAACTCAACAATGATTTGTCATTATGAATCCAGAAAAATTTATCTTGTCGAATTCTGAGCTCATATGCAAAATTTCACTTTTTAAGGGCTATGTTTTGCTAACCGAAAAGCTCCTGCCAATTGTCACTATTCCGGATCTCAGAATATATCGAAGCTTCTACTTTTTGGAGTTCTAAACGGCATTTTGAACTCAATGGAAGTGGTTTTGAGTGCAAATTCATCCGTATGCAAAATATGACTTTTTGGGCCATGTATAATTTCCATAGCGACTATTCTAAATTTTCAATTGGACATAACTTTTTATTTACCGCTATGAAATTTTGATTTTTTGGATTCGTTGGAAAGATATCCTCAATTAGATTCTAATGTTTTTTGTTTCTCCAAAATTCGGTTTAATTGGAATCTTGTACATTCATTTGAACTTTGAAATCGAATTCTCAAACTACCGCGCCATTTTCAATTCCTTTTATATTTAAAATAAATATTTATATTCTAACGACGATTCAAATAAATAAATATGTTTTAATTTTATCAGAAATAAATTTCTCAACGTTATTATTTAAAATAATCCATTTTAAATATAAAAAAATCATATTGGGCTACATCATTATTCTCTCTCCCCGTAATCAACGTCGACGAAGGCGGAAAACGTTCGACTCCTTCTCTCTTCATTTTCTCCCTCTACAAGCAAAATTAGTCCCTTTCCAGTTGAGGATTTTGAAGAGCTCGAGAGGAGCTTCAAATCCATATAGGGATTGGATTTTATCGTTGGGTATTCTTCGAGTTACGGGTCCGCGAAGTCGTGACGTTCTAGTCGCCGCCGACGCCTCAGGCGATCGAACGCCATCGCATCCCCCTGCGCATGTGCGCCGCTCCTCCCCCTCCGACACTGCATAGCCCGATCCTCTTCAAACTTCACAGATTTCGAGTAAAATCGAAACCTAGTTTCGAACCATTCAGCTGAGGTACGACTGTAAATTATTTAAATTATATTATAGTACTTTAAAGCGCTACAGTTTTTGATTTCACTGTAAAAATCATATCTTTGTCGTTTGTTGACGAAATTCAGTGAAACAAGAGACAATGGACTCATGTGGATGTCTTCTACATTCTAGAAGAGACCACATATTTTTCTGAGTGTTCTGCTATTTTTGGTGGAGTGGAACCCAATGTGAGATTTCTGAATTATAAACGATATGGAAATGACGATGTATAAATTATATATTTGAAGTATGAGTTATATAAGCATTGTACACCTCATGTATAAGCGTTGTATAAGTTGTATGTTCGATGTATAAGTTATATATGCGTTGTAAAAATTATATATGTGTTGAAATGGCAGTGAAATATGCTTATATATATATATATATGTATATATATATATATACACGCCCCTCGTCCACAAACCATGGACGATATTTGGTTGTGATTGGTGTGAAAATTGGTTGATAGCGAATGGTTGATTAGAATTGTTTGTGGTTGAAATTGATTGATTGTGGTTGAAAAATAACCGTTTGTGGTTGAGAATTATTTGGTTGAAACCACATAGGATTAGTTTTGTGGAAAAAGAAAATAAACATGTCGCCTGCGTGCGAACTAGATGCATGAAATCCCCATTGTCAAAAGCTGCGAGGCTTTAAGGTAGAGCGAGGAGCCGTACTAGGGACGGCCCCGGTTTTAACTACCCTACCGTTATACTACCGAAATTTTCAATAATGTTCGTGTGTTAGAATTATTTTCATGTGTTGAAACTACATTCGTGTGTTGAATAGAAATTCATTCGTTGAATAGAAATTCATGTGTTGAATGGTATTCGTGTTTGAAATAAATTGTTTTAACAATAAAAATCACTTTTTTATTTTATATATATACGAACTATAGAAAACATTCATGTGTTGAATAGAAATTCATTCGTTGAATAGAAATTCATGTGTTGAACGGTATTCGCGTTTGAAATAAATTGTTTTATAATAAAAATCATATTTTTATCATCTATATGAACTATATAAAATAGTCGTGTTTTGAAATAAATGGTTTTATAATAAAAATCATATTTTTATCATTTATATGAACTATATAAAATGGTCGCGTTTTAAAATAAATTGTTTTACATAAAAAATCACATTTTTATTATATACATGAATTGTTAAAAATAGTGAAGTGTCGAAATCAATGTCTGTTGGATAAAAATATCATTTTTATCAAATGTATGAAAAGAATATAGTTTTGAAATCGACGAATGAATTTGTTATATATATATATATTTATATATATATATAAAATAAAACGAATAACAAAGCTGTAGTTCGTGTTTTGAAACCGCGATTTCAAACGATTAGTGCGGGAGATCCGACCATCGGATTTTCCCGAAACCGAAACCGTTGGGTTCGCCTTGGAAATATCTTTCCAACGACACCCACTTGGTGAAGATCCAACAGTTGGATTGTCTGGAATGTTTAATTCAAATCTGAAGAAAAACAGCGCCAGAATCGACTATATATATATATATATATATATAATTAAATTAAAATCGAATAACGACGCTGTAGTTCGTATTTTGAAATCGAAACTTTAAACGAGTGTACCGGGAGATCCGACCGTCGGATTTTCCCAAAACTGAAATCGTTGTATTCGTTTTGAAAAGATCTTGATAATGTTATAAATTTTGTGAAGATCCAACAGTTATATTATCAGATATGTGTAAATCAAATCTGAAGAAAATTAGCGCCACGGCCGCGTTATAGCCTGAAGAGTCGTTTGAATAAATTGGCTGTTTTTAAATAAATAAAAATAGCGATAAATCGTTATAAAATATTATAAACGATATGGAATGGAAATAATCCGAATTTACCCGGTTTATTGAATATTTGATGGTTGAATATGAAATTTATAAACTAACTGAAGGTTAGCTAAGTCGAATGGTTTCCTGGGTTTTGATCCGATGTTGGTTTCGGCCTTCGGGATTAATACTTGGGAAATCGTTCTCTTACTAATTTATGGTTAGTGAATGATGAATTGCAATGAGGCATATGTTGTGTTTGTGTAGCACTTGTTTATTATATACGCGAGTTGCCCAGAAAGATCGGCTTTATCCCATTCTAAATAACTGAATCGACGATAAGAAGTCGATGATGAGGACGGTGGTTGAAGACCGGAAATCTTCACCTCGGTTGGTTGATAACTGATGTCCTGATTGGGAGGCATCCCGAAATATGGATAATGAGTGGTGATCGTCCATATGTACGTGGAGATCGATGGGTATGCGAGGTATATAGTGCCTCCGGTTTCGTTCAAACCCAGAACGGACTTGCAAATGGACTGTGTGTCTGACATTGAAATTCATTCTGTGTGATTGATAGCCATCAGTTGCATGGGGTGAATTGCCTGTGTGGCATGCTAAGATGCAGTGATCAAGGCTTCTATTGAAAAGCAAAGTCTTGTGGTTGATGATCAAAGCCCGGCCTGTGTGGCATAGCTTTGTGTATGACGTTAATTCGCGAGCCTCACACCCCGGTATGAACCAGAAACGGGAGAGGACCTCAAGGAGGGAATGCGTTTCCTTCTAGCTAGAGGTGGTGTCAGTGCTTAAACTGGCTGACATTTATATTATTTTCACCTATGTGGTTGTTGCTGTTGCGAGGCGCCTCGGATATATCGGTGACTATGTGAAGCCGATGGAGTCATTCGTTGGCTCATTGACGCCCCAAAGGGCGGGGAAACGCAGTGTTCAGGCATTTTAATCCACATCGGTGGACCCCAAAGAAATAAGTTTCATAAATTTAGGAATTTTCTTGAATGGCTATACATTTATGAAAGAGGAGGAAAATTGAAATTTTTTCTTAAAAGATATAATGGACTTTCACGGCAATGAAACAACCAGAAAATGGAAAATGTGAATTAGGTTAGACTTTATGAATATTTATTTGTAAAAGAATCTCAATGGTTAAATGATATAAATAAAACATTCAAGCTTTTCTTATTCATATTTAATTCAATTCCAAAAGTTGCTAACTTGAAATTAAGGCTAATATTAGTTATAGGAACCAATAACATATGTTACAAATGTCAAATTCAATTATTATTTACCAATTTCTGTTGAACATTAATTATATTAAATTAATTAACTTTCCTTTTTATTCAAATTTCATAAATAGCAAATTTTATCGTTTTGATTACTCAAAATTTTACCATAGTTTAAAACGAATTCACATATAAAATTCAAAGTTAACTAATTTTCAATACATAAGGAATTCCAAAATTATAATTTATTTTATATATTGTTAATTCAATGTTAATTTCAAATGTCATTATAAAATACTTTATCAAACAATCTTTCTTATATTACCAAATACAAGTTATAATCATATATAACTATTGAAAGTTCATCGCTTAATAAACTAAATTACATTCATATCGTATCGATTTATGAAATGAATCCTAAATTTTTAATTTGATTCCATTTCAAGTATTATTCACAAAATCAATTCTTTATTTACATTAAATGGCAACAACAAATTTTTCCATCTTAAAACGAAGTATAAGCTTTGTTGGCCTGCGAATATGAATGTTCCTTTTTTCATTAATAATCTGTTTGTTCTTTCATTGAAATTTGAAATAATACAATGTGCATGACAATTCAAACATTTACAACAATCAACGATATCAAAATATTACAAAACAATATATATATGAAAGTGTATGTAAAAGATATATCATTAAATCATACCAAAAATTAAAGATCATATTAAATTGGATATACAAATTAAACTGAGCAATTAAATTTGAAATTATTCAATTCGAATTTAAGTCTTAATAACTTTCTATAAATTCTACAATTACATTCCTAACCACTTTCTTCCAATTAAACATTTATTTCAATTTAATTTCAAAGCATGTTAGTTTTACTCAAATCAAAATAAAATTCAAACTGACTTTGCGAATCAGTTTTATTTATATTTAATTCCAACATTGATTTTTTTTCTTTTTAACAATTCAATTGAATTTCAACTATAAATTCTTTAACTCAATTCCATTCATTTTCTTTAAAATTTCAAATTTTCAATATTAATTACTACAAACAAAATCAAAGTTAAGTTTACAATCACGCAACTTATTATTGTTATAATAAGTTGAAATTCATTACCTAATTCTCTCTAATTTAGTTCACACATCAAAATTTATATAGTTAAATCATTAAATACTATTTACACCCATATAATATCCAAAACATATTAAATTATATAATATAAATTAACGCAAAAATCTGATTACGCATACAAAGGAAAAGAATGAAACTAACAAATCGGGACTGCAAACGAAAAAAACTGAAACAATCGGAAGAAAAATTTACCTGCAAGAAATCGGTGTACGCTGCTAACAAAAGGGAAATAGTCGTAGCTGAAGAGGATATTATAAAGGTCAATGGAGATGAAATAGGATTGCGGAGAAGAATTACGAAGAAAAGTAGTTCGGAGAAGAAATAGGTTACGGGGAAAAATATCGAGGAAGCCGCACCTGATCAAACCATGTCATTGTTTAAAAAAAATCCTCATTAACTGCGAATGGCACCAAACTAACAATAAAATCGTGTACCGTGAAATGTCATGGTCCCAAAACAATAATAAAATAGACTGGCTGATTAATTATATAAATTGCCAAAAACATCACAATTACCCTAAAATATCACTACAACAAAACAGATCTATTGCAATGGGCAATGCCCATTGTAATAGGTGTTTTACAGCGGCCAGCCCGCCCGTTGTATTAGGCCATGTTGTAATATGTCCTCTTTTACAACGGGTAATGAACGTGGTAACAAGCGCTTGTAATAGACTTTTTATAACAGTCTTATGTTGTTGTTGTAAGTTCCTTCAATAAAATAACATCCTGTTGTAATATTTTTTGCAACAAGTATTGGTCGTTGTAATAAACGCCTATTACAACTGTTTTTGCCCATTGTTAACACTACACAAAATTATAAAAAAACCATTGACGCAAAATATATGCAAATTGTACTCACAACGGTTAAAAACTAACACGGACTATATATCCACAACATTTGTGAAGCCGCACATTTAATTTTTTTTTTATACAATGTCACATATTTACAAAAATAACTAAGAACATACTCCTCGATAAATAATAATAATAATAATATCTGTTGTTTGGCCACCAGGCTAAATCCTCATCTTTTGCTAGCTTTTGATGTTTTTCCAACTTTTATCCGTTAAAGCCTTCATAATTAACATCGCACAAACTACAAAAATAGTGTTGTAGCCGCCAATTAAAAATTAAGACCAAAAACCCAAAGGGTGTGTATAAGGTAATAACCATATACAGGTTATAGAAAGTACCTTCAAGGGGTTCAAAGAGCTACACAGAGATGATTCAAGTTTCGATAGGGGTGATACAAGATCAACATCCAATCAAGTAAAACATAAAAATTCTACCGTATAAAAGCTAGTAAATAAACCCAAAATGTTTTTGAAGAAAAGAAAATGCATACTGTAAACAAGTATTATACCTTCCATAGCTCTTCCTTTGCTTCAGATCTTCCACATATATAAAATTAGTGTCATTCTGGTCAGCGACTATTTTCTGAATAAGCAATGTCTGTGCCGAATATTGTGAAAAATAACATTAAAGAGAAAATAGGGTAGAGAGATAAAAGATGGGCACCATGACTTTTACCTGGTGCTTTCATATATATATATTGTAAAATAGGGTAGAGAGATTATCTCCTGGTGCTTAGCTTTCCAAGAAGAAGATATAACAATAAAGTTACACATTGCCTGTGCATATGAGTTCAAACATTAATGTTATCTTTGCGGGTAAATGTTTTCTATTTGCAGCAATTATTGCCCTTATTTGAACTTCATCCAAGAGCTCCATCCTCAAGATATTTATACCATAATATTCAGTGGTTGCTATGTGCCATTTTGAGTTAATTAAAGATGCTGGAAATGTAGTAATGGCAACAATGCATTTTGGTATAA